>CANTUS010000010.1:3490000-5890000 GCA_947683365.1 Euphorbia pulcherrima
TCCAAGTGTTAAGCGACTTAGTATCGCTTAAGCAAGGTCTCGAGTTCGAGTCCTAGTGAATGCAGAAAATCCTTATTGCGAGACTCACCCACCATAGCCAGGTGTACGACCCGGGTCGGATTTGAATGTAATCGGAGCAAAGCCCGGTGAACCAAATGGGCGACCCAAAAAAAAAATACTTTTATTACCATAGGTGGAGATCTAGTTGTGGGAGAAAAAATTAAAAAAGAAAAGGGGGCATTCCGAGAATTGAACTCGGGACCTCTCGCACCCTAAGCGAGAATCATACCACTAGACCAAATGCCCAATATATACTGAAATGTATATCAAGGTTATTATATATTGAGTATTTTAATAAAAATTATTCCAAGTAAAGAAAGAAATTATAATTAATGAAACCCAATTATAAGGAAATTATAAAAATAATGAAACTTTATAAAATTTAATGTATGTCATTGTATTATGGTCCATTAAAAATTAAGGGTGTTTAATAAAAAAAAATTATAAATAAATTCATTTTTACACTTCTTTATTAAAAACTAGAAAACTAAATAAAATATTTGTTATCGCTGGCTCCACTTCTGGATTACCGGCGGGCTAGGCCGGGCTGGCCCTAGTAATGGTAATAAGCATAATGAGAGATGTTACTACCATGATAAGGTCCTCAAAAAGATTAAAGATGCCTAATACCAACTGAAAATGTCAATAATTAAGTGATTGAATTGCTCCCCTAATCATGATTAAGATGCATTGCCAGTTCAATGTATGTCATCTGATTTGTCATTAAAGTTCCTTTAACAACATATATATGAAATAAAAGAGGAAGAAATTCTATAGCTATAACTACTTATTTAATCAAGGCATCTTCATCATCATTATCTCAAGACCCACCATCTACATGAAAATGTTAAACCCACTTTCCGACTTTAAAAATTACGGGCGAGTTTGGGTTATTGTCATCTAGCGTTCTCATGTTTTCGAGAAAGCATTTTTTATACGATAGAAAATAATGTGAAACGCGACCAAATAAATTATAGGAAAATTTAACAAATATATGGAGGCAAGAAAATAGCAGATTCCACTTAGACTTGGTGATTAGTTGGTTGGTATAGAAGTAAGAGAATATGTGTCCTTGGGGGAGCAAATGTCGGTTCGGTCCAAAAACCGACTCAAACTAAAACTCGAATTAGCAAAAAATTAAGAACCGAGACCGAACCGAATATAATTCGGTTCGGTTAGGTTATAACCGAATTGTCAAACTCTATAATTTCTAAAATAATTTGTAATTTATTTTTTCTTTTTAGGTTTATATGAGAGAGATTTAAAGTAAATTTATCTCAATATGTGTTAAATTTGATAGTAATTACATTTTAAAATTTATATTTACAACAACATATATAAATATTAATACATAAAAGATATTAATTCAAGCCGTATGACATGTATATATAATGAATAACTAAATGAATCTTATTCCTAAAGTTATAAAGGAAAACAATTTTAGTCTAATTAGGATTACTTAAGTTAAAATCTGATATTATTGTATACTAATTAGTTGTTGTATATCGTCACTATGATTAGGATATTATATATAATATATTAATATATAAAAATAATAATATTTATTAATTTATTCATTTCGGTTACGAAAACAGAAACTCAATTTTTAAGAATTTTAAAAACTGAAACCGAACTGAAATAAATTCGATTCAGTTTAGTTCGGTTATTTTTATTCAGTTTCGGTTTGGATTTCGGTTCCGGTTCGGTTCTGTACACCCCTACTTAAGAGTGTGTTTGTTTAGAATAACACAAAAAAAAATGTAAAATAATTCAATGCATATTTCTATCTTCAATATATTTTTTAATTGTATTTCTTCCTATTTCATTCTATTATATTCCGTGAGCCAAAAAACGTCATAGTATATTTAAATAACATGTCATATTACAGAAATCCAATAAATGATATATATAAAATAAAAAAAATAGTACTAAGAAGTTAAAAACTCAACAAAATAAGAATTAAGTTGCTTTACCAGCAAGGTGTAGCTCAGTTGGTTAAGCAGGCTGAGTAAGTTGGAGGAGAACAAGGTTCGAATCCCACTAAATACACTTGTTGGAAAGGGTGAAGAGCCTTAATTCTTACTAAGCCCCGAACAAGATTATCTCAACGAAGATACTTCTAATTATTAAAAAAAAAAAGTTGCTTTAAAATGGGAACAAAATGATGATCCAACCATGTGCAAGTTTCCTTTTGAAGTTACAATCAATTAATCCACCAAAATCAATTGCCTCCTAATTTTTCATATACAATACATTCCCCTCAATTGATGTTGCTACCCCACCCATTTCCATTCCCTCTATATTTCCTTGTTAAAACTTAAAACAAGCAAGGCACAATAAAAGAAGAACAAAACACATACAAATCAAGGAGAGGCTAGAAGAAGAGAAGCTTTGAATTGATAATAAATCCTTAGGGTGTGTTTGGATAATTGCAATGGCTACAACATTTGGAGGAACTCAACAGAAATGCATGGCTTGTGAAAAAACTGTGTATCTTGTTGATAAGTTAACTGCTGATAATAGGATTTATCACAAGGCTTGTTTTAGATGCCACCATTGCAAGGGCACTCTTAAGGTAAAACCGCGATACTCGGGATCGAACCCGAGTTTCGAAAAACCGTTTTTTTGTTTGTTTTATTTTCTTTTTCTTGGCATTGATATTTTGTGATCTGTTATGCTAACCCTGTGTAGCACGGAAACATGAAAGGAAACGTTTTCGATTTCCAGAAACGCTTACCGGAAATGCAAAAAATAACGTGATTTCAGGTTTCCGAGGGGGAAACGTTAGTGTCTAGAGTTTCTGTGCGTCCTAGTGCTAACGAAGTAGACTACTTGAATTCAAGTGAATGATATATTTCGTATTGGATCATATTTAGTACAAAAAGTTGTTTCAAACTTGTATTTTTAGATTTAGAAGACATTTTTTTATCATTTTAAACTGAAAAAAACTAAATTATTGACAATGGCATTTGATTGATATTTGCAGCTGAGTAACTACTGTTCTTTTGAAGGAGTATTGTACTGCAGACCTCACTATGATCAACTCTTCAAGAGAACCGGCAGTCTCGATAAGAGTTTCGAAGGTAATCTGGCAATGTTCTTTTTCACTGCAATTCATTTCCATTCAATTCAGTTTTATACAGTTGTAAATTCACGTATATACTACGCCAATATTTTCTCAGGAACACCGAAAATCGCAAAACCGGAAAAAACTATTGACAATGAGGTGAATTTAAATCCTGAAGTATCAGAAATTAATTTCACTAATTTTTTTTGCTAATCAGTTAATTAGAATTGATTTGAATATGACAGAATGCAAGCAAAGTGTCAAATAAATTTGTTGGCACAAGAGAGAAATGTGTTGGCTGTACTAGGACTGTTTATCCTATTGAAAGAGTATGTTCACCTCCGACTCGACTTAAATAACTCTTTGGGTCATATTCTATAACTCAAATTTTCTTTTAATGCCTCATATACTGAAATTGCCTATTTGGTGCCCGACTTATTCCATTTTTGCTTGTTTGGTGTTTGATCTATCCGATTTTACCTATTTGATGTAGGTCTTATTAAATTTTAGTACTTTTTAAACAAAATTGCCTTGTATAGCTTACAATAATAATAAAGAAAAACCTTTTTCCATCCCGCCCGAGTGTGGACTCGAACCTGCGACCTCTAGGATCACAGCTTCACGGCTCAACCACTAGACCAAGCCATTGTCACTATTAAATTTTAGTACTAATTGTTCATATAACAACATAAAGAACATGAAATATCACTGCTGTCATTTAGAGGAAATGTTTTTCTTGACCGTGCATAGACTTGTCAACCTTCAATGCCCCAATAAATTGCGGTACTTATTGGATATGGTCATACACTAGTGTGACAAAAATTGAACAGGTCAAACCAAATAGGTAATTTCAATATATCAGACACCAAATAGCATTCGAGGCATATACGTCCTTCCGACTCGAACTACTAAGTTTGAAATTCGCAACTAATTTTTCGGTTTTGAACCTAATGGCTCGATCTGTGATTCTAAAGGTTACAGTGAATGGAACCCCATACCATAGGAGCTGTTTCAAGTGTAGCCATGGAGGTTGTACAATTAGCCCATCTAGTTACATTGCACATGAAGGAAAACTCTACTGTAAACATCACCATATTCAGCTCTTTAAGGAGAAAGGAAACTACAGCCAACTCGAGACCGAGCGTGAGCCAGTTGCCGATAAAATCACCGCCCCGGAAATCGCTGCAGAATCATAATCACTTATTATTTATCCGTAAATGTTCTTTTTCTTACGTGTTGTGCTGTTTTTCTTGTGATTGTGACTATTGGATCTGAGCTTTAATTCAGCTTTCTGTACTTTTCGCTTGTAAGACAAGACCTGATAATGGCTGTTGTTTTTATGGAGATTGTTATATTTTGATCGCCTTGCGCCCCGTTAATTGCACGTTATTATCGAAATCTCTCAACTTCACATTCGATTTTTTCCGAGTTCTCTCCACTACATTGTCGAAACTCATTGTTGATTCTCTCAAAAAAACAAGTTTATGAATTTTAAGCCCAAACACATGGCATAATGCATCAACATCGACAGCTCCGTCAACTTGTCTCATTTCGCCTACTGTCCCTAATTATGAAAAGGTCACTGTATCCCCTTAACTTTAAAAAAGTGCACTAGTTTTCACAACGGCCACATCAGAGAAAAATCAAAAAATGACATCTTTGAAAAGTCAAATCAATCAGAAATTGACACATTGCATTTATGGGGAAAACCGGTGCACTTATTAGAAGTTATGAGGCTATAAGAACTTTTTCAAAGTTAAAAGGACAGTAGGAGAAATGAGACAAGTTGAGGGACATGTTGATGCATTTGGCGAAAAATGACGGGTCAGAAAAAGTAAAAAGCCGAAGAAAAGAAATTTAATGCCAATTTTAATAAATATGTCACTGATACATAGCTGTACACATAGTTCAAGCAATTCAACCATCTACACAACACACAGCTTTTAACTCTAAGATCACCGCGTCCCTGGAAAACCATAGGTACAACAACAAGAGCTTGCTAACTCACAATCACAAGACAATTTTCCGAGACTATAATCGAGAACAAGTGGATAATTCTTCATCTTTTCAAAGTTTTCGCTATTACCTCGAGAAGAAGATATCCAATTCTAGCACCCTCAAGCCAACTCAACATAACCGAAATTGTTAGAAAGAGACAGGGAAAGAATTAGCTGTTGTTGTCTTGGATGTCTTTTCGGGTTGAACTTTCTTGTAGAATTTGAGCTGCAAGTATAAGGAGTTCGACCATCTCGAATCCTACAGCAGATACAGTATCCATTTTCTCGCTGTTATAGCCGCCGCTTATTGAATCGCCTAGACTGGCTGACGTGTCATCTGTCTCGGCTGACCAACTAATAGGCAACGAGCTTCCCAGAGCGGTCTTCAAAAGTTTAGCCTCGGAAATGATATTGTGAAGAGATTCCGACATGCTCATATCGGCATCTTTACAAGAAACTGACTCCCGGGCCTATAAAGTTCGCCATGTCAGCAACAAGTCAACGAATTAATTTCAAACTAAGCATGAGTTAGTTAACTGTAAACCTTTATCTAATTCTCGATTTTTCAAAACAAGGCAAGATAAAGCAAAAGCTAAAATTTGGTCCTTGTACTTGGGACAATTTGTGATTTTGCCCCATCAATTTTGGCCCATTTTAACCCCTACGCTTTATATTTTCTAAGAATTTGATCATTGATGGTTCCATTAGTACTGTACTTGCGTGCGCATCAAAGGGCAAAACTTTACAAAAAATTCAAATAGATAGGTTTAAATGCTTATAAATTGAACTAGATGGGCTAAAATAGCAAATTCCTCCACATACAAGGGCTAAGTTTGGTGTTTTCTCTTTACAAATTTATCAAACCTACAACCTACTATATCATACTTTTGACCCATGGTCAACTAAGCACCAAATGCTACTGCAAACAAAAACGAGATTTTGTCCCGATACCAGAAAAAGAAAAACTTAATACCTTAAATGCAAATATTTCATATAAGTGAATGAAAAGACTACCTTTAAAAGTGCCAAACGAAGTCTATGAATTGAAGAAGTTAAATGATCCATGCTTTCCATGCTCTCCTTCAAGGTAGCGATTTCAATCTTCATCCTATAAGGAAAAAAATCCACTTTATTACGATTTTTCTTAAACTACACGAAGAGAAAATGTAGTTCCAAACCCCCTTGAACTTCACAACTTACGCCGGATGACACCTTCAACTTTCATTTCCTTCCGTTACCTCCTTAAATTTGGAAAAAGTGCACCGGTTTGCGCCCTCAACGCCACATGTAAGCTCCCGGTTGGAGAGACAAAATTCAGAAAAATGACATCTTTGAAAAGTCAAACCAACTAAAAGCCAACACGTGGGCACTTTTGCCAAGTTCAATGGGTTAACTAGAACTTTTGAAAGTTGAGGGTGGCATCCAGGGGAAAGTTGTCAAGTTCAAGGGGGCCAGGATACATTTTTCCAACAAAAATATTCATTCTAGAGTCTTGCATTAAGTAATATAAACTATCTTTACCGACCTTGCAAGGTCGATATTATTGAACCCTTTGCTGGATAAATTTGAATTCCCTTCACGGTTCAATTCAGCTTCCTCCTCACTTCCACCAAGATAAGATGCACCGATCCAGCGTTTCAGATATGTCTTCTTCAGAAGGTTTCTTATCCTTCCATCTCTGTCATAAGGAATGAGTCTTTTCCCCCCATTATTGGCCAGGGAATTACCTTGCTGTATTTCATGTCCTGTTTTCCTGAAAAATTATGTGGCTAAATCATCAAAAGGAAAATGACTGAAGTAAAAAAAATACACCTAGCTTAAATAATAATGAAGATGAACTGCGAGCTTTATGATGTGAAATTTCTGATAGAAACCAAAAGCTTTTGCAGAACATGTTCAACGATGAATTCACAGCAAACCCGATAAACCATAATTAACAGAAAAGAAGAAAACATACTCTTGAAATTGTTGATATTCCTGCTTTAACTGTGCCAATTCCATGAGTGCTTTAACTTTTTCATTCGTAACCTACGAGAAAAATAGTTAATAAAGCAGCCACTTCGACAATTAGATAAACAAAACAGAGGAAAACAAACTCCACTTCTGCATTTTATTTTTTTATCTTCCATTCTCACAAAGAATCAACAAGACAGATCTGAAACAGAAGATTTTCGAGCAAAGTAAAAAGCAGCTCATTTTTCTCAAGAAACCAAAGGACCAAAACGATAACTATAAGCTATTTATTACGTATTCATTGATACGAAATTATCGATGTGATGCAAAATGTACCGAAAGATCTAATCTGCCATTACTCAGATGTTTGAAATGAGGAAACATATCCATCATTAAGGATAATAGCTATATAGGGGACCCCTGTGTCGGCCCTAAACATATGATACTATGATCCCACCCTGAACTTTCAAAAGTTCCAATTATCCCCCTTGAACTTGGAAAAAATGCACCAGTTTGAACTTCACGTGTCAACTTTTGGTTGGTTTGACTTTTCTAATGTCATTTTCCTGATTTTTCCCTCTCCAACCAAAGCCGGCACACGGTACAGAGGGGTAAATTGGTTCACTTTTTGCAAGGTCGGGGGTTATTTGGAATTTTTGAAAGTTCAGTATGGCATCAAGTGTTTAGGGCCGGTTCCCAATGCATTTAGCCTAGTTATATTTGATAATATGATAATCCAATAACTAATAAAATCGTCGATCACGGAAAGTGCAAGCGAATAGTTTTGACAGCAATTACTTGCAACAAGTTTCTCTGAAGCTCTTCCAATTTTTTCTCAAGAGCTGCATTCACATTTCTCTCCAACAAATGTCTTTCTTCCACTTGTGACAATAGCAATAATGCTGCAATCTGACAAAGCCAATTGAGCCCAAAAAAACAAGTATTTCAAAATTATTACCACAATCAACTGAAAATATACAAACAAAGAGATGAACAAAAAAACTGAACCTTCTCCTGCATTGCCTGCACGAGGACTTCGGACACCTTGTCTTCTCCTTTAGTCACAGTTTCTGATACGTCATTTTTACTTTCCTGCAGCACGTAATCAAATACAAAACCTAGATAATCACAAGACTTGGTAAACGAAAAAAACCTAAGACAAAGACATATAGGTGACAAGAAGCAGGACGGCTAATAATTATCGAACCTGATACGACGTAGATGTATTAATTCCATTACTTAATTGTACATCTCGAGATTCATTTTTGTGAAGATTTATGGCACTATGAGAAGGACCTAAAGCCTTCTCTCGGTTCAGATAATTCCCTCCAACCTTTTCTTCTATCATATCGATAACTGATTTAATATGCAACCTTTCCTCATTTAGTAAATTCATGATATCAACTTTGTGCTGAGAATGGTAATGCCGCAGCTCAGTTATACGACTCATTATAGTTCTGCTCAAACAGTTCTGCATGAAGTCAAAAAGTTAATAAGTCGATCTGCAGTCATTAAATCAATGGATTATTTAGTGTACCCACCAGCTTATTTTCCAGCTCCTGAACCCTTTTCTTCAAGTGATTTTCTATTTCCAAACCCTAAATGAACGAGAGAACCCACAGTTAAATGAACAGATGGATACTCCATTGCGAGACAAAAATAAAACTTAAACAGAATTCATACATACCACCCGTAGTTTACTTTGAAGATTATCCACAGATTTTCTCACTTTTTCCAGCTCTTCTTCTAATGCACTCTGTCTGATGAAAACGTTAATCAAGTGGCATACAGAAAATATGCTTTATTGTTACGCTAAGAACCAAATCAATTAGCTTAGACAAGGTGATAGATTCAAATTTTAATTCTGCAATCTGCAGAAAGCTTAAGAATTCAAATCATTTTAATCAAATCCCTTTCTAAGTCAAGGCTAGGAAGCACGGAAACTCCTAGACACTAGTGTTTCCCGTTTCCGTTTCTCTCTCGGAAACTTGAAATCACATTATTTTTTGCGTTTCCAGTGTGCGTTTTTGGAAATCAGAAACGTTTTGTTCCCGTTTCCGTGCTACATAGAGTCAAGGAAATAGGAAAAATAAGAGTAGGGGAATTTGAAATGCAAAATTTTGCCATATGTATGTGAAGAACAGGGAAAAGGCTAAAAAAATTGGGACAACAAAAAAAAGGTCTTGAAAACTTACAATGTATTTAGAGGTGGAGGTATCCTTATAACTCCAAAATTCCGATGGTTCATGTAAAAGGCATGCACATTTATCGTCCCAACTTGTATCCTCAAATTCTTCAAATGATTGTTGCTTGATCTCATAGAATTTGTTGACTAACTGCACTTGTGGAAAACATTAATTAGAAGAAAATTAGGGATACAGAAAAAATATCTATAGAAGAATGCATATATAGCCACAACTATCATATCCAGCGTTACAAGCCAACAGAATTTTATATTATTAATATTATTTTATAACTTGGTCTTCCTAAGTGAACTTAAATGTGTTGTCTACTTTTCTTTAATATCCTATCATCCTATGTGACCAGGTATCTTATTATTAAGTTTGCTAAGTGCCTAAATTGCAATATATATACTTTTTGTCAGGGTTGTATGTTCTGTGTTGAGAGAGATAAAATGATAAGCAAGAATCCAAAATATTGCTTCGAAGAGATCGACAGGCTCTATCTAACGAATACTTAACTTCATACAATTTGACAATTCTATACAATTTAACTACAATAATTTTACAGCCTGGGAATACAATTCTCCCTAAATAGGCTCATGGAAATCGAAAAATACATACTTTCTTGAAATTTTCGTTCTGCTCTTCTTGCTTTGCTAGATCATTCTTTAGTACACCACTCAGCCTCTTCTGTTCAAGAAAATCTGAGGTGAGCTCTTCTAGCCTGTTTGAAATATACGCCAATTAATTAGCTGTATAAACTTAATCACTGGAATTTCATGTAAAAGGGAGCTGTTTTCTGACAATATCTATAACTACTTGCTAACAAACCACTTAAAATCACTATTTTTAGTAAAAGGAATAATTTTCCATTTTCCGTACCTCCAAAATGCAAAATTTTTAAAGAAAGTAAAGACAAATAGTACCTATTCTGGAAATCGTTAAATTTCTGGGACATGAGCTCTTCCTTCTCCTTAGCCTTCTCGGCCTGTTTCAAATTTTTCAAGAAATTCAAACTATGAATATGGCCGTTGAGAAAAATTTCTTGAAAAACTACATAAATTGAGATAATTTCTATAACCTCCATAATTGAATGATCACGTTCGGCAAAAGCAGAAGCTACACAGCCTTGGAAAAATTTGAGTTGCTTCTCCGCCTCGATATTCTGGAACGAGGAAATCAAAAGTCAAAGCCAATCATTAGAGCAGAGTTTCGTAAAAAATGATAAATGTTCACGTAAAAATTTTCTTATTTTGAGCAAATCAGAAATTCGAAAAAATTGAGACCTTTGCAACTTCAGCTTGATGAAGATCTGCTAGTTGGCTCTGAATGCACCAAAAGAAAAACATTAGCCTGTAAAGATTTCTGCATAAATGTCTAAAATTGAAAAAAAAAGGAGAAAACTTTTACTTTTATTCGATAAGCCTCTGAGAGTTCCTCTTGAAGATTTAGATTCTCTCTTGTGGAAGCAGCCAACTTTTTTTTCAAATTCTCAATCTCCTGCTCCAAGCTAGCTGTCCTAATAGGGGATTAATTTAATACACTATTAAACCCGAACCACCACGCATGCACCTTATCCCATCCCGAAAATGAACAATATGCACATGATCTATTGGACCGAAAAATAAGCATCATATAATGTATGTACGCACCTCTGGAAATGAAGTTTAGTGGCTACAACAAGGTAGCCAGGTCCTGCTTGCTGCATACAGAGTTGTTCTATATCTTTGTGCAATTCATCGCGCTCTACAAAAACAAAATGACACAAATATAATTGGAAAACCGAATAAAGATAGACTGAAAACATAGAAACCGAAACTTAGCCCCAAGAGAAAGTCACAGAAAGAGTAAGGGCTTGTTTGGTATTGCTTTTCAAGCTGTTGTTCTAATAAGTTGCTCTCACTAACTTTTTATACATATTTTGGCTTTGAACACATTTTGGTCCTTCATAATAACTAATTAGGAATCGACTGATTTATTTTTACAAAATTAACTCTGCTGCTTCTAGAAAAAGCTTGAAAATGGAGCTTTTCAGAAAAGCAGCTTGGGAAAAGCACAGCCAAACTGGCCCTAAATTTATATTAATCAAATACAATGTTTGTATTTCAGTCTATCGTATGAATGAATAATAGCATGAATATTAAATCAATCAACTTCAATATTTCTATTATCTAGTGCATTAAGTTAGAAAATAGCATTTATGAGTATAAACTAGAAGCACGGGTACTGCCATATAAATTCTCCTTTATGACCTAAGCTTTCAAATTTGATTAGTGGATACTAATTTTATCTAGAAGATCACAAGAAGGCTATGTATGAGAGACAATCCATTAACAATGCTCAAAAAGTGAGAAGCTCGGGCTATAAATGCTAACAATATAACGAAAATGTCCCAAATTGACTTGACAGCATACTGTAAGTAATGGAAACAATTAGCGGTTAATCAGTTATTATGAATGACAAAAAAAATGTGACAGGACTATCTACAAACAAAAGCATAACTTACCATGCTCTAGTTGCTGGATGCGAGCCACCAAGGACTCATTTGAGTTCAAATTTACATCCATATCTGAAGAAAATTAAACGCTAATATGAGAAAAAGCAATACCGAAATTCGTATCATAGTACCAAGGAGATTACATATGATACAAATTAAAGCTTCAACGAAATTTTAAAGTACAATATACAGAAAATTACTGCATAAGAAGCACTTAAACCAACAATTAGCAACCTAAATCAGCGGTGGCGGGACTTTGATTTCAAAAAAAACAGATAACAATAAAAACTACAACGCCCAGATAGCAGAATATCTCCAAATCCACGATCTTTCAGCTCATGGATATTAAGATTCACAAAGAATTAGTTCGTTTTTACATAAAACATTATCAAATTCAATGATTAATTTTGAACTAAACACCCTAAATTCTGAAAAGAAAAGGGTATTAAAGACGCAGAAGTAGGGTGAAAGAGAAGTAAAATTAAGAGGAGTATCTGTACCTGAAAGCAAATAGGAGAGGTTACGAGGATTGGAGAACGAGAGAGCAAAAATTGCAGAAAAAAATTTGAAAAAATTGAAATCAATTTCGCTCGTTGAAGGAGAGAACTTTTTCTTCCCTCCCTCGATCTCGAACTCCAACGAGCAACACCTTGAAAGAGCAGAGACGCCTTATTGTTTTAGCTGTCAACTCCTTTTTTTTTCTGGTTGGATATCTGTTGTTCTTTATTTGGTTTTTTTAAATAAAAACTAGGGATAATTGTTTCACGCCAAAGTTTTAAGTACGAGAGCTTCTTTTACAAGGACCGACTTGGATTTAATAATTGCAGAGTAAAATTGGTTTTGATTTAAAAATTGGACTGAATGGAAAATTATTAAGGGTATATAAATTGAAAAATAAATTAAAATAATTTAATTTAATTTAATTTTTTTTATGTTGTACTCAAATTAAAAATTAAACTGAATCAAATGGAAACTAAAAATCTCAAATTTTATAAATTAAAATTTGAATCGAATATATTTAGTTTGATTTGGCTCGATTCAACTTGATTCGGTTTGGTTCTTTTTTTTATTTTTTTAGCTCTGCCCTAGATTTAATGAGAGGTGTCAGTTAAAGGGGGCAGGGTCGCTAAGGTCGCGCCGACAATGGTTCAAGTACAACCCAGTTCGCATGAATAGTTTGCGGGCTCGAATTGGGATTCGATATAAATTTTTATTCTCAAGCATAGTCCAGTCCAGTCCATCCCATCCCAACCCAACCATCTTATAATTATTAATTTTTAAATGTATGTAATGTGTGTGTATATATATAAAAAAAAATTAAGACCAAGCTCAATCTATTATATGTTCAGGATTCTATGGGCTTAAATCCGGGCTCAAGTCAGGGCAGCTCTATATTTAAATATGTTCATCCATGCCCTGCTCCATCAGAGTCCGACCTAGGTGGGATAGTTGTGCCACGAGTCAGTTGAGCATGTCTAGATCCAATTAGTCATTTTTTTTACCCCCAAACCAATGTCCTTGTTTTATTTGGTGGATAAGAATTCTCTAAAGTAACTTTAGAGTAAAATTAGAGATATATAGTGTGAGAGTGTAACGAATCGAAATTTCTAAAATTTTGCTTATAATAAATTACTATAGTATTAAAATATCATGGAAATTATTTTTTTTATTGTTATTATTGTTATTGGATATAAGGCATGAGGAAATTAGAGCTAATTAATTAAGACGGATGAAATGGGCATTTAATTATTTATCCAAGGGCAATATTGAAAAAAAAATAAACAAACAAACAAATACATTGCAGCCTCATCATTTTCTTATCTCATTTCTTCATTTCCTTCTCCATTCTTCCTCTCTTTAATCAAATTCTCCCTAATCCAAAAACTTCCGATTTCTTCGATTCAACTCCAAATTCTTGTTAGAAATCGATCCTTAAGCCCTCTATCATCATCAATTTCAGTCAATCAAGACTAGAAGAGGAGGATTTTAGATTTTAAGGTTTGGATGAATAGTAACCCGAGTTTGAGGTAAGTAATTTTTGGTAAAATTAAAGCTTAATTAGTAGAATTCATGGTAGATTAAGCATATTTATGGTATTAGGAAGTTTATTTATGCAATATCTTGATAGAATTATATATGGCTGTTGTAGGGGAAGCTATTGC
The DNA here is from genome assembly GCA_947683365.1 of Euphorbia pulcherrima. Taxonomy (NCBI): domain Eukaryota; kingdom Viridiplantae; phylum Streptophyta; class Magnoliopsida; order Malpighiales; family Euphorbiaceae; genus Euphorbia; species Euphorbia pulcherrima. The sequence goes on from CANTUS010000010.1 coordinate 3,503,920, forward strand.
AAGTAAATCAAAGGCAAAAGAGGTAGAAGAGAGCTAACAAGAGCATAGGAAAAAGGTTTGTGTCTCGAATTTCGATTTCTTAGTTTTTCGGAAAATTTTCCAGATTGTATACCTGTTTTGTTTCAATGTTTTCTCTCGTTATATAAATCCAATTTGAACGATTCTTGATTCTATTAATATCTACAGAAAGTAAGGAAATATGTTCAGAAGAAACCTTATTGAATTTCATTCGTTTTCAATGTGAAATTTTCATTTGAAGTTGAGTCACGAAATCTGTTTTCGGAAAATCTCAGCTTTGTACACTGTTTAGTATTTTGATCATAACTTTGGTTATAAAATTTGGATTTTTGTGATTCTTGTGGCTTTGGAAAGCTGAGACATGTGTCTAATTATGTTTATAAGAAAGTTATTCGATTGGATGATGTTTTGATAGTGAAAAATGCAGGGGAAGTCAGGTTACGAAACCTGAAAAAAATTCTGGAAAGTATGAATATTGATTTTATTGAGTTTTAATTGAAGTTTGATGCTTAAAAATTTGAGATTTTGATTTCTTAATTACTGAAGTTATATTGAATTATGATTGATGGTTTATACTGGAATTTTTAAGATGTTACTTTGATTTATTGCCCTTCAGGGTAGATTGGCGCTAATAAAGGGGGGTACAGTACTGTACAAACAATTGAAGCTTTGGCTTCGGGCTTTGGCCGATATTATGATATATATATTGATATTGAAGCTTCGGCTTCGGGCTTGACCGATATGTTGATTTTAAATCTTCGGCTTCGGGCTTGACCGATATATATTGATTTTGAAGCTTCGGCTTCGGGCTTGTCCGCTCCCGTATCCATTTTACCGTTATTCAGGACTTGTTTACTTTGGGCAATATGTGGTTAAAGTGTTTGGAAAAATTGGGTACAAATTTGATTGTACTTTGAAATGATTACTATATAAGTTTTGTGATTTGGTTCCATAAAGTTGGTTAATTTGTTTTTGACTTATAAATATACTTTGTTTCTATTTTAAAAATATTCAAAGTTGTTATATTTCTTTTATGGACACCACTAAGCAAATTGCTTAGCGTGTAGTTTTTTTTCTACACGTAGGTGAAGAACTTGTAGATAGCTTGGACCAAAGTGAAATAAGTGGATCAGTTTGAAGAGCAAATAAGGAAAGACTCGAGGTGGATATGTATTTTAATATAATATTATGGTTTGTAGAATAATGGCATGTACTAGATAGTGTGAGAAATATAAAGTGATATTGAGGAATATTTGGAGAATAAAATGGCATTGAGAAATATTTGGAGTTGGAAACATTATATTTGTATTTGCACATATTAAATCTACAAGTATTGAATTTCAAATAATGGAGTAGAGTTATTTATTTGGTGTTTATAGTTACCGTGGCACTTCCTATATGGGGGTGTTAGAGAGAGAAAGTGAGAAATTTTTTTAGGAAAGTGCATTAAATCTTAGCCTTTCAAAATAAAATGGAGGGATAAGATTTGTTCAAATATTCTCAACAATTATTTTTTAACTTTTAGAGAATCTCATCCTCTATTTGGCACGTTCACACTAAGGTAATGTTTTAAAAAGCGCTAAGCGTTAGTCGGACAGCTGAAATTTTAAAACGCTTAGGCGGGATCTGAGCGAGGCCTATACAAAACCTAGACGGATTTATATTTTTTATTCTTAAATATTTATTATGCATATAAAAATATACCTTCAACAGTAAATTATAATAATATAAAATATATAAAACATAATTTAGATTATATTTTAAAAATCATTAAGTGTTAATTGAACAGTAGGGACCCTCTTATTAGTGACATAAAGCATATTATTTCTCGGTTGAGACTCGAAATGCAAATTTTATTGGGAGAACACTTTAATGTACTTTAGTTTTACCAATTAAGTTACTTTGTGTTCGTAAGATATGATTATTATATATAGTGGTATCATAAAAATCAAACTTAGGCGCCGCCTAGGCGGAAAAAATCAGACTAGACGATATCTAGATGGCAATAAATCGATCGAGCGCCTGATAGCATCCTATGAATAAAAAATCGGGTGACAAGTCCAAAAATAAGGCCTAAAAAAAAAATTTTAAAAGAGTGCTCTTAACGCACTAGTCTTACTTGTTAGTAATTATTTACATAGTAACCAAATATTTGTAACAACAGTGAAAAATTTGTTGTTGAAAAATTGCCAAACAAACCAGCAGGATCCTGGTATATTAATCAAATAATGATCCTAACATATACAAATATAAAACAGAATCAACTAAAGTTTAAATTTTGTTTAAAAAAACAGAAACTAATTAATTTTGGTATCTTATTAATTAGCCAATTAACTTTTAATGGTAGGTACTTTTTTTTATAACTAATGGTAGGTACTAGATACCATAGAGCATGTTATTATTAACTAGATATCAATAAGGTATAGCTCAATTTATTAGATGGGTTGAATAAATTTGAGAAAAATAAGGTTTAAATATTACTAAATTCATTTATTGAGAGAGGTGAGGAGCCTTAACTGTAAATACTTGCTAAATATACTTGTAAATATAAAAAAAGATTTATTATTATGTAGATACTTTTGCCATTTCTTTCCTTTAATACTTTTTAAGAAAATCCTTCAGTATCTTAAAATTTTATCATCCGAAAATAGGAGGTGAGTAAATGTTGGTTCGGTCCAAAAATCAGATCGAACCGACTCAAACCAAAACCTGAATTAGTAAATAAATGAAAATTAAAATTGAACCGAATATAGTTCGAATAGGTGTAAACCAAACCGAATATAATTCAGTTCGAATTTAATTCAATTCGGTTATAACCGAATTTCTCAAACTCTATATTTACAAATAAATTGTAGTTTATTTTTTTGTTTATGGGTACGTAATTGAGATTTAAACTAATTTTATTTCGATATGTGTTAAATTTAATAATAATTAGACATTTAAATTCATATTTTCAACAACAAATATAAATAGTGGTATGACATGTATATATAATGAATTAGTAAATGAATTATATTCCTAATATGATTAGAAATTTCAAGTCATAAAGTACATCAATTCTTTCTTAATTAAGATTACTTTAAGTTAAAATCGCCTATTTATTATTATTGTCTACTAATTAGAGTATCACATGTCTTAAATATAAATAGAATTTCATATATAATATAAATTTATATTTAAATAAAATATTTATTAATGTATTCGGTTCGGTTCGGTTTTATTTCGGTTTCTATTACAAAAACCGAAACCGAACCGAAACCCGATTATGAAGAATTTTAAGAACCGAAACCGAACCGAAATAAATTCAGTTCAGTTCGATTCGGTTTTTTTTCTTCGGTTTCGGTTCCGGTTAGGTTCTGCACACCCCTGATCAGAAATCTCAAATCCTTTATAAATAAATAAAAATTAAAAATTATCATTTTACTTACCAGTACATGAAATTCAAACAGCTTTTCTGGAAACTCCAATTCAAAATTTAACTAGAATCTACATGCAAAAAGCAGAAAATTGACACTTATATTTTACTCCAGGCAAATGTTTAGTGTGCACATTTGTTACATAGCCTACAATGTATAGTCTTTATCATGCTTATTTTCACCTGAAACCCGAAACAAAGTACAGAACAAAACAATTCTTCCTAAAAAAACAGTACAAAATACTACAAACAAACAACTTTGTCAGATTCGAACTGCTTCAGTTTCTTTCTATGCTCTAACTAACATCAGAAAGAAAAGCTATGATCCCTTAAAAGACCAGATCTTTCAGGACAAACAAAATAACGAATTCCCTAAAAATTGAAGTTCAGCTATGATCCCTTAAAAGACCAGATCTTTCAGGGCAAACGAAACTAACGAATTCCAAATTGAACCAAACCTGCCTATGCAATTGGAACCGAGAGCTTAAGATTCGATCAGGATCCACAGATAAATACATTGTGTACCCTACAACGTCTATTTGTATTTACAGGCTATCAGTGTCAGCTTGTGATGAATAGCGATCTCCACTGTTGATCGAACTTGTTTCATTTCACCTTTTGCAGATTTCTATCAAACTCGGATCATCTGCACATATTTGAAAAGATTTTGTGAGATCGAGTTTTGAAGTAAAACTATGGGGAAAAGAGTAATCATTTCATACTCCTAGGTATATAATATAATCATTATACAGGCGAGACCTTTTTGGGCCTGTGTTGTGGTATGATCAGTTTGCTCATTTGGTATGTGCTATACACGTTATCCATTCAGTCCCTATGTTGTATAATATGTTACCATTTTGGCCCCTTTAGAACATATTACGTACAATTTTGTTAAATCGCTTCTACCATATAGGCCCAAAAAATTAAAAAATTGCATACCACAGGGACCAAATGGGTAACAAATGCATAGCACAAGGACTAAAAACATCCTTATGCAGGCCGTCAGGTCCTGCACCTCGCCATACCTCAGGCGAGGTAGCGTACCTCGGGTGCGCGCCTTGCGCGCCTAGGCACGCCTTTTGGTGTGCCCCTCATGCACGCCTTGGGGACACTTTTCAGGGTACTTTTTTACTTTAAAATGTGTTTTTCATCTATTTTTAAGAGTTTTAATAATAGTTCAAGATAGATATTCCTAATTCAATTCCTATTATGGCTAGATTAATTCAAGACTAGGATTTCTTAATGCGATACGAAAATTTTACATATATATGTACATCTAACAATTCTCTTAGTTCCTTTTCTAGTATTGTTATTGCACTTAACTTCACTTTTCAAGCAAATATTTTTTGCAAATTTTTTGTGCCTAGCGTACGTCAGGCCCCCTTGGCGCCTGGGTTGCGCCTAGCGCCTCGACAACTATGACTAAAAAGATAAAAAAACACTTAGTACAAGGACCAAACTGATAACATGAATACCACAGGGAACAAATAGACAAAAAGCCTACACCACAGGACCTAAAAAGTTATTTTTGCCCTGTTATACATAGTTACATACAACGTCAAAAGTCTAAGTAGTAAATAAAGACTGCTTGCCTGTCTAGTCTATAGTTTAAGAGATTTAATTCACTTATGTCAAGCAAACATGCCCCTGAGTTATACACATACCAAAAAGAAACCAAAATTCGAACAATACATTAACAAGTCGCAAGTCACATAGATCAAATGCAAAGGGGTGTTTAGTTAGTGTTTACCACTTTAGGAGGAGTCCTTCCCTTCATTGTCTTAACAGCAGCCTCGGCAAATGCCTGTGCAGCTTCAGCATCGGCTTCAGCGGCCTCTGCATCCCTAGCAGCCTCTTCTGCTTCGGCTATGGCAGCTTCGGCTTCTGCAACTGCTTGAGCGGCAGCTGCTGCAGCTTCTTGGGCAGTCATAGTTCTCATCTTGGCAAGCTCCATATCGATCTGAGACCTCGATAGCATGCTGACGTCATCCCGCTCAAGTTTCGGAGATATAACGTGTCTTCCCTCCAGTGACAGCTTGGGAGAGTTAATCGGCCTGCCTGCAGCTGTTGATGGCCCTATCCTGTACTTGCGTTTAACCTGTAAAGATAAAAGGCGGAATTTGTATGTTGTGAATCATTATTAAACAATTAATAGTTGAAGAAGAAAGCAAGATAATAGAAATTTCAGCCAATGACCAATTGACCATAATATGATTTCAGATATAAATAAACATGACAACTTAATTCCGGCTTGGAAAAAATTAAACAAAATCTAAACGGAAAAAAAAGCATAAAAAATCCTGAAAATTCAAATCCTGTGGAGGTTTTCAGGCTAGAACGTGTTAATGAGTTTCACCCAGAAATGGAAGTGCTATGAGTTGTGAAGGAACTGGCCTATTAAAGACGAAATATGAGTTACAGCACAACAAAATAATGAGATTAAAAAAATGTATCCAGAGTTTGAACATCGTCTGATTTTAGAGGCTATAGCTTGTAAGAGTTTGGGATCAAAACTTTATAGCTCAAGTTTAGTTCATGCTCAAAACTAAAATGTGAAATAAATCATAAACCAATTGTATCAAGATGTAAGAACAGTGATCGATACGTGTGCGAGTTGAGGGGAGGACCAGATCTGTTTTCTGATGCAGGTAGCCGAAAATTCTCTTCCTACTCGATATAAAATTTTAATGTTCTATTTAGGGTTGAAAACAGGGCTTATTGGATCGGGGAATGCATTCTCCATATCCATACCCATTAAGGTATCGGGGTAAAATTTTCCTCCATCCCCATATCCATTAAGGATTTGGGGATTGTTTTTCCTCCATTTCTTTATCAGGTATTTTCCATTCCCTCATCAGGGATTCTCCCATCCTCCAGTGAAGGAGGCAGAGGCAAAACTCATTGGTCTCTTTATACAACAACAACAACAACAACATTACCCCAATGCCTTCAAGGCTCCCGCACAAGTAGGGTAAGGGGGGGTCGGGTGTACGCAACCTTACCTCTGTAATTACAAAGAGGTTGTTTCCAATTGACCCTAAAGTGGAGTTGCAACAACTATCCGTGACTTCACAATAAAAGAAGCTCAGATAGTTTAATGAGACATTTTGCTTTAGTCCATTATAATCTAAAGCCAAAGAATGGTGAATCTGGCCCCATCAAAATAATGGACAAATCATTGGTCTCTTTATATAACTATAAAACTGAGGGACTAGGACCATTAGTAATTGTAAAAATGTTAACATATTTAAAGAAGTGAAGCCCACGTCTAGAGACCCAACTATAGGAACCTATAAATACTAATAATGTAGAAGTAATTGGAGGTTTCTATTCGGGGAATCTCCAATGGAGACTAATCGGGGTCGGGGTCGGGGTCGGGGTCGGGGTCGGGGTCGGGGTCGGGGTCGGGGTCGGGGATTTATCAAACTGGGGAATGCATTCTCCATATACATATCCAATAAGGTTTCGGGTACAAAAAATTCCCCATCTATTCCCCACGGGTATTTTTAATGGGGATTCTCCATCCTTATAGGGGCGGATCTCCATCGGATTCAGATAATCCCCGTTCTATTTTCAACCCTAGTTCTATTTAACTAATAAATTTAATTTTGAGGTTTTCTCTAGATAAGTACATATATTATTAATTACTGTAACAACCCAATCACTCTATTCTAGCATACCTTTCGAGTTCTTATTCCACTAAACTCTTGCACGGTTGGACTGAACCAAACAGCTGATAAGAACATAGACACGGACAGGAAGAAATAAAACGATATATTCTCCTTTATTCCTCATCTGAACAGTCAAGAAACAATTTTAAGAGAGTAGAACGAGCTTCAGCTAATAAGGCAAACAAACCCACAACTTCTCCCAACATACCGAACTACTTGTGAATAAATTGAATCATGGACCAATTGTTTATAGACACCGAATAGCCTAATCAAAATCACTAACAATATCTTTCAGCTTTCCGTAATGCATACCCAAATAAAATAACTCAAGTATTATAGTATTAATGAAACTGGCAAAAACATGATGCGAGAATCACATACTCCTCAGGTAATAGGATCACAATTGAAAAAGATCAATTACCTTAATCAGCTTGCCGTTTGATGTCAAATACTTCAATTTTGCCGACAAAATTCTCTTAAAGTCATGAGGTGGCCAATATTGTTCCTACAGAACAAGCCACGAATGTCAGCTAGTTAAACAAGCTAATGTCAAAGAAGCGAGTGAAACAAAAGGTAGCCTTCTGCAAATAGCTATTGTAATACAATTAAACTAATTGCAATTTCAAATCCCGGATTAGGGAGAAAGCAAACAGTATGAGATCAATGAAAGTACAAATAGAAGACTACCTCTATATATGCAGCAATTGCCGTCTTATTCGAACCACCGGGCTCCTTCAAAGTAGTTATAGCTTCCATTATAAGATTGTCTAGCCTACAAGAAAGAACAAGAGAACAAATTTAAATCGCACACAGAAAATTTGCTTGAACACAACCAGATTATTATCTTGAGGGTGTTTCTCATGGCTTATAAGTTAGTCAAACCAGCTTATAAGCAATTTTTAGCTTACAAGCAGTTTTCTGAAGTGTTTCCGATGGCTTATTTTTTAACTTATAAGCTAAAAGTAATAAGTTGGTTTTTTTAGTAGCTTATTATAAGCACTTGGAGTTTGACCAAGTAAAACATATATGCCCTATTTAATTTTATACTCCATCAGTTTTCCTCTCTACCTACCCTTTTTAGTCATTTCAAAGCTTCCACAACTTATAGGCTAATTTACCAAACAGTTCAACTATTGATAAGCTCCTTAACAAGTTACCTTTAAGAAACACTTCTAAGTCCTTATTTCTAAGCACCTTATAAGCTTAAAAGTACTTATAAACGTTGGGTTTTTTTGCGTAAGTGCAACGAGGAGAAGTGCTAACAGATTTACATAACACTATGAATTCTTAGATACCTTACATATATTACTATGGATTCTCCGTTCTTGTGAACGATTATCAATAACATGATTAAAGATCCAAAGTGTTGATACCCGATCAGAGGTAATATCAAAGTTGAATTGAGAAATAGAAATCATATCCACATTATTTTTTAAAATATCAATTAAGACATGCAATATTGAGTATACAAACATTCCAAACCTTAAAGTACTTCTCTTCGGAGCAGCTGTCATATTTGGAGGAATGGCAACCACAAGAGACTTAGAATCTGACAAATCCTCATCACTGTGATTGGCAGCACTGGGAACAAGAGTGGTTTCTTCATTTCTGGGGACATGGTGTACCCTCTTGACAGCTAACTTTGACTTCTCACGAGAGGTCCATCCATTTGCCATCACACTCATATTTCTCCATTTATCCTAACCACGCAAGAACAAATTCGAAAATTCAATCCAGGAAAAAAAAAACCTCATCCAAATAATAATGCACAAGCGAGCGAACCTTGAGATCCACATTTGAGCGAAGATACAAGACGCCACTAAACTCTGGATCTTTAAGTATTGTTCGCCATTTCCCAGCCCCGTGTTTAACTACTCCTGCTTTTAGAGCTGCTTCTTCTTCTGCTGTCCATTTCTGTTTAGGCGCACCCATCACTAGTTCCACAGAGAACTAATTCAAAAGCTGTCCAATTTGCGGGGATTGACCTAGAACATCAAAAAAACACAACATATAACAATGAAATGCCAGTATATAATACAATCACAACCAGAAAGAACAGAGTATTCAACAAATCAAACGAATTTCTTCAAAATTATTGAATTCAGCGACAGATTACTAGTCATCTACAATAATTAGCAAAAATTCGAGACCAAACTATAAATTAGCTAACCTCTTTCCCAGAAAGGCGCAAATTAACGTAATTGGAGGTCATAAAAAACCCTAACTAGAGAGTTCCTAATCAGACAACGCAATTAACTAAAAACTAAACAAAAATTGCAAAGAGGAATTCGATATATACCTTAGGAACCCTAACAAAATGGATCTAATGCTCAATTCGACAACAAAATTTAATGAAATTTATGTGAGGAATTCACAAATTTGAGAGGAAAAATTACCAGAGTGCTATAAATACGCAACGAAGCAGAAAGCGATGCAGTTTCACAATCACGATTAAAAAGTCATAATTCATTCAGGATTTGAGATTCAAACGGAGAGGATTAACGAGAATTTTTAATCTGACCAGAGAGGATGTAACAAATTAGGGCTTTTTCTTTATTGTTATAAATCTAGTTCGATTTGAAATTAGGTTTTTCTTTACAAATTAACCACCATTTTTTTCGGTATATAAAATATTATACTATTGTGTTATGGCGGTATTTAATTTATTTTAATTTAATTTAATTTAATTCATTTTAATTTAATTTAGCTTTATATAATTTTAAATTTAAAGTAGAATAAGTTCAGTTCAATTCAATTCAGCTTATTTTAGTTTGGTTCAGCCAACTTTACTTCAGTTCAATTCAACTTTTAGAAGTTGAAAAGAACGTGGCCTTATTTGCTTTTTAAAGTTATGTCCAATTTGACTAAAAAAAATTTAGCAGCTCTTTTTTAAACTTCATTTTCAGACTTTTTCTATAAATAGTATATTTTATTTTAGAAAAAATTAATCAGACCTCCTAATTAATTAATATTAAATATCAAAATGTATTATTTAAGGTTGAAATACGTAATTCTATTCAAAGTTTATGAAATCAATTTATTTTAACAACAGCTTAAAAAATAATATAAAAATGACTTTTAATACTACTTTGCGTATTATCACTAATGAAAATTTAACCTAATGATATTAAAGGGTAAAGTTAATTTTACTTTGAAAATTGCTAATAATAGAATTTAGAAACAAAGCAACAAAAGAATGCAAATCTAATACTAATATAAGAGGTAAAATTGTATGGTGACTTTGTTTTTGTTGCCTACTTTATTATTGTCAAATTAATTTTCACACCATAAATTTAATAATGATGAATGATGATGTAATTTTTACTTCGTAAAAAATAAAGTCACCAATATTAGACCTGTTCGTCGAGCACACTGAGCGTGGTTTGGTTGGACTTTTGATTAAAATATTAACTCAAGTTCAACCCGACTCACACTTTATAACTTTAAGTTCGAGTTGATTTACGAGGTCGTTCTCAAGTCCAGCCCATGAATCGTAAATAATTTTTTATTATTTTTTGTATGGATTTAATAGAAATAAAATGATAAAAATATGTATAACCACATTATATACTTTGTGTTTTTTTTTTAATTTGTCTCGTTGAGCTTACAATAATTTTTTTGGTTGTCCGTTTGGTTTAGCGAACCTTTCATCCGACTACGTTCGGATCCGATCCAAGTCCCACACCTGGTTATGGAGGGTGATTCTCCCAATAAGGATTTTCTGCATTCACTTGGGCTCGAACTCGTGAACTTAGTTAAGCGATGTCAAGTCGCTTATCACTTGGACTAATACTTATTGGTCATTAGGCTTACAATAATAACAAAGAAGACTATTATTCGTCGGTTATGGTTCAAACTAAGCTTGGGTATTTATAAAACCAAGCTCAACCATGAAATTTCGATCTTTAATGGGCGCGGGATCAAGCTAAACTTAGTAAAAATATAAATGTTCAAGTCCAATCCATAAAAGTAAATTCGTATCAGTTCCGATAAATAATCCGATTCGTGAACAGGTCCAATCACCATAGCCTATACCATGTGATAATACCATCATTGATCCCATCTTCTATTTTTTTCAATAATTAATTATTGTTTATAAAGTAATTATTAATTTAAGGCTACTATAAAAAAACTTAACAATAGAGAAATCTTTGTGCACACTACATTTTTTTCTTGGGACCTATTATATTAAATTAAAATTAACAACACTTTTAATGTGAGGTAAATAAATTTTTTTACATATTAAAAAATTAGTTATTTTAATTAACAAATATGTAATATGATTCGCAGACCGATTAATATAGATAATTTAAAAACTAATTTAACGATGCTATCGGAGTTAAAATACTGGACGAAACACAACCAACACAAACATACTAAACTTGCTTTAATACAAGACAAGCAAGCCATAAGGCAATACTAACTAAAAAAATAAAACAAAACAAAAAAATATACGTTCAAACCTATATTTCTTAATCTCAACTAACGATTTCGATCAACAATCATAAGCGGTTGTGTGTATTCCCTAACATCAATTATTGTTACAGATATAGAACAATCTTGCTTAAAGGAGAATTCTGAGTGTCTACTGTGAAAGATCACATAAGTATCTTATCTAAAGACGGATGAAGTCCAACACAAAAATCAAGATTGAGATGTGTAGCATCAGATCCATAATTTTACAAGCCAATCTCATCGTAAAAACTAAAAAAATAACAGCAAATTATTTAAAACAAAATAAAAATAATATAAATCTTAAAAAAGAGAAGAGAAAAAAAGAAAGCTAAAACTTTTTTTCTTCCTCGATAAAACTTTAAAAAAAATGGAGAATATACCAAAAGTGCTGATGACATCTAAATTAATGAAAAATAATGAAACACTATTTCATATCTTTAACTGCTAACTGCATCATATAATAATATATGATTTAATACGATAAAAACTATAAGTTACTAATTTTTACAAAATAAAAAAAAATTTAGTTACCTATGTGTTTTGATTTAAAATTTAAATGCAATTGAAGTTCTGTAAGTTTGAAGTTCTTTTATATAGAACCAGGTATTTAATACCTTTTTTATTGAATGCTTGACACATATATAATCTATATATTATAATAATAAAAATTATATATGTTTCAACCATCCAATAAAAGGGTACTAAATTTTCCGATCTTGTATAAAATTTACCCTAATTTTAGTGTTGCATTCTGGCATTGTATTATAAAAATGTTGTGAAAACTTTTAGATATCTAGATTTTAGGACTTAGATCCTCTATAGAGTAAAATTGATACATCAGAGTCATTTATTTTAAAATTGATGGTTGTGATTTTTTTCAAATAATATTATACTATTTTGAAACGTAACTTTACTATGGAGATAAATTTTCAACTACAGAGAATCCCGATTTATTTTGTGTAATATGTTTCAAAGGCATCTATCGTCTTTACTTTCATCCTCAACATTATGATTTCTTCTAATCTCTTAATCTACTTGCAACCTTTTCAAATTCATTTAAGTAATTCATTACATTGTGTATATCAATTTTATTAAGCTAATTATATTGATTGTTCTTGTTATGTCTTGAATAAGAACACTAAAAGTAGATTGATTCGAATGTCTGACAACGCGAAGCTCAAACCACTCTTATAAAGTCATAAACGATTCAATATTGTTTCATTTTTTTAGCATTTATCGAAAGGTTCGGTCAATGTTTTTTCAATTTCTGAGAGCTGAACTGAAGTTGGATGAACTGAATTGAAATGAGCTGAGCTAAACTGAACTGAACTTATTTCAGCGTGAATTTATAGCTATGTATAACTGAACTGAACTGAACTGAACTACATTGAATTGGAAAATAACAGGCCTAAGGCCCTGTTCTTTTCAACTTATATTCGGTTCAATTCAGTTCAGTATTGCATACATATAAATTTACACTGAAATAAATTCAATTCAGTTCAATACTACTACTTATAAGTTGAAAATAACAGATCCAAGTGGGTTTGATATTGTCTTCATTGACTTATTTTCAAAGGATGACTCATTCAATTCGTTAGGTATTTATTTAGTATGCCATAATTTATTTTGCCACACCTTTGAGAAGCCATTGTATAAAATATTAGTATGATAGTTTTCAATGTTATTCCGAATTATTATGTATGTGTAATGAATTAATTTTGTACATAAATTTTGAATTAGTCAAATAGGCTAAAAATTTTGTAGATTAAGAATTCTTAATTTATAATAAGTTAAAAACTCTATGCAATCCTACTGGATCATAAAGTACCCAAAGTATAAGATCAAAGTAGAACTGTTTACAAGTCCAGGTACCCGCCCGACCCAGCCTGAGCACGTTCAAATGGATCGGACTTGTGTTCTCATTTTATTTTTCTCTAAAGCCCGGTCCGAGCCCGCTAAAGCTCGATGTTTTACGGGTCTAGCTTGGTTTTTATGTAAATACCCAAGCCCGGTCCGATGAATAGTTATTATATTTATTAAATATTTATATAATATATTTAATAATTATTTCGGATTTTTATATTTTAATCTATTTATTAAATTATTCAAGTAGAGAATGTAATTACATGTAAGATTTGAACAAAATTTTGTCTTTTTTTATTCTTTTAGTTAAAAAATAAAAGAAATCTATTTATGAGCTTTGGACCGAGCTTGGGAATGACCTCTAATGCCCGGCCTAAGCCTGAAGTTTTGAAGTGTGGGTCGAAGCGAAATTAGATTGCTTTTTTTGATCAAAAGCCCGATTAGACCCGATCTAACCCACCCGACAACAACAGTTCTAGATCAAAGTATACTTTGATTAAATCATGAGAAAAATCTTCTCTATATTTGTATGAATTAGCATTTTGCCAGTCGAGATACTGTAGAGATATACTTGATAAAGATAAACTTTAAACATTATAGGCTAAAATGTGTATGATGGCCAAACAAAGTATGAGTGCAAACAAGCTCCTAATTTGATTATAGCATATGAGCTTTTGTATTTAATTGTTTGTCTTGTCATTGCTTATTTTTGGGCTAATAAGCCAAGTTCGGGAGCTTAAGCATTTTACCACAATACATGCATTTAATTATATATACCAAAAAGTAATTCATCTCCGGTGTTATTAAAATCGTAGCTTATCGGCCGGTTCAATTAGTTTCACCACGACCCGATCATGACTACGGTACGGTTTAACTTAGAAACGATTTTTAAAAAAAGCTATGACGACACTCAGAAGCGTCGTAAGAAACTGATATGATATCCTATAAAACCACAAATTATACCGATTGTATCGGTAATATTGCCTACTAAAATCGGTATGGCGCCGAACATGGTTTTGATAACATTGTTCATCTATACTCATTCTTTTGTCATTTCACCGTTTATGAATTTATAAGTTTGTTATAAGCCATTTTACCAAACACTTTATAAATAGCTTAAAAAATACATCAACTTCTTATTACTAAACTCCTATTAAATTTTTTAAAAAAATTCATAAGCTACAAATCAAAAAGCCACCACAAAGAAAGAATACTGGCCTAACTCTCAAACTAGAATGGGGCAAATGCTGCCTTTAGTTCCTTTTAGAAATGACCATCACGCAAGTTAGTGTACAAAAGGAATTTTGCTTTTACTTGTAACATGGTCTTCATTTGAGGGCACAACCAATATAATATATATCAAATCAATCCCCATTAAATAAAAATTATGTAATTTTTTTTGTTTTACATTGATAGGACGTCCCTATCACCATTAAGGATTCGCCAATTTGGATATCAAAAAATCTTCATCCCCACCTTGTGGGGATTTTTATCGGGAATTCCCATCCCTCTCAAGGTTGGAATTATTTTTAAATAATTAATAAAATGTGGGCTAAATATGGAAATAATAATGCGTATGGTAGTCATATTTAATAGTTAAAATAAGTTTGTGGTCAAATACAGAAATACTGACTATTAAGGTGTCAAATTGATCGTAGGAATGAAGTGTAGAGCCGTAGTATAAATTCTGTTTTATTGCACGGCCAAAACAAAAATTTGCTAATTCAGATTTCTATAAACAGAGGTTGGTCCCGGAAGAACGATTATCATTTTCCAGGCATCCAACGCTTCCCTTCGGTTCTTCGATCGGATCTTTCGGAAGACCATTCGTTCCTACTTTAATCCATTCAATTCATGATTCTATGATCAAGTGACGCTTCCATTTCGGTTTTGATTCTCGATGAATCAACATGAATTCGATCCTGACATGTTTCGAGTTCTGAGTTCGGAATTTCTTTCATCCCTACCTCACTTTCAACGCTAATACTAATGGTCTAATGCACAACTGGACAAATCCACTGTTAACATTTTATTCATGAATTCATTTTCCTTGTTGGCAATTGTATTTATAAAGCACCCACAGTTAGTGACATCGGTCATAATTCCACCATAACAGTGCAAAACTTGCTAATTTTGGCCAAAACACACTCAAGTAATATTTCCCTTCACGGCAAGAATTTGCTAATATTGTGTGGCCTTCTCATAAAGCAAATATTCCTCTCTCCCATTTCACAGCTCAAAGCATATAACAACTTCTTCAACTTAATTCGATTTACCTTTTCAGCATCAAACAACAGTTCTAATTTAAAACAACTGCTTCAACTTTTTCGGAGACAAACAAAAACGCTAACCTAGACATGAAATAAAAGAGCAAAACACACGATATCGAAAGATAATATGTACCAAGTGCGGAGTTGCCACTCAAGGTAAGGTTCGAATTATTCGTTCAACCGTGACTTAACTACACAAATTAAAAAAAAAATAAAGAAAAAAGCTGAACAATAGATAAATTTAAAATAAAGACAGATAATATTCAATTTAAATCACTCTCAGTTCATTGCGCCAGTTCAGTTCAAAGTCTTTTTCCTCATCAAAAGCAGGCATCTAGCAGGCAGCAACAGCAAAGAGCAGCCAGGCTGAAATGTGTTCAACAAAAGCACATAATTAAACATCCAATAATCAAAAAATTATAATTAATATGATTGTGATTAAGGCTTTGTTCTTTTCAACTTATAAGTAGCAGTACTAAACTGATAACTACTTATTTAAGTGTAAATTTATATGTATGCGGTACTAATAAGTATTGAACTAAACTAAATGAATTATAAGTTGAAGGCCCTGTTCTTTTCGACTTATAAGTAGCCGTACTGAACCGAACTTATTTCAGTGTAAATTTATATGTATGCAGTATTGAACTGAACTGGACGGAATATAAGTTGAAAAGAGCAGGGCCTAAATGGTATAACATAATTGAAAACATCCAATTATTGAATCAAAGTTGGATAAATAAGTTGGCATTTGCTTAAAGAAACAATGCACATGCAAGCCAGCCAGACAAAGATTGCTACTTTCAGTACCTTTATAGCAATTACAACAATTAGAATTTCTTTTTTGAGCTAATAATGACTTATTTAATACAAAAAATAGCATATCTCTTGTCTATCTAATGAATTACAAGTAATGAAAATTTTGAAAGATACCTAGTTTAAGGGAGGCCAAATTGCGATTTAGTTCAAAAACTTGTAGCATTTTTGACAAATTGACCCAAATTAATAAATTTTTTTACAAGTAGACCCCCCTAGAATACCCTGCAATCTTATGGTTCATTCTTTTGTAGGGCACAATGCAATAGTACCAAAACATATGAAAACTGAAGACAAAAATAGTAAAACACATTATGAAGCCTTTGAACTTAATTTTAAAGATAGTTGGCTAATTATTGCTTAAAACTGCTTTCACACTCGAACAGAAAAGCATATGACAACAACAACTTCATACTCGCCCTCGGGATTCCCAAAGGATTGAAAGGCTCAATGTGAGTTTTGACAAAAACAATTTACATTGTAAATAGGCTCTCTTATTATAAGTAAATTTATAAGGATGGAGTAATTATAAATACGGAACTAAACACATTATAAATAAAAAAAACAAGTCTTAGCCCTGTTATTTTCAATATAAATTCATAAATACGCAATATATTAAACAGAATTTAATGGATTATAATTTGAAAAAGAAGAACCTTCAAATCAACATAGGACACATGGTTACAATGACAACACAATATCATAGCAAGTACCTCAAAACTTGTGAATTATCTATTTATGCTACAAAAAAAATCCTTGTACTAGTCCTAGCCTCCTAGGTCTACTCAACAAGTAAATGACCTAAACCCCCTCCAACATTCAACAACCACCCAAAGAGTTAAAGGACAAAACAGGAAATTCAAAAAACCAAAAGTCTAACTCAGAATATTTGAACCCAACTGAGTCAACTCACTGAACCATGAATCAAATCCCTGAAATCAAATCACACATACCATCCTTCAAGGCAGCCAACGTTGCTGCTCTGTTGCGGCGGAGGCTGGGCGTACTGAGGAGCGTAAGGCGGCGGAGGAGGATAACCCTGAGGCGGATAACCCTGTTGTGGATACCCCTGTGGAGGATATCCCGGTGGCGGATAAGCGTCTTTAGGGTATCCTTCCGGTGGATAACCTAATCATACACACAAAACACAATCAAAATTAAAAACCCCTAAATTTGGTACCCTAATCAATAACACCAAACTAGATCTGCATCGAGTTCCAGATCCCATCAATTAATTCCCAAATCAACAAAAACCCATTATTACCAACTAAAACAATTAAGCAAAAAAGACAAAATTTGAGCGGAAAAGGATCGATTAATTACCTTGCGGAGGCGGAACACCGACAGGCGGCTGTTGCTGGTTGTAGTAGCTCATTCTCTGTCGCCGGCGATGGGGATTACGAAGAAGGTGGAGAAGAGTCGGTTTCTTAGTTTGGGTACAGAGAAATTGACGGGGGATTAGGTAGTGGGGATTTGTATATATATGGAGCACGGCAGATATGGGGGGAGTTGTATCCAATGAAGGCTTTGTGTTGTGGGGAACTTTTACAGCGATATATATATATATATTTATTTTGTTTATTTGCTGCTAGTATTTTAATTGTTTTTTTTTTATCTAATTTGGTTGGGACACGTAAGCGTAATTAGCAGTAATTTTGCTGACGTGGCTTCGTTTGGGTTTATTTGTTTTGATAATTGCTGTTTGTAAACGGCTTTTATATATCGAATTCTATTAAATAGGGATTTAATTAAATATTTTTTTAATTATATATTTTTATATTAATTTTTAGCCTTGATTATAAAAGAATTTAAATGGATCGGATGTATAATATAATATTCCTTGATAAAGAGAGATTAGAGCATTTCAATTAGTCTGCTATTTTAATAATAGTCTTGATATATCGTAAAAATAGATTATTAGTTAGAAAATAGCTTTATACTAACACTTTTATTTTTTTTTCTTATATGAAGGGGAACAATAAATTGTCTATTTAATTTTCTACATATAGACAATCAAATAGAAAATTAGGTCATCAATTTTATTAATATTTTAATACTAATTTAAAATTCAAAGGTTGGTTAGTTATAAAAGCGATAATTTAGTAAATATTTAATTCTTTTTCTAATGCAATTCACTATGAAAACAATCTACTGTATCTAGTTTCTTTATATTATGTATTTTCAAATCATTGACATGTCATTAATGTAAATGTCTATTCCACATGCTACATAAGCCTAAAATTCACTATCTACTGAAGGTCTCTTATATTATGCTCCTGGAACATCGCTCCGTACTCCCTGCATGATTAATAAGTGTCCTAAAATTTACTTTTTACTATTACTTTTTATATTTTATTTAATTTTGTGACACTTGGCATTCATTCAGAGGGCCAAGAGCAATGCTCCAAGGGAAAATTATAGGGTGCACCGGCTCCTTTTAAATCCTTCTATAATTAAAGACTGAGAATTGATAGAAAGATATTTAATTGAAAAGAGAAAATATTTAATTAAATCTTTATTAAATATCAGTCTTTAAATTATTTGATCCTAAAAAGACCCAATCCACCATATAAAAGCACGATATAATCTCTCGTTGGTAAATTAAAAAAAATTTATACATAACCATATATTTAATACCTTTTCAATTAAATATTTAATACCTAAATAATTTATATATTATAATAATAAAAATATATTTATATTAAATATTTAATAAAAAAATATTAAATACCTAATTTTGGGAGTTAATTAGGTGCGTGAAGTCAAAATTTCTTCTAGAATAATTAGAATACGCGTTCTAATACGCGTTCTTTCCGTGTATGTATTAACTGCTTCTGCTTGTAACAAAATTGTATATCAAAAAAATGGTATTCCCTTTTCAATTTCTTACTCCCTAAGTTTTTTTTTAAAATAAACATTTTAGTTTAAAATTAAATTATTAAAATATTTATTATTTATATTTTTAAGTTTTTTTTAATTATTTTTTGAGCTGTGTTTTTAATATTAATTGTATTTGAGTTGAAAAATTAAGTCATTAATTTGAAATACAAGGGTAAATTAGTATTTTTATATCCTTAATAAAGCCATATTCTTTTCAATTTATAAGTAGAAGTACTGAACTGAATTTATTTCAGTATTAATTTATATATATGCAGTACTAAACTGAACTTGACTGAATATAAGTTGAAAAGAATATGGCCTAAATGAGTTTTTTAAGAACCGTAAAATTTATAGATGATAAATAAAAAAATAAATAAAAAATTTAAGGAATATTTGGTTGAGTTGCTACTCTATTTTGGTGTAGTTGGTGCTCACAAATGTTCTTGCTAATAACTTTTCTTGTATTTTGAAATAGAATTAAAAAGTTATAACTGCTATTTAATACACCCTTTATCTAAAAATTATTGTCTTTTTAGTCATTTTCTTAGTTATCTTTTTAGTTATTAATTTAGATTATCAATGCATTTTATACAATTTTTTCTTTAATTTGCCCTTGTATTAAATATGAGAGAGATTATGTATTGTTAAAATTATAAGTGAGTAATTAAGAAGAAAGAGAATTTAGTAAAAGATAAATTAATTATTTTAATTGTGTAATAAATTTTTCATTGATTTTAATGATTCGGTTAAATGGATAATATTTTATAGATAGAGGGAGTATTAAAATAGTAAAGAGATACTGGTTGAATAAGTTCTCAAATATTCACTCTCATAATTGTGTTTTGTTTCCATGACATTAAATAAGACTAATTTTAATTGTTTGATTTTTTAAATATTTATAAGTATTTTTATTGAGATAATTTTATTTGAGGCTTAGTTATAGTTAAGGTTCTTCACCTCTTTTAATAAATGTATTTAATAGGATTCGAACCTTATTCTTCTCCAACCTCTTCAGTCTGCATAGTCAACTGAGCTACATTTTATTAATATTTTAATTATTTGATTACGACTATTAAACTAGTGCCTTAATCAGTTTTGAAGAAAAAATCATTTATAATAGAAAAACTTTAAACAATGCTCTTCCGGTTCTAAATAAACGATCTTTTAGACTTTTCATCAAAATTAATAAAACATAATTAAGCAACTAAAATAATTTATCATTCACAAAATTCTCTTTCTTCATAATTACCACCTTATAATTTCAACTATACTTAATCTTTTTTCTAATTAATACAAGAATAAATTAAAAAAAAATAATAAATATTATATTAATAATTTAAAAATCACTTATTTAAAATTAAAATTAAAAGTCTAAAAGTTCACTTAGTAATAAGGAATAATTGAAGCAACAATAATAGCTTCCTAAAAGTAGAAAATCATAGTTGAAATAACTCCTTACTTGGAACAATTTGTATATATTTAATATTAATATATTCATATGATATAGAAATGAAGACATTTATGTCATTTTATTTTTATTTACTTGTAAACTTAAGTTAATATATGATTAAAAAACTAATAAATGGAAAAAATGTCCAATTTAGGGGTTACGTTTGCAATACCAACTATCGGTTGAGGTTAAGTTGGATGAGTATCTCAATTGTTGGAAGTAAATTAATATTCTGTATGGAAAAATAAATTTTATTAGTATGAGGCTTTTTGGAAAGGAGTCTAAAAATAAAATCGTGAGGGCTTGGCCCAAAGCGGATAATATCATACTAATATGGAGTTCAGGTGTGGCACGGCGGGTCCAACAACTGGTATCAAAGCCCAAGGTTTGAGGCTGGCAAGTGAAATGATGGACTGCTCGGTGAGTAGTTCTCCAACCTAGGACCAAGACTAATGTGACCCTTACGAATTGGAGATCTGCAGTTGATGCCTTATGTCGAAAATCTTCCTGACATGGTTATTCAGGCGGCGTGTCGCGTAAAGTGGTTGCGGCGGTACAAGATGGTTGGCAGATAAATGAGTTTCGCTGGAGGGGAGGCACAAGTTGTGTGATGTTTGGTTTGGGGGGAAATTGTTGAAGGCAAACCAATATCCCATATAGAAAGATTTGGAGAAACTTAAGCTATATATAAATGTTCATAATAACTCCATTAGTATGAGGCCTTTTGGGAATGAGCCCAAAAACAAAACCGTGAGGGCTTGGCCCAAAGCGGACAACATCATACTAATGTGGAGTTTGGGTGCGGCACGGCGGGCCCAACAACTGATACCAATTATTGCGAAAACTATTAGCAAACTAAAACTACTGCTAAAATAAAATAAAGAGGAAACACTAAAATTACAAAGAAAAGGAATAAGAAGAACAAATGCCTTAGAGATGAGAAAGGCTTTGATACCAGTTGTTGGGCCCGCCGTACTGCACCTGAACTCCACATTAGTATGATATTGTCCACTTTGGGCCAAGCCCTCACGGTTTTATTCTTAGGCTCCTTCCCAAAAGGCCTCATACTAATGGAGTTTATTTTTCCATGTGAGATATTGGTGTGCTCTCAACAATCTCCCCCCAAACCAAAGATCACACAACTTGTGACCTCCCCTCCAGCGAAACTCACTTATCTGCCAACCATCTTGTACCGCCGGAACCACTTTGTGGGACACGCCGCCTGAACAACCACGCCAGGAAGACTTTCGACACAAGGCATCAGCTGCAGATCTCCAATTTGCAAGGGTCACATGGTCTTGGTTATAATTCAGAGAACTACTCACCGAGCAGTCCATCATTCTGCTTGCCAGCCTCGAACCTTGGGCTTTGATACCAGTTGTTAGGCCCGCCGTGCCGCACCCGAACTCCACATTAGTATGATATTGTCCGCTTTGGGCCAAGCCCTCACGATTTTATTTTTGGGCTCCTTCCCAAAATGTCTCATACTAATGGAGTTATTGTGAACACTCATATATAGCTGAAGTTTCTCTAAATCTTTTCATGTGGGATATTAATTTGCCCCAACATCAACTTCTTAAGTATATTAACCGGATTTCGAGCATTGAGGATGTGATTGGAACGGACTGGATTGAGAGAATCATCCCTTTAACTGGGTCTCTGTAATTCCCCCGAGTCCGAATTTAATCGATCAGTGGGTCAGACACCAAATTGCGCCTTTATAATATATGAACTTATTTATGAAATATTATGTCCGGAAGGGAGCCTTCAGGAAATTAAATCTCTCTCTCCGTATATTTAAACTTATCTTTTTACCCAATATCTCATCTGCCTTTTTACTTGGTATTTTAAAAATTCTAAACATTTTTTCATTATTTTTTTAATTATATCTTTATTTATTTCAATATCATTAATTGTAAAGGAGTGAACTAAATAATAATTAAAGGGTAAAGTGATATTTTTTACCTTAACTATTTTTTACAAAGTTTTTCGGACGCAATAAAAGAAATAGTGAAATTCGTGATACAAACTTATGATTTGTCAATATTAATGCCATTCAAACTGTATATAAAATAAAAAAAATTTTCTTTTTGTTTAATGTCAACTAGTTTAATAACTAATTATTGATTACAAATCGCCCTAATCATGCTGGTTTAGAATTAAATTGTTTTTATATACATGTAATAATTGAATTTCCAATATATTGTATTTTAGTTGATTGATTGGCATTGAAGGCAGGTAGAATATGTATGTTTGAATTAAAGGTCCTAACCTTTTACAACAACATCAAACAACAATATTACTCCAATGATTCCCGCACAAATGAGATAAAGAGGATCGGGTATACGCAACCTTACTCCTACAATTATAGAGAGATTGTTTTCAATAAAGGTCATAACCTTTTATTAAAAAAAATTGCTTAGTTAGAAAGGGAGAAAACCACATTTTTAATACATAATTATAAAATGACATATGACGTTTTTTTGTTGTAGAAAATGATAAGTAGCATACGCGGACCTAAACCGAAAAATTATATGAAAAGATTTATATGAATGGTTTAATTCCTATACTTAATCGCCTTCGGAAATGACGGAAATATCCTTTTAACATAAAATAAAATTTAAAATTATGTTTTATATCTTAACTAAAATATAAAAGATAATCATATATATTTACGAAAATATCTCTTACTACACATATAATTATTTCAATCAACTTATTAAAATTTCTACCACCGTTTCTTGCTTTTTTAAATTAAAACTCACTTAAAACTCTCTCAAACTTTTTCCTGATCTCTTCAATTTGATTCAATGTCGAGAAATCAAAGAGTTATTGAATGGAGTCGGGTACATTTTTTACGTAAAATTTTATATTTAAATTTGAAAAATTAAAAAGTTAAAATACCACAAAAGAGTCTAGCCCACTTCTGCAGATAAGGCCCAACCCAATTACAGACGAATTCCGTAGCTAAATCTGTCAGAAGTTTCCAGAAGGCTCCGAAGCCCAAAAGTGTTTCAAGAAAATTCACCCAAATATTTAAATTTCTATGATAAACTTGCAATCATAATTAATTTTTTTCTTTAAATTAATATCATTTTTTATATTAATAAAAAATATTTTACACATATAAAGTGAAAATATCGTCCAACTGATCCCTTGGACAAATCAAATCTTACCCAACCAAATGCTTTTTTTCCCGGCCATTAGTTGGACAAAATCTTTTTTCTCATAGATGTATTTTGTCAAAGTACTATTTATTTTTTTTATTTTTTTTAAATTTATCTTATGTGAGCTTACGTTAAATGAAAAAAAAATTTTCCAACCCACCCCGGATGTGATTCGAACTTGGGACTTATAGAGGTCACAGCTTCAGTATTAACTACTAGGCCAATACCTCAATTACCTATTTGTTCTTTTAATTATCAAAAGGGTATTTAAGTGATGTCTGAGGGCGATAACTATATATTTTAGGGGTAAATATCATCAATAAATACTCAATCGTTGACTTTCATTTTAATTTTCCCTAGAGACTCCTACACTAGTATAAAAATGGGCTCTGGAGATGGTTATTTTTGGCTTTTTTGGACGGTTTTGAACCATCCATACAACCCGCGTCGCCATTGATCTGGCCTTATTACAGAGGGTTCTAAACCGTCCGAAATAAGGAGCAATGCGGACGGTTCTTAAATAAACCGTCCAAAATGTTGCAAATTTCTTTAAGGAAAAGGATCAATAGGGACGATTCTCTTAATAGAACCGTCTGAAATGTTGTAAATTTTTTTAAGGAAAAACAACAATAGAAAAGAGAACCGTCCGAAATACTCTATATTTTTTTAAATTAATTTTATAACTTCATTTATGAGCTACGTAGCAATACAGAAATTGGATTGAGAGGAGCCCTGTATTGTAGCTTATTAATGCAATTTACCTATACTGTAGCTTATTATTTGCGATCAATATGTTGAATGCCAATGGACATCTAACTTGTCACTTGGTTTTTAACTTAATTATCATTCCCTAAATATGTCAATTAATTACGCGTTAGCTGCAAATTGTAGAAGGGGAGGATGAAACGTACCTTCTGTCATTCATTGGAATAAGTACCAATAGCTTGAATGGAAAAAGTATAAAAAATGAAAAATGAATCAACAAATCATATACACCATCTCACAACTACACAAAGGTTCAAGAGTTATATTGATTAAAATTGAAGTTATGTGGCACCTGTCCAAATTGAAATAATTAAATATCTTGACCAATTCTTGTATTCTAGAAGTCACTGGTTAATACATAATGCTAGAGCCTATGGGAGATAAAGAGCACTTACATCAACAAAAGAAGTATAGTGACCACCTCCCATATGCCCATTTGGGAAATGTAATTGATGAATGGTAACCTGTATTTAGAAATTGGTCAGCTCTACAGAGTTGAATGAATGGTACTCTATATTTCAGGTTGAAGTTAAAAAGCTAAACTGATTTGCCCCAATTAGGCTCACGAGCACCAATTCGCCACTCTGTAACGACCAAAGTTAAACCAGTAATTTAAGGACCAAATTGATCAAACAGAAGGGTATATTTAATGACCTTGGAGAACTGATATCTGATACACACAAATAATAATAAGAAATTATATATAGGGAACTCTCAATTCATATTCAAAATGTAGTAAACATGGAGGAAATTAATATACCAATTACTCCAGATATACTGGTATTATTTACAAGTATATATGTTAAAAACTTCATTACGAAACTAAATAAGCTACAAGAATACTAGTCTATGTATGCTATCTCAAAATATATTCTTAGAATGATAATTCCACTTACTTTAGATATTTACGAAAAAGAAAGCAGTTGTTTCCTTCGATATGATGTGTGACCGCTACAATCGATCTCAAACTTCCATCACCAGACCATAGATAAGTGGCTCTTTTAAAACTATGTGTCAACTTGTAAAAAGCTAAAGTTACTTAAGATAATAACAAGAAATATTTTTACATACAGGCAATATCAAGATTAGACAAATGTATCAAAACATTTCCAAGGGCTCAATGAGATGACTTTACAAATAACAAATGGTCAAAACATCATCAATAGTAGGCATTTGGTTCTATCATTCCCAGTGTAGAATAGGCTTTATTTACCCTGATTACACTCCTAGGTCCATTATTAAGCAAACCTGCTGAAACAAATAGACTTTAAAAAGGCTAATGTCACATGTTCCATATCTAAAACCCGACCAAGACAAAATAGGCACTGTCAATTATAAATATGCTTTAATATTTTTTTCCCTATGAAGTGGAGTGGGTGTGATCAATTTACAACGGCAAAAGCAATGGAGGATAAATGATGAGTTCGGCTAGCAAGTTTTAGCACCTTTTAGCAAGGAAATAAAGCTACAAAGTATTAGACGCACGGCTTCAGTTGCTCAATCTTTCGTATTTTATGAGAAATACCCATATATTACAAAGCTAAAGATTTTCAGTTACGGAAGATTCATGAAGATGTTCAGGACATTTTATTCAAGTATACCTATAAACTTTCATTTATTCAAACCATGTCAAACAAGGAAAGCTCAAATAAACAAATTCAGTTTCAAGATTGACATATCTTAAAGTAGGTACGATAAAAAGCTTCACGATATTAGATTTTACTTTAAACTCCGTACCTTGATTAGAGAAATAACAATAACTAGCAATTAATCGCCACTTGCACAGCCCTTACATCCACAATGAACACACTCAATGACCTTCTCTTCTCGCAGATGATTGGGGACTCGACACAAACAAGTAATGCCATAGTTTTGATCTCTTGGCTGAATACATCGCAGACAACATAATCTCTCATATCCAGGCTGCAATTCCAAAGAAGTAGAAACAATTCAAAAGAAATTAGCTATTAAAAAAAATAACGACTATACATTCCATTTCAAAGCATTCAAAACCAGCAGGGTAACTTATATGGCCATGAACTAAATTATCCGTGTAACGCCCCCCCTCTCTAGGGAGCGCCACAGTAACTATATCACCCAATGAACAACTCTACTCCACTATACAGAGTTCAATACTTATAGATTTAATACGTACAAATACCAATATAATGTTTTAAACTCCAAATTATTCTCCAAATATTTCTCAATGCCACTTTACATTTCTCACTCTCTAGTACATGCCATTATTCTACAAACCATAATATTACATTAAAATATAAATCCACCTCGAATCTTTCCTTATTTGCTCTTTAAGCTGATCCACCTGTACCACTTTGGTCCAAGCTATCTACAAGTTCTCCACCTACGCGTAGAAAATCAACTACACGCTAAGCAATTTGCTTAGTGGTGTCCATAAAAAAATATAACAACTTTGAATATTTTTAAAATAGAAACAAAGTATATTTATGAGTCAAAAACAAATTAGCCAACTTTATAGAACCAAATCACAAAACTTATATAGTAATCCTTTCAAAGTACAATCAAATTTGTATCCAATTTTTCCAAACACTTTAACCACATATTGGCCAAAGTAAACAAGTCCTGAATAACGGTAAAATGGATACGGGAGCGGACAAGCCCGAAGCCAAAGCTTCAAAATCAATATATCGGTCAAGCCTGAAGCCGAAGCTTCAAAAATCAATATATCGGTCAAGCCCGAAGCCGAAGCTTCAAAAATCAATGTATCGGTCAAGCCCGAAGCCGAAGCTTCAATATCAATATATATATATATATATCATAATATCGGCCAAAGCCCGAAGCCAAAGCTTCAATTGTTTGTACAGTACTGTACCCCCCTTTATTGGCGCCAATCTACCCTGACCCGTATTCTACTCGTTTAATAAGGGCAATAAATCAAAGTAACATCTTAAAAATTCCAGTATAAACCATCAATCATAATTCAACATAACTTCAGTAATTAAGAAATCCAAATCCCAAATTTTTAAGCATCAAACTTCAATTAAAACTCAATAAAATCAATATCATGCTTTCCAAAATTTTTTCAGGTTTCATAACCTGACTTTCCCTGCATTTTTCACTATCAAAACATCATCCAATCGAAGAACTTTCTTCTAAACATAATTAGCCACATATCTCAGCTTTCCAAAACCACTAGAATCACAGAAATCCAAATTGTAGAACCAAAGTTATGATCAAAATACTAAACAGTGTACCAAGCTGAGATTTTCCGAAAACTGATTTCGTGACTCAACTTCAAACGAAAATTTCACATTGAAAACGAACGAAATTTGATAAGGTTTCTTCTGAGCATATGTTCCTTACTTTCTGTAAATATCAATAGAATCAAGAATCGTTCAAATTGGATTTATATAACGAGAGAAAACATTAAAACAAAACAGGCATATAATCTGGAAAATTTCCCGAAAAACCGAGAAATCGAAATTCGAGACACAAACATTTTTCTATGCTCTTTCTAGCTCTCTTCTACCCCTTTTGCCTTTGATTTACTTGCAATAGCTTCCTCTACAACATTCATATATAATTCTATCAAGATATTGCATAAATAAACTTCCTAATACCATAAATATGCTTAATCTATCATGAATTCTACTAATTAAGCTTTAATTTCACCAAAAATCACTCACCTCAAACTCGGGTTACTATTCATCCGAATCTTAATATCTGAAATCCTCCTCTTCTAGTCTTGATTGACTGAAATTGATGATGATAGAGGGCTTAAGGATCGATTTCTAACAAGAATTTGAAGTTAAATCGAAGAAATCGGAAGTTTTTGGATAATGGAAAATTTTTGGTAAGGGATAAATGGAGAAGAAGGAAATGAAGAATGACGGATAAGGGAAGAGAAGAGGCTGTAAGTAATGTATTTGTTTGTTTTTTTTTTCACTATTGCCCTTGGACAAATGATTAAATGCCCAATTCATCCCTCTTACTTAATTAGCTCTTATTTCCTCATGCCTTATATCCAATAACAATAATAACAATAAAAATAATTTCCATGATATTTTAATACATAGTAATTTATTATAAGCAAATTTTTAGAAATTTCGGTTCGTTACAATCTGACCTCAAAGCTCAATAGTAAATTGAAATATCATGCAACTTAGTGATAAATGGAACAATTAAATGGCACGGCCCATCACAAATCAGTTCCACATTTTCAAGTCGAATAAAATCTCATTCTTATAAATAAGCATAAAAATAAATTAATAAAACAAACCTCTAACCGGTGCAACTTTTATCAAACAGCTTATCGGCAAATCAGGAACCTCAAAAGTCCTCAATATAATGAGTCAAAGCTACCAAATTTCACCTGATGGCCTACGGATTTAATCTATAGACTCTAAATAAGAATAAACATTTCTAACTTAATCTATAAACTGCTTCTAAATCGAAAACAAAGGTTCCAATGGTCAAATCCCACAAAAAAATTAACCTATCTAATTCGATTGATGTTGAGTATGAAAACAAGACAATGGGTAATCGATCAACGTGAATTGAAGCAATAAATTTACGTGACGAGAGTAAGTCCAAAACTCCCACAGAAAGAGCAATTAAAAAAAGCATAAGTATCGCGATACATAGCCTGTTGAATCAAAATTCCTTTTACGAAGACGGCTTTGGGTGGGAGTTTCATCATCGCCGGTGAATAAAACCCCAACATCTTCAAGGCGAGATACCATATTGGGATTCACCTCATATCGGGATTCACCTCATATCTATGCCTATGTCTTTTATTTATGAGCGGGGGGGAAACCCTAAGGAAGTGAGCGGAGGGGAAATCGGTGGCGAGGTAAGACTTTGAAAGTTTGCAGAGGAACGGCGGTGCAACAGGAGGAACGGCGGTGGAATGACAGTTTGAAAGGGAGGAATGGACGGAGAGTAGCGAGCTGGTGGCGTGAAATTGAGAGCGACGGGAGTTCAAAGTGAGTGAAAGTGAGAAAGAGGGAGAACTGATTTAGGTTTGGACATATTTAAGGTTTGAAAATATTTAAGAAATACGGACGGTTATTATTAAACAGCCGTCCGTATTGCTTACATTGATTATCGCGTTACCTTAGCAATACGGACGGTCATTTAATAACAACTGTCCGTATAGCCTACATTGACTATTTTGGACGGTTATTTAATAATAACCGTCCGCATCGACCTCTCCGCTTTTTTTTAAAGGTTTTAACAGACAGTTTTCGTCTTAAACGACGCTAACAGTGCGTCCTTATTAGTCAATTTTGTACTAGTGCTGCTAGTGGCTACTCGATCACCATGTCGTCTCTTACAACATCGTTGGGATTAATCAATTCGATTTTTTCCGTTTAATTTTTGGAAATCAACACAATTGAGTCTCATTAGTACTTTTTTCTTCCCGAAATGCCCCTCCTCCATCGTTTTCTATTTTGCATGGCATATTCCAATTCACACTCGCCACCTTGATTCGAACCCAAACCAATGCATGGCAAAACAACACAACCTCATCACCAATCTCCTCAACACGTAATTTCACCAAAGACAAACCCCCATGCAAATAAAACCACCAACCCAATTCGCCACTTCCCCCAAAATTTCCCCTATAAATACCAACCCACTCCACACCCTATCCTCACCACATCTCAAACAACAAACAAATTCCCCCAAATGGGTTTGCTCTCTCTTAGCCTTCGCTTCCTTCTTCTTCTTCTAGCCACCTTCCACGGCGGCCTTGTGGAAGCTCAGGGGCTGCGGGGCCCACACACAAGGCGGCACAGGCCGTTCCGGCTTCAACAAGATGAGTGCCAGCTGGACCGCATTACTGCCCTCGAGCCGTCGAGGAGGATTCACTTTGAGGCTGGCTACACTGAGTTTTGGGACCAACATGATCAGCAGTTCAGGTGCGCCGGAGTTGCGGCTATGCGTACTGTTATTGAGGAGAGAGGGTTGCTGTTGCCTATCTATGTCAATGGCCCTAAGCTTATGTACGTTGTTCAAGGTGAGCACAAACCAAAACCATTATAGAGTTTCTTCACTTTGGCGTGGTTCTTTAAATTTAATTTAGTCATACAGTGATGATTATGAATTGAAATTGAATTTATCCGCGTTAAATCTCAAACATTTTAATTTAACTGAAATTGGTGTAATTTTATAACTTTATCAACATTAAACTTGAGAATTCAAATACATCGTGCTGGTAAAATTATGATTGAGGGGTTGAAATTTAATTTGTTGTTGTTAAATATCAACTATTCATAATTTTTCACTCGGATATAAAATTATAAATAAGGATTGAAATTTAAAATTTTCGGGCTTAAATTTCAATAATTTAAATTAATGAACATATTTGTAACTCAAGAATCCAAATAATTGTGAATACGTACATTATCTGGTCACGTGTCAATTATGATGGTCTTTACAGCTTCTGAAGAATAAGAAACTCAAACTTAGAACCGAGGGTGTTTTCATACAGGATATTGAGTATTTTGTACCTTTTTCGCTACTGAATATTTTGTACATTTTTCGTTCGATGAATTATATGTAGCCACTTTTTATTACATGTAGCCACTTTTTATTACTATATTACTACGGAAGTGGTACGAAATATCTCTATATAATTTCTTACGGACCACACCTTCATGTTCCACCTCCTTTTATCTAAAAAAAATGATACAATAGCCGATGATGTAAGCCATTGTTTCACAGTTAGCACAATAAAAACTTTACAAAATAAGTAGTGGTCTCTCATTTTCACCGTTAGTCACCTTCTTATGTAACTCTCGTTTTCATTTTATTAATAAAAATCTTTAGAGAGGGTTTTTAACGGTGGTAGGAACCTTTCCTACTTAGCTTTTCCTATGCAGGAAATGGGATCCAGGGAGCATTAACCCCAGGCTGTCCAGAGACATTTGAGTACACAGAATCACAATCACAGCCACAATTCAGACAAGGAGATATATCCGAAAAGGCGATGTCATTGCATTGCCTCATGGAGTAGCTTACTGGGTCTACAACAATGGCAGAACTCCTCTTGTTCTTGTCCAAGTTATTGACCTCAGCAGCCACCAGAACCAGCTTGATCAGAGCCTCAGAGTAAGCTAACCAACCACCCCTCTTAATGCACGTCGCTAAAATTAAATGCTAGCGATGAATTATCCCGTCGCTACACAGATTTAGCGACGAATTTTCTTTGTTTTGTCACACTTTTCGCGACAAAACTGCGTCGCTAATGACAAATGTTTCTTTGTTTTTAACCATTTTGTGTCAAAATATTTCGTTCTTAATTTCTGATTGCTTCACTAATTTAATGAATATGTAGAGCTGTTGCTATTGTATTTAAAAGAAAATCTTAATTTTTTATAAAATATAAGTGTTAAATTTTTACGAGTTTTTGACCCTAAATTTCCAAAAAAAAAGATTTTGAAGAGAACCGGTACACACATCTACTATGAGGGGATTTTATATTGAGCTCCTGGTAACGGAATCGATTAATGAATTAAGGGACCCTAGGGTGAAGTGGATAAGTTAAGACATGTTATATATTCCTGGAATACTAGGATTTTAATATAAAATCTCATACTGTACCGTTTGAGCTACACCAGATAGATAAAAAATTTCAAAAAAAATTAAAATTATATAATTTTTTATGTCATATATACCTTATTTTTTCATTGAGTTTTTTTTTTATCTTTCATATTTGATAATTTGTTTCTGGTTCTGCCGCTGAACACTAGGCATTCTACCTAGCCGGAAACGTGGAAGAAGACATCTGGCCAAGGAAGACATCACGCCCATACTTCTCCCGTAAAGAATCACAAAGTCAAAGATCATCCAGCAACATATTCTCGGGAATAGACGAGGAGCTTCTAGCCGAATCATTCAACATAAACACCGACCTGGCACGACAGTTAAAAGGAGAGAACGACAACCGCGGGATCATTGTACTTGTCGAGGGAGAATTCGAGGTTTTGAGCCCCGAAAGAAGCCGCGAAGAAGAGAGATGGGAAAGAGAAAGAGAAAGAGAGTGGAGTGGAGGCACTAGATATGGTAATGGAATTGAAGAGACATATTGTATGGCTAGGATGAAACACAACATTGACAGGCCGTCAGCTGCCGATGTTTTTAACCCACAGGCCGGCAGAGTTACTAGTGTTAATAGGTTTGATCTCCCGATTCTTCGAAACCTTGGACTCAGTGTTCAGAGAGGTGTTCTTTATAGGGTAAGCTTATGAATCTCTCACTTCTTATTTATTAGTTGCATGATTAAGGCAATGTTCTTTTCAACTTATATTCAGTTCAGTTCAGTTCAGTACTGCATACATATAAATTTACACTAAAATAAGTTCAGTTCAATTCAGAACTGCTACTTATAAGTTGAAAGGAACATGGTTTAATAGTTAGTTTGGATCGTGTTTTGTTGACCTACAAAAAGGGTTCAATTTCCACGTCCAGGGAGGTGATGATCTGGCTCACTTTTATTGGCTTAGGGTAGTATATTCTTTGGAAAAATAACTAATTTTATATAAGTCGGGTATTTTGAATACACGATTGACGACATGTGTCCTATTAATTATAAAATGAGACACATATTATCAATATGGCGGGAGCAAGGTATTTAAAATACACTCTAAAATGAGACACATGTTATCAATCGGGCGGGAGCAATGTATTTAAAATACATAACTCTCTGTAAAATAGAAAATTGTATAAAGGACTGCAATCTTAGATGTGAAACAATTATTCTACAGTGGCCCGCGGTACTGAAAAACTGTATGAAATTAATGGGGTTCTGATATAGGATATATATCGGGGTATTTGGTACACTTTTTATTGAATGATGGACACGTAAGTCAATCATCCAACGAAAATGATACAATTGTGTCTTTTTTCTTTTTCTTTCACAAGAAATTATACGGGGCATAATTAACAATTATTTTGGGTTAAAGTGTCCAATTTGTAGTGTTTTCTAGTATAGTTATACACATAAAATTACCACTTGAAAACTTTTAACAGTGTTAGTAATGGTGCATTTTTTTTATAATAGGTAATCCTTGAGAGAGTTGAGGTTGGAGCTAGAGTTTCTAAAAAACTTCATAAACTCTACTAATCAATATTATATTCTTGTAATTTTAAACTAATCATTTTTCATCGTTTTGGAAATGCAGAATGCAGTGATGGCACCGCACTGGAATATGAACGCACACAGCATATGCTACTTCACAGCAGGGACCGGAAGGGTACAAATAGTCGACGACAATGGAAACCTGGTTTTCGACGGCCAAGTAAGGGAGGGACAAATGTTGATTGCCCCTCAAAACTTCGTAGTAGTTAAGGAAGCAACAGAAGAAGGGCTTGAATTTGTTGCTTTTAAGACAAATGACAATGCCAAAATCAACCAATTAGCGGGACGAGTGTCGGCACTCAGGGCAATGCCTGAAGATGTTGTGGCCAATGCTTTTCAGATTTCGAATGAAGATGCTAGAAGATGTATGTTTAATAGGCAAGAAGTTACTATGTTTAGCCCTTCAATTAGGTCCCCATTTAAAAGGGTCTAATTAGTTAATTAGTTAGTAAATCCAATAAATATGCAATCATAATAAGGGTTAGTTAAATGAATAAGAATGTGTATTTGATCCTTTTGTGGTTGTATATATTTATTGCGGGTTAATGAGAAGTTTACTCAAGTTGAGTTAATAAATAGGATTGGGAGTTTCGCATGCACATAGAGAAAAATTGAATTTGAACCATTTATTTTAAAAAATATTTTTAAATATTTTTAAGTAAAAAAATATTAAATGAATGGCTAAAATCAACAAACTATGATATTTTAAAATTTTTTAAATAATTTTTAAATAAAAAAATCTTAAATAAATAGCTCAGATCATCAAATCACTAAACTGTATTCTGCAGTATAGTCTCATATCAAACTGTAGGTGCTTTCTTTACGGAAAAAAATGAATTGTTTCTTTGTGTCCCATTTATATCATTTAAGTTTGTAACTCAATCTATAACATCATCTCTCATATTATTTGAAAAGAGAATTACTTGTTCAGACTTATAAATAATTGCAAAAATTTGAAAATTGGTGTCACATGTAAAGAGACACAATTTGTCAAGTAAAAGAATTTGAGAATTGATGTGACATGTAAAGAGATATAATTTGGTACAACTCATTTTCTCTCACTCAATAAATAGGAAGTTATCGATATTAAAGTTTAAAGTTTTTAATTTGGTATAATTTAGAGCATTTTTAATAGATGTTTTTTTTTATTTCTCTTTTTGATATATAAGTAAAAATAGACATTGAATTTAAAAAGTACTCTTTAATAGATCTTTTAATTACTCTTTCTAATATGAGGTGTCATTTAAATTTTAAACATTGTCTATTTGATCTTCCATAAATAAACAATCAAATAGAAGATTGAATAATAATATTTTAATAGTTAGAGGTTATCAAATAAGTTGTTTAGTTTTTTTTACTATTATTTTATTTTGAAAAAATATAATTACTAATTAAATACACAAGCTATTGTAGTTAGATTTTAGAATTTTTTATCTATTTTAACATCTCATCAATTTGAATTTCTATTTCACATGTCACATTAATTTAAAACTCACAATCTATTAAAGATGCTCTAAGAAAGATGAACTAGAAATTTAGAAGTGAGAAAAAATAACAAGAGAGGTAAAAGTTTTCATATTTTCATTTATTTTTCGGCACCTCAGATATTTTAAATAGATATTTATATATAAGAAAGATGACCTAGAAATTTAGAAGTGAGAAAAAAAAGACATAAAAGGCATCTTTATTAAATAGTTTATTTTAATTATAATCTTGTCATATACGTAAAATTAGATAATAAATTAAAAAAATGTTCTACACTAGCTTATCTATTTTCTCTTTCTTATGTGATGTGGCACAATAAATATTGGACATTGTCTATTTGATCTTCTACATATAGACAATCAAATAGACTACCAACTCATCAAATTAATTAATATTTTAATATTTAACATTAAAACAAGCTTGTAATTGAATATTTTTTATTATTTAATTACACAATTATAGATGAAATTGACAATCTAGTGTAGCTCTTTTTTATAGACATTGTCTATTTTTAAAATAATTGAAATATCATCAATGTGAACTTCTATTTCACATGCCACATAATCATGGAATCCACTATCTACTAAAGATGCTCTTAGTAGATAGTCCATTCTAACAATAGTCTTACCACATAGGTAAAAATAGACAATTGATTAAAAAATTGTTCAACATTAGCTTGTCTATTTTCTCTTTCATATATGATATGACACAATAACTATTGGATATTGTCTATTTGATTTTCTATATATAGGCAATGAAATGAACTACCAACTCATCAAATTAATTAATATTTTAATATTTAACATTGAAACAAGCCTGTACTTAAGTACTCCCTCTGTTTTTTTAACTGTCGCTTTAGAGGCAAACAAATTTTTTTAATAAGTGTCACTTTCAAATTGCAGTGTAGTTGTTTGATCATCTTTCCCACTTTACCCTTATTTAATGCATATTTTAAATGACAAAGGATAAAAAGAACCAATCATCTTTTCAAACGATTATTATTGTTAGGGACATGTTAGTACTTTTATTCTCTTAATTAATATTTTCTTGGTTTTGACAAATTTACTCAAAGCGACAGTTAAAAAAATGAAGAGAGTATTTTTTATTATTTAATTACACAATTCTAGATGAAATAGACAATCTAGTGTGACTCTTTTTTATAGGCATTGTCTATTTTTAAAATTATTGACATATCATTAGTGTGAACTTCTATTTTACATATTACATAATTATGAAATTCACTATCTACTAAAGATGTTCTAAGTAATAACTAAACAAAAATTTTTTTTGGATATTTCCTTCTTGAAACTTGTGTTCTTGTTAAATTTTCAGTGAAAAAGTATTTAGTTATTTATGAGGTTAGGTTATAGTTTATGTTTTTGGTGTAGTTTGATGGTTATAGGCCAGCAACAAAAGATAAGAAGTCGTAAGTAACCAAAAACTATATCAAAATTTATATGTTTAATTGTTTATTACTACAACATGTCTCATAATAGGTTGAAATAATAATTAATTAAGATTAGTTGCTTTAAACAGTATAATAGTATTAATTAAATGTATGTGGAATCTATATTTCAGTTGAGCCATTTCATAATTATATCGACTGATCAACTTCCATCTTTACTTATACTATGACAATAACATAATTATCTTATGTTTTGAAAACTAGTCGCTTTAAAAAAAATTCATAAATTTTAAGAAGTAATTAATGAAGGGTATAAAATTACTTGTTTATCCTTAAATTAGCATTAATAAAGTAATATGTATATTGGGATTGAGCTACAATTAATAAGAGTATAACAGGGAGAAAGGAGTAAAAGTTAACATTGAAAATAGAGAATGACAAGTAAAAGAAGCAAAAAAAATGTATAAAGTGACTAATTTTTAGAATCGGAGGGAGTAATAGGTAATATTTAAGGCGGGAGTTTTAATTCCGGGTCATTGTATTCATATTCAATCACTGAGATTTAGAACTATATTAGAGACCACCTTTAAATACTATACTTCGGATCAGGATGTACTATAAATTTCCCCTAGCATTTACAGTATTAAAACGTGTTATTTAAGTTAAAGCTTTTAAGATCCTATTTATATACACGCTGAGTAAATCATTAAGAGATATTTGAGATTTATTCGTAAAATTATTTTTAAAGATATTTTTTATAATGTAAATATTAGTTAAAATTTCGCATTTCAATTTTTTTTTAAATATATAATTCTCTGATAATATTTCACATGCTATAATTCGCATTTTCAAAAATTAATATACACCTTGAAGATCCTAATTAATCATCACACTAGCCGTTAACCATTTTTAAAATATTAGTAACAACTCCGAACCTCAAAAAAGAATCGGGTCGAAAAAATAAATTTAGCAAAAGAGCCTTTTTGGTCCTTGGGTATAAAACATTTGTACCTTTTGGTTACTCTAGTGTACTATTCATTTACCCATTTGGTACATAAATTATGCAATTGTTAACTTTTTGAACCATGTTCTATACAATCATTATCCATTAAGTCCCTATACTATGCAATTTGTTACCTCTCTAGGCTCGATATTGTAGAATTTTGATTGATATAACTATACATAATATGCACTAAAGAGACAAAAAGGTAAAAAAATTGCATATCATAAGGACCTAAGGGTACTTCCAATGGTTCCCCATTTTGGGAACCCAAAATGGAAAACACATATGGGGAATGGTTGAGTCCAACCATTCCTCATATGGTATGTCTTTAAAATGGAGTTCTCCAAATATGGGGAATACTTTTGTAGTTTTGATTTTTTTAATTATTTTATTAGTTGAGTAGAATAAAAATGATGTAAGGAAATTAATATAATAATAATAAAATATTATTATTTTTAGGGAATTTAATATGGAGAATGAAAAATAAGAAAGATGATTGGAGTAAAAACACTATAAATTTTCTAAAATAAG
Organism: Euphorbia pulcherrima; assembly: GCA_947683365.1. Taxonomy (NCBI): domain Eukaryota; kingdom Viridiplantae; phylum Streptophyta; class Magnoliopsida; order Malpighiales; family Euphorbiaceae; genus Euphorbia; species Euphorbia pulcherrima. The sequence goes on from CANTUS010000010.1 coordinate 3,542,235, forward strand.
TTTTAAAAAATAAAAAAGGGGAAAATAATTATACTTATTCTAATAAATAGCATGCATGCATACCAAAGACACTAAATAAATAAATGAATTATACCACAACTTAAAAAAAAAGTGATTATGTCAAATAAATTTGGATACCCAATCACACTATAATCTGATTCAGTTTGACATTACTGTTTGAACTACTTTTAAATTAAGTTATTTTTACAAACTTTTAATAATACTACTAAATATTTTTGGCTTTGAATGGTTTTTTATATTAATTAATTAAGAACTGTTTGATTTATTTTTTTCAAAATCAATCTATAGCTTTAAAAAAAGCTTAAAAATAGAGCTTTTCAGAAAAGTTGCTGAAAAAAGCTGTAAAAACTCACAGCTAAAATGACCATTTATTTAATAGATACAGCTTCCTCCCAAAATAAAAAAGAAGCTGAAGATCCAAAATTTGAGCCACCGATTCTTCAAAAATTAAATGTCACTGCTTCTAATAAAAATATTTAAAAGGGCAAAATCGTTAATAAGTAACTTTCTCTAACAAATCAGAAAATTGCAGTAGACTAGACTGCGTTTTTAGCATGAAATAGGCAGCAAAATAGAAATACAGAAAAGAGGAAGAAACGAAGAAGGTGAAGAAGAAAATCTTCCATTACAGAGATAGAGGAGAGGTCACAATCAATCAGCTACGGTAGGTAACCTTTCCGAAGAAGATCAATAGCCTACTTATATTACTCAACTTTCGCATTTTATAGTCACAACAATCCCTGCCTAACGCTCCTTCTTCTTCTTCTTCCCCTTCTCTTTATCTTCCGTTTGATTATAATATTGCCTGATATACTCTTCTCCTTCTCCCTGGATTCCACATTTTGGTTTTGTTTTTTTAACAGAGTAAAACTGTGCTCTGTAGTGCTACAATGGCGGTTGGAGGTGGCGGTGCCAAGGTCGATGAACTCGTGCCGTTTCCTGTCAAGGATCAGCTCCCCGGTGTCGATTTTTGCGTCACCAGCAGTCCTTCTTGGGGTGCATTCTCTCTCTGTTTCTGTTTGTTTGCTCTGTTTTGCGTTATTTCAGTTTGTAGTGTACAATCAAGTTCTATGGTTTCCATTAATGGAGTTCCCGAGGTTTTTTGCCGCCTTTTTTTGTGTTTGTTCTATATTCGAAAATTTGAATTCGAGAAACCTTGCGGTTTTCTAGTTTAGGAATTCTTCATTCTCTGTGTGTTCGTTTTCGTCTTCTTATCGTTTGTTTTGCAGGATCTGTTGTATTTTGGTGTTGCGATTATCTTTCTCTTTGTTGTTTTTATGAAGTAGAGTCTGTTTGGATGTTGCAAATGGCGGAATTTCAATTTATCGGGAGTAATATGTTCGATTTATCGGGATTGAAGTTTCTATCCTTTTTTTTCTCTTGTTTTCCTGCAATTTCTGGTTAACCAAACAGGATTTTACTGAGTCGGATTTTGATTGGCTACTTTTTGCGGCAAGCTATTTCCATGGTCAACTGAGTGGGTATTAATTGGTTGTATTGCTCGGAAATAAATGTTAGTTTAGGTCTGCCAGTATTAATCAATTTGATTATGTCACTAATTAGTTAATTACTCAGTTATTTATGAAGGAAATTAAAAGCAACCTACCTGTTTGACTTCATTTGTTTGCTAATTTTCTACGGTTTCAGAAAACTCAATAATATGGAGTAATATTGATGGTGATTTATAATTCTCACATTGATAATCAATTCTCGTTCGGTAATTAATTTTAATTAAAACTTGTTTTAATTTTGCAGCTGAGGCCATTGTCTTAGGGTTTCAGCACTACCTTGTAATGCTTGGAACAACTGTTATCATCCCTTCAATTATCGTTCCTCTGATGGGCGGTGGCAATGTAAGTGGCGCTGTACTCCTGAAATGCACATTTTATACATAATTTGAAAAGAACAATTGTAGGTCTTATATTGAATTTTTGAGTATCAGGTAGAGAAGGCTGAGCTTATCAACACTATGCTATTTGTTGCGGGAATGAATACACTCAGCCAAACTTGGTTCGGTTGCCGGTTGCCTGTAGTGATTGGAGGCTCCTATGCTTTTATTATCCCAACTATCTCCATTGCTCTGTCTAACAGCACTCGGAGAAGTTTCGGACTCCTCAATCCCCATCAGGTTGGTAATGCTGCAGGTTCAGGCCGGTCCTGATATTTTCGGGGCCTAGACAAAATAATATATGAAGGTTTATTTTAATTTTATATGCATAAAAATTAAAAAAAAAAAAATTTGGGCACTATGGGCGGTGGCACCCATTGCACCACCCCTAGGGCCGGTTATGCGTCCTTTTGTTTTAGAATAACATGGAAAGTAAAATCCAGGATTGATTTTATCTTGAGAAGCATGAAGAAAACTGAGATGTTATCCATTGTTTAGGGCATGTTTGTGCTGATAATATATGCTTTTCTTGTTTGTTTTATAGAGGTTTGAACAATCCATGAGGGCTTTACAAGGAGCACTTATACTTGCATCGGTCTCTCAAATTGTTACTGGCTTCTTTGGGTTCTGGAGAATATTTGGCAGGTAGGTTCTGGACTATTAGAACAACGGCTTTGGGTTATCCTATAGTTGCTTAATTATGATATTTGGATTTTTTTTGTGGTGCAGATTTCTTAGCCCCATAGCTGCTGTTCCCTTAGTGACTCTCACTGGACTTGGGCTTTATGCACATGGTTTCCCACAAGTAAGACTTCCAAAAGGAAAACTCTGGTGTATCTTGTGAAAAATGAGTATAGAAAGCAAAAATTACAGCTCCAAAATAATAGTAGCAAATGGACTACATGTCTGATAACAATTTATAGTTATTAATTTCTTAAAAAGAATTCTGGAAAAAAATTGTGCTAGTTAGAAACTTATTAACTAGCACAGGGAAGATGGAATTTGTTGTTCGTTGTGTGATCCAAAATATATTCAAAGTATTGAGGCCAGACTGAGTTTAGACGAATAAAGGAACTCGTTTCTTCTCTCCCTTTTCACCAATTTGAATTCGGATAATGACTTGTCATAAGTTTAAATTGTTTTACTTGAAATGTTCTTTTAGATTTACTGTCTGAATACTTTCACAAGTAAAATTGTTTACATAACAATGAACGTATTAGGACATTTTTCTATATATTTACATGTTCCTGATGAGTGGCATTTTCTTCTAACTGGACATTTATATTGATGTTTTCAGCTGGCAAAATGTATTGAAATTGGACTTCCAGCTCTGATAATGGTGGTCCTTATATCCCAGGTGAGTGGCATCCTTTACCGATCATTCCTACAGCAATAAATCATGTTAAAAAAAATTCGAAGGTAGCTGAGTTATGATCTTTTTATAATGTTACCAATGCTTGCAGTTTCTTCCTCATTTCATGAAATCCAGAGGACCTATAATTGGCCGATATGCAGTCATATTCTCTGTTGCAACTGCATGGGTCTTTGCGGAAATTTTGACAGCTGCTGGTGCATATGATAATAGATCACCGAACACACAGCTTAGTTGTCGAACTGATCGTTCTGGGCTAATCAGTGCCGCTCCTTGGTGAGCTTTCATCTAAAACTAAACGTCCACTTATTTGACTATCTTTTTGTTAATTATCCAATTCTGCAATTTTCATGTGGTCGAATTCATACTCTCAAAACCTTAAAACAGTTTGGATTCCTTAAATTATTTTCTTGTGTTTGTAGTAGCAGAATTCTGTTCCTTAAATTATTTCTAATGTTTGAGAACTTTAGCATCCCCTAACAGAAAAGAGTGCTTTACTTGATCTAATTATCAAGCTCTACTATATTCCGTTTGATGATTTGCTATTTCGAGCTTATGATATAACTCCTGCAGGGGGATTATGAATCATTAACACCAATCATGTGTTATTTGAAACAGGATAAGAGTTCCGTATCCATTTCAGTGGGGAGGTCCTACTTTTAATGCTGGTGATGTGTTTGCAATAATGGCTGCTTGTTTAGTTGCTATTGTTGAGGTAATGCTCTTGAAAAATTTCTTTTGCATCACTTGCTTAATGAGTGTAAATGTAAAGTTAATCTTCATTTGTTCTACAAAAAGAGAAGTAGCTAGAACCATTCATAAAAGATGGCACCAATCATTAAGGTTTGTTCAACTGGTTGTCTCAACTCTCAAGTCACTGAAACTAAGGATCTTGAGTTTCAATCTTAGTGTCCAGAAAACTTATTCCTATTTCTAAGTTTTTGTAAGGACAAATGAAATTGGATAAGTTGTATGAATGCAATTCATCGAACTTTCTGCTCTAAGTTCTTCCTTTTGAGGCCAGTTTTCCTATTACTCTCAAAATTTCCCAAACAATACTTTAGAACTTGTCATTGCATTTTTAATTTCTTAAATACTGTTAACTTATTTTATCAGTAAACCTTTTTGTTGCAGTCCACTGGAACAATTCTTTCGGCGTCCAGATATGGTAGTGCTACTCATATCCCGCCTTCTGTACTGAGCCGTGGAATTGGCTGGCTGGTAACAAGTGATCTGTCATTGTATTTCTTTTAGGACCTCTTAAACTTAAGTTCTCATTTCCTTCTTAGTAACTCTCCAACTTTTTTTTCAGGGAATCGGAAGTTTGATGGCTGGAGCATTTGGTACAGGAAGTGGTGCTAATGCATCAGTGTAATAATTTAATATCTATGCTATTCCCATTTTCATTTACTTAGTATCATATATTAGTACTCACATAGAAAATGTTGGTACCATCTTTTCCTTTATAGCCTTCTTATTTAATCTTCTGATCTCATTCTTAAACTAGCTTATGTTGTGCTATTACGGTGAAAAGGGCATTTTTGTAAGAATTTTTTGTTCACTTGAATAGCACTATGCACTGCTCCTTAATGACAAATCGAAAATAGAATGTACACATTGTTTTGAAATTTTTCATTCAGTTGCTAACTATTCAGGTATCATCTTATGGTGATCTTAATAAGTTGTTGCACCTTGTAGTGAAAATGCTGGCTTGCTGGGATTGACACGGGTCGGAAGTAGAAGAGTAATACAAATATCAGCAGTCTTTATGCTCTTCTTTTCCGTGTTAGGTGCGGAATTTTATTTCTTGTTCGTTATGTTTATCCTGTTATATAATAACCGACACCGTTTACAAATTTCTTGTCTGAACTATATACTTGTTCTAATCCTATATATTATGATCCATCTCTAACAGGAAAATTTGGGGCTGTTCTTGCTTCAATACCCTTGCCAATCATAGCAGCTATTTACTGTATCTTATTCGCCTATGTCGGTATGTATCGTATCCCTCCGCTACATTTGGCTAAAAAAACAAGTGTTTGATTTTGATCGACTTGTTTTGTATGATATGCAGCTTCTGCTGGTCTTGGATATCTTCAGTTCTGTAACTTAAACAGCTTCAGAACAAAATTCATTCTCGGATTCTCTCTCTTCATGGGCCTCTCAGTGCCACAATACTTCAACGAATATCTCTTGATTTCCGGATATGGCCCTGTTCATACTCGATCCATTGCGGTACACGTTTTGCAGACTTCATTTTCTAGTAAAGTGACCCGCGACCCATCTGGTCCACCCAGAGGCTTGGACAAACATATACCGATATATAAGTCCGACCCGGTCCAAGTCCGCCAAAACCAGACACACAGTGGGTTGAACTTGGTTTCATATAAAAACCACAGCTCGAATATATATTAATTATTAAAATATATAAAACTATAACTTTTAAATAATATTTATATAATTTATATATAACTTGGCTTGGAAATGAATCAAGGCCGGGCCCGACCAGACCCAAGTATACTATTGTTGGGCTGGGCCTAGACATATTAATTTTTGTGTCAGCCAGCCGACCCGCCCAATCAACAAGTCTATTATTAACTAGACCTGATGGGTAGCTTGGCCCGAGCCTGCTCCAATGGGTCAAGCTTAGACACACGTTTTATTATAAAGTCCGGCCCGAGCCTGAGCCTGAGGCCGCAAAAGCCTGAAATTCAATTAGCTGGACTTGATTTTTATATAAATACCCAAGCCCGGCTTTACAAACAAAAAATTATATTTATTTTTATATTATATTGATAGTTTTTTTTAAAGATTTTCATATTTAACCTATTAAATTGTTACTATATGTAAAAAAAAATTTACTAAAAAATGTAATTGTACGTTAAATTTTGACATTTTTATAGAGAAATCGTAAATTTTTTCAATTTACTTAGTTTACAAAATATTAAAAGTAAAAAATTATCTCTGAGCCCATGGGCCGGGCTTGAAAATGACTTAGTAAGCTCGGCCTGAGCCCGAAGTTCTAAATTATGGGCTTGGTCCGGGCTTGGATTAATGTTTTTGAACATGCTATTATTATCTAGTCTTGTAACAAACTACTGTAAAAAAGTTGCAACGTTTTCTTGGCTTGCAGTTCAACAACATAATACAAGTGATATTTTCGTCACCCGCAACGGTAGCAATCATAGTGTCATACTCATTGGACATTAGTCACAGCTTGGGGCACAGCGCGACTTATCGAGACAGCGGTAGGCATTGGTGGAGGAAATTCAGAAGGTATGACGACGACATCAGAAGTGAGGAGTTTTACTCTCTACCTTATGACCTCAACAGGTTTTTTCCCTCTTTCTGATGATATTAACTACTAACTAATCTCTGGATTAGCGAGGTCTATTTGAGAAAAAAAATGGTTTATATTCATAGTTTACAGGAAAATTAAAATTTGTAAAAGGTAATATTATAGCCACGGATTACTGGGCATCATATGGCATATATTATTATGATTTACAAGATTAATAGATATGAAATGATACATGTAACAAGAAATTTCAAGAAAGTTATTTTCTAAGTTCATTCTTTGTGGCGTTTTAAATTGTGGTGTATGTTTGTTTCTTGTTGCTTTTAAGTTGTTGAACTAGCTAATAGGCATTTTTCTTTTCTCCAGTAGTGTTTATGATGACTTATATTTTAACGTATAAGAATCTTACAATAATGTTAAGTAGTTAATTATAAGCATTAACAAATACACCTTTTTAAATATTAGTGGTGGGAGATCTTAGGTTCAATACCTAACCTCTTTAGAGATTCATAATTATATAAAAAATGTTAACATGTCATTTTTTTTGTATTTAACTGCTTAAAAACCGATTATAAACAATTCAAATAAACAGTCTAAGCATTTATTTTAAGGTAAGTTAAAAATATCTTGTCAACTTCCATGCTTGATTGGAGACAACGGCTAATGGCCTAGTTAAGTTTTTTTATCAGCTTTCAATTTCCAAACTTTTTCTAGAAGCAAACATATTTCATTTTAAAATGAAATAAATCATACAGTTCTTAAATAATTAGTATGAAGGATTAAAATCTGTTGTTCAAAGTAAAAAATATGTAGTTCTGTTAAAAGTATGTGATAGTAATTTATTTTAACAGCATCTTGAAAAGTAATACCAAACTGGCCCTAGTTGGATAATGTAGCTACAGTCTTCACTTTTAGCAACAAAGAGATATAACACGCTGAAGGAAATTAAAACAATCAATATATTCGGGGATTTATAGGAAAAAAAGAGACATCCATAAATGGGTAGAAGTTTATAAGGTCTTGTTCTTTTTAACTTATTTTCTGTTCAGATTAGTACCATTCAGTTTATTTCAATTCAGTATTCAGTAATCAATATTCAACATTCAGTATTAAGTTTCAGTTTATGCATTATATTAATATTATTAATTTATATTAATATTTATAAATAATAAAAAGCAATGAATATTAATGATAATATCATCTCAATTTCAATTCATTTCTATTTATACATTATATCAATATTAGTAATTAACATTAGTAATTACAAATAACAACAAAAAAAAGTAACTAATAATAATATTTTCAAAATTATTAATTATTATTTTTACTATGGATATTTTTGTAGAACAAATAAATAAATAAATAAAAGTAATAATATTTTATAAACATTGATAACAATTAAAGCAATAAGGTAATATTCATAACAATAATTGTAATAAAATAAAATATATAATAATAATTTATGATAGTATATTTAATTATTATTATTATATGTAAAAATTAATAAATTTTATTAGAATATATAGTATTATTTAAAGTGTTATTAATTATTTTGTAATAAATTTTAATATTTTAAAATATTATTTATATTATTAATTATAATTCAGTTTCAATTTTTATTTCATTAATGTTCAGTTCAGTTTTAGTACCATTCAGTTCAATTTCAGTATAGTTAAGTTCAATTCAGTACCATTCAGTTCAGTTTCATTCAGTTCAGATTGCAAATAATTGAGCCAGATTTAGTTTCATAAAAAAGAAATTCCAAATTGTACTGAGTAAGTAGAATCTGTTAAATATTGATGTTACATACATCAATTAGAATTGATGTCCATTGATAACTCTTTTACATTCATTTGTAACATATGTAACCTTCCCTCATTTACTTGTATTTATGTATGTAACTTGTGTCTTTACAAGTTCATAGAGTTTGCCTATAAATATAGGCTTATTGTATGTCATACATAATAAGAATGAATAACAGAATTACATATTACTTCTTCTCCATCTTTCTCATATTCTTCTTTTACATTTATTCTTCCATACCACAATATTTCTAACACGTTATCAGCACGAGTTTGCTTTTTTGATCAATACAACGAGAATATTATTCAATTGATGTGATGAAAAGAAATGTTATGGTGATGGATTTTCAAAGGAACGATGTTTCGTGCAAGAATGGATTGTAATCGCTTATTTGAACTCATCAAGATTCGGTTATGTATATTTTATGAGTTTTTTTTAGTATTATTCATTTGTTTAAATTTGAGTTACAAAAGTTTGTTGTATGTTTATTCTAAAAGGTATTAGAATTGTTATAATCGACTAGAAAAGATCCACCCGATCTTTTGTGAAAAATTATTATATTCGTGCTAGCGATTTCCACCCGAAGTCGAAAATTACAAATGATGAAAAATTACAAATTGATGAACAATTTCTACCCGAAGTGGAAAAATTAAAATTGATGAATAATTTTCCCCCAAGTGGAAAAATAAAATTGTGATTAATTTCCACTCGAAGTGAAAAATAAAATTGAGGCCTAATAACAACCAAAAGTGGAAAATCGAATTGATATTTTCAATCGAATGAAATGAAAATTTTCTATTATTAATTGATGTCAAGGAGAATAAAGCCATTTTATATATTAAAAAATGTCAAATATTATTATAATGTTACCACTATAGCGAGTAACACGAAAAATTTGGAAAAAGGGAAAAATATTTTTGAAAGCTTTAGAAGAGCCAACATAATGTACCGAGGAATATAAAATGGTTGGTTGCTCCAGAAGAGCTAGTGTTAATATGTACCATGGTAAAAAAAATGTTGAATGGCCGAGAAGAGCCAAAAATAATGTATCAAAGGATACACTTAAAAAAATGTATCAAAGGATTATACAAATAATGCATTATTCTCACATGAATTTATTGATTTTTTAATATATTCATACAAAGAAATATATATTATGTTGAAAATGTGAGTGATGACATTAAAGAATGTCTTGATGTTACAAATATATTTTCAAGTCAATATAAATCATAAACCAGAAGTTTATAGATTCAGATGCTAAATAAAATTTGGCATAATCGACTAGGCAATCCTGGTTCGATATTGATGAGAAAAATTATCGAAATGGAACATGGGCACAAGTTAAAGAACTAGAAGTTTCTTCAAAATAATGAATTAATTTTTTCTTGAATGTTCACAAGAATATTGAAGATCTCCGAATGGACACATTTCGATTTGTAGTGGAATATCAAATTGAAATTTTTGACAAAAGGAAATGAACATTTCCTGGTATTAATTGACGTCAATGTTAATAAAGCAAATGTTATAATCCGGATATAAGTAAAATGAATATTATTATGATATTGGTAACACAAAATTATTGAATGCTCCCGAAGAGCCGGTATTAATGTATCAAGGGGATATAAATTGATAAAAGCTCACGAAAAAGCTAAATATTTTTCTACTCAAAATATGAGTAATACAAAAGTTACTATTATATCTGATATTACAAATATAATACAAGGCTCTATAAGAGTTGATATTTTATTACAAAGGGGAATAAAAATTATAACAGAAAATGCATTCTTTCCATGATTTCTCACAGAATTTTATTCATGAAAATTAGTTGTGCAATAAGACATTAAAAGAATGTTTTATAAATAGATTTTGTGATAAAAAAATATGGATTTATACACGTGTAAAATTAGATCATACTGGTTCAAAAATGATGAGATAAATTTAGAAAAATGCACATGGGCATCAATTAAAGAACCAGACATTTCTTCAAAGTAATAAATCATTATGTGTTGCTTGTTCGGAATGAAAATTGATAATAAAACCTTCCAAAAGTAAGGTTGGAATTAATCTCTATTCTTACAATGTAATATATGTGGATCAATTAATCCACAATATGAATTTTTAGTTATTAAGTACACTTCCTGAAGAAGTGAAAACACATGTTCAATGAGACGTCACATGTATGCTGGAGAATTGCATTCCATACTTTTAATGATTTGTATATAAATTGGGATAAAAGTTGAAATCCTAATAGCATATATTCAAACTCAAAATGATCTGGCAGAATCATTTATTAAACGTCTATAATTAATTGCACGAGTGTTAATTATGTGAACAAATATCCCAACTACAGTTCAGGGTTATGCAGTATTGCATGCAATAAATCTTATTTGGTTAAGACCAACAAGTTATTAAGAGTTTTCCCCATTACAATTAACTTTTGGTCATAAGCCCAATATTTCTCACCTTAGAGATTTTAGTTGTGTAATATATGTGTTTATTGCTTCATCATAAAGGACTAAAATAAGTCAACAAAGGAGATTAGAAATATATATTAGCTATAAATCTCTCATTCAATAATTAAATATAATTGAGTCATTAACTGATAATATGTTTACTGCATGATTTGCAGATTGTTTTTTTTATGACACTTTCCCAAAATTAAGGGGAGAGAATAAAAATATAATTTTAGAAAAGAAAATAATATGGAACGCTCTATCACTTTCTCATATAGATCCAAAATGAGTATTGAGCTTTCATATACTACTAAATGCATTAATTCATATCGAGTTTTATGAAAAACCAATTAATAAAGCGCTTTTGTGATGCCTGAAGCATGACCGACCAATTGATTAAAAGATAAAAATCCTCGAAAAGAAAATTGCTGTCAATAAAGATATTTGTGTTGAAGATAAAGATATATTTAATTATTTTCCATTTCAGTGCATTATTATTATTATTATTATTATTATTATTATTATTGTATATGCATCATATTCATATTTTATTTATAATTCATTATAAATTAGTGTATTAACATAAATAAACTTTTTGTAGAAGTACTAGCATTTGAAGTGCGAGCACCTGAAGTGCAAGCACCTGAAGTTGTTGAAAATGAAGAAATTTAAATAAATTATATTAGTATGAAAAAGTTGAAATCGGGACAAATTGGTTGTCGATCCTATTTTTGCATATAATGTTGCAACGAATATTGAGAATGAAAATATAGATCATGAATCACAATTCGATCAAGATTGTCAAAAAAGAAATGATTGGCCAAAATGGAGGGACGCAATTCAAACAAAATTAAATCCTCCTGAAAAATGCAAAGTTTTCGGACCAGTTGTTCAAACACTAGAAGGTGTAAAACCTGTGGGGGTATAAATGAATTTTTATAAGAAAGAGAAATGGGAAAAATAAAGTTGTGGGATATAAAGCGGGGCTTGTTGCACAGGGTTTTTTCTAAAGACCCTGAATTGATTATGAGGAGACATATTCTCCCATCGTAGATGCGATAGCATTTCGTTATCTTATCAGTTTGGCAATACAACAAAATTTATAAATACATTTAATGGATGTTGTTACATCTTACTTATATGGTTCGCTTGATAACGACATTTACATGAAAATCCCTGAAGGATTGAAATTGCCAGAAAAATATGGCAAACGAGAACTATATTCAATAAAGTTGCAAAAATCTCTATATGGATTCAAACAGTCTAGCCACATGTGGTATAATCGCCTAAGTGAATATTTATTGAAAGATGGTTATAAGAATTATCCTATTTATCCATGTGTTTTCATAAAGAAAGCATGATCTGAATTCACTAACATCTCAATTTATGTTGACGATTTGAAGATTATTGAAACTCCTGAACATTTTTCAAAAGCTGTAGATTTTTTGAAAATAGAATTTGAGATAAAAGATCTTGAAAAAATAAAGTCAAAATATGGGAAACAATTATATATTCGGCATTTAGAGGAAAAAAGAGACTTATCCATAAATGGGTAGAAGTTTATAAGTTCATGATCATTTCAACTTATTTTCTGCTCAGATTAGCACTATTCAGTTTATTTCAGTTCAGTATTCAACAATCAGTATTCAATATTTGGTATTAAGTTTCAGTTTGTGTATTATATTAATATTTATAAATAATAAAAAGCAATAAATATTAATGATAATATCATTTCAATTTTAGTTCATTTATATTTGTACATTATATTAATATTAGTAATCACAAATTATAATAAAGAAAAAGTAATCTATAATAATAGTTTCATAATTATTAATTATTATTTTCACGATGGATATTTTTAGAACAAATAAATAAATAAAAATAATAATATTTTATAAATATTGATAACAATTAAAATAATAAGGTAATATTCATAAGTACTAAAATAAACTATATAATAATAATTTATAACAGTATATTTAATTATTATTATTATATATAAAAATTAATAAATTTTATTAAAATATATAGTATTATTTAAAGTGTTATTAATTATTTTGTAATAAATTTTAATATTTTAAAATATTATTTATATTATTGACCATAATTCATTTTCAATTTCTATTTCATTATTGTTTAGTTCAGTTTCAGTACAATTTAGTTTAATTTTACTATAATTTAGTTCAGTGTCATTCAATTTAGTTCCATCCAGTTCAGATTTTAAATGATTGAGCCATTTTTAATTTCATAAAAAAGAAATTCCAAATTATATTCGGATAGTTTTTTGACTTTTTACTTTTTAATTATAATTTTTGGGTTAATAAGTTGCTTAAAAATAAGTATAACAAATATGCTCATACATAAGGCATAGAAAATATTTTATCCATAATATTGGAGGGTGTTCCTTATCACTTATAAGCTAATTAAAACAATTTATAAGAACGTTGTTGTAGCTTATAAGCAGTTCTCTGAGCAACTTCAATCAATTATATTTTTTATATTTTAACCTCTAAGTAGCATATAAGTTAAAAATTATAAATTAATTTTCACTTACTTTAAGCATTATAAGCACTTAAGATTTGATGAGTCAAAGAAAAGTAAATTTCTTTTAATTCAATAAAAAATACTATTTCATATATATACTCAATTATTTTAGTTATTTAATAGTTTTTACAAATTATGAGCTAATTATCCAACCAAATTATCAAACATTTTAATTACTTATAATTATTTATAAATCAAGTGTAAAAATATTTCATCTCCTTATTTTCATCTCATATTTCATCTACTTATAACTTATAAGCAATAATATTTAAAAACACCATAGATAGAAAAACAATATTTTTTTACTGTAAATAATTGGTCAACAAAATAAAAGGGTAAACTTAAAAAATATGCCATGTCGTTTGGCTGTTTTGTAAAAAGGTTCTTGTTTAATTTTTTGTTTCAAAATGATGCATGTGGTTTCAAAAGTTAGCAAAAACATGCTTCTTTAAATTTTAAAACCACATTTAGAAGAGTATTCTCGGTTATTTTAATAAATTCAACATTCCTATATTTTAACTATATTATTTGTGAATTATTTATTAAGATTTGAGTAAATTTCGGAAATATTTTATTTTGTTATGATTTTTTAAAGTTATCGTCAATTTTTAATTAATATAAATATTTGTACTTCTCAAAAAATTCTAAAATTTATCACTAAAGCGTATTATATTTTTATAAACAAAGCTGCAAAATTTTACTTCAAAATAGACAAGATTACCTTTCTAAATATGGTTTAAAAATTTTGAGAAGCATGTTTTTGCTAACTTTTGAAACCACATGCACCATTTTGAAATAAAAAATTTCACAAAAACCTTTTTATAAAACAGTCAAACCACATGGCATAAATAAAACGTTACATTCTAATTTATGGAGGATGGTATTCCCAAGTTATCATATACATCAAAGATCCACCACACCCATTCATACTATATTATAAGACATTCACACTATATTATAAGACAGTTTAGAACATATATATCTAAAGCATATATATCTAAAGCATATCGAACCGATAACACTATCTTATCTAATGTAAAGAATGTATTAATTTAACAGTTAAGATTAAATTAATAATTTATAAAAGTATTAGATTTAAATTTAAATTTAATTTCTAAAATGAAAATAAAAATCAGATCATTCGAAAGAGCTCCTAAAAGGTTATAGGGCCATGAAAATGGAGTAAAATTTGACGTGGCCAATTACTTTCTATATCCTTTATTTAAAAAATACGATGAATCTTATAATTTTAAAATACGTTGTTTAAAATCATTTAATAATAATTTTAAATTTATTTTTAACACATCCCTTATCAGATAATATATTATAAACAGATCGAACTTTAATACTATTTATAATCAAACTCAGGACTTTAAAACACATGATTCGAGGCAGTGGATATATCTTTCATTTACTCTCTAGTACAGCAGATTTTACTTAGATGAAAAGCAACCTCGCTTTTGGTCGTACCTAATCCGGGTGAAAGTGAAAGTGCACTGATGCAGCGATTTCTCTATATTACCCTTGCTCTTACTCCTAATCGCATCAGTCCAATCTTAGAATATCCAGCTCCAGAACTGTAATTTCACAACGGCACTTGATGAATCTCCTAGATACAACCTGGATTCCATCAGTCTTCGGTCACAATCATTGCTGCTCAGTTTTTTTATGCTAAGATCTTTTCTCTCTAGCCGTCCTCTTTTCGAATCTGCGTTCGAACCTCACATTTGCAGGTCAGTTCATCTCCTTCTTCTATTGATTTCTCGATTCAATTTGATTTTCGTTTCATTGTTTTTTGTGTTAGTTTTTCTTTGTTTTGATTTGCTTGATTTTGATCTATTTGACTGATTTTTTAAGGTCTTTAAGCTCGAGAAATCCGGTTATGGCGCCTCCTGTCTTGTCTTTGGCGATTCCTTCCGAGACAGGTCGTGTTCTCAGTATTCAATCTCATACCGTCCAGGTGCTTGCTCGTCTATGTATTTAGAGCTTTGATTTGCGTTTTTTTCCTCGTGTTTTAGAGGAAATGAAGCGTGACGTTTTTGTGTATGAATCTTGAATTTTCTTACAAATGCTGAATTTCGAAATGATCAGATGGAATTGATGTCATGTCTGCGTTGAACAATTGTTTATTTCCTTCTGTTCTCTTTGTAAATTACATGTAAGTGTGCACTTAATTGAATGTTGATTTTCTTACTGAAGTGAATGTAGGAAGTTTTGATTGAGAGTTTTCAAAAACGGATTAACGATTGGATGATGATAAAAGCGACTAAGTTAAGTTGTCACTTAAACCATGAATCATTGACTTCTGTAGCATTTAGTGATATATTTAGATTGCTTAGAATAATATTTTGTATACTTTGTATTTGTCACATTTGTGACTTTTCTCTGGCTTGCTGTTACGGGTGAATAGCTGGCTTTACTGATCCACTTGCGACTTATGATTAATAGTCTTTTTGGGATTGTATGTTTTGGTGCTCTGCAAATGGTAACAAAAATATTAGAAACCTTCCTACAAGCTCATGGGTTCTTGATGTGATGTGATTTAATGGTTGCTGGGTTTCTTTGGTTTTTCATTATGGTTATGAAGCAATTGTGAAATAGAGGGGAAATGAATTTCTTATCATGGTATGCGGTCAATTAAAGCGAGTAGTTGTGAAATGAATTCTTTAATCATCAGAGACAAAAGCAATGGCAAGAAAACAAACATAAGTGAATAGTCCTGCGATGCAAACAAAACAAAAACGTGCTTCACCATGAAAGCAGGAACACGTTATAAATATTTACTCATGATTGCTAACATCCATGATTCCATGTGCATCTTCAGATAATATTCGAAGTTTATACTTCAAACACTCATACACAAGTTCAAATACTTCTTTCACATTTTGTTGTGGTTCTCCTCTCATTATGGAAGAATTCATTCTAGTCTGTGCTATTTAAATCAGCTGTATTGCTATGATTGCTTATGTTAGATTTTATCTTTTCTTAACATCTAAATTGCCTGATTTCTTCTTTCAGGGATATGTAGGCAATAAGTCGGCTGTCTTCCCCCTCCAACTATTGGGCTATGATGTGGATCCAATCAATTCAGTACAATTCTCAAACCATACAGGCAAGCTACTTATACTACTTCACTCAAACAGTTTCAGAATCTGAGGCCTGATATATGGTGCGATGTCATCTGTCTATCGGTATAAGTTCAGGCATGATTTCCTGAACAAAAGTAGCCCAGCTCATGTTTATTCTACCTTCAAATTTTGCAGGATACCCTACCTTTAAAGGCCAAATTTTGAATGGACAACAATTATGGGATCTAATAGAAGGCCTCGAAGCTAATGACTTGCTATACTATACACATTTATTAACAGGTGTCCTACATTTTCCTAACTCTACTTGTTTGATTCAAATTGTGTAAGAAAGTGGAGCTGATATTAAAAATGATAACACTAGGAAATAGGAAACTTAAATATCCTATCTTGGTTCTTGGAAATTAACAGTTGATGCTTTTGGTCTTATCTCATGTGGCTCACTCTTCCTTACATTGTAAATTTTCTTGTAAATGTATTATTGAAGCTAGATGTTATTGATAAGTTGAGTAAATCTTACATTATATACTGAGATAAAAAATGTTTATCTCGATAGAAGCATTTTGCTAGTTATCACTGTTCTGGTGCACTGGCAGCCCCGAGTTGTTACTTTTAAAGCTGATACTACCTTAGTCTTTTTCCCTTATATAAAATAGCAAAATGACTTGAAGCCGTGTTCAAAAAAGAATTTCGTAAGATTTAATATTTTTATAATTGAAGTTCTGAATGCTCTAAGCTGGTGAGTAAAAGTTAAGTCTAGTTGCTCCCAGTAGACAAGGACAGTTAAAACTCTAAACTTGACGCTATTCTTCGCTTGCCCTCTCTTTGTTTCTCTTTTTCTTTGATAAATATATCTTTTGTTGGCATATTCTAGCATAGTTCTCAAATTATGAGCTTTTGAATTCCATTGAAATTTTGCGAAATTTCTATTGCTGAATGTGGCAGGTTATATTGGTTCCGAATCATTTCTGAATACTGTGCTGGAAGTTGTCAAGAAGCTTCGGACAATAAACCCAAACCTAACATACGGTGAGTAAAAGGCTGAAATCTGAAAATTGCAATCAATCACCACCGATGAACAAGAAGTTAGAATTTGAAGTTGAGACCACATATTTGGTGGGAAATCTGCTTCTGCCCTAATTGCTAATTTCATTCGATAAAATTTCCCTGCCTTTTGTTATGTAGATCTTGATGTGAAAGTAATAACAAAAGAGTATATTAACTATGATGAAATAAAGTAGAGAAGTGATTGTAACCCAAAGGCATGTTGCACTAAAGAAAATTTGTTTCAGTTTACTTAGGTTCTTACGTCAGCATTACATCAATCAAATGACTAATTTCATTTGATAATATTTTCTTTCCCTTTTTCACAAGTCATAAAGTTAGTAATGTGGAAGTAATACGAGGAGGTTTGTGTGATTATGATGACAAAAAATCAAGTGATTAAATAACCCAAAAACAAATTGGTACTGGAGAAATTTTTGAGTAATTAATGTTGTTTTATGTTGCTGGTTAAAGTCAATATTGAATGGACTCTTGAAGATTGGTAAATGACTTGGAATAAGTAATGCCAGGCAACTTACTGTTCGGTCTTTCATGTCATATGTTGGGAGACAATCATCCTATTGTTTTTGTTTTCTATTTCTGATTATTACATCTGTAGTAAAATGTTGTGAGCATGCTTTTAACATAATAACTTCGTACACAGGAACACACACATAATTCATTGTTTTTGATTAAGGCTTAATGTATCATTAGCTACCTGAACTTGTCCCCAAAAACTCGCTGCTTCTCTGAACTTTCAAAGTGACCCCGTAGCTCCCTCAACTTTCGAAAAGCGCACCACTTTGCTCTCAAAACGCCATGTGTCAGCTTCTGGTTGGAAAGAGAAGATCTTTAAAATGACATATTTGAAAAGTCAAACCAACCAGAAGCTGACACATGGCATTCAAGAGCAAAGTGGTGCAATTTTTGATAGTTGAGGTTGAGGGAGCTACAAGGCCACTTTAGAAGTTCAGGGAGGCAGCAGATTTTTTGGGACAAGTTCAAGTAGTTAATGATGCATTAGGCCTTTGATTAAACCCCTCGCAATATCAACTGGCTGAGTCAAAGTAAATGTGCGTGCCTCTATTAGTAAATTTATAAGATATCCCTTCACTTATTTGATTGATCTAAAAAGCTACTGGCATCTGTCTCATTGTTGTGTGTGTTCGTTTATGTTTATAGCCATTTTACTCCACCCAATGTATCTCTTTATCTTCTCTATTCAGAGAAAAGTATGAAGTCTTTTCTGAAAATTTACTTCTATTGTCTAGTTTGCGACCCAGTGTTGGGCGATGAAGGAAAGCTTTATGTTCCACAAGAGCTAGTAGCCGTATACCGTGAGAAGGTCAGCCATTCACTGAACAGATTTATGGATTTTAATGATTATAATCTTCTTTAAAAGAGGTTCAAGTTATAAATCATGGAAAAATTTCTTGGATCATTGTGTAACACATTCGTGATATTGTTGAATTAGTTCTATTTAATATTTTTTTTGTGTAGGCTATTTCTTTAAGATTACCGACTCGAAACTAAATTTGAGAGGTAATGAGACTTTGAAACTCCATTTTTGTTAGGTTGTACCAGTGGCTTCAATGTTGACCCCTAATCAGTTTGAAGCTGAAGTTTTGACTGGGTTCAGGTACATTCATATGGTACAAGAATAGTACTAAATATCACCTTTTGTTTCTTTAAAGCTTATTCTTGGGTGTCTTGGCTGTTGCTTCTTTAGTGGAGCTTCTTAAAGTTCTACAAAAGTTTCGAGTATTTTATTGGTTATCATGTTTATGAATTTGCTACAAATAAATGCTGTGAATTTAGGGTTGAAAGTGGGGCGGGGATTCCCCGAACCCGATGGGGATGGGATGCGGAATCCCCAATAAGAATTCCCACGGGGTGGGGATGGGGATTTTTTAATCCCTGAATCCTTAATGGAGATGGGGATGGGGACATAGTCCCCAAACCCGATAATTCCCTGAACCCGATAAGAAAAACTAATTTTCAATTTTTTATAAGTACTATCAATAATCTTACAAAAGTTCTTGATTAAGCTTAAAGGTAGATTGTAAAAGTATAATAATATAATATTTATAATTATTAATTTTTATATATTAATATTAAAAAGTGACAATATACTTGAAAACTAATGTTCAACACCATTTCATTAATCGGATTTTACAATTGAATTGATTTTAATTATATTGTATTGTATTGTTTTTAGTTTTATTTAATTATTTTCACTAATTATATAACTTGTATCAATTTTTTTGATGTGTCAATATGAAGTAATTTTAGTTTATGTTATGTTGCCAAAAAAATTAGCATATTTTTTTGTTAACAGGGAATTGGGATTTCCCGATGGGGAATGGGGATCCCCGATTGGGAACGGGGAAATTTTTTTTCCCGAATCCTCAGTGGGGATGGGGAGTGCATTCCCCGCTCTGATAAGCCCCACTTTCAACCCCAAGTGAATTTAAGATATAAAAATAGGGGCAAACTTTAAAGAAGTAACTTGTGGTTTCACTCATTTGCAAAACAGGGTCTGTGATATCCTTTTTTTGCAAAATGAGGTCTATGGTTTCTAAAAATTAGCAAAAAGATGATTCTCAATATTAAATTATGCCACGATAAGGGGTAATCTTGTTCGTTTTTATTCGAATTGTGGATTGGTTAATAAAAATGCAATACACATAAGTGATAAATTTTAAAAAAATTTTAATAGTGCAAATATTTTTTTAATTGAAAATATGATGATAAACTTTAATAAATCATAAAAAATGGAAACAATCTCCGAAGTTAGTCAAATCTTGACGTATAATTTTTATATAATAAGGGTAAATTATGAGAATGTTGAATTGATTAAACTATTTTCTTTAACACTACTATTCTGAACAAGAAATATTTTTTTATCCTCTTTTGCCAATTTTTTGAAACCACAAACTCCATTTTGCAAAAAAAAAAAATCTCAGACCCTATTTTGCAAATGAGTGAAACCACAAGGTACTATTTTGAAGTTTACCCTAAATATAGTGGTTGATCCTCGGTTCTCTCTTCCATATTTACATGCTACAACTTACAATCAGAACTTTTGAGGATAAAAGTATTAACTATCTATATCTTTTGCTTAAACTTTAATTTCACATTGTTATTAGTTACAACTTGTTACATTTTCACACGTGAGTCTGTAAATGATTAGAAACATTATGATACAGGATTGTGACAGAAAAAGATGGCCGTGAAGCTTGCAACTTTCTTCATGCTGCTGGACCTTCAAAGGTTTTTTTTTTCCGCGTATTTTATTTTGAAACTTGTCCATTATTTTGATGGGGCCAAAGATTCACCATTTTTTGGCGTTAGATTATAATGGACTAAAGCAAAATGACTCATTGAACTATTTGAGCTTCTTTTATTGTGAAGTCACGGATAGCTGTTGCAACTCCACTTTAGGGTCATTGGAAACAACCTCTTTGTAATTACAGAGGTAAGGTTCCGTACACCCGACCCTCCCTTACCCCACTTGTGCGGGAGCCTTGAAGGCATTGGGGTAATGTTGTTGTTGTTGTATTTTATTTTGAAACAACCAAAAGCCTCTTGATCTTGAGTGCCAATATCCAATTCATCACGATTTTGTAGCTAAATGCGTTTGATTTTCTTGATAAGTCATGTTCCTTTTTCTGCACTTTTCTCGTAATTTGTGATTAGCCAACAAATCATGGATCTATTCTGTTGGCCTCTTAAATTTTTATCCGGTAGGAAATTCGGCTTTATGATCTCATCTAATCTATATGACTTTTGACGAGTCTCAGGTTGTAATCACAGGCATCAACATTGATCAAAATCTTCTACTCATCGGCAGTCATCTCAAGGAAAAGGTAGGACTCCTGATATTTTTTTAGGCATAATACATGTGTAGCCCTGAGCTTGACAACTTTTGCCAAGTGCTGCCCTGAACTTTCACTTGTTCCTAGCTGCCCCCCTCAACTTGGCGAAAGTGCACTCGCGAGCCCCTCAGTGGCACGTGTCCGCTTCTGATTGGAGATAGAAATATCAAGAAAATGATATCTTTGAAAAGTCAAACTAACTAGAAGCTGACAAATGGCATTGAGGGCTCGCGAGTGCACTTTCGCCAAGTTGAGGGGGCTACTAGGAACAAGTGAAAGTTCATGGCGACACCTGGCAAAACTTGCCAAATTGAGGGGGTAAACATGCATTATGCAATATGCTACTGCTGAATTTGATGGTCCATGAGCAGACAATATCTCTTCACAATCCTAATCCTAATGTCCAATTCATTGATAGGGCCAACCTCCCGAGCAATTCAAGATTGTGATACGCAGAATTCCCGTATATTTTACGGTAACAAGCCTCTATCCTTTGTGAAAATCTCAGTCATAGAAGCTTGTTTTGCTTGTCTTGGTTGTTGTAATACCTAAAAGCCTGCCCTTCTCTTTGTAGGGAACTGGGGATCTAATGACTGCACTTCTTCTTGGATGGAGTAATGTAATGTGTCATCAAATTCAACTTTGCACTTACGATCTTGTTCGCCTAATACATTTGACTCCCTATAGTTGTCCCTAAACGCCCATTTCCCCCAGAAGTTTCAAAAGTTTCACGTAACACCCTGAACTTGTTTAAAGCGCATCTCATAACCCATGAATGACATGTATCAGCTTCTGGTTGAAGAGAGAAAAATCAGTAAAATGATATGTTTGAAAATTCAAACCAACCAAAAGATGACACGTGGCTTTCAAGGGTAAATGGGCATTTAGGGACAAGGGAAATTATATATGGAACCGGGTATTTAATACCCTCTTTAATCCAACGGTTGAATATTCATGAGAGAGTATTCATATATTCTCTCATCTTAATTAAATGGTCTCTCATAAATAATCAACTATTGGATTGGAGAAGGGTATTAAATACCGGACACCATATATAAAAAACCCTAGGGACAACTATAGGAGGGTATCTATGTATTAGGCCTTCTTGTTTGTTTCATATTGTCCTTATTCTTTTCCTTCCCTCGTATCCAGAAATATCCTGACAACCTTGCGAAGGCTGCTGAGCTCGCCGTATCAAGCTTGCAGGTACTGCATTCCTATACTTTTCTTCTAAATAAGCGCAAAAATTGTTTTGAATAAGCCTAATGCATCTGGGCCCCCTACAATTGTCCCTAAGAGCCCCTCAGCCCCTTGAACTTGCAAAAGTTCCACATAACCTCCTAAACTTGTTAAAGTGGACTTTATATCTCGTTGAACTTGGTAAAAGTGAACCTCATTGCCCGTTGATGCTGACATTCCTAATTTTATTCCGGTAAATCAATCTTCGACGAAATAAACTTAGATTCAATCTCTAAAAAATAATACTTGGCATATCACCATCAAGGGCTATGAGGTACACTTTTGTAAGTTCAGAGGGGGCTATAAGGTCCACTTCAACAAGTTCGGGGGGTTATGTGTAACTTTTGTAAGTTCAGGGGGCTGAGAGGGTTTTTAGGGACAATTATAAGGGGTATAGATGTATTAGGCCTTTTAAATATAATAATCTTATTCTCGCTGCTGTTGACATAAAAATGAGCAGGCGCTTTTGCATCGGACACTGGATGACTACACGAGCGTCGGATACAGTCCCGAATCGAGCAGCTTGGAAATCAGATTAATCCAAAGCCAGGACGACATCCGCCATCCTCAAGTTAAATACAATGCTGAAAAATTTCAGTAAAGGTAAACTGCGTTTTATTCAACATATCCAATGCTTGTTGGTTGTATTTGTTGTTTGCTAATGCAATTCGGACCGGTTTGTTTTACAAATAATATTTTAGAGTGGAAATTAACTGTAAAACACAACTAATAGAGTTAAGTTCCAACTAAAGCTTCAAGATTCAAGATCTAATTCAAGTCTCAAATCAATTTACAAGTTGAATTTGTAATTTATCGTTGTGAGATCGATGCTTTTGTTTTGTATCTTTCATTTACCTTTTATTCCTTATCCTACTTGCCTCCAAGCTAGTAGAAGGCAAATCTGTGGGGTAACATTTAAAAATTCCAAATTTTGGAAGTTTCACATTTGAAGTCGCTTTCTTTTTTGTTAAGATTTACAAGTATCCTCAGTGAGATAATCTTGTTCGGGGCTTAGTAACAGTTAATTAAGGCTCCTTGCCCCTCCCAACAAGTGTATTTAGTGAGATTTGAACCTTGTTCTCTTTTAATTTACTCCATTTATTTAGCCAATCGAGCTATACCTTGTTGGTCACATTTGAAGTATATGATAAATGTGATAAGTGACAAATTATAAGAGTGATGGCAAATTAAATGTGTAAATAACTAAATACACGGATTAGATTCTAAAAATTTGGAATTTGAATGTCCATTGTTAATTCTATATATTTATTTAATTTGGGTTAATAATGCCATGTTACTTGGAAATCAATCGGAGCCAGACTCGAGAGACGAGATTTGAGAGAGAAAGAAATCGATGTCATTGAACAATCAAGCATGCTTTACTCCTGCGTCTATAATAGCCATAACAACATATGTACTCTCTCCTATAACAAAGTAAGTGAATAAGGCTATGTTCTTAATATATAAGTAAGATTCAATAAGAGATCTTGGATCGAATCGGTATGAAATTGAATAGAAATTGAAAAATGCTTAAAAGATAAAATTAAAATATTATATTAATAATAATAATGATCTTATCGGCTGAATAATAACAAAAGTGAATGAACATAACCAGGCCAAGGGGCGTCATGCATGTCAGGGGCTGATTTTTTTGTCAGGTGGAGACAACTCTACCATAATACTACTGATTGGGATTCTCTATAGTTCAACCATGAACTGCAGAGTGAAGGTGTTTCACAGATAGTGACACAACATTACTTTATTTAAAAAAATAAAACAAATGCCTACCATCCACTTCTCAACTAGTGGCGGGGATTTCACAAACTTCCCTCAATACTACAACTCAAACCGGAAGACGGAAGAGCGGGGGAAAAGGAAAGAAGCAAACATCAATTGGACTTGCATTATATCTAAAACTGGAAACAAAACAAGGAGTATGATCCTGACAGACGCACTGTCTCCCAAGTTCGATTTAGGAGCACAAATCCTCAAAGTTGGAGATTATCGAATACGTCGCATCAATAGGTTCAGCCGCATCCCACAAATCCTTCCATTCCCAGCCACTATCGCTTTTAGTTGAGTGATCTTTAGGATTATGAGTGAGATCCAAAATGAACGCAACAATAACCCCTATAGTTGGCGGTGATGAGAAAATAACTCGCAGTATGTCATTGAACTGAAAGTGGATAAATTTTAAGAACTTTGTTAGGACTTGAATCTTTTAATGCGACAAACAATGTTAACAATCGATGTTTTAAAAAGCGCTAGGCGCTAGGCTAGGCTCATTGGGGCGTAGGCGGATTTGTATTTTTCAATTTATTAATATTTATCAACAATTTAATATAATTAATTGAACTAAAATTTGGTAGTGTTCTGAAAAATCCCATCTAGGCGCTGCCTAGGCCAATTTTTGTACCACAAAACCCTGACTAGCCTCGCCTAGGACCACCTAACCCGCCAAAATCGGTCGACGGCCTAGGACTTCCCGACTACTAAAATTGCAGCGGTGTTTTGAAAAATCCCGCCTAGCCCGATTTTTAAAACACTTCTTACAGTAGCATACAAAGCATACATACCCAGGTGGAGCTGGTTTGAACAGGGCCGTGGCCTGAAATCACAACGTCTTCGTAGAAGTACTGAGGCACAGACAAGCCCATGAATATAGAAAAGCCTATGATGAATAATAACCTGAAGCTATTCATGTTGCAGAACTGGAGATAATCAAGACCAGCTGAAGCTGTAAATGCACAATCATGTAACTTGTAACATATTTAAGTAAATAACTTAAATATCTGCAGAGGAGATAAATGATAGAGAACAAAGCAGATTGAATGCTGCAAAATATGCTAAGAACTTTAAGAATTAGCTCACGATACACAGAGTCCGAGAGGATGTAAATGGAAAAGCAGGAAAAGGGACACGCACCAACGAAGGGTAATAGGACCATTTGCATAGCTACGTCAATTGGCAAAGGGATAGATGCAAGAAGCCCCCCGAGTTTTCCTGGAAGAAACATCAAATACGAAATAAACTAGGCTTAATGCATCTCCAGGTTCTTGAACTTGTCTCAAAAAAGCTACTGCCCTCTGAACTTTCAAAGTGGCCCCGTAGCTCTCTCAACATTCAAAAAGTGCACCACTTTGGTCCTTAAACGCCACGTGTCAGCTTCTTATTAGAGAGAAAAAATCTGTAAAATGACATCTTTGAAAAGGCAAATCAACCAGAAGCTAGCACGCACTGTTCAGGGCAAAGTGGTACACTTTTTAAAAGTTGAGGGAGCTAGAGGCCACTTTGGAAGTTTAGGGGGCAGTAGGTTTTCTGGTACAAGTTCGAGAACCTGGAGATGCATTAAGCCAATAAACTGTATAGTATCCACAATATAATCAAGAAAATGTCCGAGGAACAGAAGTACCAATATTGCAGAATAGAATAATATACCTATGATGGAACATAAGAGCATCAAGGTTGCAGATACTTGAACAGCCCGCCTGCTTCCTACTTGTGTTAAACCCACAAGACCTGCTTGTTCGCTGTAAAAACCAGAGTCGTAATTCACACATTGAAAGGGTACAAAACGAATTCTTAAAGATTGTAAATCCTATATATTCTCAAATGTTTTAGTCATTACACTGAAGCTGCGGATCCACTAGCGGTACCGAGTAATGCATCCACCAAAGTTCCGATTCCCTGGAAGTTCAAAGTCCAGAAAACACAATCACCAACTTTTGAAATCAAAATAAGAAAGGCCTAATGCATATTAGCTACCTGAACTTGTCCCCAAAAACCCTCCTCCTCCTTGAACTTTCAAAGTGACCCCGTAACTCCCTCAACTATCAAAAAGCGCACCACTTTGCTCCCTGAATGCCACGTGTTAGCTTCTGGTTGGTTTGGCTTTTCGAAGATGTTATTTTAAAGATTTTCTCTCCCCAATCTGAAGCTGACAGCCTGACACGTGGCATTCTGGGAGCGAAGTGGTGCACTTTTTGAAAGTTGAGGGAGTTGCGGGGTCATTTCAAAAGTTCAAGGAAGCAACGGGTGTTTGGGTACAAGTTCAGGCAGTTAATGATGCATTAAGCTAAATAAGAAATCACCATAGGGCCATTTGCTACCTGCAAGCCGATCCCACGACTCAGCGCAATGGGTGGAATAAGCTTTGCACCTGCCAATCTCGAAGTTGCAATATAGGTTCCAGCAGACTAGAAAAGAAAGTCATATTAATACAAGGCAGGACGAGAAACATAGTATAGAATCACAAAACCTCAATAGCATCAAACCTCTATAGCATCCACAAAACAAGCAGCCATGATTAGACAAGCATCACCTACTTCAAAAACAGGACCACCATATGGAAATGGAAGTGGAATCTTTATCCTGCACACAGAAAATAAAAACTTTATTTATCTATATGGTTTTAACGATTCGGTAAATTCCTGTACAGCTGTAATGTAAGTTTCATACAACTGTAAATATTAAGGCCTACCAAGGCGCATTATGATTGAGGGCAGATTCTCAGTTTCAGGAAACAATTAAATTCAAAAGGCTTAATGATTAGTTAGCCCCCACAACTTGGCAACTTTTATCACTTAGCGCCTCTAACTTACAGATGTCTTTCCAACCCTTGAACTTGGCAAAAGTGTTCACTGTCCCCTCAGTGCCACGTGTCACCTTGGGATTGGTTTGACTTTTCAAAGATGTCAAATTTTTTATTTCCCTCTCTCAAATCAGAAGGTGACACGTGGGCTGCAGTGAACACTTTTGCCAAGTTCAGGGGGTTGATATCCGTAAGTTGGAGGCGCCAAGTAAAAAACATTGCCAGTTTGAGGGGGCTAAGTATGTATTAAGCCAATTCAAAATGAAACATTTGAATATTGAGGCCTACCAAGGAGCATCCTCCACAACCCCAGAATTAGTTGCACAACTAAATTCCGTTCCTTGATTTGGATAACTTGCACTATTATTGTATGCACCAGCTCGATTCAAAATCTCTGCATAGGCCCATAAAATTGCGGCAGAGAATGCGACTGAATATTGATTAAGAAATTCCCTTTTTGATTTCCATATATGGGGAAGATACTGAAATTTAGATTCGTAACCAACAAGACAATATCAGTTAATGGTGTTTCGCAATTGGCAAATATGATAGAAGATTGATTGAAATAGATTTATGCAAATTTTAATTTGTCACTTAGTTTGTTGTAACATGTTAGGAAAGGGTAAACTAGTCAAGGGTAGAATAGGAATTTAGATGGATACATAAGGTTTTAGGGTTTTAAGAGGATATATAGGGGATAGACAAGAAAGGGAAGATCAGCTTTTGGTATATTTGGAATTTGGGGTTCTCGTTTACCCTTTCCTAACATAATATATATTAAAATGAATCAACTCCGAAAACTGACCTGAGTTGAGAAAACAAGAACAACCAAAGCCGGAAGTCCAAGTTCAATATTACAGTTTGCCAACTACAAGCAAATCAATCACAACTTAATCAAAGGAAACAAATACATAAGCAAAACCTCAAAAAATTGATTAAAAATAGGCTCCAAAGTCCGAAACAATGTTACCACTGGGAATCCACTAGTGAAGATCCCAATTCCAGTTAGAGTGACAAGAGGTACAGTAGCTAGAGGACTAAGATACCTGCCATTAATCATAAGACACAAAACATGGAAGCTACTTAATTAACAAGCTAAACATAATTACCGAGTTCAATATCCTTCATAGTTGTCAAGGCACTATACGCACCCCAGGCACAAGGCGCGGAGGCCCCGTCCTCACAATTTGAAGGCCCTCAGCTAAATAATATTTAAAGTAGTAAAATGGGCCCTCAATAAAAAATTTTTTGAAATAAATACTTACTTTTGCAAAAAGTAAGATTTAAACTCGTGACCTCTTATAAATTCAACTAATGCTCTACCAATTGATCTAATATTTATTAATGTTTACTTTTATCTTTTTAATAATAACTACTAAAACTTTAAACGAAAAAATATTTTTAGGCCCTTCTGACTATGGGCCCTAGGCGGTGGCACCTCCCCGCCACCCCTGAAGGCGCGCCAACTAAAAGACCTAATAAATTATGCCAAGGGTTAGAATCATTAATATATATAAAATGTTCATCAGCTTATATTATCTTATGTGTTCAAATCAATTAAAATGATCATTTTTTCTAAGATGGAGTGATCATTTTATCATTAATAATATTATATGATTACAATTTTATTATCATTTACTTATTATTTAGGAGAGAAGCTTCCATAAGTAATACTTTTCACCTAATTTTTCTTCCATAATTTCTAATTTCTTAATTTCTTGTCTTTCCTAAACTCTAAACTAACCTAAATCATTACATTTCCTATAAAAAAAACCTACTTTTGGTATCAAGCGTGCCTAGGTGCACGCCTTTAGCGCCTGGAGCCTGATGCATCTAGGTGTGTGCCTTTTGAATGTGAATAGCCTGGTAGGCATCCAGGTGTGTGCCTTTTGAATATGAGGAGGCTAGTAGGCATCTAGGCGACGAGGCTGGAGCCTGGTGAGCCCGAGCCTAAAGCGCGCCTTTGACAACTATGCTATCTTCTAACAGTATCAACTCAACATAAGAAATCAAAGCCTTATCATCTCAACAAAATCAATTTACCTTGCAAATATCGCCCCTATACAAGAGAACCCAATAATGATTTGAAAAATAGCCCCAATTATGGTTGCTCCTTGAATTCGTCTGATGGAATCCTTAAATATCTAAAACAAAACCAGAAAACAAACATCAAATCAAAGGCTCAACCAAAAGAAAAAACAAAGAAAAGGAAAAAATCGAAGCAACCAAGCGACCTGACTGTTGAAATCAATCGTATTATCAACTTTACTAAATCTTGCTGAATTGTATCTACTAGCCGAAGACAAAGCAATGGCAATAACAGGAAAAGTGAAACTTCTCGATTTTTGCATTAATACAGGGAGCCGAGTACCAAACCAGACTTGGAGAAGTGAGCTTATGCCCATAGTGAACAGAGAAGCTTGAATCACTTGAGCTCTTTCAACCTGATTCCAAAATTTCAAAATCAGGTTTCAGTTTCCAAATTATGCAAATTAGGAATGAACAAAGAATCATCTGCAGTTACTTACATTGCCGACGCCGCCGCCGCCGCCGCCGCCCACGGCTCGGACGATTAGGGAGGGAACCATCGCCGTGGCGGCGACGGTCGCAACCAGAGACTGAGCTCCGGACACATAAAGTTTTGGATCACCTGTGTTCAAATTGAAAATAGACGGACGGATTTGCAAATTATATAGTTTTGGTAAATAATTCAGTAGTCCCTATATTTAAAGGAAATTATAAAAAGGATATTTCTCATTTAATTCAAAGTAAGCCCGCCATTTTATAATTGATAATACATTAAATTTTATGTCTCATAATACTTCAATTAAAAGAGAAACCATGTGGATTTTCCCTTAGATGACTCTGCCGGGTCCAAGCCCAGTCCTATGGCCTGAATTTGAGCAACTATTTTTTTTGTTAAGTTCGGTCTAAGTTTGAGCTTACTAAAGTCTGAAATTTTATGGGTCGAAATTAATTTTTGTATAAACACCTAATTTTGGTTCGAGCCCGGTCCGATAAATAGTAATTTAATTTTTTTATATAGTATATATTATATTAAATAATTATTTTCAACTTTTATATTTTATACCAATGAATTTTTAAATTTAAATACAATAAGTTATATATATATTAAGAACTTCAAATAAATAATATAGTTATTAGGGTTGTAAACGAATCGAGCCGAGTTCGAACACTGACTGTTCAAGCTCTGTTCATTTAAATTTTAACGAACTCGAACCGAGCTCGAGCTTGGTCAAACTGAGCCCGAGCCGAGCTTCGAGCCTATCTCAAGTATGTTTAAATCGAGAGCTCAACCTATAAAAATGATAGAATCCGTAAGATGAAGAATTGGAGATGAATGATCTATGCATCACAAATGATTTTCATTATACTAAGTAGAGGAAAAACATGAATGTTGTGTTGGCAGCTGCGTTTTTACAGAGAAAAATGAGATTAGGGTTTTACTGAGCATATAAAGATTGATGAATATATATAATAAGGATTGGATTGGATCCGAATTGCCTTATTAGGATTTATATCCATCTTTTCTCGTTTTTTACTTATTTTTATCTATATTTTATATATCACTTTATAAATATTTTTCTTTACACTTTATTTTATATTTTATATTTTTTTTATACATTAATTTTATATTTAGTTTTACACATGCACTATTTTATATTTTTCATAATCTATCTATTTCATAAATATAATGTTTAAACTTTTCATTTATATTAACGAGCCTGTTAACAAGCCTAATAACGAGCCTATTGGTGAACTAGTTCACGAGCCTCTTATCGAGCATGTTCACGAGCTTACGAGCCGAGTATCCCGTTGTTCAAGCTTGGTTCATTTACGATAACGAGCCTGAAATTTTGTTTACGAACAAGCTCATTTATTAATGAACCGAGCCCGAACAAGCTTTGAAGGAGCCAAGCGCCGAGTAGTTCACGAGTAGTTCGGCTCGTTTACAGCCCTAGTAGTTATACATAATTTTGTCAATTTATTTTTTTAAAATAAAAAATTATTAAAAAATTATCTACGGGCCTTGGGCCGAGCTTGGGAATGACCTCTTAAGCCCGGACCAAGCCAGACCCAAACCCGAAGTTCTAAAGTGTGGACCTAGCCGGTCTTGGATTGATACTTTTAGTCAAAAACACGACGAAGCCCGACCCGCCCGATAAACAGATCTAGATGAAAGAAATGACCAGAAATAATTGATATTTTTTTATCATTTCTTTCATGTGGGTGATAGTTTACGCAGATTTCTCGCGATTTAATAAACTCAAATGATACACTTCAATATAAATCCAAAAAAACAACCTTTTCAAACGACACGTAAAGAAAGTGTTTCTAAGGCAACTCCAACTAATCCCCGTTATGAAAAATTTAAATTTTGAAAAAATCGTATCCGAATTCCATAAATCTACCCAAAATCTATCATCATTCCTAAATACTTGTACATGTATATATGTGTTGGGATAGATATATTACTCCAACGAGGATTTGTTTCGATAGGAGCATTGACTTCTAGTATGGGTTGCACCCTCTCCGACCTGTTTTCACGACGTGATACAACTATAGATCCCGAAGGACGACCTTCCGATGTTCCTTCATAACATAAAGATACGAATATTAATTTATGACGTGATAACACGATTTATAAAAGCAATTCAACTTGAACCTGATATATTTTGTATTTTGTATATATATCATACATGATACTACGAACAAATCTCTAACATAACGCAATAATGTAACGAAAATCATATACTTGTACCTGAAGTTGTTCCACCACTTGACGGTTGACCTCCCCCAGTGTTGGATACTTCAGTAGACCATGGAAGTTGACCTTCGCTCGTGTTGCCTCCTTCTGTTCTACCTGAAGGTTGACCTACGCTCGGGTCACCTCCTCCGGTGTTACAAGAGGGTTGACCGCTCGTGGATGGAGGAACCGGGCAAGAAGAACAAGTAGGGACACAGAAGCCAAAAGCCAGCCTATTTTGCAGGCAACGAGGACAGGATGGGCAGCATTGGCAGCAATGGAATGGATGAGAATTAGAGTAGGAGAGTGGAGAGAAATAATTTAATGGAACTATATGTTGGCAGCAACTACAATTATGGAAATTGCTTCTTTCACCCATTTCCATTTCTCAATTACCGCTGTATATGTGAGCTTTTTATATCAAATTCAAAGAATCTCAATCGATCCACCGGCCTCCAACTGTATCGAGAAATCAAATGGCGTTTCTAGTCGTGATCTTGCTGATCTGGTCGCCGTTCATGATTAAGAAGCTATCAAGTGGCAAGACATTGTTTCACGATCGGAAAATCTGGATTGCAGGGGCGATGTTTGTGTATTTCTTCAGTGTTTCGGGCACAATGAACACAATCATTTAAAAGACGCCTATGTATTTGACGGTGAAGGTAAACGGCTCGAAAAAGGTGCTTTTCTTTGACTGGGAGTTGTAGGGGCGTGGAAATGGTTTGATATTGGAATTATCGAATCGAACCGAAATATTAATTTGATTCGGTTTTTGTGTAGAAAAAATTGAAATAATTGAACTGAACCGAAGTATATATTACACATAATAAAAATTTAAAATATACTCATATATAAATTATTTTAACATCACACCCTTATTTCTCTTTTTCAAAATGCACTCTTATTCCTTTGTGTGTCTATAATAAGCCATTTAATCTATTGTAATACTTATATTGGATGTGCATTTGTATTTTAAGTTTAGAATTTGAATTTTAGTTAAAATTTCGGTTTGGTTCGATTTTTAACCGAACCGAATAATTTATTTCGGTTTGGTTAATTCGGTTTTGGTTGTTATTTGGTTTGATTCGGTTAATAATATTTTCCTTATTTGGTGTTCGGTTACTTCGATTCGATTCGGTTCTGTTTCGACCGAATGCACCCCCCTAGAGTTGAGGGATCCGTGATCGGGTTTTTGTACACTACTGCTGGGCTGTTGTTGGCGGCAGTAACTCATGGGGTTGTTATCAGTGTTTTAAAACTTCCCGCCTAGTTCCGCATAGGCCCCACCTAGGTGTTATTTTGGGGCTCGCCCTCCTACTTTTCATTCCTCATGTGCTAGACCGACATATTGCCGCCTAGGCACCGCCTAATTCGATTTTTTCCGCCTGGGCACCGCCTAGTCCAATTTTTTCCCCAATTTTTAAGATACTGATACCTGTGATAATTATTGTTCAATTTTTTCAATTTAAAAAATATAGCACAGTTGGTAATACTAATATACAATAAAAATATTCTCACCATACAATTTTCATTTTAAATCTCAAACCGAGAAATAATATGCTATAAACCACAAAAAATTAGTAAGGGTATTTGTTTTTGAGGAATTGACTTTAATATTGATGTATTTTTATGTAAAAATTAAATATGACTTATGTTTTCATATGCTAAACTGTGTTTTTTTAAAAATACTATTGTATTATAATTTATTTTTTAATTAAATTTATACTTTTATTTACTAATAATTATAAAAAATAAAAAATTTATAAATCCGCCTAGACTCCGTCTAAATCTCACTTAAACGTTCAAAGCTCCAGCCTCCCGACTAGCGCCCAGAGTTTTTTAAAACCTTGGTTGTTATAGTTAAGGATGTGAAGGTGCAGAGATGCTTAATGGGCAAGGCATTGGTGGGTTCATTTTGGGTGGCGAATAAAGTAGACAGATTGGACAATTGGAAGAGTTGGAACTGTCACTATAAATTCTGGTCCCTCTGGCCTTCCAATTAGTAGCCATGGAGGGTTTTTAACGGGACAAGATTCTCTAAAATTGAGAATTGATAAAGTTATACGTCAGTTAATTTTAATTATTCACTGAGTTTTAATAGATCAGATTTAATTTGAATTATTGATCTCAACCTTTAAAACTCAATGAACAGACGGAAATATATAATTTTACTGAACTATTTGTACAAGGACTTTGATGCATGTTACTTTCAATTATGAACATTGCTTCTTTCACCAATTTCCATTTATATCAAACCCTATTTATCTCCTAACCCTAACCCATTTATATCAAACCCTATCTATGTATTCAATTATTGAAAGTTTGGCATTCAAACAAGGCTCTTATAAATGTGATCAATCAAAAAAAAAAGCGTAATGAATACCCCTTAATTTAGTTTTAAAAATTAGATGTCACCTCGAACTTATAAAAAGTTCAATTAACCCTCTTAATTTAGCAAAGTGAATCCTTTAACCTCAATTACATCAATCACATGGTGTAGAGTGTGCCGTCATATCATCATATTTGAGCAGTTAAACCCGTAACATTTTGAGACATGACACAGTGATAACACATTTTAAAAAATAACCCTAATTTTATTTCATTGAAATCCCTAAAGTTTTAATTCCTTCATTTATACCATCTTCTTCCTAAAATCCATTCAATTTCAACTTAACTTCTATTAATTCTCATCCAAATCAAACATAATTTCTCAACAAATTGCAGTAAATAAATTAGATATCAGTAAATTCATATTACATATGGTGAGCATAATTGAATTTAGTTCATCAAAATCCCTAAACTTATTTCAAAAAGGGTTTTTGTTCTTGTACAAGTACATCAAATTGTTAGAAGAATTTTGAATTAAGAAACAATGGCTCCTCCCAAGCTGTTGCTACTTTCCGCTCTCAATTGGATGTCTCCCCTCATCGAAGGTACTCTACCACTTCTTAAGGGTAAAGTGGTTCACTTTTAACAAGTTAAGGGTTTAATTGAAATTTTTAAAAATTTGAGGTGGCATCTGATTCTTGAAGCCAAGTCAAGGGAGCATTGATGCATTAGGAAAAAAAAATGATAGTAAATGAAAACCTGTAAATCATGAAAATCTGGAATTTGAATGCCCATTGTTATTAATTTTTTAATTTGGGTTAATTAAGTCACTTAAATTCATTTACCTTCATATGGGTCTGAAATAATAAAAATATATGCCATTTCAAAATGATTTTAGGCTTGTTTCGAATTACTCTAAGAGTTCATATTAAGAAAAATTTCACTTAAAATTTTTTAATATAATAATATATTTTGATATTAAATAAAAGATTTTAACTTTTTAATATTAAATAATAAAAAATTATTTACTATTGAATTTTTAAACGAGGCAGTAATTTAAAGAAGCTGGCTGCTAAAACAATACTAAAGATCTCTATTATTTGCTGAATAAAAACAAAAGTGCAGTCAAAATCACATCAACTCATCCATGTTTGGGATATGCCTCATCAATGGGTGTAATAAATCATCATCAACCTCTTTACCTAGTC
Source organism: Euphorbia pulcherrima (assembly GCA_947683365.1). NCBI lineage: Eukaryota > Viridiplantae > Streptophyta > Magnoliopsida > Malpighiales > Euphorbiaceae > Euphorbia > Euphorbia pulcherrima. The sequence continues at coordinate 3,577,756 of CANTUS010000010.1, forward strand.
AAAATCATCCTTCCACGCTAGAACAAACATAAACAAACAAAATGAACATAACAAGGTAGAAAAGACCGTCTAAGGCTCCGGCCTCTTTTATAAATAGTAGTATTAAACTGAGTTGATAAATATTTATTTTAATATAAATTTTTATGTATACAGTGATAAATCGAACTGAATGAATTATAAATTAAAAAATACATAACCTAACATTCCACGTTCACACAATTGTACGGATTCCTTAAAATTAAATATATGAAACAAAACCAAAAATATAGGAAATACATCAAAATAACTATTTAACTAGTTATCAAATTAGTTTCCAATTTTAGTTGGTATGACTTTTTTTTTCTGATTTTCTCTCTTCATTCGTATTGATACGTGATATTCAAAAAATAAAATGATGCACTTCTTAAAAGTTGAAGAAGATAGTAATTTTAAAAATTTAAAAAGACGTGAGCTTTCATAGAAGTTCCGATACTTGGGCCTAATCAAAATCCCACCCAACTCATGCAGGATTTGAGGCCATGACATGACCCCATCAATAAGTGTGATAAATGCATCAACCACCGGGTAGATTTTTTTTTAGGTAAATTTAAAAAGTATACCATATAATTTTAATCATTTTTAAAAAAGGATTATTTAAATTTTATTTTAAAAATGAAAACTATAATTTTAAAAGTCAGTATTTTATTTAAAATATCTCTTTTTTAATGTTATAAATGATATTTTAATCAATTCAGCATTCCTGTAATTTAATCATATTATTTTTAAATTATTTATAAAAATTTGAATAAATATCAAAAAATTTTATTTTGTTATAATTTTTAAAATTATTATCACCGTTTAATTAAAAAAATTTTAAACTTCTCAAAAATATTCAATATTTATCACTAGGATGTATTGTATTTTTATTTAACCTGCAAAATTTCAGTTCAAAATGAACAAAATCGTCCTTTTTTGTAACATAATTTCAAATCATGGATTTCTTTTTATCACTTGTTTGCTAACTTTTAAAACTAGAGTCCTTGTTTCGAAATAAAAATTTTTATGATCCTCTTTTTAAAAATGGTTGAAACCACGAGGTATGTTTTTAAAATTTACCCTTTTTTTTCCATAGTCAACCATAGAAAATACAAACAAAATGAACACAACAACCAGTCCACAAGGCAGGACACACATGTCAAGTTGATTTCTCGGTCATACGGAGACAACTCTACCATCATACTAATAAGACGGTAAAAACGTATAAATAATTCAAATTGCTGCAAATTCAAGAAAGAGAAAAACAAAGTTACCTAGAAGCAAAAAATCAATTGAACTTGCATTGTATCTAAAACTGTAAACAAAACAAGGACTATCGAATAGGTTGTTACGATCCTTACAGCCCAAGTTCGATTTAGGAGCACAAATCCTCGAAGTTGGAGATTATCGAATACGTCGCATCGATAGGGTCAGCCGCATCCCACAGGTCCTTCCATTCCCAGCCACTATCCCTTTTAGTTGAGTGATCTTTAGGATTATGAGTGCGATCCAAGACGAAAGCAACAATAACCCCAACAGTTGCTGGTGACGAGAAAATAACTCGCAGCGCGTCATTGAACTGAAAGTGGACAAATGTTAGAGGATTCCGTTAGGACTTCGATCTTTTTAGGCTTAATGCGTCAGTAGCTACCTGAACTTGTCTTCAAAAACCCACTGCCTCCCTTAACTTCCAAAGCGACCGCGTAGCTCCCTCAACTTTAAAAAAGTGCACCACTTTGCTCCCTAAACTCCACGTGTCAGATTTTGAATGAAGAGAGAAAATCAGAAAAATGACATATTTGAAAAGTCGAACCAACCAGAAGCTGGCACGCGGCGTTTAGGGAGCAAAGTGGTGCGCTTTTGAAAGTTGAGGGAGCTACGCTGTCACTTTGAAAGTTAGGCAGTTAGTTTTTAGAGACAAGTTCAGGTAGAGCTATTGATGCATTAGACCATCTTTTTACGTGATAAAAAATGCTTACAATAGCATATTACATACCCAGGTGGAGTTGGTTCGAACAGGGCCGTGGCCTGAAATTACAAGGTATTCGTAGAAGTACTGAGGCACAGACAAGCCCATGAATATAGAAAAGCCTATGATGAATATTAACCTGAAGCTATTCATGTTGCAGAATTGGAGATAATCAAGACCAGTTGAAGCTGTAAATACACAATCATTTAACTGTTAGCTATGTTTACCTGGACTCGGGTATGTGTATCGGATATGGGTGCGGATCCAAGTATCCGGTACGGTCCCGTCCTAATTTTGGATACGAGTACCGAGATACGGTAAAAAATTATAAATAATAAGTAAATTTATAAAATATAAACTTTAAATATTATTGAAATAAATATGCGGTCAATAAAGAACGCACAAATTTCTTTTTTTCATAAAATAAATAAAAACAACATTTACTTTTCCAATAAAAAGTAAAAAGCCACTTGTTAAATTAGCTAAATGAGTTAATTAGATAGCGAGAGTTATTTTATATGGGACTAAATATTTAATATCCTTCTCGTTATATATTTAACACATATATAATTTATATATTATAATAATAAAAATTATATACGTGTCCACGGGTATATAAATTGACTAGAGAGAGGATATAAGACAGGAAGAGGTACGGAAAAAGTCTTTTCCCTTTGGTTCCCAGCTGTAAACCAATACTAAAAATTTAATAAAGGTAAAAAAAGGTCATTGTCCATTGGTTTACAGCTATCAAACACAACAGGGACCATCTTCTTCATCCAGACAACTCTTTCTTCATCTCATTGTTCAAAACAGAGCTCTTCCATGGGGGCAGCCGTACCGGCGTGCATGTTGCCGCACCGGACAAGTCTCTAGCACCGGTATCCGTACCGGACACCGGTGCTCCGGCTAGATTGGCAAGTCCGAGTAACATACTGTTAGAAACTTGATAAAAAAATAATCAAACTGAACAAATTGCCAAAAAAAAAAACAATCACTTGAAAGGAGGGATAGATAGTAATGGAAATTAGGCGAATACATAATTTGCCCCTCGAATTGGGGCGAAAAATTAAATGTCATTCTGAACTTTGAAACGTTCCAATTAGATCTCTGAGCTCAGTAAAAGTGAGCCAGTTTAGCCCTTATTGCAACATGTCAGCTTCTGATCGGAGAAAGAAAAATCAACTTTAAAAAGTCAAACTAACCAAAAGTTGATACGTGGCATTGACGAAGTAAATTGACACTTCTACCAAGTTCAAGGGATTAATTAAAAAAATTTACGGTGACATCTGACTTTTTATGTCAAGTTTAGAAAGTTCTCAATGTATTTGACCATGGAAACTACTATGAACATACAAAAGGTGATTGCAATGAAATGGAAATACCCCGAGAGGGCTAAGGGCAAGTCCAGTAGTACTCCATAAAAATGAATATTTTTGTTATAATAATAATATGAATATAATGTTTTTAAAAAAACTAATAACAATAAAATATTGTTGTACGAAAGGAAATCAAATAGAGAATATAAAGTAGTGGTTTGGACATCGCATAAGCCCCTCCCGCACAGCTAATTGCTAATTGCTAATTGCTAATTGCTAATTGCTGGAAAAGCCAAAATGGCATAAACAATTTATGCCCCCTCAAAAGTGTCCCCACTAAAAAAAAAGTGTCCCCACTGTTGCTTATTTAATACGACTATAATACTAAACGACAAAGAAAACCCCACACAGAAACGCATAATTATTGTGTTTGTTTTCCCTTTTCTTTCTAACATAATCCTTCCACACTTGGAGTTGGCCCATGAGACAATTAAGCTATAATGGCTTCTTAACAGTAAGGGCTGGTTTATTGTACTTATTTCGGCTGCTTTTCTGAAAAGCTCCATTTTCAAGCTTTTTTTATAAGCAACGGTTCAATATAATTCTATTAAAATTCTGTGAGATTAACTTATTGGGACAACAGCTTGAAAAGTAACACCAAACAAACTCTAACATATTTAAGTAAAAAACTTAAATACTCGTCGAGGAGATAAATGATAGGGAAAAAAACAGATTGATTGCTGCAAGTTGAGGATGATAAAAGATTCAAAGTCCTATAGCTCTTGATACACAGAGTCCCAGACTACGTAAATGGAAAAGCAAGAAAAAGGACACTTACCAACGAAGGGTAGTACGACCATTTGAATAGCTACCTCGATTGGCAACGGGATCGATGCAAGAAGAGCGCCGAGTTTACCTGGAAGCAATATCAATCACTGAATAAGTAGCATCCACATAGCCCGATCCTGACATTTTCAGAGCCCATAGATAAAAAAAAAGCTGGGCTCCTTAAATAAATATAACTGCGTAATGATACAATAAATATATAATTGAGTATAAAATTGAAATAATAATCAACTATACTCAATGAGGAAAATGCAACTAAAAAACAAAAAAGGAGTGAAAACAATTAAGATTCATTGTAATATTGTATTATGTTATGTTAAAAATAGAGCTTTAAATTCAATGAACCAAAATAAAATATATTTTTACACATTTAAAAACAGAAAAGTTTAAAAAATATTAGGGCCCCTCCGAACTATGTGCCCTGGGCCGTTGCACCAGTTGCCTACCCCGTGTCGGCTGTGCATCCATGATATAATTATAGTACTGTTAGAGAGAATAATATACCTATTATGGAACATAAGAGCATCAAGGTTGCAGATACTTGAACAGCCCGCCTGCTTCCAACTTGTGTTAGACCCACAAGCCCTGCTTGTTCGCTATAAAAATTTTGAAACCCCAAGTTATAATCCCACAATGAATTAATACAAAACCAATTCTAATAAATTATAATATCCTATATATTCATTACACTGAAGCTGTGGATCCACTTGCTGTACCGAGTAATGCATCCACCAAAGTTCCGATTCCCTGGATTTTTAAAACAATTACCAGAGAATTGAAACTTAACTAAGATAACATGATAGAACTATTTGCTACCTGCAAGCCGATCCCACGACTCAACACTACAGTTGGAATAGGTTTTGCACCTGCCAACCTCGACGTTGCAATATAGGTTCCAGCAGACTACAAAAGAAAGTCATATTGATACAAGGTTGACCGAGAAACGTAGTATAGCATCCACAAAATCTTAATTGCATCAAACCTCAATAGCATCCACAAAACAAGCAGCCATGATTAGACAAGCATCACCAACCTCGAAGACAGGACCACCATATGGAAATGGAAGTGGAATCTTTATCCTGCTCACAGAAAATAAAAATTATATATATATATATATATATATATATATATATATATATATATATATGGTTTTAATGATTCGGTAAATTCCTGTATAACTGTAATATAACTTTCATACAACTGTGTGAAGTCAGGAGATTATGATTAAGGCATAGTTGTTAAAGGCGCTCCTAAGGCTCAGGGTCCAACGCCTCGCCATACCTTAGGCGAGGTAGCATACCTGAGGCGCGCGCCTAGGAGCGCCTTTTGGTGTGCGCCTCAAGCACGCCTCGGAGACACTTTTATTTTAAGGTTTTAACTTACTTTAATATGTGTTGTTCATCTATTTTTAAGAGCTTAAACAATAATTCAAGGCCAGATATTCCTAATGCAATATGTAAGTTTTACATACATATGTACATCTAACAATTCTCTTAGTTTTTTTTCTAGTAATGTTATTGCATTTAACTTCACTTTTCAAGAAAATATTTTTTGCAAATTTTATGCGCCTAGCGTATCTCAGGCGAGCCTAGCCCCCTTGGCGCCTACATTGCGCCTAGGGCCTTGACAACTATGGATTCAGGACACATTCAGTTTCGGGAAACGATGAAATTCAGAAAGAAATATGTAAATATTATGGCCTACCATGGAGCATCCTCCACAACCCCAGAATTACTAGCACAACTAAAATCCATTCCTTGACTTGCATAACTTGCACTATTATTGTATGCACCAGCTCGATTCAAAATCTCTGCATAGGCCCATAAAATTGCGGCAGAGAATGTGACTGAATATTGATTAAGAAATTCCCTTTTTGATTTCCATATATGGGGAAGATACTGAAATTTAGATTTGTAACCAACAAGACAATATCAGTTAATGGTGTTTCACAATTCGTAAATATGATAAAAGATTGATTTAAATAGACTTGTGCAAATTTTAATTTGTCACATAGTTTGTTGTAATATATATTAAACTGAATCAACTCAGGAACCCATTTGCTATTAATAATAAATTATCAACACTGACCTGAGTTGAGAAAACAAGAAGAACCAAAGCCGGAAGTCCAAGTTCAATATTACAGTTTGCTAACTACAAGCAAATCAATCACAACTTAAACAAAGTAAACAAATACATAAGCAAAACCTCAAAAATTTGATTGAAAATAGGCTCCAAAACAATGTTACCACTGGGAATCCACTAGTGAAGATCCCAATTCCAGTTAGAGTGACAAGAGGTACAGTAGCAAGAGGACTAAGATACCTGTCATTGCCAAATCATTACAACAAAAACGACAACATTACAACAACATTACCCCAATGCCTAGCAAGGCTCCCGCACAAGCGGGGTAAGGGGGGTCGGGTGTACGCAGCCTTACCCCTATAATTACAGAGAGATGTTCCCAATTGACCCTGAAGTGGAGTTCCAACAACTATCCGTGACTTCACAATAAAAGAAGCTCAGGCAATTTAATGAGTCGTTTTGCTTTAGTCCATTATAAATCTAATGCCAAAGTATTGTGAATCTTTGGTCCCATCGAAATAATGGAAAAACTGCCAATTCATTACAAGACATAAAAATGGTAGCTACTAATTTAACTAGCTAAACATTATAACTGAATCAAAGTTCATTATCCTTCTAACAGTATCAACTCAACATAAGAATGCAAAGCCTTATCATCTCAGCAGTACCAATGTACCTGGCAAATATCTCCCCTATACAAGAGAACCCAATGATGATTTGAAAAATAGCCCCAATTATGGTTGCTCCTTGAATTCGTCTTATGGAATCCTTAAATATCTAAAACAAAACCAGAAAACAAACATCAAATCAAAGGCTCAACCAAAAGAAAAAACAAAGGAAAGGAAAAAATCGAAGTAATCAAGCGACCTGACTGTTGAAATCAATCGTATTATCAGCTTTACTAAATCTTGCCGAATTGTATCTACTAGCCGAAGACAAAGCAATGGCAATAACAGGAAAAGTGAAACTTCTCGATTTTTGCATTAATACAGGGAGCCGAGTACCAAACCAGACTTGGAGAAGTGAGCTTATGCCCATAGTGAACAGAGAAGCTTGAATCACTTGAGCTCTTTGAACCTGATTCCAAAATTTCAAAATCAGGTTTCAGTTTTCAAATTATGCAAATTAGCAATGAACAAAGAATCATCTGCGGTTACTTACATTGCCGACGCCGCCGCCGCCGCCCACGGCGCGGACCATTAGGGAGGGAACCATCGCCGTGGCGGCGACAGTAGCAACCAGAGACTGAGCTCCGGACGCATAAAGTTTTGGATCACCTGTTTTCAAATTCAAAATAGACGGACGGATTTGCAAATTATATAGTTTTGTAAATAATTAGTCCCTATATTTAAAGGAAATTATAAAGCCAGCTAAATGTGTAAAAAGGATATTTCTCATATTATTCAAAGTAAGCCCTCCATTTTATAATTGATATTGTTACATAATACATTAAATTTTATGTCTAATAATACTTCAATTAAAAGAGAAACCATGTGGATTTTCGCTTAGATGAGTTAGGCCCTGTTCTTTTTAACTGATAAGTAGGTGTATTGAACTGAACTGAACTGAATTGAATGATACTGAACTGAACTGAATGGTACTGAAGTGAACTGAATGGTACTGAAACTGAAAATACTGAAACTGAATAATACTGAAACTGAATTATAATTAATAATATGAATAATATTTTAAAAATATTAAAATATATAATAATTAATAACACTTTAAATAATACTATTCATTCTAATAAAATTTATTGATTGTTACATATAATAATAATTTAATATACCATTATAAATTATTATTATTATTATTTATTTTATTTATTTATTTCTCCTACAAAATTATTTATGGTAGAAATAATAATTAATAATTTTAAAAATATTATTATTGGTTTCTTTTTCTTCTTTGTTGTTATTTGTGATTACTGATATTAATTAATAATATTTATATAATGTATAAATAGAAATGAACTAAAATTGAAATTGAAATGATATTATCATTAATATTCATTGCTTTTTAATATTTATGAATAATAATGTACATTAATAATATTGATATAATGTATAAACTGAAACTTAATATTGAATTCTGAATACTGAATGCTGAATGCTGAATGCTGAATACTGAAACTGAAATGAACTGAACTGAACTGAATGGTACTGAACTGAACTGATTGGTACTGAACTGAACTGAACTGAACAGAAAATAAGTTGAAAAGAACAGGGCCTTAGACTTGTTCGTGGCTGGGCTATCGGGCCGGCCCAAGGCCGGTCCTATGGGTCGGGTTTGGGTACCTATTCTTTTATAAAGCCCGGTCCGAGTCTGAGCCCGCTAAAGCTTGAAATTTTATGGCCAGGTTTGATTTTTATATAAATACTCAAGTACAGCCCGACGAATAATAATTTAATTTTTTTTATATATTATATATTGTATTAAATAATTATTTTCAACTTTTATATTTTATACTAATGAATTTTTAAATGTAAATAGAATAAGTTGTATATATATTAAGAACTTCAAATAAATAATGTAGTTATACATAATTTTATCAATTTATTTTTTTAAAATTCACAAAAAATTATTAAAAAATTATCTACGGGCCTTGGGCCGGGTTTGGGAATGACCTCGTAAGCCCGGCCTGAGCCAGACCCAAGTCCGAAGTCCTAAAGTGTAGGACGGCCGGATTTGGATTGATGCTTTTAGTCAAAAGCACGACGAAGTCCGGACCGACTCGTCCGATGAACAGGTCTAGATGAGAGAAATGATCAGAAATAATTGGTGATTTTTGATCATTTCCCTCATATGGGTGATAATTTAACCAGATTTTTCACGACTTAACAAGCTCATATGATGTAGTTCAATATAAATCTAAAAAATAACATGTTGAAAAGACATGTAAAGAAAGTATTTTTAAGGCAATTCCAACTAATCCCGTTATGGAAATTTTGAATTTTGAAAAAACGTATTTGAATTCCATAAATCTAGACATAGTCCCAAATTTGTCACCATTCCTAATTACTTGTTCATGTATACATGTGTTGGGATAGATATATTACTCCAAGGAGGATTTGTTTGGATAGGAGCCTTGACTTCTAGTATGGGTCGCACCCTCTTGGACTCGTTTTCATTTGTTGGACGGAATACAACTATAGATCCCGAAGAACGACCTTTCGATGTTCCTTCATAGCATAAAATGTGAATATTAATTTTTGACATGATAACACGATTTATAGAAACAATTCAACTTACATAATATAAAATAATAATCTCTATTGTGTATATCTTATGCATGATAGTACGAATAAATCTCTAACATAACGCAATAATGTAAAAAAAAAACCGAGTTGATACTTGTACCTGGAGTTGTTCCACCACTTGAAGGTTGACCTCCCCCAGTGTCGGCTCCTCCAGTATCACCTGAAGGTTGACCTAGAGTCGAATCGCCTCCTCCGGTGTTACATGAAGGTTGACCTACGCTCGGGTCACCTCCTCCGGTGTTACAAGAGGGTTGACCGCTCGTGGATGGAGGAACCGGGCAAGAAGAACAAGTAGGGACACAGAAGCCAAAAGCCAGCCTATTTTGCAGGCAATGAGGGCAGGATGGGCAGCATTGGCAGCAATGGAATGGATGAGAATTAGAGTAGGAAAATGGAGAGAAATAATTAAATGGAACTATATGTTGGCAGCAACTACAATTATGGAAATTGTTCCTCCCACCCATTTCCATTTCTCAATGTCTCTCAACTTTCAACTTCAAATTCAGAATTATGTTTTGATAATTCTCATCTCTAATATAATGAATAAAAATTTAGAATATACAGGCCCTGTTTGGCACTGCTGTCACGAAAAGCTCCATTTATAAACTTTTAATAAAACAACATACTGATTTCCAGAACTTTTCTCGACAACGGCCTGAAAATGCTTGAAAATGGAGCTTTTCGGACAAGCAGTTTGGAAAAGTAATGCCAAACTGACCCGTAAACAATTAATCATGAGTTAAATAATTACTAAAAACATGTTATATGCAGCTGGACATGCATATGGTTAAGAGTTGATTAGCTAGCAAATTAAATCTTATAATTTGATGAAAAATTATTGTTGGCGGAATCTTATGTGTTAGTCAACCAAAACTTAATATTGTAAATTGCCAGGGGTTATTAATTAACTAATTAAACCACATTATCCTCCTATATTACAACAAAAGATTCTCCTAATTATGCTTTTTTTTTATCTATTAATCTTAAACTGTCTATAATTAAACAAATAAGCATTTTAAAATCAACAATTTTGAGAAAGGGAATCATTTGATACAACCGTTAGTTTAATGTTGGGTAGAATTACAGCGTAGTGATGAGAATTGAAATGATATATACGGATATGATTTAAATTAATTAATAAAATTAAAATAGTGTAAGTATTGTAATCATTTCAATCACTAAAAATAATTTTTTAACATAAATGATATGTAAATTTGAAGGATATAATAATATTTTAAAAAGTGTTAGGTACAGGTTGGACGGTTAGGACATTCAGTATTTGGGCGGTGCTTAGGTGGATATGTGATTTTTTTAAGTTTTAATATTTATTAGTAATAGATAAAAGTATAAATTAAACTAAAAAATAAATTATAATGTAATAATATATTAAAAAATATAGTTTAATATATTACAACATAAGTCTTAATTGATTCTTATATAAAAATACTTCAACACTAAAATTAATTTCTTAAAAACACGTATTCTCACAATTTTTTTTGTGATTTATAGCGTACTATTTCTCGGTTTGAGATTCAAAAAGAGAATTATACGGTAAGAATATTTTGAACTATAATTATTATAAGTATTAGTATCTTAACAATTACTGAAAAAATCGGATTAGGCTGTGCCTAGACGGAAAAAGTCGGGGGGCAAGGCCTAAAATAGCTCTTAGGTGGGGTCTAGGCGGAGCTAAGCGGAGATTTTTAATACAATGGATATTTTACTAAACAAAAAAATATTTATGTTGTATTCTCTGAAGTTAGAATTCTCTAAAGTTGTACATTTCAGTTAATCTCAGTCATTTACTGAATTTGAATGGTTGAGATTTGACTGTACTGTGAACCCCACAAATCACTAAAACTAAATCTCACCCATTAAAAGTGAATAAATTATTGAGATTGACTGAAATGTATAACTTTATTATTCTTTTAACTCTACAGGATCCAAATCTTTCAATTTGAACCCAACACTTTATCATCTACTGCTTCAAATCAAACAACCAAAAACAACGGTTTATATTAGGAACAAACACCCTAAGTGTTATGCTGAATATTTTTAATTTTTATGCAAACTGAATTGTATGCATGTTATTTATTTCGAACCGAAGAGTATTTAAAATGTTGATTTTGTTAGTTCAATTTATGGGTTATTTATGTATTGTGTGGTTTGTCAATCAATGTTTTATTTGATTATTTATGTCATTGTTATGTAATTTATATATTTAAACCGTTACATGAAACTAGCAAGCACTTTCAGATAGACCTGTTTAACTGATCCGTGACTCATCTAACCCGTTTAGGCCCGCCTTCTATGGATCGGGATTGGGCACATATATAATAATAAATATCTGGTCAATCCCAAGCCCATGTAGGCCCGAAAATATGTTGGATTAAATTTGATTTATGTATAAAAATCTAGGCCTAACCCAGTCCAATTAGGTCTTGTAGTCTCGTGATAGGAAATTTTTTTGCTTTCGGCCTCTGTTGGTTGGAGGCTTGTATTTTCTTTCCCTCCTTTTAAAAAAATTAGAATATATATAAATATTATTTTTTTAATAACCTACATGTATATATAAAAATTATTTATTAATTTACGAGTGGATTGAACTTGGCTTAGAAATGAAGTGTTTTTCGGAGTTATTTATGAATGCTAATAATTACGAGGCATTGGCTAGATTTGGGCTAAATATAATCAAACATAATCCGTTGATTAATTATTTTTAAAAAATTAATATTTAATAATTTTTAACATTACTAAAATTCATAATTATTAAAGGGTATACAAAAAATTATAATATAACAACAAAATCAAATTCAACCTTTAAACACTTAAAATTTCAAAATGTAATCTATCCAAGTGATTTGATGGAATGAAACTACATATATACATGTATATATATATACTTTTTTTTATTTTTAAAATTATGTTATTTTTTTTTGGTAATTATACAGAATCAAAATTGATATACTAAAATTAAGTCCGTTTGGATGGGCTACAAATAAACCAAGTTGGACCTATAATCTCATTTACTAGTGCAAATCTAGACCATAAAAACATACACAGGCTTAAATGGGCCTTGGGATTATGGGCAGTCCTAAGATTGAGTAACTACTATATCCGAGCACTAAGGTCATGTTGTTTTGGACTATAATTCAGACTACTGAAATTCTGTTAAGTTTAATTTAGACTATTTAATTCAGTTCAGTTAAATTCACTGCAGTTCAGTTTAGTTATACGTAGTTATATATTTACATTAAAATAAATTTAATTCAATTCAGTTCAGCTATTAAAAGTTGAAAAGAAAATGGTCCAAATAGCTCCAATTGTGTTTATCTAAATATATCAAACACTAAATCAATATTTTAAGAAAATTAGCTAAATGTTTTACATTTTGTATTTCCAAATTAACCAAGTACTTGTTGTAAATTATCATTTACACACAAACATATAATTTTTTTCACATTCAATTCTTAAATTCCACATAAAATGCGATTGTCGGTTGTTAGATAAGAAATTGAACATATAAATTGGTACTCTATCAATGAAATAATATCATTAAATTAGAAAAGTAAACATTGATATTATTCCCTCCGGTGCAAAATGTATGTCGGTTTAGAAAATATTTTATTTTCCCTTTTGTTTGTCATTTCAGAATTTCAATGCATCATTCAACATTTTTTTTCTATTTTTTGGTTTGACGTTTTGGAATATCAATGCATTTTTTTTATCATATTTTTCCTAATTTACCCTTGTATTAAATAGAAGAGAGATAATTGATTATGAGTAGTAATTACGAAGAAATAGAATTTTTGTATAAAACATAAAGGTTAAATTAATCATTTTAACAGTGCGATAAATATTTCATTGGTTTTGATGATTCAGTTAAAGTGACAAACTTTTGGAAATTGAGGGAGCATTACTTTTTTAGAATATTTTGGACATAAAAATATATTTATATAGGTACATTTAAAATATCAGCATAAGAAAATTATTTCTACCAATGTATTTGAAGAATATTAACATTTTCAACAAAGTTAAAGTATTTACATCTAAAATTTTGTTTAATTAGTCATATAAATACAAAATTGATATTTTTATATAGTATTTTAAACTGATCACTCCTAATTTTCTTTTAAATCACTATTTTTAATCAATCATACTGAATGATGATTCGCGGTTTGACCGATTGAACCAATTTCGACATTAAAATTTTAATAAATGTACATTATAAAAAAGAGAGTGGTAGTAAAGGTTCCACGAGTAGCATAAGCTAGTTGGGATGTCCCAATCATATAGTTATATTATGTACTATTTAGTGTTGGTTAATTTCTACATTTTAGGAAGAAATCAAAACCCATATAAGTATCCTAATTTAATGCCATCATGTGGTTTGATTGACCACAATCATTTTCGATTTCGATATATCATGTACAAAAGAGCCATCACATGGTGTCTATGCACAATTACATACATATAGTACATATATATATTGATTTGCTTTTTATAATTTATGGATGGAATTAATATGATAAAAAATACATTAATAAATGTACGTACATTCATCGTTAAGAGGGTGTTTCCCACTCTTAGTGATCGTTATCTTGATTTTTATCGGTCATTTTTTAACTTATAAATAAATTTAAAGTTACTAAAATATTTTCTAAAATTAATTTATTATTTGGTAAAACTAGTTTATAAAGATAAAAAAATTGTTAAATGATTAAAAAGGATATTCCTAGAACGCACTGCCAGCACCGGTGAATGCAGGTGGGTCCATGAAATTATTTTTTCAAAATTAATATAATATTTGTTAGTAATAAATATATGGACTCCATAAACAAATGTGATTGGACCTCATATATTAATTAATTTCTACTCAAATATCTTCATCAAAAAATTTGCTATAAAGTGGTCTATTGTTTGATACCAATGACTTACTAATAGGTTAAATAAAAGCTAAAGGTTTAAACTAGGTTGACACTCTCCTAAAAACTCAAACTAAAAACTCAATTTTTACAATTAAATTGATTAAAAAAATGATTTGAGTAATAAATCGTGTGATCGATGGTTGAATGATAGTTTATTAACATGTACGTGTTTGATAGTGTTCCCAATGACTAAATAACGTGCTATTTCGTAGCATGGAAACTTATAGAGGAAATCTATAAATGAATTTTTTGTATGAAGTTATTGAAATAAAAGGCTTGGTCTAGAGGTTTAACCTTGAAGCTGTGATCCTAGAGGTCGCAAGTTCGAGTTCACATTCAGACGGGGTGGGATAAGCTTTTTTTGTTATTATTGTAAGTCAAGTGAGGTAAATTTTTTTTTAAAAAATTGAAACGAATATTTTTTACATATGTTTAAATATTAAATTGATTTTTATATTGATACTTGGACCCCACAGAATTAAGTCTCTGGATTTGCCACTGAGGGCAGGTCTTACAAAATTTGAGTCCGTAGGTGAAAAATAGACATTTTGAAACTTCGGGGCCCTATACAAAAAATATACATCTTAAAATATTCTAATCACATTATTATCGCATTTAGAGCTTATTATATAACTTCATTTTATATTAAAAAAATACAAGTGTAGTTGAAGTTAGAAAGTTAAAGTATATATTGAAATGAAGTATAAGTAAAATGTAAAAGACTAATAATTTTGGGGGCTAATATTTCGGGGAGTCCTAGACAATAGTCTAACTGACTTCTACTGTAAGGCCGGCCTGCTAGAATGGAGAGTGGTTTCACATAGTAAACTAAATATAATGATTCAAATTAAGGAAGTTAAATCAGAATGGAAGTTTCACTTGGGATTAAGTAGACAACTACAAGTGAGAATTATAAATGGAGGATTTTACAGAGAATTTTAGGTTGAAATGCGTGTGCACGTGCAAACATGTGTGTGAATATTTGGAAGCTCGCATAAGCATATATATGCACACGTGCCCACATGCATGTGTGAATTTAGAGTACTTATTTTTTTTTTTACTATAAGACAAATTGTAAAAGACATTATTTTTAGAGGTATATAAATAGTATTGAAAACATGAAAAGAAGAAATGGTAAAATGTGAGAGCATGTGGTTTCATAAGAAACTAGTCAACTTCATTACTTCACTCCTCACCCCAAGACATATTTCAACCCATGCAACCTTATTGCCTAACATTTATATTTGTGTTCTATGCAAGTGTAAGACACACATGTGAGCACCACATATGTGTTGAACCCTTAAATCCTACGTCGCTTTGACTGTACGAGTAAAATGATTTTCTATGGCGAATGTCGTACTCCAGTACTGAATTTGTGACATCTGAAGGTATCGGATTCGAGTCACATCTAGGGTGGGGTATAGATTTTTATGTGTATTTAATAATGTAAGCGCAATTGTACAATTTTTTTAAAAGTAAAATGTTTTTTTTCTATTGATGGAGTCTAAATCTAATGGTTACCTTTTAGAGTTATATGGATGCAAAGATGATACTAGAGCCATGTGAGCGATGTTGTTCAATCAACTCCAATAATGAGGGCGTGAGGGGTATGTGTTGAAATCCCACATCGGCTGAATAAAAGTGAATGCTTTCTTTATTGATGAGGCAATACTAACCCCAGTGAATATTTTTGAGGTTGTATTATGGGTTATAACATGATATTAGACGCAGGAGACTGATGTTATGTTAGGGTTCGAACAAATATCTCATATTGGTTAACAAGATGGAGACTGGATGATTTATAAGTATGGACAATATTTTCAATGGTATGAGGCCTTTTGAGGTTAAGGCTCACGAGTAAAACCTTGAGGACTTAGGTCCAAAGTGGACAATATCATACCATGTGTGGGGATATGTCGTGTCCAAGAGCCCCCGTTAGCCGCAACAAGACCGCTTGTGCTCTATGTAAGGCGTGTGTTTTCCATCGCATTAGAGTAGAAAAAGATGTGTTGTAGACGATTGGTTGATCAGTCGAGGTGAGGCTCGATGATACTTTGTTCGAGGGGAGGATGGTTGGGGTACGAACAATGTCCTACATTAGTTAATAAAAAGGAGGTTGAATTGTTTATACAAAATGGACAATATCAATACCATATGTGGTGTCAAAGTGCTTCCTATATTGAATTTGCATCTTCATTCCTAAACAAATTAAATTCATGGTAAGTGTACGCAGTTGCTCATAAATAATAAAAATTTTGCAAAGTTGTCTCACTTTACTGTAAATAAGTAGAAAAAAAAGAGGAATTAGATTATTTTGCTAAAAAATTACAAATTTTTATATAATTTGTTTTGAGTTGTAGTACTTTAAGTTTCTTACTATTCATCGAGTCACGCTAATTTCTGTTATACAGTTTTCAAGAGCTTTTCGCAATGTCTGACATTTGAAACCGAAACATACATAATCGAATTATATTGATATGAAGTGTTTTCACCAACTGATCGAGCTAACCTTGTGTGGACAATTTTTTATGTTAGGATTAAAATTTTTCTTTTTTTTATCAACCTTTAAATTTATTTTTTCACCTTAATTAATTAACCCATTAAAAATAGAGTTCCTTTGTCTTTTTAGAAAAGATTTTTTAATCAAGAGTGTCGGTTGTTGAAACTAGAACTCCCAAAATTTCCATAAAAAACATTTAACATTGACAAATATTGAGAAAATAATGTAAAATAAAAGGAAAAATACCAAAAAAAAAAGTAATGATAGAAATGAGTTAGAAAGACATTGGTGCAAAAAGGGATAGGTGTCCATTTCTACCTGGTTTTTTTTGTTAAAGAGGGTACACTATGCTTCGTTGTCTTGCATGTGATCCTACCCCTTTCTCTCTCTACATTACCCATTTCCCATTTCTTCCATTCTCTCTCTTATAGTTACCCTAGTTTAACTTTTCATGACAAATTCTTACTCTTAGCACATGCATACAGAAAAATTCTACGGTGATCCTGAACCAAATCAGTGTTGTGCCATTGGATGAGCACAGCGTCGGGATAACTGATGGTATAGTGATTATTCAATAATTTCGGACCAGTCTGATCTAGAACCACGACAACACTGTCATTGAACTATCTTTTCCAAAAGCTTAAGTTGATAAGTGAAATCCAATCTTAGTGTTTATAGTAAATAATGACACTCCCGTGCACGCGAATGTCCCATGAGCTTGAAGCAAGTATAACATAGACTCATACTGCTATATGTTACAATTTAATTCAATCATATGAAACTGTCAGTATTCGAACCCTCGATATTTAGGTCTAAGATGCTCTGATACCATGTCATTGAAAACCATCTTACCCAAAAGCTTAAGTTGATCTTACTATATATTTGATATTACATTTTCTTATATAATGAATGTATAGTTGTCTAAGTCTACTAGCTAATATATTTGATTAAATGAACAAAAAGCTACTAACATGTCTTACCTATCCTTTCAAACTTCTGGTTTAAACGGTTTCTTCGTATTCATATAGTATCAGATCCTCTTGAAATTAGAGATTAAAAGTTCAAATCATAACAGTTTTATTTATTGATTAAAATTTAACACACGGTAGTGTGATCCTATATTGTACACGTTTTAAACCAACGGGTTAAACGTGTTAGACGACGTTAAATCTAGAACTATCTCAAACATTTATGTATTTATTTAGACATTTAGGGTAAAGGGCTGCATGATAAATTTTTTTTAACTCTTAACTCTATCTATATACATCTGTATATATAGACATATACACTTGACACTAAATTTTATTTATTACATGTCTGCCTCTTTCTTCTTATTTTCTTGTCCAAGAATCTCACATTCAAGAATCAAAAAACAATTCAAGAAAATCAAAAAACAACTTTCTTTACTCTCTCTCATTTTTCTTTTTTCAAGAATCAAAGAATTCAAGAAAATCAAGAATCTGGGTTCTTATCAAAACCCTCCAAAAAAAAAGAATTCAAGAAAATCAAGAAGCTGTAATCTGTAAATTCTGGAATTTCCGTCGGTAATTATGAATGCTGTAGCTTCAGAATGCAGCAGTGGCTGTGAGTCCGGCTGGACTGTATACTTGGAACAGTCTTTTCTTTCTCCGGCAACCACGTCGCATACGGCGGATAAAAGGACTTCCGCCGCCGTGGCTGGCGGCAAGAAAGAGAGAAACAATGGGTATGAAGAAGAACAAGAAGATGATTTATCTATGCTTTCCGATGCTTCTTCCGGTCCGCCACATTTCACAAATGAAGATGAAATCTACTCCCACGGCGGCTTTGGCGGCGGCCGGAAAAGCAACGGCGGCGGAAGTAAAAGGAGGAAAGAACGTAAGAGTAGAACAAGTGAGAAGCAAGAAGCTGTAGATGATACTGCTAGTTCTCCTGCATTCAACTTGTGCAAGGTTAGGCTGCAATAGTCCAGCTATACGTAGTTATAAATTTACATTAAAATAAGTCCAGTTCAGCTCACTTCAATTCAGTTCACTTCAGTTCAGTCAACTTCAGCTCAGTTCGGCTTAAAAGTTGAAAAGACAGGGCCTTAATTTTATTTTTAAATACCGAATTAGAATTAATTAGAATTATTTATTTTGTGTATTTTGGAAGTGTTTAAATTAATTAATAATTTTTTTAAGTGTTAATATCTTTTAAATTGCAGAACAATTTTGGTGTAGCTAATAATCATGATAATAATCCAATTTCAATGGAGACCATAATAGATTATTCACAAGATTTTTCTGCTACTCATTTTAAGGTATTTGGTTTATAATAATAGTTTAATTATTTTTTTTGATATTACTGTAAATTAATTATTAATTTTCTCTGAATTTAATTTGTAGGGGGAATCTGCATATCAAAGACACTTTGGTTATGTACAGCCTTCACTATCTGGAAACCAACTCCAAAATAACCAGTTGAGTTTTAATAATTATTTAATTTTTTCTTCAAAAATAATTATTTAATTTATTACAGTTTTTAAATTTTTTCTGAAATAAATACTGAGTTGAGATTTTTATGATTCTCAGGTGGTATTAAGATCAAGAATTATGAAAAGAAATGTATCAATTTTCAGCCATTGCATGAAAATGGTGGTGTCAAATTGAAAAAAAAAATAGTGAAATGGATCTAAAAAGACATTTTGTATTTTATTTCTTTTGTTTATTTTTTTTGTTTCTTAGCTCAATTTTCTCTTCCCGGTCAATGCAACGTGGAAATTAAGTAACCAGGTGCAAAGATCAATTAATAAAAATACTTCTTTTGTTAATAGTTGTTGTTGTAACTGTGATTTGTTTTCGTGGGCCATGCTTTTTTAGACTACAATTTAATGTAATTGAATTTGATTCAGACCATTTTAATTTAGTTTAGTTTAATTCAGACCAGTTTAATTCTGTTCAGTTATGCGTAGTTATAAATTTATACTAAAATAAGTTTAATTTCAATTCAATTAAATTTAATTTAATTCAGTTCATATTTCAGAAATTATTATAGTAAAAATGTTAATGTTTATGGTACAAAAATACAAAAGCAAAATATTGAAAAAAATTTCCGATGCATATAAATATTTGTCTTCTCAGGCAGGTAATGCGAGTACTGTTGCAGGTTTTTACATATGCGGTGTCTTTAATTTATTTAAATAAATTGTATTATACATATTTTATAAATGAAATTACTTGCAAATGTTACCATTTTATAATAATTAAGTTAAGTTCTCAAACATGGACACCTTATTCTTTTCAACTTAAGTTCAAATGAATTTAAATTGGTTGAATTAAAATAAATTAAATTTAATTAAATTAAATTTAATTAAATTAAATTGAATTGAATTTATTTTAGTATAAATTTATAACTACACACAGTTAAATTGAACTGAATTAAATTGAACTAAAATAATTTGAACTAAATTAAACTACATTGAATTATAGTCCAAAAGTCCATCATTTAAAATGTGTTTATTAAAAGCAACCTTAAATTTTATTAAAAAAAGGTAACCTTAAGTTATGTATTAGTTATACATTATAAAGTTCTCTCCAGGCCAGTTTGGCTGTAGATTTTTTCAGCTTTTTCAATAACTTTTATGAAAAGCTTCATTTTCAAGCTTTTTTTATAAGTTGCAGATATGATTTTAGAAAAAATAAATCAGACAGTTCCTGATTAATTAATATGAAAGATCAAAATGTGTTATTCAAAACTAAAATATATAATACTATTAAAAGTTTATGAGAACAACTTATTTTAAAAGTAGCTCAAACAATAATATCAAACTTACCATAAGCCTTTGAATATTCACCTTCCGAAAAAACCTGTACATAGACATATTTGTGGTCCATTCTATGCTTCCCAACTTATTTTTCTTGTTGTTTGTTTGTTAGCAATTAACTTCATATAATAATTATTTTCCATTTCAGTTATTTGTACAAAATCACATTTGATTGATATTATATTATTTTTCTATTAAATTAATCCGACACATCTCTAATAACTTGAATATAATTTAATGAGAATATAGTTCAATTAGGAAAAAAATTAAAGAAAAAATCAATGTTATTAAAATCGGACAAGACATTAAATCAGTGAAGGTAACGATTTATAATTTTTATAGTTGAACAGTAATTTAAACATATTCAACTGTAATTCAAGCACGATTCAATTAAGATATAACTAAAATATTTCTGATTGATCTGACCAATAACATTAAAAAAAACTCAAGACAAGGAAGACACCAAAACATTTATTTTGATTAGGGAGAGGAAAAGGCCATTATCATTGACTGAATAATATAAATTAACAATATTAGTTATCAAATCATAATTAATAATTAATTGATAGTTGATTATTTATTACATATAACTTATATATTGGTACTTTTCAATAAAGGACAAAAGAGTACTATACACACATGACCTTAACTTTCAATGTCTACCCTACTAGAATATGATTCACATGACATATATCCTAATTGTTTATACAGATGTTTATATAATTGATATGAGATTTATATCATTAATATTTAATGTAATATATTTTTTATTAATTTTTTATTTTTATCGTTAGATTTTTTTATAAATAGAAATTTAATTTCTTCATTTATGATATACCTCAGATATAAGAAATAAAGAGGATTTTCCAAATTCTCTCTTTGCCTTTTTTATTATTGTTATAATTTCTTTGTATATATGGTCAATTTCCAACACGTTATCAATACAAACTTGCTCTATCGATCAAAAATCCTACTACGTTCTCCGCCCCATTCCGAATGCAGGTATCGGCGGAGTGGCGCTAATCTAGTAAGCCCCTTTCACCCCCCTAATCTGATTTTTCTTTTTCGTGTTCTATCTTTTTTTTAAACTTTTGACGATTGGCTTAGTCTTCAGTCATCTCCTAATTACGGGGAAAATGGAATTTTCATAATAATTGCTAAGCCCTCCGATATTATTTGATAGTATAAATTTTTGTGGATATCACTAAATAAATCTAAAGTAAGGTATAATTATTTTATTTTCTATAAATATATATTATACCTATAATTCTTAATATGTCTAATAGTAAAATTTTGGACTTTACTCCTCTTGATGTATCGGTTAAAATTATCTTACTTGTGTGCTGGATGCAGAAATGCATCTAGAATCAATGGGTCTTAATAATACTATTATTGAAAATAATAATATCACACCTCAGTATAAGGCAATAGCTCTAGTTTTTCTTCGCCGTCATCTTGATAAAGCACTTCAATCAGAATATTTAACTCTCAAAGATCCTGCAGATCTTTGGTGACAATAAAGAAGTGGTTTAAACACCTTAAGAAAATATCTCTACCAAATGCCCAGTATGAATGGATAAACTTAAGGCTTTAAGATTTTGAATTGTCAGTGCATACAATTTTAAACTTTTTCAAATTACATCCACATTAAGATTATGTGGAAAGGAAATAACTGATGAGGATTTACTGAAAAAGACATATTCTACTTTTCATTTGAATAATATGGTATTACAGGAACAATATAGAGCAAAAGATTATAAGAAATATAGTGAATTAATTACTGCTCTTCTCCTAGCAGAATAGAGAAATCAACTCCTGTTGAAAAACCATGAATTACGACCTACCGGAATAAATCCATTCGCTGAAGCGAATGCGATAATTCATAATAATTTTAATGGACGCGGCAGCAGAAATGGTCGTGGTTGTGGTCGAGGTAGGGGCCGTAGTAATGGGCGTGGTAAAGGATATAATAATAACAATTTCTACCAGAAGTGGAAACTTGGTAATAATAATAACAATAATTTCCACCCGAAGTGGAAAAATACAAATAACCACTAGAAGTGGAATAATCAAATTGAAAAATTTGATAAAAGAAATAATAGTCAAGATGATGAAAATAAATGCTATAGATGCGGTATGACTGGTTATTGGCCAAAAACTTGTAGAACCGCTAAATATTTGGTAAACTTATACCAAGCATCCCTTAAGAATTATGCGGAACCAGAAACCAATTTTATATTGTATGATAATAACCCCGCTAATGACCCTATTGATATCCTCAATATGGAGTTGGATGATTTTCTGTTACCCAGCACCAGTGGAAAAGAAAAATTTGAATAACTACTTCGTATATTTTGGTTAATTAATATATTATAATTTTTATGTTATTATTGGTTTGCTTTTGTTATTGTTGATTAATTTACTTTTTATAATGTTTATTTATAAATAATAATGCATCTTTCGTTTCTTCAATGATGAAAATGAATTCTTTTCTGGTATTATATGACTTCAAGGAAAATGAAGCAAATTTATGTATTGTAGATAGTGCCACCACCCATACTATTCTCAAAGAGGCAAGATATTTTAATACTCTTAAAAGGGGTGAAACTGTTGTTACCATAATATCGGGACAAATAAAAATGATTAAAGGCTCCGAAAGAGCTAGTATTATATTACAAAGGGGAACAAAATTTATTATAAATAATGCATTATTTTCCCCAAATTCTCACATAAATTTATTAATTTTTAAAGATATTCGCAGAAATGGATATCATATTGAAACTGTGAGCGAAGACAATAAAGAATGTCTTTATGTTACAAAAATAATTTTAAGTAAGAAATGTATACTTGAAAAATTTTATACTCTTTCATTTGGCTTATACTACATATGTATTAATATGATTGAGGCCAATTTAACTATAAACTAGAAGTATATAGATTCAGATACTTATAAAATTTGGCATGATCGACTGGGTCATCCTGGTTCGATAATGATGAGAAAAATTATTTAAAATTCACATGGGCATCCATTGAAGAACCAGAAGTTTCTGCAAAATAATGAATTATTTTGTGCTGCTTGTTCGTAAGGAAATTAATAATAAAACCTTCCAGAAGTAAGTTGGAATAAAATCGCCAGCATTTTTAGAGCACATACAATGTGATATATGTGGACTAATTCATCCACCATGTGGACCATTTAGATATTTTATAGTTCTAATTGACGCTTCAAGTAGGTGGTCACATGTATGCCTATTATCTTCACGAAATATGGCATTTGCAAGGTTACTTGCGAAAATTATAAGATTACGGGTATAGTTTCCCGATTATCCTATTAAATCAATTTGTCTTAATAATGCGGGGGGATTCACATCCAAAAAATTTAGTGGTTATTGTATGTCGATTGGAATAAAAGTTGAACATCTTGTAGCATATGTTCATACACAAAATGGTCTAGCGGAATCATTTATTAAATGTCTACAATTATTGCGCGACCGCTAATTTTGCGAACAAATCTCCCTACTATAGTTTGGGGTTATGGAATATTACATGCAACATCTTTTATATGTTTAAGACAAGTAAGTTATCATGATTATTCTCCATTATAATTAGCTTCTGGCCATGAGCCTAGTATTTTTCATCTTAGAGTTTTGGTTGCGCGGTATATGTGCCTATTGCTCCACCACAAAGGACTAAAATGAGTTCTCAAAGGAGATTAGGAATTTATGTTGGCTATGAATCCCCTTCAATAATTAAATAGCTTGAGTCATTAACTGGCGATATGTTTACTACACGATTTGCAGATTGTCATTTTGATGAAAGCACTTTCCCAAAATTGGGGAGAGAGAATAAGAGCCCAATTTTGGAAAAGAAAATAATATGGAATGCTTCATCACTTTCTCATATGGATCCTAAATTAAATGATTCTGAACTAGAAGTTCAGAGAATAATCCATCTTTAACATTTAGCAAATCAATTGCCTGATGCACTTGCTAATCCTAAAAGAGTAACGAAATCGCATATATCAGCAGTAAATGCGCCAATTCGTATTGCGATTCCTGAAGAACAACCTACGGATAATACTATAACACGCCTGAAGCATGGACGCCCTGTTGGTTCAAAGAATAAAAATTCTAAAAGGAGCAGAGTTATTGATGATGAAGATATTCCCATTGAGGATATAAATATAAATACACTTCCAGAAGAAGTGCAAGCACCTGAATACCTGAAGCTATTAAAAATGAAGAAATTCAAATAAATTATATCAATACTGAAAGAAGATGGAATCGCAATAAAATAGTTATAAACTATATTTTTTCATTAATGTTGTGATCAATATTGAAAATGAAAATGGGGATCATGAGCCAACATCTATTGAAGAATGACAAAGTAGAAATGATTGGGAACAATGGAAAGAAACAATTAAAGCAGAGCTGAATTCTCTTGAAAAAAGCAAAGTATTCAGACCAATAGTTCGAACACCACATGATGTAAAACCTGCGGTAGTAAATGGGTTTTTATTAGAAAGAGAAATGAGAAAAATGAAATAATAAGATATAAAGCCAGATTAGTTGCACAAGGTTTTTCCCAAAGACCTAGGATAGACTATGAGGAGACATATTCTCCGGTGGTGGATGCAATAACTTTTAGATATCTTATTAGTTTTGCAGTGCAAGAAAATTTATAAATGCACTTGATGGATGTTGTCACAACTTACTTTTATGGTTTGCTTGATAATGATGTTTATATGAAAATCCCCGAAGGATTAAAGCTACCAGAAAAATATGGCAAACGAGAACTTTACTCGACAAAGTTACAAAGATCCTTATATGGATTAAAATAATCTAGGCGCATGTGGTATAACCGTCTCAGTGGATATTTATTGAAAGAAGGATATAAAAATGATCCAATTTGTCCATGTGTTTTTATAAGAAAATTAGGATCTAATTTTATTATCATCTCAGTTTATGTTGATGATTTGAATATTATTGGAACTCCAGAAGAGATTCCAAAAGCAGTTGATTCTTTAAAGAAAGAATTTGAGATGAAAGATTTTGGAAAGACAAAATTGTGTCTTGGTTTGCAAATTGAGCACCTTGAAAAAGGAATTTTAGTGCATCAATCAAACTATACAAAAAAGATCATGAAACAATTTAATATGGACAAAGTACATCCATTAAGTAACTCAATGGTTGTAAGATCACTCGATGTGAAAAAGGATGTTTTTCGACCTAGAGAAAATACTGAAAAAGTTCTCGGTCCTGAAGTACATCTAAGCGCAATAGGTGCTTTGATGTATCTTGCTAATAACACAAGACCGGACATTGCATTCTCTGTTAATTTACTATCAAGATACAGTGCTGCACCTACAAGACGATATTGGAATGGAATTAAACATATAATGCACTACCTTCGAGGAACTACTGATTTAGACTTATTTTATTCGTATGAGTCTAAGCTTAAATTAGTTGGATATGCGGATGCGGGTTATTTATCCGACCCACACAAAGCTCGATCTCAGACTGGCTATTTATTCACGTATGGAGGAACAACTATATTTTCGCGATCGACGAAACAAACAATTACAGCTACTTCCTCAAATCATGCAGAGTTAATAGCGATTCACGAGGCAAGTCGTGAATGTGTATGATTGAGATCATTAATCAAACATATCCAAAAAGCATGTAGAAAAGTTACGGTCAAGGAAGATCCGGCGACAATATATGAAGATAATGCTGCTTGTATTGCTCAATTGAAGGAAGACTATATTCAAGGAGACAAAACAAAGCATATTTTACCAAAATTTTTCTTCACTCACGATTTGGAAAAGAATGGTGAAATCCGTATTCAACAAATCCGCTCTTGTAACAATTTAGCAGATTTGTTTACCAAGGCTTTACCTTCCTCAACTTTCAAGAAATTGATTTACAACATTGGAATGCGTTGTCTTAAGGATCTCCAGTTAACTCGAGAACATGGGGAGTAAACACTGTACTCTTTTTCCTTTAATTGAGGTTTTTATCACACAGGGTTTTTTCTTAGTGAGGGTTTTAACGAGGCAGTGTTCCATTCGAGGCAAATGATACATCAAAGAGGGAGTGTTGAATAATTGATGTATCAGCCTCCTGTTACTATGCAGGCAGCTGTCATATAATTGATTTGAGATCTACGTCATTAATATTTTATGTAATATGTTTCCTACTTATTTACTGTTTTTACTGTTAGATTTCTCTATAAATAGGAATTCAATTTCTTTATTTGTGATATACCTCAGATATAAGAAATAAATAGTTTCTCTCAAATTCTTTCTCTACCTCTTTATTATTGTTATAATTTCCTTACATATATAGCTAATTTCCAACACTAATGAAAATGATCAAATAATTAAATGAATCAAATATCATAATTAATCAATTATTTAAATATCTCATAAAAAATATTTAACTGAATAAATGAAATGCATATCTTGGGTTGTGGGCAGTCAGGGCCTAAGCGGATATATATTTTTTTATTTTTTAATATTTATTAGTATATAAATATATAAATTTAATTGAAATAAATTATAATGTAGTAATAAATAATAAAAAACCTAATTTAGAACACGTTTTAAAAATGAAAACGAGACTTATGTTTTGAGAACACTTTGATCTACTTTCATTTTACCAACTTAACTATTTTTTGTGGGTTAAAAAATTGAACTATGGTTATTATAAATTTTGGTATCTTAAAAATTGAGTTTAGGCGCCGCCTAAGCGGAAAAAATCAAATTAGACGGTACTTAGACAGCAATAAATCGATTAGAGGCATGATAGTGCAATAAAAGTGAAAAATTGAACAACAAGCTCTAAAATAGGTTTTATGCGAGAATTTTTAAAAGAGAGGTTGTTGGGTATTAGTGATCTAGGACTACCTATATTTCAAAATATACTAAGAGTGGAGAGAATTTGCATTTTAGAATATACTTGATGTGTTAAAATTTTATGTATATCTCTATTTTAAATAAAAAAGATACTATTTAAAACTTCATGTTAAAATTATAGTCTAATTTGTAAATAATAAAGTTAGTCACTATTTTCTAATAGAGCCAAATATTTCAGATAATTAGTTATAATCAAAGTTTAATATATATAATTATATGCCAACAATAATAATAAATTATAATGATACATAGTGTGGACTATATATAAACGTGGACAAAAAAGCATAACTCAAAATTTTGGAAGTAATATGAAGATGCTTAGACATTTTTTGGGATTCTAAATAAAATAATATATGAAGTTAATAAATTGAATTTTTTTAATAAAAAAATAGTCTAATAATATATAGTTTTATAAGAAAATTATAGGATAATTGTTTTCATGTCGATATACGTATAATTAAGTCATTTTTTTTAAGAATAAAACTTTTAATTTTTAGGGTTCAACTAGCCATTTGGCCACTAATACTAATACTCTTGAAATCTAATTATAAAATAAAATACATAATTTGATAACAAACTAAAAAGAAAATTATATCCAATTATTTTAGAAAAATGAAACAAAAAAAATTAAATGAATAAAATAATATAAAATTTTAATTTATGTTATTATATTATGGTTAAAAAAATTAGAAATTTTTTATCAAAAACAACAATAAAATTTAATTTTCTTTTATATAAAAAAATTAAAAAAATTAGACCCCTTCTAATTATAAATCCTAAACAATAGCACTTATTGCACCACTCCAAACGCCGGCAATGAATATGAAATGAAATAGAAGATGAAATTATTAGGGGAAAACAAAAATTAATGTTAAAATAACTCATACATTTCTATCACTTCTTTTTCCTTAAAAACACAAATAAATGAGCTATTTGAAGTAGAAAGAGGACTTTTATACAAATTCACTCTATAGAAAAGGATATTTATACTTCAGACAAATTTCGCTATATGTATATATATATTTGTCGTTAAAACCTATAAATTATCAATAGTTAGATCCTATATTCATAAATTTTGTGTAAAATTATTTTTTCACGTCGTATGATTCAATTATCAGTATAATTTTTTTAAAGTATTATCAAAATAATACAAAATAATATATTTTTTTCACATGTAAGTATAATTGCTCATCTTCCCTCACCCAAAGGGGACATGTTTTTTTTTCAGTTTATTTGTTTTCTTTTATTTTTTTTTATTTTCTTTGGAAGGATCTTAAATTATTAATTTAATTTTTTTGGTAAAGAAAATTTTCTTTTCAAATTAATATATTCTATATGCTTAATATTTTTTTTTTCTTTTTGGTTGCTATCTCCAAGCCGCCCTGTCCTCTTTGTAGCTGTCATTGGACTTGGTGACATGCAGAATTATATGTCTCCATATTTTATGAATATCTAAACTATTGTACCCACAATTTTTGTTGTTTTGTATATTCATAATCAGTCCAAAAGATTAATAATAATAATAATAATAATAATAATAATAATAATAATAATAAAGAAGAAGATGTCACTAGAGAATTTAGGATATCTAGAAGCTCTGAGCTTAACCCACATGCCCACCTGATTTCTCATAATATTACAAGTCAAATTAGCATTTCACATTATATAATTGAATTTGAAGTATGCATATGAAATCATAATTTCACTCAATCTTATAAATTGTTCTTGGTTTTACTGGGATATAATATGGCATATAGGTGTTTTAAAAATAGGGGTAGGCGGAGTTTAGGTGAGATTTTTCATAACACAGTTACGATTTTTAGGTAGTCGGGAGGTTCTAGGCGATTGATCGAATTAGGCGGGACTAGGCGGTCTTAGGCGGGGTTTTGTGTTTTAAAAGGGCGGCTGTCTAAGAGACGCTTAGGCGGGATTTTTCAGAGCACTATTTTTAAAACATGGTTTAAATTATGGTTTTTTATATTTTATATTATTAAATTTATTTTTTAGTTAAATTTATATTTTTATATATTAAAAAATATTTAAAAATAAAAAATACATATTCGCGTAAATCCCCCCAAGTCCCGTCTAGGCGTTTTCAAGCCTCGACCGCCCAACTAGCGCCTAACCACCTTTTAAAACATTGGGTATATATATATATATATATATATATATATATATATATATATATATATATATATATATATATATATTCAAAAGTAAAAAATCTAAAATTTTAATATATATAAAATTTTTTTTAAAATATATTTTAGATGATATTATATTCCAAACTTTCACTAAATTTAACAAGGATAATTTATGTATTAATCACGCTTGTAAATAGTATAATGTTTGTGTATGAGGTTTAACAATCTACAAGTAAAATTGAAAACTACTACATAACTAATTCATATTAAATTTGCCTCTCTCCATCTCCATTTCCTCTCTTAATGTTATGACAAAGAATCACTTATAAATTATAACTTACAATTTAAGTAAACTAAAGGATAATCTTTATTATTTCTAACATATGAAACTTTTACTCAAATTCAAGGACAACACAATCAAATATATTGATCTATAATATATGTACTTAGAAGTCAACTAAGTAGATCGACTAATCACTAGCTAGGCATTGATTAATAAGATGATGAAGTCAATGTATATGTTAAGTAAATGAGTATATTTATAGAAATCACGGATCCTTGCGCTTGAAGCTTATTATATTATATAAATTAGTTCTACTGTGTGTTAAAATTTAATCCATAAATAAAATTGCATTTATCTTCAACCTCTCTATTTTGATCAGAAACCTTATACTAACTCATAGATACTAGCATTTTCCATTTCTGTTTCTGTCTCGGAAACTTGAATCACGTTATTTTTTATGAGTCCAGTGTGCATTTTTGATTTCTGAAAACGTTTCTTTTTCCGTATCCGTACTACATAGCTAACTTATATTAAGAGGGTGTTGAGATATTCTTTAAGATGTTGCATTTTCTATATAAAGAGTGGATCTAAAATCCAGTTTGAGATTGTTTTTCCAAACTGAAAAGCTGTTGTCACATGAAAAGCTTATAACGTGAGTTTTTTGAGACAATAACTTAAAAGGGCTTGAGAAAACAATCTCAAACTAAACTTTAAATGTTTGGTTACAATTAATAGACAATTGTTTTTAGGTGTCTTGAGAAAACACGTTATCAACAATAACAAATAACAACCACAATATTTTCAGAGTAATCGTCTAGGAAGCACGAAAACTCCTAGACATTCCTAGTTTGTCGGTGTTGGAAACCGAAACTTGACACGTTTCTCCCAGTTTCCTAACCCAAATCAGCCTAAAGTCTTTTTAAAATAGCGTTTCCCAACGTCGGTGTTGGTTTCCGTGTCGTTTCCGTTTCTGTGTCAGTGCTACCTAGGTAACCGCTAAACGGGACATAATTACATCAGGATGATCGAGGAAATGGAAGCAAATAAAGAAAGGGATGGGAAAAGGCAAAAATTGCCAATCCAACCACCATCAAAACAAAAGCTTCGATTGAATTCAATTAAAATCTGCTGCTTGTTACTGTAACATACAGCAAAGAAAGGAATGGCTTAATACTTTCCATTCCTTTCTGTCTGTGTCGTTTTACCTGCTACTTGTTCCCGTTTTACACGACATTTCTCTCCTTTGTCTCTCTTTATCATTTAACTGCCATCTGCCATGTGTGTTCCTGCTATTTATTGATCCCAAAACAAATCTGTCATATTTTTTTATTTATAATTACATTTGTCTTGATTCTAGTATTCGGGCTTCTTATATTATGTTGGATTTGTGTGGAGAATCATGCATCGGGAATAACTGAGAATAAAATGTAGGTTGCGCTTTAATATGAGCCAATGAGTTTTGTGTTAGATGGGCTCAATCCCACGTATATGTTCACTCAGTTATCGAGTCCGACACTTTCGAAGCTCTTGAATTCTCTAGACAGTATTAGAGCAGAAGAAAAGTTTGATGACGGAAAAGATCATGGATTCGTGGTTAAAGTCGAAGTGGAGTTTGAACTAGCAGAAAAGACTAGGCCCCATTGATAGCCTTGAACAGTGTTGGAGATGTGCATTATATAACTAGCCTTTAACACAAATCAATTGGTTCTGTACTATTTGGTCAACACCACTTATGTGCTCATTCATTTATTGAGTCCGACACTATCGAGGCATACAGATTCTGTACATAGAAGTCCAAACTAATTGTTGCTGCGTAATTTTAAAGCACTTTTCAGGGCTTTAAGATTGCAATTAAAATCTCGTAGTATAAACACGTTTTTACTTTTCTTTTCTAAGTAAAGGTTGAGTTCGGTAAAAAAATCGGTTCTATTTATTAAAAAGGAAAAGAAAAAGCAATAACAAAAAAGAAAAACAAAAGAAAAGAAAAATAAAAACATCCGTATGATGTAACAAAGCTAATTGCAACCCAGTGCAATAATAATGAACCTAATGATCTAAAGATCCATAGCAGAAGTGAACGGCAGGAAGAAGATTCCCGTGATGCACCATAGTCAATCTCGTGAAGGCTGAGATGATAAGTCCTAACGGCAGCGATGATGAATAACATCGCCTAGCAATCACTACTGCCCGAAAAGGCACCACCAGTGCAACGCCCAGAAACGATGAACGCCAAATGACAAGAAAACCTGATACCCTTGTTGAAAACTGCCAGCCAAACCGCCAGTGAAAGCAAGCAAAAGGGGTGGAGCGCATGGACCCTCCAAGGACTGCCGGAACAACGCCGGTAGAAGAAATCAGAGAAATAAACCGTCGACCCCCAATCGAAACGCCGGCCAAACTGAACCCTAGCCTCCAATCACCCTCCTATTGAAAAACCGATCTGCGAAAAGCCGGCTAAGCGTCGGTGGAAGCCGCCTAATTGCCCTACTGTCGAAAGGTGAAGCCTTGTCAAAAACGCCGGCGGAGAAAAACTGGGTGGCTAGGATTCAGGAGAACCCTAACCGTCTAATTACCAGAGCTCTTATAGGAAAAAAGCAAGTGGAAACCACCTAATCGCCCTCCTATTAAACGGCAGAGAAAGAGATCCAAACAGTATTGACAAAATCACCGACGAATCTAGGTGACTAAGGTTCAGAAAAAAAACCTTATCCACCTTATGAGAGAGCGATTCAACCTCCGATCAGCAGTTAATAATTCAGTAGGAAATAAAAAATCTTAATAATATATTATGCACTCTATTTGAATGCTGCCAAAATTTTTGGTTTTCTTTTGTAACTTTTATGTGCTTTTCTTGTAATTTATATTTCATCATTTCTCACTTTTGTTGTACGTGTACCGTGTACGTACTTTATACTACTAATTTACAATGCTAAACAATCTCACATTAAAAAAAAGAATACATAGCTATACATAATTCAAGTCTTGTCAGTAGAGTATGTAGTCACCAATAATTTTCCTATCTATAATGTTTTTTTTACAAGTATTAATTCAGACTATTCTAAATTATTTATATTTTTATAATATTTATAAATATCTTTATTGATAAATTTTTTTTTAATTATAGTTAAAACTTCTCATTCTTTTCAATAAGTATATTTTGTAGGATTCGAACCTTATTCTCCTCTAACTTAGATCATGTTCTTTTGGACTACAATTCAATATAATACAGTTTAATACAGTACAGTGCAGTGCAGTTCAGTTCAGCTATGCATAGTTATAAATTTACAGTAAAATAAGTTCAGTTCAGTTCAGCTCACTTTAATTTAATTCAGTCTAATTTAGTTCAACCAATTTCAAATCAATTCAATTCAACTTTAAAAAAAAAAAAAAAACTTTACCCAATATATATTACCAACTAAACTATACCTTATATATTTTTTTTTTCAAATTAATATGCGTTGTGACCATTAAAAATAAATTGCTAACCAAGAAACCTCACTATAGTTGAAAGTCAAAGGATACTATTTAAAGAAAAAGTGGGAACAAATATGTACGGACTTGCAATTTGAATAATCCAAATTAAAATTTAGTTTACCTAACCACATGTGTTAATTAAAGGCAGGTCTACATATATGAGATCAATCAAACTAAATATATTCCAGATTCCTTTATCCATATAGTTTGACTAAACATAATTTAATATTCACCTAATTTTAAGTTCGTTGAATTTGATTTAAACAAGAATAACCTATACCTAATTATTGATCTAAATAATAAGTGATTTGATATTACTTAAGTAAGGTTTTGAGTTTGAGTTCTAATAAATGCAGAAAATCATAATTGGAAGATTCACCCACCACAGCTAAGTGCGTGACCCGAGTCGAATCTGGACGTAGTCAGAGTAAAGCTCTGGTGAACCAGACCAGGAAAAAACCTGAATTCTTAAGTTATCAATTGTAAAGTCTTTCCTATTGTTTATTGATTATTTTTTTGATTGATTGTTATACTAGTATTTCAAATCTCAACTTTCCATATGGTAAATTTGCTCACTGTCCTTCTCCATCTACTTTTACTTATAAATATAATTAAGTAATCTATAAGAAAGATACAACTTGGCTGCCTTGTAGCTTTTGGGTAGACTTTGTTGCTCTTAGGGGCTTTTTAATTTCCCGCATGTGGTTTGTTCTGCCTACAGGGTCGATGTTAGAGCTTGGCTTAGTCCTTTGCTCTCTTCTTATTGTACTGTTTTTGTATTGTTCTTGTTGTTATTAAAATGATATGGCAGTATTTATTATAAAAAAAAATAAAGATACTACTTATCTTTACCGTCTCATACATTAACATTTGGATGTCGGCAAAGCAAAGCTCCGGTGAATCAGACGGATAACAAAAAAAATCTCATACATTAGCATTTTACTTATACCTTGATTTACACCTTTTACAATTTGATAATGATTTACAATATACTTATAACTTTCTCATATTTTACTTCAAAAATCCCTTTTCTTTTCTTTTACAAGTTTTGGGCCTAAAAGCCCACATTAATTTTCGTTTACTTATAAGTCTTAGACCTATTGAAGAAGGCCCATCATGTAATAAAATTTAATAGCTAATAGGCAGATTATGGTTTCGACTAATAAGTATAAGTAGTAAGCGACTTGATATTATTTAAGTAAATTTTTGAGCTTAAATTCTAATAAATACAGAAAATCCTTACTGGGAGACATAAATGGATTACACGTAAGCCTTTATGTCGATTTAAAGTCATTACATATATAACACCAAAAAAACATTATACAAACAAAACATTTCCTCATTATAACAAATTTTTAAATGAATTTTGTAATTTTCTAATGTGCCGTTTGGTTCGCCGTCACATGAGATAGTAAGATAACCATCTATCCACCATACCCAAACACTCCTTAGGCTTATATTCCGGTGCTGTGTGCCCTCCTCCCTGCAATAATCAATAGTAAATTCAATTCATTTAATTTCATTTTACGATTATAATCGATTTTTCAGTAATTTGCAGTTATTCTTGCCTTTACTGTGTTAAACACTAGACCATCTCCGATTGTGTGAGAATACTTGATCGTGTACCTATCGGAAAAATAAATGACAAGTGAAAAAAATGTTAGTAGAGTGATTCTTGTATTTCGAACAACAAAGAATTGAATCGAATAGTGTAAATTTGGCTCCAAAACTTACCCGGCTACCTGGCCCTCGACATACCAAGGTCGCCAGCCATCGACAATCGTCAAATTGAGGGTATGAATCCACACTACGGTACCCGTATAAGGTATTAGCATGTCATGGTCACCACTAGAAGGCGAGGAATATAGTCACAAGTAAGATAACTATGTCGAATTTTCCGAAAAATTAAGTCACAGATAGGCTAAAATAAAATACGATTTTACCTGTAGATCAAGGCTCGATAGCCACCGTAGAGTAGTTGTTTATGGTACATGACAGTGCTCAGTAAGTTATAAGTGTAATCTATCGATTTGTTACATCTCATCCATTGTTCTATAGTGTCCTGATCACGATTGGAACGAAAAAGACGATGCTTTTATATAACACCCGAAATGACATTAGTATACTAATCAATGTAACTTACATTGCGAATGTTAAGAGCACGCTGGACACTTTCGTCATTCGCCCATATGTAAGACAATATGTAATTTTCGTTCTACAAGAGACGACATAGGTTATTATCGATCATATAATCAAGGCAATTCCTGCTCTCAACCAAAATTTCTCAACAAATTGTATTACCCGGCACCAATTTTCAGGATATGTTCGAGTAGTTGACAAAGCAATGTCAATTTCCGAATCATCGAAGAATTTGTTCCCCCATTTCAAGCCCTTTGGCTTTGGAGTTGCAAAACTACACTTCGGTTCCAATATTTGTGCATCGCATACTTTCAAAGTACACTGCAAAATACCGAGAACGATACATAAATATAACGGAAAATATCTCTGTTTTTGCTATATTCAGGAACCGAAAGTCGTTCTAACCTCAGCGATATGCTCGATTGTGTCCATACATTCGGCATTGCTCATATTTGGGGATATGTATTCACCCGAACAGTATAATCGTGCATCCTGGAAAGCACGAAAATTTGTCATTATCAAGTCCTAGGAGTGTCGCCAAATACTATAGTAGTCTTTTACCTGGTATAATTCTTCTGATATAAGTCCGACTCGGTAGAAATATTCGATTCTCGAATTCTCATCATTATGTAGATCTGTAACTGGATTACCTAGCATGTATCCCTAATTCAAGTTTCAATAACACAAAAATAACTTAAAATTTATAGCTCAATCAAATGAGACACTCAATTCAAAAGCATATTTAGAATATAAATAAATAGACCAGATGCATCGCCAACTCCCTCTATTTGTCACACTCCACCTTCAGGCCTCTTGAACTTTCAAGACGTCTCTGTAGTTCCTTAACTTTTAAAAATTGCACCAATTTACCTAGACATCATGTGTCAACTTCTGGTTGGAGGTAGAAAAATTAGAAATATGACATAATTGAAAAGTCAACCCTAGCAGAAGCTGACGCACGGCGTTCAATGGGATTACAAGTGCAATTTTTGAAAATTAGGGGAGATACAAATACATTTTTAAAGTTATGCGAAATGAGACAAGTTAAAGGAACTGGTGATGCAATTTAGGCCTGAACTAAAATGCACCTGGAGGTTCAAGTATGGCTTGTGTCCTGCTTTGTTTCCTGCAACACTAAATCTATCAGACATCTGTTAGAAATCTATTTGACATCTATTAGAAATTTAAAAGACGCGGGAAATCATACCGTCTGCTACTTCGAGAGTAACTTGGGGAACAATAATGCCAGAATACGAATCACCGGAAATGTAAAGCGGGTTGTTTTTGAATTTCGGATGATCCACTATCCACTGCAGCAAAACTTACAGAGTTATAAACGTTTCGATTCAGTTTTTTTGGGAATATAGGAAAATTGGGACTTACTTTTCTAAGAAACTCGTAAATCGAAATTGCGGAGTCTATGTCTGAGGTGCTGTAACCTTCCGAAGTAGTCGAGTAGGAAAATCCCGTGCCAACAGGCGCATCGAGGAATATAATATTGGCAATCTGAAGAATATGTAAAGGAACTTGTAGTAATATTTACAATATATAGAGCAATTTAAATGTTGAAGAGAGACGATTTTATGAACCTTTGTCCATGAGTGTTGGTTTAAAAGAAATGATGGAAAACTTCCATTGAAAGATTGGTAGTCATAATTTAGTGGACCTGAACAAGAATTAAGATGTCAATTAGACAAATCCATAACAAATTTGTACATTGAAAACACAGGGACGTTTTTCATACTGCCTCCGTCTTTTTTAACTGTCGCTTCGGAGCCAATTAAATTTTTTTTTTATAAGTGTCACCTTTAAATTTCAATGTAATTATTTGAGCATCTTTCTCATTTTGCCACTATTTAATGCAACATTATAAATGACAAAAGATAACGAAGACTAATCATTTTTCCAAACCATTATTTGTGTTGGGGTTATTTTAGTACTTTTATTTTTTTAATCAATGTTTTCTTGGAATTGACAAACTTATCCAAAGCCCGGTTAAAAAACAGAAAGGATATATGCATAGGGCCCTATAGGCCCATGTACTCAAAGCTACCAGTGCTCCAGCCCATCTAGTCAGGGTTATTCACCAACAAGCCGAGCCTGGCTTCGGCCCAACACATGCTGGGCTCATGACACAAGCAGTTATGCCGCATCATCGCCCCTCTTCCTATATAAAGCACAAGTACAAGTGTGAGATAACTAATTCTCATATTCTCCATTTCTATACCCATTTCTCCTCATCAAAATATAACTTAGACTTTAGAGGCTTCACCGCCAACCCGACTAAGCCGTCGGTCCTAGGCCGTCGCACTCCTGGCCTATGCTCAGGATCGGCCCTGACGACACAAACAATTATGCTGCATTGTCGACCCTCTCCTTATACAGTGTGAAATAACTAATTCTCGTCCCCTCCATTTCTATACCCATTTCCCATGATTGGAAACTAACTTAAGCATCATAGAGGCTTTGCTGGCAACCTAGCTAAGCCATTCTGACATCCTCTTGTCACTAGACTCAGCCACCGTGACATCAACCCTAATTGGGATAAAATTGATACCAAATTCATTACAAAACTCAACAATGTAAAAGAGGAAACCTACCAATTTCATAGACCAAGCCAGAGAAACCAGAGCAACCAGGACCACCGGTTAGCCAAAGCAAAAGAGGGTCTCTTACAGGGTTCCTCTCTGATTCAACAAAGTAATAAAATAGCTGCAATTCATCTAAATCACCCACACCCACATATCTGCAAAACACACCATTTCATTATCAATTTCTCCATTTTTATTCAACAACAACATTACTCCAATGCTTAACAAGGCTCCGCACAAGCATGGTAAGGGGGCCGGGTGTACGCAACCTTACCTCTTTAATTACAGAGAGGTTGTTTTCAACTGACCCTGAAGTGGAATTGCAATAATTATCCGTGACTTCACAATAAAAGAAGTCCAGACAGTTTAACGAATCATTTTTGCTTCAGTCAAATAATTAAAATAAAACCCAATCAAACTTACCCAGTCTCAAGAGTAAATGGAAGTTCACCATTATAACCGGGCAGTGTCTTCACAATATGCTTTGATTTTGAAGCCCCAAAAATTGACACAAACAATACTAACACAAATTGCAAAAATACCCAAAACCTATAAAATGATCCCATTTTTTCAGGAAATAAAAAAATTGGATCTTGATTTGTAAATTAATATTGTGGGTTTTATTTTTGTTTGAAAGGGGAATAATTGTATCTAACATTCTTATCTGTTTTTGTTGTATTTACTTCAATTGGGTATTTTTTAATGTTCTTAATTGAATGGACTGTGCATATGTACATGTGCTTTGAATTTCGGATAGGTTGAGGATAGTCAAGTTATAGAACCACAACTAACTATCGTGTAACAATCAAATTTTTTTGTTTTAATGTTAGATGGTTTTTATGTGGTTGTTCTTTCCACGTGTTTTGCATTTTACAATTTAATAGATTTATACAAAATTTTCTCATCAGATTATCATAGATTTTTCTCTTTTTTGAATTAGACCGGTGATTAATATGAGTTTATAGTATATTTATGAAGTTAAAATGTTAGTTTCCTAATTATAACTTTACAAGAATTATTGTGGTCCAACCAGAAAACTAAGTCCCTTTTTTCTTGGACTACGATTTAATGTAGTTCAGTTCAATACAGTGCAGTTTAGTTCAGTTCAATTCAGTTATGTGTATTTATAAATTTATACTGAAATAAGTTCAGTTCAATTCAGCCAACTTTAGTTCAGCCCAATTCATTTCAATCCAGCTTTCAGAAGTTGAAAACAACATAGTCTAAATCTGATTCACTAGTTTCAGGTTTGAATAGTAGGTCCAAATGTACGACGGCTAATTTACATTATTGAGCACGTTTGTTTGTGAGAAAATAATGCGAAAAGAAAATAATTTGTAACCAGGGCCAGCTCAAGCAAGTTCACGGAGTGCGACCTCCTAGGGCCTATAGTCGGGAGGGGTCAAAAAATAATTTTTTTCTTCTTAAGTATTTAGTAGTTAAAGTGAGGAATATAAAACATTAATTATTATTAAATTGATTGGTAAAGTACTAATAAATATAACCCAAAAGTCATGTGTTCAAATTTCCATAAATGCACTATTTTTTTATCAAAAGACCTATTTTATTATTTTTATATAATTTTTACTTATGACCCTCATATTATTAGGACCGGACCTATCTATAAGGAAAAATATTTTACAGCAAAATAAAATACTTTTCTGAGTTGGTTTTGATACAGTAAAATATTTTTCAGTATTTAATTACAACGCTATAAAATATGTTTCAATTATAAATTAATGTACAATATTACATACAGTATATGTTTATTTATATGTTATTGCGACTAACTATATATTCTCTACTATAACTTTAGCTTAATCTATTACGATACTATTGATCTTGTGATCTGAGTATTGACCAACTTATTTCTTGTACTATCGCAATAAAATTTATAGGTGTTTTAAATAATTTAACTCACAATTTTTTTAAGTTTTCACCACAATATACATTGACTTCAATATTTTTTAATAAAAAATCATGTCACCTGCTACTTAATTAACATACCAAAAAATTTGGGAAACATTTTCCACTATAATATTTTACCACAAATAAATATGATTAGTTAATCGATCATAAAAGCCTT
The DNA here is from genome assembly GCA_947683365.1 of Euphorbia pulcherrima. Taxonomy (NCBI): domain Eukaryota; kingdom Viridiplantae; phylum Streptophyta; class Magnoliopsida; order Malpighiales; family Euphorbiaceae; genus Euphorbia; species Euphorbia pulcherrima. Next base: position 3,618,092 of record CANTUS010000010.1, read on the forward strand.
TAGGTTCAATGAAAAATGGTGCAATCACTAAGTCTGTAAACGAGCTGAGATGATCGTACTTTGGCTTGTTTACGTTCGTTCGCTTAGTCTTTTAACGAGCTCGAGCCGATCGATCTTATCCAGCTGTGATTACATTGATTAAAACCATAAAATTAGAATTAAGACCCGTGGTAATTTAGACTAAACAAGTTGCCATTGTTTTTTATTTTTTGAATGATTTGGCCAAAAAAATATTAAATAAAAAAAATGAAGAGAAAAGAAAAAAAGAAACAAGAAAAAGAATTAAATGACAGCAGGTTGTCATTGTTATTATTAATATTATCTAACATGTAGATCGTGTTAACAGTCCGTTGATGTATAAAAACAAGCGGACCCTATATTCCAAAGGTAATTACTAGATTGAATACCTACCGTTACCTACCGTTAATATTTTTTATATCCGAAATTTGCTTTAGGGTGTGATAATTGTAAAATTGATAACTTAAAAAAAACATAAAAGGTTTTTTAAGAATTTAGTTTTAAAAATGTGTCTGTGGTTTTAAAAGTCTGTAAAAGGGAAAAAACATGAATCTGTTTTTGAAAATTTGCTTTTTTATGTTAATGTTATATCGGTTATTTTAATAAATTCAACATCCATATATTTTAACTATATTACTTAAGAATTACATATCAAGATTTGAGTAAGTCATAAAAGCTTTTCATTTTATTATGATTTCATAAAGTTATCATCGATTTTTAACTAAAAGATTATTTGTACATCTCAAAAAATTATAAAACTTACTTGCATTTTTATTAATTAAGTTGTAAAGTTTCACTTTAAAATGGACAGATTACCATTCAAAATGCGGCTTCAAAATTTTAGAAATCATTTTTTTGCTAACTTTTAAAACCACATGCACCATTTAAAAAAAAATTCTACAAAAATCTTTTTCACAAAACAATCAAATCACAAGGTAAGTTTTTAAAATTTACCATTATAAAACTGCAAAATATGGAAAAAAAAATCAGTTGTCTATATAATGGTTTTTAATTTTTTTAACTGTTTTACTACTTTTCATATTCTTTCTCTTTCAATTATGCCAAGTGTATCTAATTGAAAGTGGACATACATATAATCATATCTCCCTATCTATCGAACAATTAGATGTTTTAGCTAGTAAATACATAACCTAATTCACAAACCTATTAGCAGAAACAATCTTTATAAGTCTAGCAAATGAGACATGTTTTGGAGACAACTCATTTTTTCCTTAAAATCTCAACATTTGATTAAATTTAAATCACAAGATTGAATATGTTATTAAAACTTAAAAACCAATTTTTTTTATAAATGAACCAAAATTTACAACCCACCCAGCTGTAACGTATTCAGGTGTATAATGGATTAAAATCTCTAAATTTGAGATTTGGTAAAATAGCAAAGTTAATTCAATTTTAACCATTTATTTAATTTATACCGATAAAAGTTAGTATACTATGGATCCCACAAAAGCTAAATTTATATGTGAATCATTAATTTCAATTTTATAACCAACTAAACTTGAGAGAATCCAAATCCATATATAATTAATACGCCGTCGATTATAAAATTAGGGCATGATCCATGTTATTAATATTTGATTATGTATTTAAGTATATATATGTACATGTAGCAAACTAAATGAAATTGTCCTAAAAGAAACAGTCCTATATTCTCATTGTTGTTCACATGGAAACTAGTTCAACCTTAAAAACCAGTACTAGTACTATTGGAAATGATCAAGAAATCAACATATCAAACCTTTCTCAAGAATCAAGCTGGTTTGTTTCACAGAATCTTTGCAACTACCAAGGGTTTTGGAGCAACACTAGTTTCTTACAAGGAATCTTTTTGTTTCAAAAAAATTTCATACCTCAACCAAATGATATTCTCCTCTGTAGCCTCCCGAAATCTGGGACGACTTGGCTTAAATCTCTCTCTGTTTCCATTACGACAAGAACTCGATTTTCCTCGAATCCCTTACTCACTAAGCTGCCACATGATATTGTGCCTGTTCAAGAGTTCCTCTATTGCCTTGGCTATGAAAGAGATACCGAAAATCCGTTGATTTCAACTCATCTTCCTTTCACTTCTTTACCTAAATCCATTCTCAACTCCAACACTAAGATCATTTATGTCTGTAGGGATCCTAAGGATGTTCTTGTTTCGACGTGGCACTTCTTGGCTAAGAAGAACTCAGGCAATGTTAAGCTTATTTCATTCGAGGAAGGGTATGAAAAATTCTGCAATGGAGTTTCAACTTATGGACCGTATTGGGATCATGTGTTGGGATACTGGAAAGCGAGCCTCGAGTTTCCTGAGAGGGTGTTGTTTTTGAAATATGAAGATCTGAAGAATGATACTGGGCTTTATGTGAAGAAAATGGCGGATTTCATGGGTTGTCCGTTCAGCATCGGTGAAGAGAAAGAAGGTGTCGTTGAAAAGATTGTTGAGCTCTGTAGTTTTGAGAGTTTGAGCAATTTAGAGGTGAATAAGAGCAAAGAAACTACTAAATATGCCCCTTCCAAATTTGAAAACAAGGCATTTTTCAGGAAAGGTGAGACCGGGGATTGGAAAAACTATTTGACCGTTGAAATGGCGGAAAGGATTGATCAAATTACAAGTGACAAGTTCGGTAGTTTTGGATTATATTTTTGAAAAATCTCGATTTATATATTCTGCGAAATGGCATATTTACGTTGTTTGAATTCATAGTTTTCTTCTTTTGGTGTGAGATGAACTGGGTGTTTGTCGTTCATCTAAATATATTTAAGGCTCCGTTTGTTTGCAGAAAAATATTGTGTAAGGGAAAATATTATGTATGGGAAAATATTTTGCAGGAAAACAAAATATTTTCTTGTGTTTGGTTACAATAAAGGAAAATATTTTCTTATGTTTGGTTGCATTGCTGTAAAATAATTTTCAACCATAAATTTATACATACTGTGTATATTTAAATATTTTAATTACGATATCCATAAAAATGGTAACATGTGTCAATAATAAAATATAAATTAGTCTTAACATAATAATAGAAATAATATTAAGTTAAATGAATATTACAATATCCACACTTAAATATCTTTAAATTCAATCCAAAAAAATGAATATCATTTCGGTTACTTAAGATTTCATATGAAGTTGTTTCATTGTTATAATTCATTTTCTTTTATTAAACTATACTTTCACAATAATAATCCCTACTGCATGCATTATTTTGGGTTGTCCATCTACATATTAAAAAAATAAACAATTATTTAAAAGATTCATATAGATGTGTGATCTCTATTGTGTATATATTAAACATAGAAAATGAAATCAAGCAATGCATGATAAATCAAAAGAATAAAGTTAGGGTTGAAAGTGGAGCTTATCGGAACGGAGAATGCATTCCCCATCTCCATCCCCATTAAAGTTTCGAGGAAAAATTCATCCCTATCCCCATCCACATTAAGGTTTCAGAGATATTTTTTCCCCATTTACTATCGGAAAATTATCGGGGATTCCCCAATTTCCCATTTCAAAGTTCCATTCAACAAAAAAAAATATCAAAGCTTTAAAAGAAAAAATAAAAGATCAAACCAAATTTGTTTCAATATTTCCTTACTAAAATTTAAATACTTATATCCAACATTGAATAGATAATTATAAAAAATAACCTATATATCCAACATTAAATAAATAATTCATATTAACAAATTCTTATTATAAAAAATATTATAAATTATTTAATGTTATGGGGAATATTCGGGGCTTCCCCAATAGAAATTATCGGGGTCAGGTTCGGGGAATTTTCGGGGTGGGGAATGCATTCCCCATCCCCATCCCCATTAAGGATTTAAGGATGGAAAATTCTCCATCCCCATCCCACGAGAATCTTATCGGGGATTTTCCGTCCCTATCAGGACGGATCCCCATCGGGTTCGGAAAATCCCCGCCCCGTTTTCATACCTAAATAAAGTTAGGAGGAGCCTAAAGCAGCAAAGTCACCTTTCATCATTTATTGGCCCTTATGAAAACAGAGAGCCATTGATTGTAAACGTAGAGACGTCACTGCGAAGGGAAAATGTTTTCCCTGTTTCATTGTGGGGAAAACATTTTCCTTTATTTGTAAAGGATTTTATCTTTGACCAACCTAATATTTTCACTTGACTTATTTACCAATTAAAACAAACACCGTAAAATCTCGAAAATATATTTCTGTAAAATATTTTACTGCAAACAAACGTGGCCTAAGTTTGTTAATGTTGTGATTTCTACAATACAATGTGAATGTAGTGTTTGTTTGAGAACTTGTTTAATGCGTTTCAGTTTTAAACAAATGGAGAAATTATGTCCAAAGTATTAATACGACATATATAGTTAGTTGCCAATGGTTCGAATTATGTTGTATTTTATTCTTAAACCAGATATTCAGACAAGAGCAGTAAAGACACACAACAAAAACACATTTCCAGTAGCAGATATTAGTACTCAAACATATCTGCAGATGCCATGATAGGCTGCACAGGGCAAGGTAGTTGCCATGGTTTCATCAAAGGATATGGAATTTCAGGTATATCCATGTTGAGGCCGCTGCCTTCCTTAACTATCTGCAGCACCGATTTCAAGAAGCGAAGCCTTTTAGTCAATTCCATAGCAACTGTGGAACTGAGTTGGCGAGCATCACATATCATGCTTTCAAATCTAATACTCAATATGGAAGAGTATCATCTCAGCCTTCAAAATCATAATCTCAGCCTACAATAAGATAATTGAAAGTGATGCGGAAATATAATCAACCACTCAACATATATCTATCAAAACGAATCAAATTGTACAATTATTCTTCACTCAAGCTTTAAAGACCAACTTCCATAAACACATTTGGATTGAATGTGGCTCTTTCTTAATATATTTAATTCTATTTCATTCACAAAATTTCAATAAGATTAGGACAACGACTGATAATAACATGGTAATCAAATATTCATATGAGGCATTGTATCAATGGCAACAAAAAATGCAAGTGTATTCTTAAATGACATGTATCAAGCATGATAGTATTATTGTGATTTCAAAATAGATATCAGTAATGGTAGAAGAACTTAGATTCAAAACACTAGATAGAGTTTTAATAAATCGAAACTTTAAAAATATACTTGTACAAATGTCTAACATCAAATTCAAAATTAATTTTTTAACTAGATGTATGGTAGTTATCTTGTAGATGTCCAATCGCCTACGGCTTGAATAGCCAAATTCCCAAATAAAAATACAGCGACATGGTATGATCTTCTGCAACTGGTTTGCTTTAAATTGTTAAGGATTAGTGCAGAATATACATCAACGGAAGATTTGAGCTAAACTTGGAAAACACAAATGAAGAATAACAATAAAAACTTATAAAATTGAGTAACAAATGGAGCAAAATCCCACACTCGAAACCCAAAGTAGCACTAGATCCAGTCAAAGAAACAACAACACAAACTAACATGACGATTCCATAAAAACACTGTCAAAACTAAGATATATCAGATTTCTATTGGATATCTATTAGATGTCTATTGGATATCCATCATATGTTTAACAGATTCCAAACCAACATGATTATAATTTAGATCATTAACCAACAACGATCTCAGACTTAATTTGGAATACAAGTACACCTTTCAAAACCAAAATTGCTTGCTTTACTAGCATCCTAACTAAATTGGTCATTAATAACTGTTGGGATTATTGACCCTAAGTGGAGTGTTGGCATGAGCCCAAATACTTCTAGAAGCCCATTTTATTTCCCTAGCCCAGTTTCTTTTTGTACTCAAGTATAAAAGCTAGTTTTTAGTGTTTTCTGATGTAATTGGTTGTTTTCTAAATCTTTTAGCCGCCTTGTTTTTCCTTCTCCATTTTTCTTCTCTCTGCAATTCCTTCAAACGCTCTTGGATTCGTTGCTTTCTATCGGAGATGGTTACAATGGTTATTTGAAGAAGTTTATTCTATTCGTGTGCTATATAAGGGTGCCTTCATCGCTCAGTTTGTAAGGTTGAAGTTTTGTGCTCTACTGTAATTTTGTTTTTGGGCGATTTGAGTTTCTTGTGGCTTTTCTTTGCTTTCTGAGAATTGTTAGCGTTTTGGTTTAGGCTTGTAATATCTGTAGCTCTCTTTGCCTGGTTTTTTAAGCCATCGTAATAATAATACTTCTCCTCTTCACCCATGCATTGGCATCACCCTTTCACCTGGGATTCCTCATTAACGAGGATTGATGAAAGCGCATTAAAATCTCATGTGTTTGATCTAGTTTTTCTGCATTTATATTCTGTAATTTTGAATGAATATGTGTTCTAGCATCTACATATGGTATCAGAGCATCTAAGATCCTTGTTTCTGTGAAATTACAAGTTTACGAAGTCTTTAGGGTTCATGTTTAGGGTTGCATATTATTTGCATGTTCAGATCTTTGCATGTCTCTTAAATCTATTGATTTAGGGTTTTCTTGAATAGATCAATTTTTCTTAATCTCTTTATGATTTTGAGATTTCTTTTATCTCTGAGTAATTTTTCTTTCAGATTCTTTGGGTCTATTTCTTTGAATGTTGTTTTGGTAATGATCTGATCTTACATGACTACTCTGAATTTTGGGGATTTTTCGTAACTTGCTTTCTTTGAAAGTTTTGAGGAATCTGATTTACAAAAGATTGTTGTATTTTTGTGTTTCTTTTGTTCTGAAGCTTGTGAAATTCAGTTGTTTATCATTTCTCTATTAATTCCTAATTGCTTATTTGGTTAATTTGTGTTTTCGCTTCTGGTTTTATATTAACCGTTTGTTTTCTTTGAGTAATTAACTCTTTGGATAAACATTGGACATTTATGTGTTGGACTTCCGATTATATCAAGTAAGTAAATTCTCAATCTTTCTCTAGAGGTAGTTCAATATTTCTTCCTTTCTTGTTGTAATATTTGTTATTTGCAAAATCTGGTACTGAAATTGTATAAATATATTTCTTTTTTTGGATTAAGTGAAGATATAATTGATATTATTTGTATTGATTACTTGTGGTCTAAAGATTATTCTGTGTAGTTTCATCTAGTTCTTTATATGAATAATTTCATTCAGTCCATTTTTTAAAAGTAATCATTCATTCACAGGTGCTCTTAGTTTTTCTGATTTCTTTAGGATAAGTCTAGAAAATAGATTTAGTTCATTTTCTCTATTTCTTTAAGTCCAATCTTTAATAGATAAAAGTTCTTAAAGAAATCTTTAAATCAATTTCTTTTGGTACCTTTGATTAAAATCAATTGAAACAAAAGATAACTTTTTGAATCTAGCAATCATGTCAATAGCTAGAGTTAATCTAGAGAAGTTTGATGGTAAAATGGATTTTACTTTATGAAAAAATAATATGAAAGCTGTCCTAGTTCAACAAAAGTGTCATAGGGCCTTGAATGTAATAGATTCTTTGTCTGCTGATCTCACACCTGAAGAAAAACAAGATACAATGGAATTGGCTTTTTCAACTATAATTTTAAACTTGTCTGATTTTGTTTTAAGGAGAGTGAGGGACTGTGATGAGGCCCCTCAACTCTAGACCAAATTAGAGTCTCTTTATAAGACTAAAGACCTTTCTAAAGTGTCCTTTTATGAAAGAAAAGCTGTTTAGTTTTAAGATGAATTCAACAAAAAGTATTGATGATAATTTTGATGAGTTTGAGAAACTGATAATGGACTTGGAAAGTGCCGGTGAAAAATTTTCAAACGAAAATCAAAGTATAATTCTTCTAAATTCCATTCCTGACTCTTATAGGGAAAATAAAAAATGACTTAAAATATGGTAGGGAGTCTCCAAGTGTCAGTGATATAATCAATGCTTTGAAATTTAGGGAACTTGAACTAGAAGGGGATAATAAAAGTAAGGGGCACCCTAATTAAGCTCTAAATATTAAGGGTAAAGAGGGAGGTTTTAGGAAGCTGAAGAAAGGTAAGGTAGATTCTAATAATCAGAATAATAGTGATTCCACAAATCAGTCCGATGGTGGAAATAAGCCAAAATCTCATAAGAAGATGGTGTATTTTTTATTGCAAACAGAAGGGTCATACCATGAAATTTTGTAGGAAATTGTTAAATAAACAAAACCAACAAAAAGATAATACTGATCTAGGTGGAGCAATTAATAATATTGCTGAGTTTGATGACATAGAAGCCCTAACTGTTAGTTAAAATAGGGATTTAGAGTCCTGGATTTTAGACTCAGGATGTACCTTCTGTGAGCACGAGATTTTGCAGTCCCTCTCGCGAGACGATAATGACGTTTACCCGATTTTAATGCCTTAAAATTAAAAGTTCTCTTTGGAATTTTTATTACCAAAATAATATTCCTCGTGAATTTTTATTTGGTAGAATACAGTTCGGCGTGGCCGATAACGGGTCCGATGGGAGCTTGAACCGATGATTGGCACCTGAATAATAAATACCCTTTAAAATATTGTTAAAAGTCAAAAAGATGCCTTTTCACCCACTATTAAACCACTTTTCCCGACTTTTTTAGCTTTTTGGCCCATTAGCTATCGGTATGCTGGAGACTGATGCCGCTAGAGGCACCATCCATGCCATCGGCGGCATCACCATACCGCCGGCGACATCGTCCATACCACCGGCGGCATCACCATGTCACTAGCGGCATGACCTAAAATGGGTCCCTTCACAGACAGCCTTTCGGCCACTTTCGGCAGAATTATTAAAAAAGGCCTCAAAAAGCACACCTTGAGCTGTATTTTAGGGAGAGGAATTGAATGTTAAGATTTTAATGTGAGAATAGATTCTAGTGAGATAAGAATTAGATAAAACATAAAAAAATGATTCCGATCCACTTTTTTTTTCTGGTTTTTCTTCTTTAAATTCTCTGATTGTGAGTTGAAATCAATAGGTCTTTAAGTTAAAATCAACTTAATTGGATTTAGAAACCAAAAAAGCACTTAAATTTATTGTTAAATTGTCGTAACAAGCTCCTCGGAGGTGTTTCTATCGGTTCACGAAGAGGTGGATTCACGACCTCGAGGTAAAAATCCTGAGTCTCATAGCTCTTCGGCATTAATATTACTGATTTGTGTTAATTTTTGTCAATTTATAGTCATTTTTGGGTTTTTGGTCATTCTTACTGCCACTACTGCTGCCTACAAGCTGATACTGCCGGTGACGTAATTGATGTCGCCGGCGGCATTAGCCATGTCGCTGGCGGTATCAGGCATGTCGCCAGCGGCATCAGTTATATCGTCGGCGATATGGCTTTCTGGGCAGCAGTTTTATTTTCATTTATAATTCGGTTAAAATAATGATTGAGCCTAAAAATTACTTAAAAATGAAATTTCCTCGAAAACGCCATTCAAATCCCATTTTAGCTATCCGACCGGGCTTTATAATACTATAAATAAAGTATGCTATACCTGTGCTAACAATCTTCTGCAGGCGGACGTATATCGGATATTCAGGTACTTTATTTATTGCATAGAAAAATGTACAGGACTTGAAAACCTTGTAATAATCTTACTTTCCACACCTATTTTTTTTTGGCTGTAAATATTTTATTCATTGCTTCAATTGCTTGATAAACATGAAAATAACAAAATAACTAAAAATACAAATAAGTAGGGTCGATTAAACCGATTAAAAAAGAATGAAGTATCTTAACTTGGCCTAATGAAAAATAGATAACATCATCCGAACTCGGAATCTTTACTTAAGGTATGGTGGATTAAACTGAAAATACAAAATAAATAGGGTGGATTAAACCGATTAAAAAAGAATGAAGTATCTTAACTTGGCCTAATGAAAAATAGATAACATCATCTGAACTCGGAATCTCTATCTTAACTTGGCCTAATGAAAAATAGATACTTCAATTGCTTGATAAACATGAAAATATCAAAATAACTGAAAATACAAATAAATAGGGTGGATTAAACCGATTAAAAAAGAATGAAGTATCTTAACTTGGCCTAATGAAAAATAGATAACATCATCCGAACTCGGAATCTCTACTTAAGGTATGGTCCAACCACCCGGTGGGAAAATCGTACCAAAAATTTCCCGGTTGAGCTGAACAGGGTGGTGACTCCATTTTAAGTACGGGGTTTCAATCTCATATCTTTTGAGCATTAAAATATGCAAAATAATTTTCCAAACACATCACACTTATCCCCCGACAATCCAATGGAGCCGGCCCGACCAGGCCAGGCCCTGCTGCCGCCGCGCAAAATGTCGTCCACTCACACCTTCCACATGACTTCTAGGAGAGAATGGTTCACTAAATATGAACAATTAAATGGGGGTAGAGTACTTATGGGTAATGACTCCTCTTGTAAGATCCTAGGAGTTGGAAATATTCATTTTGTGTATGAAGATGGTAGAAGGATTCTATTAACAGAAGTTAGGCATATTTCAAAAGAAACCTTATATCCCTAAGTCACCTAGATAGGAAAGGTTTGAGCTATCAAGCTCAAGGTGGAGTCATTAAGGTTAATAGAGGAGATAAGTGTCTTCTTAGAGGTAACCTTGTAAATGGCTTGAATTATTTTACTGGTTCTATTTCTGTTTATTCTGTGATTGCCAAAACTAGCCTTGACAAGGCTGAAATATGTCATAAAAGGCTTGAGGACAATGGTGCCAAAAGCCATGATTGTTTACAAAATTTTGGGATCTTAAATATGAATATTTCTAGAAATATTGAAACCTATGAATCTCAGTTGCTTAGTTTCAATTGTACACCTAAAATATCTAATGCTTGCATTGATTTGAGTAAATTTAGGTTTTTGTTAATTGATTCAGATTTAAGTCCTAATTTTTGTGACGACACCAGTTTAGTTGCTAAATACTTTATCCAAGCTGTTAATATGAATTTTTATGTATTTTTCTCACTGGCCAAGAAACATGTTTTGATCGACAATGCTTTTGTTTTAACTCTTAAGAATTTCATTGGACAAGTATTGAATGCTTTTGAATTGAATACTAGATATTTTCCTACACTTATTAGCACACATTATAAATTTTTGACTAATACACTCCCCTTTACTGCAGAAGAATCAGGGTATATGTCAAATATACCTAATCTTAATTTAGTAGGTCTTATGATATATACTTTGGCCTGTACTAGATTTATTTTCACTTATAGTGTGAGTCTTATTGGTATGTATTTGAATACTTACAATATATGCCATTGGTTAGTTGTTAACTTAAGTGGGTGCCTAGAAAAATGTGTTTTCTCTAGCCTATTTTACAATGAAGCTGTTGACTCTGTTTTTATGGTACTGTTTCATGTTAGGAGGAAAGTTACTTGGTTTAAAGTCTAGTTTTCAATCGATGAACGTTACTATGCCTGAATTTAGTTTGGAAAAGATCAGGATTAATGTTCACTATGTTTTCAAGTATGCTATGCATTTGTTTAAGAATGTAATATATCGCAAAAGAATCAAGAATGTGCTTTTTATATTGCATATTGTTACATGTGGCTACTGTTTGTTCTTATGCTTTATATTGCTATTAATCCTGTAAGTTCCTGTTACTAATTATTTCTTTTGGGCAGGTACTTGGTGATTGTGCAGTTTTGACTTTGTGTCAAAATTGTGCCACCAAGTGTTTTGGTGATTACCTTATTTATAATGGTGATATAAAGAGTTGAAGAGGTGTTATTACTGGAGGCACTTAAGGGCCAAAGGTGGAGATTGTTGACACTAAGTGCAGAGTTGGCCTGAGCCCAAATACCTCTAGAAGCCCATTTTATTTCCCTAGCCCAGTTTCTTTTTGTACTCAAGCATAAAGCTAGTTTTTAGTGTTTTATGATGTAATTGGTTGTTTTCTAAATCTTTTAGCCGCCTTGTTTTTCCTTCTCCATTTTTCTTCTCTCTGTGATTCCCTCAAACGCTCTTGGATTCGTTGCTTTTCTGTTGGAGATGGTTACAATGGTTATTTGAAGAAGTTTACTCTATTCGTGTGCTATATAAGGGTGCCTTCATCTCTCAATTTTTAGTTGAAGTTTTGTGCTCTACTATAATTTTGTTTTTGGGCGATTTGAGTTTCTTGTGGCTTTTCTTTGCTTTTTGAGAGTCGTTAGCATTTTGGTTTAGGCTTGTAATCTCTGTAACTCTCTTTGCCTAGTTTTTTTGAGCCATCGCAATAATAATACTTCTCCTCTTCACCCGTGCATTGGCGTCACCCTTTCATCGGGGATTCCTCGTTAATGAGGATTGATGAAAGCACGTTAAAATCTTGCGTGTTTGATCTAGTTTTTCCACATTTATATTCTATAATTTTGCATGAATATATGTTCTAGCATCTACAATAACAAAACAACTACATTGCATTTTTTCAAACACATAGTGTACACATCAATTTCAGCAATACAGAAAATCTTCTTTTTTAGTTTCATGCCATCCAGAAAATACCAAAAGTAATTGCAGTAGATCAAACCATCAAACCAAAAATAACAACCAAAATTTCATAACTTAAACGCAAGAAAATCATCACTAAAATGAATATCAATCAATTCCATCAATAAAATAATAAGTACGGATGACATATATGAATGTATGTTTCATTATATAGCCTTCAACACGTATATGTATGTGCAAGAAGTCCAACAAGCTTCATTAATTTAGAAATGGAGCTCAGAATCACAGGTTTAAAGTTCGCACTATAGTTATACAACAAATTGATATGTGTTGAATGCAAATACATGAAATCATGGAAATTGATTTGAATTAGGAATTCCATCTAATACTGATATAGGAAAAAACAAAACGAAATAGACAGCTACACACAGGGGTAAGGTTGCGTACACCCGACCCCCCTTACCCCGTTTGTGAGAGAGCCATTGGGGTAATGTTGTTGTTGTTGTAGACCAAACTTGATAGTTTCCTTTTACAAAAATAATTTTATAGCAAAGAAAAATTCTAACGTCGTTCCATTTGTTTTGCGATAGCAAATTGATCGGGATAAACTTTACGTACGAACTTCCCAAATTTAAGCAAATGATAATATATGTTTCAGGGTCATGTTTTGTTGTGTACCTTAATTAATGTGTAAACAATTAGAACATTCTAAAGTTATAATTTTACGTACATCCCTTTCATTAAATATATTTTATAACTCCTTTTACTTACTAATGATTAATCGAGCTACCCAAGAACACCAGGAGCGAGCAAGAGAGAGAGAGAGAGAGAGAGAGAGAGAGAGAGAGAGAGAGAGAGAGCTGGAATTAATCTTATTAAAGAAGATGAAAAAATATAGAGCTTAACCATTACAAATCGGGGATTTTATCCCTTTATACGGAAATTAGGTTATAACTAATTAGAACATGAAATGACTAAAATACCGTTAAGTTCAACGACTATAAACTAACTTACTATAGGAAATAACTAACTCCTATAACGGCTATAGTTTTACATATGTTCAACATCCCCCCGTAAGCTGGCATCATTGAATCTTGATCAAACCTAATCTTTTGAGTTGCCTGTTGAAGTCTGGACTATGCAATGATTTGGTTAGCATATCGGCTTGTTAATTTCTAGAAATTACTGACATCAGGTGTATGATGCATGCTTGAACCTTTCCCCTTACAAAGTGACAATCTATGTCAAGATGCTTTGTGCGCTCATGATAAATAGGATTTTTGGTAATATGAATTGCTAAAATATTATCATAGAATAGTAAAGCAGGCTGTTATGTTTGTATCTTGAAATCCCTTAGTAAATTGAAAAGCCACTGTATTTCTGCTGTTGTGGAGGCCATTGCCCTGTATTCAGCCTTGGATGAGCTCTTAGAGATTGTGTTTTGCCTCTTAATTTTCCATGACACAAGTGAGTCTCCCAAAAATACACAATAACCTGTTATTGATCTCCTTGTTTCTGGGCAATTTGCCTAATCTGAGTCTGTGTAGGCTTTGATCTTTGTGTTTTGTGTCGCAGGAAAGAAAATTCCCAAAGTTGGCCTGCCTTTGAGGTATCTTAGTACTCTAAAAGCTGCTGTCATATTTCCTTCAAGTGGTTTATCTAGATTATGAGATAGTTGTTGAATAGCAAATGCAATGCCTGGCCTGCTATTGGTTAGGCAGAGCAATTTGCCCACTAATTTCTTGTAACTTGTATTATCATCTAGCATCTTTGTTTTTGTAAGATCTTGTTTATACACTGTAGTGGGAGTGCTGGCTGGTTTGCTGTCCAAATATCCATACTCTGCAAGCAAATCTAAAGTGTACTTTCTTTGGTATAGATGTATACCCTTGTTAGTTCTAGCAATCTCCAATCCCAAATTAAATTTTAGTTTTTGTAAATCTTTGATGCTAAAACATTCATGCAAATATTTTTTAATGTCATGTATTTCCTTTTCTAAATCATTAGCCAATATCACATCATCAACATATATAACTAATGCTATATAAGTACCATTACCTTCCTTCATAAAAAGAGATGGATCTGCCATTGACTGATTGAATCCTTTTGCAAGTAAAGAGGATGTTAAAGTTGAATTCCATTGCCTGCTGGGCTGCTTTAGACCATACAAACTCTTTTATAGCCTACAAACAACATTAGGAACAGAACTAGAAACACCTTGAGGCAATTTCATATATATTTCTTCATCTAGTGTTCCATGGAGAAAAGCATTATTAATGTCTAGTTGTTCTAGGTACCAATTTTTTGTGCTGCTAAGGCTAGTAAAACTCTTATTGTGGTCAACTTTGCTATAGGTGAGAAGGACTCTAGGTAATCAATGCCATTCTATTGAGTATAGACTTTGGCTACTAGCCTAGCTTTATGTCTATCAATACTACCATCAGATTTTCTCTTAATCTTGTAAACCCATTTACAGCCTATAGGTTCCTTGTTGTCAGGGAAACTAACTATTTTCCAAGTCTGATTTGACTCTAGGGCATCTAATTCAGATTTCATAGCATCTTGCCAACACTTTTCCTTTGTGCCACATTATAAGAGGTAGGTTCAATCTCAATAGTTAAGGATAAAGAATAATTCCTATGATTAGTAGATAACTTATCATATGAAATAACTTTTGACAAATCATACTTTTTACCTTTTTCCAATTCTGTAGCTTACCATGTATTTACCAAGGAACAATGATAATCCTTTAGATAGGTTGGTTGCTTATAATGTCTCTTAGTTTTGTCTTCTGTTTGAGTTTCCTTTTCTGAGATACTACCTCCTATTTCTATTCTTTCCCTGTATCTACAACAGTTTCTTCATTCTCAGAAGTATTGTTAATATGAGGAAAAAAATTCTCATAAAACTTCACATTTCCACAGACTATTATTTTGTGTGTATTCAAACAATACACTCTATAGCCTTTCACACCAATCTCCCGGCTTATAAACACCCATTTTTCTGCTGTGTCATCAAACTTCCTTCTACCCTGCAAAAGAGTACTAACATACACTAGACAGCCAAAGTTCTTGAAATCATTGTAATTAGGCAGTGTTTTATATAGCTTTTCATATGGTGTTTTTTCCTTTAGAATAGGAGTAGGCAATCTGCTAATGATATAAACAGCATGACCAATAAAATATGGCCAAAAAACCACAGGTAATTTGCTTCGATTTTTCAAACACCTAGCTACATTTAAAATATGTTGGTGTTTTCTCTCCACAATCTCATTTTGTTGTGGTGTTTTAACACAAGATTTTTGATATTTTATGCCATTTGTAGAGTAAAAAGAAGGTAAATGAAATTCAGGTCCATTGTCAGCTTAAATTGAGTTTTTATCATGTTGTAGAAGCTCATAACTAGCTTAGAAGCTCCACTCTTAGATTTCATAGGAATGGCCCAAGTGAATCTAGAGTAATTATCCACAACAGTTAAGAAATACTTATATCCTTTTAAAGATTGAAAAGTAGGACCCCAAATATCATTATGTACAAGATCAAAAGTTGAAAGAGAGAAAGCTAATCATTTTTGCTTTGACCTTAAACAAACATCAAAAACAAAATCAGTACATACATCAATGTTAGGAAAAACTTTATTTATCATACACAATCTTTTAGCAGATAGATGTCCTAAACGAAAATGCCAAACTTCCTCTTTATTACAATGCAAACTGTTAACCTTTTCCAAAATGTTTATGTATTTGCTGTAAAAAGAAATATCCAGACGATATAAACCATCGTAAACTTTAGCTAAACTAATCTTCTTCTTGCTCCTTGAATCCTACATTAAACAAGTGGAAGAGGAAAAGACCAACTCACAACCTAGTGATTCAGTCAATTTAGTTGCAGAAATTAAATTGTAGCTAAAAGTAGGCACAAACAATACATCCAGCAAAACAAAGTCAGGACTGAATCTAATATCTCCCTTATTGGTAGCTTGTAATCTATTTCCATTAGGTAAGACAACATGCCAATTGCTAATGTTTTCAATATTACTAAACATATTCAATGAATTACTAACATGACTACTAGCTCCTGTATCTACAATCCATGGAGTTAAGTTTGAGTTTGCTTTACCTGAGGTGGAAGGTGTATCCATGTCAGCATATTGATTATTTGAATGAATAAGCCTAGTGGAAACAGTATTGACATAAGCATTGTTTTGAGGATTATGTTGAGATGAATTCCCCATCATCATTTATTGAGTTTGTGTTTGAACAATATGAGAAAGTTGCTCAAGTTGTTGTGGTGTGAAAGCAACAATATCTTGTTCACCCCTTTGCAACTCTTCATAAGCATCTTGATCAACTTCTGTGTCTGTCAAATCTTCAAGTCCAGTAACTGCATTAGCTTTGCTGAATCTTGACTTGAAATTAGGTGGATAACCATTCTTCTTCCAGCAATTCACAACAAGATGGTTCCATTACAAAAAGAGCATTTGACCTGTTTATCATTCTGCATGAAATGCCTCCTGCAATTTGCTTGAAATCCTCCTGGTTGGCTGATATAGTTTCCATCCGCAAAGTTGCCCTGAAAACCCCCTTGTTGATTACCAAGATTTCCATTCGCTGATTGTTTGCCAAAATGTCCAAACAATCAATGAATGGAAACAAAACAAGCTATGTCTTGAAAGCAAGAATCCTTCTCTTAAATAGAACCCCTTTCATATTGCAGAACCAAAGAAAACACTTTGTTCATCAAAGGTAAAGCTGTGGCCATTATCTGCGATTTTAAACTAGAAAACGAAGTATTCAACCCTTTCAAAAAGCAGATAACCAGATTAATTTCTGGCTTATTCGTAATATTTTGTGAAGCGTTATAGAAACACCCCTCCCATACATATACAAGTAATGGATTTAAACTGTTCAATTCATCCCACAATACTTGCAGTGAAGCAAAGAAATCTGTTACTGACCTATTGGCTTGAGAAATCGTATAAATTCTAGTCTACAAATCTGCAATTCTGTAAACATTCGACTGCACAAATCTTTCCTTTAGATTGTTCCATAGATCTTCTGCGCTGTCAAAGCTCACCGTTGTTTGTGCTATTGAAGAACTTAAAGATTGGATAAGCCAAGAAAGGACCATATTGTTCCACCTTCGCCACGCACCAAAGAAAACATCTCCTTGAACTGGTTTGCGCAGAGTTCCATCCACAAACTCAAACTTGTTCTTTGACATGAGTGCCATCCTCATGTTTCGAGCCCACAAATGATAGTTGGATCTATCCAGAACAAGAGAAACAAGAACGATGGCTGGATTTTCTCCTGAATGAAGGTAGTAGGGACTCTGTTCATCGATATGAAACTGATTTCGATTTGCCATCTTGAAACGAGATAGAAAGGATCAAAAGAAAAATGATAATAAAGAACTAGAGATTAACAACCAAAAACGGATTTGCGGAAGCGATTTAATCAAGCTATGATACCATGATGATTAATCGAGCTAACTAAGAACACCAGGAGCGCGCGAGAGAGAGAGAGAGAGAGAGAGAGAGAGAGAGAGAGAGAGAGAGAGAGAGAGAGAGAGAGAACTGAAATTGATCTTATTGAAGAAGATGAAAAATTACAGAGCTTAACCTTTACAAATTGAGAATTTTATCCCTTTATACGGAAATTAGGTTATAACTAACTAGAACATGAAATGATTAAAATACCCGTAAGTTTAACGGCTATAAACTAACTTAATATAGGAAATAACTAACATCTATAACGGCTAAATTTTTACATATGTTCAACACTTACTATGAACCATTTTGTATACCATTGAATCATAATAATGGTGAAAAATTTACACTAACGGAGTCTTTTCAATTGAAACTTTTGTTCCCGAAACAATTAAAGCAATTGCTTAACAGTAGTAACTAAAACATTTAATATTCAAAAATGCAAAAGGTAGTTGATGGAAAAATTTTCAAATACTAACTTAACATGTCATCTCCAAAGGTTTCAAAAGTTTGATTATCAACCTAATTTATTAAAGTATTATCTTTTCGTTCTTCTTTCTCTCAAAAATTATTCTCTCACTGATTCATTTTATTTGGTAGCTCCAACAGCCTTGACAAATTTAAAAATTTTCTTAAAATTTCCAGCTAGATTCTTGAGGATTGGCTTGAGATGTTGATTTCTTATGTTTCGATAGGTGTTTCTATTGCTGAAATTGAAAGATTCATCTTCGGAGATTGTCTTCTTTTTGTAGCAAGAAAATGCTCATGGCATACGTGGTAAATGCTTGTTCTAGTGGTTGAGCTATGAACCCGTGATCCTAGAGATCGCAGGTTCGAGTCCACACTCGGACGGGGTGGGATAAGATTTTTGTTTGTTATTGTTGAATTTAAAAAAGAAAATGTTCATAGCATATGCAAGGGACCGTATGGTTTATTTGCAAGTGTTTGTTGTTAGTAATTTTTTTATGTTACTTGGTTACTTTTTGTTTCTAAAAAATTAAAAACAATTATTGAATAGTCATGAATAAAACACTTAAATTTATTGTTTGAAGTCGAAACACAAAAATCAGTTACATATACATTTGTTGTAGAAACCACAGCAGTACTATAAATACTATTAATCTAGCTGAACGACAAGCACCCCATTATCTCTACGCAAAAAGAAGAAAACAAGATCAACGACAAACACCCCAACCCAGCTCGAGCCCGTTCCTATGAGTCGGACTTGAACACTCATTTTATACTAAGCACAATCCGAGCCAGTGTTCGCTAAAGTCCGAAGTTTTACGAGCTGGGGTTGATTTTTTAGAAATACTCAATTCCGGCCCGACGAATAATCATTTTTTATTATGTATTTATCTATTGTATTTAATAATTATTTTAAAATTTCATATTTTAGCATATTGTACTTTTTAAATTTTATTACAATTAGATTTACTATTCTTAAAAGAATTCACTAACAATATATTTATATATGTACAAAAATTGACATAATTTTATTTCTATTCAGTCAACCTAACAAATTAAAAGAAAAAACTATTTATGAACCGGGAAACGGATTTGAAAACAACCTTCTAAGCTCGGTCCGACCCAAGCATACAATTGTAAAGTGTGGGCCAATCTGAACTTATGTTGAGGTTTTTACGAAGAATGCTCACGAGGCTCGGCCTTAAATGCCCAACTAAGACGTCCATATTTCAAGTAGAATATTAAATTGGATAAACTTCAAAAACATGCTCTGTAGTTTCATCATTTTGTAAAAAGATGCTGGTGGAATTTTTTTCAAAAGAATGCATGTGGTTTTAAAAGTTTTTAAAAGGGTGCATGTGGTTTGAAAATTACAGTGCTACACGAGTTATTTCAATAAATTCAACATTCCTATATTTTAACTATATTATTTAAGAATTATATATCAAGATTTGAGTAAGGCTCGAAAATTTTTTTTTCGTTTTAATTTTTTAAACTTATAATCAAATTTTAATTAAAAAAATATTAATACTTCTCAAAAAATTCTAAAATTTATCACAAAGGTATATTATATTTTTATTAACTAAACTGCAAAATTTCATTTCAAAATGGACAAGATAACCCTTCAAAATGTGGTTTTAAAATTTTGGAAATCCTCTTTTTACAAACTTTTGAAACCACAAGCACCATTTTAAAAAAAAAAATTCCATAACCACCTTTGTGCAAAACAACCAAAGCACAAGGTATATTTTTTAAGTTTACCCTGTGAAATTTCATATTTTTAAAAATATATATCAGAAAACCACCACAATTCTCTTGTAATTTGATCAAAAGCCTATGAAGATATGATTACTTATTAGGATGAGTCATACTTCGCAAACTATTATATGAATGCCAAGATAGGGAAATTTATTTTAACTTTCTCTTTTTTTAAATTCTATTTACATAATTGGTATGTTGTTTGTTCTTTTAATTTTTTTTTCTTATTTTTCATTATACTCTCAAACCGATTATTTTTTCGACATGTCGTTGTAGAATTTTTTGTTTGTGTTATTTTTATCTTCGAAATGATATCCACTCTTAATTTTCAAACTTTTTAAACCAATAAACATCTGGTAGATATCCAATAGACATATGTTAGATATCCAACAAATATATGATATATCTTAGTTTTGACAGTTTTTATGGAATCGTTATGTTAGTTTGTGTTATTATTTCTTTGACTCGATCTAGTGTTACTTTGGGTTTCAGGTGTGAAATTTCGCTCCATTTAATGCTCAAATTGGTTTCGATTGTTGTTCTTGATTTAGGTTTTTCAAGTTTAGCTCTATATCTTTTGCCAATGTAGATTTTACATTAATTCAATGATAATTTGAAGCAAACCAGCTGCAGAAGATCATACAATATCGACGTTTTTGGGAATTTAGTAATTCTAGCCTCAGGCGATTGGATATCTATTAGACATCTACTATACATCTCCTAGAATTATATTAGATTATCTATTTTTAAGTTGATATTCGACATCTCTAAAAGTATATTTTAAAGTTCTAACCTATAAAATATATATATAGTGTTTTTGATCCAAATTCTCCTATATTTAATGATTTATATTAGGCTTCTATTAGAAATTTATTGAATACCTAAAAGTTCAAAAAAAATTTTAAAAAATTATTACATTGGATGTCATTTCATCGATAAAAAGAGAAGAACAAAATATTTTAAAGCGATATATCGAAAAAATGAACTAGAAAAAAAAAATTGAACATTATATGTTAGCACATGAGATAAAGCCTATAACTCGATGACACGTGTACTACTAAACATTGGGAATTTCAAACACGAATTTTTTTTACCAAATGGCCATATTGGAGAAATCTTGAGTATACATGTGATACAAATTAATATGGCTTTAATCTCACGTGGTTCAATCCTGACAATAATGACATTTAAATTTTCCATGTGAGTGTGAATAAATTCAAAATAGTACCTTAATGATTGTACTATTTGAGTACTATTAGCAAATAAATACATTAGAACAAGAAGAAAAAGAAGACAAATTGAAGATGGATCTTTCAATCTCAACCCTTCCTCAAGAATCAAGTTGGAAAATAAGAATTTTGGTGCTACTAATTTATCAAGAATTTTGGTGCTACTAATATTTTGTTGGAGATGTGAGGTTATACCGTATCAAAAATATATAAGAATGATAAATGGTATATATAAATGGTGTAAATTAGGCATTTGACATAAACATAATTGGCCCTGAGGGTAGAGCAATGGGTGCCACAACCCATAGCACAAAGACGAGAGGTGCCCAAATTTTTCAGTGTTTTTTTTTCATTTTTAATGTATATAAAATAAAATAAAGATTGTTGTTAATAGAAAATTTTAATTATCTTTTTAATAAATTATAATATAATAATATAAATTAATATTTTAAATTATTTTAGTTTGTTAGTTACATTTTTCACAAAAATACTGGATATAATTAATGTTTATTTTACTTTGTTATTAAATTATATATTTTATTTTATAATTAGATTTTAAGAGTATTAGTTTTAGTAAAAAAATGGCTAGTTGAACTCCAGAGGTTGAAAGTTTGACCCTTAGAAAAAATATGCTTTA
Organism: Euphorbia pulcherrima; assembly: GCA_947683365.1. Classification (NCBI taxonomy): domain Eukaryota; kingdom Viridiplantae; phylum Streptophyta; class Magnoliopsida; order Malpighiales; family Euphorbiaceae; genus Euphorbia; species Euphorbia pulcherrima. The sequence goes on from CANTUS010000010.1 coordinate 3,640,048, forward strand.
ACTATATTTAGGTCCAAATCGTGAGAACAATAATCCAATAATTTTTTTAAAAAATATATAACTGTACTTTTTAATTTATTAAAAGGATCCAATCTATTTATTTCCTATGTTATTTTGCATAAGGCCCTAAAAATGTTAGGGCCCGACCTAATATATATATATATATATATATATATATATATATATATATATATATATATATAGCCTACTCAATCAAATTGTCAGTTATAAATTTAATAGCATGATCCTCATTATTTATAGCATGGTCCTTATTAATAAAATTTAACTATATATACACACACACATACATGTAGCCAACTAAATGAAATTGTCCTTAAAAAAAGTGTTGAACTCTAAAATTTGTGACCATGGAAACTTGTTCAACGTTAGAAGCCAATACTATTGCAGAAGATCAAGAAATTAACATTGCAGACCTTCCTCAAGATTCTAGCTGGTATGTTTCAGAGAATCTTTACAAATACCAAGGATTTTGGTTCTATTCAAATATCTTTCAAGGAATCTTTTTGTTTCAGACAAAATTCACACCTCAACCCAACGATATTCTCCTCTCCAGCCTTCCGAAATCCGGCACGACTTGGCTTAAATCTCTCTCTATTGCCATTTCAACAAGAACCCGATTTCCCTCCTCGAATCCATTACTCACTAAGCTGCCACATGATATTGTTCCTGGTCAGGAATTGCTTTATTGCCTTGGCTATGAAAGAGAGACTGAAAATCCATTGATTTCGACTCATCTTCCTTTCACATCTTTGCCTAAATCCATTCTCAACTCCAACACTAAGATCATTTATGTCTGTAGGGATCCTAAGGATGTTCTTGTTTCGATGTGGCACTTCTTGGCTAAGAAGGGTTTAGGCGAAGCTAAGCTTATTCCGTTCAAGGAAGGGTATGAAAAATTTTGCAATGGAGTTACAACTTATGGACCGTATTGGGATACTGGAAAGCGAGCCTGGAATTTCCTGAGAGGGTGTTGTTTTTGAAATATGAAGATCTGAAGAATGATACTGTATTTTATGTCAAGAAAATGGCGGATTTCATGGGTTGTCCATTCTCCATCGATGAAGAGAAAGGAGGTGTCGCTGAAAAGATTGTTGAGCTTTGTAGTTTTGAGAGTTTGAGCAATTTAGAGGTGAATAAGAGCAAACAAACTACTAGATATAACCCTTTCAAATTTGAAAACAATGCATTCTTCAGAAAAGGTGAAATTGGGGACTGGAAAAACTATTTGACTGTTGAAATGGCGGAAAGGATCGATCAAATTACAAGTGACAAGTTTGGTAGTTTTGGATTATATTTTTGAAAAATCTCGGTTTATATATTCTGCAAAATGGCATATTTACGTTGTTTGAATTCATAGTTTTCTTCTTTTGTGTGACATGAACTGGGTGTTTGTCATTCATCTAGATATATTTAAGTTTGTTGGTGTAGTGACTTCTAAAATAAAATAATGTAGTGGTTGTTCGAGAACTTGTTTAATGTGTTTCGGTTTTAAATAAATATTGTAACTGTTTGGTTATGTATAACTGTTATGCGAACGTATAATAAAAATGGAGGAACTATATACAAAGTATTAAAACGACATATATAGATGCTTGTCAATGGTTTGAATAATGTTGTATTATATTCTTAAACCAAATTATATATGCAGATGTTAAATATATTCCTAAGTCACATTGCAAAATCTTAATTTTGTGTATATGATCATCTCTGTATGTAAAACAATTGTTGACCTTAAAGAAAGGAAAGGAAGAATCTCAACTATAGTATGGATTATATATGGTACCGGATATTTAATACCCTTCTTTAATCCAATGATTGAATATTTATGAGGGACCATATAATTAAGATGAGATAATATATAAATACGCTCTCATAAATATTTAACCGTTAAATTAAAAAAATATATTAAATACCCGATACCATATATAATTTTCACGATTTCACATGCAATCTGACTAATGTTTTACTTGCAATGAGTGCTTCTCTTATTTGGTGATGATATATTTGTTTGTTTGTTTTATAGATTTAAATACTAGTGAGTAGTGAGCAATCTAATGCTGGTTTTTCTTAGTTCATATACTTTTTAGCTTTATTTTCTTTATTTTTGTGTCTCATTTTCTATTCTTATAATATTTTCTATTCTTATAATGATATTCAAGTTCAGTTCTCTCGTCTCCGTTTTTAATTAAAAAAAGAATTAACTTTGAATAACATACAAATAAATAGGGCAAACTTTTTCTGCGGATTTTCAGAATCTATTTAATGGGCTAATGTAGCGCTACAATTTTTTACAAAAATAATTTATAACAAAGAAAAGTTCTAAGGTCATTCAATTTGTTGTTGTGACAATAAACTGATCGGCATAAACTTTTCGGACGAACATTCCAAATTTAAGCAATGAGGTAATATGTATTGGACTTTTTATAAATATATACTAAAAATAAAGTTTCGTTTCATCCCAATATTTGGGTCGTCTCTAACCAAACAAGTTTTAAAATTAAAGTTATACGTTCCACCCATACTCTCCACTATTCATGCTACTGTTCACATCCACTATTCACATTTTTTTAATTTCTCATCTTATTTTGCCATTATTTCTCAAACCGTTAATTTTTTTTACATGCCGCTTTAGAGTTTTTTGTTCATCTTATTTTTATCTTCGAACGCCATCCATTGTGATATACTTTTTTGAAACTTTTTTTTCAACTGTTCGATATGTGGTAGGTAAGTGGTAGATATCTGGTACGAACTTGGCAGAAATCTTATATTTCATTGGAAACTTGTTCAATCCATTAAGTAGTTTATGTTTGTAACATATTTTTATCATATTTACTGGCATTATACCAGATACTTACCAGGTACTTGCTAGATACTTACAGATTCATTCAAAAACTTTTTTACAAATGTTCAATATCTGGTAACCAGCTGGTAGGAATCTGTTAAGAACCTTATATTTCATTGAAGTTTGTTCAATCCTCCAAATTTATGTTTGTAACAACTTTCGACATTATTTCATGAATATACCACTGGATAAAAGGATACTACATATTTCATAAGACTGATGTTGTGCTTTTCATGATCATCAATTATTGTAATAATGTTTCTTATGTCCTAGCATGTGAAATTATTATTTATCTGAAGGCAATGCAAATATCTTCTCATTACTGATTTGATTTTTTTTGGGAACCGCTCTTAGCAAATCCATACTCTTGCAAGGTCTCTAAATTTCACTGCAATCAAGATCAAGACAATCAATGGCCTTGAGTCACTGCAAATCCAAGAAGTGATATAATCGCACAACCAAATATTTGACCATGAAAAGTGCAGAGCATAATTTCTGAAAAAATCCAGTATAATTACTGCAGAATTTGTTTTCATTTCCTTCAGCCAGTTATCTTGCTATTTTTCATTAGAGATAGCTATTGTTTAAATGTTAAATATGGGACTTGTATAGCGTGACTTGACGCTTATACAGAATGGTGAGTGTTTAAGGAAGCTAGCATATTCCTCGCCTTGGAATCCAGGTTGAAGTTGCCCCTTAACCAGGTATTTACCAGATGCATTCAAAAACTTTTTTCAGCTGTTGAGTTAAAAACAGATACTTCCTAGATACCTACCAGATTCTATGGAATTAAAAACATATGAAAATACGATTTTTACCAGTTACCTACCAGTCTCTTACCAGATACCTACCAGATTCTATTAAATTAAAAACAGAAATTCAAAACATAAGAAAATACGATTCTTACCATTTACCTACCAGTTACTTACCAGATTCCTACTAGATTCTGTTGAATTAAAAACAGAAATTAAAAACATGTGAAAATATGATTCTTAACAGTTACCTACCGGTTACGTACCAGATACCTACCAGATTTTGTTGAATTAAAAACATACATTAAAAACATATGAAAATATGATTCTTACCAGTTACCTACCAGTTCTATTGAATTAAAAACAGAAATTCAAACATATAAAAATATGATTCTTACCAGATGTCTACTAGTCTTACCAGATATCCAACAACTGAAAAAAATTCAAAAAAGTATATTACAATGTATGGCGTTTCGAAGATTAAAATGAGACGAACAAAAAACTCTAAAGCGACATGTCGAAAAAATGAACGGTTTGAAAGATAATGTCAAAATAAGATGAAAAAATAAAAAAAATAATAGTGCGTGAACAGTAGTGGATTTAATTTTTTCTTTTACAAACGATTTTGGGGTGAACTGAAGCCTGAGCTAATGGACCTATTTGCGAAGTTTCATGCGACGGGACGGCTGCCGAATGCTATTAAATCGTCATATACAGTCCTAATTCCTAAGGTACTAGGTTCTTCTTCGTTGAATAATTTTAGACCGATTGCCTTGATCCATGGTATATATAAAATTGTGTCTAAGGTGCTGGCTAAAAGACTGCAACCATTGCTACCTAAATTGATATCAGAAAATCAATTTGCTTTCATTAAAGGTCGTAATATTCATGAATGTTCGTTCATAGCCTCGGAGATTATCCATTCGGTTCATAGGAATCGGCAACCATGCTTGGCTATTAAGTTAGACTTCCATAAGGCTTATGATTGTGTTTCGTGGAACTATATGAATGCGGTTTTTAGACAAATGGGTTTTGAGGAAAGATGGGTTCAATGGCTTGACAACTGTAGAAGAAATTCGGTCACTTCAATTCTGATCAATGGGACGCCGTCGGAACCAATTAAATTAGCTAGGGGGGGTTAAACAAGGTGATCCTATTTCCCCGTTTCTTTTTGTTCTGGCGAGTGAGGGACTGAAACTAATGTTTGAGGAGAGTATTCGAATTGGCCTTTTACCGGGCTTTCGGGTTGACGGATCAGAGAAGGACATGTCTATCCTGCAATTTGCTGATGATACGCTATGCTTTTTACCGGCCGATGAGTCTCTATTACCCATTTTTGTTAGAATTTTGCGATGTTTTGAGTTGATTTCAGGCCTGAAAATCAATTTTAATAAGAGCTCTATTATGGGTATTCATATACAAGAGACGGTCGTTTCATCTTGTGCAGGAGTCCTGGGATGTCGAGTGGAGAACTTTCCGATTACCTATCTGGGAACCCCTCTCAGCGTTAGGCGTGTTCCCGTTTCCTCTTGGAACCCATTGATAAGCAAGTTTCAGAGTCGATTAGCGAGTTGGAAAGGACAATGTTTATCCTATGCGGGACGAATGGTGCTAGTGAAATCGGTATTATCATCTCTTCCAATCTTTTTGTTATCATTGAATAAAATGCCAGGAGCGGTAATTACGAAACTTGAGCAGCTAATGCGGAATTTTTTGTGGAGGGGTGATTCAACTACTACGGGCATTAGTAAGGTTAGTTGGGCGACGATTGTCCTACCCAAAAATCTTGGGGGCCTCTACATTAGGAACTTAAAGTTGGTTAATTGTAGTTTGTTGATGAAGTGGGTATGGAAGGTTAGGAGTGCTGATCATGGGTCATTATGGTACGAGATTTGCGTTAGACGATACGGGTTTGATTCATGGTGGTCCATTGGAAACTATGATTCATCTACATTGTCACATACTTGGAGAGGAATTATAGCATGTTGTATTAGAGGTGGGGAGTGGTGGGAATTTTTTAGGTCGAGCATTCGGGTTGCTATTGGAAGTGGGGAAAATTGCTCATTCTGGCATGACAACTGGATGGTGAATTCGGAGTTGGCGGTCTTGTTCCCTGACCTATACCGATTGTGTAATAGGAAATCGTGTTCGGTGGCCGAGGGGTGTCATTATCTTTTCGGATCATCGGCCTTTTTGTGGCCTTTTTGGAAACGGAACTTAAGGATTTCAGGACAGGAGAGAGGTGCGGAACTTCGAAATTGGATAGGTATAAGCTGTCCGAGCTTGTTTCTAGAGGGTGACAACGAGTTGGGGCAGGGTCAACGGCAGCCTATCTTTTCAGGGACGACTGATAGGCTTATGTGGGAGGTGGGGGAGAAGAAGGAGTACACGACAAGCTCCTTTTGTATGGGCTACTATAGTTCGCGAAAATGGCCAAAGCCGAGGCTCGAATTTTCTGTAATATGGGAGGCATGTGTGACCCCTAAAGTTTGCTTCTTTGGGTGGCTTGTTTTTCATGAAAGATTACCAACAAAAATGTTCCTTTTCCTCCGGGGCTGCCAATCTATAACGGACGGTCAATGCCCATTTTGTGATTTGGAGGAGACTATGGATCACGCCCTGCTCCATTGCAGTAACAGCTATAAGGTGTGGACGCAGGTGATGAGATTGCTCGGTATCTCGATGCCTATACCATGGAAGGCGGTGGATTTTCTAGTCGTGTGGCGCGGCTTCTTTGCTGATGGAAGGGGTAGAGAGTTCGGAACGGCGCTATGGTTCTTAATTGCTTGGGCACTATGGAAACGAAGGAATAAATTTGTTTTCGAAGGCAGGATGGGCTTAGAAGACATTATTGGATTATGCATTCATTTATGTTGGTTCATCTTTAAAACTAGGAGGCGGGATGTTAATTTTGTTACTTCTGATGTATTTATTTTCCCGAACTTGCTACTCTCGTGTAATTGATTTACTCATGTTCTCGCCTTGAGACCGTGAGTTGATTTTTATTTAATAAAAGAGGGGTAGGTGTTTTGTAGGTAAACGGGAAAACCAGCCTAGCTGGGGACTCCGCCCCGAAATTTTCACCTGCTCCAAACTTTTAGCCTTTGAAGGGACACAATGTTCCTTCGGGGTTTTTCAAAAAAAAAACACACATAAAAAAGTTAATTTAATAAAATATAAAACTTAAATCATATATTTTTAACAATTTCTCATATGTATTTCAGGATATATTTTTGTTGTGTACCTTAATTAATGGGTAAATAATTACAACGTTCCAAAGATTTAATTGAACATATACCTCCCTTTTAATTTTATAACTAAAAAAAAAAATCATTTGCAACTCTTTTTTTCTTACTATGAAACATTTTGTTTACCATTACTCCCCTCCTTTTTTTATTTAATTTGGATAAGTTAGAAAAGAAAAAACATGGATTCAACTTAGTAAAATTGGGAACTCGAGATCCGTGCTGTTAGTAAATTAACGTCAATTAAATTAAAATTAAAAATTAAGAGAAGGGGGTAGAAATGTAGTTAAAGAGTAATAGTATTCTACAAGTAGATTAAATAAATTACTGTGATTGTCATCGAAAATTTTGATCTAGACAGGGGTGATAATGTTAAAAAATTTAGACTAACAAGCTAGTTGATGGAAAAGCTTTCAAATACTGACTTAAAATTTCAACACCACAGGTTTTAAAAGTTCCATGATTAGATTATAAACCTAATTTATTTAAGTGTTAATTTTTCACTAAGATTCTTCTTTCACAAAAAGATTCTTCTTTCTCAGATAGAGTATATTTGAGTAGCACAATCATCCTTGATATTTTTAGAAATTTTCTTAAATTTTCCAGCTAGATTCTTCGACGAAAGGCTTGAGATGTTGATTTCTTATGTTTCGGTACGTGTTTCTATTGCTGAAACTGAAAGATTCATCTTCGGCGATTGTCTTCTTTTGGTAGCAAGAAAATGTTCATGGCATACGCAAGGGACTGTATGGTTTATTTGCTAGTGTTTGTTGTTAAGAATATTTTTTTGTGTTACTGATTACTTTTGTCTTTAAAAAAATTAAAAACAGTTATTTAATAGTCATGATAAAATAATTAAAATTATTGTTTAAAGTACAATTACATATACATTTTGTTGTAGAAACCACAGCAACAGCATACTTAAATATAATTAATCTAGATGAACGACAAACATCCTAATATCTCTATACAAACAGAAGAAAACGAGGATTTCAGCAAGAGAGTAAATATGCCAATTCATTATACCTATTTAAGGGCTAGGCTACTCACCGAACCCGGCTTGAGTCCGTTTTTATGAATCGAGTTTGAACACTCATTTTCTATCAAGCACAATCCGAGCCAAACTCGACTAAAACCCGAAGTTTTATGAGTCGAACAAGTAGAAATACTCAATCCCAGTCCGACGAATAATCATTTTTATTATGAATTTATATATTGTATTCAATAATTCCATTAGACTTTTATGTTTTAGCATATTGTACTTTTAAATTTTATTACAATTAGTTTTTGTTAGTAGCGGTTTTGAATAATATAAATAATATTATATTTTTTTATTAAGTTTGCGTTACATATTACAATGGAAATAAAAATGGAAAATTACAATGGGAATAAATAAAATACTCTCGAACCTTTTACCATAACAATGTTATTGCGGAGGTCTGAAACTTCAGTTTCCTTAAGACAATTATCCGTCCGCTACTGGTGAATTTGTCTCCCAGGATACAACCGCAATCGAAGGCGAACTCTAACCGTGTGAAGAACATTCTCAAGAACCTAAGTCTAAGTAGCCTTCACTTGAAAAAGAATGAAAATTTTTGAGGAATACTTTTAGTTTATAAAACAGAAAATGAACCACAAAGTAACCAATTGAACAAGTACTAGCGCTGATTTTTTATCAATAGAAAATAGTATTTTCAAAAGTATTTTGAAGGGTACAAGAAGAGGAGTTTATATGGATTATATGACATGAACATGGTTTAATTGTATTTAATAGAGACTAAATACATGTAACCACAACTTTTTATGGTGAGTAACTCATATATGTTAAGAGTATCGTATTGATTAATAGAGTTATAACTCATTGATCCATAAACTAAAACATATGAGAAAGTAAAGTAAAAAATTGTCTTTTTACCAAAAAAAGTAACGTGGCACGTCAAAGTCTGATAAATATTCACACCACTTAATATTAGTGGTGGCAGATCCTAGGTTTAATACCTAGCCTCTTCAAAAATTATTCTTAAAAAAAATCACCATAACACGTTTTTGGCGTATAATATATCATGAAAAACTCTGAAATCGTAGATTAAATGACATATTTCTTTTATTCAAATAATAGTATTTTTCCATATTATAATTTCGGTAATGCTATATTGATAACTTACATATTGACAACTTTTAACACCTTTAATCTCTACTCTCCATCTTATTATCATCTAACGGTGGGTATCACATTAATAAAAACAAAAAAAATACTGTTTTCCCTTCCTTTTCCAATTCTGAAACTCGTAAGGCATTTTTATCTTCTTTCCTAATCAATTATCTTCTTCCTCTCTTCCTATTTTCTAGCTACCCTTACCAATTTGAAATCCTTATTTTCTAGCTGCATGATAATAATAAAACCTTAGGGTGTGCGAAATGAACCATTTTGATAACGGTGTATAGTATAGGTGCATGCCCCTAAAAGATACTGTGCACGCATGAATATAGGGGCATGCTGCACAGTATCTTTTAGGGGCATGCACCTATACTGTACACCGTTCATTTTGCCCACCCTAGGATTTTAGTATTGTCATGCAGCTATAAAATAGGGATTTCAAATTGGTAAGGGTAGTTAGAAAATAGGGAATTTAAATTGATAAGGGTAGCTAGAAAATAGAGATTTTAAATTGGTAAGGGTAGCTAGAAAATAGGGAGAGAGGAAGAAGATAATTGATTAGGAAAGAAAAATAAAAATACCTTACGAGTTTTAGAGTTGAAAAAGGAAGGGAAAACAATATTTTTTTATTTTTATTAAAGTGATACTCATCGTTAGATGATAATAAGATGGAGGTTGGAGATTAAAGGTGTCAAAAGTTGTCAATATGTAAGTTATCAATATAGCATTACCGTTATAATTTAGCCCAAAATTGATCATTATCACTTATGTCATATTTTCAACCGTTTACTATATATTAAAGAATTTATTTACAATATATAATTACTATATGTATAAAACTTGTAATTTGTTTCAACTTAGTCAACCTAAAACGTCAAAAGAAAAAACTATATATGAACCGTGGACCGCATTTGAGAATGACTTCGTAAGTTCGGTCCGGCCCAACTATAAGATAAAAAAATATGAGCTAAATTAGACTTGGGTTAAAATTTTTACTGAAAATATCCTGAAGGCCTATTTTGAACTGCCCCCAGAATATAAAATTTCATACTTTTTTTCAAAACTATAACACAAAACCACCAAAATTATCTCTTGTACTTTGATCAAAAGCCTATAAAGATATATTCAACCTATGCAAGTTGCCATATTACAGCACATGAAATAAAGCCAATAACTTGATGACACGTGTACTACTATACATTGGAGTTTTTTTACATGGATCCGATGATTACTATTTACTCCCTTGGTTTTTTTATTAAGTTCGCTTGGTAGCTAAATGAATTTTTTAATAAATGTAATTTTTGAATTTTAATATAATTATTTAAATATTTTTTATACTTTCTCATTATTTAATGTAATATTATAAAAAATAATAATAATTAATTATTTTTTTAAATAATTATTAATATTAAAAATATTTTTATACTCTCATTCTATTAATTAAACTCTAATGTACTCCATCGTGTCATTTTATCTCTTCAATTAAAATTTCACTCCTCAACCCCCTAATATTTTATTTGAGATTCGAGATTATCCCGCATTAGAAATATATAAGAATGATGAGTAATATATAAATAATATAGATTGAGTCTTAACAAAAATAGGACTGACCTTCACCGCCCATGGCCTATATTTGGGAAGGGGCCAAATTTATTAATTTTTTATGTATATAAAATAAAATTAATGTTATTTTTTTAATAAAAAACTTTAATTATCTTTTCAATAGACTATAATATAATAAGATAAATTAAAATTTTAAGTTATTTTATTCATTTTTTTAGTTCCAGTTTCATCAAAATAATTGGATATAATTAATATTCATTTTAGTTTGTTGTTAAATTATAAATTTTATTTTATAATTAGATGCCAAGAGTATTAGTTCTAGTGGTAAAATAACTAGTATAACCCTAAAAGTTAAAAGTTTTACCCTTAGAAAAAACACACCTTAACTATACCTGGGTCAAATTATGAGAACAATTATCCAATAATTTTTTTAAAATTTATTATAATTACACTTTTTTTTATTAAAATGGCTCAATCTATTTGTTTCATATTTTTTTTAAATTGTCTCATTGGGCTTACAATAATAACAAAGAAAAACTTCATCTCACCCCGCCCATATATGGACTCGAACCTGTGGCCTATAGGATCACAACTTCAATGATAAACTAGCTATATAATGCATATGCTATTTTGACAAAGACCTCGAAAATGTCAGGGCCAGTTAGGTATGTATATGTTCATGTAGCCAACTCAATTGTCGGTTACAAAATTGATAGCATCATCCTCATTATTAAATATTTTTTTTTAAAGATTGGTCTAGCAGAAAATCGACTCCATTTATTAAAAAGAAAAGAAAAAGCAATAGCCAAAAAATAAAAAAGAAAAGAAAAACATCACAATGATGTAACAAAAGATTTGCAACCTAATGCAAAAATAATGGACTGAAAGTCCCAATCACAACAGAGTGTGATCCTAATGATCTAAAGATCCATAGCAAAATGATCAGCGGGAAGAAGTTCCCCGTGATGCACCAAAGTCAATTCTGGTGAGAAATCTGAGATGATTAATCCTAACGGATGCGAGGTCGTGCAAGACCGACGCATCGGATCAACTGAGTAATGAGAGAGATTCTCCACACGAACGATAGGAGATTCATGACTAGCGCGAACAAAGAAGCGCTCATTCTCTATCGTATTTACCTCCCTTATCTCACTCCTACCTAGGCAAGAGGAGATAGAGGAATTACTTTCTTTTCTTTAGGCATCCTCCTCTTAGTATTATAGGTTATGGGAATAAATATATATCTGTTGGAGTTCGAGTGGAAGTTGCCCGGTTCAAGTACGGTATAAATAATGCATGGCCAACCAACTTCGTAGCTCGATCTTATACTTTCTCATCTAATCGTCGACTTAGATCAAACAAAAATCCAAGCCGATAAACCAAATCTGAAGATCTAAGTCGATGAACTTGCGATCCCTACTGCTCGGAGAGGCACCACCCTATACGGCTAGGGATTAGCCAAAGCCACCCGCACCGAAATGCATCAAAGGAGGAGATGCAATCCCTGTGTTGAAAAACTTATCGGCCAAATACCGGTTAGAATAACATCAACCCCCAGTCGAAACGCTGGCCAAATAAAACCTTATCCGCCTAAACAGTCTCCCGTTGAAGGTCTGTTACTCGAACCGACCATGCCGGAGGAGTGAAATCAACCTGATAAAGCGCAGGTGGAATCTGGGCACCGCCAAATCTTATCGAAATTTAGTAGAAAAAAGCAATAGAACCCAAGCTAAATCACCGAGGTCTGCTGCTGTCGAGATCTAACGGACCAGAGGACGGTAGAGTGAGAAACCCGGTCAGAAGCCAGTGGAGAAAATCAATAAAACCCTAGTCGCAATCACTGAGGTCTGCTGCTGTGGAGATCGAACCGACCAGACGCCGGTAGAGTGAGAAACCGTTCAGAAGCCGGTGGAGAAAATCAATAGAACTCTAGCTGCAATCACCGTATGTGGACTCAAACCTGTGGCCTCAAACCTGTGGCCTCTAGGATCATAGCTTCAATGCTCAACTAGCTATTTAATTCATATGCTATTTTGACTAAGACCCAAAAAATGTCAGGGCCTGTTAGGTATGTATATGTTCATGTAGCCAACTCAATTATCAGTTACAAAATTGATAGCATCATTCTCATTATTATATATTTTTTTGTAAAGATTGAGCTCGATAGAAAACCGGCTCCATTCATTAAAAAGAAAAGAAAAAGCAACAACCAAAAAATAAAAAAGGAAAGAAAAACATCACAAGGATGTAACAAAAGATTTGCAACCTAATGCAAAAATAATGGACTGAAAGTCCCAATCACAATAGAGTGTGATCCTAATGATCTATAGATCTATAGCAAAATGATCAGCGGGAAGAAGTTCCCCGTGATGCACCAAAGTCAATTCCGGTGAGAAATCTGAGATGATTAATCCTAACGGATGCGAGGTCGTGCAAGACCGACGCATCAGATCAACTGAGTAACGAGAGAGATTCTCCATACGAACGACAAGAGATTCATGACTAGCGCGAACAAAGAAACGCTCATTCTCTATCGTGTTTACCTCCCTTAGCCCACTCCTACCAAGGCAGGAGGAGATAGAGGAATTACTTTCTTTTCTTTAGGCATCCTCCTCTTAGTCTTTCGGTGAGGAGTAGGTATTTATAGGTTACGGGAATAAATATATATCTGTTGGAGTTAGACTGGAAGTTGCCCGATTCAAGTATGGTATCAATAATGCATGGCCAACCAACTTCGTAGCTCGATCATATGCTTTCTCATCTAATCGTCGATTTAGATCAAACCAAAATCCAAGCCGATAAACCAAATATGAAGATCTAAGCCGATGAACTTGCGATCCCTACTGCCTGGAGAGGCACCACCCTATACGGCTAGGGATTAGCCAAAGCCGCTCACACCGAAATGCATCAAAGGAGGAGATGCAATCCCTGTGTTGAAAAAATTGTCGGCCAAATACCGGTTAGAATAACATCGACCCCCAGTCGAAACGCCGGCCAAATAAAACCCTATCCGCCTAAACAGTCTCCCGTCGAAGGTCTATTGCTCGAACCGAGCATGCCGGAGGAGTGAAATCAACCTGAGAAAGCGCAGGTGGAATCTGGGCACCGCCAAGTTGCCAAGTCATGTTGTCGAAATCCGGTGGAAAAAAGCAACAGAACCCAAGCCAAATCACTAAGGTCTGCTGCTGTGGAGATCTAACCGACCAGATGCCGGTAGAGTGAGAAACCCGGTCAGAAGCCGGTGGAGAAAACTAACGGAACCCTAGTCTCAATCACCGAGGTTTGCTGTGGAGATCGAACCAACCAAACGTCTGTAGAGTCAGAAACCGGTCAGAATCTGGTGGAGAAAATTAACAGAACCCTAGCCGCAATCACCGAGGTTTGCTGCTGTGGAGGTCAGGCGGCGCCTAGTCACCGTCTTGTCGAAGGCAGGCCAAGCGCTGGAGGAGAAAATTAGGGTGGCTAGGGTTCTCTCAAAACCCTAGCCACCTTCTTTAATAAAGTTAATTAGTGTTCTCCCAATTGATCCTCATTATTTAATATATATATATATATATATATATATATATATATATATATATATATATATATATATAAAATTATAATTATGCATGTACAATTCATTCAGTTGGCTACATGTATATATATATACATACATGTAGCCAACTGAATGAATTGTCCTTCAAAAAGTGTTGAATTCTCAAATTTGTGACCATGGAAACTTTTTCAACCATAGAAGCCAATGCTATTGCAGAAGATCAAGAAATCAACATTTTAGACCTTCCTCAAGAATCAAGTTGGCATGTTTCACAAAATCTTTACAAATACCAAGGATATTGGTGCTATTCAAATTTCTAGCAAGGAATCATTCTGTTTCAAAAGAACTTCATACCTCAACCCAATGATATTCTCCTATGCAGCCTTCCCAAATCCGGCACGACTTGGCTGAAATCTCTCGCTAGTGCCATTTCAACAAAACCCTATTATACTCCTCGAATCCTTTACTCACTAAGCTGCCACATGATATTGTGCCCGTTCAAGAATTTCTTTATGGCCTTGGCCATGAAAGGGACATTGAAAATCCATTGATTTCAACTCATCTTCCTTTCGCTTCTTTGCCCAAATCCATTCTCAACTCCAACACTAAGATCATTTATGTCTGTAGGGAACCCAAGGATGTTTTTATATCCTTGTGGAAATTCATGGCTAAGAAGAACTTAGACGATGTAAAGCTAATTCCATTCGAGGATGCGTACGACAAGTTCTGCAATGGAGTTTCAGCTTATGGACCGTACTGAGATCATGTGCTAGGATACTGGAGAGCGAGCCTGGAATTACCTGATAGGGTATTGTTTTTGAAATAAGATCTGAAGTGTGATGATGGGCTTTATGTGAAGAAGATGGCGGATTTTACGGGTTGTCCTTTTTCCGTTGATGAGGAGAAACAAGGTATTGTTGAAAAGATTGTTGAGCTTTGTAGTTTTGAGAGTTTGAGCAATTTAGAGGTGAATAAGAGCAACAAAACTACGAATTACGCCCCTTTCAAAATTGAAAACAATGCATCCTTCAGTTGAAATGGCCGAAAGGCTTGATAAAGTTACAAGTGAAAAGTTTGGTAGTTTTGGGTTATATTTTTGAAAAATTCAAGTTTATTTATTATGTTGAACTGGCATATTTACTTTGTTTTAATTCATAGTTTTCTTCCTTTTGTGTGAGATGTTCCGGGTGTTTGTTGTCCATCTAGATATATTAAAGTTTGTTAATGTTGTGATTTCTACAATAAAACATAAATGCAGTATGTGTTTGCAAACTTGTTTAATGCATTTCAACTTTAAACAAATACTTTAATTTGGTTATGACTATCATGCAACTATTTTTCCTCATAAGAAATTAGACTATAAGAGTGATCAAGCAACTGTTTTTGAACTTACAATAAAAATAGAGTATTGATTATTAAAAATTGTCTACTTTACGAGGTCTTAAATGACATATATAGATCGTTGTCAATGGTGTGTATTTTGTTCGTATTTTTTTTATGAGAGATGTATTTTATTCTCTAGACATGAACAAGTTGGACTAAAAATTAGCGGAATTGTTTTCATTCACAATTTACAAAAAAAAACCAAAATACTTTGTATTTAGCTTTCTATTTTTTTTTAAAAAAATCATGTTTTGTCTTTTTTTTTTATCATGTTTTGTATTTATATCACAAATCATAATTTTTTTTGAACATGCGACTTTAGAATTCGTTGAGATAATTTTGTTCAGAGCATAGTTACAGTTAAAGCTCTTTACCCCTCTCAACAAATGTGTTTAGTGAGATTCAAACATTGTTGTTCTCCCACTGCTGAAAATATCATACCTGAGTATCGATATTTCATAATTGATCTTTTATGAACTATCTTGAATCTACGAACGTATTTCTGCAAAACAGACACGAACTTGGGGGCGATCAGTGGTTATTTCGTGGGGGATCCTTCGATGCTTAAGTTAGTAAAGGGTTCAGAAGAATATTATGAAAGTGAGTGTGAGAAAGTGAATGTACCTTTTAACTGACCTAAGGGGCCTATATATAGGCATGAAAGGCGTTCTAATTGATTTAGAACTAGTATTCCCTGATATGGGAATCCTTGTCGGTCAAGGACCCTATTACTTGTGAGTTAATCCTTGATTACGTGATAATGATAAACATCCTAAATTGATTAGGATAATGACAAGTGTAGAGAATATAGGGATTAGGATCAGACCTAGATTTCCCTTTGCTTGTGTGGCAGGAAGATGCGTTTGAGCCGGCATAGGACCGACTCGAGATCCTACTTGTTTAGGGAATTGTCTCGCTAAGAGGGCTCACCAGGCATCTTTGCCACCGCCTGGACACTGATTCGACCGACTTCTTAGCGTAAGACTTATTATCCGTTGCATTATTCCCTGTGGTGAGTTAGGCGGCTCATTGACCCAACCTTCTAGCTTGAAACGGGTGGAATATATTTAATAAGTTATCACCTACTTTATCTGTATTTTCAACTGAACTACACTTTATTGATAGAGATGATGTCCTTTTTAGTATATATGTACTTGTAATTTCATCAAGCCTACAAAGATATACTCGCCCCTTGCAAATTCCCATATTACAGCACATGTGATAAAGACAATAACTTATTAGGCCCAAGAATAGATTACGAGAAAAAATAATAGCAATAGAATAAAAGATATGCTGATTTTTACGTGAAAATTCCAAATAAATTAGGGAAAAATCTAGGACAAACTCCGAATAATTCTCCACTATAAGATAATAGTAGGTATACAAAGAGATTACAAAATACCGGCATACGAGTATTTTCCAAAACCTCACAATTTTTTCTCTTACCTAACTCTTAAAAATCCTTTTCCTAAGTCTCTTTACATAAATTACATTTTATATATATTTAATATACACGTGTACACACATTGAGAATTTCTCCACATGGAATTTTTTTTATCAAATAGGCCGTGATGGGTTGTACTCACGTGTTGCGACAAACGAATATGACATTTAACTTTCCATGTCAGTGGGAATAATTTTATTAAATTCGAAACACCACTTTAATAATTTTACTATTTGAGGACTATTGTCAATGATAAGCGATTTGGTTAAGTAAAATCTTGAATTTAAGTTCTGATAAATGTAGAAAATTTTTATTGGGAGACTCACTCACTACAGACAGGTGCGTGATTCAGGTCAGATCTGAATATAGTCGGAGCAAAGCTCGGGTAAATTAAATGAAGAACAAAAAAAATTATTTGAGTACTATTTGCAAATAAATACCGTGAAAGAAATGCACCAAGTGTAAAAAAAAAGACAACTTGAAGATGGATCTCTTAATCTCAACCCTTCCTCAAGAATCAAGCTGGAAAATATCAGAAAATTTCTGCAAATATCAATGATTTTGGTGCTACTCAAACATACTCAATCAAGTCATTTTGTCATTGCAAAATTTCACTCCTCAACCCACTGATATTTTCCTTTGTACCACTCCCAAATCCGGCACAACTTGGCTTAAAGCCTTGTCTTTTGCAATTCTTACAAGAACTCAGTTTCCAATTACTAATTCAATTTCATCTCCTAATCCTTTACTTTCTAAAAACCCACATGAAATTGTGCCTTATCTTGAGTTTTCTTCCTCTCATGGCTTTGTTAGAGACGCTCAAAATCCATTGTTTTCGACCCATATTCCTATCACTTGCTTGCCTAAATCTCTTCTAGACTCGAAAACTACTAAAATTATATATTTGTGCAGGAATCCGAAGGATGTTCTTGTTTCGCTATGGCATTTTACGCCTAAGTTAGGCGATGGTATGAAGGTGATCCCATTTGAAGAGGCCTTCGAGAAGTTTTGTAATGGGATTGCGAGTTTCGGGCCTTACTGGGATCATGTGTCGGGGTACTGGAAAGCGAGCTTGGAGTTTCCTGAGAGAGTATTGTTTTTGAAATATGAAGATATGAAGAATGATACGGGATTTTATGTGAAGAAAATAGCGGATTTCATGGGGTGTTCATTCTCCATTGAGGAAGAGAAACAAGAAAAGATTGTTGAGCTTTGTAGTTTTGAGAGTTTGAGCAATTTAGACGTGAATAAGAGCAAACATGGTAGCAGAAATTTGCCTGTCAAAATTAAAAATAGCGCATTCTTTAGGAAAGGTGAAATTGGGGACTGGAAGAATTATTTAACCATAGAAATGGTAGAAAGAATTGATCAAATTACCAAACAAAAGTTTGAGGATCACGGGATACACATGAGTCTTTGATGGGTTGTATTTCCAGCATGTATTTGTGCATATTTCAATATCATTTAGACCATGTTTTTAGTCTTTATGGCCACTATTACTTCCTTTTCTATCTTTTCAGCTTTTCATAGAAATTCGGAGAAAAGATGCATTTTTGGACAGAAAACGAGCAATTAGGAGTCTCCTGATGGAGGCATCAAGACTAGTTTGGTCCCGGTGACCTAGAAGCCTCCTAAAATAGAAGAAGGAATGAAAAGAGGAAGTCTCGCTGAGAAAATATCAGTCACCGAGATCATAGCGTGTTCACCACGACAGACGAGGTCCCGATGACATATCAACATGCTGAAGCAGACAGCAAGAACGTTAGCTGGTCCCGGTGATTCCAGAGCATCTCAGAACTATCAAACAACATCAATACCAAAGCGTAAATAGCCAAAACTGGAAGATCACCAATTCAGGCAAATCCTATTCGGGAAGAGCCACCTCAATTGGAAGTTCGATCCCTCTCCTTATTTCATCAAGGCAAGGATTTTACTACCATTCAAGGACCAAGACCATAAAGGAAATAAATTCAAGGAGTTAAATGCCAAAAGTCCCATTCAGTCACTAAAGAGAAAGCATGAGAGAGGCATCCAGTTATAAATACCAAGGCCGACACACCATTGGGGATCATCGATTCACCTACCAGCCAAGCCTTTCACTTTTCAGAATTCATTTTAGTCTAGCTTTTAGTCTTTGTGTTCTTAGTTTCAAGTACTTTTTACAGTTTGATTTCAGATTTATTCAGGTTTAATTACAAGTTCGATTTCAGTTTTTATCGCTTTATTTCAATTTCAAGTCTTTATATTTTGAGCATGATTTACTTTCAGTCTCTTTACATGTGCATACATATAATATCAGTAATGTCTAGCTAATTTGTATATTCATGGCTTGACCAAATAATGGTCAAGGCTGTGTTTAAATGGTGTGAGGACCGCTATTGAATACAGAAATTCGCAAGGCGACCTATTTACCAATCTCGGCACTAAAAGGGTTTATGGTAAGAGTATCACTTAGTCTCGCTGTTGGATTGATCACCCATTTAGTAAGTCATTGTGATTATTGTCAATCTTAATTCTTGCATCCGTAATTGTGCCTGAAAAGGGATATAGTGACAACAGTCTCCATCGAGATTGGAGAAAGGTAATCTTACGCTTGTTAGGAGTGCTTCACTACCCGTCAGTAAGGATTTAGGTTTTTCTATTATTTATTGCTATTCATTGGCGAGCTCTCTGGCGCGAAGTCGAGAGACACAATCAGTAAGAAGGAGGTCGTGGCGCGAAGTCCGATCTCTATACACTATAAGGAAAGGTTGCTTGTATTGTACGGTGCATGAATACCAATATAACTAAATCTAGGTCTCGTTGCTATTAATCCCTCGTCATATGAACACCATGATATACAGTCTTGTTTCCATTCGGTTGAGTCATTGCCTTGCATTGTTTATTTACCTGTTTTATTTAGTTTCAATCTACGAACACCCATCGAGAGTACTTCTAGGTTAGGCTGTGTGTCATATTTTTATAATAACATTGTTAAATATCGTTTCCTATGAATTCGACCCCTGCTTGCTACTAATTACAAGTTTATTTTGTGTAGGGATTTATTTTTAGTGATCTCAACACCCATCAGTTTTGATTGATACATTGTTAAAGTATTCTTTTAGAATATTTTAATTTTATTTTAGAATATTTAATTTGTGTTTTATATGTCAATTATGTTGTAGCTTTTAATTCCATGTGTGTTGGTCCCCCATTAGATGAGTAAGATTGATGAATTGTAACTTTAAAAGTTGTGTTGATTAAGGACTATTTTTTTCAATTTTTGAAAATTTAGCTGAATTAAATTGAAGTGGAGTAAATTAAATTGAATTGAATTTATTTTAGGGCAAGTTTATAACTACGTATAGTTAAATTAAATTAAATTAAAGTGATTTAAACTGAACCGAACTAAATAAAAATAATCTGAATTGAATTGAATTGAACTTATCCTTAAATGCTTTTATATAATGTTTTGGACCCTTTGACACGGGGAAAAGCCTTCAATGTTCATCAGTAAATTTGACAAGATTTGATTGACTATTTGCAAAGTCTGCGATCTATGCACGTGCGTATTTCCGATATTTATAGAGCATAGACTTAATCTCTACATCAGGGTCGTTACCAACTTATCAAGGGCCTATTGCCGAAGCGAGAAATTAGGGCCTCTTACACGCATGCTCATTTCTAACATTTTAAAATATTAAGTAAAAAGAACTAAAAAAAGTTGTAGAAATACGCCTTTAGTTTTAAAAATTATAATAAAATATACTTTTTTAAAGATACAGGTTTCTTCATTAATTAATTTTTTTAAGAAAATTGTCATTTGATATACAATCTGTTAATATTTATATTTGAGATACTATAATTTAAGAAGCTAAAACTTTATTTTAGGCCTCTTTCTATTATGGGCCCTGAGTGGTCGCTCACACTGACATCCTCAAGAACGCTTATGCTCTTCATATATAGATATAATTAGGTTTAAGAATAAAATAAGACATTATTTGAACCATTAACAACCATGTCATTTAGAAACTTAGAAGTAGCACTAGTGCAGAAGTGGGTTGTGCGAACAACTATTTTAGGCTTTTTCGGACAATTGTAAACCTTCCGCAAAGCCAGCATCGCCATTGATCAGGCTTTATTCCGGGCGGTTTTAAACCGTTTGGGATAAGGGGCATTCCGAACGGTTATATATAGATAACCATCCAAAAAAGTACAACAAATGGCGCGTTTTCGTTCTATGCTATGACCAATGCGGACGGTTTTCTATACATAACCGTCCGTATTTACCCCCAAAGACTATTTCGGATGGTTATTTTTGGTTAATCTGCATTTTTTTAAACGTTTTTACGGATGATTTTTATATTAACCAAAGCTAATGGTGCGATCCTACTGCCCATTTTTGTACTATTGTTGACTCTCATCAATATTTACCATATTTTTATGATAAGTTTTAATATGCATATACAACTTCAAACCCGTTTGATTTAGCTATTATTGTCAGTTTCTACTGCTAGGTTTTTTTTATTGTTATCGATAACTTTTTTCTATCTCTAAAACATGATAAAATAGTAACACGACACTTAAAACTCATGTATGAAGCCAAAACGTAAAAGGTATGTAGTTGTTAAAGTTACCAAACACCCACTACATTAAACTTTGTTTCAGAAATCGCAATATTAACAAACATGTATAAGAACAATCCATATATCTTAAAAAAAAGAAGAAAACTATGAATTCAACACGGTAAATATGCCAATCAGTCGAACATATACTAACCTAATATTTTAAAAATTGTAACACAAAACAACCAAACTTGTCACTTGTAATATTGTCAGGCCTTTCCGCTATAATCATGTTGGAAAAACAATGACAAAATATAAATAAATAAAAATATCTACGATCTTGATTTTTCTCTCTCAGATGTGGAGCTTCCAACTTAGTTGAGATGTCCAACTTATTGAAGTTCTTCGGTCTCCACATTCGACCAAAAGATAAAGTAATCAATATAAATAGTGGAACAAGGTAAAGAAATGTAAATACCGATAAGCTAGTTCATGTCGAACAACACTGTATACTTGAAGTTTCTTTCAAGATTAAACAGCTTTTTTAATCATATTGATTGAAACATGAACCAAAACACAATTATATATCGAGGATAGTTGAAAACCAAAAGAAGGTATTATATTATATAAGCTGTCAATGATGTGCTTAAATAGACAAAAAATACACGTTACAAAAATCTCACCTGAAAATGATCCCATATTATACTGGATATACACCAACAACTACAATAACTGCCTTTACTAATTCCATCAATAGGATTGAAATCTGATGTTCTTAAATAGGTATTTTTTTATGTGCCTTTATTTATCATTTGACATGTGTTATATTTATAGGAGAGATAAATCAAAAAATCTTAAATTAATAATAAAAACAGACACGTGTCAATATTTACATGAAAAACATGAAAGAGGATACTAATTTGAAGATATCATATTTGAATCCAATCAATATATCTGTTAGTTGCCATTTGATTAACCAAGTCAATGCGGTTTGATTAGTAAAAAAATATTTTGTTTTATTAAAATAGATAATAATGACTTTTATTTTTAAAAATAAATAAAGACTTTTATTCACAAAGATATCATGATATTAATTATTATAAAATAAAAACAAATGATATTAATTATTATAAAATATTTATACACGTATATCTTGATACAAATATATGATATAACTTAAAATATAAAATATTCATAAAAAATAAAAATTATAATTTATAAATAATATAAAATTCTTTTGAAATTATAAACAATTTTCCAACAGATCCTTTATATTAGTATTTGATTATGTATGTAGGTATATACATGTTCATGTAGCCAACTCGATCAAATTGTTAATTTTATTGATAGCATGAACTTTTCGTATCTTGTAAATATAAAAATTCTTATTGGGAGATTTATTTATCATATCTGTACTATTAATTCAATATTTAAGGATCCGTTAGTATTGTGTCACAGCATATCACTTTCATATTAGTAATAAGTTGAAATCAAGTCTGAGGACTATTGAGACCTACTCAGCAAATTGTCTATGACATATAACCATGTGACCTTGCTGTGTGGATCGATCTACTTACCAAGTGACATAGCAACTATATTGCTATAGATCATCCAACATACAAGCCTTTCGTTTTATTCACTCCCATAATTAAAACAGACTTGAGACATTTATGATTATTGATCAATGGATACTCTACACATGTTATACCACAAGATATATATGCAGTAAATTATTACCTTTATAATGTGACACTTTTAATATATACCTAATGTAAGAACCAATGCTTTAGAATTAAGGCATACCAACATTTCCAACATTCAGAACCATCAATATATTTCATTTAGAACATTAGAGTTAGCACTAGTGCAAAAAGGGTCGTGCGGACGGTTATTTTAGGCTTTTCCGGATGGTTTCGAACCGTCCGCAGCCAGCGTCGCCTTTGATCAAGCCTTATTAAGGACGGTTTTGAACCATCGCCTTTTACCAGGCCTTATTCCGGACGGTTTTGAACCGTTTGAAATAAAGGGTATTCCAGATGGTTATATATAAATAATGGTCCGGAAAAGTGCAACGAATGGGGCATCTTCATTCCATGCAATGACCAATGTGGACGGTTTTCTATACATAACCGTCCATATTTACCCCCAAAGACTATTTCGGACGGTTATTTGTTAATAACCATCCAAAATGGTTAATCCGCATTTTTTAAAACATTTTAACAGATGATTTTTATATTAACCAACGCTAATGGTGCGACCCTATTGGCCATTTTTGTACTAGTGTTGACTCTCATCAATATTTACCATATTTTTATGATAAGTTTCAATATACATATACAACTTCAAACCCATTTGATTTAGCTAATATTGTTAGTTTCTACTGTTACTTGTTTTTGGCTGTTGTTGATACCTAATTTTAATCTGTGAAACATGATAAAACAGTAACACAAACACTTAAAACTCATGTATGAAGCCAAAAAGTAAAAGGTATGTAGTTGTTAAAGTTTCCAAACACCCGCTACATTAAACTTTGTTTTAGAAATCACAATATTAACAAACATGTATACGAACAATCCATATATCTAAAAAAAGAGAAAACTATGAATTCAACATGGTAAATATGCTAATCAAGGCCTTTCCGATGTGATGCAATTGGTAATACAATGACAAAATATAAATAAATAAAAGGGTTAACTTTAAAAATTTCATACGGTTTCTATTGTCTTTAAAAAGGCGCCTGTCTTTTTTCAAAATGGCATTTGTGGTATGAAAAGTTAGCAAAAAAATGAATTTTCCCTCAACAAAGTTAGTTGTGCTAAGTTGGCAAAGGGTATTTTCGTAAAACCCCAAATTTTTTAAATTTTAAAGCATAAAAAAATGATAATTCACCATATCAACTTAACATTACTAACTTTGTTATAAAAAAAACCTTTAATTGCTAATATTCGATACCACACTGGTCCTTTTGAAAAAAAATAATACAAGGGCTTTTTTGAAAATGAGTGAAACCACATGGGCGGTTTTTGAAGTTAACCCTAAATAAAAATATCTTTGATCCTAATTTTTCTCTAGAAGATGTGGAGTTGCCAACTTAGTTGAGATGTCCACCTTATTGAAGTTCTTCGGTCTCCACATTCAACCAAAAGATAAAGTAATCACTATAAATAATACTCAATATAAGTAGTGAAACAAGGTAAAGAAACGGACATATCGATAAATTAATTTATGTCGAACAATACTGTCCTTAAAGGATACTTAAAATTCCTTTTAAAATTAAAAGCTTTTTCAATCATAATGATTGAAACATGATCCGAAACTCAATTATATATCCGAATAGTTGAAAACCAAAAACTACACGTTACATAAATCTCAGCTGAAAATGATCCCATATTATACGGTATATACACCAACAACTTCAATAACTGCTTTTACTAATTCATTCAATATATCCGTTAGTTGCCATTTGATTGACCAAATCAATGCCGTTTGATTAATAAAAAATTATTTTGTTTTATTAAAATATATAATAACTTTTATTTATAAAGATATCATGATATTAATTATTATAAAATAATAAACAAATGTTATCTGTTATAAAATATTTATACATGTCTATCTAAATACAAATATATGATATAATAGTTACAAAAAAAATATATGATATAACATAATTTTTTTGAAAAACTGATATAACATAAAATATAAACAATATTTTATAAACAATATAAAGTTCTTTTGAAATTATAACCAAATTTCCTACAGATCCTTGTTATTTAATATTTAATTATGTGTGTGTATATATAAAATTTATAGTATGATCCTTATTACCCTAATATTTAATTATGTATGTGTGTATATACATACATGTAGCCAACTCAATCAAATTGTCCTTTTAATAGTTTTGAATTCTCAAATTTGTGACCATGGAAACTTTTTCAACCACAGAAGCCAATGCTATTGCAGAAGATCAAGAAATCAACATTTTAGACCTTCCTCAAGAACCAAGTTGGCATGTTTCACAGAATCTTTACAAATACCAAGGATTTTGGTGCTATTCAAATATCTTGCAAGGAATCTTTCTGTTTCAAAAGAACTTCATGCCTCAACCCAATGATATTCTCCTATGCAGCCTTCCCAAATCCGGCACGACTTGGCTGAAATCTCTCGCTATTGCCATTTCAACAAGAACCCGATTTTACTCCTCGAATCCTCTACTCACTAAGCTTCCACATGATATTGTGCCCGTTCAAGAATTGCTTTATTGCCTGGGTTATAAAAGGGATACCGAAAATCCATGGATTTCTACTCATCTTCCTTTCGCTTCTCTGCCTGAATCCATTCTCAACTCCAACACTAAGATCATTTATGTCTCTAGGGAACCCAAGGATGTTTTTATATCCTTGTGGAAATTCACGGCTAAGAAGAACTTTGGCGATGTAAAGCTAATTCCATTCGAGGATGCGCACGACAAGTTCTGCAATGGAGTTTCAGCTTATGGACCGTACTGGGATCATGTGTTGGGATACTGGAGAGCGAGCTTAGAATTACCTGATAGGGTGTTGTTTTTGAAATATGAAGATCTGAAGAATGATACTGGGTTTTATGTGAAGAAGATGGCGGATTTCATGGGTTGTCCTTTTTCTGTTGACGAGGAGAAACAAGGTATCGTTGAAAAGATCGTTGAGCTTTGTAGTTTTGAGAGTTTGAGCAATTTAGAGGTGAATAAGAGCAACAAAACTACGAATTACGCCCCTTTCAAAATAGAAAACAATGCATTCTTCAGGAAAGGTGAAATTGGCGATTGGAAAAACTATTTAACCGTTGAAATGGCGGAAAGGCTTGATAAAGTTACAAGTGAAAAGTTTGGTAGTTTTGGGTTATATTTTTGAAAAATCCAAATTTATATATTATGTTGAACTGGCATATTTACATTGTTTTAATCCATAGTTTTCTTCCTTTTGTGTGAGATGTTCAGGGTGTTTGTTGTCCCTCTAGATATATTTAAGTTTGTTAATGTTGTGATTTCTACAATAAAATGTAAATGCAGTATGTGTTTCCAAACTTGTTATGACTATCATTTCATTTTTAACTGTTTTTGAAAACAAAAAAACAGGATTGATTATTAAGCTTCGTCTACTTTACTAGGTCTTAAATGACATGTATGGATCGATGTCAATGGTTAGAACAAGGGTAAATAATTATAACCTCCCTCAGGTTTGACATATTATACTACTATCTCCTTGTGTTTTAAAAACCTAATTTATACCTCCCTATGTTTTGCATTTTTTCATTACTACCTCCCTCTATCAATTTTTAAGCATTTTCATTTTAAATTATTGACTTTTCATACACTTTTTTACGATATTTGTTTAACTTGTGATCATATGTACTGGTTTTTAAAGATATTTCATAAATAAGATGTTTGTTTTGCTTATTTTCTGACATTTTATTACATTCCAGTCTTATGATTGCGTTAGAAAAAATATATATAAAATGGACAAATCAAAGAAAAATTGAATGTAAAAATATCACAACAATAATAGTTTTGTTATAAATGTATATTTCGGTTATTTTTTTGTAAAATAATGACATAATAACATGTAAAGGGATCTAACAATACAATAAAAGTAAAGTATATGAGGTAATAATGAGAAAATGCAAAATATAGGGAGGTATAAATTAGGTAATTAAAATTCAGGGAAGTACTAGTGTATTATGTCAAATCAAATGGAGGTTATAATTATTTAACCTTAGAAAAATGATGTATTTTATTCTTAAACTAGACCATGTCTACAGTGAAAAAATATCACTCTATATAATAATTGACACATGTTTCATTATATATGAAAACGTGAATATAATAAACAGGTTTTAATTGAAATATAGAGATGCACGTCGGAGACGTGTGTAAAACAACTCTTACTAATTGAACAAGTTGACTTAAACAGCAGGGAAAATGTTTTCATTCAAAATTACAAAAACACCAATATACTTTGTATCTATCTTTTCATTTAAAAAAAAGTCATGTTTTGTTTTTTTTTTTTTTTTTTATCATTTTTGTATCTATATCACAAATTCCATACATGTTTTTAAACAATGCCACTTTAGAATTCATTAGAATAATTTTGTTCGAAGCTAAAGTATAATTAAGGCTATTTATTCCTTCCAATAGATGTGTTTAACTAAATTCAAATATTATTTTTCTCTCACCTGCTCAATCTGCATTGCATGCCAACTAAACTCTACTTTGTTAATAAAAATGTGTTATTTTTTGCATATATGTGTTAGGCCTAGAGTGAATACGTCTTTGCTGCCTTTAAGCCAAAAGCCCAATTACCCGAGCCCTCTAATCTATTTAACCCGGTTTCTTGCTACCCTAGATATTTAAAACCCTCTTCTCTTGTTATAGCCGCATGTTTAGTCTCTTCTCTTTCAGAAACTCTCTTCTCTCTCTGGTATACCTGCAACTCCGGTTTCCTGCCATGTACTCGAATTTCTTCTTAAAGCTTCTTGGCACGTGAGATGGCTCGTATCAGTTAGAGTCTATTGAGAATGGTTACTTTTGGATTGAGGCGGTTACTGTTTTTTAGGCTATATAAGGAAGAGAGGTTCTCATCTAATGGTATATGATTTTTAGTTTTCTGGATTGTGGCTTCATTTTAGGCTTGCATGTTAGGGTTTGTTCACCTTTGATGAGTTTTTGCTTATAATCCGTTCTTGTTTTCTGTTTAAGCATCAATAGTTTCTCTTTACTGATTTGCTTGTTTAAGTTTCGGATTGTTTCTTCTTTTGGCCTGTAATCTGTAAAACCTTGATGCGTTCTTTGCCATTAATAAGATTGCCGAAAAAATTGCACCATCGACGTACCTAGTAATCGGTCATTCGGGTAAACGTACCGATTGGGGGAATTATGCAAAAATCGCATGTGTTCTTGTTGTTGGATATGATGTATGCCCTTAAGGCAATTGGGGCGATATATCTTAATTATGTAATAGTAAGAATATTTTGTTTAATTAATAAAGACATTTAATCTTTTGTTTATATCAATGTGTTTATAAATATATTATAGCTCGTTAAAATATATTCATTGATGTATGTATACAAAATTTCTTGACATATCATAGCATGAAGTTAGAGAAATTATAGTTGGACTATATTGTTGGATATGGTGTATGCCCTTAAGGCAATTAGGGCGATATATCTTAATTATGTAAAAGTACGGATATTCTGTTTAATTAATAAAGATATTTAATCTCTTGTTTATATCAATGTGTTTATAAATATATTATGACTGGTTAAATATATTCATTGATGTATGTTTACAAAAGTCCTTGACGTATTATAGCATGAAGTCAGAGAAATTATAGTTGGACTATATTTTGTGGAACCTGCTTCATGTGCAATTATGATTATGCAATAAGCTTTGCGAATATCCTCATACTTGAGATACTAGTTGCCTTGTGTGGTACTATTGCTATACTTTGGGTCATTCCTATACACTCATTAATTTAAGGTGTTATGGGTGATTAAGGGTATAATGATGACAACACGTTCGTAAGCTGAGTAGTCTGAAAGAATCCATCACTCCAGATATATTAAGGAGTTATACCTAGCCACTTGTTGAAGTGATGATTGTTATAAACCTCTGATCACAGTATGTGTTTGATAGAAATGATTTCTAGTCAACCATACTATAGTAAAAGGCAATATACATCGGTAACGAGTTAATAGCTTGGATAGCTTGGAGCAACCTTGCTATTAGTGGGTTAACAATTTAACGAACCCTATAAACCAGATGGTACTAATATTAAAGAATGGAAGGAGTTCATCGCATTGGACAACTATTGCATCAACCGGGATTAAGTCATAAGCATAAATGAAGTTCCGAGTAATAGGGGTATTAGACCCCTGCTAGAGGCGTACTACAGTCGTTCAAGGTAATCGAGTTCTATTAACGGTCTAGAACCTCGAGCCAATGGTTCCATCAGAACAAGGGTTGGTTAAGCCTTAACAACTCAATACTTCGGATCCTATAAGGTCACACATATTGGACCTTCATCGGACTGAATAAAGAACTAATAGATTTATTCTATTACAAAAATATAACATGATAATAATTAGATTATTATTTGGTTGGACCAAGGATATATTTTTGACAGGTGACTAATTAATTAGGGCCATAAATAAATTGGCTAAATTGATTACATCAATTTTATAAGGCAAGAAATTTATCTTTGACCGATAACTAATTTATTAGGGTGAAAAAATAAATATTTATTTGAAAAGGGTTAAAAGAGGAATTTTGTCAGGGCGAGTTAAATTGGACCGGGAGTACAAAAGTATGTTAGTAGAGGCTCGGGTGCGTGGGAGTGCACCGAAAGGTGCGCGAGCAATGCTGGGCATTGCTGGCAGCAGCCCATAAGGGTGCGCTGCGAGGCCCAGTTCGCGTACGGGCTTGCCTTGTGGAACACACAGCGTGCTATGCACACTGTGTGGGCGGGCTATGTCCGCAGGTCATGATGACTCGCAGGTCTAACCCGCGTTATGCACATCCCACAATCGAATCTGGGGAGCAATTTTGCTCCCCTAAGCCTATAAATAGGCTCCTACGCTCCCCCTTTTCAAATGCACCAAGTTCAAAAGTAATTGCTACGATAAAGGTTATTTGAACCAGTTTTATTTTGAGGAGCTTGATTTTATTTGAGCACCTCTAGTTTATATTTTCGTGTGAGGCTTCTTGATTAGTCTAGCAACTACTCGAGACTTCTTAGTTCTTCTTATCGGGGAGGTTTTGGTTGGTGGGGTTCATGTGGATATTCATAGAGGCTATCCTACGCTTGGAGGCTTGTATAGGAAGGTTCTGCTAAAGCATGCTTCAACTGGTAAGTTTTCTTTCTTTCTCTTTTAATTATTAGGTCTCTTTTAATTATTAGGTCTTCTTCTTTAAGCTTTTTTAGACTTAATAATGATGCTTAGGTTGTTTTGCATGCTTATTTATTTTATGGTTAGGTTATAGCTTAGAGTTATAACATGCTTAGGTTATAGCTTAGAGTTATAACATGCTTAGTATAAAATATATGTGCTAGGATATAATTTAAAACTATGGTATGTCTAGCCTATGCATGCTAACCTAAGTAGAGAATTATTTAGTTAAGGCTTTATTTAATTTATATGCATCTACTAGGAGTTCCTGGGGACAGAGACAAAATTTTAAATTTCCACCATGCTTGTTCAATTTGACTGTCAGTTCCCAACAGTGGTATCAGAGCATGCCTATTTAGTGCATAATTAAGTTAGAAGCAAACTAAATATTATTTTCTATATGAAATAATTTATTTATTTAATTATTCGGTATAATATATATGAACTTGTTCCTTTCATTTCAAGGTTAGAAAATGGTTAAGCATAATTTTGAATAAGCCTGCTCAACTTACTCAAATTATATAAGTTTCAGTAATTTATTTAAAATACATGGGTTATAGATGCTTTCAATTTACATGGATTGGAAGAACGAAATTTATTAGTTCAAGAGAATCCATTGGTCTTCGAGTTTGTGCCTGTATTTGTTCTGGCTAAGGATTGGACTTAGTGCCTACTCCTCATAGGGCACCTCTCCTACCATGGAATCTATATCGGTGCAGCTTGAATTGTCCAACCGAGGCATTAATATGGACTAATTTATTTCTAGTATATAAGATGGTGCTTATATATATATATATATATATATATATATATATATATATATATATATATATATATATATTTCTATAACAAAGTAAAAATTATTTATTGAATAAAAGCTTAAAGGAAATGCAACATAAATTTAACAAATAAAAGTGTTAATTATTTTGCATATAGTCTAGGTTGATGAAATAATTATAATAAAGAGCTTGAACCCACCTAAGGTTAGACCTTATAAATTAATTTGAAAATACCCTGAATTAATAAAATTTATTATAATTTTGTTCATCTGATAAAATTCTAGATTGGGTGAGATGTTTAACACCAATAAAATCCCAAAGCAAATATATTAAGGCATGTTATAGCCTTCCTTACTCAAATTTATAATACGGTCTCTTTGAGCTATCAAAGTGCTACGCAAAGCATTCCTTCTGGTCCATATTGATTGGTTGTAAAGTTTAGGATAGGATCTGCCTTAACGGAATTGGGGTAGTCCACCATAAAATTGGGGGCTAGGCCTAGATCTGAGACATATTCAAGGAGATGCTAATATAAGAGCATACGTCCCTTGGGATTAGGGAACTTGAATGCATTAGCAATTGCATGAGATGCTAATGGAATGGGATTCCAACTGTAACTTACTAATACGACTTAAAAAATAAAATTTGGGTTGTAATATACTAGTTATAGATGCTACCTACTAGGAAATTTAGCTGGACTAAAATTCCAGAATTTAATAGAATGGGCTATTGTAAATTTCGAACAAAATAGTAGGACAAAAGTATTTAATTAAAAGACCTTATATCAAATACATGTACTAAAACTAATATCTGAACAATAATTCTTTTCTTACATCTTGGTTGAAATCTTTATTTTAATACAAATGTTCACATTGATAACTAAATTTGATTGGCTCTAGCTTCAAAGGGTTTGTTAGAAATGTGAGGATAGTCCTCAAAGCCTTGGGCTTGGCATATACATTGTATAAGCCTGAATCTAAACAACATGATGCAAGCAAGTTTGCTTGAAACAAATATGCATGAAATACAGGAAAGAAACTAGGATACAACACCTTGGAGGTTGTTAACATCCCTGTTACCTTATGTAAGTAGCTGGCAGAAGACAAGGTTAAACATCAAGTCAGATGTTAGGATCCATGTTACCTTAGCTACAAGGGCATTATAAAATCATGAACTTGAAAGTCTATGTCCTTACATCTTAGAGAAAGGATTAATTTGAACCAAAATATTTTGATAGAAATTGGTGGGACCAATTAATCAGAAATTTAAATGGTTCATATCTCAAAGAAGTAAAGGGACACACATGGTGTCTAGTTTTGAAACCGGATAGAGCAGAGTGAAGAGAAAAGAAAAAGGAATACTGAGATTTTTATCTGGGAGACAAGATGATTGTTTTCAATATAAAATATTGGAAACAAGAACTTCATTTCAATATGGGATATTGGAGATAAGATCAAAATGGCTAAAGTCTCGTAGCATGAGAAGAGGAGGCTTAGAGCTTCTACTTCAAAATGTTTAATATTGAGAATTTCTACATCTTAAATAAATTCTAAATTGGTATGGGATACCTAATTAGAATCATATATCCATACGATAGTATAGATATTGTTGAGAAGTAGAGTTCTGGCAAAAAAGAGAGTTGTACCTACGGAAAATCATTAGAGCTTGATGGCTGCTATTGATGTAGGAACTTGGAATTTCAATTTTGCTAAAATTTGTAAAAGGATGAAATTCAGTTGTTATTATAAAATATTGTTTCCTGCTTCACAGCAGATGGAATTTTATTCCAATTTGATAAAAGGTGTTATCAAAGCTATGAATGATATTTTATTGTAATATGATAATTGATATTTCAAAATTACAAACATATTCTCAAATATAAACATTGCTAAGAGAGAAAATTAGATAATGAGAAATCTTTCTACTTATGGCATTGTCGTTTAGGCCATATAAATAAAGATCGCTTAACCAAGCTGCATAAGCACGGTGACTCTAGACCAATAGACTTGGAGTCTTATGGTGATTGCCCTTATACACTTTTAAGGAAAAATGACAAAGTTACCCTTTCAAGGAAAGAGTGAATGAGCCATGAGTACATTGGAACTTATACATACTGATGTATGTGGTCCAATGAGTGTTCACGCACTGGGAGGATACTCCTACTTTATAACTTTCATTGATGATTATTCACGATATGGTTATTTGTACTTAATAAAGCACAAGTCTGAACGTTTTGAAAAATTCAAAGTAATCAGAGCTGACGTAGAGAAACTGCTTGGGAAAAGTTTTAAAACACTTCAAGCAGATCGAGGTGGAGAATACTTAAGTCAAGAGTTTCAGGATTATGTAAAGGAAAATGGGATAGTTACCCAATGGACCCCTCTTTGTATGCCCCATCATAATGGAGTGTCAGAAAGGAGGAATCAAACTTTATTAGATATGGTTCGGTCTATAATGAGCCATGCAAATCTCATTAAATCCTTTTGGGGATATGCACTGAAGAGTGCAGTTTATGTATTAAATAGAGTGGCCTCTAAATCAGTTGATTTTACACCTTACAAAAGATGGTGTAATAAAAAGCCATCTCTAAGTCACTTTAGAGTATGGGGCTACCCTGCTATGGTAAAGAGGATAGCGTCAGATAAGTTGAACACCAAATCTGACAAATGTCTGTTCATTGGATATCTAAAGGAAATTGTAGGATATCTATTTTACTAACCCGAAGCACAAAAGGTATTTGTGTCATTGAATGCTCACTTTTTGAAAAAGGAACACTTACTTGCAAAAGTCAGTGGGAGCAACATTGAACTGGAGGTTCAAGAGGAAGAAATAGACAATTAGCTGATTGACCCCATTTTAGATACACAAGAAAGTGAGATCCAAGAAAAACTTATCGAAACACAAACATTGTGAAGATCAGGTCGTGTTCATAAAGGTCCCGATAGATATGGTTTTATCATCACTGATGATAAGAAAATGTATCTCACAGAGCATGATGAACCAAGGACATATGATGAGGCAATGAAAAGCTCAAATTCTGATAAATGGTTAAAAGCCGTGAAATCAGAAATGGATTCCATGTATGAGAACCAAGTTTGGAATTTGGTTGATGCACCGTAAGAGGTTAGACCGATTGGGTGCAACTGGGTCTTTAAGAATAAGACTGACATGGACGGTAATGTAATTACCTATAAAGCAAGGTTGGTTGGGAAAGGTTATAGTCAACATGAAGGTATTGACTATGATGAAACTTTCTCACCGGTAGCCATGCTGAAATCTATAAGGATGCTCCTTGCCATTGCTGCTCATTATGATTATGAGATTTGGTATATGCTTGTTAAAACAACATTCCTAAATGAGGATTTAGACCGGAAGGGTTTTACATCTCAAAATGGCTCGAAGGTATGCAAGCTGTAAAGATCCATTTATAGACTTAAGCAGGCATCTAGGAGTTGGAATATCAGGTTTGACCAGACAATTCATGAACTGGATTTCTGTCTAAAAGTTAATGAGCCTTATGTTTACAAGAAGGTTAGTAGGAGTGCAGTCGTTTTCTTAGTATTGTATGTTGATGACATTCTACTAATAGGAAATGACATTTCTCTTCTTCAAAATGTTAAAGTATAGTTGTCAAGAAAGTTCTCCATGAAAGACCTTGGTGCAGCAGCATTTATACTAGGTGTAAAGATCCATAAGGATAGATCAAAGAAGTTGTTAGGTCTTTCTCAAAGTACATAAATAGACAAGGTATTGAATAGGTTCAACCTTGAGCATTCTAAGAAAGGTTATCTCCCAATGACAAAGGGGATTAACCTATCTAAGGCTGAGTGTCCGAAGACAACTCAGGAGAGAATGCGCATGAAGGATATACCCTATGCATCCACGATAGGATCCATCATGTATGCTATGATATGTACTAGGCCAGATGTCTCTCAAGCTTTGAGCTTTACAAGTAGATATCAGTCAAATTCAGGTGAAAAGCACTAGCTGGTCATCAAGGCAATTCTTAAGTACCTAAGAAGGACTAAGGATGAGTTCTTGATTCATGGAGAAGGTGACCTCACAATCAGAGGTTACACTAACGCGAGCTTTCAATCTGATAAAGATGACTTTAAGTCTTAGTCAGGTTTTGTGTACGTGTTAAATGGAGGGGCGGTATGCTAGAAGAGTTCCAAGTAAGAAACTACAGCTGATTCAGCCATGGAATTTGAATACATTGCTGCATGTGAAGCGACAAAAGAAGCTGTCTAGTTAAAGGGATTTACTGGTTATCTTGGTACGGTGCCAGAGGCTATTGATCCAATTACTTTGTATTGTGATTACATTGGTGCTATAGATCAGGCAACAGAACCACGGTGTTATTAGAAAAATAGACATGTATCCAGAAAGTATCATATAATCAGGGAGATTATTGATGCTAAGATAATTAGACTAGAATATGTACCCCCTAATCAGAACCTCGCAGATGGTCCGACGAAGCCATTGAGTCAAGTCAAACATTACCAGCATGTTAAAGCATATGGATTAAGACATATGGCTGATTGGCCTTAGTGCAAGTGGGATTTTGTTGGATATGATGTATGCCCTTAAGGCAATTAGGGCGATATATCTTAATTATGTAATAATCCAAATATTCTATTTAATAAATAAAGGCATTTAATCTTTTGTTTATATCAATGTGTTTATAAATATATTATGAATGGTTAAATATATTGATTGATCTAGGTTTACAAATGTCCTTGAGGTATCATAGCATGAAGTCAAAGAAATTATAGTTGGACTATATTTGGTAGAACCTGCTTTGTGTGAAATTATGATTGTGTCTAAACTATCCATAGTCATAGTTTCATCAAGAAAGGATATTGATGAAGCGGAAAGACTAGGATGTGGTCAACTTTCTTGGAAAGGGTCCAAGCAGTTAATCTCCTAAAGACTGAAGGTGGTGCCTTAAGTTTGACACATAGATATATCTAGGAGATATATTAGAGACCGCAGCAAGATAAACACTTGGTATATATATCAATGTGTTATTGTTTATCTTCACACAATAATCTTTGCGAATATCCTCATACTTGAGATAATAGTTGCCTTGTGTGGTACTATTGCTATACTTTGGATTTCTATACACTCATTAATTTAGGGTGTTACGGGTGATTACGGGTATAGTGATGACAACACGTTGGTAAGCTGAGTAGTCGGAAAGAATCAATCGCTCCGGATATATTAAGGAGTTATACCTGGCCACTTGTTGAAGTTAAGATTGCTATAAACCTCTAATCAGAGTATGTGTTTGATAGAAATGATTTCTAGTCAACCACACTATGGTAAAAGGTAATATACTTTGGTAACAAGTTAATAATTGGGATAGCTTAGAGCAACCTCGCTATTAGTGGGTACACTTTAATCGAACCCTATAAACTAGATGGTACTAATATTAAATAATGGAAGGAGTTCATCGGATTGGACTACTATTGCATTAACCGAGATTAAGTCATGAGTATAAATGACGTTCCAAGTAATGGGGGATGGTAGATCCTTGCTAGAGGCGTACTACAGTCACTTAAGGTAATCGAGTTCTATTTATGGTCTAGAACCTCGAGCCGATGGTTCCATTAGAACAAGGGTTGGTTAAGCCTTAATAGCTCAATACTTCAGGATCTTATAAGGTCACATACATTGGACCTTCATCGGACTGAGTAAAGAACTAATAGATTTATTCTATCACAAAAATATAACATCATAATAATTAGATTATTATTTGGTTGGACCAAGGATTTATTTTTGATGGGTGACTAATTAATTAGGTTCATAAATAAATTTGCTAAATTGATTATATCAATTTTATAAGCCAAGGAATTTATCTTTGACCGGTAACTAATTCATTAGGGTCGAAAAGTAAATATTTATTTAAAAAGGATTAAAAGGGAAATTTTGCCAGGGCGAGTTAAATTGGACCGAGAGTACAAAATTATTTTTGTACAGGCTCGGGTGTGCGGGAGTGCACCGAAAGGTCGAGATTTGCTAGGCATTGCTCGCGGTAGCCCATGAAAATGGGCTGCACATGCGTAGCCCATAAGGGTGCACCACGAGCTGGGCTCGCGAAGGGCTTGCCTTGCAAAACACACAGCATACTATGCACGCTGTGTGGGCTGGCTGTGCCCGCGGGTCATGGTGACTTATGGGCATAACCCGCATGGGATGTGCATATTATGCACATTCCACATCGAAAGTAGCGATGCAATTTTGCTCCCCCAAGCCTATAAATAGGCTCCTATGCTCCCCCTTTTCTAATGTACCAAGTTCAAAAGTAATTCCTATGATAAAGGTTATTTGAA
Source organism: Euphorbia pulcherrima (assembly GCA_947683365.1). Taxonomy (NCBI): domain Eukaryota; kingdom Viridiplantae; phylum Streptophyta; class Magnoliopsida; order Malpighiales; family Euphorbiaceae; genus Euphorbia; species Euphorbia pulcherrima. Next base: position 3,677,574 of record CANTUS010000010.1, read on the forward strand.
TAAGTTATATTTTGAGGAGCTCAATTTTATTCGAACACCTCTAGTTTATATTTTCGGGTGAGGCTTCTGGAGTGGTCTAGCAACTACTCGAGGCTTCTTAGTTCTTCCTCTTAAGGAGGTTTTGGTTGGTGGGGTTCGTGTGGATACTCATGGAGGCTATCCTACGCTTGGAGGCTTGTACAAGAAGTTTATGCTAAATCACGCTTCAACTGGTAAGTTTTCTTTCTTTCTCTTTTAATTATTAGGTCTTTTTCTTTAAGCATTTTTAGACTTAATAATTTTGATTAGGTTGTTTTACATACTTAGTTTATTTTATGCTTAGGTTATAGCTTAGAGTTATAACATGGTTAGTATAACATATATGTGCTCGGATATAATTTAGAACTATGGTATGCCTAGCTTATGCATGCTAACCTAGGTAGAGACTTATTTAGTTAAGGCTTTATTTAGTTTATATGCATCTATTACTAGTTCAAGGGGACAGGGACAAAATTTTAAATTTCCGCCATGCCTTTTATGCATGTTCAATTTGACTGTCAGTTCCTAACATTATTTAATAGAACCTGCTTCATGTGCAATTATGATTATGTCTAAACTATCCCTAGTCATAGGTTTCATCATGAAAGGATATTAATGAAGTGGAAAGACTAGCATGTGGTCAACTTTCTTGGAAAGGGTCCAAGTAGTTAAATCTCCTAAGGACTCAAGGTGGTGCCTTAAGTTTGATACATGGATATATCTGGGAGATATATTGGTGACTGTAGTAAGATAAACACATAGTATATATATCAATGTGTTAGTGTTTATCTTCATGTAATAAGCCTTGCGAATATCCTCATACTTGAGATAATAGTTACCTTGTATGGTACTACTGCTATACTTTGGGTCATTACTACACACTCATTAATTTAGGGTGTTACGGGTGATTACGGGGATAGTGATGACAACACGTTAGAAAGCTAAGTAGTTGAAAAGAATCCATCGCTCCGGATATATTAAGAAGTTGTACTTGGCCACTTGTTAAAGTGATGATTGATGTAAACCTCTGATCAGAGTATGTGTTGGATAGAAATAGTTTCTACTCAAACACACTAAAGTAAAAGGCAATACACTTCGGTAACAAGTTAATAACTGGGATAGCTTGGAGCAACCTTGCTATTAGAGGGTTAAAAATTTAATCAAACCCTATAAACTAGATGGTACTAATATTAAAGAATGGAAGGAATTTATTGCATTGGATAACTATTGCATAAATCGGGATTAAGTGAAAAGTACAAATTATGTTCTGAGTAATGGGGGATGGTAGACCCTTGCTAGAGGCGTACTACAGTCTTTTGAGGTAATCAAGTTCTATTAACGATCTAGAACCTCGAGCCAATTGTTCCATTAGAACTAGGGTTGGTCAAGCCTTAACAGCTTAATACTTCGGGATCCTATAAGGTCACGCACATTGGACCTTCATCGGACTGAGAAAAGAATTAATAGATTCATTCTATTACAAAAATATAACATACTAATAATTAGATTATTATTTGATTGGAACAAGATTTTTTATTTATTGACCGGTAACTAATTTATTACGGTCATTAAATAAAATATTTATTTAAACGAGAGCCAAAATCGGATTGCCAAAAGTGAGGGTTGGACCTTGTGCACATGGGACTCATAAGCCCGAAAGGACTTGTGAGGACTATGACAAAAGGTTTACACGAGTGCATGGGCCTTCTACTAGTTGGGCTCACGGGAAATCCTGTAAGGCCCAGCTCGTAGGGCAACGCAGGCTTGCAAGAGCTTGCCTTGCGCAGCCCGATAACCCGGCTTGCTGTGTAAGCCAAGTTAACTTTGGTGGCTTGCGGATCCTGTATGATCCGCGTGTTGTGCCAAGGGAGGGATTAGTATTTACCCATCCCACATTAATTAGGTGGAGCCTTTGCTCCACCTATAAATAGAGGCTCCGTTCTCTATTGTTCAATGTACCAATTCAAGTGGAACTTGAATATTTTCGATTATATTTTCGGGTGGAATTTTGGAGTGGCCTAGCAGCTACTCAAGGTTCTTCGATTCTTCCTCATTGGGAGGTTTCGGTTGGAGGGATTCGTATGGATACTCATAGAGGCTATCCTACACTTAGAAGCTTATGCTAGGAGGTTCTGCTAAAAGCACGCTTCAACTGGTAGGTCTTTATTTTTCTCTTTTAATTATGAGGTCTTTTCTTTTAGGGTAAACTTAAAAAAAATACCTTGTGGTTTCACTCATTTGCCAAATGGGGTCTGAGGAGTTTTTTTTGCCAAAACAGGGTCTGTGGTTTCAAAAAAATTGCAAATAAAGGATTCTTAATATTAAATTATGACAAGAAAATAGGCAATTATGTTCTTTTTTATCTAAATTTTTGTAGAATGGTTATTAAAAGTACAATACACATCGATAAATTTTTTTAAAATTTTTTTAATAGTGCAAATATTTTTTGTATTAAAATTATGATAACAGACTTTAAAAAATCATAAAAAATAAAAAATATCTCCGAAAATTACTCAAATATGACGTTAAATTTTTAAATAATAAGTTCAAATTATTAAAATATTGAATTGTTAAAAATATTTGATGTAACACCACTATTTTGAATCCGTAGGCCCCCTTTAGCAAATTTTTTGAATCCACAATTCCTGTTTTGTAAAAAAAAATTCCTCAGGCCCCATTTTGCAAATGAGTGGAACCACAAGGTACTTTTTTAAAGTTTACCCTTTCTTTTAAGCGTTTTAGACTTAATAATTATGCTTAGGTTATAAGGCATTCTTAGTTTATTTTATATTTAAATTATAACTTAGAGTTATAATATGTTTAATATAAAAATATTTATGTTAGGATATAATTTAGAAATATGATATGCGTAGCCCCTTTGCATGTTGACCTATGTAGAGAATAATTTAGTTAAGACTTTATTTAAGTTATATGCATCTATTAGGAGTTTCTGGGGATGGACAAAATTTTGGATTTCCGCCATTCCTGTTATTCATGTTCCATCTAACAGTCAGTTTCCAACAGTGGTATCAGAGCCTGCCTATTTAGTGCATAATTAAGTTAGAAGCAAACTGAATATTATATTCTATATGAAATGATTATTGTTTATTTAATTGTTTGGAACAATGTATATGATCTTGTGCTTATCATTTCAAGGTTAGAAAATATTTGTGAATAATTTTATATAAGCCTGCTCAACTTATCAAATTATACAAGTTTCAATAATTTATTTAAAACACAAGGGTTATAGATGCTTTCAATTTACATGAATTGAAAGAACGAAATTTATTAGTTCAAGAGAATCCAATGGTCTTTGAGTTTGTGCCTGTATTTGTTCTGGCTAAAGATTCGACTTGGGTTCGACTCCTCACAGGGCACCTCTCCTACCTGGGAACCTATATCGGTGCAGATTGAATTGACCAATGTGGGGATTAAATACGGACTAATTTATTTCTAGTGTATAAGATTGTGCTTATATATATTTCTATAACAAAGTAAGAAATAAATTTATTGAATAAAAGCTTAAAGGAAATGTAATATAAATATAACAAATAAAAGTGTTAATTATTTTGCATATAATCTAGGTTGATGGAATAATTATAATAAAGAGCTTGAACCCACCTAAGGTTAGACCTTTTAAATTAATTCTAAAATTCTCTGAGTTAATATAAGTCATTATAAATGTCCATCTGATAAAATCCTAGATTGAGCGAGGCGTTTAACACCAATAAAATCCTAAAGTAAATATATTAAGGCAAGTTATAGTCTTCCTTACTCAAATTTATAATACGACCTCTTTGGGCTATCAAAGTGCTACGCAAAGCATTCCTTCTAGTCCACATTAATTGGTTGTAAAGTTTGGGATAGGGTTTACCTTAACGGAACTGGGGTAGTCCACCATAAAATTGGGGGCTAGGCCCAGATCTGAGACATATTCAAGGAGATGCTAATATAAGAGCACACTTCCCTTAAGATTAGGGAACTTGAATGTATTAACAATTGCATGTGATGCTAATGGAATGGGATTCCAACTATAACTTACTCATATGACTTGACTCCTAGAATTAGGGGTTGTAATAGACTAGTTATAATGCTACCTACTAGGAAATTTAGCTAGGCTAAAATTCCTGAATTCAATTGAATGGGCTATTGCAAATTTTGAAGAAAATAGTAGGACAAATGTATTTAATTAGAAGACCTTATATTAAATACATGTACTTAAACCAATATCGAAACACTTTTGTTTTCTTGTGCCTTAGTGTGAGCACGGGATTTTGCAGTCCCTCTCGCGAGACGATGATGACGTGTACCCGATTTCAATACCTCAAAATAGAAGTTCTCTTCAGAATTTTTATTACCAAAATAATATTCCTTGTGAATTTTATAATTGGTAGAATCCAGTTCGGCGTGGCCGATAACGCGTTCGGTAGGAGCTTGAACCGATGATTTACACCCAAATTAAATAATACCCTTTAAAATATTGATAAAAGTCATAAAGATGCCTTTTTTCCACTATTAAGCCACTTTTCACGACTTTTTGGCTGTTTTTGACCCACTAACTGAAGGCATGTTGAAGGCTGATGCCGCCCAGAGTATCCTCCATATCGCCGGCGATATGAACATACCGCCGGCGACATCTTCATGTCGCCGGCGATATGACTCGAAGCGGGTCCTCTTACAGACAGCCTTTTCGACCACTTTCGGTGGAATTATTAAAAAAGGCCCCAAAAAGCACCCCATTTCACCTATAAAAGGGCACCTTGGGCTGCACTAAGGGGGGGAGAGAAAAAAAGAAAAGGAGAAAAGGGATTTTTAAGGTAGAAATAGATAATAGTGAGATAAGAATTAGATAAAACAGAAAAAACGGGATTCCGACCCATTTTTCCTGGTTTTTCTTCTTTGAACTCTCTGATTGTGAGTTGAAATCGACAAACCTTTAAGTCAAAATCATCTTAGTAGAACTTAGAAACCAAAAGACACTAAAAATCATTATTAAATCATCGTAACAAGCTCCCCGGAGGTGTTTTATTCGGATCACGAAGAGGTGGATTCACAACCCCGAGGTAAAAATCCTGAGTCTCATAGCTCTTTGGCATTGTTATTACTGATTTGCAAGAATTTTTGTTCATTTACGATCTTTTGAGTTTTCGGTCACTTTGACTGTAAACCGCTGCTGCTGTGAGAAATTGAAGTCGCCGGAGACATGTGATGTTGCCGACTGTATCACCCATGTCACAAGAGACATCGTGGATATCGCCGTTAACATCGCATCCCCCGGAGGCCTCGTTTTCTCACGAAACTTTTTTTTATTATTCAGATAGCCCTGTGCCTGTCAGCATGCTGATGTCGCCCGTGACACAACTGATGTCGCCGACGGCATCATCCATGCCGTCGGTGACATCACTTATGTCATCGGCGGCATCAGACACCCGACGGCGGCATGGCTTTCAGGACAGCAGTATTGCCTTCGTTGTTTCCTAATTAATTTATTTTCTGAAGCTAGGACCTATAGTACAACGATGGAGGTTCAAAACCTCCTGAAAACAGACTCACCCTGCGATGAGTGGTATATTCACTTATAATCTGATTAAAGCAACGACCAAATCTAAAATTTGGATAAAAATGGAATTTCCCCGCAAACGCCATTCAAATCTCGTTTTAGCCATCCAATCGGGTTTTATGATATTATAAATAAAATATGCCATTCTACTTTCCGTACTTTTCTTTTACGTTTGTAAATATTTTATTTATCGCTTCAATTGCTTGGTAAATGCGAAAACAACAAAATAACTGAAAATACGAATAAATAGGGTGGATTAAACCGATTAAGAAAGAATGAAGTATCCTAACTTGGCCTAATGAAAAGTAGATAACATTATCCGAACTCGGAATCTCTACTTAAGGTATGGTCCAACCACCCGGTGGGAAAATCTTACCGAAAATTTCCCGGTTGAGCTGAACCGGGTGGCGACTCTATTCTAAGTACGGGATTTCGATCTCGTATCTTTTAAGCATTACAATACATAAAATCATTTTTTTAACCATATCACACTCGTCTCCCCGACGCACAAAAAGAGGGCCCGCCCGACAGGGCTCGACCCCGCGCCGCAGCCGCTCGAACAGTCGTCCGCTCACAGTGGCGACTCTGCTGGGGATCTTTCTTTAAACTTGAATCTTCCTTCATAGTTTAAAAGATTTTGATGATGTATTGAAATCATTGGCCAAATTAAAACTTCACTCTTTTCTTATGACATCTTGTCCTCACGCGTGTAGATAGTTCGGTAATTTTAGGAACCCTATTTTAGCCGAGAAGCTCACAAAGTATCACTCATGCCCTGTTGGAATTGAGGATGCCTAGTGGGTGGATCACTCGTTTCAACCAACACATAAACTCCTATGACCACGCCCATTCGGGTAGTGATTGAGTAAACGTGGAATCAAGGTAAACGGGAACCTTCTACATCAACAACCCTATACCAAAGCCACGTTAGAAAAAAGCCTTAGCACAGCATTCCCCTTAGGATTACCCAAAATGAATAAAATAATTGGGACGCGCTACTTTCGCCATTACCGGTGAAGCAGCCAAACTCCATCCTACCAAAGAGGCGTTACGTGGGCGTCAAAAGGTTGGAACAGGGCCGATTCGCATGCTAAGTGCTCTATGATCATGCACCCCCATACATCAGCTTTAAGGGCCGAAAATGAATCAACTTGCCCTTACCACTTCCACCCATGGAAGAGGTTTAGCAACATGTGTAGGACTTCTCTTGTACCTCCGTTGTGTCACCACATATCGCTATGTATGACGTGAGGTACACACGTCTCATATATGTTGGAGGGTTAAGCCATCACATCATCCTTAACCACATCTACGTACAGCCATGCGCATGACACGTCACTCCCAGGGCACGAAAAGCATGCATACCACGCATATCATTCACCCATCCACGTATAGCCTGATCCGCTACCTACCAATTCAGCTAGGAGGAGGCGCACTGACCGTCGCACCCCGGCCTGGAGAAGAATAGAACATCGCCTGATACGTCATCCTCCGACCCCGGTTGCCACCACGAAAGTTAAAAGAATCCCTCATACCGATTCCAGCGAGGAATCAGATTCAGAGCAAGTGCAGTTAAGCCAAAGTTTCCTTCGACCGACCATGTCTTTCCCGAGAAACGAAGGGACCCCCCCTCCAGAAGAGCCCCTTGGTCCCACTTCCAGCTCGGGAACAGGATCCCAACCACCTCCTGGCTTTGACTTGACCAATGCTATGTTGCAGTTCTTAAACTCAGATGCTTTCCAAGCCTCAATCCAAACTACGGTTGATGCAGCGGTTAAGCGAGCTCTGGAAAACAGGAATTCCGATAGAGTATCGGGATCCGACATCCATGCCCCGGATGGTATAACTCGGATACTGACCAGTTTGGTAGAGGCAGGACCTGTCGCACCTATACTTCAATCAATCCAACCCCTGACAAATCCATTCCAGTTTGGACAGGCTTCGGCTCTCTTGTCGACTTCGACCACTCCACCAGCTGTACCTTTCAACCCAAGACCTTTCACCCAAACCTTAACTCCTCTGACATTCAATCACCAAAGCCCATCATCTCGGCCTCTACCCTCATTCGCACCTCCGCAGTTTGTTATAACTCCTAAAGGTACCACTTACCCCCAGAATCCATTTGCCAGCCATCTGACTGTCTGTCCTACGCTGCCTTCAACATTCAACGACCAGGTCATACAACCTCCGGGTGTGACACCTGAGGTAGCCACTTTCGTTCGATAAATGATAGCTTCTCAGACCGTCAGCAACCAGGTCGTGCATTCTCCGGGCGCGACACCCTAAGCCCCAACCATCTCTCGCGAACCGATCAGCGACCAGGTCACGCAACCTCCGGGCGTGACACCAGAAATCCAAGCTTACATCAACCGCCTCGTCATTAATAAAAAACCTGAAAGGGACGAGGATTGGGTCCCTGACAATTTTACTATGCCAAACATGGCTCATTATGATGGCTCGGGAGCACCCGCCTCTCACATCATAATGTACGAAAGGGTGATGCTGGTAAAGAAGCTAAGTGATAAAGTGCTGGCTGAGATGTTTCCTTGTTCTCTTCGGGGACCTGCACTCGAGTGGTACCACACTTTGCCGCAGCATATTGTCGCCGACTGGACGCTCTTATCTGAGGCTATGAAAGTACACTATGGGTTCAATACTATGATGGAGATGACCCTCCAACATCTTGAGAGGATCCGTCAAATGCCCAACAAAACCTTTAAGCAGTACTTCAATAGGTGGATGTCAACCCAGGTCTTGATGAAGTCTAAGCTTAGCCTTGAGGAAATGATTGTCAAACTCCTCGAAGGATCTCTCCCCTTGTTCCGCAAGAAAATGGCTACGGATTCTTTCCTTTCTTACAAAGCTGTGTTTGAGAAAGCAGAAAAGATTGAGCGTGAGGCAGAACGCGAGAAGGCTGATAGGGCAGGAAAACCGTGGTTCAGGAAAAATGAAGCGCAACCTTCGACCCTAGCGCCGGTTAAGCCAAAAACACTGGCTGCTATCCAAACCATTTCTCATACCCCTGCTACGCCACCATCAACGATTGCCTCGGTCCAGACTCCTCGGCCCCCTTTTGTTTTGACCAACCCCTATAAATTGCCCCTCCGAGTCATCTTCCAACGGTTGAGGGAAGCGGGTTTTATACAGTCCCTTCAAGAATACAAGCCACCCAAACCTGAAGATAAGAATAACTTCTGTAATTATCACGTTCAGGTGGGGCACCAAACCAACAAATGCAAGGCCCTACTCTCAGCTATTCAGCGATTGGTTAGCGAGGCAAAGATTGCTGAACCAGAAAAAGCCCCGAGCACTATGAATAACCCTTTACCAAGCTTCGAAAGTAAGGTCGGAATGGTCCAATCTAGTTTACTTGAAGCTACGGTCTTCGACCTCCTTGCCCAGGGGCCGGGCAGTAGTAATTTCGTCCTGGTCATCGGTTCAGGACTTCCATCTTGCTCAGTTTTTGAACTTATCAATTAGGCTAACCCAGGAGTTAACTCCATTCAAGGAATGGAAAGGGATCCAAGTCAACCAAAACAAAAGGGTCGTAGGTCTAAACCATTTATGGCAAAGAGAAGGAAAGCTGAGGGAAAGGCACTATTCAGTGTAGATTCCTTTGTTTCAAAGGAGAACTATTCTGATGAGGAGGGGGAAATGGCTCGGGAATCCAAGGCCGTAAGTACCAACTTGTTCAAGGTCGACCACCATGACCTTTTTAGTGTGGATAAATATGAACTACGAGACCCAGATTCGGACTCTGAAGAGCAGCAGTACCTATTTGAGACGCGAGCCACCAAGGGCGTCTTACTCGACAATGTCCTCAATATCACCCGGAGTGGTCGTATATATCAGCCGGAAGACCGGTATCTCCGTCTAAATAAAGACCCAATTCCTGGCAGGATTGGAACTACAGCGAGGCCCCCTTCTCCACCTCCACCTGTCCCTACTAGTCTTGAGGTTGACCCCCTCATTACCCAGTTGAAAAACACCCAAGCCCGATACAGCATCTGGCAACTGGTAATTGACTCAGAAAGGCATCGTAAGGGTTTGATCAAACGGCTCCTTGACCTGGAGGCTAGTCCGACCACTTCGGTCGTTGAAATGTGCGCTATGATAGGAGAAGGCATTCCCCCAAGAAAAGGGCCTCAGATCGTGTTTGATAGTTTTGATCTTACACTTGAAGGAAGGGATCACAATAGGGCCTTATTAATCCGGGTTCAAATTCTTGATAAGGTCATCCCATGCGTCATGGTAGAAGATGGCTCCGCCCTAAACCTATGCCCTTTAAAGATCCTTCCTCATCTGGGACTGTCGGAGGACATGCTCGAAAGGTCCAACACTGTTATTAGAGCTTATGACGACTCAAAGCGCAATGTAATTGGGGTCTTTGAGGCAGGGGTTACTGTTGAAGGTATCACAAACAATGTACGTTTCACCGTCATTGACATTCCTGTTACCTATTCTCTGCTGCTTGGCCGGCTATGGCTCCATGCATTGGGTGCAGTACCCTCCACATTACACTAAAAGATCAAGCTAATCCATGGTGATAGAATGATAACTATAGAGGCCGATCCTGCTTCTGTCATGGCCGTTATGGAAGCCGAAGCAAACCTAGAAAAGAGCCTCCAGATTGCCGTGATTAGTAAGGCTGAAAGATCCCTTCCCCTTTGGCACAGCTACCTCCACGCGGGTATGGGCAAGCTAATGAAGAAGTCTGGTTACAGGCCTGGCAAGGGTGGAGGAATACATGAACAGGGGATTATTGAGGCATTGGAACCAAAGATCCTCATTCGTGGAGCTGGACTGGGGTATAAGCCTAGAAAAGCCTATCGTCGCGTCCCTTACTGTTATTGCCGCATGGTCACTACTTGTGAAATCCAGGGAAGGAGGCTTTATAAAGGGGAGACCGAACCAATCGAGCATGACGGGAAAATGTGGCCCGGCTTTAAAATCTTTAAAGATGTCTATGACTTTGAGGCCGGTCATATGATAACTTCAGCTGAACCTGAACCTGCAGAGTCTGATATACCTGTCAACGTGATTTCTGAAAAAGATAAGGGGAAAGATAAGATGTATCCCGAAGGTGAGTCTGTCGATCCAGAAATTGAGGATGCCGTGGCAACCGTGACGAGAGCTATGGCACTACTGATGAAGAAAGGCTGGAAAGGTAATGGGAAAGAAGATGCCACGATGACTATAGTGGAAGAGCTCGCCAGGGCTATAACCGAAAAGGCTGACCTGTCTGAAGGGCCGTCGCTCACCACTACCCAAAAGACCACTTAGGAACGCAACCTAAACACCACCCCGACAAATGATACAGGGAACACTTCTCCCATCGACGCGACCGCTGAAGTCCCTTCGCATGTGGAGGAAGATATGGATGATGTAATCTTCAATATTTCTGATGTTTTTGATACGAACAATGCCGCTTATGAGGCTTTTTACGCAATGAATAACTCCCGTTCAGCTTACTTGTTTGATGTCTTTCCGGATGGATCCACGCATTCACGTGACAATACGCATAACGTTTTTGGCATTAGTGAAACTCTATTAAGTGAAATAAACCTAAGTACGGATGACAATCCAAAAATGGTAACCATTTCCAAAGACTTAACTCCTGAGGAAAAAAGTGAGATCATAAAAGTGCTTAAGAATCATGTTAATGCTTTCGCCTGGTCATACGAAGACATGCCTGGGGTTGATCGACGAATCGCCGAACACAGGATCCCAACTGATCCTAAATTCCGACCTATCAAACAGAAGCTCCGCCGGTTGAGACCTGAATGGGCAGAACAAGTCAAGGTAGAGGTTTCAAGGTTGATCGAAGCTCGATTCATAGAAGTAGTAGAATACCCGACTTGGTTGTCCAACATCGTCCCGGTACCAAAGAAGGATGGTAGAGTTCGAGTCTGCGTAGACTTTCGAGATCTCAATAAAGCCTCACCGAAAGACGACTTCCCTCTCCCGCACATCGATGTTCTAATTGACAGTGCCGCCAGGGCGGCTATGTATTCGTTCATGGATGGATTCTCAGGATACAATCAAATCCTGGTTAATGTTGCCGATAAAGTCAAAACAGCATTCATTACTGAGTGGGGGGTTTATTGTTACAAGGTAATGCCATTCGGGTGGAAAAATGCCGGAGCCACTTATCAACGAGCTGTGACTGCCCTACTACACGACGTGATCCATAAAGAAGTGGAAGTGTACGTGGACGACATGATTGTGAAATCCACCACTCGAGAGGAACACCCTGCTGTTCTTGACAAGTTCATGGCTCGCATTGAAAAATACAATCTTCGTCTAAATCTAAAGAAATGCGTGTTTGGAGTTACCTCCGGCAAGCTGTTAGGACACGTGGTTAGCTAAAAAGGAATTGAAATGGACCCAGACAAAGCCAAAGCCATCAGGGACGTGCCTTCCCCTAAGACAGAAAAAGAGGTCCGATCGTTTTTAGGGTCCTTACAGTATGTTAGTCGATTCATTGCCCGCCTCACTACCGTCTGCGAACCCATCTTTAAGTTGTTGAAGAAACAGCAACCCGTGGTATGGAACAATCACTGCCAGGTAGCATTCGACAGAATCAAAGCATACCTTGTCAATCCACCGGTCTTGACGCCTCCCATCCCAGGGAAACCACTCATCCTTTATCTGGCCATTGAAGAAGCGTCTGTCGGAGCCATGCTTGTCCAAGAACATGATGATAAGCACGAGCATGCCATCTACTACCTAAGTAAAAAACTGTTAGATTACGAAACCCGATATTCAATTGTAGAGAAGACTTGTGCTACCATGGTTTGGCTCACTAAGAAGTTGCGGCATTATTTCCAATCCTATCGAGTCCGGGCCGTAGCCAAAATTGAGCCAATGAAGTTTCTTTGTCAATCCCCTACTCTAGCTGGCAAATTGTCACGATGGCTACTTCTCTTATCTGAGTTTGACATTGAATATGTAACCCGAAAGGTCATTAAAGGGAGGGCTGTAGCCGAATTCTTGGCTAATCAACCCCTCAGCTCCGATTATAAGGAAAATTTAGAGTTCCCTGACGAACAGCTAGCCTCTGCTACAACTCTTGTTGACAGTTGGACAATGTACTTTGACGACGCTGTGAACCGCCGGGGAGCAGGTCTCGGAGTCATCATCGTCACACCAGATAATGAGATAATCCCGTTATCCAAACGTTTAGAATTCACTGTCATCAACAACGGCGCTGAATACGAAGCTTGCTTGTTTGGCCTCGAGGCTCTTCTTCAGGTTCAAGCACACCATGTATCCGTCATCGGAGATTCGGCTCTAGTAGTTCGTCAGGTTGTTGGAGATTGGGAAGTTAAAGAAGAATCCCTTCGCCCTTATGTTGAGGCCGTTCGCGAATTGTCTGAGAAATTTACCTCATGCTTGTACCGCCATGTCCCTCGAGATGAGAACCAAATGGCAGATGCTCTCGTGTTCAAACCGCCGGCGATATAAAGCTCAAGTGGGGCGATATCAGATGATGCCGCCGGCGATATGGGCGTCAGACAACCTTGTATATATATTTTAGCTCGATCCATTTGGGCGATATGGGTCATGCCGCCGGCGGCATGGAGTGAATTTCCCGGCGACATCAGAAACAGTTCTGCCATTTCAGACCTGTACAAAACCTGTAAACAATCATATTCATCTTTATATTCAAAATAAAAGCCCGGGGGCACAAATTGCTCAAATTGTATCGAATCCTCTAGCCCATAACAAAAATATCAAAACCCCAATGTGTCGGAGGTACAAACAAGAACTCAAAGGCAAAATAAAACAAAAAGGAAAAGTAAAACTAAGCATGTCCGCCACTACCGGCTGGACGTGATGAAACGTCATCGGGACTTGCGAACCAATCGTCAACATCATCTGCCTCTCTTCCCTCCGTCATGGGAACACTACTAGACTCCTCAGCCGCGGTAAACGCACGTCGGCCGGCAGACTTCTTGACCCCCCTACGGCTGGTACCCCCAGGGTGTGCACGGTCCAGATTCTATTTACTTCTCTGTTCTTGAGTGGTGGCCGCCAGCTGTCCCTCGAGGTCGCTCTCGCGGTGCTGTAAAGCTGCAGTCTCCTCCTCATACCGCCGCCGGGCTGCATCAGCATCAGACAAAGAAAGGGCTAAAAAATCCTGCAAACCGGAGAAAATATCAGCCTTGCATATCATGCATAACATCCATACATATATCCCATCTTAACATGTGCATAAAATACCTGAACAAGAAGCGATTGCCCAATGAGGGTATCCTGGAGAACAAAATTGTTCTCCGCCAGCTGCTCCACATGACTCCGCGCCACCTAGAAAATCCAAAAAGCATACCCTTAGACACCCACTCCTAAGACTTAATAAGAAAATAATAATTAGGACTTACGTAGGTTGTATTCTCGGGCATAAAAATCGGGGCTTGCCGGCTCGAGCCAACATTCCTATGAGAGAATTCGCCTCGGGAGTTCATCAACAGGAAAGTGGTTTCCAACGGATTGACCAATCTCCCCTCCACGAAGGTCATGCCCTCCGGCACGCCATAATGTCGGGTCCCACTCTGGTTATCCCGACCCCTCTTTCTCGCAGGTTCCTATAAAACATGAAAGTCACACGTCAACAACATCCCTAAACGACTTCAAAATCATACACACAAGCACAATTATACCCCAAAAGAACGTGGCTCCCCTTGGGACATCGGCACGCTCCCGCCAGCTACACCCGCACCTACCTCATCCTCCCCCTCAGGGTCGACCACAACGTCCCCTTCCAGCGCTTCATCTTCATCATCATCCTCATCATCATCCTCCACAACGCCTCCGAGGTGCCTCTTTTCATCCTCCAATTGTTGCTCGTTATGATACTCAATTGTATCGTCGCCATGGATACGAGGACACACGGGGAGTAGACGCTGAAAAAGCCGCTCATAGAGGCCAGGAACGCTAGGGATCACTCGGCCGTTCCCTTCAATATAATCGGCTTTGTCGGCCTCGGCAGAAATCACCAAATGAGGCCACCACAAGACCCGCGGAGGATCGTCAGGCACCGGTCTAGCTGCAACTAGAAGGGATCTCCAACCCCGGACGCGCTCGCCCAGATACCACTGCTGAGACAGTGGGCACTCAATAACGAACCGGCGGTCATCCACCTCTCTCCGCACCCGTGCAACCTCAGCCAAATTTTCCACCCCATCGAACGGGTCCAACACGAGCTACATCAAAACAACCAACATAAGTCCATAGACTAAAAAAAAAAAAAATTTACCGAACTCAGCCGTACGCTCCTTAGGACCTCCCTATACAGCGTAGGGTACTTTGCCTTGCCGCCGATACCCCCCACCAGCGAGCAAGGAAATGAGAGCCCGACGGCACGACCTTCTTAAACTCCATCGGTGGGAGGATTTGATGCTCAAAAGCCCAGGCCTGCACGAATAACGACCGATCGATCAATCTAAAAAATGTCATGCAATAAACGAGAACACATGCTATTAAGAAGAATATCTACAAAAAGTTTATACCTGGAGTATCAGATGGCAAAGGCGAAGGGCTTTCTCCTTCTTCCGGGCTCCCACATCCAGCCCATGGTACAATTGGGCCAAGATGGCCCTCGGCCAATTCTTCCTCCTGATTCCCGGCACATCTTCCACCGCGGTTATAAGTATGTAGTTGATCTTACTCCCCGAGATTGGGAAGAGTAGCACGGTGAGTAGTGATATCACAAAGGAACGGACACATGCCTCCCTTTCCTCCTCAGGCACCACGTCCACCCGGGTCCAGAAACGGGCTTCAAACCGAACAACTCCTTTACCCGCTTCACCACGGGCCTCTCGACATGGTACTTGTCCATATAGACGTCAAAATGGATAACCTCATCCGTCCAAGGAAGGCCGGTCTTGGCTACCACATCAGAAGGGGTAATTGTAACTTCCCCAAAGGGGAGATGGAAGGTGTGGGTAGTCTCGGACCACCTTTCAGTCAAGGCCGTTACTGAAGAATGAGGTAGCTTAGGCATCAACATAGGCATGATTCGAGCTAAATCCCTAAACCCCGTCTCGTTAATCGCAAGCGCAGGCTCAGGATCATTCTCTGAAATATGATGCCACCACTCGCCGATGGTGCCAATCCCTCCTGTGTAAGTCAGTTCGTATGGCTGCAAAATCGAAAGCAAAATGGATCAATTCTGTGCATTTCTGTTAAAAAAGCTGCTGATGTCGCCTCTATTAGAAGCGATATCGTCGGCGGCATCAGCCCATACCGCCAGCGGCATGGCTCATGTCGCCGGCGACATCAGCTTCAACAGAAGCGACATCAGATTCCTATAAAGCCTTTGCCAAAGGCTGATGTCGCCAGCAACAACATTGATGTCGCCAGCAGCATCACTCATACCGCCAGCGGCATCACTCTACGCGGGCAGAACCTATTTTCTCCCTAAATCGCACCCATCGTGCCAAAAATCACAATCAATCAAACAACAAGGCAAAAACCGATCCTAAAGCATGCAATATGACTGAGATATTCCACATTTTAAACCCCTATAATAGCATGTTTTCAAATCTAAAGCAAAATCAAATCGAATTCAAAAAGAAGTAATTCAGGTTTTTGTGGGATTACCTGGATATAACAAAGATGTTTCTCCTTCTCCGGAGTCAGATTGGTGATAGGAGAGTTAATGCCATAGCCATACATTTTGGCCATCTCCTTGAGGCCGTATGCAGTGGGAACAGAAAGGATTTTCAAACCCTCGACGGAAGAATCGGGCAGGCTCTCCCTAGCCTTGGATTTGCCCCTGAAAGCATTACTAATCCTCTCCATGATTTGAAAAAGCAAAGATAAAAATCAAAGAGCTTTGGGAGAGAAGAGAAGGGATACGGTTTTGAGAGAGAATGGGGAAGAAAAGAGTTCCAATCTCTTTTTAAACTGCCGCACGGAATTCGAGGAGTTTTAATTTATCTGAAACTGTCCCTCCATGCCGCCGGCGACATCAGCTCATGCCGCCGGCGATATCACTTAGGCCGCCGGCGACATCGCCTTATTTAGTTCAAATTTTGAAATTATCTGACCAGTCAAAGCTGACACGTGGCATCCATACCACCGGCGACATCAGTCCATGCCGCCGGCGATATCACTTAGGTCGCCGGCGACATCGCCTCATTTAGTTCAAATTTTGAAATTATCTGACCAGTCAAAGCGGACACGTGGCATCCGTACCGCCGGCGACATCAGCCCATGCCGCCGGTGACATCACTCAAACCGCCAGAAACATCAACTCAAGCCGCCGGCGATGTAAGTCATGCCGCCAGCGATGTTCCCCCTCCAAACTAGATTTTCAAAACGAGCCCAACCGAAGGGCGATATCTTTTAAACGAAAGCCCAACCGAAGGGCGATATCTGCAAAACGTAAGTCCGACCAAGGGACAAATAATCTGCAAAGCGCGAGTCCGACCAAGGGACGAACCGCCAATAAAGCATAAGTCCGACCAAGGGACGAACCGTCAACGAAGCATAAGTCCGACCAAGGGACAAACAATCTGCAAAGCGCGAGTCCGACCAAGGGGCAATCTGCAAAACGCGAGTCCAACCAAGGGACCGATGATCTGCAAAACGCGAGTCCGACCAAGGGACAAACAACTGTAAAGTGCGAGTCCGACCAAGGGACGAACCGCCAACAAAGCATAAGTCCGACCAAGGGACGAACCGCCGACAAAGCATAAGTCCGACCAAGGGACGAACCGTCAACGAAGCGTAAGTCCGACCAAGGGACAAACCGCCAACAAAGCATAAGTCCGACCAAGGGACGAACCATCAACAAAGCGTAAGTCCGACCAAGGGATGAACCGTCAACAAAGCATAAGTCCGACCAAGGGACGAACCGTCAACAAAGCGTAAGTCCGACCAAGGCACGAACCGCCAACAAAGCATGAGTCCGACCAAGGGACGAACAGTCAGCAAAGCGTGAGTCCGACCAAGGGACGAACCATCAACAAAGCGTAAGTCCGACCAAGGGACGAACCGTCAATGAAGCGTAAGTCCGACCAAGGGACAAACCATCAACAAAGCGTAAGTCCGCCCAAGGGACGAACCGTCAACAAAGCGTAAGTCCGACCAAGGGACGAACCGTCAACGAAGCGTAAGTCCGACCAAGGGACGAACCGTCAACAAAGCGTAAGTCCGACCAAGGGATGAACCGTCGACAGAGCATAAGTCCGACCAAGGGACGAACCAGTCATCCTTCAGGTATCATTCCTATCCCTTACTCTTTCGGGTGATCATATTGACCTATAGCAGCAGTGATCCCCCGAGGGGCAGCCTGTGAGCACGGGATTTTGCAGTCCCTCTCGCGAGACGATGATGACGTGTACCCGATTTCAATACCTCAAAATAAAAGTTCTCTTCAGAATTTTTATTACCAAAATAATATTCCTTGTGAATTTTATAATTGGTAGAATCCAGTTCGGCGTGGCCGATAACGCGTTCGGTAGGAGCTTGAACCGATGATTTACACCCAAATTAAATAATACCCTTTAAAATATTGATAAAAGTCATAAAGATGCCTTTTTTCCACTATTAAGCCACTTTTCATGACTTTTTGGCTGTTTTTGACCCACTAACTGAAGGCATGTTGAAGGCTGATGCTGCCCAGAGTATCCTCCATGTCGCCGGCGATATGACCATACCGCCGGCGACATCGATCATACCGCCGGCGACATCTTCATGTCACCGGCGATATGACTCGAAGCGGGTCCTCTTACAGACAGCCTTTTCGACCACTTTCGGTGGAATTATTAAAAAAGGCCCCAAAAAGCACCACATTTCACCTATAAAAGGGCACCTTGGGCTGCACTAAGGGGGGGAGAGAAAAAAAGAAAAGGAGAAAAGGGATTTTTAAGGTAGAAATAGATAATAGTGAGATAAGAATTAGATAAAACAGAAAAAAGGGGATTCCGACCCATTTTTCCTGGTTTTTCTTCTTTGAACTCTCTGATTGTGAGTTGAAATCGACAAACTTTTAAGTCAAAATCATCTTAATAGAACTTAGAAACCAAAAGACACTAAAAATCATTATTAAATCATCGTAACAAGCTCCCCGGAGGTGTTTTATTCGGATCACGAAGAGGTGGATTCACAACCCCGAGGTAAAAATCCTGAGTCTCATAGCTCTTTGGCATTATTATTACTGATTTGTAAGAATTTTCGTTCATTTATGATCTTTTGAGTTTTCGGTCACTTTGGCTGCAAACCGCTGCTGCTGTGAGAAATTGAAGTCGCCGGAGACATGTGATGTTGCCGACTGTATCACCCATGTCACAAGAGACATCGTGGATATCGCCGTTAACATCGCATCCCCCGGAGGCCTCATTTTCTCACGGAACTTTTTTTTATTATTCAGATAGCCCTGTGCCTGTCAGCATGCTGATGTCACCCGTGACACAACTGATGTCGCCGGCGGCATCATCCATGCCGCCGGTGACATCACTTATGTCATCGGCGGCATCAGACACCCGACGGCGGCATGGCTTTCTGGACAGTAGTATTGCCTTCGTTGTTTCCCAATTAATTTATTTTCTGAAGCTAGGACCTATAGTACAACGATGGAGGTTCAAAACCTCCTAAAAATAGACTCACCCTGCGATGAGTGGTATATTCACTTATAATCTGATTAAAGCAACGACCAAATCTAAAATTTGGATAAAAATGGAATTTCCCCGCAAACGCCATTCAAATCTCGTTTTAGCCATCCAATCGGGTTTTATGATATTATAAATAAAATATGGCATTTTACTTTCCGTACTTTTCTTTTACGTTTGTAAATATTTTATTTATCGCTTCAATTGCTTGGTAAATGCGAAAACAACAAAATAACTGAAAATACGAATAAATAGGGTGGATTAAACCGATTAAGAAAGAATGAAGTATCCTAACTTGGCCTAATGAAAAGTAGATAACATCATCCGAACTCGGAATCTCTACTTAAGGTATGGTCCAACCACCCGGTGGAAAATCGTACCAAAAATTTCCCGGTTGAGCTGAACCGGGTGGCGACTCTATTCTAAGTACGGGATTTCGATCTCGTATCTTTTAAGCATTACAATACACAAAATCATTTTTTTAACCATATCACGCTCGTCTCCCCGACGCACAAAAAGAGGGCCCGCCCGACAGGGCCCGGCCCCGCGCCGCAGCCGCTCGAACAGTCGTCCGCTCACACTTAGGTTGAACATGAACTCCATTTTAAAAATTCGTCTTAATTACATCCGAGTTTCAACAGCGATTAACTACCAAGATTGGATCAAGGATGTAAGGGACACCCTTAAGGATTATGAATTGACATATGTTCTTGAAAATCCATTCACAAAAATTCCTAGCACGAATGCACCGGCTGTAATTAAGCAAGCATGGTTGAAGTATCTAAAGGATTCGGTTTATATGTCACACTCATTGTTAGACACTATGAATACTATGATATGTTCATAGTGTGATCACATGAGTCTGGAAACCATGTTGATCCATATAAAGGTTTGCCTGAAAAGGCAAGGTATGAAAGGTTTAAGTTAACTAATGAACTTTTCAACTCTAAGATGAAGGAAGGGACATGTGTTGTAGCATACATCAACAAGATAGATTTTATAGTGAAATTGGAATCACTGGGATATACAGTCAGTCAATCCTTGGGAATAGATATCCTGTTGGATTCTTTACCCATCGGCTATGCTAATTTTGTAAAGGAACATTGCTTTAAAGTTCAGGACTGTACCTTCCAGAATTGATTGATGCGTTGAGAAAATTCGATGCCAGAAGTAAAGAATTTTTGAGTGAGTCTATAAATAAATATTCTCCAAAAAATGGCCTAGAGAATACTATCACCATAGGAGTAGTTAAAGGGATTAAAAAGGAGGAAAGAAAAGAAGGCATCTAAGTATGTCTGCTTCCAATTTGGGAAACCGGGACATTGGAAGAGGGATTGGAAAGCTCATATTTTTTAGCATTTGAAGAAGAAGCCTGCATAGGCATCTACTTCAGGTATGTTTGTAATTGAAAACTTTGCTACTTTTCCTCGTGAATCCACTTGGGTATTAGATACTGGTTGTGGTTCTTACATCTGTACTTCTATGTAGGGACTAAGGAACAGTAGAAGACTTGCAAAAGGAGAGATGGACCTACATGTAGGAAATAGAGCCAAAGTTGCTGCATTAGCCGTAGGTAGCTTTAATCTTATTTTTCCAAGTGGACTTGTTTTAGTTTTGAATAATGGTTACTACATTCCAAGTGTTACGAAGAATATTGTATCTATTGCGTGTTTAGTAGCAGAATGATTTGAAATTTTATTTTCGAATAACCATTGTTAGATTCGTTTGAATAGTGTTCTTTATGGTTATGGGATATTAAAAGGTGACATTTATGTTCTTGATACTAAAACAGAAGTTGTTAATATAAATAATAGGAAGAAAGTTAAATTAAATAATGAGAATTCCTTATACCTATTGCATTGTCTTTTAGGCTACATAAACAAAGATCGCTTAACCAAGTTGCATAAGCGTGGAGACTTAGGCCCAATAGACTTGGAGTCTTATGGTAATTACGAACCTTGTTTAAGAGGAAAAATGACAAAGTTACCCTTTCAAGAAAAGGGTGAACGAGCCATGAGTACATTAGAACTAATACATACTGATGTGTGTGGTCCAATGAGTGTTTAGGCACTAGGAGGATACTCCTACTTCATAACCTTTATTGATGATTATTCATGATACAGTTATTTGTACTTAATGAAGCACAAGTCTGAAAGTTTTGAAAAGTTCAAACTATTCAGAACTGAAGTAGCGAAACAGCTTGAGAGAAGTATTAAAACACTTTGATCGGATCGAGGTGGAGAATACTTTAGTCAGGAATTTCAGGATTATCTAAAGGAAAATGGGATGGTTCCCTAATGGACCCCTCCTTATACGCCCCAACACAATGAAGTGTCAGAAATGGGGAATCGGACTTTATTAAATACGGTTCAGTCCATGAAGAGCCATGTAGATCTCTGCAAATCCTTTTGGGGATATGCTCTAGAGAGCACATTTTATGTATTAAATAGAGTGCCCTCTAAATCAGTTGATTTTACACCTTACGAAAGATGGTGTAATAGAAAGCCATCTCTAAGTCACTTAAGAGTATGGGGCTATCATGCTATGGTAAAAAGGATAGCGTTAGATAAGCTAAACGACAAATCTGACAAGTGTCTATTCATTGGATATCCAAAGGAAACTATTAGATATCTATTTTACCAACCCGAGGAACAGAAGGTATTTGTGTCTCGGAATGCACACTTTTTACATATCATAATGGCTCAAAGGTATGCCAGCTGCATAGATCCATTTATGGACTTAGGCATCTAGGAGTTAGAATATGAGGTTTGATCAGATAATTCGTGAACTAGATTTCTCTCCAAATGTTAATGAGCCTTGTGTTTACAAGAAGGTTAGTGGGAGTGCAGTCGTTTTCTTAGTATTGTATGTCGATGATATTCTACTAGTAGGAAATGATATTTCCCTTCTTTAAAATGTTAAAGTATGGTTGTTAAAAAAATTATCCATGACAGACCTTGGTGAAGCAGCACTTATACTAGGTATAAAGATCTACAGGGATAGATCCAAGAGGCTGTTAGGTCTTTCTCAAATTACATATATAGACATGGTATTGAATAGGTTCAACCTTGAGCATTCAAATAAAGGTTATCTCCCGATGAGAAAGGGGATTAACCTATCTAAGGCTGAGTGTCTGAAGACAGCTCAGGAGAGGAAGCGTATGAAGGATGTGCACTATACATCCATGATAGGATCCATCATGTATGCTATGATATGTACTAGGCCAGATGTCTCTCAAGCTTTGAGCTTTATGAGTAGATAGTCAGATCCATGTAAGACGCACTGGATGGCCATCAAGGAAATTCTTAAGTGCTTGAGAAGGACTAAATATGAGTTCTTGATCTATGGAGAAGGTGACCTCACAATTAGAGGTTACACTAACACGAGTTTTCAATCTCACAAGGATGACTTTAAGTCTCAGTTAGGTTTTGTGTATGTGTTAAATGGAGGGGTCGTATGATAGAAGAGTTCCAAGCAAGAAACTACTGCTGATTCAACCACGAAATTTGAATACATTGCTGCATGCGAAGCAGTAGAAGAAGCTGTCTGGTTAAAAAGATTTATTGGTGATCTCAGTGTGGTGTCCGAGTCTGTTGATGTAATTACTTTGTATTATGATAACTATGGTCCTATAGCTCAGGCAAAGGAACTACGGCCTCATCAGAAAAATAGACATGTATCCAGAAAGTATTATATAATCAGGGAGATTATTGATGCTAAGATAATAAGACTAGAATATGTACCCATCGATTAGAAACTCGTGGATGGTCTGATGAAGCCATTGACTCAAGTCAAACATGACCAACATGTTAAAGCATATGGATTAAAACTTATGGCTAATTGGCGTTGGTGCAAATGGGAGTTTGTTGGATATGATGTATGCGGGCGATATATCTTAATTATGAAATAGTAAGAATATTTTTTTACTTAATAAAGGCATTTAATCTTTTGTTTATATCGATGTTTTCATAAATATATTAATTGATGTATGTATACTAAAGTTCTTTACATATCACAGTACAAAGTTAGAGAAATTATAGTTGGACTATATTTGGTAGAACCTACTTTATGTGCAATTATGATTATATCTAAATTATCCCTAGTCATAGCTTCATTAAGAAAGGATATTGATGAAGAGGAAAGACTAACATGTGGTCAACTTTCTAGGAAAGGGTCCAAGCAGTTATATCTCCTAAGGACTGAAGGTGGTGCCTTAAGTTTGACACATAGATATATCTGGGAGATATATTGGTGACCGTAGCAAGATAAACACTTGGTATATATATATATATATATATATATATATATATATATATATATATATATATATCAATATGTTAGTATAATATCCCATTTCATGCATTATATTTGCATTTGTCCACATCTGTTTATATCATTATATTTAAATTTTACATGATATATTTATTAAAATTGGTTAGTGAAAATAATAGTTATTTTAACCATACAAAATACGATAGTTAATATCTAGGTATCGAATTATATGGCTATAGAATTTTATGGAATAAGTGGAGTATAGTTTTGTTATAGATATAAAATGATTATTAGAACATATAAAGTTGAATAAAATTGTGATATATCATAAGGATTTAAGTATAAGAATTAGTATTAGAATTAGTATTAGTATGGTATAGATATATGTATATGTATTTAGTATAGTTAGTATTTGTAATAAATAAAGAATTTGAGGGCAAATTGGTCTTTTGCCCCTTAGATCTTTTTATGAACTGATAAGAATTAGATCAGTTCTTCATCTCCTAAAACACAAAGCAAAGAACAAAGAAAAGGAAGAAGAGAAGAAGAGATCTAGAAGGAAGGAATCAGGTATTTTAGTAACTTTGTAGTACGATTTTCGTTACGTTAAACTTAGAATTAGCAGTTTTAGTAAGAAGATGAATTGTTCTTATTTATGTCAAGGTTCATCCTGCAAAATTTGAGAATTTGTAGACGAGTATATCAATAGTTATGATTTTTATAAGATGAAGTGTGCAGAATTGGATGATCAAAGAGATAGGATGAGTTTCAAAATTAATCTGGGATTGTTATACTGCTTAGAAAATTCTGATTTTTTGATATGTTATTCCCTTATGTGTATAGTTTAAGTAGGAAAAAGAATCAGGTCGATTCATGTTGTGTAGAGAGAGTTATACCCGTTTTATTACGTTGCTGTCCAGGTAAAGCGGGACTGAAACAAGTTTTGATGGGAAATTCCCTATAAATCGTATAAGACTCTAAAATTTTTGAGGTTTTAGTATGTTATAGCCTTGTGTATTAGGGATAGAATAAAAAAAGAATCAGATCATTTGGAGAAGTGAATTGAAAGTTATGAATTTTTAAGTAGAGCAAGGTCATATGAACAAGTATACAAGTAACAATGGTTTAAGTCATGAAAACTTTATAAATAGAAAACAATACAAGGTGAAATGTATTGATGTGAATTTATGCTTATAGGAACACGAGGTCGTGAAAGTGTTCAAGAGGAGGAAACAAGTCGATTTCGTGGAAATTAGCATTCCATCTGTGAGTATAAACATGATATGAATGG
This sequence comes from Euphorbia pulcherrima, assembly GCA_947683365.1. NCBI lineage: Eukaryota > Viridiplantae > Streptophyta > Magnoliopsida > Malpighiales > Euphorbiaceae > Euphorbia > Euphorbia pulcherrima. The sequence continues at coordinate 3,702,334 of CANTUS010000010.1, forward strand.
GTGAAATGTTTTGATATGTGATATTTGAATGTTTGGTGAATTGTTGTGAATTGAATGATTATATGTTATTTGGAGAATTTGAATTATATGAACATATGTTTATTTGGTGAAACTTGAGATAATTGAATTATTCATTATATACGCAATTATACAGGAACAAATGAAATAAAGAGAGACGTTGTGACATAGCCGATCAAACATTGCAATACATGTTCTGTTATCTGGACCTATATGGTCAACCAATTGCAATATTTGATAAATGGACCGAAAGGTCAACCAATTGTTATCTGGACCAAAAGGTCAACCAATTGTTATATAGCTGGCCAGCAAATCAATTGTTATCTGTTACAAATGTTACATGTATCCCGGGGCAATAGTTTGGCCGGAAATGTCACAACAATTAAATAAAAGAATCATCCAATAGTATATAAGAATGACTGTATGTTTAATTGGAAGGTGTAACTGTATGTGATTGTTAAATTCATTGATTGTTTATATTCACTGAGTGGCGACTCATATAAATCGCTATATTTTTCAGTTGTTGAAGTTGTAGATAAAGTATTGTACTAGAAGGTTCTTACCTGTAGCTGTCATGGAAGAAAGGTCTGTCGGCTGTGTCCATCTCGCTCTCTCTCCTCACATGACAAGCATATAGAATAGAAAGTGGTTGGGTTTTGATTTTTCAAATCAAACATAATTGTGGTTTGTAATAAATGAATGATATTAGAGTTGATGTGAAATATTATGGTTGTGTTAATATATGAATATTTTTGAAAAAAAAATAAAAATTTTTATAGTATTTTTCTATAGTTATTATATGATAGGGGTGTTTCAGTTAGTGCTTATCTTTATGCAATAAGCCTTGCGAATATCCTCATACTTGAGATACTAGTTACCTTGTGTGGTACTATTGCTATACTTTGGGTCATCACTACACACTCATTAATTTAGGGTGTCACGGGTGATTACGGGTATAGTGATGACAACACGTTGGTAAGCTAAGTATTCGAAAAGAATCCATCGCTCCAGATATATTAATGAGTTGTACCTAACCGCTTGTTGAAGTGATGATTATTGTGAACCTCTGATCAGAGTATGTGTTTGATAGAAATAGTTTCTAGTCAAACACACTATGGTAAAAGGGAATATACTTCGGTAATAAGTTAATAACTGGGATAGCTTGGAGCAACCTTGCTATTAGAGGGTTAACACTTTAGCCAAACCCTATAAACCAGATGATACTAATATTAAAGAATGGAAGGAATTTATCACATTGGATAACTATTGCAAAAATCGGGATTAAGTCATAAGCACAAATGATGTTCCAAGTAATGGGGGATGGTAGACCCTTGCTCAAGGCTTACTATAGTCATTTAAGGTAATCGAGTTCTATTGACGGTCTAGAACCTCAAGCCAATGGTTTCATTAGAACAAGGGTTGGTTAAGCCTTAACAGCTCAATACTTCTAGATCCTATAAGGTCACATACATTAGACCTTCATCGGACTGAGTAAAGAATTAATAGATTCATTCTATTACGACAATATAACATACTAATAATTAGATTATTATTCGGTTGGAACAAGATTTTTTATTTATTAACCAGTAACTAATTTATTAGGGTCATTAAAGAAAATATTTATTTAAAGGAGAGCCAAAATCGTATTGCTAAAAGCGAGGGTTGGACCCTGTGTACATGGGCCCCGCAAGCCCAAAAGGACTTATAGGGACTATGACAAAAGGCCCACACGAGTGTGTGGTGCACTAGTGGGCCGCATGCCTTGCAAGCCCAGCATGCGTGGGCACGCGGCCTAGGCTGAGCAAGAGCTGCACAAGTAGCGCTTGTACAGCCCAAAAGGGCCTTCCGCGAGCTGGGCTCGCGGGCCTGCCTTACGCAGCACGATAAGTAAGCTGGGTTAACTTGAGTGGCTCGTAGATCCTGTAGGATCCACGTATTGTGCCAAGGGCGGGATGCGTATTTACCCATCTCGCATTAATTAGGTGGAGCCTTTGCTCCAAGTATGAACAGGGGCTCCCTTCTCTATTGTTCAATGTACCAATTCAAGTGAAACTTGAATATTTTAGATTATATTTTTGGGTGGGATTTTGGAGTGGCCGAGCAGATTCTCAAGGTTCTTCGGTTCTTCCTCATTGGGAGGTTTCGGTTGGAGGGGTTCGTGTGGATACTCATAGAGGCTATCCTACACTTGGAAGCTTGTGCAAGGAGGTTCTGCTAAAAGCACGCTTCAATTGGTACGTCTTTATTTTTCTCTTTTAATTATTAGGTTTTTTCTTTTAAGTGTTTTAGACTTAATAATTATGCTTAGGTTATAATGCATGCTTAGTTTATTTTATATTTAAATTATAACTTAGAGTTATAATATGTTTAATATAAAATATTTATACTAGGATATAATTTAGAATTATGATATGCCTAGCCCCTGTGCATGTTGACCTAAACAGATAATAATTTAGTTAAGGATTTATTAAATTTATATGCATCTATTAGGAGTTTTTGGGGACAGGGAAAAATTTTTGAATTGTTATTCATATTCAATCTAACTGTATTTTGATTTCTGTTCTTATTTGATTTTATATCTCTGTTAAATCTTGAGTAAATCGGTTTATAAGAATCTGGAAAACAGGGAATAAATCCCTACATGTGGTATCAGAGTGTTTTCATTCTTGAATCTGTGGTTACATGCGTTTTTCTGTTAAAATGTAAGTTCTGTGAATTGTTGGTTGCATATTTTCTTTGACATTTTTCGTTTCCTATTTCTGTGTTACTGAAATCATTTTAAATCTTGTATTTTGAAGATTTGTGTGAAATGTTTTCTTTAATGTTCTGAAATTTCTCTCTTCAATTCATTTTTCACAGATTTAGCTTGCATATTCTTTGGTCTAGATTCATTTCTGCTGGTAATTTTGCATATATTGTATGCTAGTTCTTCGGTTTATCATCTTCTAAGTCAAATATATGTGAAATTGTTCTTCCTTTTGGTAAGTTCTTGAATTTACTGTTGCGGAAGCTATTAGCAAACTAAAACTACTGCTAAAACAAAATAAAGAGGAAACACTAAAATTACACTACCAACTTAATTTTATAACAAAATATTACAAAGAAAAGGAATAAGAAGAACAAATGCCTTAGAGATGAGAAAGGCTTTGTTGGTGTGATTTCAACTAAAGCCATAGGCCTTTTTTTATACTACAAAATCAGCCCCTATGCCTTACAATTGGCAATGTGGGACAATTCTCATTTTTCTTTCTTATTCACTTTGCCAATGTGGGACTTGATAATCCCACAAATCTCCACCTTGACAAGTTCCACATCTTTAATCTCTTATCTTGTGTAGTGTCTTCCAATGCAGTCTTCAAGTTTTAACAGTATTGATCAAATCCAAACAATATTGAAATTTGATTGGATTTACTGCCTTTGTCAACATATCAGCTGGATTTTCTGTGGTCTGAATCTTCTGGATTACAACTCCACCTTCTTCGAGAACCTCTCGTATGAAGTGGTAACGAACGTCGATATGCTTCGTCCTTGCGTGGTAAACTTGATTCTTTGCTAACATGATAGCACTCTGACTATCGCAGTGCACCTTTATGTGCTTTTGTTGAATACCCAATTCACCGAGCAACCCTTGAAGCCAAATTGCCTCCTTTACAGCCTCTGTACATGCCATATATTCTGCTTCCGTCGTAGACAAGGCAACTGTCGACTGTAATGTAGACCTCCAACATACTGGTGCTTTTGCCAAGGTGAACACATAACCAGTAGTTGATCGACGTTTATCCAGATCACCAGCATAGTTGGAATCACAATATCCAATTACATGTTGACCGCCTTTATCCTACTGATATACCAATCCAACATCCACGGTGTTCAGAATATACCGTAGAATCCATTTCACAGCTTGCCAATGTTCCTTTCCAGGATTATGCATATACCTGCTCACGACCCCAACTGCATGTGAAATGTCGGGCCTTGTACACACCATAGCATACATTAAGCTACCAATAGCACTTGCATATGGTACTTTTGACATATATGCTTTCTCTATTGCAGCTTTTGGAGATAATGCTGCACTGAGCTTGAAATGAGAAGCAAGTGGTGTACTAACAGGTTTTGACTGCTTATTTATGCCAAAACGCTTCAATACCCTTCCCAGATATTCCTTTTGAGTCAAAAAAAGTCTTCCCACATTCCTATCTCTGCTTATCTCCATGCCAAGAATCTTTTTTGCTTCGCCAAGATCCTTCATTTCGAATTCCTCATTTAATTGAGATTTTAACTTCTCAATTTCCTCTTGGTTCTTGGAAGCTATCAGCATATCATCAACATAAAGAAGAAGATATATAAAAGATCCATCTTGCAGCTTGCGCAAATACACACAATGATCATATTTGCTTCTTATATACTTCTGCCTCAACATAAACTTGTCAAATTGCTTGTACCACTGCCTCGGAGATTGCTTTAATCCGTACAATGATTTTTCAAGTTTACAAACCATGTTCTCTTTTCCAGCAACTTTGAATCCTTCAGGCTGAACCATATAGATTTCCTCCTCTAAGTCTCCATGTAAAAACGCTGTTTTTACATCCATTTGAACCAGCTCCAGATCTAACTGTGCTACCAAAGCCAATAAAATATGGATGGAAGAGTGTTTCACCACTGGAGAAAACACTTCATTGTAATCAACTCCCTCCGTCTGAGCATACCCTTTAGCTACCAACCTTGCTTTGTAGCGAACATTAGACTCGTTAGGAAATCCATCTTTCTTTGCATAGACCCATTTGCACCCAATTGCCTTCTTTCCCTTTGGAAGATCAACTAACTTCCATGTCTGATTCTTCTGAAGGGACTGCATTTCTTCAATCATGGCATTCCTCCACTTATCTTCTTCTGAAATTTTGACTGCTTCTTTGTAAGTGGTAGGGATGTCATCATTTGCAATTGGAGATGCAAAAGCCACCATATCAACATAGCGAACAGGCTTTCTTACTGTTCTTTTTGGCTTTCTCAAAGCAATTGGTTCAAGTTGCTGTGGAGGTTCTTGGGCTTGAACCTCTTCCTCATCAGACTCCTCATCTACCATTGGAGTTTCTACATCTTCATCATTTGCTGGACTAATTATCTGCCTTTCAAACTCCACCTATTTCGGAGTACCATCTGTTTGTTCTGTTGTTACCTTTCTTAACATGGTAGATTCATCAAAGGTAACATCCCTGCTGATGATCGTCTTCTTGGTCTCTAGGCACCAAAGACGATACCCTTTTACTCCCGAAGCGATCCCCAAGAAAATTGCTTTCTTTGCACGAGGATCCAACTTTGATTCCTTCACATGATAATAAGTAGTGGAACCAAACACACGTAAGGAATCATAGTCAGTAGCAGGTTTCCCAGACCATTTTTCGAGTGGTGTTTTACCATCAGTAGCACTAGATGGTAGGCGGTTGATGAGATGGCTCGCATATGTAACAGCTTCAGCCTAAAACTGCTTGCCCAACCCAGCATTGGACAACATACATCGAACTTTCTCCAGTAAGGTTCGGTTCATGCGTTCAGCCACTCCATTTTGTTGTGGTGTATGCCTAACTGTGAAGTGCCTGACAATGCCGCTATCATTACAGGCTTTCTTGAATGGATCACTCGTGTACTCTCCACCATTATCTGTTCGGAGATGCTTGATCTTTCAACCCGTCTGAGTTTCCATCATATTTTTCCACTTAAGGAAAATTCCGAGCACTTCATCCTTAGTCTTCATAGTATACACCCAAATTCGCCGGGAAAAATCATCAACGAAGGTGGCATAGTAGTGCTTCCCTCCAAGTGATGCCATCTTGGAAGGCCCCCATACATCAGAGTGAACATAGTCCAGAATACCTTTAGTGTCATGGATCGCAGTTCCAAATTTCACCCTTGTCTTTTTCCCTTTGACACAATGCTCACAAAAGTCCAATTTGCAAGCCTGGACATCTTTTAATAATCCTTGTTTTACTAGAAGATTCAAGGATTTTTCACCAGCATGCCCCAATCGCATATGCCACAATCTGCATGCTTCCAATTCTTTCTCATCATTAGAAGCCACTGCTGCAGTTCCAATAACAGTAGTACCTTGATAGTGGTACAACCTGTTATTCTTTCGAACTCCCTTCAACACCACCAATGCACCAGAAATGATCTTCATTACTCCATTTTCTGCTTGAACTTTGAAACCCTTCTCTTCTAGGGCTCCCACAGAAATGAGATTCTTTGATAAATCTGGCACGTAGCGAACTTCCTTTAATGTTCTGATTGATCCATCTTGGTTTTTCAACCGAATGGAACCAACCCCATGTGTGGTGATAGGGGAATTTTTGCTGTGTAGACAACACCATCTTCTAGTTCTTTAAAATCATAGAACCATTCTCGATTAGGACACATGTGATAACTGCATCCTGAATCAAGAAGCCAAACACTAGAAGAGTTGGTAGAAGCTGAAAGAGCAAGTGAACAATCTGAGTTATCATCATACTCAGCTACTGCAACAGTCTTTCCCTTGTCAGATTGGCCTTTCTTTTTCAGCTTAGGACAATCTTTCTTCCAATGACCCTTTTCACGACAAAAGGCGCATTCATCTTTCCCCAATTTGGATTTTGACTTTGATCGTTGCTTCATTCCTTTCGCCTGGTTCCCGTGGCGTCCTCTAACAATCAAAGCCTCGGTAGCTCCATTTGAGCTTTCCCTTTTCTCCTTCCTCCTTAATTCATAGCTGTACAAAGCTCCACAAACTTCATTGAGAGTTACAGCAGCCTTCCCATGGAGTAGAGTTGTTTCGAGGAACTCAAACTCCTCCGGAAGAGATCCCAACAACATTAAGGCAAGATCCTCATCTTCAAAGGTCACATCTAGGGTCAACAAATCAGCAACTAGTTGATTGAAGCTGGTGATATGATCGTTGATTGTGGTACCAGGAATGTAAGTGAATCGGAACAGCCTTTTCTTCATGTGAAGCTTGTTCTGACTGCTCTTTTTCAAGAACTTCTCCTCCAGTGCCGTCATCAGTTTTCTAGCAGAGGTTTCTTTGTAAAATGCATACCTCTGTTCTCTAGATAAACATGACCGAATTGTACCACAAGCCAGTCGATTGATGGTCTTCCATTCTCCTTCTCCCATTTCATTTGGTTTCTCTCCTTCAACGGCAATATCTAGACCTTGTTGAAATAATGCGTCTAGAACCTCACTTTGCCACATGCCGAAATGACCACTTCCATCGAAAATTTCCACCACCAATCTGGAATTTACTCCAGCGGCCCTCTGAAGAATACTTGAAGAAGCATTTGAAGTGGATATCTTTCCGAATGGATTTTCTTCTTCCATTTCAGCTCAAACCGTAAAATCACAAATAATAATATTGCTCAAGTGCTAGAAAAATTCCCAGGTAATTGGTCGAGTCACAAACGGTCTCAGTTAAATACCAATTTCCTTAGGCTCTTATCGCTTGGTGACAGAATTTTTCCAGTTACTCGAGACAGTATACTATTATTATTCTAGATTTTACCGAAAGATTATTTTAACAATAATTTTAAATTTGCTAAATGCCAACTAGACAACAGGCCCGAAAATTAGAAAAAACTTTCTGATGTGCCGACTGTAGTACACCTACAGCGCACAGAGCATACTAATTTTTTCTAAAACCAACGCTCTGATACCAATTGTTGCACAAGCTATTAGCAAACTAAAACTACTGCTAAAACAAAATAAAGAGGAAACACTAAAATTACACTACCAACTTAATTTTATAACAAAATATTACAAAGAAAAGGAATAAGAAGAACAAATGCCTTAGAGATGAGAAAGGCTTTGTTGGTGTGATTTCAACTAAAGCCATAGGCCTTTTTTATACTACAAAATCAGCCCCTATGCCTTACAATTGGCAATGTGGGACAATTCTCATTTTTCTTTCTTATTCACTTTGCCAATGTGGGACTTGATAATCCCACATTTACTGATTTGTTTTCTCAGTAAATTTCCTGAATTTGTGAATTATTTTTGAGTTTCCTTGTTTGTGGCTTTTCTTGGTAAGCTGTTCATTTAATCACCTTGATTCTAACCAATTTTTTTTTAAATATTCGTTTCATATGAGCCCGTGTTTGAGGAAGGCTTGAGTATCTGGTTGGAATGTTGAGCTGTGTTCCTTGTTTTTAAGTAAAGCTTCTGAGAGGTAATTTGTTGAACTTTTATTCCTTAAGTTGCAAGTTTTATTAAAAGGGAAGAGCTAATCATTGTAAGTATTTCCTAACCAAATACTGTTTTAATATTATTCTTGGCTGTTGGATTGATTTTATGCTGTTAATTTGCTTATCAGAATAAAAATACATGCTTATTCTGTTTGCAAACCTATATGCTTATCTTGGTTCATTGTTTAAGATTATTTTTATTAATCCGTTTGCTAGTATACTCTTGTTTGTAATATGAAATCATATTAATGAAATCTTACTGTTTTTTACTTAAATTTCAATAATCTGTTTCATTTGTTTATATAAGTTTGAGTTAGTTCTGGTTATTTTTGGATATATTGGCAGTGATTGTCTCATTGTGCTTTTCTTTTTGTTAAATTGTTTAGTTCTTGTTTTTATATCTTGTTTGTTTTAGTTGCTCTTTTGCCATTAGCTATCTATTTTTAGTCCTGTTTATTTTTAAGATGTCTAGTGTTAGGATTAGTTAGATAAGTTCGATATGGTAAGAGTGATTTTTCCCTTTGGAAAGAAAAGATAAAGGCTGTTTTAATACAAAATGAATGTGTTAAGGTCCTTAATGACTTGTCTAGTTTGTCTGCTTCTTTGTCTAATGATGAAAAATAAGATATGATGAATTTGGCTTATTCAACCATTGTTTTAAACTTGAATGATAATGTTCTTAGGAGAGTTAGTGGACATGATACTATTCCTAAGTTGCGGTTAAAATTAGAGCAGTTGTACATGACCCCTAACACTGCTAAGACATCATATTTGAAAGGGCAATTCTTGAATATGGTAGAGAAACTCTAGAAGTAGATGATATCATTGTTGCCCTTAAAATGAAAGAACTTGAAACTGAATCTGAGTCTAAAGGTAAAAATCAGATTGGTGATGAGTTGTTTATCAAGAGTAATAACAACGGAATTAAGCCAAAGTCCTTTAAAAGTAATAAGCTTCAGCAAGGTAATAAGTCTAGCAGTTCTAATTTGCAAACTTATAGTGATTGACCTGGTTTTAATGGAAAAATTACATGTTATTATTGTAAGAAAGTTGTTTATACTAGAAGGTTTTGCAAAGTAAGGCTATATAAGATGAAATCTGACAATGTTGACCAAGATGTTGTTAATAATAACATTGTTGTTTTTGATGATGATTGTGAAGTTTTGAATGTGAGTCAAAACTGTGATTTGACTTCTTGGGTCTTAGATTCAGGATGCATTTTTCATATGTCCTCTAAGAAAGATCTCTTTGTTAATCTTGAACTGTTTAAGGGAGCTAGTAAGGTCTTTATGGGTAATGGTTCCTCTTGTAATGTTCATGGTATTGGGTCTGTCTTGTCTATATGTAAAAATGGGTCTAAATGTGTTTTAAGCAATGTCAGATATGTGTCTGGTATTAAAAGAAATTTGATTTCTCTTAGTCAATTGGATGGTAAAGGTCTAAGTTTTTCTGCTCAAGGTGGAGTTTTAAGTATTGTTAAAAATAATAAATGCTTGTTGAGTGGAAAACTTGTTAATGCCCTGTATATTCTTGATGGTTTTGTTGTAATTGGTTCAACTTAGAATGTTAATAAGCCTGTTATTTTGAATGAGCCTGTTGTTTCTAATGTGCATGCTAATATTGTAACGACCTGAAATTTTAAAATTTACTTATAGTAAATTATTACGGTATTAAAATATCATGAAAATTATTTTTGTAATTATTATTATTATTATTATTGTTATTGGATATAAGAGATGAGGAAGTAATTTAATTAAGAAAGGATGATTTAGGAATTAATTATTTGCTGAATGGCATAATTGGAAAAAGGGGAATAAAAATAATCTATACCTCATAATCCTAATCCTAATCTTATAGGTATCGTTCTCTCCTCTCCTTCATCTTCAAGTTCTTCTTCATTCTCCTTATCCTTTATCAAAATTTCCCTAACTTAAAAGCTTCCAATTTCTTTGATTCAACTTCGAATTCTTGTTAGAAATCGATCTTTAAGCCCTCTATCATCATTAATTTTAGTGAATCAAGATTAGAAGAAGAGGATTTAACTTTCTAGTCTTTGGATGAATAGTAACTCGAATATGAGGTAAGTGATTTTTGGTGAAATTAAAGCTTAATTAGTAAAATTCATGGTAGATTAAACATATTTATGGTATTATGAAGCTTATCTATGCATTATCTTGATAGGATTATACATGGCTATTGCAGACAAAGCTAATATTAGTAAAGAAAAAGGGAAAGAGGTGGAAAAGAACCAGTGAAGAACTTAAAGAGGTCTTGTGTATACGAATTTTATTTCAATACTTTTGCTGAATTTCAGATTTGGCCACAATTGCTTTTTTTTGTTTATCTCTTGATTTACAAACTTAATTTTGATGATTCTAATTGCTAAGAGTTTATAAGATACAAATGAAGCTATGTGTAAAAGAAACTTTTGTGAAATTTGATCATTTACTAGTTCGAAATTTCGGTTGAAGTGGAGTCACAAAAAAACCATTTTCAGGAAAGTTTCCAGATTATACCTATTTTATTGTTTTGATGTTTTCTCCTATTATATAACTCAAAACTGAGTTTCTTGTTTCTATGGTTTTATAATACATCAATAAACATTTTACTAGAAGAAAGTATTGCTAAATTGTTTTGTTTAGTGACCTAAAAATTAGGTTGAAGTTGAATAAAGAATTCTGTTTTACTGTCGTTTTTCAGTTTGCACACAGCTGAGTATATTTGACACAACTTAAGTTATAAATTGGTTTTGTGTGAAATTGGTGTCATTGGAAAGATAAGACATTTATCTAATTACGATTAGAAGAAAGTTTTGTTAAATTCCTCAGTTTTCTGGTTCGTTTATATCAGTCAAGTTGAATGACAAAATTGATTTTCTGGAAAGTTAATTTGGATGAACTTGATGTGTTTATATGAGTCTGTTTTGGTGTTTAGTGTTTTAATTGAAGTTCTTATAAACACATGAAATATGTTGCTGATGTTTACTGAGTTTCGTAGGAAAATTTTAAATGGTTTATTGCCCTAGTAATTAAGTAGAGAATGGTTCCGGGTAGATTGGCGCCACTGAAGGGGGGTACAGTACTGTACAAACAATGAGCTTTGGCTTCGAGGCTTCGGCCAGTATATGATTCTGAAATTTATTTTGTTAAAAATATAGGAGCTTCGGCTTCGGAGTTCGGCCGGTATTCTGTGATCTGATATTGGAGCTTCAGCTTCAGGCTTTGGCCGCCTCCGTATCCAATTCCATACATTACTTGATTACTTTGGGCAAGATTTATTGAGTTTTAATATATTTGAATTAAATATTTGGTTTTGTTTGGTGACTTTGATATGAGATATTTTTATATCGTGAGTTTAAAAGAAGCTGATATTTAATTGGCTTCATATGCGCATATATTTTTGTTTTCATATTATTTAATATAAAGTTTATATTCGTTTTTGGATGTTTGGTGTTTTAAATAGTACACCACTAAGCGTATTGCTTAGCGTGTAGTTTATTCTGTTACACGTAGGTACTGAAGATTGTAGATAGCCGGACCAAAGTGGAGTAGTTCGGTGGATAAGTGCAAGCCTAGAAAACTTTTTGAGGTTGTCTAAATTTTGTTATATTTTGTGGTCTATATATAATGGCATGTACAAAGTTAGTATATATAGTATGACTTGCATTTTGAGGATCTAAGACTAATATTTTGGAGTTATGAATAGTACACTTTATGTTATGCAAATTAAGGTTTTGATTAGAAGTTTATTTAAGTTTATAGATTCTAAGTATTTCATTTTATGTGAAATATTGAGCTAAGTATCGGAAATAGGTGTTTATTTATTATTGTAGCATTTCCTTAATAATTTTTATTAAGAGGGTGTTACAAATATGCTAGTAAATAACATGAATCAAAGTTGTAATGAATTAAGTGTTATGCCTGCTGGTTTGTTAGTTAATGATCTAGATCAAGTAAGTGTGGAAAATGCTTGTTAATGTATTCAACCTGTTAGTAATAATGCTTTACTTGAATCCTATGATTTGTGTAGTAATTTGGGTCAATTAAGTATTGTTGATGCTAGTATTGATTTCGTAGCATGTTCTAAGTTTGATGCCTATTTTGATCCTATTGTTTTTGAGGTGGAGTTAGTTACTTTGAAACAAGTTGTTGTTGTTCCTAACTCTGCTTGTTTTGCTGCTACTTAGTGTCTTTGCATCATGTTAATTTATTTAATATATTCAGTTATTGAGCATTGTTTAAAGTTGTAGTAATCTCTTTATATTGAGTCTAAATGCAAGTATAATTTGCCATTGAAATCAGTAGTCTTATGATTATTACTGCTGTTTTTAATATTCTCTTTACTGAATTAGTTATTTTTCTGATTTCAGGTATGAGAACTTTAGTAAGTTGCAATTTGACTTTGTGTCAAAATTGTGCCACTAAGGCCTGAAATGGTTATTACCCGTTTGTGCAATTTTTCCTGGTAGTCTCTTTAATTCCGGGAAGTCAGCTGCAGGCAAGGTGGAGATTGTTAGGCCTAGAGTGAATATGGCTTTGCTGCCTTTAAGCCAAAAGCCCAATGACCCGAGCCCTCTAATCTATTTAACCCGGTTTCTTGCTACCCTAGATATTTAAAATCCTCTTCTCTTGTTATAGCCACATTTTTAGTCTCTTCTCTTTCAGTAACTCTCTTCTCTCTCTTGTATACTTGCAACTCCGGTTTCCTGCCATGTGCTCGAATTTCTTCTTGAAGCTTCTTGGCACGTGAGTTGGCTCGTATCAGTTAGAGTCTGTTGAGAACGGTTACTTTTGGATTGAGGCGGTTACTGTTTTTCAGGCTATATAAAGAAGAGAGGTTCTCGTCTAGTGGTATCCGATTGTTTAGTTTTCTGGATTGTGGCTTTGTTTTAGTCTTGCATGTTAGTGTTTGTTCATCTTTGATGAGTTTTGGCTTGTAGTCCGTTCTTGTCTTCTGTTTAAGCATCAGCAGTTTCTCTTTACTGATTTGCTTGTTTAAGTTTCGCATTGTTTCTTCTTTTAGCCTGTAATCTGTAAAACGTTGCTGCGTTCTTTGCCATTAATAAGGTTGCCGAAAAAATTGTACTGTACACGTACCTAGTAATCGGTCCTTCGGGTAAATGTACCGATTGGGGGAACTACGTAAAAATCGCCTGGTTCTCGTGTGTTTTGATTTCTGTTCTTATTTGATTTTATATCTCTATTAAATCTTGAGTAAATCGGATTATAAGAATCTGAAAATCAGAGAATAAATCCCAACAATACGTACTTATAATTTCATTAAGCCTATAAAGATATAATCGGGCTTTGCAAATTGCCATATTACAGCTCCTGAGATGAAGCAAAAATCTTGATGAAACGTTTAATCAAATAAATACGTTGAGAATTTCTCCACATGGAATTTATTTACTTAATGGCCATGTGATGGCTTGATCTCACGTGGTGCAATCCTGACAATTGAATATGACATTTGGCTTTACATGTCAGCAGAATAATTTGGATTTTTTTTTTCACCATGGACTTGGATGGATTCCAACTGTGAGCTGCACCTTTAAGTCATGTCCACATTCAGACTAATCATCGATCGTCAATTTATGGGTCCCTCGGAGGGCAGGATGACTGGCCCAAAGATTAGTTTGGAAATAATATTTTAATGATACTATGATTTGGGTACTGTTAGCAAATAAATACTGTGAAAGAAATTCAGCAACAAGAAAAAAAAAGACAACTTGAAGATGGATCTCTCAATCTCAACCCTTCCTCAAGAATCAAGCTGGAAAATATCAGAAAATTTCTGCAAATATCAAGGATTTTGGTGCTACTCAAATATACTTAATCAAGTTATTTTATCCTTGCAAAATTTCACTCCTCAACCCACTGATATTTTCCTTTGTACCACTCCCAAATCCGGCACAACTTGGCTTAAAGCCTTGTCTTTTGCAATTCTTACAAGAACTCAGTTCCCAATTACTAATTCAATTTCATCTCCTAATCCTTTACTTTCTAAAAACCCACATGAAATCGTGCCATATCTTGAGTTTTCTTCCTCTCATGGCTTTGTTAGAGACACTCAAAATCCATTGTTTTCGACCCATATTCCTTTCACTTACTTGCCTAAATCCGTTCTAGACTCGAAAAGTACTAAAATTATATATTTGTGCAGGAATCCAAAGGATGTTCTTGTTTCGCTATGGCATTTTACGCCTAGGTTAGGCGATGGTACAAAGGTGATCCCATTTGAAGAGGCGTTCGAGAAGTTTAGTCATGGGATTTCGAGTTTCGGGCCTTATTGGGATCATGTGTTGGGGTACTGGAAAGCGAGCTTGGAGTTTCCTGAGAGAGTATTGTTTCTGAAATATGAAGATATGAAGAATGATACTGGATTTTATGTGAAGAAAATAGCGGATTTCATGGGTTGTTCGTTTTCCGTTGACGAAGAGAAACGAGGTGTAGTAGAAAAGATTGTTGAGCTTTGTAGTTTTGAGATTTTGAGCAATTTAGAGGTGAATAAGAGCAAACAAGGTAGTAGAAATTTGCCTCTCAAAATTGAAAATAGCGCATTCTTTAGGAAAGGTGAAATTGGGGACTGGAAGAATTATTTAACTGTAGAAATGGCAGCAAGAATTGATCAAATTACCGAACAAAAGTTCAAGGATACTTTGTTAAAGTATTCTTTTAGAATATTTTAATTTTCTTTTAGAATATTTAATTTGTGTTTATATGTCAATTATGTTGTAGCTTTTAATTCCATGTGTGTTGGTCCCCCGTTAGATGAATAAGATTGGTGAATTGTAACTTTAAAAGTTGTGTTGATACGTTGTTTTCAACTTTTGAAAGTTGAACTGAAGTTAATTGAATTGAACTAAACTGAAGTAAAGTGAAGTGAAGTGAAGTGAGTTGAACTGAACGGAACTTATTTTAACGTAAATTTATAACTACGCATACCTTAATTAAACTGAACTGAACTGATTTGAACTGTATTCAACTAGATTGTAGTCCAAGAGTAGAAAGCTTGAAAAATTTTACTCGGTCGTTAATGAAGTAGCTGAATTGTATACTGAAATGATATGATGGCATGAAAAATTAATATCAAATCATAAACTTTTTCCCCAGGCAGGACAAGAGGCTCTAGGCGCAACACCTAAGACAGCAAGGCGAAATAAAACAATTGTTAACTAGTCTTTTCCACACATTTATGCTTTGGTTCTTAAAGGCTTTTATATAACGTATTGGACTCTTCAATGTTCATTAGGGCACTTCCGATGGTTCCTTATTTTAGGGAATTCCTTAAAATGGGGAACACATATGGGGAATAGTTGAATCCAACCATTCCCCATATTTGGGGAACCATTATTTTAATAGTTTTTATTTATTTTATTATTTTGTTGGTTGATTGGAATTAAAATGATGTGAAGAAATTAATATAATAATAATAGAATATTATTATTTTTGAAGAATCTAATATGGGGAATGAAAAATAAGGAAGATGGTTCCAGCAAAAACACTATCGATTCCCTAAATTGAAATTTTGGAAATGAAAAATGGAGAAAATGATTGGACTTCCTCTTAATTAATTCAACAAGATTTTATTAACTATTTCCAACGTCTACAATCTATGCAATATTTATAGAACATAGACTTAATCTTTGCATCATGCCCATTTGTAACTTATCAAGGGCCTATGGGTGAAACTAGAAATTAGGGCCCTCATACACCCGTGCTCATTTCTACTAACATTTTAGGGCCCAGGCTAAAAAATAAAATATTATTTTTTTAAAGATGCAATGAAATAAACTTACATCATTAACCAATTTTTTTTTTGAAAAAAAGGCGTCACTTGATATAAAATCAGTAAATATTTATATTTCACATATTACAATTATTTTGGGCCTCTTCATATTATGGGCCCTGAGCGGTCGCGCACATACCGACATCCTCATGCTCTGCATAACTAGATATAATCAAGTTTAAGAATAAAATAAGACATTATTAGAACCATCAGTATTAGGCCCGTTCCTAGACTCTTTGGGGGCCAGGGCGAAATAAAGTTTGGGGTCCTATTAATAAATAACAAATTTAAACATTACGACGATAAATGAAGTCATGAGAAAGCAAACAAAAATTTCAATAGAAAATAACATCAAATAACATTAATATTTCTTAATTTAAAACCTAAAAAAATTTTGAAGTTTTCACCGAGTTTTGATGGTAGCTTGTTTTATTTCTTAATTTAATAAATAATAACTATTATACAAAAAAATGAGTCATCTACTCAGTTGTAATTTTTGGGGCTCTTGACGGTCGCCCCCTATTGCCCTTGCCTAAGAATGGCTCTGGTCAATATATGCCATTTAGAACCTTAGAAGTAAACTCTTATCAATATTGACCATATTTTTACGATAAGTTTCAATATGCGTATACAGTTACAGACAGTTCAATTTAGCTATTATTGTTAGCTTCTCTTGCTATTTTTTTTATTGTTATTGATAATTTTTTTATTTCTGAAACATGATAAAACAGTAACACAACACTTAAAACTCATGTATGAAGCCAAAACGTAAAAGGTATGCAGTTGTTAAAGTTACCAAACACCGACTACATTAAACTTTGTTTTAGAAATCACAATATTAACAAACATGTATAAAGTATCAAAAAAAAAAACAAACATGTATAAGAACAATCCATATATCCATAAAAAAAAGAGAGAGAAAACTATGAATTCAACACGGTAAGTATGTCAATCAGTCGAACATTCAAACCTAATATTTTGAAAAATGTAACCCAAAACCACCAAACTTGTCACTTGTAATATTGTGAGGCCTTTTGGCTATGATCCCGTTGGATATGGAATGACACAAAATAAATAAATACAAATATCTTAAAATTCCGATTTTTTCTCTTAGATATGGAGCTTCCAACTTAGTTGAGATATCCACCTTATTGAAGTTTTTCGATCTTTACATTCAACCAAGAGATAAAGTAATCAATTGATGGCTGTCGAGACCACCAAAAATAAATCTCTGCACAAAAGAAACTGATAGTTAGCAGCGAGCAGAGGTTGATCCCACAAGGAACGGTATTCAACAACGTTATTTTCAGCAGATGACAAACAACATGACCTAGAAGTAATCTCTTTGGGAATTGGGATGTGTAAATGAAGTAAAACAAGTAATAAATCAATAAAAGACAATGACTCGACCAGAGTAAGACTGGACATCATGATGATCACGGGACGAGGAATTAATTGTACCGGAACCTAGATTTAGTTATACTAGCACTCATGCACCGTACGGTACTAGCAACTCTTCCTTGTTGTGTATAGAGACAGGACTACGCGCCATGACCTCCCTCTTACTCACTGTGTCTCTCGACTTCGCGCTAGAGAGCTCGCCGATGAATTGCAATAAATATTAGAAAAACCTAAATCCTTACCAACAAGTAGTGAAGCACTTCTAACAGGCGTAAGATTACCTTTCTTCAGTCTCGATGGAGACTGATGTCACTTTATCACCTTTCAGGCACAATTACGGATGCAAGAATTAGAATTAATAATAATCACAAAGACTTACCAAATGGTCGATCAGGCCAAATAGTGAGACTAGGTGATACTTTTACCATAAAACCCTTGAAGTACCGAGATTGGTAAATAGGTCTTTTTGCGGATTGATGTATTCAATTGCGGTCCTCACACCATTTAAACTCAGCCTTGACCCTTACTTGGTCAAGCCATAAGAAATTTAGCTAGACATGGCTGAATTTAAATGCGCAGAAATGTAAAGAGACTGAAAGTAAATCATGCTCAAAATATAAAGACTTGAAATCGAAATGAAATTGAAAACAATTGAACTGAAATAAACTTGCGATTAAAACTTAAATGATTCGAAAACAAGAAATTAAAGACTTGGAAATTAAAGTACTTGAAATTAAAAAGCAAAGAAACTAAGAACTAAAAACTAAAACTAGACTAAAAACTGAAAATGATGAAGAAGTGTTGAATGAAAGATGATCTTCAAATGCGTCGGCCTTGGGGTATTTATAGCTAGCCGCCTCTCCTTTGCTTCCTCTTTAGAGATTGATTAGGACTCTTGTAGTTATCTTTTGGGATTTATTTCCTTCTAGCCTTTATCTTCAAATGAAATTAAATATCTATCTTTATCTTTCATAAATAGAAATAGGATAGAAATTATACTCATTTCTTGGATTGAACTCTCCTCAAATAGGATTTGCAAGAATTAGGTGTCTTTTAGATCTGGAACACTCATGTTTCGGTATTGATGTCATCTTGGTCGTTCTGAAATGTTCTGAAATCATCGGGACCAGCTATCGCTCCCACTGTCTGCATCAGGTATCGGTGAAAGGCTCTTTTCGTCCAAACATTGCATGTTTTCTCCAAATTACCTTCAAAACCTGTAAATACAGAAAAGGAAGTAATAGCGGTCATAAAAAATAAAAGCATGGTCTCAATGATATAAAAATAAGCATATATACATGCTGAAAATACAACTGATCATCAATATAAATAGAACTTAATATAAATAGTGAAACAAGTTAACAAAACATAAATACCGATAAGCTTGGCCATTTCGAACAACACTGTCTTTAAATGATATAAGTTCCTTCTAAGATTAAACAACTTTTTCAATTATATTGATTGAAACTCAATTATATATCTAGAATAGTTGAAAACCAAAAGAAGTTGTTATATTATATAAGCTGTCAAAATGTGCTTAAATAGCCAAAAAAATACACGTTACAAAAATGTCACCTGAAAATGATCCCATATTATACGGGATATACACCAACAACTCCAATAACTGATTTTATCAATCAATATATCCGTTATTTGCCATTTGATTGACCAAATCAATGCCGTTTGATTAATAAAAAATTTATTTTGTCTTATTAAAATAGATATATAATAAGGACTTTTATTCATAAATATATCATGATATTAATTATTATAAAATAATAAATAAATTGACGGAAATTGAAATAAACTGGATTGAATTCGTACCTTTTTCGTGCTCGAAATCAAAGAACGTCGCGTTGAAAACTGTTTGAATGCTAAGTCGTTGTTAAGTCGTTGTTCACAACTTCTACAGAAATTCGGCGAAGAACGATTGACAAACAGAGTCTCGAAAGTTTTCCGGGAGAGAGAATATATTAGAAATAATTGAAATTTCATCACTTGATGAATATACACATCCGATTCCGATTTATAGGAAATTGAATTTTGATTAATTGTATTTAAGTCCGTAAACTCTTGATTATTTGCAATATATTTTTAAAATTCAATAACTTTTCAATTAACTCCTTTGACTTATTTAATCCTCCAATTAAATCCAATTACCTTTAATAAAAAAATTAAATCCAATTACCTAAATTGGATCGGGTTCTTTGACCCAATTGACCCGATCACGAGCGGACCGGGTATTTTCAACAGAAATGTTATTTGTTATAAAATATATATACGTTTATATCTTAATATAAATATATGATATAACATAAAATATAAAAAATATTTTATAAACAATATAAAATTCTTTTGAAATTATAAACAAATTTCCAATAGATCCTTATTATTAGTATTTGATTATGTATGTAGGTATATACATGTTCATGTAGCCAACTCAATCAAATTGTCAATTTTATTGATAGCATGATCTTTTCGAATCTTGTAAATATAAAAACTTTTCATTTGGAGACTTATTCACTATAACCAGGTGCGCGACCAGGGCCGCTTCTGGAAATATTTAATTATGTATGTGTGTATATATATATATACATGTAGCCAACTCAATCAAATTGTCCTTTGAATAGTTTTGAATTCTCAAATTTGTGGCCATGGAAAGTTGTTCAAACTTAGAAACCAATGCTAATGCAGAAGATCAAGAAATCAACATTTCAAACCTTCTTCAAGAACCCAGTTGGCATGCTTCACAGGATCTTTACAAATACCAAGGATTTTGGTGCTATTCAAATTTCTTGCAAGGAATCTTTCTGTTTCAAAAGAACTTCATACCTCAACCCAATGATATTCTCCTATGCAGCCTTCCCAAATCCGGCACGACTTGGCTGAAATCTCTCGCTATTGCCATTTCAGCAAGAACCCGATTACACTTCTCGAATTCTATACTCACTAAGCTTCCACATGATATTCTGCCCGTTCAAGAATTCCTTTATAGCCTGGGTTATAAAAGGGATATGGAAAACCCATTGATTTCTACTCATCTTCCTTTCACTTCTTTGCCTAAGTCCATTCT
This sequence comes from Euphorbia pulcherrima, assembly GCA_947683365.1. Taxonomy (NCBI): domain Eukaryota; kingdom Viridiplantae; phylum Streptophyta; class Magnoliopsida; order Malpighiales; family Euphorbiaceae; genus Euphorbia; species Euphorbia pulcherrima. Next base: position 3,722,821 of record CANTUS010000010.1, read on the forward strand.
CAACTCAAACACTAAGATCATTTATGTCTGTAGGGAACCTAAGGATGTTTTTGTTTCGACGTGGCAATTCACGGCTAAGAGGAACTTAGGCGATATAAAGCTAATTCCGCTCGAGGATGCATACAATAAGTTCTGCAATGGAGTTTCAACTTATGGACCGTACTGGGATCATGTGTTGGGATACTGGAGAGCGAGCCTGGATTCACCTGAGAGGGTGTTGTTTTTGAAATATGAAGATCTGAAGAATGATACTGGGTTTTATGTGAAGAAGATGGCGGATTTTATGGGTTGTCCTTTTTCTGTTGATGAGGAGAAACAAGGTATTGTTGAGAAGATCGTTGAGCTTTGTAGTTTTGAGAGTTTGAGCAATTTAGAGGTGAATAAGAGCAACAAAACTACGAATTACGCCCCTTTCAAAATTGAAAACAATGCATTCTTCAGGAAAGGTGAAATTGGCGATTGGAAAAACTATTTAACCGTTGAAATGGCGGAAAGGCTTGATAAAGTTACAAGTGAAAAGTTTGGTAGTTTTGGGTTATATTTTTGAAAAATTCAAGTTTATATATTATGTTGAACTGGCATATTTACTTTGTTTTAATTCATAGTTTTCTTCCTTTTGTGTGAGATGTTCAGGGCGTTTGTTGTCCATCTAGATATATTTAAGTTTGTTAATGTTGTGATTTCTACAGTTAAATGTAAATGCAGTATGTGTTTGCAAACTCGTTAAATGCATTCAACTTTAAACAAATATTTTAAGTTGGTTATGACTATCATTTCATTTTTAACTGTTTTTGAAAACAAAAAAACAGGATTGATTATTAAGCTTCGTCTACTTTACTAGGTCTTAAATGACATGTATACATCGATGTCAATGGTTAGAACAAGGGTCAATAATATAACCTCCCTCAGGTTTGACATATTATTCTACTACCTCCCTGTGTTTTAAAAACCTAATTTATACCTCCCTATGTTTTGCATTTTTTCATTACTACCTGCCTCTATTAGTTTTTAAGCATTTTCATTCAAAATTATTGACTTTTCATACACTTTTTTACAATATTTGTTTAACTTGTGATCATATGTACTGGTTTTTAAAGATATTTCATAAATAAGATGTTTGTTTTGCTTATTTTCTGACATTTTATTACATTCCAGTCTTATGATTGCGTTAGAAAAAATATATATAAAATGGACAAATCAAAGGAAAATTGAATATAAAAATATCACAACAATAATAGTTTTGTTATAAATGTATATATCGGTTAATTTTTTTTGTAAAATAATGTCATAATAACATGTAAAGGGATCTAATAATGAGAAAATGTAAAATACATGGAGGTATAAATTAGGTATTTAAAATCCAGGGAGATACTAGTGTATTATGTCAAACCTGATGGAGGTTATAATTATTTAACCTTAGAACAATGGTGTATTTTATTCTTTAACTAAACCATGTCTACAGTGAAAAAATGTCACTCCATATAATAATTGACACATATCCATTATATATGAAAATGTGAATATAATAAAACAGGTGTTAATTGATATATAGAAATGCACTTTTTCACACTAAAAGTCGGAGACGTGTGTAAAACAACTCTTACTAATTGAACAAGTTGACTTAAACAGCAGGGAAAATGTTTTTATTCATAATTACAAAAACACCAACATACTTTGTACGTAGCTTTTCATTTAAAAAAAAAGTCATGTTCTGTATTTTTTTTTTTATCATTTTTGTATCTATATCATAAATTCCATACATGTTTTTAAACAATGCGACTTTAGAATTCATTAAAAAAATTTTGTTCGAAACTAAGGAATAATTAAGGCTATTTATTCCTCCCAATAGATGTGTTTAATTAAATTCAAATATTGTTTTTCTCTCATCTGCTCAACCTGCATTGTATGCCAACTGAACTCCACTTTGTTAGTAAAAATATGTTATTTTTTGCATATACGTGTTAGGCCTAGAGTGAATACGGCTTTGCTGCCTTTAAGCCAAAAGCCCAATTACCCGAGCCCTCTAATCTATTTAACCCGGTTTCTTGCTACCCTAGATATTTAAAACCCTCTTCTCTTGTTATAGCCGCATGTTTAGTCTCTTCTCTTTCAGAAACTCTCTTCTCTCTCTGGTATACCTGCAACTCCAGTTTCCTGCCATGTACTCGAATTTCTTCTTAAAGCTTCTTGGCACGTGAGATGGCTCGTATCAGTTAGAGTCTATTGAGAATGGTTACTTTTGGATTAAGGCGGTTACTGTTTTTTAGGCTATGTAAAGAAGAGAGGTTCTCATCTAATGGTATATGATTGTTTAGTTTTCTGGATTGTGGCTTCGTTTTAGGCTTGCATGTTAGGGTTTGTTCACCTTTGATGAGTTTTTGCTTATAATCCATTCTTGTTTTCTGTTTAAGCATCAGTAGTTTCTCTTTACTGATTTGCTTGTTTAAGTTTCGGATTATTTTTTCTTTTGGCCTGTAATCTGTAAAACCTTGATGCGTTCTTTGCCATTAATAAGATTGCCAAAAAAATTGTACCATAAACGTACCTAGTAATCGGTCCTTCGGGTAAACGTACCGATTGGGGGAACTACGTTAAAATCTCATGTGTTCTTGTTGTTGGATATGATGTATGCCCTTAAGGCAATTGGGGTGATATATCTTAATTATGTAATAGTACGAATATTTTATTTAATTAATAAAGGCATTTAATCTTTTATTTATATCGATGTGTTTATAAATATATTATAGCTCGTTAAAATATATTCATTGATGTATGTATACAAAATTCCTTGACATATCATAGCATGAAGTTAGAGAAATTATAGTTGGACTATATTGTTGGATATGATGTATGCCTTTAAGGCAATTAGGGCAATATATCTTAATTATGTAATAGCACGGATATTCTGTTTAATTAATAAAGGCATTTAATCTCTTGTTTATATCAATGTGTTTATAAATACATTATGACTGGTTAAATATTTTCATTGATGTATGTTTACAAAAGTCCTTGACGTATCATAGCATGTAGTCAGAGAAATTATAGTTGGACTATATTTTGTGAAACCTGCTTTATGTGCAATTATGATTATGCAATAAGCTTTGCGAATATCCTCATACTTGAGACACTAGTTGCCTTGTGTGGTACTATTGCTATACTTTGCGTCATTCCTATACACTCATTAATTTAGGGTGTTATGGGTGATTACGGGTATAATGATGACAACAGGTTGGTAAGCTGAGTAGTCTGAAAGAATCCATCACTCCGGATATATTAAGGAATTGTACCTAGCCACTTGTTGAAGTGATGATTGTTATAAACCTCTGATCAGAGTATGTGTTTGATAGAAATGGTTTCTAGTCAAACAAACTATGGTAAAAGGTAATATAATTTGGTAACAAGTTAAAAACTTAGATAGCTTGGAGCAACCTTGCTATTAGTGGGTTAACACTTTAACGCACCCTACAAACCAGATGTTGCTAATATTAAAGAATGGAAGGAGTTCATCGCATTGGACAACTATTGCATCAACCGGGATTAAGTCATAAGCAAAAATGAAGTTCTGAGTAATGGGGGCATTAGACCCTTGCTAGAGGCGTACTACAGTCGTTCAAGGTAATCGAGTTCTATTAACGGTCTAGAACCTCAAGCTAATGGTTCCATTAGAGCAAGGGTTGGTTAAGCCTTAACAACTTAATACTTCGGATCCTATAAGGTCATACATATTGGACCTTTATCGGACTGAATAAAGAACTAACAGATTTATTCTAATACAAAATATAATATGATAATAATTGGATTATTATTTGGTTGGACCAAGAATTTATTCTTGACAGGTGAGTAATTAATTAGGGTCATAAATAAATTGGCTAAATTGATTATATCAATTTTATAAGCCAAGAAATTTATCTTTGAACGATAACTAATTTATTAAGGTAAAAATATTTATTTGAAAAGGGTTAAAAGGGGAATTTTGCCAGGGCGAGTTAAATTGGACCGAGAGTACAAAAGTAAGTTAGTAGAGGCTCGGGTGGGCGGGAGTGCACCAAAAGGTGTGCGAGCAATGCCGGGCATTGCTGGCAGCAGCCCATGAAAATGGGCTGCACATGTGTAGCCCATAAGGGTCCGCCGCGAGGCCCAGTTCGTGTGCAAGGCAAGCCCTTACGGGCTTGCCTTGTGGAAAACACAGCATGCTATGCACACTGTGTGGGCGGGCTATGCCCGCGGGTCATGGTGATCCGTAGGTATAACCCGCGTTATGCACATCCCACAATCGAATCTGGGGGAGCAATTTTGCTCCCCTAAGCCTATAAATAGGCTCCTATGATCCCCCTTTTCAAATGCACCAAGTTTAAAAGTAATTCCTAGGATAAAGGTTATTTGAACAAGTTTTATTTTGAGGAGCTTGATTTTATTCGAGCACCTCTAGTTTATATTTTTGTGTGAGGCTTCTTGAGTGGTCTAGCAACTACTCGAGGCTTCTTAGTTCTTCTTCTCAGAGAGGTTTTGGTTGGTGGGGTTCATGTGGATATTAATAAAGGCTATCCTACGCTTGGAGGCTTGTGTAGGAAGGTTCTGCTAAAGCACGCTTCAACTGGTAAGTTTTCTTTCTTTCTCTTTTAATTATTAGGTCTTTTTCTGTAAGCTTTTTTAGACTTAATAATTAGGCTTAGGTTGTTTTGCATGCCTATTTATTTTATGCTTAGGTTATAGCTTAGAGTTATAACATGCTTAGTATAAAATACATGTGCTAGGATACAATTTAAAACTATGGTATGCTTAGCCTATGCATGCTAACCTAAGTAGAGAATGATTTAGTTAAGGCTTTATTTAATTTATATGCATCTATTAGGAGTTCCTGGGGACGGGGACAAAATTTTGAATTTCCACCATGCATGTTGTGCATGTCCAATTTGACTGTCAGTTTCCAACAGTGGTATCAGAGCTTGCTTATTTAGTGCATAATTAAGTTTGAAGCAAACTAAACAGTATTTTCTATACGAAATAATTTGTTTATTTAATTGTTCGAAACAATATATATGAACTTGTTCCTTTCATTTCAAGGTTAGAAAATGGTTAAGCATAATTTTGAATAAGCCTGCTCCACTTACTCAAATTATATAAGTTTCAATAATTTATTTAAATTACATGGGTTATAGATGCTTCCAATTTACATGAATTGGAAGAACGAAATTTATTAGTTCAAGAGAATCCATTAGTCTTCGAGTTTGTGCCCGTATTTGTTCTGGCTAAGGATTGGACTTGGTGCCTACTCCTAAAAGGACACCTCTCCTACCATGGAATCTATATCGGTGCAGCTTGAATTGACCAACCAGGGGATTAATATGGACTAATTTATTTTTAGTATATAAGATGGTGCTTATATATATTTCTATAACAAAGTAAAAATTGTTTATTGAATAAAAACTTAAAGGAAATGCAACATAAATTTAACAAATAAAAGTGTTAATTATTTTGCATATAATCTAGGTTGATGAAATAATTATAATAAAGAGCTTGAACCCACCTAAGGTTGAACCTTATAAATTAATTTGAAAATACCCTGAATTAATATAAGTTATTATAATTTTGTCCATCTGATAAAATCCTAGATTGGGTTAGACGTTTAACACCAATAAAATCCCAAAGCAAATATATTAAGGCATGTTATAGTCTTCCTTACTCAAATTTATAATACGGTCTCTTTGAGCTATCAAAGTGCTACGCAAAGCGTTCCTTCTGGTCCACATTGATTGGTTGTAAAGTTTGGGATAGGGTCTGCCTTAACGAAATTGGGGTAGTCCATCATAAAATTGGGGGCTAGGCCCAGATCTGAGACATATTCAAGGAGATGCTAATATAAGAGCACACGTCCCTTGAAATTAGGGAACTTGAATGTATTAGCAATTGCATGAGATGCTAATGGAATGGGATTCCAACTATAACTTACTAATACGACTTAACAAATAAAATTTAGGTTGTAATAGACTAGTTATAGATGCTACCTTCTAGGAAATTTAGCAGGGCTAAAATTCCTGAATTCAATAGAATGGGCTATTGTAAATTTCGAATAAAATAGTAGGACAAATGTATTTAATGAAAAGACCTTATATCAAATACATGTACTAAAACTCATATCTGAACAATAATTCTTTTCTTACATCTTGGTTGAAATCTTTATTTTAATACAAATGTTGGCATTGATAACTAAATTTGATTGGCTCTAGCTTCAAAGGGTTTGTTAGAAATGTGAGGATAGTCCTCAAAGCCTTGGGCTTGGCATGTACATTGTATAAGCCCGAATCTAAACAACATGATGCAAGCAAGTCTGCTTGAAACAGATATGCATGAAATACAGGAAAGAAACTAGGATACAACACCTTGGAGGTTATTAATATCCCTGTTACCTTATGTAAGTAGCTGGCAGAAGACAAGGTTAAACATCAAGTCAGATGTTAGGATCCATGTTACCTTAGCTACAAGGGCATTATAAAATCATGGACTTGAAAGTCTATGTCCTTACATCTTAGAGAAAGGATTTTCTATGGTGGAAAATTTGAACAAAAATATTTTGATAGAAATTGGTGGACCAATTGGTCAGAAATTTAAATGGTTCATATCTCAAAGAAGTAAAGGGATACACATGGTATCTAGTTTTGAAACAGGATAGAGCAGAGTGAAGAGAAAAGAAAAAGGAATACTGAGATTTTTATCTCGGAGACAAGATGACTGTTTTCAATATAAAATATTGGAAACAAGAACTTCATTTCAATATGGGTTATTGGAAATAAGTTCAAAATGGCTAAAGTCTCATAGCATGAGAAGAGGAGGCTTAGAGCTTCTACTTCTAAATGTTTAATATTGAGAATTTCTACATCTTAAATAAATTCAAAATTGGTATGGGATACCTAATTAGAATCGTATATCCATACGATAGTATAGATATTGTTGAGAAGTAGAGTTTTAGCAAAAAGAGAGTTGTACCAACGGAAAATCATTAGAGCTTGATGGCTGCTATTGATGTAGGAACTTAGAATTTCCATTTTGCTAAAATTTGTAAAAGGACGAAATTTAGTTGTTATTATAAAATATTATTTCCTGCTTCACAGCAAATGGAATTTTATTCCAATTTGATAAAAGGTGTTATCAAAGCTATGAATGATATTTTATTGTAATATGATAATTGATATTTCGAAATTACAAATATATTCTCAAATATAAACATTGCTAAGAGAGAAAATTAGATAATGAGAAATCTTTCTACTTATGGCATTGTTGTTTAGGCCATATAAATAAAGATCGCTTAACCAAGCTGCATAAGCACGGTGACTCTGGACCAATAGACTTGGAGTCTTATGGTGATTACCCTTATACACTTTTAAGGAAAAATGACAAAGTTCCCCTTTCAAGGAAAGAGTGAATGGGCCATGAGTACATTAGAACTTATACATACTGATGTATGTGGTCCAATGAGTGTTCACGCATTGGGAGGATACTCCTACTTCATAACTTTCATTGATGATTATTCATGATATGGTTATTTATACTTAATAAAGCACAAGTCTGAAAGTTTTGAAAAATTCAAAGTATTCAGAGCTGAAGTAGAGAAACAGCTTGAGAAAAGTATTAAAACACTTTAATCGGATCGAGGTGGAGAGTACTTAAGTCAAGAGTTTCAGGATTATGTAAAGGAAAATGGGATAGTTTCCCAGTGGACCCCTCCTTGTATGCCCCATCACAATGAAGTATCAGAAAGGAGGAATCGAACTTTATTAGATATGGTTCGGTCTATGATGAGCCATGCAGATCTCAGTAAATCCTTTTAGGGATATGCACTGAAGAGTGCAGTTTATGTATTAAACAGAGTGCCCTCTAAATCAGTTGATTTTACACCTTACAAAAGATGGTGTAATAAAAAGCTATCTCTAAGTCACTTATGAGTATGGGGCTACCCTGCTATGGTAAAGAGGATAGCGTTAGATAAGTTGAATGCCAAATCTGATAAATGTCTGTTCATTGGATATCTAAATGAAATTGTAGGATATCTATTTTACCAACCCGAAGCACAAAAGGTATTTGTGTTATTGAATGCTCACAATTTGAAAAAGGAACTCTTACTTGCAAAAGTTAGTGGGAGCAACATTGAACTGGAGGTTCAAGAGGAAGAAACAGAGAATCAGGTGATTGACCCCATTTTAGATACACAAGAAAGTGAGATCCAAGAAAAACTTATCGAAACACAAACATTGTGAAGATCAGGTCGTGTTCATAAAGGTCCCGATAGATATGGTTTTATCATTACTGATGATAAGAAAATGTATCTCATAGAGGATGATGAACCAAGGATATATGATGAGGCAATGAAAAGCTCAGATTCTGATAAATGGTTAAAAGCCATGAAATCAGAAATCGATTCCATGTATGAGAACCAAGTTTGGAATTTGGTTGATGCACCGTAAGAGGTTAGACCGATTGGGTGCAACTGGGTCTTCAAGAAGAAGACTGACATGGACGGTAATGTAATTACCTATAAAGCAAGGTTGGTTGGGAAAGTTTATAGTCAACGTGAAGGTATTGACTATGATGAAACTTTCTCACCGGTAGCCATGCTGAAATCCATAAGGATATTCCTCACCATTGCCGCTCATTATGATTATGAGATTTGGTAGATGCTTGTTAAAACAACATTCCTAAATGGGGATTTAGACCGGGATGTGTGTATGACACAACCTGAGGGTTTTACATCTCAAAATGTCTCGAAGGTATGCAAGCTATAAAGATCCATTTATAGACTTAAGCAGGCATCCAGGAGTCGGAATATCAGGTTTGACCAGATAATTCGTGAACTGGATTTCTGTCCAAATGTTAATGAGCCTTGCATTTACAAGAAGGTTAGTAGGAGTGCAGTCATTTTCTTAGTATTGTATGTTGATGACATTCTACTAATAGGAAATGATATTTCTCTTCTTTAAAATGTTAAAGAATAGTTGTCAAGAAAGTTCTCCATGAAAGACCTTGGTGCAACAGCATTTATACTAGGTGTAAAGATCTATAAGGATAGATCAAAGAAGTTATTAGGTCTTTCTCAAAGTACATATATAGACAAGGTATTGAATAGGTTCAACCTTGAGCATTCTAAGAAAGATTATCTCCCGATGACAAAGGGGATTAACCTATCTAAGGCTGAGTGTCCAAAGACAGCTTAGGAGAGAATGCGTGTAACGCCCCCCTTATAGGGAGCGCCACCGTAACAATACTCGCCCAATGAAACAACTCTACTCCACTTTATAAAGTTCAATACTTATAGATTTAATACGTACAAATACAAATATAATGTTTTAAACTCCAAATTATTCTCCAAATATTTCTCAATGCCACTTTACATTTCTCACTCTCTAGTACATGCCATTATTCTACAAACCATATTATTACATTAAAATATAAATCCACCTCAAATCTTTCCTTAATTGCTCTTTAAGCTGATCCACCTGTACCACTTTGGTCCAAGCTATCTACAAGTTCTCCACCAACGCGTAGAAAATCAACTACAGACTAAGCAATTTGCTTAGTGGTGTCCATAAAAAAAATAACAACTTTGAATATTTTTAAAATAGAAACAAAGTATATTTATAAGTCAAAAACAAATTAACCAACTTTATGGAACTAAATCACAAAACTTATATAGTCATCCTTTCAAAGTATAATCAAATTTATATCCAATTTTTTCAAACACTTTAACCACATATCGCCCAAAGTAAACATGTCCTGAATAACGGTAAAATGGATACGGGAGCGGACAAGCCCGAAGCCAAAGCTTCAAAATCAATATATCGGTCAAGCCCGAAGCCGAAGCTTCAAAAATCAATATAACGGTCAAGCCCGAAGCCGAAGCTTCAAAAATCAATATATCGGTCAAGCCCGAAGCCGAAGCTTTAATATCGATACATATATATATATATATATCATAATATCAGCCAAAGGCCGAAGCCAAAGCTTCAATTGTTTATATAGTACTGTACCCCCCTTTATTGGCGCCAATCTACCCTGACCCGTATTCTACTCGTTTAATAAGGGCAATAAATCAAAGTAACATCTTAAAAATTCCAGTATAAACCATCAACCATAATTCAACATAACTTCAGTAATTAAGAAATCCACATCCCATATTTTTAAGCATCAAACTTCAATTAAAACTCAATAAAATCAATATCATGCTTTCCAGAATTTTTCCAGGTTTCGTAGCCTGACTTACCCTGCATTTTTCACTATGAAAACATCATCCAATCGAAGAACTTTCTTCTAAACATAATTTGACACATGTCTCAGCTTTCCAAATCCACCAGAATCACAGAAATCCAAATTTTATAACCAAAGTTATGATCAAAATACTAAACAGTATACCAAGCTGAGATTTTCCGAAAACAGATTTCATGACTCAACTTCAAATGAAAATTTCACATTGAAAACGAACGAAATTCAATAAGGTTTCTTCTGAACATGTGTTCCTTACTTTCTTTAGATATCAATAGAATCAAGAATTGTTCAAATCGGATTTATAGAACAAGAGAATACATTAAAACAAAACAGGTATACAATCTGGAAAATTTTCCCGAAAAACCGAGAAATCGAAATTCGGGACACAAACCTTTTTCTATGCTCTTTCTAGCTCTCTTCTACCCCTTTTTGCCTTTGATTTACTTGCAATAGCTTCCTCTACAACAGCCATATATAATCCTATCAAGATATTGCATAAATAAACTTCCTAATACCATAAATATGCTTAATCTACCATGAATTCTACTAATTAAGCTTTAATTTCACCAAAAATCACTCACCTTAAACTCGGGTTACTATTCATCCGAACCTTAAAATCTGAAATCCTCCTCTTCTAGTCTTGATTGACGGAAATTGATGGTGATAGAGGGCTTAAGAATCAATTTCTAACAAGAATTTGAAGTTGAATCGAAGAAATCGGAAGTTTTTGGATTATAGAAAATTTTGGTAAAAAGGGAAATGGAGAAGAAGAAATGATGAATGATGAATGATGGATAAGGGAAGAGAAGAGGCTGTAAGTAATGTATTGGTTTATTTTTTTTTTCAATTTCCAATATTGCCATTGGACAAATAATTAAATGTCCAATTCATCCTTCTTACTATAATTAGCTCTTATTTCCTCATGCCTTATATCCAATAACAACAATAACAATAAAAATAATTTCTATGATATTTTTAATACCATAGTAATTTATTATAAGCAAATTTTGAAAATTTTGGTTCGTTACAATTCTCCCCCTCTTATGAATTTTCGTCCCGAAAATATCCTGAAAACAATTGCGGATATTGAGTTTTCATTGTATCCTCTGGTTCCCAAGTTACTTCTTCAACCTTATGATTCCTCCAAAGTACTTTTACCAAAGGTATAGACTTGTTTCTCATTTGTTTAACCTCTCTCGCTAAGATTTGTACCGGTTCCACTTCATACGTTAGGTCGGGTTCGATTTCTACGACATCAGGAGATAAGATATGTGATGGATCTGATCTGTATCTCCTTAACATTGACACATGGAACACATTATGAATTTTGTCGAGTGTTGGGGGTAGTGCCAACCGATAAGCTACCGGTCCAACCTTCTCTATAACCTCATATGGGCCAATGAATCTCGGACTGAGCTTGCCTTTCTTGCCAAATCGCAGGACTTTCTTCCAAGGAGATACTTTGAGAAACACTTTATCTCCCACTTCATAAGTAATGTCTTTTCTTTTTAGATCAGCATAAGATTTTTGTCTATCCGATGCAGCCTTCAATCTTTCTTAAATAAGTTTTACCTTCTCTTTTATCTCCTGAATCAAATCCACTCCCACAATCTTGTTTTCACTAAGTTCGGTCCAATATAATGGAGTTCGACATTTCCTTCCATACAATGCTTCATATGGCGCCATTTGTATGCTTGACTGATAGCTGTTATTATAGGCAAACTCCATGAGGGACAAATACTTATCCCAACTTCCTTCAAATTCAATGATACAACTTCTCATCATGTCTTCCAACACCTGAATTACTCTTTCAGATTGACCATCTGTTTGAGGATGAAATGAAGTACTGAAATGAAGTTTGCTACCTAGGGCCTCTTGCAACTTCTTCCAAAATCTCGAAGTACATCTTGGATCTCGGTAAAAAATGATTGAAATAGGCACTCCGTGTAGCCTTACTATCTCATCTATATATAACTGAGTCAACCTATCAAGTGAATAATCCATCCTAACTGGAAGAAAGTGGGTAGACTTTGTCAATCTATCTACAACAACCCACACTGCATCATGTTTCTTCTGAGTACGTGGTAAAGACGTCACGAAGTCTATAGTGATTCTTTCCCATTTCCATTCTGGAATTGCCATAGGTTGCAACAATCCAGAAGGAACTTGATGTTCTGCTTTCACCTGTTGACAAGTTAGACATTGAGCAACATTGTTAGTAGTGCCTTTCTTCATCCCATTTCACCAATAATGGCTCTTCAAATTTTGGTACATCTTGTTTGCTCCGGGATGCATCGTATAAGGACTACTATGCCCCTCTTGTAAGACATTCTTCTTTAATTCTTCATTGTTTGGCACACATAGTCTATCTTTAAAATATAGACACCCATCTTCTCGAACCATATAGTCGTCTACGATACCCACTTGTGTCCGTGCTCGAATAATCTTTAAGTCATCATCTTTATTTTGGGCTTGCTTAACCTGTTGTAGCAGTACAGGTTGAATCTTCAATTCTGTAATTAAGGCTCCACTACTGGTAAGAGCTAACCCCGTATTCATAGCCCTCAGTGCCATCATTGTCTTTCTGCTGAGAGCATCTGCCACTACATTAGCCTTTCTTGGATGGTAATCAATAAGACAATTTTAATCTTTAATGAATTCCATCCACCTTCTTTGCCTTAAATTCAACTCTTTCTGTGTTGGTAAATATTTCAAACTTTCGTGATCTGTGTAAATATAACATTTTTCTCCATAAAGATAATGTCGCCAAATTTTCAAGGCAAAGACTATTGCAGCCATTTCCAAATCATGAGTAGTATAATTCCTTTCATAATTCTTCAATTGCCTAGAAGCATAGGCAATCACTTTTCCTTCTTGCATCAAAACACACCCAATACCACTATGTGACACATCACTATAGATTACAAAATCTTTTCCAGGTTCTGGTTGGGTAAGGATGGGTGCTTTTGTTAACATCGCCTTCAATTTCTAAAAACTTTCTTGACACTTGTGATTCCACTCAAATTTTGCATTCTTTTGAAGTAGTTTTGTTAGTGGGGCAGCAATGACTGAAAATCCCTTCACAAATCTTCTATAATACCCCGCTAAACCAAGAAAACTTCTGACTTCCGTAGGGTTCTTTGGTGGTTTCCATTCGACAACTGCTTCTATCTTTTTAGTATCCACTTTAATTCCTTCGGCGGAAACATTATGGCCTAAGAAAGAAACTTCTTCAAGCTAAAACTCACATTTGCTAAGTTTGGCATACAATTTATTTTCCCTCAAAGTTTGGAAGACTATCCACAAATGTTGATCATGCTCTTCCCGTGACTTAGAATACACTAAAATGTCATCAATGAAAACCACTACAAACCTGTCTAAATATAAGTAAAAGACACGGTTCATAAGGTCCATAAATGCTGCTAGTGCATTAGTTAGACCAAATGGCATCACCAAAAATTTATAGTGCCCATATCTAGTTCGGAAAGCCGTCTTTGCAATATCATCGTCTTTCACTCTCATCTGATAGTAGCCCGATCTCAAATCAATCTTGGAGAAGTATTTGGCACCCTTGAGTTGATCAAATATGTCTTCAATCCTCATTAATGGATACTTATTTTTCACTGTCAATTTATTCAACTCTCGGTAATCAATACATAATTGGAGTGACCCATCTTTCTTCTTAACAAACAACACTGGTGCACCCCACGGGGATATACTCGGGCGTATGAATCCTTTATCTAACAATTCTTGCAACTGGATCTTCAACTCTTTCAGTTCAGCAAGCGCCATTCTGTATGGTGCTTTGGATACTGGTGCGGTACCCGATAATACATCAATTGCGAATTCTACCTCTCTTTTTAGTGGCAACCCCAGTAGTTCTTCTGGAAATATATCTAGAAAATCACATACTGTGGGAATATTCTGCAATTCTAACTCACCTTTCTTTAATTCTAGAGCAAAGATTAGGTAGGCCTGACATCCCTTCCTAACTAATCTTTTAGTCTTCATAAAAGAAATTATATTACAGAGATAATCTGATCTTTCACCCACGATAACTATTTCTTCTCCATTAGAAATTTGAAGTGACATTCTTTTATTTTTGCAATCCACCACAGCTCGATGTTCGGATAACCAATCCATTCCCAAGATAACATCGTAATCTCGGAAAGGTAACTCAATTAAATTTGCATGGAAAAGTTGATGTTGAATCGTAATAGGGCAATTCAAGTACACTTTATTTACTATCACACTGTGTCCTAAAGGATTAGTCACTTCAATATTTTCTCCTAATTCTTCTACATGCAACCCTTTCTCTTGTGCTAATGCAGTACATATATATGAATGAGATGAACCAGGATCTATCAAAGCATAAACATCATGATTAAAGAATGAAAATTTACCGACAATAACTTCGGTAGATTCTCTAGTCTCAGGCCCTCGGATTGCATAACTTCGCGCCATTCCTCCCGGTCTACTGCTCTGCGGTGCTTATTGAGCCACATTATGTCCACTTGTCTCACTAACATTTCCTCTTCCCCTTCCTCTTCCACCTTGCATTGTAGGAGTAGGAACTATTGCAGGTGTAGATGTACTTATCTGTCTTTGAGGACAATTTGCAATTAAATGTTCCCTTGAGCCACATTTAAAGCAGACTCTACCTTTTCCCCAACATTCCCCTGTATGCATCCTTCCACAATTAGAACATTGTGGAATATTTCCTCTGCCTTGACCTGAAGGTACGCTAGCCGCTGACCCCGTACTTATGGTTTGTCTCAGTGAAAACCCTCTGAAATGAGTTTGTGTTTGTTCTGATGTTCCCTTCTGTCTCTTACTTGGAGATTCTGAACTAGCTGGACCCTGTGATCCCTTTTGAAATCCAGACCTTTTAGCCATTCTTTGTTGTCTATCTGAAATAATCTTTTCAATGCCCATAGCAGCATCAACCAAGTCATTGAACACTCTAATCTTTTATGCAAGTAGATGCACTCTAATTTCATCATTCAGCCCATCCTCAAATCTCTTACATCACCTCACTTCACTGTCAACGATATCACGAGCATACCTCTTGAGTTTGAGGAATTGAACTTCATATTCTGATACAGTCATGCATCCCTGTCTCAAAGACAAGAACAATTTCCTCTACTCATCCTTAAATCGTTCGCTAACATATTTCTTGTCAAATTGTTCCAAGAAAAGACCCCAAGTGATTTCTCCGGGTCGCCTTTCTCTCATGATATTATCCCACCACCTCCTATCTTGTTCTTTGAGTAGACCTTGCACACAGTCTAATCTCTCTTCATCTGTAAAATGAAGCCTAGTCATACACCATTTAGTTTGATCAAGCCAATCTTCTGCAATTGCAGGATTCACTGTGTCCCCTTTAAAATCATCAGCCGGAAGCTTCTTGATTCTTTCAAGAGGAGTTCTCTCCTCTCTTCTTTCGATGTGAGGTACAACAGGAACTTAAGGGATTTGTATGTTTTGTAGTACTTGTGTGATTACTTCAGTAGTCATATGCTGAAGTAAAGCAGCTTGTGCTGGAGTAGGTTGTTCGGGAAAGCCATGAACTAGTGGTGGTTCATGTCTTTGTTCATCCTCTTGTCTGATATGGACCGTACTCTCAGCATCCTCTTCCTCACTCTAGTTTTGACTACTACTAGCCATTCTTATTCCTGAAAATTTGACCAAAGTGGATCAATCAACTAACATAACATATTTATATCTTAAATGGCATGTATATACTAGTCCTAGAATCGCCTAAACCTCAGCTCTGATACCAACAAATGTAATGCCCCCCTATAGGGAGCGCCACCGTAACTATACTCACCCAATGAAACAACTCTACTCCACTTTATAGAGTTCAATACTTATAGATTTAATACGTACAAATACAAATATAATGTTTTAAACTCCAAATTATTCTCCAAACATTTCTCAATGCCACTTTATATTTCTCACTCTCTAGTACATGCCATTATTCTACAAACCATAATATTACATTAAAATATAAATCCACCTCGAATCTTTCCTTAATTGCTCTTTAAGCTGATCCACGTGTACCACTTTGGTCCAAGCTATCTACAAGTTCTC
Organism: Euphorbia pulcherrima; assembly: GCA_947683365.1. Taxonomy (NCBI): domain Eukaryota; kingdom Viridiplantae; phylum Streptophyta; class Magnoliopsida; order Malpighiales; family Euphorbiaceae; genus Euphorbia; species Euphorbia pulcherrima. Next base: position 3,739,168 of record CANTUS010000010.1, read on the forward strand.
CACCAACGCGTAGAAAATCAACTACACGCTAAGCAATTTGCTTAGTGGTGTCCATAAAAAAAATAACAACTTTGAATATTTTTAAAATAGAAACAAAGTATATTTATAAGTCAAAAACAAATTAACCAACTTTATGGAACCAAATCACAAAACTTATATAGTCATATCCATTCAAAGTATAATCAAATTTATATCCAATTTTTCCAAACACTTTAACCACATATTGCCCAAAGTAAACAAGTCTTGAATAACGGTAAAATGGATACGGGAGCGGACAAGCCCGAAGCCAAAGCTTCAAAATCAATATATCGGTCAAGCCCGAAGCCGAAGCTTCAATATCAATATATATATATATATATATATATATCATAATATCGGCCAAAGCCCGAAGCCAAAGCTTCAATTGTTTATACAGTACTGTACCCCCCTTTATTGGCGCCAATCTACCCTGACCCGTATTCTACTCGTTTAATAAGGGCAATAAATCAAAGTAACATCTTAAAATTTTTAGTATAAACCATCAACCATAATTCAGCATAACTTCAGTAATTAAGAAATCCAAATTCCAAATTTTTAAGCATCAAACTTCAATTAAAACTCAATAAAATCAATATCATGCTTTCCAGAATTTTTCCAGGTTTCGTAACCTGACTACCCCTGCATTTTTCACTATCAAAACATCATCCAATCGAACAACTTTCTTCTATACATAATTAGACACATGTCTCAGCTTTCCAAATCCACTAGAATCACAGAAATCCAAATTTTATAACCAAAGTTATGATCAAAATACTAAACAGTGTACCAAGCTGAGATTTTCCGAAAACAGATTTCATGACTCAACTTCAAATGAAAAGTTCACATTGAAAACGAACGAAATTCAAGAAGGTTTCTTCTGAACATGTGTTCCTTACTTTCTTTAGATATCAATAGAATCAAGAATCGTTCAAATCGGATTTATATAACAAGAGAAAACATTAAAACAAAACAGGTATACAATCTGGAAAATTTTCCCGAAAAACCGAGAAATCGAAATTCGGGACACAAACCTTTTTCTATGCTCTTTCTAGCTCTCTTCTACCCCTTTTTGCCTTTGATTTACTTGCAATAGCTTCCTCTACAACAGCCATATATAATTCTGTCAAGATATTGCATAAATAAACTTCCTAATACCATAAATATGCTTAATCTACCATGAATTCTACTAATTAAGCTTTAATTTCACCAAAAATCACTCACCTTAAACTCGGGTTACTATTCATCCGAACCTTAAAATCTGAAATCCTCCTCTTCTAGTCTTGATTGACTGAAATTGATGATGATAGAGGGCTTAAGAATCAATTTCTAACAAGAATTCGAAGTTGAATCGAAGAAATCGGAAGTTTTTGGATTATAGAAAATTTTGGTAAAAAGGGAAATGGAGAAGGAGAAATGATGAATGATGAATGATGGATAAGGGAAGAGAAGAGGCTGTAAGTAATGTATTGGTTTATTTTTTTTTTTCAATTTCCAATATTGCCCTTGGACAAATAATTAAATGTCCAATTCATCCTTCTTACTATAATTAGCTCTTATTTCCTCATGCCTTATATCCAATAACAACAATAACAATAAAAATAATTTCTATGATATTTTTAATACCATAGTAATTTATTATAAGCAAATTTTGAAAATTTCGGTTCGTTACAATGCGCATGAAGGATATACCCTATGCATCCGTAATAGGATCCATCATGTATGCTATAATATGTACTAGGCCAGATGTCTCTCAAGCTTTGAGCTTTACGAGTAGATATCAGTCAAATCAAGGTGAAAAGCACTAGATGGCCATCAAGGCAATTCTTAAGTACTTAAGAAGGACTAAGGATGAGTTCTTGATTTATGGAGAAGGTGACCTCACAATCAGAGGTTACACTAATGCGAGCTTTCAATCTGACAAAGACGACTTTAAGTCTTAGTCAGGTTTTATGTATGTGTTAAATGGAGGGGCGGTATGCTAGAAGAGTTCCAAGCAAGAAACTACAGCTAATTCAACCATGGAATTTGAATACATTGCTACATGTGAAGCGATAAAAGAAGCTGTCTGATTAAAGGGATTTATTGGTTATCTTGGTGCGGTGCCTGAGGCTGTTGATCCAATTACTTTGTATTATGATTACATTGGTGCTATAGATCAAGCAAAGGAAGCACAGTCTTATTAGAAAAACAGACATGTATCCAGAAAATATCATATAATCAAGGAGATTGTTGATGCTAAGATAATAAGACTAGAATATGTACCCTGATCAGAACCTCGCAGATGGTCTGATGAAGCCATTGAGTCAAGTCAAACATGACCAGAATGTTGAAGCATATGGATTAAGACATATGGCTAATTGGCCTTAGTGCAAGTGGGATTTTGTTGGATATGATGTATGCCCTTAAGGCAATTAGGGCGATATATCTTAATTATGTAATAATCCAAATATTCTATTTAATAAATAAAGGCATTTAATCTTTTATTTATATCAGTGTGTTTATAAATATATTATGAATCGTTAAATATATTCATTTATCTATGTTTACAAATGTCCTTGACGTATCATAGCATGAAGTCAGAGAAATTATAGTTAGACTATATTTAGTGGAACCTACTTTGTGTGAAATTATGATTATATCTAAACTATCCCTAGTCATAGTTTAATCAAGAAAGGATATTGATGAAGCGAAAAGACTAGCATGTGGTCAACTTTCTTAGAAAGGGTCCAAGTAGTTAATCTTCTAAGGACTGAAGGTGGTGCCTTAAGTTTGACACATGGATATATCTAGGAGATATATTGGAGACCGCAGTAAGATAAACAATTGGTATATATATCAATGTGTTAGTGTTTATCTTCACACAATAAGCTTTGCGAATATCCTCATACTTGAGATAATAGTTGCCTTGTATGGTACTATTGCTATACTTTGGATTTCTATACACTCAATAATTTAGGGTGTTACGGGTGATTACGGGTATAGTGATGACAACACATTGGTAAGCTGAGTAGTCGGAAAGAATCCATCGCTTCGAATATATTAAGGAGTTATACCTTGCCACTTGTTGAAGTTATGATTGCTATAAACCTCTGATCAGAGTATGTGTTTGATAGACATGGTTTCTAGTCAACCACACTATGGTAAAAGGTAATATACTTTGGTAACAAGTTAATAACTTGGATAACTTGGAGCAACCTTGCTATTAGTGGGGACACTTTAACCGAACCCTACAAACTAGATGGTACTAATATTAAAGAATGGAAGGAGTTCATCGAATTGGACAACTATTGCATTAACCGAGATTAAGTCATAAGTATAAATGACGTTCCAAGTAATGGGGGATGATAGATCCTTGCTAGAGGCGTACTACAGTCGCTTAAGGTAATCGAGTTCTATTTATGGTGTAGAACCTCGAGGCAATGGTTCCATTAGAACAAGGGTTGGTTAAGCCGTAACAGCTCAATACTTCAGGATCTTATAAGGTCACACACATTGGACCTTCATCGGACTGAGTGAAGAACTAATAGATTTATTCTATCATGAAAATATAACATGATAATAATTAGATTATTATTTGGTTGGACCAATGATTTATTTTTGACTGGTGACTAATTAATTAGGTTCATAAATAAATTTGCTAAATTGATTATATCAATTTTATAAGCCAAGGAATTTATCTTTGACAGGTAACTAATTTATTAGGGTCGAAAAATAAATATTTATTTGAAAAGGTTTAAAAGGGAAATTTTGCCAGGGCGAGTTAAATTGGACCGAGAGTATAAAATTATTTTTGTACAGACTCAGGTGTGCAGGAGTGCACCGAAAGGTCGAGCAATGCTGGGCATTGCTTGTGGTAGCCCATGAAAATGGGCTACACATGCGTAGCCCAAAAGGGTGCGCCGCAAGCTGGGCTCGCGAAGGGCTTGCCTTGCGGAACACACAGCGTGCTGTGCCCGTGGGTCATGGTGACTTATGGGCATAACCCGCATGGGATGTGCATATTATGCACATTACACATTGAAAGTAGGGGTGCAATTTTGCTCCCCCAAGCCTATAAATAGGCTCCTATGCTCCCCTTTTTCTAATGTACCAAGTTCAAAAGTAATTCCTATGATAAAGGTTATTTGAATAAGTTATATTTTGAGGAGCTCAATTTTATTCGAACACCTCTAGTTTATATTTTTGGGTGAGGCTTCCAGAGTGGTCTAGCAACTACTCGAGGCTTCTTAGTTCTTCCTCTCAGGGAGGTTTTGGTTGGTGGGGTTCGAGTGGATACTCATAGAGGCTATCCTACGCTTGGAGGCTTGTGCAAGAAGTTTATGCTAAAGCACGCTTTAACTGGTAAGTTTTCTTTCTTTCTCTTTTAATTATTAGGTCTTTTTCTTTAAGCATTTTTAGACTTAATAATTTTGCTTAGGTTGTTTTACATGCTTAGTTTATTTTATGCTTAGTTATAGCTTAGAGTTATAACATGCTTAGGTTATAGCTTAGAGTTATAACATGCTTAGTATAAAATATATGTGCTCGGTTATAATTTAGAACTATGGTATGCCTAGCTTATGCATGCTAACCTAGGTAGAGACTTATTTAGTTAAGGCTTTATTTAGTTTATATGCATCTATTACGAGTTCTTGGGGACATGGACAAAATTTTGAATTTTTGTCATGCCTGTTATGCATGTTCAATTTGACTGTCAGTTCCCAACATTTGTTTGGTAGAAACTACTTCATGTGCAATTATGATTATATCTAAACTATCCCTAGTCATAGGTTTCATCATGAAAGGATATTGATGAAGTGGAAAGACTAGCATGTGGTCAACTTTCTTGGAAAGGGTCCAAGTAGTTAAATCTCCTAAGGACTCAAGGTGGTGCCTTAAGTTTGATACATGGATATATCTGGGAGATATATTGGTGACTGCAGTAAGATAAACACATAGTATATATATCAATGTGTTAGTGTTTATCTTCATGCAATAAGCCTTGCGAATATCCTCATACTTGAGATAATAGTTACCTTGTATGGTACTATCGCTATACTTTGGGTCATTACTACACACTCATTAATTTAGGGTGTTACGGGTAATTACAGGGATAGTGATGACAGCACGTTAAAAAGCTAAGTAGTCGAAAAGAATCCATCGCTCCAGATATATTAAGAAGTTGTAATTGGCCACTTATGAAAGTGATGATTGATGTAAACCTCTGATCAGAGTATGTGTTGGATAGAAATAGTTTCTAGGCAAACACACTATGGTAAGAGGCAAAATGGGGTCAAAGGAATTTTTTTTGCCAAAACAGGGTCTATGGTTTCAAAAATTTGCAAATAAAGAATTCTTAATATTAAATTATGTCAAAAAAATATGTAATCATGTTCTTTTTTATCTGAATTTTTGTACAGTAGTTATTAAATACAATACACATTGGTGAATTATTTTGAAATTTTTTGAATAGTGCAAATATTTTTTGTATTAAAATTATTCAGATATGACGTTTAATTTTTAAATAATAAGTTTAAATTATTAAAATGTTGAATTGTTAAAAATATTTGATGTAACACCGCTATTTTGAATCCGTAGGCCCCCCTTAGCAAATTTTTTGAATCCACAAACCCTGTTTTGTACAAAAAAAATTACTCGATGCCCTATTTTTCAAATGAGTGAAACTACAATGTACTTTTTTAAAGTTTACCCTTTCTTTTAAGCGTTTTAGACTTAATAATTATGCTTAGGTTATAATGCATTCTTAGTTTATTTTATATTTAAATTATAACTTAGAGTTATAATATGTTTAATATAAAATATTTATGTTAGGATATAATTTAGAATTATGATATGCGTAGCCTCTTTGCATGTTGACCTACGTAGAGAATAATTTAGTTAAGGCTTTATTTAAGTTATATGCATATATTAGGAGTTTCTGGGGATGGAAAAAATTTTGAATTTTCGCCATGCCTATTATTCATGTTCCATCTGACTGTCAGTTCCCAACAGTGGTATCAGAGCCTACCTATTTAGTGCATAATTAAGTTAGAAGCGAACTGAATATTATATTCTATATGAAATGATTATTGTTTATTTAATTATTTGGAACAATGTATATGATCTTGTGCTTATCATTTCAAGGTTAGAAAATGTTTGTGAATAATTTTGTATAAGTCTGCTCAACTTATTTAAATTATACAAGTTTTAATAATTTATTTAAAATACAAGGGTTATAGATGCTTTTAATTTACATGAATTGAAAGAACAAAATTTATTAGTTCAAGAGAATGCATTGGTCTTTGAGTTTATGCCTGTATTTGTTCTGGCTAAGGATTGGACTTGGGTTCGACTCCTCACAGGGCATCTCTCCTACCTGAGAACCTATATCGATGCAGATTGAATTGACCAATGTGGGGATTGAATATGGACTAATTTATTTCTAGTATATAAGATGGTGCTTATATATGTTTCTATAACAAAGTAAGAATTAAATTTATTGAATAAAAGTTTAAAGGAAACGTAATATAAATATAATAAATAAAAGTGTTAATTATTTTGCATATAATATAGGTTGATGGAATAATTATAATAAAGAGCTTGAACCCACCTAAGGTTAGACCTTTTAAATTAATTCTAAAATTCTCTGAGTTAGTATAAGTTATTATAAATATGTCCATCTGATAAAATCCTAGATTGAGCGAGACGTTTAACACTCATAAAATCCTGAAGTAAATATATTAAGGCAAATTATAGTCTTCCTTACTCAAATTTATAATACGGTCTCTTTGGGCTATCAAAGTGCTACGCAAAGCGTTCCTTCTAGTCCACATTGACTGGTTGTAAAGTTTAGGATAGGGTCTACCTTAACGGAACTGGGGTAGTACACCATAAAATTAGGGGCTAGGCCCAGATCTGAGACATATTCAAGGAGATGCTAATATAAGAGCACACTTCCCTTAAGATTAGGGAACTTGAATGTATTAGCAATTGGATGCGATGCTAATGGAATAGGATTCCAACTATAACTTACTAATATGACTTGACTCCTAAAATTGGGGTTTGTAATAGACTAGTTATAGATGCTACCTACTAGGAAATTTAGATGGGCTAAAATTCCTGAATTCAATTGAATGGGCTATTGTAAATTTTGAAGAAAATAGTAGGACAAATGTATTTAATTAGAAGACCTTATATTAAATACATGTACTTAAACTAATAGCTAAACACTTTTGTTTTCTTTTGCCTTAGTTTGAACATGAACTCCATTTTAAAAATTCGTCTTAATTACATCCGAGTTTTAACAGCGATTGACTACTTAGATTGGATCAAGGATGTAAGGGACACCCTTAAGGATTATGAATTGACATATGTTCTTGAAAATGCATTCACAAAAATTCATAGCACGAATGCACTGGCTGTAATTAAGCAAGCATGGTTGAAGTATCTAAAGGATTCGATTTATATATCACACTCACTGTTAGATACTATAAATCCTATGATATGTTTATAGTGTGATCACATGAGTCTGGAAACCATGTTGATCCATATAAAGCGTTTGCCTGAAAAGGCAAGGTATGAAAGGTTTAAGTTAACTAATGAACTTTTCAACTCTAAGATGAAGGAAGTGTAACGCCCCCCCCTATAGGGAGCGTCACGGTAACTATAAACACCCAATAAACAACTCTACTCCACTATATAGAGTTCAATACTTATAGATTTAATACGTACAAATACTAATATAATGTTTTAAACTCCAAATTATTCTCCAAATATTTCTCAATGTCACTTTACATTTCTCACTCTCTAGTACAAGCCATTATTCTACAAACCATAATATTACATTAAAATATAAATCCACCTCGAATCTTTCCTTAATTGCTCTTTAAGCTGATCCACCTGTACCACTTTGGTCCAAGCTATCTACAAGTTCTCCACCTACGCGTAGAAAATCAACTACACACTAAGCAATTTGCTTAGTGGTGTCCATAAAAAAAATATAACAACTTTGAATATTTTTAAAATAGAAACAAAGTATATTTATAAGTCAAAAACAAATTAACCAACTTTATGGAACCAAATCACAAAACTTATATAGTCATCCTTTCAAAGTATAATCAAATTTATATCCAATTTTTCCAAACACTTTAACCACATATTGCCCAAAGTAAACAAGTCCTGAATAACGGTAAAATGGATACGGGAGCGGACAAGCCCGAAGCCAAAGCTTCAAAATCAATATATCGGTCAAGCCCGAAGCCGAAGCTTCAAAAATCAATTTATCGGTCAAGCCCGAAGCCGAAGCTTCAATATCAATATATATATATATATATATATCATAATATCGGCCAAAGCCCGAAGCCAAAGCTTCAATTGTTTGTATAGTACTGTACCCCCCTTTATTGGCGCCAATCTACTCTGACCCGTATTCTACTCGTTTAATGAGGGCAATAAATCAAAGTAACATCTTAAAAATTCCAGTATAAACCATCAATCATAATTCAACATAACTTCAGTAATTAAGAAATCCAAATCCCAAATTTTTAAGCATCAAACTTCAATTAAAACTCAATAAAATCAATATCATACTTTCCAGAATTTTTCCAGGTTTCATAACCTGACTTCCCCTACATTTTTCACTATAAAAACATCATCCAATCGAAGAACTTTCTTCTAAACACAATTAGGCACATGTCGCAGCTTTCCAAAACCACCTGAATCACAGAAATCCAAATTTTATAACCAAAGTTATGATCAAAATACTAAACAGTGTACAAAGCTGAGATTTTCCGAAACAGATTTCATGACTCAACTTCAAACGAAAATTTAACATTGAAAACGAACGAAATTAATAAGGTTTCTTCTGAACATATGTTCCTTACTTTCTGTAGATATCAATAGAATCAAGAATCGTAAAATCGGATTTATATAACGAGAGAAAACATTAAAACAAAACAGGTATACAATCTGGAAAATTTTCTGAAAAACCAATAAATCGAAATTTGGGACACAAACCTTTTTCTATGCTCTTTCTAGCTCTCTTCTACCCCTTTTTCCTTTGATTTACTTGCAATAGCTTCCTCTACAACAGCCATATATAATTCTATCAAGATATTGCATAAATAAACTTCCTAATACCATAAATATGCTTAATCTACCATAAATTCTACTAATTAAGCTTTAATTTCACCAAAAATCACTCACCTCAAACTCGGATTACTATTCATCTGAATCTTAATTTCTAAAATCCTCCTCTTCTAGTCTTGATTGACTGAAATTGATGATGATAGAGAGCTTAAGGATCGATTTCTGACAAGAATTCAAAGTTGAATCGAAGAAATCGGAAGTTTTTGGATTATAGAAAATTTTTGGTAAAGGAAAGGAAGAAGGAAGGAAATGATGAAGATAAGGAAGAGAAGAAGATAAGCTGGTAAGTTATGTATATATTTTCTTTTTTTTTTCAATTTCCAATATTGCCCTTGGACAAATAATTAAATGTCCAATTCATCCTTCTTACTATAATTAGCTCTTATTTCCTCATGTCTTATATCCAATAACAACAATAACAATAAAAATAATTTCTATGATATTTTTAATACCATAGTAATTTATTATAAGCAAAATTTTGGGAATTTCGGTTCGTTACAATTCTCCCCCTCTTATGAATTTTCGTCTCGAAAATTTCCTGAAAACAATTGCGGATATTGAGTTTTCATTGTGTCTTCCGGTTCCCAAGTTGCTTCTTCAACCTTATGATTCCTCCAAAGTACTTTTACCAAAGGTATAGACTTGTTTCTCAATTGTTTAACCTCTCTCGCTAAGATTTGTACCAGTTCCTCTTCATACGTTAGGTCGGGTTCGATTTCTACGACATCAGGAGATAAGATATGTGATGGATCTGATCTGTATCTCCTTAACATTGACACATGGAACACATTACGAATTTTGTCGAGCGTTGGGGGTGGTGCCAACCGATAAGCTACCGGTCCAACCTTCTCTATAACCTCATATGGGCCAATGAATCTCGGACTGAGCTTGCCTTTCTTACCAAATCGCAGGACTTTCTTCCAAGGAGATACTTTGAGAAACACTTTATCTCCCACTTCATAAGTAATGTCTTTTCTTTTTAGATCAGCATAAGATTTTTGTCTATCCGATGCAGCCTTCAATCTTTCTTGAATAAGTTTTACCTTCTCTTTTGTCTCCTGAATCAAATCCACTCCCACAATCTTGTTTTCACTAAGTTCGGTCCAATATAATGGAGTTCGACATTTTCTTCCATACAATGCTTCATATGGCGCCATTTGTATGCTTGACTGATAGCTGTTATTATAGGCAAACTCTATGAGGGAGAAAATTCTTATCCCAACTTCCTTCAAATTCAATGATACAACTTCTCATCATGTCTTCCAACACCTGAATTACTCTTTCAGATTGACCATCTGTTTGAGGATGAAATGAAGTACTGAAATGAAGTTTGCTACCTAAGGCCTCTTGCAACTTCTTCCAAAATCTCAAAGTAAATCTTGGATCTCGGTCAGAAATGATTGAAATAGGCACTCCGTGTAGCCTTACTATCTCATCTATATATAACTGAGCCAACCTATCAAGTGAATAATCCATCCTAACTGGAAGAAAGTGGGCAGACTTTGTCAATCTATCTACAACAACCCACACTGCATCATGTTTCTTCTGTGTACGTGGTAAAGACGTCACGAAGTCCATTGTGATTCTTTCCCATTTCCATTCTGGAATTATTATAGGTTGCAACAATCCAGAAGGAACTTGATGTTCTGCTTTCACCTGTTGACAAGTTAGACATTGAGCAACATAATTAGTAATGTCTTTCTTCATTCCATTCCACCAATAATGGCTCTTCAAATTTTGGTACATCTTGTTTGCTCCTGGATGCATCGCATAAGGACTACTATGCCCCTCTTGTAAGATATTCTTCTTTAATTCTTCATTGTTTGGCACACATAGTCTATCTTTAAAATATAGACACCCATCTTCTTGAACCATATAGTCGTCTACGATACCCACTTGTGTCCATGCTCGAATAATCTTTAAGTCATTGTCTTCATTTTGTGCTTGCTTAACCTGTTGTAGTAGTACAGGTTGAATCTTTAATTCTGCAATTAAGGCTCCACTACTGGTAAGAGCTAACCCCGTATTCATAGCCCTTAGTGCCATCATTGTCTTTCGGCTGAGAGCATCTGCCACTACATTAGCCTTTCCTGGATGGTAATCAATAAGACAATCGTAATCTTTAATGAATTCCATCCACCTTCTTTGCCTTAAATTCAACTCTTTCTGTGTTGACAAATATTTCAAACTTTTGTGATCTGTATAAATATAACATTTTTCTCCATAAAGATAATGTCGCCAAATTTTCAAGGCAAAGACTATTGCAGCCAATTCCAAATCATGAGTAGGATAATTCCTTTCATGATTCTTCAATTGCCTGGAAGCATAGGCAATCACTTTTCCTTCTTGCATCAAAACACACCCAAGACTACTATGTGAAGCATCACTATAGATTACAAAATCTTTTCCAGGTTCTGGTTGGGTAAGGATGGGTGCTTCTGTTAACATCGCTTTCAACTTCTCAAAACTTTCTTGACACTTGTGATTCCACTCAAATTTTGCATTCTTTTGAAGTAGTTTCGTCAGTGGGGTAGCGATGACTGAAAATCCCTTCACAAATATTCTATAATATCCTGCTAAGCCAAGGAAACTTCTGACTTCCGTGGGGTTCTTTGGTGGTTTCCATTCAACAACTGCTTCTATCTTCTTAGGTTCCACTTTAATTCCTTCTGCAGAAACAATATGGCCTAAGAAAGAAACTTCTTTAAGCCAAAAATCACATTTGCTAAGTTTGGCATACAATTTATTTTCCCTTAAAGTTTGGAAAACTATCCGCAAATGTTGATCATGCTCTTCCCGTGACTTAGAATACACCAAAATATCATCAATGAAAACCACTACAAACCTTTCTAAATATAAGCAAAAGACACGGTTGATAAGGTCCATAAATGCTGCTGGTGCATTAGTTAGACCAAATGGCATCACCAAAAATTCATAGTGCCCATATCTGGTTCGGAAAGCCGTCTTTACAATATCATCATCTTTCACTCTCATCTGATAGTAGCCCGATCTCAAATCAATCTTGGAGAAGTATTTGGCACCCTTGAGTTGATCAAATAAGTCTTCAATCCTTGGCAATGGATACTTGTTCTTGACTGTCAATTTATTCAACTCCCGGTAATCAATACATAATCGGAGCGACCCATCTTTCTTCTTAACAAACAACACTAGTGCACCCCACGGGGATATACTCGGGCGTATGAATCCTTTCTCTAACAATTCTTGCAACTGAATCTTTAACTCTTTCAGTTCAGCAGGCGCCATTCTGTATGGTGCTTTGGATACTGGTGCGGTACCCGGCAATACATCAATTGCGAATTCTACCTCTCTTTTTGGTGGCAAACCTGGTAGTTCTTCTGGAAATACATCAGGAAAATCACATACCGTAGGAATATTCTGCAATTCTAACTCAACTTCCTTTAATTCTAGAGTGAAGATTAGGTAGGCCTGACATCCATTCCTAACCAGCCTTTTAGTCTTCATAAAAGAAATTATATTACAGAGATAATCTGATCTTTCACCCACGATAACTATTTCTTCTCCATCAGAAACTTGAAGTGACATTCTTTTGTTTTTGCAATCCACCACAGCTCGATGTTCCGATAACCAATCCATTCCCAAGATAACATCGAAATCTCGGAAAGGTAACTCAATTAAATTTGCATGGAAAAGTTGATGTTGAATCATAATAGGGTAATTCATGTACACTTTGTTTACTATCACACTGTGTCCTAAAGGATTAGTCACTTCAATATTTTCTCCTAATTCTTCTACACGCAATCCTTTCTCTTGTGCTAATGCAGTACATATATATGAATGAGATGAACCAGGATCTATCAAAGCATAAACATCATGATTAAAGAATAAAAATTTACCGACAATAACTTCGGTAGATTCTCTAGTCTCAGGCCCTCGAATTGCATAACTTCGCGCCATTCCTCCCGGTCTACCACTCTGCGGTGCTTGTTGAGCCACATCATGCCCACTTGAACCACTAGCATTTCCTCTTCCCCTTCCTCTTCCACCTTGCATTGTAGGAGTAGGATCTACTGTAGGTGCAGATGTACTTATCTGTCTTTGAGGACAATTTGCAATCAAATGTTCCCTCGAGCCACATTTAAAGCAGACTCTACCTTTTCTCCAACATTCCCCTATATGCATCCTTCCACAATTAGAACATTGTGGAATATTTCCTCTGCCTTGACCTGAAGGTACACTAGCCGCTGACCCCGTACTTATGGTTTGTCTCGGTGAAAACCCTCTAAAATGAGATTGTGTTTGTTCTGATGTTCCCTTCTGTTTCTTACTTGGAGATTCTGAACTAGCTGGACCCTGTGATCCCTTTTGAAATCCAGACCTTTTAGCCATTCTTTGTTGTCTATCTGAATTAATCTTCTCAATGCCCGTAGCAGCATCAACCAAGTCATTGAACACTCTGATCTTTTGTGCAAGTAAATGCACTCTAATTTCATCATTCAGCCCATCCTCGAATCTCTTACATCGCCTCACTTCACTGTCAACGATATCACGAGCATACCTCTCGAGTTTGAGGAATTAAACTTCATATTCTGATGCAGTCATTCGTCCTTGTCTCAAAGACAAGAACAATTTCCTCTGCTCTTCTTTGAATCGTTCACTAACGTACTTTTTGTCAAATTGTTCCAAGAAAAGTCCCCAAGTGATTTCTCCGGGTCGCCTTTCTCTCACAAAATAATCCCACCACCTCCTAGCTTGTTCTTTGAGTAGACCTTGCACACAGTCTAATCTCTCTTCATCTATAAAATGAAGCCTAGTCATACACCATTTAGTATGATCAAGCCAATCTTCTGCAATTGCAGGATTCACTGTATCCCCTTTGAAATCATCAGCTGAAAGCTTCTTGATTCTTTTAAGAGGAGTTCTCTCCTCTCTTCTTTCAATGCGAGGTAGTACAGGAACTTGGGGGATTTGTATGTTTCGCAGTACTTGTGTGATTACTTCAGTAGTCATATGCTGAAGTAAAGCAGCTTGTGCCGGAGTAGGTTGTTTAGGAAACCCATGAACTGGTGGTGGTTCTTGTCTTTGTTCATCCCCTTGTCCAATACGGACCGTACTCTCAGCATCCTCTTCCTCACTCCGGTTGTGACTACTACTAGCCATTCTCATTCCTGAAAATTGGACCAAAGTGGATCAACAACTAACATAACATATTTATATCCTAAATGGCATGCACATCTTAGTCCTAGAATCGCCTAAACCTCAGCTCTGATACCAACAAATGTAACGCCCCCCTATAGGGAGGGTCACGGTAACTACAAACACCCAATAAACAACTCTACTCCACTATATAGAGTTCAATACTTATAGATTTAATACGTACAAATACTAATATAATGTTTTAAACTCCAAATTATTCTCCAAATATTTCTCAATGTCACTTTACATTTCTCACTCTCTAGTACATGCCATTATTCTACAAACCATAATATTACATTAAAATATAAATTCACCTCGAATCTTTCCTTAATTGCTCTTTAAGCTGATCCACCTGTACCACTTTGGTACAAGCTATCTACAAGTTCTCCACCTACGCGTAGAAAATCAACTACACGCTAAGCAATTTGCTTAGTGGTGTCCATAAAAAAAATATAACAACTTTAAATATTTTTAAAATAGAAACAAAGTATATTTATAAGTCAAAAACAAATTAACCAACTTTATAGAACCAAATCACAAAACTTATATAGTCATCCTTTCAAAGTATAATCAAATTTATATCCAATTTTACCAAACACTTTAACCATATATTGCCCAAAGTAAACAAGTCCTGAATAACGGTAAATTGGATACGGGAGCGGACAAGCCCGAAACCAAAGCTTCAAAATCAATATATCGGTCAAGCCCGAAGCCGAAGCTTCAAAAATCAATATATCGGTCAAGCCCGAAGCCGAAGCTTCAATATCAATATATATATATATATATATATATATATATATATATATATATATATCATAATATCGGCCAAAGCCCGAAGCCAAAGCTTCAATTGTTTGTACAGTACTGTACCCCCCTTTACTGGCGCCAATCTACTCTGACCCGTATTCTACTCATTTAATAAGGGCAATAAATCAAAGTAACATCTTAAAAATTCCAGTATAAACCATCAATCATAATTCAACATAACTTCAGTAATTAAGAAATCCAAATCCCAAATTTTTAAGCATCAAACTTCAATTAAAACTCAATAAAATCAATATCATACTTTCCAGAATTTTTCCAGGTTTCATAACCTGATTTCCCCTACATTTACACTATCGAAACATCATCCAATCGAAGAACTTTCTTCTAAACACAATTAGGCACATGTCTCAGCTTTCCAAAACCACCAGAATCACAGAAATCCAAATTTTATAACCAAAGTTATGATCAAAATAATAAACAGTGTACAAAGCTGAGATTTTCCGAAACAGATTTCATGACTCAACTTCAAACGAAAATTTCACATTGAAAACGAACGAAATTCAATAAGGTTTCTTCTGAACATATGTTTCTTACTTTCTGTAGATATCAATAGAATCCAGAATCGTTAAAATTGGATTTATATAACGAGAGAAAACATTAAAACAAAACAGGTATACAATCTGGAAAATTTTCCGAAAAACCGATAAATCGAAATTTGGGACACAAACCTTTTTCTATGCTCTTTCTAGCTCTCTTCTACCCCTTTTTCCTTTGATTTACTTGCAATAGCTTCCTCTACAACAGCCATATATAATTCTATCAAGATATTGCATAAATAAACTTCCTAATACCATAAATATGCTTAATCTACCATAAATTCTACTAATTAAGCGTTAATTTCACCAAAAATCACTCACCTCAAACTCGAGTTACTATTCATCCGAATCTTAATTTCTGAAATCCTCCTCTTCTAGTCTTGATTGACTGAAATTGATGATGATAGAGAGCTTAAGGATCGATTTCTGACAAGAATTCGAAGTTGAATCGAAGAAATCGGAAGTTTTTGGATTATAAAAAATTTTTGGTAAAGGAAAGGAAGAAGGAAGGAAATGATGAAGATAAGGAAGAGAAGAAGATAAGCTGGTAAGTTATGTATATATTTTCTTTTTTTTTTCAATTTCCAATATTGCCCTTGGACAAATAATTAAATGTTCAATTCATCCTTCTTACTATAATTAGCTCTTATTTCCTCATGCCTTATATCCAATAACAACAATAACAATAAAAATAATTTCTATGATATTTTTAATACCATAGTAATTTATTATAAGAAAAATTTTGGAAATTTCGGTTCGTTACAGGAAGGGACATGTGTTGTAGTATACATCATCAAGATTAGAGATTTTATAGTGAAATTGGAATCACTGGGATATACAGTCAGTCAATCCTTGGGAATAGATATCCTATTGGATTCTTTACCCATCAGCTATGCTGATTTTATAAACTAACATTGCTTCAAAGTTCAGGACTGTACCTTCCCAGAATTGATTAATGCATTAAGAAAATTCAATGCCAGAAGTAAAGAATTTTCGAGTGAGTCTACAAACAAATATTCTCCAAAAAATGGCCCGGAGAATACTGTCACCATAGGAGTAGTTAAAGGGTTTAAAAAAGAGGAAAGAAAAGAAGACATCTAAGTATGTCTGCTTACAATTTGGGAAACCGAGACATTGGAAGAGGGATTGGAAAGCTCATATTTCTGAGCATTTGAAGAAGAAGCCTGCATAGGCATCTACTTCAGGTATGTTTGTAATTGAAAACTTTGCTACTTTTTCTCGTGAATCCACTTGGGTATTAGATACTAGTTGTGGTTCTCTCATCTGCACTTCTGTGCAGGGACTACGGAACAGTAGAAGACTTGTAAAAGGGGAGATAGACCTACATGTGGGAAATAGAGCCAGAGTTGCTGCATTAGCCGTAGGAAGCTTTTATCTTATTTTTCCAAGTGGACTTATTTTAGTTTTCAATAATGGTTACTACATTCCAAGTGTTACAAAGAATATTGTATCTATTGCGTGTCTAGTAGCAGAAGGATTTGAAATTTTATTTTTGAAGAACCATTGTAAGATTCGTTTGAATAATGTTCTTTATGGTTATGGGATGTTAAAAGGTGACATTTATGTTCTTGATACTAAAATAGAAGTTTTTAATATAAATAATGTGAAGAAAGTTAAATCAGATAATGAGAATTCCTTCTACTTATGGCATTATCTTTTAGGCCATATAAACAAAGATCGCTTAACCAAGTTGCATAAGCGTGGAGACTTGGGCCCAATAGACTTGGAGTCTTATGGTGATTGTGAACCTTGTTTAAGAGGAAAAATGGCAAAGTTACCCTTTTAAGAAAAGGGTGAACGAGCCACGAGTACATTAGAACTAATACATACTGATGTGTGTGGTCCAATGAGTGTTTAGGCACTAGGAGGATACTCCTACTTCATAACCTTTTTGATGATTATTCACGATACAGTTATTTATACTTAATGAAGCATAAGTCTGAAAGTTTTGAAAAGTTCAAAATATTCAGAACTGAAGTAGAGAAACAACTTAAGAGAAGTATTAAAACACTTTGATCGAATCGAGGTGGAGAATACTTTAGTCATGAATTTCAGGATTATCTAAAGAAAAATGGGATAGTTCCCTAATGGACCCCTCCTTATATGCCCCAACACAATGAAGTGTCAGAAAGGAGGAATCGAACTTTATTAGATATGGTTTAGTCCATGAAAGCCATACAGGTCTCTGCAAATCCTTTTAGGGATATGCACTAGAGAGCGCAGTTTATGTATTAAACAGAGTGCCCTCTAAATCAGTTGATTTTACACCTTACGAAAGATGGTGTAATAGAAAGCCATCTCTAAGTCACTTAAGAGTATGGGGCTATCATGCTATGGTAAAAAGGATAGCGTCAGATAAGCTAAACAACAAATCTGACTAGTGTGTGTTCATTGGATATCCAAAGGAAACTATTGGATATCTATTTTACCAACCCGAAGAACAAAAGGTATTTGTGTCTTGGAATGCCCACTTTTTACATATCAGAATGGCTCAAAGGTTTGCAAGCTGCATAGATCTATTTATGGACTTAAGCAGACATATAGGAGTTAGAATATGAGGTTTGATCAAACAATTCGTGAACTAGATTTCTGTCCAAACGTTAATGAGCCTTGTGTTTATAAGAAGGTTAGTGGGAGTGCAGTCGTTTTCTTAGTATTGTATGTCGATGATATTCTACTAGTAGGAAATGATATTTCCTTTCTTCAAAATGTAAAAGTATGGTTGTTCAAAAAATTCTCTATGAAAGACCTTGGTGAAGCAGCACTTATACTAGGTATAAAGATCTATAGGGACAGATCCAAGAGGCAGTTAGGTCTTTCTCAAAGTACATACATAGACATGGTATTGAATAGGTACAAGCTTGAACATTCAAATAAAGGTTATCTCCCAATGAGAAAGGGGATTAACCTATCTAAGGCTGAGTGTCTGAAGACAACTTAGGAGAGAAAGCGTATGAAGGATGTGCACTATACATCCACAATAGGATCCATCATGTATGCTATGATATGTACTAGGCCAGATGTCTCTCAAGCTTTGAGCATTATGAGTAGATATCAATCAGATCCAGGTAAAACGCACTGGATGGCCATCAAGGAAATTCTTAAGTGCTTGAGAAGGACTAAATATGAGTTCTTAATCTATGGAGAAGGCGACCTCACAATTAGAGGTTACACTAACACGAGTTTTCAATCTAACAAGGATGACTTCAAGTCTTAGTCAGGTTTTGTGTACGTGTTAAATGGAGGGGTTGTATGCTAGAAGAGTTCTAAGCAAGAAACTATTGTTGATTCAACCACGAAATCTGAATACATTACTGCATGTGAAGCAGCAGAAGAAGCTGTCTGGTTAAAGAGATTTATTGGTGATCTCGGTGTGGTGCCTGAGTCTGTTGATCTAATTGCTTTGTATTATGATAACTATGGTGCTATAGTTCAGGCAAAGGAACCACGGCCTCATCAGAAAAATAGACATGTATCCAAAATGTATTATATAATCAGGGAGATTATTGATGCTAAGATAATAAGACTAGAATATGTACCCACTAATTAGAACCTCGTGGATGGTCTGACGAAGCCATTAGCTCAAGTCAAACATGACCAACATGTTAAAGCATATGGATTAAAACATATGGCTAATTGGTTTTGGTGCAAATGGGAGTTTGTTGGATATGATCTATGCGGGCGATATATCTTAATTATGTAATAGTAAGAATATTTTTTTTACTTAATAAAGGCATTTAATCTTTTGTTTATATCGATGTGTTCATAAATATATTATAGATGGTTAAAATATATTAATTGATGTATGTATACAAAAGTCTACTTTATGTGCAATTATGATTATATCTAAACTATCCATAGTTATAGCTTCATTAAGAAAGGATATTGATGAAGAGGAAAGACTAACATGTGGTCAACTTTCTAGGAAAGGGTCCAAGCAGTTATATCTCCTAAGGACTGAAGGTGGTGCCTTAAGTTTGACACATAGATATATCTGGGAGATATATTGGTGACCGTAGCAAGATAAACACTTGGTATATATATCAATGTGTTAGTGCTTATCTTCATGCAATAAGCCTTGCGAATATCCTCATACTTGAGATACTAGTTACCTTGTCTGGTACTATTGCTATACTTTGGGTCATTACTACATACTCATTAATTTAGGGTGTTACGGGTGATTACCGGTATAGTGATGACAACACGTTGGTAAGCTAAGTAGTCGAAAAGAATCCATCGCTCCAGATATATTAATGAGTTGTACCTAACCGTTTGTTGAAGTGATGATTATTGCAATCCTCTGATCAGAGTATGTGTTTGATAGAAATAGTTTGTAGTCAAACACACTATGGTAAAAGGCTATATACTTCGGTAATAAGTTAATAACTGGGATAGCTTGGAGCAACCTTGCTATTAGAGGGTTAACACTTTAGCCAAACCCCCTATAAACCAGATGGTACTAATATTAAAGAACGGAAGGAATTTATCGCATTGGATAACTGTTGCAAAAACCAGGATTAAGTCATAAGCACAAAAGACGTTCCGAGTAATGGGGGATGGTAGACCCTTGCTAGAGGCGTACTACAGTCATTTAAGGTAATCAAGTTCTATTGACGGTCTAGAACCTCAAGCTAATGGTTTCATTAGAACAAGGGTTGGTTAAGCCTTAACAGCTCAATACTTCAGGATCCTATAAGGTCACACATATTGGACCTTCATCGGACTGAGTAAAGAAGTAATAGATTCAATTTATTACAAAAATATAACATACTACTAATTAGATTATTATTTGGTTGGAACAAGATTTTTTATTTATTGACCAGTAACTAATTTATTAGGGTCATTAAAGAAAATATTTATTTAAAGGAGAGCCAAAATTGTATTGCCAAAAGCCAGGGTTAGACCCTGCGCACATAGGCCCCGCAAGCCTGAAAGGAGTTGTGGGGACTATGACCGAAGGCCCATACGAGTGCATGGTGCACTAGTGGGCCGCATGCCCTGCAAGCCCAGCTTGCGTGGGCACACGGCCTAGGCTGAGCAAAAGCTGCACAAGCAGCGCTTGTACAGCCTAAAAGGGCCTTCCGAGAGCAGGGCTCGCGGGCCTGCCTTACGCAGCACGATAAGTAAGCTGGGTTAACTTGAGCAGCTCGCAGATCCTATAGGATCCACGTATTGTGCCAAGGGCGGGATGTGTATTTACCCATCCCGCATTAATTGGGTGGAGCCTTTGCTCCATGTATAAATAGGGGCTCCCTTCTCTATTGTTCAATGTACCAATTCAAGTGGAACTTGAATATTTTAGATTATATTTTTGGGTAGGTTTTTGGAGTGGCCGAGCAGATACTCCAGGTTCTTCAGTTCTTCCTTATTGGGAGGTTTCGGTTGGAGGGGTTCGTGTGGATAGTCATAGAGGCTATCCTACACTTGGAAGCTTGTGCAAGGAGGTTCTGCTAAAAGCACGCTTCAACTGGTATGTCTTTATTTTTCTCTTTTAATTATTAGTTCTTTTCTTTTAAGTGTTTTAGACTTAATAATTATGCTTAGGTTATATGCATGCTTAGTTTATTTATATTTAAATTATAACTTAGAGTTATAATATGTTTAATATAAAATATTTATACTAGGATATAATTTAGAATTATGATATGCCTAGCCCCTTTGCATGTTGACCTAAACAGATAATAATTTAGTTAAAGCTTTATTTAATTTATATGCATCTATTAGGAGTTTCTGGGGACAGGGAAAAAATTTTAAATTTTCGTCATGCCTGTTATTCATGTTCAATCTATTTGTGTTTTGATTTCTGTTCTTATTTGATTTTTTATCTCTGTTAAATCTTGAGTAAATCGGTTTATAAGAATCTGGAAATCAAGGAATAAATCCCTACATGTGGTATCAGAGCGTTTTAGTTCTTGAACCTGTGGTTACATGCGTTTTTCTGTAAAAATGTAAGTTCTGTGAATTGTTGGTTGCATATTTTCTTTGAGATTTTTTGTTTCCTATTTCTGTGTTACTGAAATCATTTTAAATCTTGTATTTTGAAGATTTGTGTGAAATGTTTTCTTTAGTGTTCTGAAATTTCTCTCTTCAATTCATTTTTCACAGATTTAGTTTGCATATTCTTTGGTCTAGATTCGTTTCTGCTGGTAATTTTGCATATATTGTATGCTAGTTCTTCTGTTTAGCATCTTCTAAGTCAAATATATGTGAAATTGTTCTTCTTTTTGGTAAGTTCTTGAATTTACTGATTTGTTTTCTCAGTAAATTTCCTGAATTTGTGAATTATTTTTGAGTTTCCTTGTTTGCGGCTTTTCTTGGTAAGCTGTTCATTTAATCACCTTGATTCTAACCAATTTTTTTTTAAATATTCGTTTCATATGAGCCCGTGTTTGAGGAAGGCTTGAGTATCTGGTTGGAATGTTGAGCTGTGTTCCTTGTTTTTAAGTAAAGCTTCTGAGAGGTAATTTGTTGAACTTTTATTCCTTAAGTTGCAAGTTTTATTAAAACGGAAGAGCTAATCATTGTAAGTATTTCCTAACCAAATACTATTTTAATATTGTTGTTGGCTGTTGGATTGATTTTATGCTGTTAATTTGCTTGTCAGAATAAAAATACATGCTTATTCTGTTTGCAAACCTATATGCTTATCTTGGTTCATTGTTTAAGATTATTTTTATTAATCCGTTTGCTAGTATACTCTTGTTTGTATATGAAATCATATTAATGAAATCTTACTGTTTTTTACTTAAATTTCAATAATCTGTTTCATTTGTTTATATAAGTTTGAGTTAGTTCTGGTTATTTTTGGTTATATTGGCAGTGATTGTCTCATTGTGCTTTTCTTTTTGTTAAATTGTTTAGTTCTTGTTTTTATATCTTATTTGTTTTAGTTGCTCTTTTGCCATTAGCTATCTATTTTTAGTCCTGTTTATTTTTAAGATGTCTAGTGTTAGGATTAGTTAGATAAGTTCGATATGGTAAGAGTGATTTTTCTCTTTGGAAAGAAAAGGTAAAGGCTGTTTTAATACAAAATGAATGTGTTAAGGTCCTTAATGACTTGTCTAGTTTGCCTGCTTCTATGTCTAATGATGAAAAATAAGATATGATGAATTTGGCTTATTCAACCATTGTTTTAAACTTGAATGATAATGTTCTTAGGAGAGTTAGTGGACATGATACTATTCCTAAGTTGTGGTTAAAATTAGAGCAGTTGTACATGACCCCTAACACTGCTAAGACATCATATTTGAAAGGGCAATTCTTTATATTAAAATGAATTTAACTAAATCTATCGATGATAACTGTGAGGATTTCCAAAAGTTAGTTTTAGAATTAGAAAATTCGGGTGTTTCTATAGCTGAGGAAGATAAATCTATAATTTTGCTAAATTCAATTTGTGAAAAGTTTAAATGTGTTAAAGAAGCTCTTAAATATGGTAGAGAAACTCTAGAAGTAGATGATATCATTGTTGCCCTTAAAATGAAAGAACTTGAAATTGAATCTGAGTCTAAAGGTAAAAATCAGATTGGTGATGAGTTGTTTATCAAGAGTAATAACAATGAAAATAAGCCAAAGTCCTTTAAAAGTAATAAGCTTCAGCAAGGCAATAAGTCTAGCAGTTCTAATTTGCAAAATTATAGTGAATTGACCTGGTTTTAATGGAAAAATTACATGTTATTATTGTAAGAAAGTTGTTTATACTAGAAGGTTTTGCAAAGTAAGGCTATATAAGATGAAATCTGACAATGTTGACCAAGATGTTGTTAATAATAACATTGTTGTTTTTGATGATGATTGTGAAGTTTTGAATGTGAGTCAAAACTGTGATTTGACTTCTTGGGTCTTAGATTCAGGATGCATTTTTCATATGTCCTCTAAGAAAGATCTCTTTGTTAATCTTGAACTGTTTAAGGGAGCTAGTAAGGTCTTTATGGGTAATGGTTCCTCTTGTAATGTTCATGGTATTAGGTCTGTCTTGTCTATATGTAAAAATGGATCTAAATGTGTTTTAAGCAATGTTAGATATGTGACTGGTATTAAAAGAAATTTGATTTCTCTTAGTCAATTGGATGGTAAAGGTCTAAGTTTTTCTGCTCAAGGTGGAGTTTTAAGTATTGTTAAAAATAATAAATGCTTGTTGAGTGGAAAACTTGTTAATGGCCTGTATATTCTTGATGGTTTTGCTGTAATTGGTTCAACTTAGAATGTTAATAAGCCTGCTATTTTGAATGAGCCTGTTGTTTCTAATGTGCATGCTAATATTGTAACGACCTGAAATTTCAAAATTTACTTATAGTAAATTATTACGGTATTAAAATATCATGAAAATTATTTTTGTAATTATTATTATTATTATTAGATATAAGACATGAGGAAGTAATTTAATTGAGAAAGGATGATTTAGGAATTAATTATTTGTTGGAGGGCATAATTGGAAAAAGGGGAATAAAAAAAATCTATACCTTATAATCCTAATCCTAATCTTATAGGTATCATTCTCTCCTCTCCTTCATCTTCAAGTTCTTCTTCATTCTCCTTTATCCTTTATTATAATTTCCCTAACTTAAAAGCTTCCAATTTCTTTGATTCAACTTCGAATTCTTGTTAGAAATCGATCTTTAAGCCCTCTATCCTCATTAATTTTAGTGAATCAAGATTAGAAGAAGAGGATTTAACTTTCTAGTCTTCGGATGAATAGTAACTCGAATATGAGGTAAGTGATTTTTGGTGAAATTAAAGCTTAATTAGTATAATTCATGGTAGATTAAACATATTTATGGTATTATGAAGCTTATCTATGCATTATCTTGATAGGATTATATAGGGCTATTGCAGAGAAAGCTAATATTAGTGAAGAAAAAGGGAAAGAGGTGGAAAAGAACCAGTGAAGGACTTAAAGAGGTCTTGTGTATACGAATTTTATTTCAATACTTTTGCTGAATTTCAGATTTGACCACAATTGCTTTTTTTGTTTATCTCTTGATTTACAAACTTAATTTTGATGATTCTAATTGCTAAGATTTTATAAGATACAAATGAAGCTATGTGTAAAAGAAACTTTTGTGAAATTGGATCATTTACTAGTTCGAAATTTCGGTTGAAGTGGAGTCACAAAAAAACCATTTTCAGGAAAGTTTCCAGATTATACCTATTTTTATTGTTTTGGTGTTTTCTCCTATTATATAACTCAAAACTGAGTTCCTTGTTTCTATGGTTTTACAATGCATCAATAAACATTTTACTAGAAGAAAGTATTGCCAAATTGTTTTGTTTAGTGACCTAAAAATTAGGTTGAAGTTGAATAAAGAATTCTGTTTTACTGTCGTTTTTCAGTTTGCACACAGCTGAGTATATTTGACACAACTTAAGTTATAAATTGGTTTTGTGTGAAATTGGTGTCATTGGAAAGATAAGACATTTATCTAATTACGATTAGAAGAAAGTTTTGTTAAATTCCTCAGTTTTCTGGTTCGTTTATATCAGTCAAGTTGAATGACAAAATTGATTTTCTGGAAAGTGAATTTGGATGAACTTGATGTGTTTATATGAGTCTGTTTTGGTGTTTAGTGTTTTAATTGAAGTTCTTATAAACACATGAAATATGTTGCTGATGTTTACTGAGTTTCGTAGGAAAATTTAAATGGTTTATTGCCCTAGTAATTAAGTAGAGAATGGTTCCGGGTAGATTGGCGCCACTAAAGGGGGTACAGTACTGTACAAACAATGAGCTTTGGCTTCGAGGCTTCGGCCAGTATATGATTCTGAAATTTATTTTGTTAAAAATATAGGAGCTTCGGCTTCGGAGTTCGGCCGGTATTCTGTGATCTGATATTGGAGCTTCAGCTTCAGGCTTTGGCCGCCTCCGTATCCAATTCCATACATTACTTGATTACTTTGGGCAAGATTTATTGAGTTTTAATATATGTGAATTAAATATTTGGTTTTGTTTGGTGACTTTGATATGAGATATTTTTATATCGTGAGTTTAAAAGAAGCTGATATTTAATTGGCTTCATATGCGCATGTATTTTTGTTTTCATATTATTTAATATAAAGTTTATATATAAAGTTTATATTCGTTTTTGGATGTTTGGTGTTTTAAATAGTACACCACTAAGCGTATTGCTTAGCGTGTAGTTTATTCTATTACACGTAGGTACTGAAGATTGTAGATAGCCGGACCAAAGTGGAGTAGTTCGGTGGATAAGTGTAAGCCTAGAGAACTTTTTGAGGTTGTCTAAATTTTGTTATATTTTGTGGTCTGTATATAATGGCATGTACAAAGTTAGTATATATAGTGTGACTTGCATTTTGAGGATCTAAGACTAATATTTTGGAGTTATGAATAGTACACTTTATGTTATGCAAATTAAGGTTTTGATTAGAAGGTTATTTAAGTTTATAGATTCTATGTATTTTATTTTATGTGAAATATTGAGCTAAGTATCGAAAATAGGTGTTTATTTATTATTGTAGCATTTCCTTAATAATTTTTATTAAGAGGGTGTTACAAATATGCTAGTAAATAACATGAATCAAAGTTGAAATGAATTAAGTGTTATGCATGTTGGTTTGTTAGTTAATGATCTAGATCAAGTAAGTGTCGAAAATGCTTGTTAATGTATTCAACCTGTTAGTAATAATGCTTTACTTGAATCCTATGATTTGTGTAGTAATTTGGGTCAATTAAGTATTGTTGATGCTAGTATTGATTTTGTAGCATGTTCTAAGTTTGACAATAATAATACTTGTAATGCCTATTTTGATCTTATTGTTTTTGAGGTGGAGTTAGTTACTTTGAAACAAGTTGTTGTTGTTCCTAACTCTACTTGTTTTGCTGCTACTTAGTGTCTTTGCATCATGTTAATTTATTTAATATATTCAGTTATTGAGCATAGTTTAAAGTTGTAGTAATCTCTTTATATTGAGTCTAAATGCAAGTATAATTTGCCATTGAAATCAATAGTCTTATGATTATTACTGCCGTTTTTAATATTCTGTTTACTGAATTAGTTATTTTTCTGATTTCTGGTATGAGAACTTTAGTAAGTTGCAATTTGACTTTGTGTCAAAATTGTGCCACTAAAGCCTGAAATGGTTATTACCCGTTTGTGCAATTTTTTCTGGTAGTCTCTTTAATTCGGGGAAGTCAGCTGCAGGCAAGGTGGAGATTGTTAGGCCTAGAGTGAATATGGTTTTGCTGCCTTTAAGCCAAAAGCCCAATAACCCGAGCCCTCTAATCTATTAAACCCGGTTTCTTGCTACCCTAGATATTGAAAACCCTCTTCTCTTGTTATAGCCACATTTTTAGTCTCTTCTCTTTCAGTAACTCTCTTCTCTCTCTGGTATACCTGCAACTCCGGTTTCCTGCCATGTGCTCGAATTTCTTCTTGAAGCTTCTTGGCACGTGAGATGGCTCGTATCAGTTAGAGTCTGTTGAGAACGGTTACTTTTGGATTGAGGCGGTTACTGTTTTTCAGGCTATATAAAGAAGAGAGGTTCTCGTCTAGTGGTATGCGATTGTTTAGTTTTCTGGATTGTGGCTTCGTTTTAGTCTTGCATGTTAGTGTTTGTTCATCTTTGATGAGTTTTGGCTTGTAGTCCGTTCTTGTCTTCTGTTTAAGCATCAGTAGTTTCTCTTTACTGATTTGCTTGTTTAAGTTTTGCATTGTTTCTTCTTTTAGCCTGTAATCTGTAAAACGTTGCTGCGTTCTTTGCCATTAATAAGGTTGCCGAAAAAATTGCACTGTACACGTACCTAGTAATCGGTCCTTCGGGTAAACGTACCGATTGGGGGAACTACGTAAAAATCGCCTGGTTCTCGTGTGTTTTGATTTCTGTTCTTATTTGATTTTATATCTCTGTTAAATCTTGAGTAAATCGGATTATAAGAATCTGAAAATCAGGGAATAAATCCCAACAATATGTACTTGTAATTTCATTAAGCCAATAAAGATATAATCGGGCTTTGCAAATTGCCATATTACAGCTCCTGAGATAAAGCAAAAATCTTGATGAAACGTTTACTCAAATAAATACGTTGAGAATTTCTCCACATGGAATTTATATACTTAATGGCCATGTGATGGCTTTATCTCACGTGGTGCATGTAACGCCCCCCCTATAGGGAGCGCCACCGTAACAATACTCACCCAATGAAACAACTCTACTCCACTATATAGAGTTCAATACTTATACATTTAATACGTACAAATACCAATATAAAGTTTTAAACTCCAAATTATTCTCCAAATGCTAATTATTCTCCAAATATTTCTCAATGTCACTTTACATTTCTCACTCTCTAGTACATGTCATTATTCTACAAACCATAATGTTACATTAAAATATAAATCCACCTCGAATCTTTCCTTAATTGCTCTTTAAGCTGATCCACCTGTACCACTTTGGTCCAAGCTATCTACAAGTTCTCCACCTACGCGTAGAAAATCAACTACACGCTAAGCAATTTGCTTAGTGGTGTCCATAAAAAAAATAACAACTTTGAATATTTTTAAAATAGAAACAAAGTATATTTATAAGTCAAAAACAAATTAACCAACTTTATGGAACCAAATCACAAAACTTATATAGTCATCCTTTTAAAGTATAATCAAATTTATATCCAATTTTTCCAAACACTTTAACCACATATTGCCCAAAGTAAACAAGTCCTGAATAACGGTAAAATGGATACGGGAGCGGACAAGCCCGAAGCCAAAGCTTCAAAATCAATATATCGGTCAAGCCCGAAGCCGAAGCTTCAAAAAATCAATATATCGGTCAAGCCCGAAGCCGAAGCTTCAAAAATCAATATATCGGTCAAGCCCGAAGCCGAAGCTTCAATATCAATATATATATATATATATATCATAATATCGGCCAAAGCCCGAAGCCAAAGCTTCAATTGTTTGTACAGTACTGTACCCCCCTTTATTGGCGCCAATCTACCCTGACCCGTATTCTACTCGTTTAATAAGGGCAATAAATCAAAGTAACATCTTAAAAATTCCAGTATAAACCATCAATCATAATTCAACATAACTTCAGTAATTAAGAAATCCAAATCCCAAATTTTTAAGCATCAAACTTCAATTAAAACTCAATAAAATCAACATTCATACTTTCCAGAATTTTTCCAGGTTTCATAACCTGACTTCCCCTGCATTTTTCACTATCAAAACATCATCCAATCGAAGAACTTTCTTCTAAACACAATTAGCCACATGTCTCAGCGTTCCAAAACCACCAGAATCACAGAAATCCAAATTTTATAACCAAAGTTATGATCAAAATACTAAACAGTGTACAAAGCTGAGATTTCCGAAAACAGATTTCATGACTCAACTTCAAACCAAAATTTCACATTGAAAACGAACGAAATTCAACAAGGTTACTTCTGAACATATGTTCCTTACTTTCTGTAGATATCAATAAAATCAAGAATCATTCAAATCGGATTTATATAACGAGAGAAAACATTAAAACAAAACAGGTATATAATCTGGAAAATTTCCCGAAAAATCGAGAAATCGAAATTCGGGACACAAACCTTTTTCTATGCTCTTTCTAGCTCTCTTCTACCCCTTTTGCCTTTGATTTACTTGCAATAGCTTCCTCTACAACAGCCATATATAATTCTATCAAGATATTGCATAAATAAACTTCCTAATACCATAAATATGCTTAATCTACCATAAATTCTACTAATTAAGCTTTAATTTCACCAAAAATCACTCACCTCAAACTCGGGTTACTATTCATCCGAATCTTAATTTCTGAAATCCTCCTCTTCTAGTCTTGATTGACTGAAATTGATGATGATAGAGGGCTTAAGGATCGATTTCTAACAAGAATTCGAAGTTGAATCGAAGAAATCGGAAGTTTTTGGATTAGGGAGGATTTTTGATTAAAGAGAGGAAGAATGGAGAAGGAAATGAAGAAATGAGATAAGGAAATGAAGAGAAGATGCTGTATGTATTGATTTTCTCTTTTTTTTTTTTAATTTCCAATAATGCCCCTGATCAAATAATTAAATGTCCAATTCATCCTTCTTACTATAATTAGCTCTTATTTCCTCATGTCTTATATCCAATAACAACAATAACAATAAAAATAATTTCTATGATATTTTTAATACCATAGTAATTTATTATAAGCAAAATTTTGGAAATTTCGGTTCGTTACAATTCTCCCCCTCTTATGAATTTTCGTCCCGAAAATTTCCTGAAAACAATTGCGGATATTGAGTTTTCATTGTATCCTCCGGTTCCCAAGTTGCTTCTTCAACCTTATGATTCCTCCAAAGTACTTTTACCAAAGGTATAGACTTGTTTCTCAATTGTTTAACCTCTCTCGCCAAGATTTGTACCGGTTCCTCTTCATACGTTAGGTCGGATTCGATTTCTACGACATCAGGAGATAAGATATGTGATGGATCTAATCTGTATCTCCTTAACATTGACACATGGAACACATTATGAATTTTGTCGAGTGTTGGGGGCAGTACCAACCGATAAGCTACCGGTCCAACCTTCTCTATAACCTCATATGGGCCAATGAATCTTGGACTGAGCTTGCCTTTCTTGCCAAATCGCAGGACTTTCTTCCAAGGAGATACTTTGAGAAATACTTTATCTCCCACTTCATAAGTAATGTCTTTTCTTTTTAGATCAGCATAAGATTTTTGTCTATCCGATGCAGCCTTCAATCTTTCTTGAATAAGTTTTACCTTCTCTTTTGTCTCCTGAATCAAATCCACTCCCACAATCTTGTTTTCACTAAGTTCGGTCCAATATAATAGAGTTCGGCATTTTCTTCCATACAATGCTTCATATGGCCCCATTTGTATGCTTGACTGATAGCTGTTATTATAAGCAAACTCCATGAGGGACAAATACTTATCCCAACTTCCCCCAAATTCAATGATACAACTTCTCATCATGTCTTCTAACACCTGAATTACTCTTTCAGATTGACCATCTGTTTGAGGATGAAATGAAGTACTGAAATGAAGTTTGCTACCTAAGGCCTCTTGCAACTTCTTCCAAAATCTCGAAGTAAATCTTGGATCTCGGTCAGAAATGATTGAAATAGGCACTCCGTGTAGCCTTACTATCTCATCTACATATAACTGAGCCAACCTATCAAGTGAATAATCCATCCTAACTGGAAGAAAGTGGGCAGACTTTGTCAATCTATCTACAACAACCCACACTGCATCATGTTTCTTCTGTATAAGTGGTAAAGACGTCACGAAGTCCATTGTGATTCTTTCCCATTTCCATTCTGGAATTGTCATAGGTTGCAACAATCCAGAAGGAACTTGATGTTCTGCTTTCACCTGTTGACAAGTTAGACATTGAGCAACATAGTTAGTAATGTCTTTCTTCATCCCATTCCACCAATAATGGCTCTTCAAATTTTGGTACATCTTATTTGCTCCAGGATGCATCGCATAAGGACTACTATGCCCCTCTTGTAAGATATTCTTCTTTAATTCTTCATTGTTTGGCACACATAGTCTATCTTTAAAATATAGACACCCATCTTCTCGAACCATATAGTCGTCTACGATACCCACTTGTGTCCGTGCTCGAATAATCTTTAAGTCATTATCTTCATTTTGTGCTTGCTTAACCTGTTGTAGTAGTACAGGTTGAATCTTTAATTCTGCAATTAAGGCTCCACTACTGGTAAGAGCTAACCCGTATTCATAGCCCTTAGTGTCATCATTGTCTTTCGGCTGAGAGCATCTGCCACTACATTAGCCTTTCCTGGATGGTAATCAATAAGACAATCGTAATCTTTAATGAATTCCATCCACCTTCTTTGCCTTAAATTCAACTCTTTCTGTGTTGGCAAATATTTCAAACTTTTGTGATCTGTATAAATATAACATTTTTCTCCATAAAGATAATGTCGCCAAATTTTCAAGGTAAAGACTATTGCAGCCAATTCCAAATCATGAGTAGGATAATTCCTTTCATGATTCTTCAATTGCCTGGAAGCATAGGCAATCACTTTTCCTTCTTGCATCAAAACACACCCAAGACCACTATATGAAGCATCACTATAGAATACAAAATCTTTTCCAGGTTCTGGTTGGGTAAGGATGGGTGCTTCTGTTAACATCGCTTTCAACTTCTTAAAACTTTCTTGACACTTGTGATTCCACTCAAATTTTGCATTCTTTTGAAGTAGTTACATCAGTGGGGCAGCAATGACTGAAAATCCTTTCACAAATCTTCTATAATACCCTTCTATAAACAGATTTCATGACTCAACTTCAAACCAAAATTTCACATTGAAAATGAACGAAATTCAACAAGGTTACTTCTGAACATATGTTCCTTACTTTCTGTAGATATCAATAAAATCAAGAATCGTTCAAATCGGATTTATATAATGAGAGAAAACATTAAAACAAAACAGGTATATAATCTGGAAAATTTCCCGAAAAATCGAGAAATCGAAATTCGGGACACAAACCTTTTTCTATGCTCTTTCTAGCTCTCTTCTACCCCTTTTGCCTTTGATTTACTTGCTTCCTCTACAACAGCCATATATAATTCTATCAAGATATTGCATAAATAAACTTCCTAATACCATAAATATGCTTAATCTACCATAAATTCTACTAATTAAGCTTTAATTTCACCAAAAATCACTCACCTCAAACTCGGGTTACTATTTATCCGAATCTTAATTTCTGAAATCCTCCTCTTCTAGTCTTGATTGACTGAAATTGAGGATGATAGAGGGCTTAAGGATCGATTTCTAACAAGAATTCGAAGTTGAATCGAAGAAACCGGAAGTTTTTGGATTAGGGAGAATTTTTGATTAAAGAGAGGAAGAATGGAGAAGGAAATGAAGAAATGATATAAGGAAATGAAGAGAAGATGCTGTATGTATTGATTTTCTCTTTTTTTTTTTTCAATTTTCAATAATGCCCCTGATCAAATAATTAAATGTCCAATTCATCCTTCTTACTATAATTAGCTCTTATTTCCTCATGTCTTATATCCAATAACAACAATAACAATAAAAATAATTTCTATGATATTTTTAATACCATAGTAATTTATTATAAGCAAAATTTTGGAAATTTCGGTTCGTTACAGTGCAATCCTGACAATTGAATATGACATTTGGCTTTACATGTCCGCAGAATAATTTGGATTTTTTTTTTCACCGTAAGGTGGACTTGGATGAATTCCAACTGTGAGCTGCACCTTTAAGCCATGTCCACATTCAGACTAAGCCTCGATCGTCAATTTATGGGTCCCTCGGAGGGCAGGATGACTGGCCAAAGATTTAAAATTGCTCCATACACATCTCAAAATTTAATTCTAATAAATACTAAGGATAAACTACTGTAGTTTGGAAATAATATTTTAATGATATTATTATTTGGGTACTGTTAGCAAATAAATATTGTGAAAGAAATGCAGCAAAAAAAAAAAGACAACTTGAAGATGGATCTCTCAATCTCAACCCTTCCTCAAGAATCAAGCTGGAAAATATCAGAAAATTTCTGCAAATATCAAGGATTTTGGTGCTACTCAAATATACTTAATCAAGTTATTTTATCCTTGCAAAATTTCACTCCTCAACCCACTGATATTTTCCTTTGTACCACTCCCAAATCCGGCACAACTTGGCTTAAAGCCTTGTCTTTTGCAATTCTTACAAGAACTCAGTTTCCAATTACTAATTCAATTTCATCTCCTAATCCTTTACTTTCTAAAAACCCACATGAAATCGTGCCATATCTTGAGTTTTCTTCCTCTCATGGCTTTGTTAGACACTCAAAATCCATTGTTTTCGACCCATATTCCTTTCACTTACTTGCCTAAATCTGTTCTAGACTCGAAAAGTACTAAAATTATATATTTGTGCAGGAATCCAAAGGATGTTCTTGTTTCGCTATGGCATTTTACGCCTAAGTTAGGCGATGGTACAAAGGTGATCCCATTTGAAGAGGCGTTCGAGAAGTTTTGTCATGGGATTTCGAGTATCGGGCCTTATTGGGATCATGTGTTGGGGTACTGGAAAGCGAGCTTGGAGTTTCCTGAGAGAGTATTGTTTCTGAAATATGAAGATATGAAGAATGATACTGGATTTTATGTGAAGAAAATAGCGGATTCATGGGTTGTTCGTTTTCCGTTGACGAAGAGAAACAAGGTGTAGTAGAAAAGATTGTAGAGCTTTGTAGTTTTGAGATTTTGAGCAATTTAGAGGTGAATAAGAGCAAACAAGGTAGTAGAAATTTGCCTGTCAAAATTGAAAATAGCGCATTCTTTAGGAAAGGTGAAATTGGGGACTGGAAGAATTATTTAACTGTAGAAATGGCAGCAAGAATTGATCAAATTACCGAACAAAAGTTCAAGGATACATTGTTGAAGTATTCTTTTAGAATATTTTAATTTTCTTTTAGAATATTTAATTTGTGTTTATATGTCAATTATGTTGTAGCTTTTAATTCCATGTGTGTTGGTCCCCCATTAGATGAATAAGATTGGTGAATTGTAACTTTAAAAGTTGTGTTGATCAAGGATTTGTTGTTTTCAACTTTTGAAAGCTGAACCGGAGTTAACTGAATTGAACTAAACTGAAGTAAAGTGAAGTGAAGTGAAGTGAGTTGAACTGAACGGAACTTATTTTAACGTAAATTTATAACTACGCATACCTGAATTAAACTGAACTGAACTGATTTGAACTGTATTGAACTAGATTGTAGTCCAAGAGTAGAAAGCTTGAAAAATTGTACTCGGTCGTTAATGAAGTAGCTGAATTGAATACTGAAATGATATGATGGCATGAAAAATTAATATCAAATCATAAACTTTTTCCCCAGGCAGGACAAGAGGCTCTAGGCGCAACACCTAAGACAACAAGGCGAAATAAAACAATTGTTAACTAGTCTTTTCCACACATTTATGCTTTGGTTCTTAAAGGCTTTTATATAACGTATTGGACTCTTCAATGTTCATTAGGGCACTTCCAATGGTTCCCTATTTTAGGGAATTCCTTAAAATGGGGAACACATATGGGGAATAGTTGAATCCAACCATTCCCCATATTTGGGGAACCATTATTTTAATAGTTTTTGTTTTTAGTTTTTATTTATTTTATTATTTTGTTAGTTGATTAGAATTAAAATGATGTGAAGAAATTAATATAATAATAATAGAATACTATTATTTTTGGAGAATCTAATATGAAGAATGAAAAATAAGGAAGATGGTTGCAGCAAAAACACCATAGATTCCCTAAATTGAAATTTTAGAAATGAAAAATGGAGAAAATGATTGGACTTGTCGACAAGATTTTATTAACTATTTCCAAC
The DNA here is from genome assembly GCA_947683365.1 of Euphorbia pulcherrima. Taxonomy (NCBI): domain Eukaryota; kingdom Viridiplantae; phylum Streptophyta; class Magnoliopsida; order Malpighiales; family Euphorbiaceae; genus Euphorbia; species Euphorbia pulcherrima. Next base: position 3,774,220 of record CANTUS010000010.1, read on the forward strand.
GTCTACAATCTATGCAAGTGCATATTTCCGATATTTATAGAACATAGACTTAATCTTTGCATCATGCCCATTACTAACTTATCAAGGGCCTATGGGTGAAACTAGAAATTAGGGCCCTCATACATTCGTGCTCATTTCTACTAACATTTTAGGCCCTGGGCTAAAAAATAAAATATTATTTTTTTAAGGATGCAATGAAATAAACTTACATCATTAACCAATTTTTTTTTTAAAAAAAGGTGTCACTTGATATAAAATCAGTAAATATTTATATTTCACATATTACAATTATTTTGGGCCTCTTCGTATTATGGGCCCTGAGCGGTCGCGCACATACTGACATCCTCATGCTCTGCATAACTAGATATAATCAAGTTTAAGAATAAAATAAGACATTATTAGAACCATCAGTATTAGGCCCGTTCCTAGACTCTTTGGGGGCCAGGGCGAAATAAAGTTTGGGGTCCTATTAATAAATAACAAATTTAAACATTACGATAAATGAAGTCATGAGAAAGCAAACAAAAATTTCAATAGAAAATAACATCAAATAACATTAGTATTTCTTAATTTAAAACCTAAAAAAATTTTGAAGTTTTCACCGAGTTTTGATGGTAGCTTGTTTTATTTCTTAATTTAATAAATAATAACTATTATACAAAAAAATGAGTCATCTACTCAGTTGTAATTTTTGGGGCTCTTGACGGTCGCCCCCTATTGCCCTTGCCCAAGAACGGCTCTGGTCAATATATGCCATTTAGAACCTTAGAAGTAAACTCTTATCAATATTTACCATATTTTTACGATAAGTTTCAATATGCGTATATAGTTACAGACAGTTCAATTTAGCTATTATTGTTAGCTTCTCTTGCTATTTTTTTTATTGTTATTGATAATTTTTTTTATCTCTGAAACATGATAAAACTGTAACACAACACTGAAAACTCATGTATGAAGCCAAAACGTAAAAGGTATGTAGTTGTTAAAGTTACCAAACACCGACTACATTAAACTTTGTTTTAGAAATCACAATATTAACAAACATGTATAAAGTATCAAAAAAAAACAAACATGTATAAGAACAATCCATATATCTATAAAAAAAAGAGAGAGAAAACTATGAATTCAACACGGTAAATATGTCAATCAGTCGAACATTCAACCCTAATATTTTGAAAAATGTAACCCAAAACCACCAAACTTGTCACTTGTAATATTGTGAGGCCTTTTGGCTATGATCCCGTTGGATATGTAATGACACAAAATAAATAAATACAAATATCTTCGATTCCGATTTTTTCTCTTAGATATAGAGCTTCCAACTTAGTTGAGATGTCCACCTTATTGAAGTTTTCCGATCTTTACATTCAACCAAAAGATAAAGTAATCAGTTGATGGCTGTCGAAACCACCAAAAATAAATCTCTGCACAAAAGAAACTGATAGTTAGCAGCGAGCAGAGGTTGATCCCACAAGGAACGGTATTCAACAACGTTATTTTCAGCAGATGACAAACAACATGACCTAGAAGTAATCTCTTTGGGAATTGGGATGTGTAAACGAAGTAAAACAAGTAATAAATCAATAAAAGACAATGACTCGACCAGAGTAAGACTGGACATCATGATGATAACGGGACGAGGAATTAATTGTACCGGAACCTAGATTTAGTTATACTAGCACTCATGCACCGTACGGTACTAGCAACTCTTCCTTGTTGTGTATAGAGACAGGACTACGCGCCATGACCTCCCTCTTACTCACTGTGTCTCTCGACTTCGCGCTAGAGAGCTCGCCGATGAATTGCAATAAATATTAGAAAAACCTAAATCCTTACCAACCAGTAGTGAAGCACTTCTAACAGGCGTAAGATTACCTTTCTTCAGTCTCGATGGAGACTGTTGTCACTTTATCACCTTTCAGGCACAATTACGGATGCAAGAATTAGAATTAACAATAATCACAAAGACTTACCAAATGGTCGATCAGGCCAAATAGTGAGACTAGGTGATACTTTTACCATAAAACCCTTGAAGTACCGAGATTGGTAAATAGGTCTTTTTGCGGATTGATGTATTCAATTGCGGTCCTCACACCATTTAAACTCAGCCTTGACCCTTACTTGGTCAAGCCATAAGAAATTTAGCTAGACATGACTGAATTTAAATGCGCAGAAATGTAAAGAGACTGGAAGTAAATCGTGCTCAAAATATAAAGACTTGAAATCGAAATGAAATTGAAAGCAATTGAACTGAAATAAACTTGCGACTAAAACTTAAATGATTCGAAAACAAGAAATTAAAGACTTGGAAATTAAAGTACTTGAAATTAAAAAGCAAAGAAACTAAGAACTAAGAACTAAAACTAGACTAAAAACTGAAAATGATGAAGAAGTGCTGAATGAAAGATGATCTTCAAATGCGTCGGCCTTGGGGTATTTATAGCTAGCCGCCTCTCCTATGCTTCCTCTTTAGAGATTGATTAGGACTCTTGTAGTTGTCTTTTGGGATTTATTTCCTTCTAGCCTTTATCTTCAAATGAAATTAAATATCTTTATCTTTCATAAATAGAAATAGGATAGAAATTATACTCATTTCTTCGATTGGGCTCTTTCTAAATAGGATTTGCCCGAATTAGGTGGCTTTTAGATCTGGAACTTTGCGTGTTTCGGTATTGATGTCATCTTGGTCGTTCTGAAATGTTCTGAAATCATCGGGACCAGCTATCGCTCCCACTGTCTGCATCAGGTATTGGTGAAAGGCTCTTTTCGTCCAAACATTGCATGCTTTCTCCAAATTACCTTCAAAACCTGTAAATACAAAAAAGGAAGTAATAGCGGTCATAAAAAAATAAAAGCATGGTCTCAATGATATAAAAATAAGCATATATACATGCTGAAAATACAACTGATCATCAATATAAATAGAACTTAATATAAATAGTGAAACAAGTTAACAAAACATAAATACCGATAAGCTTGGCCATTTCGAACAACACTGTCTTTAAATGATATAAGTTCCTTCTAAGATTAAACAACTTTTTCAATTATATTGATTGAAACTCAATTATATATCTAGAATAGTTGAAAACCAAAAGAAGTTGTTATATTATATAAGCTGTCAAAATGTGCTTAAATAGCCAAAAAAATACACGTTACAAAAATGTCACCTGAAAATGATCCCATATTATACGGGATATACACCAACAACTCCAATAACTGATTTTATCAATCAATATATCCGTTATTTGCCATTTGATTGACCAAATCAATGCCGTTTGATTAATAAACCAATGCTAATGCAGAAGATCAAGAAATCAACATTTCAAACCTTCTTCAAGAACCCAGTTGGCATGCTTCACAGGATCTTTACAAATACCAAGGATTTTGGTGCTATTCAAATTTCTTGCAAGGAATCTTTCTGTTTCAAAAGAACTTCATACCTCAACCCAATGATATTCTCCTATGCAGCCTTCCCAAATCCGGCACGACTTGGCTGAAATCTCTCGCTATTGCCATTTCAACAAGAACCCGATTACACTTCTCGAATTCTATACTCACTAAGCTTCCACATGATATTCTGCCCGTTCAAGAATTCCTTTATAGCCTGGGTTATAAAAGGGATATGGAAAATCCATTGATTTCTACTCATCTTCCTTTCACTTCTTTGCCTTAGTCCATTCTCAACTCAAACACTAAGATCATTTATGTCTGTAGGGAACCTAAGGATGTTTTTGTTTCGACGTGGCAATTCACGGCTAAGAGGAACTTAGGCCATATAAAGCTAATTCCGTTCAAGGATGCATACGATAAGTTCTGCAATGGAGTTTCAACTTATGGACCGTACTGGGATCATGTGTTGGGATACTGGAGAGCGAGCCTGGAATTGCCTAATAGGGTGTTGTTTTTGAAATATGAAGATCTAAAGAATGATACTGGGTTTTATGTGAAGAAAATGGCGGATTTCATGGGTTGTCCATTCAGCATCGATGAAGAGAAAGAAGGTGTTGTTGAAAAGATTGTGGAGCTTTGTAGTTTTGAGAGTTTGAGCAATTTAGAGGTGAATAAGAGTAAAGAAACTACTAGTTACGTCCCTTTCAAAATTGAAAACAATGCATTCTTCAGGAAAGGTGAAATTGGGGACTGGAGAAACTATTTGACCGTTGATATGGCGGAAAGGCTTGATAAAATTACAAGTGACAAGTTTGGTAGTTTTGGGCTTTACTTTTGAAAAATCTAAGTTTATATATTCTGCTGCATTCGCATATTAACTTTGTTTGAATTAATAGTTTTCCTCTTTTTGTGTGAGATGTTCGGGGGCAAATTTGTTAAATGCGCTTCTTCTTTAAAAGAAATATTTTAAATGTTTGGCTACAGCTATCATTCAAATTGTTTTAAATTTAAACTTATAATAAAAATAGAGTATTAGACATCTTCTACTTTACAAAGTCTTGAATGACATACATAAATTGCGGGAAATGGATTGAATAATGGTGTATTTTATTCTTAAACCAGATCATATCTAGATATGCAGAGATTAAATATATTCACAAGTCAACACTGAGAAATCATAATATCGTGAAAAACACCCTCGACCTTATTTTCTCTTTATATAAAACAATTGGAATATATATATATATATATATATATATATATATATATATATCTTTTTTTTAATTTCACATTCTTATATTTAATATTCCAATGGTTCTCTCCTGATTTGTATTCGACGGAAATCGTAAATAGAAACGGATTTGAATACTTACTTTTTCTGTGTCCAAGATCGAAAAATGCCGCATTGAAACTGTTTGAATGCTAAGTCGTTGACTAACCTACGGTATGTCAGAATTAAGTCGTTGTTCATAACTTCTTCAGAATTTCGGCGAACAACGATGACAAAACAAAGTTTTTGGAATTTCCGGAAGAGAGAAATTATATTAGATTTTGTATAGATGGAAAAGAAAATCAATTTCCTTACATTTGAATTACACGTCCAATACTAAATTAGAATTTTTGATTAATTGCAATCTAGTCCTTAACCTCTTGATATTTGTAATTAAATCCTTAAAGTTCAATAACTTTTCAATTAAGTCATTTGACTTATTTATTTCTCCAAGTACATCCAATAACCTAAATTAGATCGGGTCCTTTAGCCCAAATGACCCGCTCACGGGCGGATCGGGTATTTCCAACATCTCCCACTCACACTTGACGATGGGTCACATTCCGCACAAGGTCATCGTATATTCTTTATCCTGCGAAGGCGTGCAACCTGCATACTATCAGGAACACTTTGTCTTGCACCCGTTAGGGTCTGCCATGCCTATCCTGAGTGGTACTTAATCGAATAGGTTAACATCTTGTATTCATAACGTCTTGCACCCATTACGGTCTGCCAAGACTAATCTGAAATTGGTACTCAACCATTTTGTTAACATCTTATATGGAAGAAATTATATCATATTGATATATTACACGTATGCTTTACCCTAGATTGGTCGACAATCACCCACTTCCACATTATAAGGATCTCAGAAGTCTTAATATGTTGTTCACTATCTTACATCAAATGTAGTGATAGGCTAGCCGGTGAACTAACAGAATTCTGGTGAATGTACATTGGCCATATCTTCCTTTTGAGTTATCCATTCCATATAGAACTAGTTCGGACCACCAAATAATCTCTCCCAGATCGAATCTTATCATAATCTCTCGGTGATTGAAAAAATTGTCCTTGCTAGCCCTTACTTCTAAAGGTAATTCAATAGTAAGGAGGGTAAGTTCCAATACACTTTAGTTCATGGACTGAGTCTCACATTAGAGAAGTTGAGATCCTTGTACAGTGTCCAAACTTCTCATCTCATGGTCGCTAAGCACACATTATCTCAACGACTCACTCCTCTCCCAGTTTGATAATGTACCATGGTGTTCTTTCGTTTTACCCTTATGAAGGAGCGCATGTCTATTCTTGTCAATATGAATTAACACCATGCAAAGGTTTCAGTTATAATGCACCTTAGCATTTAACCTTTTTCTACTTGAAGAACTACCTTTGGCTATTCAGAAAGAAACATGACCTATCGTCATGTGAACTACACAATTCTTACCCGATTCCTACTTGGATTCGATACACATTGTTCTACACAATGCGGCTTTCCTTGTTACTTAAACAAGTCGATTCATGATTTTGAACAGGTTCCCGAATCACACACAGTATGCTCAAAACCAATCCCATCCTAGTCTGTACCCACATGGTAGCACTAGGGTAAACACCCATGTGAGTAAGCTACTTCTCTGTCCGACATGCTATGAATGATAATCAATACATGTACACAACATATACACACACATGCATTGCTCATAGTATAAAACTAATTTATATCATCACAGTATCATTCACGATTTGAAGGGTATGTTAAATAAGGTAATTAAATAAATATAATATACGTATTTTACCCCTTTTAATATATTTCACATATACATCTTTGGGGACATGCTTCGTAAACAAATATGAAAGCATGTAATATGCAGATAAATACCTCATGTTGACATCTCCTCGTGTACTTTAGTCTATAACTAACCGATACTTGATTTTCGATATGCTTATACCTAAAATGATATTTCGAGGTCTATCATATAAGCTATCGATTTTTGGCTATTACTTATAAATAGTCAATCGTTGTTTAGAGCACTTAGCATGTAAAGACTCACTAGTCTATCTAGCCAAACAACTTGTTAAACCATGGCTGAAAAAACACAAATTCAGCTTTGGCCTTAGTCAATATGCATCTGAGTATCCTATAAGGTCTACTTGTAGCCTACACTACAAAAAAATGACATAAGAAGACAACTAAATTTGTCCCAAAAAGTATGAAAAATCGTCTCTTATAATTTTGGGGACGATATTTTTGTCCTCAATGATCGTTGCAAATTCCTCTGTCCTGATTCCTTAGGGGATGAAAAAGAAGATATTGTCCCTAATTTTGAAGACGGATGTCGTCTCCTAAAATAGAGACAAAATTTGTCCCTATTGGAAGAGACGAATGTCATCCCTAGAAAACGAAGACGACTTTTGTCCAAAAAATAGAATACGAATAATTATCCTGAATAAGAGGCACAATTGTTGTCTCTAAAAAATGGGGACAACTTTTGTATCTGCATTAGAGGACAACTATGTGTCCCAAAATAAAGGGACAATGTCGTCCCTAAACAAAGGAGACGATTTTGTCCATAAAATAGAAGACGGTTAATTATCTTAATAAGAGGGACAATTCTTGTCTCTAAAAAATAATAGAGACAACTTTTGTCCTGCATTCGAGAACAATTATCTGTCCCAAACATAGGGACGATTGTCGTCCCTAAAAAAGGGAACAATTTTTGTCCAAAAAATATAGGATAATTATTTGTCTTTAATCAAGGAGACAAATGTCATCTCTATATAGAGGAGACCATCTTATCCCATGAATAGAGGACAAATATGTGTCTTTAATGAAAGAAAAAATGTCGTTCTTATACAGATGAGACGATTTATCACGTCTATTTATATATATAGTGCAAGCAAAATAAAGAACCAAAAAAAATTTATTTATATTTAAAGACTAATACAAGAGTACTTTATAGAATCAAAAGCCAATAATATTGATTGACAAATCTAAATAATAAGACACTTTAAAAGATATCAAGTATAAAGAATGTCAATCTAACTTCTAATCTTCAATTGAATTTGTATGTCAACTCTAGTAAGAATATAGGTAGAGCTTAGATGGAGATAGTACTTTGGCATACACATCAATTTATTTGTACCTGACATACTTGAAGTTGGATTTGGTGAGCTGCAATTAACAAGAAAAAACATAGAATAAGTTACCAAATTTTTTAACCAATAACTATCAATATATACCAAATTATTATTCAAACTATCAATACAAAGAAGATTCAAATCAGATTATATGCTATGGGAATAAGAGAAGCTTTATAGATCCGAAAATCCACAGGCTATGATTAAAGGTGTACCTTAATGAATGAAGTTTGTAGACCTAGTGCCGCTTGTGCTCAAGAGAGAAGGCAATCTGTCAAGTTGAATGAATTTTGCTCACCACTTTGGAAAGCCAGCGGCTTGAAGTTGTTTCATACCTAGGGGCCACTTGAGCGTAAGGAGGAGAGGAGTGATAGCAGGTTGGGGAGGAATCGAATTTCGAAATGAATCAAGGTGAAATTGGCAGTTTGATGTGTGAGAGTGATATTAGGGATTTGAATTGAAATAAGAGATGAAAATGGATTTTATTGATATGATGAATGTGAAGGAAGAAACGTCTAATAAAAGGAAAAATTGGGGAAGAGAGGAAAAGCATGTAATTAAAACCATTAATTGTCATTATTTTATAAGATATTTGTGCCTATAATACTATAATATATATTGATTTGTGCTTTCTTTACTTACATCAATCTTAAAATTTGTGATTTCTTATATTAATTTTTTAATAAGTTTATGAAGTAAAAAATTTCTTTAAATAAATTAAGCAAAGGAAAAAAAATAATATATAATTAATAAATAGTTAACATTGTTGTCTAGATTAAGAATGACATTTACTTTTCAATCTTTATTATTATGTAATATTACCAATTTCAGTTTTTAATAATATTTCTTATTTAGATTTTTTTTCAATTTTATTATATATTATGTTTATTTCATTTTTTATAGGGTAATGCTCTACTAACACCTAAGTATTGACACTCCATGACACCCGACCAATACCTACCATTCATCTAATTAGATGAGAGGGAGATGAAGGGTGGAGATGGTCCGGGTGTTAATGAGTGTCAATACTTGGGTGTTAGTATAGCATTACCCTTTTTTATAAATCATATTATTTCATATTATTATATTTTTATGAAGTAAAAAGGATTTAATAAAATAAATAAAACAAAAGAAACAACCAAATACAAGTGAAAAGCAGTTCATAGAAATGGAAGTTCAAACCTGCAGCTTCGAGTACTTGCACAAATGGAGATCCACAAATAAGTCTGAGTCATCTTTCTGAAATTCTTAACCTCATATATACTATAAATTCAATGAAAAAGGAGTGCTACATATACCCGCCTAAATTTACCCTCCAACACTTTCATCAATGTTGGTAGTGTAATATTTAGCCATCATAATCTTCTCTTTTCCTTTTTTGTTATTTCTTGTTTAGATGTTTTTGAATCTTAAATTATAAATTACCTTTCCTATTTATTTCAATTTCATTATTTCTTATTAAAAAGGTTTACGCCACTTATGTTAATTTTAATTTTTTTATTATTTCTTTCACGGAGGGCCACTTAAGATTAAATTGCATTATATTGTATGAAAATTCAAAAACTGAACATAGTAAATCAAAGAATGAATGTAATTGAATTGAAATGCCCAATTCGAAATTGATATGTATGAAAATTCAAAAATTGAACTGAGTAAAATAAGAATGAAAATTAGGTCAATATTGCTAATGGAAATGAGTAGAGCTTATGGATGACAATGTAAAAAGAGGGGAAGGTTATAGGGAAGAAGAAGAATGAGAAGACCAAAATTAGTGTGACATTATAGGAGAAGAATTGAGCAACAATGAGACACATAGAAGGTGGATCGAAGATGAGACACATAGTAAATGGGTAGGCGATGTCTAGACATATAAAGTTGTCCTTAATTCCTTATATATTTATGTATTTATTATATTTGAAAGCAAATGGTCCCCTATTTCAAGTGGAAATTAAATACGGGCATAATAAATAATATGGTCATCTCTATTACTCTTTCCATTACAATTAAAGACGATATTAATAAGTTGTCTTATTCCTTTTATCTTCTTATTTCATTTATTTTGTAGTGTTAATACATCACAGAAAAATCAACAGTCCTTTACAAGTATCTTACAATTTTTTGACGGTGTTTCAGTTCTCTATTACTGGAATAGATCAATATTTACTTGCATTTCCCACAACATAACAAATATTAGGCCTGGAGTGTGACATAACATATATATATATATATGATGTTTCCATCGGATGGAACTATTCCATATCCTCAAACTTTTTAGCAATTTTAGGACAAATGCTTAAACTAAGAAATTATACTCTTAGTCATAGGAATACCTATGCATTTATAATTATGCATAAAAAATCTTTGTCAAACTCTTTTCGTGCAAATTCTTGGGCAAAGATACTCATCTATCTTTCTATCCATTGAGATCTTAATCCCTAGGATATATGCAAACTCCCCCATGTCTTACATATCAAAGTTACTCGATAACCAATCTTTCACTCAATGGTATATATACAATGGTCCTCATTTACCATTGAATTCTATAACCTTAAGACCACATAAGATTGTAAATTGACTTATTCAATTATGCAAACCTTGTGTTTGCAAACAATTTGGAAAAACCCTCTTAGTAGTACCATATAGATATCTCATGATAACTCTCCATTGAGAAAAGAATACATCCATTTGATGTGAGTCTAAGGGTAAGTATAACTACCAAAGCGATACAATTTTTATATATGTAAATGTTGAAACTGAAAAGAGAATATTCTCATAATATATTCTTATCAGTTTTCCTATACGTATTCATTAATTATAACCCGAGTGCTTTTACTTTATCTTGAGAATTCACTTGCTCTCAATAACTTTATGTCCTTCATGTATGTCAACTTAATTCTTCTTCCATCACATGCATCTATTCATCTCCCTTAAAACACTTAATTTTCAAGGTGGAACATCTTCCATTTTGATCACTTAGGCTCCGAGTCTTCATATGTGTGTGTGTGTGTGTGTGCGCGCCGAGGAACATGTACTAGGGTGTATGTGCGACTTGTTTAGATCATTCACTTGGACAAAAGAAAGGAAAATTTTTTCCACTACTTGTATCAGTACGGATGAATAGGATAAAATAGAAGAATGCCCTTCATTATCTAATATATATATATATATATATATATATATATATATATATATATATATATATATATATATATATATATATATATATATATATATATATATATATATCGTAACTCGAAAGTCTTTCCTTTAAGCTCATTTCTTTACTCTCACTTAGATCAGAAATACTATAATGATCTGAGCTCCCACTTGAGCTAATAACATTGACTCCCACTTGAATCAATAACACTCTTAGGTTCTCGATTCCCTAATGGAATAAGATCCATTTGATTAAAATGATCATTATGAACCAGTACATTTGAATTACTCCTACTTGAAGATACATCCAAAATGTTAGGTTCACAAGTCTTATTAAAAGAAAATGTTTTTGCCTAATTTGAAAACTTGTTTTCTAAGAAATCAACATTTCGTGATACAAATTCTATAACTGATTTATCCCTATTTTCCCCTACAAAAAAATATCCTTTTGATATGTTAGAGTATTTTAAAAAGACACCTTTTCTACCTAATGGGCTAATTTCCCAAAATTATTAGAGGTACAGTGGGTGTAAGAGATACAACCCCATGATTGTAAAAAGGATAAAATATATTCTTCCTACCATATCTCCTATAGGATGGAAGATACAGACTTTTAAGGGTGCTTAGTTTAGTACACATACCTAATTTTTTTAGAAGAATCTCATTCTTCCATATAAACTCTATTGAGTAATGAGAATAAATAACTAATGTTCAGTCTTTTATTCAACACATAAGAATGTAAGTATAACCGAAACAGCTAAAAGCTTCAGATTTATGGAAAATCAAGTAGTTGATGCCATAACAAGTATGGTCATCAATCAATGTGATCAAATTTTAGGCCTATGCATTATCCTTACATCCATTAAACCACAAATGTCATAGTTAATAAGTTGCAAAAATATATTATATTCTAGTTCATCTCTAAGAATTGATTTATCGTTTGCTTTCCTTTTGTGGAATCCATCACATGGTGATAATTTAACATTTTTAATTAATCCATCACTATATGCCTAGAGAACTCATTTTGCTTAGCTTTTGTGACGTAATCACATATGCGATATACTAAGATTATCCTTTTAAAGATGAGTTAGTCAATGGAAAAGCAAACACTATCCACTCGATAATCAGTAATGTACACTCATAACAATAACATCAATCTTATAAGAACTAGGCATATAGAATCTACTTTTAGGAACGAAGAAACTAAAAAATTGGACAATTCACGAATAAACTAGTTAATCATAAAACCATTGCACAATTTAAATTTTGACAAATAATAGGAGAGTAAAACACATCATGTAGATTTTTATTTTGCCCTTGTTGCAAATCTTATCTACATGTGTCTATCTATAGAATTTCAACTCGATGGTTGTTTTTTTATATAGATACCTATGTCTCCCATAATAATTGTCGGAAGTTCACAAAGATACTTCGGTCCTTGCTCACATTACGAAAGTATAATTCACATTAGAACTTAATATTATACATGTTTGCACTTAATGCTCTATAGCATAGTTCCATTTATTTTGACAATTTTAGTAAATCGCCTATGTGATGTTGACTGTCCATTACCTTTGGACCTCTTAATTTATGTAAGTATGGTTAAAACCCATTTTCCTTGTTCTTTTAGCTACATAGATGCTTTACACCAACTAAAAATCCTCAGAACACTTCTTTTTTGAGTTGTCTATATGTCAAATTCATTTAAGACAAAATTTGGTTGGTAGAAGACAACATTCTTCCAGATCCAAAGAGCAGGTGACATAGTCAAAAGAAGCTAATCTATAAAAAAAATGAGTTAGATGCATCACATATGCTCTCACTCTAAGCAAAGTACATATCACTAATTAGAACTTTTTTTCATATTGGTAATCAAAAATACATGTCTCTTATACATGTAATATCATAGCAATATAATCATTAATAGCACTTAGCAAAATGATTCGGATTAGTGAATTTTTCCTCCACCATGCAAGAAACATATTCTTGTCATGCCTGAATTTATTCGTGCTCCTTTCTTTGAACTCATACACAATAGTTTCCAAGCATAAAAGGACTCCTTGTTCATCTGCACAAACCCAATTTATAAATTCCATATTTCTAATAATTGCTGTTAAGTTTTTAAGTCTGCTATAAACACTTTTGAAGCAGTAACCATTACTGATCTTCTTTATCAGTAATGGTGAGATTAAACACGAATTTAAGGATTTAGGTAAATAATTATTAGCAATTGTGTGTTAATTACTATTCACTTGAGAATAAACTATCTGAGAAATATAAGCATTAACCCTAGTATTGAAAGAAGTACGCATACCCAAGCATCAACCAGGGGATAACACCCATATTTACTCAGTTCATTCCACCATGTAATAGTAATTATATGTATTTGGTTGTTTAGACCTATTGCCTTAAATTAGTTCACTTAATTAAAGGCATTTAAGAATATATATTAGACAAGTTTTTTATGTATTATATTGAAGCTATTTGAGATTCAAATAGGGCAATTTAGTTCTAAAAGTTTTATATTTGTTTAAATAATTTATGTTATTTTAAATTTCTTCAAGATAAAAATAAATAACAAAATAGATAACAATTATATAAACCATATAAATCATATAAATTTAAACAAATAAAACATAATCCCAAAATATATTCAATATCTAGCATGTAATAAATTTCTTGTCCAAATTAAACAATTACAAACAAACAATTGGAAAGGATGCTACACAAATAACAGTTTTATACAATTAACCATCACATAATGTACTCTACGAGTGTAAATATACTTATACGCCTTTTTACAAGTGAGACGAACGTTAGGTATCTGAAATCCAAAAATAAATATCATTCTACTCCTTTTGAATTACCCTAGACCAACTCAATGAATGTTCATTCCTTTGATCGAACAAGATGGTAATTAGACACATAACATGTTAAAGAACCTAATTATTCTTTAATAATTGTCAAATAACAATTCAAACATATTGAAATAATAAGTTATATGATCTTTTGTAGCTCGAAGACGTATTTATACATCTAAAATGATTTCCAATAAAGCAATTAATACACACTTATTGCATTTATATATGCAATATAAATACATGATCCACAAAAAATCAATATTTAATATACAATTATAATTTAAGAACCTATTTTTCTCAAACTTTTCATCGTATCCGCGACCCTTGTCCTTTAAAAAGGTGTCTTTGATGGCATGGAGTTTGCACCATTATGACCATCTGCAATATATGTCATAAGTCAATGTTAATAATTACACAAATTATAAACTTAAGTATATTACAAAAATACATTTACCATAAATTCATATTACATAAATATAAATTATATAATTATCACACCAATAATTAATTCAAAATATATTACAATAATATATATATATACCTATAGATATAAAGTAAGTTAATTATTTAATAAATAATATGACTATATTAGATATGTAACTAAAACATATTTAATATCAACTTTATGTTACATAAACATAAATTTCACATGAATTATCACATAGATAATTAATAACTCTCATATATATTATCAAAATATAGTGTTTTTTTAATTATACATCTTAAATATAATCATAGTAAACATATATTAATAATTAACTGAGGGAATTTTATGGTATTTTTCATATATAATAAATATATGTAATCAATACATAATCATGTGAATTTGATATTTCAAATTAATCAACAAATGAAAAATTTCAGAAAAATTCACCATTAGGTCCTAAATAATTTCTAACATATTAGCAATTTTTATAAAAGTCAGAAACTAATTTCTATAATTTTTATGAATTTATTTACACAAAATAAATTAAACACTCACTTTTGTGGACCTAAAAAATTTCTAAAAAAATTACCATTAAATTTAAAAAATAAGAAAATGATGGGGTAGGAAATATTTCGGAGCAAAACGACATTTTTCAGGGCCTTAAATCATAAAAATACATATTGGACCATTACGGATGCGCCATGCGGCATTCTGTTCACAGGTCAACTTTGACTTTTTGACTAATACGTGGCAGTCAATCATTAATCAGTCAATCCCAAAGGTTAAACCAATGCCACATCAGATGCCATGTGGCATTGACCACATCCAACACTAAATTGTGCCACGTGGAGCAAGTTAAGGACATAAAAACTTATGGCGACAGTTTCATTAAACGTCACAATAGATCACTTTTAGCTTCTGTCATCTTTTTTTTTTTAATTCTCACATCACTAATTCAAAGCATTGCCGAAACTACATCAAAACCGTCACCACAGTTCATGAACCTTCGCAAAGGTTGTCACAGAAAAACAAATCGTCGTGACTTTTCATTTTGCAATGGGAAAGAATCCCTTACAGAAAGCAGAATATCGATTTCCAGATTTCAAAACATTCTGAAAACAATTGTGGCCTCTAACCAGACCATCCTAAGGTTTTTCGACGTCCCGAGTCTAATGGTGATGCTCGTTTTACAAAATAACGAACCTAAACTCGTTGTTTACCCAAATGACATTTAAACTCAAACTTTTTTGGTAGAAAAGCAATGTTTTCGCACCATTAACAACCGAATCATAAATGGTCATTTGAATGGACGAAAATATTGATCAAAACAGTACATAATTTGGCCAAAACGTGACATTTACGAACAAAAAAATTCCAAAAACATATTTCCCCCATTATTTTCATACCTTACAACATAAATTAGACAAAAAATTCTCGGAGAAACTACCAAAACACGAAATTCAGAAATTTTAGAAATAGAAGAACTAGAAATCATGCATATAACACATAAAATCATCGCTAAAATACTCGTTCTGATATCAATGACGAAAATCTTAAATAGAAACAGATTCGACTACTTACCTTTTTTGTGCCCAAGATCGAAAAACGCCGCATTGGAACCATTTGAATGCTAAGTCATTGACTAATCCACGGTATGTCGGGATTAAGTCGTTGTTCACAACTTCTTCAGGAATTTGGCGAAGAACGTTGAGAAAATTGAGTTTTTGAAATTTCCGAAGAGAGAAATTATATTAGATTTTGTATAGATGGAAAAGAAAATCAATTTCCTTACATTTGCATTACACGTCCAATGCTACATACAGGAAATTAGAATTTTCCATTAATTGCAATCAAGTCCTTAACCTCTTGATATTTGCAATTAAATCCTTAAAGTTCAATAACTTTTCAATTAAGTCATTTGACTTATTTAATTCTTCAATTACATCCAATAACCTAAATTGGATCGGGTCTTTTGGCCTTATTGACCTGCTCACAGGCGGATTAGGTATTTCCAACAGTATTCACTATTGTTTTTTTTGTATTTTATATCATAAATCATAAATTTTTTTAACATATTTGAGAGTGGTATAGAGGAAAATACCAGTGTGCCGAGGATCCAAAATTAGGAACAGACAATATGACTTGATTGAATATAGGGGTTTTTACATAAATGAACAAAAAAAAGGGTAAAGCACCTAACTGGTCACGGTTTGCAAAAAAATTATCCATTTGACCCAAAAAAATTAATTAACAACCTGCTAACCTATTTACGCCCTATAAAAGCTTACAAACAGAAAACATATCGCGTTCTCTTATCTCTTCTCAATTCTCTCTGTCGTCTAAAATTCAAATTTCAATCCAAAATTTGTTTTCCTTTTCAAAATCCTCTGTATTCTTCGTTCTGAATTTACGATTTAATTTCTGATACAAATCTATTCTCCATTAATGAATTCTTTGATGTACTGTGAATTCAACGACGAACATCATTCCAATTTTGCTTCATGTAAACGGATCATGGATTTATGATCACAGATTTCAATCTCAATTCTTTTCTATTTCAAATCAATGATTTTTTATTAGATTTTGTTCTTCTCATTCCAAATTTCAAAATTGTAGTCCCAATTTTATTTTCCTTTTTGCTTTTAGATCTATATTCTTCTTCCTCAATTTCGGATTTGATTTTTGATTCAAATTTGTTTTTCATTCACAATTTCTTTGCCTTACTGCGATCCAGATTACGCAATAATTTTGGAATTCAAAGATGAACACCACTCATGCTATGCTTCATGTAAATGGATCATGGAATGATGATCATTGGATTCAATGTAGACAGTTTTTGGCAAGTAGATTTGCATGTTTTTTCTACTTATTATGCATATAATACAGACCTACTACATATTTATTACATATGTGTTATATATCTATGAATAGTCTAATGCAAATGTTTGGTGAGGATGTAACAGACTTGTAATAGTATTGTATCAAATAGGAAATATGAAAGAAGTGTTTCTTTAAATTTGTTACATATCTAATACAAACTTACTACATAGCTGTAACATATATGTTTTATATTTGCTATAAGTCTAATACAAGTGTTTGATGGATATATAATTAGAATATAACAATATTAAATACTAATGAAGTGTTTGACATAAACTTTATGACTTTTACCTGTTACAATGCTACTACAAACCTATTCCAATGTCTGTTATAAAGGCTATTATATATCTATTACTAGTGTTTGATGAATAAAATAGTAAATCTTCATTAAATTTGATTTACATTGGATTATTATTAAAGTGTTTGGCATTATTTATCAGTCAGTAATCTGTTACAAGTCTATTATATATTTGTTACAAACCTAATACAAGTCTAATACATGTCTGTTACAAGTCTATTACAAAGCTATTATATATCTGTTATAAATCTGTTACAAACCTAATAAAATCTGGAGCGTAAAAAAGTTATGAACATCATATGAAAGATATTGAGGGCGTATAAAGGTTATTATAAAAACATGTTAGGACCTTTAGGTGATTGAGCTAAACTTGGGCTTAAATTATTTTACCCAAATGGGCCGAATATGACAATTTCCCAAAAAATAAAATAATTTGGGCAAAATGCCACAACAAGGGCAAAATAATTTCAAATATACTATGCATGCAAAAATAATTACAATCCCCACAACCCCACCCAATAGATGTCATTTTCTTTTTTATTTTTTGATTTGTTTTGCTTATATCTTTCAAATCGTTCATTTTTTTGACATGCCGCTTTAGAATTTTTTATTCGTCTCTTCTTTATCTTCGAAAGTAGATACATGATGATATACTTTTGTTAAATTTTTTTAACTGTCATGTATCCAATATATATCTAATAGAAGTCCAATAGAAATTGGTAAAACTAGAAGACCTTTGAATAACACATGAATGTCCAATTTTAAAAGGTAGAGGACTCCTAAATTATACCTATAAAATATTAGCAATGGTCTCAATGGTAGCAGTTTATAAAGTAACCGCATAATGATGGATACAACGAAATTTCCAGTGATTTATTGGATATCTATAGATGATCTATAGGAAATCTATTGGATAAAAAAAGACAAAAAATCACAGTGGATGTCATTTCAAAGATAAAAATAAGACGAACAAAAAACTCTATAGCGGCATGTCAAAGAAATAAATGGTTTGAGAGATCAATGAAAAATAAGGAAAAAAATCAAAAAAACAAGCAACATGGAAATTGTGTAAATAGAATTGGAAAAATGAGGAAGTTAAAATAAGAAAATTTTCAGTGATCTATTGGATATCTATAAATGATCTATAGGAAATCTATTGGATAAAAAAATGATGAAAAATTATAGTAGATATCATTTCGAAGATAAAAATAAGACGAATTAAAAACTCTAAAGTGGCATGTCGAAAAAATAAACGATTTGAGAAATAAATGAAAAATAAGGAAAAAAAATAAAAAAAAAACAAAAAAAACAAGTAATATGGCAATTATGTAAATAGAATGAAAAATTGAGGAAGTTAAGACATATATAATAAGCATCATAATCTTGTAAATATTTTAACAAATTTCTAATTAATTTGGAAACAGTATCCAATTATGATAAATTCCCTTGAATATATTTGTAATTTGATCAAGCCAAGCCTAGGGATGACACTGGATCTTGAACCGACCTCGTGGATCCATATCCGTTTTTTAGGGTTTGCATCTTGTCATTTCATATCCATTGGGTTTGGACCGGATCTGGATCTAACAAAAAATATGGATATAATATCGGGTTTATTTTCAGACCTGGATTCAGATCCAGATCCGTTTATATATAACTTTGACCTAATTATTAACCTAAGCTGTATATATTTTCATTATCAAATCTACGTTCTCTTTATCTCGACATGATCGTCTCACTACTTAAAATTTTCAACTCTATAGTCTTAGTGAACTCATTTCCAACTAGCTAATTTCATGAAACTTAGGGAGGATGGATGTTGTTTTGCATTATTTTTATTTTCAAACTTGAAATTACATGTTAAACTTTGTCCGTATTTTATTGCATATTAAGATAGTGAATTTTTTTAGCACAAATCATCATTGGATAGTTGATATTTTCATGTGTTATATTTTTTAGATTTAATTTTTTAGATATCCGTTTTGGACCCGTTTTGGACTCGGATTTGTGGGATCCATTGGATATGGATACGGTATCTAATTTTGTATATCCAATGGATCTGGACCGGATTAAGATCTTATATATAAAAAATAATATGGATACGGTTCTATATGAATTCGGTCCAGATCTGACCCATGTGCATCCCTAGCCAAGCCTATAAAGACATAGAATTTGAATTCTCTCCGGTCGAGAGTTTATATTAAAGCCAATAACTTAATGACAAGAGTACTACATTACATTAATAATTTCTCCACATGGAATTTGAGGATACATGTGGGGAAAGAATTCTCCAAAGTAACTTTAGAGTAAAGTTAGAGAGAGATAGAGATAAAAAAAAGTGAGTGAAGAATTTTGTTGGGAGTTGTGTAATCAATCTTGATCATTCAAAATGTGATGAATGGTTGGATATTATACGCTTTACTCTAAAGTTGGTATGGCTTTCATCTCACTTGGTACAATCCTAAAAATTGAATATTACATTTAACTTATCATGTAGTGAGAATAATTTTGTTAAATTGGAAATAATAGTTTAATGATACTATGATTTGAGTACTAATAGCAAATAAATACTGTGAAAAAAATTAAGCAACAAGAAAAAAAAAAGACAGTTTGAAGATGGATCTTTCAATCTCAACCCTTCCTCAAGAATCAAGCTGGAAAATATCAGAAAATTTCTGCAAATATCAAGTATTTTGGTGCTACTCAAATATTCTCAATCAAGTCATTTTATCTATTCGAAATTTCACTCATCGACCCACTGATATTTTCCTCTGTACCACTCCGAAATCCGGCACAACTCGGCTTAAAGCCTTGTCTATTGCAATTGTTACAAGAACCCAATTTCCAGTTTCAAATTCAGTTTCATCTAAAATCCTTTACTTGCTAAAAACCCAAATGAAATTGTGCCATATCTTGAGTTTTCTTCGTCCCATGGCTTCATTAGAGACCCTCATAATCCATAGTTTTCCACCCATATTCCTTTCACTTACTTGCCTAAATCTGTTCTAGACTCTAAAAGTACTGATATAATATCCCTCTTTTCTTCTCCTGATCTTAAGCCACCTCTGTTTCTTTTCTCAGAAAACCCTAACATCTCTTTTCTCTTCCCTTTCATCACCATGTGCTCTAATCAACGGTTACTGAAGCTTTCTTGGTATGTGAGCGGTTAGAGTTCGTTACAAGGCCGTTAGAAGATGTTCAGTTGAGGATATAAAGGAAGAGAGGGGGATTCTGCTAGGTAATGCTTTGATTCAGGTTGCTCTAGTTGTAATTGGTTGATGTTGAGATCTTTGATCTATTTTCGATGCTTTGTATTATCTCTCTAGTGGTGATCTTGAGCATACAATTGTTTGATTTACTGTGTGGTTTAGAGGATTTAATAGTTATTGGCATGTGATCTTGTACTGCCTTTAAGCCTTTCTTTGCCGATTAATGAGAAGCTGCCGGAATCCTTGCCCGTAGATAAATTCATACGTTCTGTAAAAGGAACTTACGAGGAACTAGTACATAATAGCGTTGTGATCTTTACATTTTCTTTGATTTATGCTTGTTTGATGAGTTGTTTAATCTTATTAGCATAAGTTTAATCTGAAAAAGATGATTAATCTGGGAATAAATCCCAACATGTGGTATCAGAGTCTGAGATTTTTGCTCCCGTGTTTATTTTTCTGTTGAAATAGTCTTGCATGCGTTCTCTGTTCTTTCGATCTGAATCATATTTGTGCGAATTGATTTCTTGACTTGTTTTTCTTCTGCACAGATGTTTAAGACATGTAACTTGCTAGAAAAGCTTCTATAAATAGCAACAGAATTATATATTTGTGCAGGAATCCGATGGATGTTCTTATTTCGCTATGGCATTTACGCCTACGTTGAGTGGCGGTACAAAGGTGATCCCATTTGAAGAGGCGTTTGAGAAGTTTCGCAATGGAATTTCGAGTTTCGGGCCCTACTGGTACCATGTGTTGGGGTACACGAAAGCGAGCTTTGAGTTTCCCGAGAGAGTATTGTATTTGAAATATGAAGATATGAAGAATGATACTGTATTTTATGTGAAGAAAACAGCGGATTTCATGGGTTGTTCATCCTCCATTGACAACAAGAAACAAGGTGTAGTAGAAAAGATTGTTGAGCTTTGTCGTTTTGAGATTTTGAGCAATTTAGAGGTGAATAAGAGCAAATAAGGTAGCGGAAATTTGCCTGTCAAAATTGAAAATAGTGCATTCTTCAGAAAAGGTAAAATTGGTGACCGGAAGAATTAAAGTGTCGAAATGGCAGAAAGAATTGATCAAATCACCAACTAAAAGTTTGAAGATCACATGCTACACATGAGTTTTGATTGATATATTATAGTATTGGATTTAGAATATATAATTTGTGTTTACGGGTCAATGTTGTTGTCATAGCTTTAAATTTAAACTATAATAACTGCGTTGATAAAGTAATTGAAAATTTCACTGAGATGTTAATAAAGTAGCTGTCTATGCACATAATCTACCAAAATTACCGAAACGATTGATTGAAAAACAACTTTAGAGTAAAGTTAAGCAATAACCAACCATTCATTACATATGAAACGGCTAGGATTGATTAATTACACAACTCCCAACAAAATTTTTCTCTTACATTTTTTATCTCTATCTCTATCTCTCTCTAACTTTACTACAAAGTTACTTTAGTGAATCCTTTCTCCGAAATGGTGTGACAAATTAATATTAGTTCGTACTCAATATTTTAATATATATGAAATCCTCTTTATATTAAAAAAAAAGTTTAATATCAGTTCTTAATTTTTTCCCCTAGGCGCATGAGGCTCAGGGCGCAACATCTTAGACAACGAGGCAAAATAAAACAAAACGGAGTAAGATTTTCTAAAGTTTTGAATTGGTAAAATTATACATTTCAGCTAATCTCAATCATTCATTGAATTTTAATGGTTGAGATTGAGTTTTAGTTATTTGTGGGGTCCGCGGTGAAATTGAATCTGAACCATTAAGAGTCAATATATGATTGAGATTAATTGAAATATATAACTTTACCAATTCAAAACTTTAAAAAATCCAAATCCAAACAGTTATTCCCTGATCGACTATTTGCGACGTCTGCTATACAGGTGCATATCGCCAATGTTTATAGAACACAGACTTGATCTCCGTATATATATCTAGACATAATATGGTTTGAGAATAAAATATCAGGGCCGTCTTTGAAATTTCTGAGGTCCTGAGTGAAAAACGAAAGATGGGCCTATATAAAATGAAATTATGTTGGACACTTTCAAAACATTTTTTTCCAAACATTGCGCAGTTGTGTTCGCATGAAATTGAAAGGAAAATCTTACCACATCCATCATACGTGTCGAATTCACGACATCCTCTAGTCACATGAAGTGTCTCAACCACTAGGCTAAGAGATTTGCGTTAACCAATGTAGTTAAACAACTGATGTCAGACACTTAATTATATGTTAACTAGTTAAATTGATAGTATATACTCTTAAGCATATATATATATATATATATATATATATATATATATATATATATATATATATATATATATATATATATATATATATATATATATATATATATATATATATATACATATTAAGTTGAAACTCTATGTAACGCCCCCCCTATAGGGAGCGTCACGGTAACTATAAACACCCAATAAACAACTCTACTCCACTATATAGAGTTCAATACTTATAGATTTAATACATATAAATACCAATATAAAGTTTTAAACTCCAAATTATTCTCCAAATGCTAATTATTCTCCAAATATTTCTCAATGTCACTTTACATTTCTAACTCTCTAGTACATGCCATTATTCTACAAACCATAATATTACATTAAAATATAAATCCACCTCGAATTTTTCCTTAATTGCTCTTTAAGCTGATCCACCTGTACCACTTTGGTCCAAGCTATCTACAAGTTCTCCACCTACGCGTAGAAAATCAACTACACGCTAAGCAATTTGCTTAGTGGTGTCCATAAAAAAAATATAACTTTGAATATTTTTAAAATAGAAACAAATTATATTTATAAGTCAAAAACAAATTAACCAACTTTATGGAACCAAATCACAAAACTTATATAGTCATCATTTCAAAGTATAATCAAATTTATATCCAATTTTTCCAAACACTTTAACCACATATTGCCCAAAGTAAACAAGTCCTGAATAACTGTAAAATGGATACGGGAGCGGACAAGCCCGAAGCCAAAGCTTCAAAATCAATATATCGGTCAAGCCCGAAGCCGAAGCTTCAAAAATCAATATATCGGTCAAGCCCGAAGCCGAAGCTTCAAAATCAATATATATATATCATAATATCGGCCAAAGCCCGAAGCCAAAGCTTCAATTGTTTGTACAGTACTGTACCCCCCTTTATTGGCGCCAATCTACCCTGACCCGTATTCTACTCGTTTAATAAGGGCAATAAATCAAAGTAACATCTTAAAAATTCCAGTATAAACCATCAATTATAATTCAACATAACTTCAGTAATTAAGAAATCCAAATCCCAAATTTTTAAGCATCAAACTTCAATTAAAACTCAATAAAATCAATATCATGCTTTCCAGAATTTTTCCAGGTTTCGTAACCTGAATTCCCCTGCATTTTTCACTATCAAAACATCATCCAATCGAAGAACTTTCTTCTAAACATAATTAGACACATGTCTCAGCTTTCCAAATCCACCAGAATCACAGAAATCCAAATTGTATAACCAAAGTTATGATCAAAATACTAAACAGTGTACAAAGCTGAGATTTTCCAAAAACAGATTTCATGACTCAACTTCAAACAACAATTTCACATTGAAAACGAACGAAATTCAACAAGGTTACTTCTGAACATATGTTCCTTACCTTCTGTAGATATCAATAAAATCAAGAATCGTTCAAATCGGATTTATATAACGAGAGAAAACATTAAAACAAAACAGGTATATAATCTGGAAAATTTCCCGAAAAAAAAACCGAGAAATCGAAATTCGGGACACAAACCTTTTTCTATGCTCTTTCTAGCTCTCTTCTACCCCTTTTTGCCTTTGATTTACTTGCAATAGCTTCCTCTACAACAGCCATATATAATTCTATCAAGATATTGCATAAATAAACTTCATAATACCATAAATATGCTTAATCTACCATAAATTCTACTAATTAAGCTTTAATTTCACCAAAAATCACTCACCTCAAACTCGGGTTACTATTCATATAAACCTTAAAATATGAAATCCTCCTCTTCTAGTCTTGATTGACTGAAATTGATGATGATAGAGGGCTTAAGGATCGATTTCTAACAAGAATTCGAAGTTGAATCGAAGAAATCGGAAGTTTTTGGATTATAGAAAATTTTTTTTTTGGTAAATGAAAGGGAGGAAGGAAATGATGAAGATAAGCTGTAAGTTTTGTATATATTATCTTTTCTTTTCTTTTTTTTTCAAATTTCCAATATTGCCCTTGGACAAATAAATAAATGTCCAATTCATCCTTCTTACTATAATTAGCTCTTATTTCCTCATGCCTTATATCCAATAACAACAATAACAATAAAAATAATTTCTATGATATTTTTAATACCATAGTAATTTAGTATAAGCAAATTTTGGAAATTTCGGTTCGTTACAATTCTCCCCCTCTTATGAATTTTCGTCCCGAAAATTTCCTGAAAACAATTGCGGATATTGAGTTTTCATTGTATCCTCCGGTTCCCAAGTTGCTTCTTCAACCTTATGATTCCTCCAAAGTACTTTTACCAAAGGTATAGACTTGTTTCTCAATTGTTTAACCTCTCTCGCTAAGATTTGTACCGGTTCCTCTTCATACGTTAGGTCGGGTTCGATTTCTACGACATCAGGAGATAAGATATGTGATGGATCTGATCTGTATCTCCTTAACATTGACACATGGAACACATTATGAATTTTGTCGAGTGTTGGGGGTAGTGCCAACCGATAAGCTACCGGTCCAACCTTCTCTATAACCTCATATGGGCCAATGAATCTCGGACTGAGCTTGCCTTTCTTGCCAAATCGCAGGACTTTCTTCCAAGGAGATACTTTGAGAAACACTTTATCTCCCACTTCATAAGTAATGTCTTTTCTTTTTAGATCAGCATAAGATTTTTGTCTATCCGATGCAGCCTTCAATCTTTCTTGAATAAGTTTTACCTTCTTTTTTGTCTCCTGAATTAAATCCACTCCCACAATCTTATTTTCACTAAGTTCTGTAATGAACCGAAATTTCCAAAATTTTACTTATAATAAATTACTATGGTATTAAAAATATCATAGAAAATTATTTTTATTGTTATTATTGTTATTGGATATAAGGCATGAGGAAATAAGAGCTAATTAAGTGAGAGGGATGAAATTGGACATTTAATTATTTGTGCAAGGGCAATATTGAAAATTAAAAAAAAAAACAAAAAAAAACAAAAACAAAAACTCAATACGTTGCAGCCACTTCTCTTCTTCTCCATCATTTCATCATTTTCTCCATTTCATCCTTTCCTTTAACCAAAATTCTCCCTAATCCAAAAACTTCCGATTTCTTCGATTCAACTTCGAATTCTTGTTAGAAATCGATCCTTAGGCCCTCTATCATCATCAATTTCAGTCAATCAAGACTAGAAGAGGAGGATTTCAGAAATTAAGATTCGGATGAATAGTAACCCGAGTTTGAGGTGAGTGATTTTTGGTGAAATTAAAGTTTAATTAGTAGAATTCATGGTAGATTAAGCATATTTATGGTATTAGGAAGTTTATTTATGCAATATCTTGATAGAATTATATATGGCTGTTGTAGAGGAAGCTATTGCAAGTAAATCAAAGGCAAAAGGGGTAGAAGAGAGCTAGAAAGAGCATAGAAAAAGGTTTGTGTCCCGAATTTCGATTTCTCGGTTTTTCGGGAAAATTTTCCAGATTGTATACCTGTTTTGTTTTAATGTTTTCTCTCATTATATAAATCCGATTTGAATGATTCTTGATTCTATTGATATCCACAGAAAGTAAGGAATATATGTTCAGAAGGAGCCTTGTTGAATTTCATCCGTTTTCAATGTGAAATTTTCGTTTGAAGTTGAGTCACGAAATCTGTTTTCGGAAAATCTCAGCTTTGTACACTGTTTAGTATTTTGATCATAACTTTGGTTATAAAATTTGTATTTCTGTGATTCTGGTGGATTTGGAAAGCTGAGACATGTGTCTAATTATGTCTAGAAGAAAGTTCTTCGATTAGATGATGTTTTGATAGTGAAAAATGCAGGGGAAGTCAGGTTACGAAACCTGGAAAAATTCTGGAAAGCATGATATTGATTTTATTGCGTTTTAATTAAAGTTTGATGCTTAAAAATTTAGGATTTGGATTTCTTAATTACTGAAGTTATGTTGAATTATAATTGATGGTTCATACTGAAATTTTTAAGATGTTACTTTGATTTATTGCCCTTATTAAACGAGTAGAATACGGGTCAGGGTAGATTGGCGCCAATAAAGGGGGGTACAGTACTGTACAAACAATTGAAGATTTGGCTTCGGGCTTTGGCCGATATTATGATATATATACATATATTGATATTTAAGCTTTGGCTCCGGGCTTGACCGATATATTGATTTTTGAAGCTTCGGCTTCGGGCTTGACCGATATATTGATTTTTGAAGCTTCGGCTTCGGGCTTGACCGATATATTGATTTTGAAGCTTTGGCTTCGGGCTTGTCCGCTCCCGCATCCATTTTACCGTTATTCAGGACTTGTTTACTTTGGGCAATATGTGGTTAAAGTGTTTGGAAAAATTGGATACAAATTTGATTATACTTTGAAAGGATTACTATATAAGTTTTGTGATTTGGTTCCATAAAGTTGTTTAATTTATTTTTGACTTATAAATATACTTTGTTTCTATTTTAAAAATATTCAAAGTTGCTATATTTTTTTTATAGACACCACTAAGCAAATTGCTTAGCGTGTAGTTGATTTTCTACGCGTAGGTGGAGAACTTGTAGATAGCTTGGACCAAAGTGGTACAGGTGGATCAGCTTAAAGAGCAATTAAAGAAAGATTCGAGGTGGATTTATATTTTAATGTAATATTATGGTTTGTAGAATAATGGCATGTACTAGAGAGTGAAAAATGTAAAGTGATATTGAGAAATATTCGGAGAATAATTAGCATTTGGAGAATAATTTGGAGTTTTAAAACTTTATATTGGTATTTGTACGTATTAAATCTATAAGTATTGAACTCTATATAGTGGAGTAGAGTTGTTTATTGGGTGTTTATTGTTACTGTGGCGCTCCCTATAGGGGGGGCGTTACATTTGTTGGTATCAAAGCTGAGGTTCAGGCGATTCTAGGACTAGTATGTACATGCCATTTAGGATATAAATATGTTATGTTAGTTGTTGATCCACTTTGGTCCAATTTTGAGGAATAAATTATGGCTAGTAGTAGTCACAACCAGATTGAGGAAGAGGATGCTGAGAGTACGGTCCGTATTAGACGAGGGGATGAACAAAGACATGAACCACCACCAGTTCATGGCTTTCCTGAACAACCTACTCCAGCACAAGCTGCTTTACTTCAGCATATGACTACTGAAGTAATCACATTAGTACTACGAAACATACAAATCCCTCAAGTTCCTATTGTACCTCACATTGAAAGAAGAGAGGAGAGAACTCCTCTTGAAAGAATCAAGAAGCTTCCAGCTGATGATTTCAAAGGGGATACAGTGAATCCTGCAATTGCAGAAGATTGGCTTGACCATACTAAATGGTGTATGACTAGGCTTCATTTTACAGATGAAGAAAGATTAGACTGTGTGCAAGGTCTACTAAAAGAACAAGCTAGGAGGTGGTGGGATAATATTGTGAAAGAAAGACGACCCGGAGAAATCACTTGGGGACCTTTTTTGGAACAATTTGATAAAAAGTACGTTAGTGAACGATTCAAAGATGAGTAGAGGAAATTGTTCTTATCTTTGAGACAGGGACGAATGACTGTATCAGAATATGAAGTTCAATTCCTCAAACTCGAGAGGTATGCTCGTGATATCGTTGACAATGAAGTAAGGCGATGTAAGAGATTCGAGGATGGGCTGAATGATGAAATTAGAGTGCATTTACTTGCATAAAGGATTAGGGTGTTCAATGACTTGGTTGACGCTGCTATGGGCATTGAGAAGATTAATTCAGATAGACAACAAAGAATGGCAAAAAGGTCTGGATTTTAAAAGGGATCACAGGGTCCAGCTAGTTCAGAATCTCCAAGTAAGAAATAGAAGGGAACATCAGAACAAACACAATCTCATTTTAGAGGGTTTTCACTGAGACAAACCATAAGTACGGGGTCAGCGGCTAGTGTACCTTCAGGTCAAGGCAGAGGAAATATTCCACAATGTTCTAATTGTGGGAGGATGCATACAGGGGAATGTTGGGGAAAAGGTAGAGTCTGCTTTAAATGTGGCTCAAGGAAACATTTGATTACAAATTGTCCTCAAAGACAGATAAGTACATCTGCACCTACAGTAGTTCCTACTCCTACAATGCAAGGTGGAAGAGGAAGGGGAAGGGGAAATGCTAGTGGATCAAGTGGGCATGATGTGGCTCAACAAGCACCGCAGAGTGGTAGACCGGGAGGAATGGCACGAAGTTATGCAATTCGAGGGCCTGAGACTAGAGAATCTATCGAAGTTATTATCGGTAAATTTTCATTCTTTAATCATGATGTTTATGCTTTGATAGATCCTGGTTCATCTTATTCATATATATGTACTGCATTAGCACAAGAGAAAGGGTTGTATGTAGAACAATTAGGAGAAAATATCGAAGTGACTAATCCTTTAGGACACAGTGTGATAGTAAACAAAGTGTACATGAATTGCCCTATTATGATTCAACATCAACTTTTCCATGCAAATTTAATTGAGTTACCTTTCTGAGATTATGATGTTATCTTGAGAATGGATTGGTTATCGGAACATCGAGCTGTGGTGGATTGCAAAAACAAAAGAATGTCACTTCAAGTTTCTGATGGAGAAGAAATAGTTATCGTGGGTGAAAGATCAGATTATCTCTGTAACATATTTTCTTTTATGAAGACTAAAAGGCTAGTTAGGAAGGGATGTCAGGCCTACCTAATCTTCACTTAAGAATTGAAGGAAGGTGAGTTAGAATTGCAGAATATTCCTACGGTATGTGATTTTCCCGATGTATTTCCAGAAGAACTACCGGGGTTGCCACCAAAAAGAGAGGTAGAATTTGCAATTGATGTATTGCCGGGTACCGCACCAGTATCTAAAGCACCATACAGAATGGCGCCTGCTGAACTGAAAGAGTTGAAGATTCAGTTGCAAGAATTGTTAGACAAAGGATTCATATGCCCGAGTATATCCCCATTGGGTGCACCGATGTTGTTTATTAAGAAGAAAGATGAGTCACTCTGATTATGTATTGATTACCGAGAGTTGAATAAATTGACAGTGAAAAACAAGTATCCATTACCTAGGATTGAAAACTTATTTGATCAACTCAAGGGTGCCAAATACTTCTCCAAGATTGATTTAAGATCAGGCTACTATCAGATGAGAGTGAAAGATGATGATATTGCAAAGACGGCTTTCCGAACCAGATATGGACACTATGAATTTTTGGTGATGCCATTTGGTCTAACTAATGCACCAGCAGCATTTATGGACCTTATGAACCGTGTCTTTTACTTATATTTAGACAGGTTTGTAGTGGTTTTCATTGATGATATTTTGGTGTATACTAAGTCACGGGAAGAGCATGATCAACATTTGCGGATAGTCTTCCAAACTTTAAGGGAAAATAAATTGTATGCCAAACTTAGCAAATGTGAGTTTTGGCTTGAAGAAGTTTCTTTCTTAGGCCATGTTGTTTCTGCCAAGGAATTAAAGTGGATCCTAAGAAGATAGAAGCAGTTGTTGAATGGAAACCACCAAAGAACCCTACGGAAGTCAGAAGTTTCCTTGGCTTAGCAGGGTATTATTGCAGATTTGTGAAGGGATTTTCTGTCATTGCTGCCCCGTTGACGAAACTACTTCAAAAGAATGCAAAATTTGAGTGGAATCAAAAGTGTCAAGAAAGTTTTGAGAAATTGAAGGCGATGTTAACAAAAGCACCCATCCTTACCCAACCAGAACCTGGAAAAGATTTTGTAATCTATAGTGATGCTTCACATAGTGGTCTTGGGTGTGTTTTGATGTAAGAAGGAAAAGTGATTGCCTATGATTCCAGGCAATTGAAGAATCATGAAAGGAATTATCCTACTCATGATTTGGAAATGGCTGCAATAGTCTTTGCCTTGAAAATTTGGCGACACTATCTTTGTGGAGAAAAATGTTATATTTACACATATCACAAAAGTTTGAAATATTTGCCAACACAGAAAGAGTTGAATTTAAGGCAAAGAAGGTGGATGGAATTCATTAAAGATTACGATTGTCTTATTGATTCCCATCCAAGAAAGGCTAATGTAGTGGCAGATGCTCTCAGCCGAAAGACAATGATGGCACTAAGGGCTATGAATTTGGGGTTAACTCTTACTAGTAGTGGAGCCTTAATTGCAGAATTAAAGATTTAACCTGTACTACTACAACAGGTGAAGCAAGCACAAAATGAAGATGATGACTTAAAGATTATTCGAGCGCGGACACAAGTGGGTATCGTAGACAGCTATATGGTTCGAGAAGATAGATGTCTATATTTTAAAGATAGACTGTGTGTGCCAAACAATGAAGAATTAAAGAAGAATATCTTACAAGAGGGGCATAGTAGTCCTTATGCGATGCATCCTGGAGCAAACAATATGTACCAAAATTTGAAGAGCCATTATTGGTGGAATGGGATGAAGAAAGACATTACTAACTATGTTGCTCAATGTCTAACTTGTCAACAGGTGAAAGCATAACATCAAGTTCCTTCTGGATTGTTGCAACCTATAACAATTCCAGAATGGAAATGGGAAAGAATCACAATGGACTTCGTGACGTCTTTACCACGTACACAAAAGAAACATAATACAGTGTGGGTTATAGTAGATAGATTGACAAAGTCTGCCACTTTCTTCCAGTTAGGATGGATTATTCACTTGATAGGTTGGCTCAGTTATATGTAGATGAGATAGTAAGGCTACACGGAGTGCCTATTTCAATCATTTCTGACCGAGATCCAAGATTTACTTTGAGATTTTGGAAGAAGTTGCAAGAGGCCTTAGGTAGCAAACTTCATTTCAGTACTTCATTTCATCCTCAAACAGACGGTCAATCTGAAAGAGTAATTCAGGTGTTGGAAGACATGATGAGAAGTTGTATCATTGAATTTGAAGGAAGTTGGGATAAGTATTTGTCCCTCATGGAGTTTGCCTATAATAACAGCTATCAGTTAAGCATACAAATGGCGCCATATGAAGCATTGTATGGAAGAAAATGTCGAACTCCATTATATTGGACCGAACTTAGTGAAAACAAGATTGTGGGAGTGGATTTAATTCAGGAGATAAAGGAGAAGGTAAAACTTATTCAAGAGAGATTGAAGGCTGCATCGGATAGACAAAAATCTTATGCTGATCTAAAAAGAAAAGACATTACTTATGAAGTGGGAGATAAAGTGTTTCTCAAAGTATCTCCTTGAAAGAAAGTCCTGCGATTTGGCAAGAAAGGCAAGCTTAGTCCGAGATTCATTGGCCCATATGAGGTTATAGAGAAGGTTGGACCGGTAGCTTATCGGTTGGCACTACCCCCAACACTCGACAAAATTCATAATGTGTTCCATGTGTCAATGTTAAGGAGATACAGATCAGATCCATCACATATCTTATCTCCTGATGTCGTAGAAATCGAACCCGACCTAACGTACGAAGAGGAACCGGTACAAATCTTAGCGAGAGAGGTTAAACAATTGAGAAACAAGTCTATACCTTTGGTAAAAGTACCTTGAAGTAATCATAAGGTTGAAGAAGCAACTTGGGAACCGGAGGATACAATGAAAACTCAATATCCGCAATTGTTTTCAGAAAATTTTCGGGACGAAAATTCATAAGAGGGAGAGAATTGTAACGAACCGAAATTTCTAAAATTTTACTTATAATAAATTACTATGGTATTAAAAATATCATAGAAAATTATTTTTATTGTTATTATTGTTATTGGATATAAGGCATGAGGAAATAAGAGCTAATTAAGTAAGAGGGATGAAATTGGACATTTAATTATTTGTCCAAGGGCAATATTGAAAATTGAAAAAAAAACAAAAAAAAACAAAAACAAAAACTCAATACATTGCAGCCACTTCTCTTCTTCTCCATCATTTCATCATTTTCTCCATTTCTTCCTTTCCTTTAACCAAAATTCTCCCTAATCCAAAAACTTCCGATTTCTTCGATTCAACTTCGAATTCTTGTTAGAAATCGATCCTTAAGCCCTCTATCATCATCAATTTCAGTCAATCAAGACTAGAAGAGGAGGATTTCAGAAATTAAGATTCGGATGAATAGTAACCCGAGTTTGAGGTGAGTGATTTTTGGTGAAATTAAAGTTTAATTAGTAGAATTCATGGTAGATTAAGCATATTTATGGTATTAGGAAGTTTATTTATGCAATATCTTGATAGAATTATATATGGCTGTTGTAGAGGAAGCTATTGCAAGTAAATCAAAGGCAAAAGGGGTAGAAGAGAGCTAGAAAGAGCATAGAAAAAGGATTGTGTCCCGAATTTCGATTTCTCGGTTTTTCGGGAAAATTTTCCAGATTGTATACCTGTTTTGTTTTAATGTTTTCTCTCAATATATAAATCCGATTTGAATGATTCTTGATTCTATTGATATCTACAGAAAGTAAGGAATATATGTTCAGAAGGAGCCTTGTTGAATTTCATCCGTTTTCAATGTGAAATTTTCGTTTGAAGTTGAGTCACGAAATCAGTTTTCGGAAAATCTCAGCTTTGTACACTGTTTAGTATTTTGATAATAACTTTGGTTATAAAATTTGTATTTCTGTGATTCTGGTGGATTTGGTAAGCTGAGACATGTGTCTAATTATGTCTAGAAGAAAGTTCTTCGATTAGATGATGTTTTGATAGTGAAAAATGCAGGGGAAGTCAGGTTACGAAACCTGGAAAAATTCTGGAAAGCATGATATTGATTTTATTGAGTTTTAATTGAAGTTTGATGCTTAAAAATTTAGGATTTGGATTTCTTAATTACTGAAGTTATGTTGAATTATAATTGATGGTTTATACTGAAATTTTTGAGATGTTACTTTGATTTATTGCCCTTATTAAACGATTAGAATACGGGTCAGGATAGATTGGCGCCAATAAAGGGGGGTACAGTACTGTACAAACATTTGAAGCTTTGGCTTCAGGCTTTGGCCGATATTATGATATATATACATATATTAATATTTAAGCTTTGGCTTCGGGCTTGACCGATATATTGATTTTTGAAGCTTCGGCTTCGGGCTTGACCGATATATTGATTTTTGAAGCTTCGGCTTTGGGCTTGACCGATATATTGATTTTGAAGCTTTGGCTTCGGGCTTGTCCGCTCCCGTATCCATTTTACCGTTATTCAGGACTTGTTTACTTTGGGCAATATGTGGTTAAAGTGTTTGGAAAAATTGGATACAAATTTGATTATACTTTGAAAGGATTACTATATAAGTTTTGTGATTTGGTTCCATAAAGTTGTTTAATTTATTTTTGACTTATAAATATACTTTGTTTGTATTTTAAAAATATTCAAAGTTGCTATATTTTTTTTATAGACACCACTAAGCAAATTGCTTAGCGTGTAGTTGATTTTCTACGCGTAGGTGGAGAACTTGTAGATAGCTTGGACCAAAGTGGTACAGGTGGATCAGCTTAAAGAGCAATTAAAGAAAGATTCGAGGTGGATTTATATTTTAATGTAATATTATGGTTTGTAAAATAATGGCATGTACTAGAGAGTGAGAAATGTAAAGTGATATTGAGAAATATTCGGAGAATAATTAGCATTTGGAGAATAATTTGGAGTTTTAAAACTTTATATTGGTATTTGTACGTATTAAATCTATAAGTATTGAACTCTATATAGTGGAGTAGAGTTGTTTATTTGGTGTTTATTGTTACCGTGGCGCTCCCTATACGGGGGGCGTTAGATTTGTTGGTATCAGAGCTGAGGTTTAGGCGATTTTAGGACTAGTATGTACATGCCATTTAGGATATAAATATGTTATGTTAGTTGTTGATCCACTTTGGTCCAATTTTCAGGAATAAATTATGGCTAGTAGTAGTCACAACCAGATTGAGGAAGAGGATGCTGAGAGTACGGTCCGTATTAGACAAGGGGATGAACAAAGACATGAACCACCACCAGTTCATGGCTTTCCTGAACAACCTACTCCAGCACAAGCTGCTTTACTTCAGCATATGACTACTGAAGTAATCACATAAGTACTACGAAACATACAAATCCCTCAAGTTCCTATTGTACCTCACATTGAAAGAAGAGAGGAGAGAACTCCTCTTGAAAGAATCAAGAAGCTTCCAGCTGATGATTTCAAAGGGGATACAGTGAATCCGGCAATTGAAGAAGATTGGCTTGATCATACTAAATGGTGTATGACTAGGCTTCATTTTACGGATGAAGAAAGATTAGACTGTGTGCAAGGTCTACTAAAAGAACAAGCTAGGAGGTGGTGGGATAATATTGTGTGAGAAAGACGACCCGGAGAAATCACTTGGGGACTTTTCTTGGAACAATTTGATAAAAAGTACGTTAGTGAACGATTCAAAGATGAGTAGAGGAAATTGTTCTTATCTTTGAGACAGGGACGAATGACTGTATCAGAATATGAAGTTCAATTCCTCAAACTCGAGAGGTATGCTCGTGATATCGTTGACAATGAAGTAAGGCGATGTAAGAGATTCGAGGATGGGCTGAATGATGAAATTAGAGTGCATTTACTTGCATAAAGGATTAGGGTGTTCAATGACTTGGTTGATGCTGCTATGGGCATTGAGAAGATTAATTCAGATAGACAACAAAGAATGGCAAAAAGGTCTGGATTTCAAAAGGGATCACAGGGTCCAGCTAGTTCAGAATCTCCAAGTGAGAAATAGAAGGGAACATCAGAACAAACACAATCTCATTTTAGAGGGTTTTCACCGAGACAAACCATAAGTACGGGGTCAGCGGCTAGTGTACCTTCAGGTCAAGGCAGAGGAAATATTCCACAATGTTCTAATTGTGGGAGGATGCATACAGGGGAATGTTGGGGAAAAGGTAGAGTCTGCTTTAAATGTGGCTCAAGGGAACATTTGATTACAAATTGTCCTCAAAGACAGATAAGTACATCTGCACCTATAGTAGTTCCTACTCCTACAATGCAAGGTGGAAGAGGAAGGGGAAGAGGAAATGCTAGTGGATCAAGTGGGCATGATGTGGCTCAACAAGCACCGCAGAGTGGTAGACCGGGAGGAATGGCGCGAAGTTATGCAATTCGAGGGCCTGAGACTAGAGAATCTATCGAAGTTATTATCGGTAAATTTTCATTCTTTAATCATGATGTTTATGCTTTGATAGATCCTGGTTCATCTTATTCATATATATGTACTGCATTAGCACAAGAGAAAGGGTTGTATGTAGAACAATTAGGAGAAAATATCGAAGTGACTAATCCTTTAGGACACAGTGTGATAGTAAACAAAGTGTACATGAATTGCCCTATTATGATTCAACATCAACTTTTCCATGCAAATTTAATTGAGTTACCTTTCTGAGATTATGATGTTATCTTGAGAATGGATTGGTTATCGGAACATCGAGCTGTGGTGGATTGTAAAAACAAAAGAATGTCACTTCAAGTTTCTGATGGAGAAGAAATAGTTATCGTGGGTGAAAGATCAGATTATCTCTGTAACATATTTTCTTTTATGAAGACTAAAAGGCTAGTTAGGAAGGGATGTCAGGCCTACCTAATCTTCACTCTAGAATTGAAGGAAGGTGAGTTAGAATTGCAGAATATTCCTACGGTATGTGATTTTCCCGATGTATTTCCAGAAGAACTACCGGGGTTGCCACCAAAAAGAGAGGTAGAATTTGCAATTGATGTATTGCCGGGTACCGCACCAGTATCTAAAGCACCATACAGAATGGCGCATGCTGAACTGAAAGAGTTGAAGATTCAGTTGCAAGAATTATTAGACAAAGGATTCATACGCCCGAGTATATCCCCATGGGGTGCACCGGTGTTGTTTATTAAGAAGAAAGATGAGTCACTCTGATTATGCATTGATTATCGAGAGTTGAATAAATTGACAGTGAAAAACAAGTATCCATTACCTAGGATTGAAAACCTATTTGATCAACTCAAGGGTGCCAAATACTTCTCCAAGATTGATTTGAGATCAGGCTACTATCAGATGAGAGTGAAAGATGATGATATTGCAAAGACGGCTTTCCGAACCAGATATGGACACTATGAATTTTTGGTGATGCCATTTGGTCTAACTAATGCACCAGCAGCATTTATGGACCTTATGAACCGTGTCTTTTACTTATATTTAGACAGGTTTGTAGTGGTTTTCATTGATGATATTTTGGTGTATTCTAAGTCACGGGAAGAGCATGATCAACATTTGCGGATAGTCTTCCAAACTTTGAGGGAAAATAAATTGTATGCCAAACTTAGCAAATGTGAGTTTTGGCTTGAAGAAGTTTCTTTCTTAGGCCATGTTGTTTCTGCCGAAGGAATTAAAGTGGATCCTAAGAAGATAGAAGCAGTTGTTGAATGGAAACCACCAAAGAACCCTACGAAAGTCAGAAGTTTCCTTGGCTTAGCAGGGTACTATAGCAGATTTATGAAGGGATTTTCAGTCATTGCTGCCCCGTTGACGAAACTACTTCAAAAGAATGCAAAATTTGAGTGGAATCAAAAGTGTCAAGAAAGTTTTGAGAAATTGAAGGCGATGTTAACAAAAGCACCCATCCTTACCCAATCAGAACCTGGAAAAGATTTTGTAATCTATAGTGATGCTTCACATAGTGGTCTTGGGTGTATTTTGATGCAAGAAGGAAAAGTGATTGCCTATGCTTCCAGGTAATTGAAGAATCATGAAAGGAATTATCCTACTCATGATTTGGAAATGGCTGCAATAGTCTTTGCCTTGAAAATTTGGCGACACTATCTTTATGGAGAAAAATGTTATATTTACAAATATCATAAAAGTTTGAAATATTTGCCAGCACAGAAAGAGTTGAATTTAAGGCAAAGAAGGTGGATGGAATTCATTAAAGATTACGATTGTCTTATTGATTACCATCCAGGAAAGGCTAATGTAGTGGCAGATTCTCTCAGCCGAAAGACAATGATGGCACTAAGGGCTATGAATTCGGGGTTAACTCTTACTAGTAGTGGAGCCTTAATTGCAGAATTAAAGATTTAACCTGTACTACTACAACAGGTGAAGCAAGCACAAAATGAAGATGATGACTTAAAGATTATTCGAGCGCGGACACAAGTGGGTATCATAGACAACTATATGGTTCGAGAAGATGGATGTCTATATTTTAAAGATAGACTGTGTGTGCCAAACAATGAAGAATTAAAGAAGAATATCTTACAAGAGGGCATAGTAGTCCTTATGCGATGCATCCTGGAGCAAACAAGATGTACCAAAATTTGAAGAGCCATTATTGGTGGAATGGGATGAAGAAAGACATTACTAACTATGTTGCTCAATGTCTAACTTGTCAACAGGTGAAAGCATAACATCAAGTTCCTTCTGGATTGTTGCAACCTATAACAATTCCAGAATGGAAATGGGAAAGAATCACAATG
Source organism: Euphorbia pulcherrima (assembly GCA_947683365.1). Classification (NCBI taxonomy): domain Eukaryota; kingdom Viridiplantae; phylum Streptophyta; class Magnoliopsida; order Malpighiales; family Euphorbiaceae; genus Euphorbia; species Euphorbia pulcherrima. The sequence goes on from CANTUS010000010.1 coordinate 3,812,501, forward strand.
GACTTCGTGACGTCTTTACCACGTACACAAAAGAAACATGATGCAGTGTGGGTTATTGTAGATAGATTGACAAAGTCTGCCACTTTCTTCCAGTTAGGATGGATTATTCACTTGATAGGTTGGCTCAGTTATATGTAGATGAGATAGTAAGGCTACACGGAGTGCCTATTTCAATCATTTCTGACCGAGATCCAAGATTTACTTTGAGATTTTGGAAGAAGTTGCAAGAGGCCTTAGGTAGCAAACTTCATTTCAGTACTTCATTTCATCCTCAAACAGACGGTCAATCTGAAAGAGTAATTCAGGTGTTGGAAGACATGATGAGAAGTTGTATCATTGAATTTGAAGGAAGTTGGGATAAGTATTTGTCCCTCATGGAGTTTGCCTATAATAACAGCTATCAGTTAAGCATACAAATGGCGCCATATGAAGCATTGTATGGAAGAAAATGTGGAACTCCATTATATTGGACCGAACTTAGTGAAAACAAGATTGTGGGAGTGGATTTAATTTAGGAGATAAAGGAGAAGGTAAAACTTATTCAAGAGAGATTGAAGGCTGCATCGGATAGACAAAAATCTTATGCTGATCTAAAAAGAAAAGACATTACTTATGAAGTGGGAGATAAAGTGTTTCTCAAAGTATCTCCTTGAAAGAAAGTCCTGCGATTTGGCAAGAAAGGCAAGCTTAGTCCGAGATTCATTGGCCCATATGAGGTTATAGAGAAGGTTGGACCGGTAGCTTATCGGTTGGCACTACCCCCAACACTCGACAAAATTCATAATGTGTTCCATGTGTCAATGTTAAGGAGATACATATCAGATCCATCACATATCTTATCTCCTGATGTCGTAGAAATCGAACCCGACCTAACGTATGAAGAGGAACCGGTACAAATCTTAGCGAGAGAGGTTAAACAATTGAGAAACAAGTCTATACCTTTGGTAAAAGTACCTTGAAGGAATCATAAGGTTGAAGAAGCAACTTGGGAACCGGAGGATACAATGAAAACTCAATATCCGCAATTGTTTTCAGAAAATTTTCGGGACGAAAATTCATAAGAGGGGGAGAATTGTAATGAACCGAAATTTCCAAAATTTTACTTATAATAAATTACTATGGTATTAAAAATATCATAGAAAATTATTTTTATTGTTATTATTGTTATTGGATATAAGGCATGAGGAAATAAGAGCTAATTAAGTAAGAGGGAAGAAATTGGACATTTAATTATTTGTCCAAGGGCAATATTAAAAATTGAAAAAAAAAACAAAAAAAAACAAAAACAAAAACTCAATACATTGCAGCCACTTCTCTTCTTCTCCATCATTTCATCATTTTCTCCATTTCTTCCTTTCCTTTAACCAAAATTCTCCCTAATCCAAAAACTTCCGATTTCTTCGATTCAACTTCGAATTCTTTTTAGAAATCGATCCTTAAGCCCTCTATCATCATCAATTTCAGTCAACCAAGACTAGAAGAGGAGGATTTCAGAAATTAAGATTCGGATGAATAGTAACTCGAGTTTGAGGTGAGTGATTTTTGGTGAAATTAAAGTTTAATTAGTAGAATTCATGGTAGATTAAGCATATTTATGGTATTAGGAAGTTTATTTATGCAATATCTTGATAGAATTATATATGGCTGTTGTAGAGGAAGCTATTACAAGTAAATCAAAGGCAAAAGGGGTAGAAGAGAGCTAGAAAGAGCATAGAAAAAGGTTTGTGTCCCGAATATCGATTTCTCGGTTTTTCGGGAAAATTTTCCAGATTGTATACCTGTTTTGTTTTAATGTTTTCTCTCATTATATGAATCCGATTTGAACGATTCTTGATTCTATTGATATCTACAGAAAGTAAGGAATATATGTTCAGAAGGAGCCTTGTTGAATTTCATCCGTTTTCAATGTGAAATTTTCGTTTGAATTTGAGTCACGAAATCTGTTTTCGGAAAATCTCAGCTTTGTACACTGTTTAGTATTTTGATCATAACTTTGGTTATAAAATTTGTATTTCTGTGATTCTGGTGGATTTGGAAAGCTGAGACATGTGTCTAATTATTTCTAGAAGAAAGTTCTTCGATTAGATGATGTTTTGATAGTGAACAATGCAGGGGAAGTCAGGTTACGAAACCTGGAAAAATTCTGGAAAGCATGATATTGATTTTATTGAGTTTTAATTGAAGTTTGATGCTTAAAAATTTAGGATTTGGATTTCTTAATTACTGAAGTTATGTTGAATTATAATTGATGGTTTATACTGAAATTTTTAAGATGTTACTTTGATTTATTGCCCTTATTAAAAGAGTAGAATACGGGTCAGGGTAGATTGGCGCCAATAAAGGGGGGTACAGTACTGTACAAACAATTGAAGCTTTGGCTTCGGGCTTTGGCCGATATTATGATATATATACATATATTGATATTTAAGCTTTGGCTTCGGGCTTGACCGATATATTGATTTTTGAAGCTTCGGCTTCGGGCTTGACCGATATATTTATTTTTGAAGCTTCGGCTTCGGGCTTGACCGATATATTGATTTTGAAGCTTTGGCTTCGGGCTTGTCCGCTCCCGTATCCATTTTACCGTTATTCAGGACTTGTTTACTTTGGGCAATATGTGGTTAAAGTGTTTGGAAAAATTGGATACAAATTTGATTATACTTTGAAAGGATTACTATATAAGTTTTGTGATTTGGTTCCATAAAGTTGTTTAATTTGTTTTTGACTTATAAATATACTTTGTTTCTATTTTAAAAATATTTAAAGTTGCTATATTTTTTTTATAGACACCACTAAGCAAATTGCTTAGCGTGTAGTTGATTTTCTACGCGTAGGTGGAGAACTTGTAGATAGCTTGGACCAAAGTGGTACAGGTGGATCAGCTTGAAGAGCAATTAAAGAAAGATTCGAGGTGGATTTATATTTTAATGTAATATTATGGTTTGTAGAATAATGGCATGTACTAGAGAGTGAGAAATGTAAAGTGATATTGAGAAATATTCGGAGAATAATTAGCATTTGGAGAATAATTTGGAGTTTTAAAACTTTATATTGGTATTTGTACGTATTAAATCTATAAGTATTGAACTCTATATAGTGGAGTAGAGTTGTTTATTGGGTGTTTGTTGTTACCGTGGCGCTCCTTATAGGGGGGGCGTTACAAGTTCGGTCCAATATAATGGAGTTTGACATTTTCTTCCATTCAATGCTTCATATGGCGCCATTTGTATGCTTGACTGATAGCTGTTATTATAAGCAAACTCCATGAGGGACAAATACTTATCCCAACTTCCTTCAAATTCGATGATACAACTTCTCATCATGTCTTCCAACACTTGAATTACTCTTTCAGATTGACCATCTGTTTGAGGATGAAATGAAGTACTGAAATGAAGTTTGCTACCCAAGGCCTCTTGCAACTTCTTCCAAAATCTCGAAGTAAATATTGGATCTCGGTCAGAAATGATTGAAACAGGCACTCCGTGTAGCCTTACTATCTCATCTATATATAACTGAGCCAACCTATCAAGTGAATAATCCATCCTAGCTGGTAGAAAGTGGGCAGACTTTGTCAATCTATCTACAACAACCCACACTGCATCATGTTTCTTCTGTGTACGTGGTAAAGATGTCACGAAGTCCATTGTGATTCTTTCCCATTTCCATTCTGGAATTGTTATAGGTTGCAACAATCCAGAAGGAACTTGATGTTCTGCTTTCACCTGTTGACAAGTTAGACATTGAGCAACATAGTTAGTAATGTCTTTCTTTATCCCATTCCACCAATAATGGCTCTTCAAATTTTGGTACATCTTGTTTGCTCCAGGATGCATCGCATAAGGACTACTATGCTCCTCTTGTAAGATATTCTTCTTTAATTCTTCATTGTTTGGCACACATAGTCTATCTTTAAAATATAGACACCCATCTTCTCGAACCACATAGTCGTCTACAATACCCACTTGTGTCCGTGCTCGAATAATCTTTAAGTCATTATCTTTATTTTGTGCTTGCTTAACCTGTTGTAGTAGTACAGGTTGAATCTTCAATTCTGCAATTAAGGCTCCACTACTGGTAAGAGCTAACCCCGTATTCATAGCCCTTAGTGCCATCATTGTCTCTCTACTGAGAGCATCTGCCACTACATTATCCTTTCCTGGATGGTAATCAATAAGACAATCGTAATCTTTAATGAATTCCATCCACCTTCTTTGCCTTAAATGCAACTCTTTCTGTGTTGGCAAATATTTCAAACTTTTGTGATCTGTATAAAGATAACATTTTTCTCCATAAAGATAATGTCGCCAAATTTTCAAGGCAAAGACTATTGCAGCCAATTCCAAATCATGAGTAGGATAATTCCTTTCATGATTCTTCAATTGCCTGGAAGCATAGGCAATCACTTTTCCTTCTTGCATCGAAACACACCCAAGACCACTACGTGAAGCATCACTATAGATTACAAAATCTTTTCCAGGTTCTGGTTGGGTAAGGATGGGTGCTTTTGTCAACATTGTCTTCAATTTCTCAAAACTTTCTTGACACTTGTGATTCCACACAAATTTTGCGTTCTTTTGAAGTAGTTTCGTCAGTGGGCCAGCAATGACTGAAAATCCTTTCACAAATCTTCTATAATACCCTGCTAAGCCAAGGAAATCCTGACTTCCGTAGGGTTCTTTGGTGGTTTCCATTCAACAACTGCTTCTATCTTCTTAGGATCCACTTTAATTCCTTCTGCAGAAACAACATGGCCTAAGAAAGAAACTTCTTCAAGCTAAAACTCACATTTGCTAAGTTTGGCATACAATTTATTTTCCCTCAAAGTTTGGAAGACTATACGCAAATGTTGATCATGCTCTTTCCGTGACTTAGAATACACCAAAATGTCATCAATGAAAACCACTACAAACCTGTCTAAATATAAGTAAAAGACACGGTTCATAAGGTCCATAAATGCTGCTGGTGCATTAGTTAGACCAAATGGCATCACCAAAAATTCATAGTGCCTATATCTGCTTCGAAAAGCTGTCTTTGCAATATCATCACCTTTCACTCTCATCTGATAGTAGCCCGATCTTAAATCAATCTTGGAGAAGTATTTGGCACCCTTGAGTTGATCAAATAAGTCTTCAATCCTTGGGAATGGATACTTATTCTTGATTGTCAATTTATTCAACTCCCGGTAATCAATACACAATCGGAGTGACACATCTTTCTTCTTAACAAACAACACTGGTGCACCCCATGGGGATATACTCGGGCGTATGAATCCTTTGTCTAACAATTCGTGCAACTGAATCTTCAACTCTTTCAGTTCAGTAGGCGCCATTCTGTATGGTGCTTTAGATACTGGTGCGGTACCCGGTAATACATCAATTGCAAATTCTACCTCTCTTTTTGGTGGCAACCCCGGTAGTTCTTCTGGAAATACATCAGGAAAATCACATACCGTAGGAATATTCTGTAATTCTAACTCACCCTCCTTCAATTCTAGAGCGAAGATTAGGTAGGCCTGACATCCCTTCCTAACCAGCCTTTTAGTCTTTATAAAAGAAATTATGTTACAAAGATAATCTGATCTTTCCCCCACGATAACTATTTCTTCTCCATCAGAAACTTCAAGTGACATTCTTTTGTTTTTGCAATCCACCATAGCTCGATGTTCCGATAACCAATCCATTCCCAAGATAACATCGTAATCTCGGAAAGGTAACTCAATTAAATTTGCATTGAAAAGTTGATGTTGAATCATAATAGGGCAATTCATGTACACTTTGTTTACTATCACACTATGTCCTAAAGGATTAGTCACTTCAATATTTTCTCCTAATTCTTCTACACGCAATCCTTTCTCTTGCGCTAATGCAGTACATATATATGAATGAGATGAACCAGGATCTATCAAAGCATAAACATCATGATTAAAGAATGAAAATTTACCGACAATAACTTCGGTAGATTCTCTTGTCTCAGGCCCTCGGATTGCATAACTTCGCGCAATTCCTCCCGATCTACCACTCTGCGGTGCTTATTGAGCCACATCATGTCCACTTGAACCAATAGCATTTCCTCTTCCCCTTCCTCTCCCACCTTGCATTGTAGGAGTAGGAAATTTCCAAAATTTGCTTATAATAAATTACTATGGTATTAAAAATATCATAGAAATTATTTTTATTGTTATTGTTGTTACTGGATAAGGCATGAGGAAATAAGAGCTAATTATAGTAAGAAGGATGAATTGGACATTTATTTATTTGTCCAAGGGCAATATTGGAAATTTGAAAAAAAAAGAAAAGAAAAGAAAAGACAATATATACAAAACTTACAGCTTATCTTCTTCTCTTCCTTATCTTCATCATTTCCTTCCTCCCTTTCATTTACCAAAAAAAAAAATTTCTATAATCCAAAAACTTCCGATTTCTTCGATTCAACTTCAAATTCTTATAAGAAATCGATCCTTAAGCCCTCTATCATCATCAATTTCAGTCAATCAAGACTAGAAGAGGAGGATTTCAGAAGTTAAGATTCGGATAAATAGTAACCCAAGTTTGAGGTGAGTGATTTTTGGTGAAATTAAAGCTTAATTAGTAGAATTTATGGTAGATTAAGCATATTTATGGTATTAGGAAGTTTATTTATGCAATATCTTGATTGAATTATATATGGCTGTTGTAGAGGAAGCTATTGCAAGTAAATCAAATGCAAAAAGGGGTAGAAGAGAGCTAGAAAGAGCATAGAAAAAGGTTTGTGTCCCGAATTTCGATTTCTCGGTTTTTCGGGAAATTTTCCAGATTATATACCTGTTTTGTTTTAATGTTTTCTCTCATTCCGTAAATCCGATTTGAACGATTCTTGATTCTATTGATATCTACAGAAAGTAAGGAACATATGTTCAGAAGAAATCTTGTTGAATTTTGTTCGTTTTCAATGTGAAATTTTCGTTTGAAGTTGAGTCATGAAATCTGTTTCGGAAAATCTCAGCTTTGTAGACGGTTTAGTATTTTGATCATAACTTTGGTTATAAAATTTGGATTTCTGTGATTCTAGTGGTTTTGGAAAGCTGAGACATGTGGCTAATTATGTTTAGAAGGAAGTTCTTCGATTGGATGATGTTTTGATAGTGCAAAATGCAGGGGAAGTCAGGTTATGAAACCTGGAAAAATTCTGGAAAGTATGATATTGATTTTATTGAGTTTTAATTGAAGTTTGATGCTTAAAAATTTGGGATTTGGATTTCTCAATTACTGAAGTTATGTTGAATTATAATTGATGGTTTATACTGAAATTTTTAAGATGTTACTTTGATTTATTGCCCTTATTAAACGAGTAGAATACGGGTCAGGGTAGATTGGCGCCAATAAAGGGGGGTACAGTACTGTACAAACAATTGAAGCTTTGGCTTCGGGCTTTGGCCGATATTATGATATATATATATATATATATATATATATATATATATATATATATATATATATATATATATATATATATATATATATATATATATATATATATATATATATATATTGATATTGAAGCTTCGGCTTCGGGCTTGACCGATATATTGATTTTTGAAGCTTCGGCTTCGGGCTTGACCGATATATTGATTTTTGAAGCTTCGGCTTCGGGCTTGACCGATATATTGATTTTGAAGCTTTGGCTTCGGGCTTGTCCGCTCCCGTATCCATTTTACCGTTATTCAGGACTTGTTTACTTTGGGCAATATGTGGTTAAAGTGTTTGGAAAAATTGGATACAAATTTGATTCTACTTGAAAGGATTATTATATAAGTTTTGTGATTTAGTTCCATAAAGTTGGTTATTTAGTTTTTGACTTATAAATATACTTTATTTCTATTTTAAAAATATTCAAAGTTATATTTTTTTATGGACACCACTAAGCAAATTGCTTAGCGTGTAGTTGATTTTCTACGCGTAGGTAGAGAACTTGTAGATAGCTTGGACCAAAGTGATACAGGTGGATCAGCTTAAAGAGCAATTAAAGAAAGATTTCAAGGTGGATTTATATTTTAATGTAATATTATGGTTTGTAGAATAATGGCATGTACTAGAGAGTGAGAAATGTAAAGTGACATTGAGAAATATTTGGAGAATACTTTGGAGTATAAAACTTTATTTTGGTATTTGTATGTATTAAATCTATAAGTATTGAACTCTATATAGTGGAGTAGAGTTGTTTATTGGGTGAGTATTGTTACTGTGGCGCTCCCTATAGGGGGGCGTTACATTTGTTGGTATCAAAGCTGAGGTTCAGGCGATTCTAGGACTAGTATGTACATGCCATTTAGAATATAAATATGATGTGTTAGTTGTTGATCCGCTTTGGTCTAATTTTCAGGAATAAGAATGGTTAGTAGTAGTCACAACTAGAGTGAGGAAGAGGATGCTGAGAGTACGGTCTGTATCAGATAAAGGGATGAACAAAGACATGAACCACCACCAGTTCATGGGTTTCCTGAACAACCTACTCCGGCACAAGCTGCTTTACTTCAGCATATGACTACTGAAGTAATCACACAAGTACTATGAAATATACAAATCCCTCAAGTTCCTGTAGTACCTCATGTTGAAAGAAGAGAGGAGAGAACTCCTCTTGAAAGAATCAAGAAGCTTCCGGCTGATGACTTCAAAGGGGATACAGTGAATCCTGCAATTGCAGAAGATTGGCTCGATCATACTAAATGGTGTATGACTAGGCTTCATTTTATAGATGAAGAGAGATTAGACTGTGTGCAAGGTCTACTCAAAGAACAAGCTAGGAGGTGGTGGGATAATATTGTGAGAGAAAGGCGACTCGGAGAAATCACTTTGGGCCTTTTCTTGGAACAATTTGACAAGAATTATGTTAGCGAAAGATTCAAAGATGAGCAGAGGAAATTGTTTTTATCTTTGAGACAGGGACGAATGACTGTATCAGAATATGAAGTTCAATTCCTCAAACTCGAGAGGTATGCTCGTGATATCGTTGGCAGTGAAGTGAGGTGATGTAAGAGATTCGAAGATGGGTTGAATGATGAAATTAGAGTGCATTTACTTGCACAAAGGATTAGGGTGTTCAATGACTTGGTTGATGCTGCTACAGGCATTGAGAAGATTAATTGAGATAGACAACAAAAAATGGCTAAAAGGGCTGGATTTCAAAAGGGATCACAGGGTCCAGCTAGTTCAGAATCTCCAAGTAAGAAACAGAAGGGAACATCAGAACAAACACAATCTCATTTCAGAGGGTTTTCACCGAGATAAACCATAAGTACGGGGTCAGCGGCTAGTGTACCTTCAGGTAGAGGCAAAGGAAATATTCCACAATGTTCTAATTATGGAAGGATGCATACAGGGGAATGTCGGGGAAAAGGTAGAGTCTGCTTTAAATGTGGCTCGAGGGAACATTTGATTGCAAATTGTCCTCAAAAACAGATAAGTACATCTGCACCTGCAGTAGTTCCTACTCTTATAATGCCAGGAGGAAGAGGAAGGGGAAGAGGAAATGCTAGTGGTTCGAGGGGGCATGATGTGGCTCAACAAGCACCGCAGAGTGGTAGACCGGGAGGAATGGCGCGAAGTTATGCAATCCGAGGGCCTGAGACTAGAGAATCTACCGAAGTTATTATCGGTAAATTTTCATTCTTTAATCATGATGTTTATGCTTTGATAGATCCTGGTTCATCTCATTCATATATATGTACTGCATTAGCACAAGAGAAAGGGTTGCATGTAGAAGAATTAGGAGAAAATATTGAAGTGACTAATCCTTTAGGACATAGTGTGATAGTAAACAAAGTGTACATGAATTGCCTATTATGATTCAACATCAACTTTTCAATGCAAATTTAATTGAGTTACCTTTCCGAGATTACGATGTTATCTTGGGAATGGATTGGTTATCGGAACATCGAGCTATGGTGGATTGCAAAAACAAAAGAATGTCACTTCAAGTTTCTGATGGGGAAGAAATAGTTATCGTGGGGGAAGATCAGATTATCTCTGTAACATAATTTCTTTTATGAAGACTAAAAGGCTGGTTAGGAAGGGATGTCAGGCCTACCTAATCTTCGCTCTAGAATTGAAGGTGGGTGAGTTCGAATTACAGAATATTCCTACGGTATGTGATTTTCCTGATGTATTTCTAGAAAAACTACCGGGGTTGCCACTAAAAAGAGAGGTAGAATTCGCAATTGATGTATTGCCGGGTACCGCACCAGTATCCAAAGCACCATACAGAATGGCGCCTGCTGAACTGAAAGAGTTGAAGATTCAGTTGCAAGAATTGTTAGACAAAGGATTCATACGCCCGAGTATATCCCCATGGGGTGCACCAGTGTTGTTTGTTAAGAAGAAAGATGGGTCACTCCGATTATGTATTGATTACCGAGAGTTCAATAAATTGACAGTCGAGAACAAGTATCCATTGCCTAGGATTGAAGACTTATTCGATCAACTCAAGGGTGCCAAATACTTCTCCAAGATTGATTTGAGATCAGGCTACTATCAGATGAGTGTGAAAGATGATGATATTGCAAAGACGGCTTTCCGAACTAGATATGGGCACTATGAATTTTTGCCGATGCCATTTGGTCTAACTAATGCACCAGCAGCATTTATGGACCTTATGAACCGTGTCTTTTACTTATATTTAGATAGGTTTGTAGTGGTTTTCATTGATGACATTTTGGTGTATTCTAAGTCACGGGAAGAGTATGATCAACATTTGCGGATAGTTTTCCAAACTTTGAGGGAAAATAAATTGTATGCCAAACTTAGCAAAAGTGAGTTTTGGCTTGAAGAAGTTTCTTTCTTAGGCCATGTTGTTTCTGCAGAAGGAATTAAAGTGGATCCTAAGAAGATAGAAGCAGTTGTTGAATGGAAACCACCAAAGAACCCTACGGAAGTCAGGAGTTTCCTTGGCTTAGCAGGGTATTATAGAAGATTTGTGAAAGGATTTTCAGTCATTGCTGCCCCACTGACGAAACTACTTCAAAAGAATACAAAATTTGAGTGAAATCACAAGTGTCAAGAAAGTTTTGAGAAGTTGAAAGCGATGTTAACAGAAGCACCCATCCTTACCCAACCAGAACCTGGAAAAGATTTTGTAATCTATAGTGATGCTTCACATAGTGGTCTTGGGTGTGTTTTGATGCAAGAAGGAAAAGTGATTGCCTATGCTTCCAGGCAATTGAAGAATCATGAAAGGAATTATCCTACTCATGATTTGGAATTGGCTGCAATAGTCTTTGCCTTGAAAATTTGGCGACATTATCTTTATAGAGAAAAATGTTATATTTATACAGATCACAAAAGTTTGAAATATTTGCCAACACAGAAAGAGTTGAATTTAAGGCAAAGAAGGTGGATGGAATTCATTAAAGATTACGATTGTCTTATTGATTCCCATCTAGGAAAGGCTAATGTAGTGGCAGATGCTCTCAGTAGAAAGACAATGATGGCACTAAGGGCTATGAATATGGGGTTAGCTCTTACCAGTAGTGGAGCCTTAATTGCAGAATTGAAGATTCAACCTGTACTACTACAACAGGTTAAGCAAGCACAAAATGAAGATGATGATTTAAAGATTATTCGAGCACGGACACAAGTGGGTATCGTAGACGACTATATGGTTCGAGAAGATGGGTGTCTATATTTTAAAGATAGACTATGTGTGCCAAATGATGAAGAATTAAAGAAGAATATCTTACAAGAGGGGCATAGTAGTCCTTATGCGATGCATCCAGGAGCAAACAAGATGTACCAAAATTTGAAGAGCCATTATTGGTGGAATGGGATGAAGAAAGACATTACTAACTATGTTGCTCAATGTCTAACTTGTCAACAGGTGAAAGCAGAACATCAAGTTCCTTCTGGATTGTTGCAACCTATAACAATTCCAGAATGGAAATGGGAAAGAATCACAATGGACTTCGTGACATCTTTACCACTTACACAGAAGAAACATGATGCAGTGTGGGTTGTTGTAGATAGATTGACAAAGTCTGCCCGCTTTCTTCCAGTTAGGATGGATTATTCACTTGATAGGTTGGCTCAGTTATATATAGATGAGATAGTAAGGCTACACGGAGTGCCTATTTCAATCATTTCTGACCGAGATCCAAGATTTACTTCGAGATTTTGGAAGAAGTTGCAAGAGGCCTTAGGTAGCAAACTTCATTTCAGTACTTCATTTCATCCTCAAACAGATGGTCAATCTGAAAGAGTAATTCAGGTGTTGGAAGACATGATGAGAAGTTGTATCATTGAATTTAAAGGAAGTTGGGATAAGTATTTGTCCCTCATGGAGTTTGCCTATAATAACAGCTATTAGTCAAGCATACAAATGGCGCCATATGAAGCATTGTATGGAAGGAAATGTCGAACTCCATTATATTGGACCGAACTTAGTGAAAACAAGATTGTGGGAGTGGATTTGATTCAGGAGACAAAAGAGAAGGTAAAACTTATTCAAGAAAGATTGAAGGCTGCATCGGATAGACAAAAATCTTATGCTGATCTAAAAAGAAAAGACATTACTTATGAAGTGGGAGATAAAGTGTTTCTCAAAGTATCTCCTTGGAAGAAAGTCCTGCGATTTAGCAAGAAAGGCAAGCTCAGTCCGAGATTCATTGGCCCATATGAGGTTATAGAGAGGGTTGGACCGGTAGCTTATCGGTTGGCACTACCCTCAACACTCGACAAAATTCATAATGTGTTCCATGTGTCAATGTTAAGGAGATACAGATCAGATCCATCATATATCTTATCTCCTGATGTCGTAGAAATCGAACCCGACCTAACGTATGAAGAGGAACCGGTACAAATCTTAGCGAGAGAGGTTAAACAATTGAGAAACAAGTCTATACCTTTGGTAAAAGTACTTTGGAGGAATCATAAGGTTGAAGAAGCAACTTGAGAACCGGAGGATACAATGAAAACTCAATATCCGCAATTGTTTTCAGGAAATTTTCGGGACGAAAATTCATAAGAGGGGGAGAATTGTAATGAACCGAAATTTCCAAAATTTGCTTATAATAAATTACTATGGTATTAAAAATATCATAGAAATTATTTTTATTGTTATTGTCGTTATTGGATAAGGCATGAGGAAATAAGAGCTAATTATAGTAAGAAGGATGAATTGGACATTTATTTATTTGTCCAATGGCAATATTGGAAATTTGAAAAAAAAAAAGAAAAGAAAAGAAAACACAATATATACAAAATTTGCAGCTTATCTTCTTCTCTTCCTTATCTTCATCATTTCCGTCCTCCCTTTCATTTATTAAAAAAAAAAATTTCTATAATCCAAAAACTTCCGATTTCTTCGATTCAACTTCGAATTCTTATTAGAAATCGATCCTTAAGCTCTCTATCATCATCAATTTCAGTCAATGAAGACTAGAAGAGGAGGATTTCAGAAATTAAGATTCAGATGAATAGTAACCCGAGTTTGAGGTGAGTGATTTTTGGAGAAATTAAAGCTTAATTAGTAGAATTTATGGTAGATTAAGCATATTTATGGTATTAGGAAGTTTATTTATGCAATATCTTGATAGAATTATATATGGTTGTTGTAGAGGAAGCTATTGCAAGTAAATCAAAGGCAAAAAGGGATAGAAAAGAGCTAGAAAGAGCATAGAAAAAGGTTTGTGTCCCGAATTTCGATTTCTCGGTTTTTCGGGAAATTTTCCAGATTATATACCTGTTTTATTTTAATGTTTTCTCTCGTTATATAAATCCGATTTGAACGATTCTTGATTCTATTGATATCTACAGAAAGTAAGGAACATATGTTCAGAAGAAATCTTGTTGAATTTCGTTCGTTTTCAATATGAAATTTTCGTTTGAAGTTGAGTCATGAAATCTGTTTCGGAAAATCTCAGCTATGTACACTGTTTAGTTTTTTGATCATAACTTTGGTTATAAATTTTGGATTTCTGTGATTCTAGTGGTTTTGGAAAGCTGAGACATGTGGCTAATTATGTATAGAAGAAAGTTCTTCGATTGGATGATGTTTTGATAGTGAAAAATGCAGCGGAAGTCAGGTTATGAAACCTGGAAAAATTCTGGAAAGTATGATATTGATTTTATTGAGTTTTAATTGAAGTTTGATGCTTAAAAATTTGGGATTTGGATTTCTCAATTACTGAAGTTATGTTGAATTATAATTGATGGTTTATACTGAAATTTTTAAGATGTTACTATGATTTATTGCCCTTATTAAACGAGTAGAATACGGGTCAGGGTAGATTGGCGCCAATAAAGGGGGGTACAGTACTGTACAAACAATTGAAGCTTTGGCTTCGGGCTTTGGCCGATATTATGATATATATATATATAAATATATTGATATTGAAGCTTCGGCTTCGGGCTTGACCGATATATTGATTTTTAAAGCTTCGACTTCGGGCTTGACCGATATATTGATTTTTAAAGCTTCGGCTTCGGGCTTGACCGATATATTGATTATGAAGCTTTGGCTTCGGGCTTGTCCGCTCCCGTATCCATTTTACCGTTATTCAGGACTTGTTTACTTTGGGCAATATGTGGTTAAAGTGTTTGGAAAAATTGGATAAAAATTTGATTCTACTTGAAAGGATTATTATATAAGTTTTGTGATTAGGTTCCATAAAGTTGGTTAATTTGTTTTTGACTTATAAATATACTTTGTTTCTATTTTAAAAATATTCAAAGTTATATTTTTTTTATGGACACCACCAAGCAAATTGCTTAGCGTGTAGTTGATTTTCTACGCGTAGGTAGAGAACTTATAGATAGCTTGGACCAAAGTGGTACAGGTGGATCTGCTTAAAAAGCAATTAAAGAAAGATTTCAAGGTGGATTTATATTTTAATGTAATATTATGGTTTGTAGAATAATGGCATGTACTAGAGAGTGAGAAATGTAAAGTGACATTGAGAAATATTTGGAGAATAATTAGCATTTGGAGAATACTTTGGAGTATAAAACTTTATTTTGGTATTTGTACGTATTAAATCTATAAGTATTGAACTCTATATAGTGGAGTAGAGTTGTTTATTGGGTGAGTATTGTTACGGTGGCGCTCCCTTTAGGGGGGGCGTTACATTTGTTTCAATACTTATAGATTTAATACGTATAAATACCAATATAAAGTTTTAAACTCCAAATTATTCTCCAAATGCTAATTATTCTCCAAATATTTCTCAATGTCACTTTACATTTCTCACTCTCTAGTACATGCCATTATTCTACAAACCATAATACTACATTAAAATATAAATCCACCTCGAATCTTTCCTTAATTGCTCTTTAAGCTGATCCACCTGTACCACTTTGGTCCAAGCTATCTACAAGTTCTCCACCTACGCGTAGAAAATCAACTACACGCTAAGCAATTTGCTTAGTGGTGTCCATAAAAAAATATAACTTTGAATATTTTTAAAATAGAAACAAATTATATTTATAAGTCAAAAACAAATTAACCAACTTTATGGAACCAAATCACAAAACTTATATAGTCATCATTTCAAAGTATAATCAAATTTATATCCAATTTTTCCAAACACTTTAACCACATATTGCCCAAAGTAAACAAGTCCTGAATAACGGTAAAATGGATACGGGAGCGGACAAGCCCGAAGCCAAAGCTTCAAAATTAAAATATCGGTCAAGCCCGAAGCCGAAGCTTCAAAAATCAATATATCGGTCAAGCCCGAAGCCGAAGCTTCAAAATCAATTTATATATATCATAATATCGGCCAAAGCCCGAAGCCAAAGCTTCAATTGTTTGTACAATACTGTACCCCCCTTTATTGGCGCCAATCTACCCTGACCCGTATTCTACTCGTTTAATAAGGGCAATAAATCAAAGTAACATCTTAAAAATTCCAGTATAAACCATCAATTATAATTCAACATAACTTCAGTAATTAAGAAATCCAAATCCCAAATTTTTAAGCATCAAACTTCAATTAAAACTCAATAAAATCAATATCATGCTTTCCAGAATTTTTCCAGGTTTCGTAACCTGACTTCCTCTGCATTTTTCACTATCAAAACATCATCCAATCGAAGAACTTTCTTCTAAACATAATTAGACACATGTCTCAGCTTTCCAAATCCACAAGAATCACAGAAATCCAAATTGTATAACCAAAGTTATGATCAAAATACTAAACAGTGTACAAAGCTGAGATTTTCCAAAAACAGATTTCATGACTCAACTTCAAACCAAAATTTCACATTGAAAACGAACGAAATTCAACAAGGTTACTTCTGAACATATGTTCCTTACTTTCTGTAGATATCAATAAAATCAAGAATCGTTCAAATCGGATTTATATAACGAGAGTAAACATTAAAACAAAACAGGTATATAATCTGGAAAATTTCCCAAAAAAAAACCGAGAAATCGAAATTCGGGACACAAACCTTTTTCTATGCTCTTTCTAGCTCTCTTCTACCCCTTTTTGCCTTTGATTTACTTGCAATAGCTTCCTCTACAACAGCCATATATAATTCTATCAAGATATTGCATAAATAAACTTCCTAATACCGTAAATATGCTTAATCTACCATAAATTCTACTAATTAAGCTTTAATTTCACCAAAAATCACTCACCTCAAACTCGGATTACTATTCATCCGAACCTTAAAATCTGAAATCCTCCTCTTCTAGTCTTGATTGACTGAAATTGATGATGATAGAGGGCTTAAGGATCGATTTCTAACAAGAATTCGAAGTTGAATCGAAGAAATCGAAAGTTTTTGGATTATAGAAAATTTTTTTTTTTGGTAAATGAAAGGGAAGAAGGAAATGATGAAAATAAGGAAGAGAAGAAGATAAGCTGTAAGTTTTGTATATATTGTCTTTTCTTTTCTTTTCTTTTTTCAAATTTTCAATATTGCCCTTGGACAAATAAGTAAATGTCCAATTCATCTTTCTTACTATAATTAGCTCTTATTTCCTCATGCCTTATATCCAATAACAATAAAAATAATTTCTATGATATTTTTAATACCATAGTAATTTATTATAAGCAAATTTTGGAAATTTCGGTTCGTTACACTCTATGTAGAATCAAGTTGAAACTCTATGTAGAAAATATGAGAACAAAATATAATCAACTCATTACTTTAAAATTGAAGTTCATATCATTTTCAAAATAATTATATATATTTTTCATTTGAATAAATATTGAAAAATTCAAATAGTTTTTTAAATACATAAATAATTATCTATGACACTATTATATATTTTTAATATTTTTTAAAGTAGTATATCCATTAGTTGAACTTAATAACATCTATTTGAAAATTCAGAATAATAAATTTAGTAAATAAGAAAGAAAAAATAATATATGTGGCAAAGGGTTTAGCCTAGTGGTTGAGCTTTGAAGTTGTGATCCTAAAGGTCACAAGTTCGAGTCCACATACGGGTGGGGTGAGATGATGTATTCTTTATTATTATTGTAATCCCAAATTAGGCAAAAAAATGTTAAAAGAAAAAGAAAAAATAATATCTAGATACTACACTGTCTAATTTTTATGTAAACAAATATAAATGTAAAATAATAAATATAAATTATATTGAATGTTTATTGTTAAATAATAGTTAACATGAAAAGGATAAAAAAATACATAAAATATTAAGCCTTATTAGTTATTTTGAATGAGAGATAATATGTATTTCAAATAATCTTTTTTTAAAATACATAAATAATTATCTATAAAATTATTATATATTTTTAATTTTTTTAAAAAATATTATATCCATTAGTTTAACTTTAATAATATCTATTTCAAAATTTAGAATAATAAATTTGATAAATAAAAAAGAAAAAATTAATAGATACTATATTATCTACCTTTTATGTAAACAAATATATATATATATATATATATAATAAAATAAGTATAAAATGCATTGATAGGTTATATAATATATAAAAGGATAAAAAAAATGCATTGATAGGTTATATAATATATAAAAGGATAAAAAAAATGCATAGAAAATGGGATCTTAATTATTTTGTTTGAACCAACAACGCGTACTCTACCTCTAATCCACTATTTTTCACTTGTCATATTTCCTTTATTATATATTATATACAAATATTTATTTACTTATATTCGTATTAACCCGAAATTTTGAGGTCCCTTATAATTTGAGGTTCTGAGCGATCGCTCGCCCTACTCCTGCTAATAGCCTGCCCTGTAAAATACAACACTATATGTCATTTAAAACCTTGTAAAGTGGACTCTCTTCAATAATTCCCATAGTTTTAGGATAATTTTCATATGGTTATACAATTGTAGACTTGTTTGGTTTTGTTTTAATATTTATAAGAATCTTCATTTAAATAATTTTGTTCAGGGCTTAGTTATAATTAAGACTACTCACCCCTCCCAACAATTATAGATTTGTTTTATTCAGTTATTATTGTTGTAATCATAACTGTTTTTGTCTCTAAAACGTCAAGAAAATGGGATTTCATATTATGTATCTGGCTTTTTACACCATTCTCCAATCCAATGGTTGAGAATGTATTAACAATTAATTAATTATTTTTTCACTCTAATTAAATACTACCTAATAAATTTTTTAACTCTTAAACTAAAGAAAAATATAAAATACGAGTATAATATAAAATCCTCAATAAAATAGTTGTTTAATAGTCGTAGGCCATACTTAGAAATGTTGTATGAAGCCAAAAAGTAAAAGGTGGTTGTTATATAAGTTACCGTACACCCACTAAACTTGAACTATCGTATAGAAATAAGGGCAAGACTCATGCAGTGCAGTTTTACTTATTTATAAAAGGATGGTTGAATATTTTTATAAAATAAAGTACGTGCCTTTAAAAAATTTATAAAACTATAAATTTAATAAAGTGGTCTTATAGTAAAAGCAAGTAAGTTGACCGGTTGGTCTAAAAAAGTAAGGCCCCATTAAATATTAATATTTAAAAATTTATTACATATTCTTTTGTTTTTTAAAAAAACAATTCTTTCATACTATAAATTAAATATATATAATTGTTTCATCTTAGTAAAAAGTTAATTAATGGCATTAAAGATGATGCATAACTTTAAACCAAAAATGAAAGTAATTTTAATTTTTATTATTCTTATTTCATAATTAACTATAAAAATTTTAAAATATATAATTTCTCTTGGAGACCTAAAAATTGTAAGGTTGGCCGTGGAATTCAAACACTAGAAATGTGCCAATACAATAGAATATATAAACTTGGAATCTACAAATATATAACCCAAAACTACCAAACTTTTCACTTGTAATATGGTCCATTTTAGTAGTTAAATAATTTTTCCAGTCACCAATTATACATTTTCTGAAAAATGCATTGTTTTCAATTTAGACAGGCAAATTGCCGCTGCATTGTTTGCTCTTATTCACCTCTAAATCACTCAAACTCTCAAAACTGCAAAGCTCAACAATCTTTTTAACAAGAACTTGTTTCTCTTCATCGATAGATAATGGACAACCCATGAAATCCGCCATTTTCTTCACATAAACCCCAGTATTATTATTTAGATCCTCATATTTCAAAAACAACACCCTCTCTAGAATTTCCATGCTCGCTTTCCAATATCCCAACACATGATCGCAGTACGGTCCATAAGTTGAAACTCCATTGCAGAATTTCTAATATGCGTCCTCAAATTGAATAAGCTCAATATTGCTTGATTTCTTCGTAGCCAAGAATTACCACGCCGAAACGAGAGCATCCTTGGGCTCCCTAGAGACATAAACGATCTTAGTTTTGGAATTGAGGATGGATCTAGGCAAAGAAGTGAAAGGAAGATGAGTTGAAATTAATGAATTTCCAGTGTCCCTTTCAAAGCCAAGGCAATAAAGCATCTCCTGAACAGGCACAATGTCATGGGGCAGCTTAGTGAGTAACGAATTCGAGGAGGGAAATCGGGTTCTTGTCGAAATAGCTATAGAGAGAGATTTAAGCCAAGCTGTGCCGGATTTCGGAAAGCTGCAGAGGATAATATCATTTGGTTGAGGTATGAAATTTGGTCACACAAAAATGAGACTTCAACACTAGTTTGTTTGAGGGAGATCTCATTTAGTGGGCATAATTGATAATGTCTCCCTACCAAAAAGTGTTTTTGTGGTGGAATTTCACAATCTATATAAGATAGGGTCCAATAATTGTTGTTCCGGACTGAATTCAACTGAATTGTAGTTTGAAAATGAAAATGAAAATGAAAAGCCTTAATTGTTAGGATAAATAACAACGTTTAGACCTAGTAGCATTTGAGAGAGTGTCACTAGTGTAGAATTAAATATATGCATTTTTCATAATAATCTCTCTAATTTACCTCTGGAGAGAGATTATCTATTGATAAAATCATAAGTGGGTAATTAAGAAGAAAGAGAGTTTTAGTATAAGAATGTAAAGGATAAATTAGTTATTTTAACAACACGATAAATTTTTTATTAATTTTGGTGAAAATCCTAAAATGACAGATAAAAAAATGAAGGGAGTAAGTGATTTCGAATTTTCCTTTAATATTATGGACATGTTTGACTAAATTGACCGGTAATAGTTTTTATTGTTATCAATCAAGCTATCTGCATGAGAATGTCGATTCGATTTAAAGTAGATAACACACGTCTAGTTTAATATGAAAACGGGGTTTCGACGTAAGCAATGAAAGCTCATTTGGTTACCATTTATTTAGTTTTTATAGGTACTCGCGCAAGAAGCACGAATGAGTTTCGAGTGACCCAAAAATGACCAACGAGTTGGCCCGATATCATAAACCCGAAGTTTTACGGGCCATGCTTGGTATTAGTATAAATACCTGCCCGACCCGAGCCTGGCTCTACCAATAAAATAATTTCATTAACTATATCATATATCATTTTTTCAAAACTATGTAACTTCAATCTTCCCCTGCTGTGTCACCCTCATATGCTTCTGTTTTCATTTTGATTTCTTTTTTCACTATTTTTTAGTTGATTTTTCTATTATCTATTTCCAATCCTATTATTTATTCCATTTTTTACCTTTTTATTTAGGTTCACTTTATTTTCATAAGAAATACTAGAGACTAAGAACTATGCTGTATGCACACTGATGTATTTTTTTTATTTCATTTCTTAAGAACTTTTTAAATTACAAAAACAATTGTCTGTTTTTTTTGTTATGATGATACTGTAAGCCCGGCCTAGCCCAACTCTAGCACGAGCTTATAATATTGTGAGTTGGGCCGGGCTTGGGTTGAGGCTTTAATGAAAAGCCAAACAAGGCTCGGCCCGACCAGCCCACTTAACATGTCTAATTCAATATAAGAGCTCACAATGCATTTATAGTCAATTTTTAATTGCATAGTACAATTATTTGTGTTGAAAATTAACTAACATGTGTAAATAGTGAATACGAAATGTATTCACTTATTTTCAAGTTAAACAAATACCGAAAAATTCGGAAAATATTTTTCTCCATAATACTATAGAGGGTAGTAAGCAAGCCACCTATCAAGCATTGCAAGGCATTGCTTAGGTCTGTACTCTGGAGCAGTATGACCACCTCCCTACACATAAATTAGAAAATAATTAAGAAATCTTAATTAATGACCTAATTACTTAATCACAATAATTAGAATATTTACATATTGATTACCTTTACAGTTGCATATGTTAAACGATATCCCTTATTTTTGTATTGCATCGTGTACCTGAGAACCAATAATTGGTGTAGATAAATAATATTTTATTAAAGAACTAATTAATTAGTGACACAATTCAATAATGCAGCGGCAATAAAAAAATAGGGTAAATTTTAAAAAAGTATTACGTAGTTTCATTTATTTATAAAATGGAGTCTAAGAAATTTTTTTTATAAAATAGGATTTATGGTTTCAAAAAATTGACAAAAAGAGGATTTTCAATACTAAATTATGTCACGACAATGTGTAATCTTGTTTGTTTTTATCCGAAATTTTGTTGATTAGTTAATAAAAATGCAATACACATGATTGATAATTTTTGAAATTTTTTTAGTAGGGTAAATATTTTTTTTCTTATTAAAATATGATTATGAACTTTAGAAAATTATAAAAAATGGAAAAAAATTTTCAAAATTTACTCAAATCGTGATATATAATATTTAAATAATTAGGTTAAATCATTAGAATATTGAATTAATTAAATATATTATCTAACATCACTATTCTGAATAAAAAATATTTTTTATCCTCTTTTTGTAAATTTTTTGAAACCAAAGACCCCATTTTGTAAAAAAAATTTCTCAGATATCATTTTACAAATGAGTGAAACCATATGGTATACGACTATTTTATAATTGTTCTTAGGGTAAATTTTAAAAAAAATATCTTGTTGTTTCACTCATTTGTAAAATATGGTCTATGAAATTTTTTTGCAAAATGGTGGTTTAAAAAAATTTATAAAATGGGGCCTATGAATTCAGAATAGTAGTGTTATATTGAATATTTTTAACAATTCAACATTATAATAATTTTACCTTATTATTTAAAAATTATATGTCTTGATTTGAATAATTTTCGGAAATTTCTTTATTTTTTATAATTTTTAAAAGTTTGTTATCAATATCATTAAAAGAAAATATTTGCACTATCAAAAGAATTTTAAACAATTTGACCGATGTGTATTGTATTTTTAATAATCATCCCGCAAAATTTCAGATAAAAATGAACAAGATTGCCCATTTTCGTTTTCGTAATTTAATATTGAGGATCTTTTATTTATAAATTTTTTAAAACCCCATGCCTTGTTTTACAAAAAAAAAAAACCTTCAGACACCATTTTATAAATAAATGAAACAATACGATACTTTTTTTAAATTTACCCTTAAGTCTACTTAATTTAAAAATAAAAGTTATCAGCAAGTATAAAAATATACAGTAAATAATAATCACTAAACCAAACTCCACTTACCCAGCCACTTGACCATCAACAAACCATGGTTGCCAATCAGAAGCAATTGTTAGATTGAGAGATTCAATCCAAGTGGTAGTCCCAACATACGAAATCGCCATGTCATGATCTCCACTGCTCATACATTATAAATAAAAGAAGGCTTAATACATCAACATCTTTAATTTATACTTAAAATTTCGTTGTCTCTCTGAACTTTAAAAGTGTTCCTGCAGTCATCTCAACTTTCGGAAAGTACACCATTTTGCTCCCTGAATATCACGTCTCAGCTTCTGGTAGGTTTGACTTTTCAAAGATATCATTTTTTTAAGATTTTCTCTCTCAAATCAAAAGTTAACATGTGCCATTCAGATATCAAAGTGATACACTTTTTGGAGTTCTTTTACACGAGACCAGATATTTAATACCCCTCTTATTGGATGCTTAACACATTATATATTATAATGATAAAAACTGCATGTGTCAACCGTCCAACGAGGTTATTGAAATACCCAGCCCTGTATAAAATTTGTCCACTTTTTAAAAGTTGACGTAGCTGCGGGACACTTTCAAAGTTCAGGGAGGTAACGAGATTTTGGGAATAAGTTGAGTGTTGTTGATGCATTAGGCCAATAAAAAATTATAACTATTTTGATTTTGTTTTTTTTTAAGGTATCCAAAAAATAATAATAAAATTAATATTTCTATACAATAAAAGTAATTAATTACCTGTATATTAGAGCTTGCAATCCTGTGTTGGTGAAATTATGGTGATAATCAATCACACTTATTATATTCTGATTGTATGCAGCTGATAAGCTGTAATTACATCTCATCCATTCCTTTTTTGTACCCTATAATTAACCCTTAGTTATGTTATTAATTCTAAAATATAATTTTCAACTCCCTATTATTATTTGATATTTTATTAACATAAAATATACTTATAAAATACTAGACTTTATTTTTGTGATTGATGTGCTGGCCTAACTGTTAACATTGAAGTTGTGATCTCTAAAGGTCTCAAATTCGAATCATATCCAGAGTGAATTGGGGATTTTTCTTAACATTTTAATACAACCCAAAATGAGGCAAAAAAAATTTAAAAGAATAAAATAAAATACTAGATAATTATGTTAGCTTTGATAAATTAAGCATATTGTATACTTTTTATAATTTCAATTTATGTATATAAGTTAATTGTAAATATAATGATAATAGCAGTTTTTTATGTGGTTTATTGTATTTTGCCATTTTATTAATCATTATACGAAACATGAAACTTTACCTAATGATGATAAATAAAACTAATAGTTTTTCAAAAAAATTGACAAATATGCTTTAATTATTAAATATAAAGAGAAATCTTTATCTCTCTGTGGTTCAAACCTGTAATCTTGAAGTTACATATTTAGTCCCAAGCACCAGACTAAGACATTCACCTCTAAAATAAATTAATGATTATATAAAAGTAACCATAGAAAATGCGTAATAACAAAACGTACCTCACGGATATGCAAAGCTTCTTGAACAAATTTATCGTTTGCCCAACTAAATGAATATAAATAATTGTATTCCTGAAAATGATGAAAAATAGCAATAAAAACACAAACAAATACAAACATATAAGAAATTTATAATTCATTGATAAGAAATTCAATTTGAGTTTTGTGTTGTTGTCATCTGTTTCTCCAAAGGCACCCTAAACAATTTAAACAAAAACGAGTTCTTCCTTTTTGGTGATTCAAACAATTCAAAAATACATATCTCTCTTCAAACTTGAATCATATTATTAAAAAAAATTTTCCGAATCGAATCTAAATGTGGTCAGAGCAAAGCTCCGGTAAATATACGAGAACAAAAAAATATAAAATAAATTCAAAATACCCGACACCAAAATTCAGAAATATTCCGAATCGGAAGATCCATAGAATTTCCTCGGAGAGAAATTGGATTCCATTTCATTGCCATTGGTTTTGGAGATAATCTACTACAGTCAGGTTCCAATATCTGTGCTGTATATATTTTTGCAATGCACTACAACAAAAAGTAAAGACAATCAATATATATCATAATTAATCAATAATTATTCAAGATATATCAAAAATCAGTTATATTATAATTTAATTTAATTTATATCACTTTAATTTAATTCAGTCTATTTTAGTTTAGTTTAGTTATGCGTAATAATAAATTGACACTGAAAAAAGTTCAGTTCAGTTCAATTTAATTTAATTTAGTTTAGTTCAGTCAACTTTAATTCGATACAGTTCAATTTATAAAATTACAGTCCAAAAGAACGAAGTGAAGAATATTTCTTCTAACTTCAACTTCTTTATATATAAATTATGTATAAAAGAAAATATGCATAAAAATTTATTGTTTAAATATTGAAACTCACCTCATCAATAATTTTAATATCTTCCATGCATAAAGCATTTTTAGGATCTGGATATTCGTACTCACCCTTGCAATTTCTCTGGAAGGACTACAAATAAAAAATATACATTTCTAGCAATTATATTTATCATAGGATAATGTAAAATTCAATTATTATTAGTTTTACCATAATCAAAGTATAACTCTAAGTTATTGCATATAATTAGTAATCAATTGTATTGGCTATATACGACTATAACTTGATTCAAAAATCGAACTAAACTGAACTAAAAATTATTAAGAAAAAAATAAAAAATAAAAATAAAATCAAAATAATTTGATTCGATTTGATTTAATTCCATCAATTTGATTTTTTCGTTTTTAATTTTTTTTCTTTGCCCTACTTTTAATTAGGTAAATGCACCTTTTCCACCATCCAATTTAACTCGTTATTAATTTAGTTTATATGATATACCGAAACTAATATGTACTACAGTGTATTATAAATTTAGATGAAAAGTCAGATATATCCTTGATTAAAGGGTAAACAATAAATTTAGTGTATGGGCCATTTTGTCCTTCAATTAAAGTATGTCCTAATTAAGAAGCATACTGTAATCATATTCCAATATTTTCGCAGCCAATTAATTCGCGAAAAATACAATTATTTAACTTGTTTATTTAAAATGAAAAAAATAAAATTTTCGGCAAATTGGATAAAAATTGATAAATCAAGAAGGGAAAAAATAATTTATGTGATTAAATAAAAACCCAACTTTCCTTATATTTTTCAACATTTGATGATTTTTTTTATTATAGTATTATTACATTTGAGATTTCTCCAATTCTTCAATGTTAACTTCAAATTTATCGGTCTCGTGCAGTAACAGAAGATAATATATTCTATAGAAAAAGAGTTTTAATAAAAATTTCGCAATATAAATATTTAAAACAATAAAATAAAAGCTAGTTCATTTTCATCTATATAACATAATAAGATTAATTTTACAGTTTTGAAATTTCAATAAATATTTTGAATAAAATTTTCAAACTATACTCTTATACTTTTGTTGTCAAACCATCCCAATAAAAAAAGAGCATAACATAGCAATGATTATACGAAAAATAGACATTTAAGATTAAATGGTGACATAGAGTTGTCACCAACCAAAATTTTTTTTTTGTGTGATTTAATACTATCAATGACTTTTTTTTATTTTCTTGGTTTAACATTTACAACTGAGGAAGATAATATCTTCGTATCAATCCATAAATTTATATTATGTATTGCAATTAATTTCTTGTAATTTATTATATTTTTAGCTAGTAAAAATAATAATAAATGTAATTCACTTAAAATTAATCAATTAAACTCTGTTTTTTTTATAAATAAGGACTTATGATACGCATGTTAAACTCTTCGGTATGAGCTATATAATTTATTATATTTTTCCACTCTTTTGTCTGGGTTGTACGCCTAACATATGTATTAAATTTCTACTCACCTCATATTATTTATAATCTAACAATAAGCACGGCGGTTCCAACTCCACTTATATATATATATATATATATAATATATAGTCCCAAGAAAATTTAAAAGTGGACCCCAACCTCAAGATTCAAGCTTTTATTCAAAAAAAATTTCAATTTTTTCTTAAGTTAATGGTAGAATGACTTATTTTATTTATATAGAGAAATAGGATACTGATTTGAGGACTAAAGCCTATTTGGTATGGTGATTTTTTTAAATTACCTCATGACTTAATCACCTTATATCAAATTATCATGAATGATTGAAGAAAAATTTCATTCAAAATAATAAAAAAATCTATAGAAAAAACATTGAATAAATTGTGTTCTATTTGTTGTACTAAAATATTTATTTCCATATATGAAAAATTAAATTTTATTTTTATTAATACTTGAACCCTACGATAAAAAGCTACTGGAATCGATACTGACAATAAGATAGAAAAATAATTATCACCTGGTAGATATTTTTGGATAAAAGGGCGTGTTGATAAGCGAATTTGATATTTGAATTAAAATCAGTTCTGTGATCTGTCAATGGATTGCCAAGCGAATATCCCTGCGTTTAATTAGTTTCAACATGATCAATATTTAATATCTTAATTAAGATATTTGTAAATACTTTTAAAAAAATAGTTAATATATTATGAATCTATGATTAATTTGGCAAAAATCAAAATATTTTATTTAATTAATGTTTGATCACATACTTTGAGATTCATCAATTGCTCACCACTAATTTCATTCCCTGCAACCAAAAAAATCAAGGACTCTTTGAAAATTCAAATATATTTTTTTCTTTTAATTATATTTAAAAGAATTACTAAGAAAAAATAGAATTACCATTTAAAATGTGTTGAACAAGTAATGGAGCAATAATGCCTGAGTAGGAGTCTCCACCAATATAGAGTGAATTGTCAACAAATTTGGAGTGATCATTGAGCCACTGTGTCCAAAAACTCAAAAAGAATCATTAAAATATTTTTGAAAAAAATTAGAGCACAATTTAATTTTAGGATAAATTTCAAAAACATACCATGTGATTTTGACCATTTAAAAAAAAGGATCATAAAAATTTTGTTTTCAAAACGAGGACTGTGGTTTCAAAAGTCAGCAAACAAACGACAAAAAAAAGATTCTCAATTTGAAAATATGTCATGAAAAAGGGTAATCTTATCCATTTTAAACTAAAATGTTACAGGTTGGTTAATAAAAATACATTACACCTCGGTGATAAATGTTTGACAAGTTTAAGTATTTTTTAATTAAAATACGATATTAATTTTGAAAAATAATAACAAAATGAAAATTCTTCGAAACGTATTCAAGTCTTGATATATAATTCATAAATAATATAGTTAAATTATAGGAATGTTGGATTAATTAAAATACCATTTATAACATTTGAAAATAGATATTTTGTAAATTTTTTCCTTTGTTTGCAACTTTTAAAACCACAGTCCTCGTTTCGAAAAGAAAAATTTTATGATCCTCATTTTGAAAATGGACGAAACTACAGGGTATGTTTTTTAAATTTACCCTTAATTTTATTTTTCAAAAAATTGGTAACTATTTTAACTGAATTAATTTTTACTTTTTTTAGAAATTCGAAAATATAAGTAGCTGATATTGTGTCATTAACATCATAAGCTTTCCAATCTGTTGCATATGAAAATCCAGTCCCAACTGGAGCATCCAAGAATATTATGTTAGCAACCTGCCAATAATATTATTATTATGAAAATTATTATTATAAGTTAAATTAAAAAAATTTATATTACTAAATTCCCACCTTGGTCCAGGAGTATGGATTCAACTCAAACACTGGTCTGTTGTCTTTGGATTCCAAATAATTGAATTTTAAAGGACCTATAAACCCATATAAATACTTTGAATATATTCCCATAAATTTTCCAAAAAATTGCATGCATTAACTTCAGTTATAAGTAAGTAAATATCAATTCAGCTATGTAGCACGGAAGCCGAGAAATACCATTTTTAAAAAATATATAGGTTCGGAAACTGTGGGAAAACGTGTAAATAATAAAAATATTTTAAAATATATATATATATATATATATATATATATATATATATATATATATATATATAGACTTAGAAAATTAATACATAAAAAGTTTAGTTTTAGAATAAACGAAAATTGAGCCATAAAGTCAAAAAAATTTGTAAGAAACGGTTTTCGAGATATAAAGAAACGAGTTTCCAACCTTCTTTAACTTCAGAAACTGCCCAGAAACATCTCGTAGAGGTTTCCGAGAGATTCCGCTTACGAATTCGGAAACGCCGAAATAGCATGTCATCGGAGTTTCCGTGCTTCATAGCAATCAAGCAATGGTACCTATTTCATAAACAAGGCCAGAAAAACCAGAACAACCAGGACCACCAGTTAACCAAAGCATAAGAGGATCAATTTCTGGATTTCTTTCTGATTCAATGAAGTAATAAAATAATTGAACTTCATCCTTTTCTCCCACACCAATATACCTAAAACAAATACCATATATATATATTAAGATCAGATTAATTAAGGCTCTGTTCTTTTCAAGAGAGCTGAACTGAACTGAACTGAAGTTGGCTGGACCAAACTGAACTGGAGTGAGCTGAACTGAACTTATTACATGAATGATTGATTACCCAGTTTCAAGCAGGAATGGAAGATTGCCATGAAACCCAGGAAGAGTTCTGACGATGGAATGTGAAAAAGTAGACTGACTGAAGCTCAAAAAGGAAATTAAAATCAAGCATAATATACAGTTGCATAAAATTATTAAGAAGTTAGCCATGGCTCATAAGCTAGAGTTTCAGCCAGTGATACAGTGCATCTGAGTTTTATAAGAGTTTCAATGATTTTTTTAGGGACAGTGAGGAATCCAGATAATATATGAAGTTGATGGTTTACTTACCAGTCAAACGGGCAGGATTTCGGTGACCGGTAAGCGCAGGAAATAGAAATAAATGCACTGTGTTCACATAGTCGAGATCGAACCCTGGGATGTGTATGGAGCAATCTTAAATCTTGGAGTCATCCATCCTGCCCTTCGAGCACCCGTAATTTGACGATCGGAGACTAGTCTTGATGTAGATATGACTTAAGGATGCCGCCTACAGTTGAGGCCCATTCAAAACTAACTCGTACTAAAAAAAAAAGTTTAAGTTAATTTATAGGTTCAATCATAGGTTTTTTTTATTATTTATAATGTTTATAAAAAAGAACTATAAAATAAAACTTAAAGGAAGGTACAAACTAAGTAATAGGAGTCACGAAGTGTTAGCCTAGTGATAAATTTAAACTTGTAGTTTTTAAAAGTTTCAGATTTAAACCATATTTGAGTTGAATGAAGATTTTTCAGTCTAATTTTTTAAGAAAAAACTCTAAGCAATGGGATAAAACACCAATTGCCAAAGAGAGGCCTTGCTCAAATATTACTGAAAGTTTGAGAGTAAAAAAAGAGAATGGTAAGAGAATAGAAAGAAATAACCTACTATACACAATAATATAAGAAAAAACAAAGAAAACGGAAAAATTTTCTGGAACTATACATGTTCAAGTGATTCGTGGTCCACCAGAGCTGTTCAAACCCGACTGCAATTGTAGGCGAATTCTAACCGTCTGAAGAGCAATTCACAAGAACCTAATATTAAGTAGCCCTCTTGTAAAAGAAATGAAAACTTTAAGACATATTTTTAGTATGAAAATAAAAAATAAATCATAAAGTAAAGAAGCACAAATATCAGCTGTATTTTTTCAAAAGTAAAAGAGTGAAGTAAAAGTGTTTTAAGAAGGCTACAAGAATATGGTATCTATAGGACAAATGACATTAACATGGTTTAATGGGGTTTAAAGGGCATTAACCTTTGTAACCACACCTTTATGGCCATTAGCGTTTATAACCATACCTTTATGGTCATTAACCATGGATGTTATGAGAAAATATATTGATTAAGAGATTAAAAACCATTAATTTCAAATAAAAATCTGGTGAAAAAATATTACATGGCAATATTTTTCAGTACCGAATCACCGATTTAGTGCGTCTAAATTTGACAGATGTCCAAACTTTAAATTACAATTTCTCATTCATTGTTAATCCTTTTTATGTGTATAATATATCGTTGGAAAGCTCTAGAAGCGTAGAATACAACGACATATTTCATGTTATTCAAATCATAGTTTTTCCATTTTATAATTTAGCTTAAAGTAGATAATGCACAACATTATTTAATATGTCATATTTCCAACAATCCCCCACATGAATGAAAATTGAAAATGATACGGACATTTTCAAAAAAAATTGAAGGGTGAAAATGCTATTCAGCCAATATTTGCATAGGATAGGTAGGCTACAACCTTTGAACCTTACCTTGTGAAAGCATATTTACTTTACTGGTAGATGCGATGTCCTTAAACTATTCTGCCGTTTGTGAAAACGATGATATACCCCACACAAATATTAACACATCACGGTTTTTGGTTCTCATGGTTATGTTCGTTATGATCATGAACATCTCCTGGTTCTGCTAGAGTTTTAGGTTACTATGCCCTAATAGTATCCTTTAAAGTGACCTCACTTCACTCTCATATAGGTGATCTCTTTTGCTCAACTATTGATGCAGAAAGGATCATTAAAAGCATGTAGCTTAAACTTAACCTATTTTGTCACTGTTTACATCACAGGAATGGACACGAGGTTACCCCCACAGTGACCAAACAAAGGTCTATGCAATTAGGTTATCCCATTGAACCAAGATCTTAGGATCTCCAATCAAATATGGTTGGGTTTTCCTTTACAAAGCGTCTTAAATATTCATAGGCTTTAGTCCCATTCCTTTAGATGTCTTTTCAACTTGATCTGAATTTAACCCTTTGGTTAGCGGATCTGCAATGTTATCCTTGTTGGAAACACTGATCCGAAACAACAAATAACCCGGATCAGGTTTGAAGAAAACAATACACCTAAGTACAAAAAGACCTAAGTCATTATATCCGGACAAGTAAACAAAGACACTTAAGTCCAAAATAATTGTATCCGGACATATAACCAAAACATCCAAAGACCAAGACAATTATTGAAGTGAAGACAATTACCTAAGCATGAAAGGAGAGCATCCAGTTAGAGTTTGGAAAGGAAACAAACTGCTAACTCTTACTACAACAGCATCTAGAGGAAGTTTGATTGAATAGCATCCGGATATCAAGAGAAAGGATTATTCGGAAGACATAGTGATAAAGACAAAGGGAATAATTCGAGATATTACTTTCCCTCCATCCTTTTTTTGGTCTACAGTCAAAGATCCTTTCCCCATATGCAAGACAAAAGACAGCTAGCATACCTTTTAGAAAAGGACAGAAGGACTGACATAGGAAAGAGAAAAAGGAAACAACCTTTTTCATATAGACCACTAAGAATGGTGTATGATACACACATTTCAGACTTCTGGCGTAAAAGTTGGTGAATCACTAAAATACAAGGAAAACGATCACTAACAACTTTTCAGCCTCAACCCCAAGGATTCTAACGGGTCAAAATCTTTGTCTAACGAATTGATCAACGGTTCTAAAAGCACCACATATTACGTTATCAACGGTGAAGATTTATTTCAAGTTCAACAACCCATAACAGCAACATTTATGATAGAAGCCTATAAAAGGGAAGCTTCACAAGTTGAGAAGGTGCTAGTTGATTTTGAGAAAGCTTACATAAGAGAATCCGCTAAAAAGCAATCATTTACTTAATCCCTTCAAGAACCAAACCATTCAAAATCTGTTTGTAAGGATTTCCAAGTGAAGTTATAAACTTGAGGAAGTCCAAAACCAAAACCTTTGAGAAAACCAAAGTGTAAAAGATCTCCTACTTAGGTGAGTAGTAAGATTAGGATATAACTTGAAGTTGGTGCTTTGAGTGGGATCTCCCTGTAGGACTTAGCATAGGTTTGGGTAGAAATCTAAGTGGTATATCCTGCTAAAGACAAAAGGACTCAGCTAGGAGTTGGTGCTTCTAGTTGTATATCCTACATCCGGAAGGGGGTACTGAAACGCCCCCCTATAGGGAGCGCCACGGTAACAATAAACACCCAATAAACAACTCTACTCCATTATATAGAGTTCAATACTTATAGATTTAATACGTACAAATATCAATATAAAGTTTTAAACTCTAAATTATTCTCCAAATGCTAATTATTCTCCAAATATTTCTCAATGCCACTTTATATTTCTCACTCTCTAGTACATGCCATTATTCTACAAACCATAATATTACATTAAAATATAAATCCACCTCGAATCTTTCCTTAATTGCTCTTTAAGCTGATCTACCTGTACCACTTTGGTCCAAGCTATCTACAAGTTCTCCACCTACACGTAGAAAATCAACTACACGCTAAGCAATTTGCTTAGTGGTGTCCATAAAAAAAAATAACTTTGAATATTTTTAAAATAGAAACAAAGTATATTTATAAGTCAAAAACAAATTAACCAACTTTGTGGAACCAAATCACAAAACTTATATAGTCATCCTTTCAAAGTATAATCAAATTTATATCCAATTTTTCCAAATACTTTAACCACATATTGCCCAAAGTAAACAAGTCCTGAATAACGGTAAAGTGGATACGGGAGCGGACAAGCCCGAAGCCAAAGCTTCAAAATCAATATATCGGTCAAGCCCGAAGCCGAAGCTTCAAAAATCAATATATCGGTCAAGCCCGAAGCCGAAGCTTCAAAAATCAATATATCGGTCAAGCCCGAAGCCGAAGCTTCAAAATCAATATATATATATCATAATATCGGCCAAAGCCCGAAGCCAAAGCTTCAATTGTTTGTACAGTACTGTACCCCCCTTTATTGGCGCCAATCTACCCTGACCCGTATTCTACTCGTTTAATAAGGGCAATAAATCAAAGTAACATCATAAAAATTCCAGTATAAACCATCAATCACAATTCAACATATCTTGAGTAATTAAGAAATCAAAATCCCAAATTTTTAAGCATCAACTTCAATTAAAACTCAATAAAATCAATATCATACTTTCCAGAATTTTTCCAGGTTTCATAACCTGACGTTCCCTGCATTTTTCACTATCAAAACATCGCCCAATCGAAGAACTTTCTTCTAAACATAATTAGCCACATGTCTCAGCTTTCCAAAACCACCAGAATCACAGAAATCCAAATTTTATAACCAAAGTTATGATCAAAATACTAAACAGTGTACCAAGCTGAGATTTTCCGAAAACAGATTTCATGACTCAACTTCAAACGAAAATTTCACATTGAAAACGAACGAAATTCAACAAGGTTTCTTCTGAACATATGTTCCTTACTTTCTTTAGATATCGAAAGAATCAAGAATCGTTCAAATCGGATTTATATAACGCGAGAAAACATTAAAACAAAACAGGTATATAATCTGGAAAATTTTCCGAAAAACCGAGAAATCGAAATTCGGGACACAAACCTTTTTCTATGCTCTTTCTAGCTCTCTTCTACCCCTTTTGCCTTTGATTTACTTGCAATAGCTTCCTCTACAACAGCCATATATAATTCTATCAAGATATTGCATAAATAAACTTCCTAATACCATAAATATGCTTAATCTACCATGAATTCTACTAATTAAGCTTTAATTTTACCAATAATCACTCACCTCAAACTCGGGTTACTATTCATCCGAATCTTAATATCTGAAATCCTTCTCTTCTAGTCTTGATTCACTGAAATTGATGATGATAGAGGGCTTAAGGATCGATTTCTAACAAGAATTCGAAGTTAAATTGAAGAAATCGGAAGTTTTTGATAATGGAAAATTTTGGTAAGGAAAGGAAGAAATAGAGGAGAAGAAAAATGGTGGAGGTGAAGAAGGGATGCAACATATGATATGCATTTTTCTTTTTATTTTTTTTTTCAATTTCCAATATTACCCTTGGACAAATAATTAAATGTCCAATTCATCATTCTTACTATAATTAGCTCTTATTTCCTCATGCCTTATATCCAATAACAACAATAACAATAAAAATAATTTCTATGATGTTTTTAATACCATAGTAATTTATTATAAGCAAAATTTTAGAAATTTCGGTTCGTTACAATTCTCCCCCTCTTATGAATTTTCGTCCCGAAAATTTCCTGAAAACAATTGCGGATATTGAGTTTTCATTGTATCCTCCGGTTCGCAAGTTGCTTCTTCAACCTTATGATTCCTCCAAAGTACTTTTACCAAAGGTATAGACTTGTTTCTCAATTGTTTAACCTCTCTCGCTAAGATTTGTACCAGTTCCTCTTCATACGTCAGGTCGGGTTCGATTTCTACAACTTCAGGAGATAAGATATGTGATGGATCTGATCTGTATCTCCTTAACATTGACACATGGAACACATTATGAATTTTGTCGAGTGTTGGGGGCAGTGCCAACCGATAAGCTACCGGTCCAACCTTCTCTATAACCTCATATGGGCCAATGAATCTTGGACTGAGCTTGCCTTTCTTGCCAAATCGTAGGACTTTCTTCCAAGGAGATACCTTGAGAAATACTTTATCTCCCACTTCATAAGTAATGTCTTTTCTTTTTAGATCAGCATAAGATTTTTGTCTATCCAATGCAGCCTTCAATCTCTCTTGAATAAGTTTTACCTTCTCCTTCCTCCTGAATTAAATCCACTCCCACAATCTTGTTTTCACTAAGTTCGGTCTAATATAATGGAGTTTGACATTTCCTTCCATACAATGCTTCATATGGCGCCATTTGTATGCTTGACTGATAGCTGTTATTATAAGCAAACTCCATGAGGGACAAATACTTATCCCAACTTCCTTCAAATTCGATGATACAACTTCTCATCATGTCTTCCAACACTTGAATTACTCTTTCAGATTGACCATCTGTTTGAGGATGAAATGAAGTACTGAAATGAAGTTTGCTACCTAAGGCCTCTTGCAACTTCTTCCAAAATCTCAAAGTAAATCTTGGATCTCGGTCAGAAATGATTGAAATAGGCACTCCGTGTAGCCTTACTATCTCATCTATATATAATTGAGCCAACCTATCAAGTGAATAATCCATCCTAGCTGGTAGAAAGTGGGCAGACTTTGTCAATCTATCTACAACAACCCACACTGCATCATGTTTCTTCTGTGTACGTGGTAAAGATGTCACGAAGTCCATTGTGATTCTTTCCCATTTCCATTCTGGAATTGTTATATGTTGCAACAATCCAGAAGGAACTTGATGTTCTGCTTTCACCTATTGACAAGTTAGACATTGAGCAACATAGTTAGTAATGTCTTTCTTCATCCCATTCCACCAATAATGGCTCTTCAAATTTTGGTACATCTTGTTTCCTCCAGGATGCATCGCATAAGGACTACTATGCCCCTCTTGTAAGATATTCTTCTTTAATTCTTCATTGTTTGGCACACATAGTCTATCTTTAAAATATAGACACCCATCTTCTCGAACCATATAGTCGTCTACGATACCCACTTGTGTCCGTGCTCGAATAATCTTTAAGTCATCATCTTCATTTTATGCTTGCTTAACCTGTTGTAGTAGTACAGGTTGAATCTTTAATTCTGCAATTAAGGTTCCAGTACTGGTAAGAGCTAACCCCGTATTCATAGCCCTTAGTGCCATCATTGTCTTTCTGCTGAGAGCATCTGCCACTACATTAGCCTTTCCTGGATGGTAATCAATAAGACAATCGTAATCTTTAATGAATTCCATCCACCTTCTTTGCCTTAAATTCAACTCTTTCTGTGTTGGCAAATATTTCAAACTTTTGTGATCTGTATAAATATAACATTTTTCTCCATAAAGATAATGTCGCCAAATTTTCAAGGCAAAGACTATTGCAGCCAATTCCAAATCATGAGTAGGATAATTCCTTTCATGATTCTTCAATTGCCTGGAAGCATAGGCAATCACTTTTCCTTCTTGCATCAAAACACACCCAAGACCACTATGTGAAGCATCACTATAGATTACAAAATGTTTTCCAGGTTCTGGTTGGGTAAGGATGGGTGCTTTTGTCAACATTGTCTTCAATTTCTCAAAACTTTCTTGACACTTGTGATTCCACTCAAATTTTGCGTTCTTTTGAAGTAGTTTCGTCAGTGGGGCAGCAATGACTGAAAATCCTTTCACAAATCTTCTATAATACCCTGCTAAGCCAAGGAAACTCCTGACTTCCGTAGGGTTCTTTGGTGGTTTCCATTCAACAACTGCTTCTATCTTCTTAGGATCCACTTTAATTCCTTCTGCAGAAACAACATGGCCTAAGAAAGAAACTTCTTCAAGCCAAAACACACATTTGCTAAGTTTGGCATACAATTTATTTTTCCTCAAAGTTTGGAAGACTATCCGCAAATGTTGATCATGCTCTTCCCGTGACTTAGAATACACCAAAATATCATCAATGAAAACCACTACAAACCTGTCTAAATATAAGTAAAAGACACGGTTCATGAGGTCCATAAATGCTGCTGGTGCATTAGTTAGACCAAATGGCATCACCAAAAATTCATAGTGCCCATATCTAGTTCGGAAAGCCGTCTTTACAATATCATCATCTTTCACTCTCATCTGATAGTAGCCCGATCTCAAATCAATCTTGGAGAAGTATTTGGCACCCTTGAGTTGATCAAATAAGTCTTCAATCCTTGGCAATGGATACTTATTCTTGATTGTCAATTTATTCAACTCCCGGTAATCAATACACAATCAGAGTGACCCATCTTTCTTCTTAACAAACAACACTGGTGCACCCCATGGGGATATACTCGGGCGTATGAGTCCTTTGTCTAACAATTCTTGCAACTGAATCTTCAACTCTTTCAGTTCCGCAGGCGCCATTCTGTATGGTGCTTTGGATACTGGTGCGGTACCCGGCAATACATCAATTGCGAATTCTACCTCTCTTTTTGGTGGCAACCCCGGTAGTTCTTCTGGAAATACATCGGGAAAATCACATACCGTAGGAATATTCTGCAATTCTAACTCACCTTCCTTCAACTCTAGAGTGAAGATTAGGTAGGCCTGACATCCCTTCCTAACCAGCCTTTTAGTCTTCATAAAAGAAATTACGTTACAGAGATAATCTGATCTTTCCCCTACGATAACTATTTATTCTCCATCCGAAACTTCAAGTGACATTCTTTTATTTTTGCAATCCACTACAGCCCGATGTTCCGATAACCAATCCATTCCCAAGATAACATCATAATCTCGGAAAGGTAACTTAATTAAATTTGCATGGAAAAGTTGATGTTGAATCGTAATAGGGCAATTCATGTACACTTTGTTTACTATCACACTGTGTCCTAAAGGATTAGTCACTTCAATATTTTCTCCTAATTCTTCTACATGCAATCCTTTCTCTTGTGCTAATGCAGTACATATATATGAATGAGATGAACCAGGATCTATCAAAGCATAAACATCATGATTAAAGAATGAAAATTTACCGGCAATAACTTCGGTAGATTCTCTAGTCTCAGGCCCTCGGATTGCATAACTTCGTGCCATTCCTCCCAGTCTACCACTCTGCGGTGCTTGTTGAGCCACATCATGTCCACTTGAACCACTAGCATTTCCTCTTCCCCTTCCTCTTCCACCTTGCATTGTAGGAGTAGGAACTACTGCAGGTGTAGATGTACTTATCTGTTTTTGAGGACAATTTGCAATCAAATGTTCCCTCGAGCCACACCTTTTCCCCAACATTCCCCTGTATGCATCCTTCCACAATTAGAACATTGTGGAATATTTCCTCTGCCTCGACCTGAAGGTACACTAGCCGCTGACCCCGTACTTATGGTTTGTCTCGGTGAAAACCCCCTAAAATGAGATTGTGTTTGTTCTGATGTTCCCTTCTGTTTCTTACTTGGAGATTCTGAACTAGCTGGACCCTGTGATCCCTTTTGAAATCCTGACCTTTAAGCCATTCTTTGTTGTCTATCTAAATTAATCTTCTCGATGCCCGTAGCAGCATCAACCAAGTCATTGAACACTCTAATCTTTTGTGCAAGTAGATGCACTCTAATTTCATCATTTAGCCCATCTTCGAATCTCTTACATCGCCTTACTTCACTGTCAATGATATCACGAGCATACCTCTCGAGTTTGAGGAATTGAACTTCATATTCTGATACAGTCATGCGTCCCTGTCTCAAAGACAAGAACAATTTCCTCTGCTCATCCTTAAATCGTTCGCTAACGTACTTTTTGTCAAATTATTCCAAGAAAAGTCCCCAAGTGATTACTCCGGGTCGTCTTTCTCTCATAATATTATCCCACCACCTCCTAGCTTGTTCTTTGAGTAGACCTTGAACACAGTCTAATCTCTCTTCATCTGTAAAATGAAGCCTAGTCATACACCATTTAGTATGATCAAGCCAATCTTCTGTAATTACAGGATTCACTGTATCCCCTTTGAAGTCATCAGCCGGAAGCTTCTTGATTCTTTCAAGAGGAGTTCTCTCCTCTCTTCTTTCAACATGAGGTACTACAGGAACTTGAGGGATTTGTATATTTCGTAGTACTTGTGTGATTACTTCAGTAGTCATATGCTGAAGTAAAGCAGCTTGTGCTGGAGTAGGTTGTTCAGGAAACCCACGAACTGGTGGAGGTTCATGTCTATGTTCATCCCCTTGTCTAATGCGGACCGTACTCTCAGCATCCTCTTCCTCAATCTGGTTGTGACTACTACTAGCCATAACTTATTCCTGAAAATTGGACCAAAGTGGATAAAACAACTAACATAACATATTTATATCCTAAATGGCATGTACATACTAGTCCTAGAATCGCCTA
The DNA here is from genome assembly GCA_947683365.1 of Euphorbia pulcherrima. NCBI lineage: Eukaryota > Viridiplantae > Streptophyta > Magnoliopsida > Malpighiales > Euphorbiaceae > Euphorbia > Euphorbia pulcherrima. The sequence continues at coordinate 3,852,166 of CANTUS010000010.1, forward strand.
AACCTCAGCTCTGATACCAACAAATGTAACGCCCCCCCTATAGGGAGCGCCACGGTAACAATAAACACCAATAAACAACTCTACTCCATTATATAGAGTTCAATACTTATAGATTTAATACGTACAAATACCAATATAAAGTTTTAAACTCTAAATTATTCTCCAAATGCTAATTATTCTCCAAATATTTCTCAATGCCACTTTACATTTCTCACTCTCTAGTAGATGCCATTATTCTACAAACCATAATATTACATTAAAATATAAATCCACCTCGAATCTTTCCTTAATTGCTCTTTAAGCTGATCTACCTGTACCACTTTGGTCCAAGCTATCTACAAGTTCTCCACCTACACGTAGAAAATCAACTACACGCTAAGCAATTTGCTTAGTGGTGTCCATAAAAAAAATAACTTTGAATATTTTTAAAATAGAAACAAAGTATATTTATAAGTCAAAAACAAATTAACCAACTTTATGGAACCAAATCACAAAACTTATATAGTCATCCTTTCAAAGTATAATCAAATTTATATCCAATTTTTCCAAATACTTTAACCACATATTGCCCAAAGTAAACAAGTCCTGAATAACGGTAAAATGGATACGGGAGCGGACAAGCCCGAAGCCGAAGCTTCAAAAATCAATATATCGGTCAAGCCCGAAGCCGAAGCTTCAAAAATCAATATATCGGTCAAGCCCGAAGCCGAAGCTTCAAAATCAATATATATATATCATAATATCGGCCAAAGCCCGAAGCCAAAGCTTCAATTGTTTGTACAGTACTGTACCCCCCTTTATTGGCGCCAATCTACCCTGACCCGTATTCTACTCGTTTAATAAGGGCAATAAATCAAAGTAACATCTTAAAAATTCCAGTATAAACCATCAATCACAATTCAACATATCTTCAGTAATTAAGAAATCAAAATCCCAAATTTTTAAGCATCAACTTCAATTAAAACTCAATAAAATCAATATCATACTTTCCAGAATTTTTCCAGGTTTCATAACCTGACGTTCCCTGCATTTTTCACTATCAAAACATCGCCCAATCGAAGAACTTTCTTCTAAACATAATTAGCCACATGTCTCAGCTTTCTAAAACCACCAGAATCACAGAAATCCAAATTTTATAACCAAAGTTATGATCAAAATACTAAACAGTGTACCAAGCTGAGATTTTACGAAAACAGATTTCATGACTCAACTTCAAACGAAAATTTCACATTGAAAACGAACGAAATTCAACAAGGTTTCTTCTGAACATATGTTCCTTACTTTCTTAGATATCGAAAGAATCAAGAATCGTTCAAATCGGATTTATATAACGAGAGAAAACATTAAAACAAAACAGGTATATAATCTGGAAAATTTTCCGAAAAATCGAGAAATCGAAATTCGGGACACAAACCTTTTTCTATGCTCTTTCTAGCTCTCTTCTACCCCTTTTGCCTTTGATTTACTTGCAATAGCTTCCTCTACAATAGCCATATATAATTCTATCAAGATATTGCATAAATAAACTTCCTAATACCATAAATATGCTTAATCTACCATGAATTCTACTAATTAAGCTTTAATTTTACCAATAATCACTCACCTCAAACTCGGGTTACTATTCATCCGAATCTTAATATCTGAAATCCTTCTCTTCTAGTCTTGATTCACTGAAATTGATGATGATAGAGGGCTTAAGGATCGATTTCTAACAAGAATTCGAAGTTAAATCGAAGAAATCGGAAGTTTTTGATAATGGAAAATTTTGGTAAGGAAAGGAAGAAATAGAGGAGAAGAAAAATGGTGGAGGTGAAGAAGGGATGCAGCATATTATATGCATTTTTCTTTTTTTTTTTTTTTTCAATTTCCAATATTACCCTTGGACAAATAATTAAATGTCCAATTCATCCTTCTTACTATAATTAGCTCTTATTTCCTCATGCCTTATATCCAATAACAACAATAACAATAAAAATAATTTCTATGATATTTTTAATACTATAGTAATTTATTATAAGCAAAATTTTAGAAATTTTGGTTCGTTACAGGTACCATCTGGAGACAAATTGTAAGGCTTGATTCCTTCCAGTTGGAAAGGAATCCACTAGTGGTAAAGCTCGGAGGAAGTAAACTCCGGGGAATGGAGTAGGCAGGGCTGAACCAGGATAAAATCCTTGTGTTTGATTTTCTAACTCTTTACGCACTTGCAATATATTTTATATGTGTGTCATCCAGATCCATCATCTAGAATATAATCAAACACGCTACACAAAGGCTTTCTAAAAGTCTGTTAATCCCGCAAAAAAGGGTCATTCACCCCCCCCCCCCCCCTCTGACCTTATTTAGACCCTCACAGGGACCAACAATCCTTTGATCCTACAAAATCAATAGAGATAACTGACATTGAGATCAGTTGTATAATGGTATTATGTTGACGACACATGTGTCTTGACTTACCATTATACATAACGTTTTGTGCTCTTTTAATCACTGCTTGACTATCGCAATGTACATAAATTGTGATCACAGGCTTAGGCCATTCTGGAATATCCTCTAAGAAGTTATGTAGCCATTTGACTTCTTCTCTCGCTTTATCCAAGGGTACAAACTCAGCTTCCATTATGGAATGAGTTATGACCGTTTTCCTTGAGGATTTCCAAGACACTGTTCCTCCTCCTATAGTGAACACGTACCCACTTATACCTTTAGAATTTTTTATATCAGCTATCCAATTAGCATCAGAATATGCTTCTAGTATAACAAGTTTCTCTCGTATAGTTCAGTCCATAATTTTGAGTATATTGCAAATACCTTAGTATTATCATGATTGCATCCCAATGGCTTTTACCCGAGTTACTCATAAATCTGCTTAGACTACTTACAGTATAAGCAATATCAAGCCTTGTACAACTCATAAGGTACATTAGACTGCCTATAACCCTTTCATATTCCACTTGGTCTATGCATTCACCTTTGTTCTTGGACAAATATAGATTAATGTCTAACGTTGTTTTGACTATACCAATATCACCTTTGTTAAACTTGTGAAGTATCTTGTCCATATAGTATGACTGCATCAATATGGGACCGTTAGGTGAGCGTTGAATTTTGATGCCTAAAATTACATAGTGTCATATCTTTCATGTCAAATTTAGAATTTAACATATCCTTGGTAGCTTTTACCATTCTCTCATTGCTTCCAACAATGAGTATGTCATCAACGTACAAACATAAAATAACATATCCCTCATTTGTAGTTTTGACATATATACATCTGTCACACACATTTATACTATAGCCACTTACGATCATGGCATCATCAAATTTCATATGCCATTGTTTTGGTGCTTGCTTTAATCCATATAAAGACTTCACCAACTTGCATACTTTCCTTTCGTGACCAGAAGCTACACAACCCTTAGGTTGTTCCATGTAGATTTCTTCTTCAAGATCTCCATTCAAAAAAGCTGTTTTCACATCCATTTTATGTACTTTAAGATTTCGTGAAGCGGCAATTGTAAGTATTATCTTAATGGAAGTTATTCTCGATACTAGAGAATACGTGTCAAAGTAATCAAGGCCTTCTTTTTGTCTATAACCTTTTATGACTAAACAAGCCTTGCATTTATCAATTGTTCCATCAGCTTTTAGCTTAAGTGTGTAAATCCATTTAGAACTTAGTGGCTTAGTTTTGAGAGGAAGGTCCACTAGTTCCTACGTATGATTTTAAAAAATGGAATCATTTCACTCCTTATGGCCTCTTACCATAAAGGACTTTCAATAGAGCTTATAGCTTCTTTGTACGTTTGAGGTTCTGCTTCAACCATATACGTTAAGAAATCCGGACCAAAGGATTCTTCAACCCTTACCTGTTTACTTCTTCTATTTTCTACCTCATGATCTGTATTATTCCCTTCTTGAGAATTCTGATCATCTTCTTAAGATTGTCATAGTTATCAACACCTTGTTTATCAGCTTGACTGTCACTTACAATAAGTTCACGAGACCTTTTAGTTCCTGACCCTTCGCCTTTTTCCTTACATAGAAATAAAGCGTCCTTTGACTCAATCAAAGTGTTCTTGCGTACATCTGGGTTTTTAGATTCATGCACAAGAAATCAATGTGTTGCTATTACTAGCATAGCTAACAAAAATACAATCCATCATTTTTGAACCTATTTTCATACGTTTAGGTAATGGTGCAATTACCTTTGCAAGATACACCCATAATTTCAAGTAATTATAAGAAGGTTTTCTACCCTTTCATAATTCGTCTGGGGTTTTGTCTTGTTTCTTACATGCTATCTTATTCAAAAGATAATTTGCTGACAAAACAACATCACCCCACATGTTTTATGGCAAACCAGAACTGTTAACATTGCATTAATCATCTCTATTAGAATACGATTTTTGTGTTCAGCTACACCATTTGATTTTGGAGAGTAAGGTGGTATTACTTGGTGAATAATTCCATTTTGGGAGCAAAACTCGCCAAATGGTGCAACGTATTCACCACCACGATCACTTCTAACCTTCTTAATTTTCTTATTAAGTTAGTTTTCTACTTCTTACTTGTAGAGAACAAATTTCTCTAAAGCTCCATCTTTGCTTTTAAGCAAATACACATAACAATATTGTGTGTTATCATCTACGAAGGTATAAAATATTTATTGCCTCCTCTTGATTGAACGTATTTCAAGTTACAAATATCAGTATGTATTAAACCAAGTAATTATAAATTTCTTTCAGTGGAATAAAATGAAGATCTTGTTAATTTTGTCTCAATACACGTTTCACATTTATGTGATTTATCGATATAAAATGTGGGTATATGTTTCAAGTTAATTAAACGTTGTAACATATCAAAATTAACGCGTCCAAGTCTACTATGCCATAAATTAGAAGACTTAGTCATATGAGCTACAACGTTATTCTCATTAATAGAATTTTGCTTACAAGAAATACAACAAAATTTAAACATTCCATTACATTCATATCCCTTTCCCACATACCATCTCCCTCAGACAAAATAAACTTCTGAGATTCAAATACCATCTTGAAGCCTTATGCACTCAATAGGCTCTCATAAATCAGATTCTTTCTCATGTCAGGTACATACAGGATATTTTACAGTTTTACTTCTTTGGTGGAAGTTATTTTTAGAATCACCGTTCCATCTCCTTTGATATTAGAAGTAGCAGAGTTGCTCATGAAGAGCTTCTCCCCATTATCAATTAGAGTCAATCTAGCAAAAGACTCTTTATCACAACACACGTGATAAGTAGCACTAGTGTTAAGCCACCACTCCGTTGGATTTGAGTCAGTCATATTGACCTCAGAAATTACGCATATGTTGATGTCATATACATCTTTTGTAATTTCTTTCATAACATTTACCTTAGTGTTATTTATCATTTTTGTCAATTTACAAACAGATGACTTTTGTCTCATCTTTTTATAATTTAAACATTTTCCATTTAACATTTGTCTCTTGAATATGCTTCCATTTTGTCCAATTTTGAACTTACGTTTAACATGTTATTTGCCATTTTTAGAGTCTGTAATGACCTCCACCACGTTAGCTTTTGCCAAAACTTGATTAGCAATAGAAAATTTTTTTATTTAAGGAATCCCATAATTCTTTTGCAATACGTTTAATATTGCACACCTTATATAGGTCAATGACTAAGTCATTCAAGATATGATTTTTGCAAAGAAAATCCATATGATTCCAACCATTCATAAATAATTGAAAAGAACCATTAACCACTCCAATATGAGGGTCATCTTTCAATAAATTATGGTGTCTCATTTTTTCAAATAGACTAATATTTTATATTGCCAAACTTTAAAATTTGAACTACAAAATTTCTCCGATATTTTAAGAGTTGAAATAAGATATGATCTCAAAGCAACCTCGTGATCATTAGACATAACAATCGTTAAACTCGAAAGTTCATCTCCATAAGGTCAAACACCAATTGGACCAATTTGTCCATTTTGGCTATTCTAGCCTGGAACCGTTTCAGAATCATTACCTCCAATCAGTAAAACAATGTCCATACTATTCTCAATTAATAATCTAAAATAATACAGAGTAAGTCAGAAACTTATAAATAAAAAAAATCAAGAAAAAGAAAAAAGAGAATTTATTTTATGAAAACAATTTACTTTTTTTTCTTTATATGAACAACGTTGAGTAAAAAAAAGTCTTCAAGAATCCAGAGTAACCTGCAATTAATCACAAAAAAATATAGACATAATTGTCTTAAGTTTGTTAAAAAACTTGTTAGTAGCGGTACTGAACAAAATAAACAATACTATATTTCATTAAGAATAAGTACAAATTACAATGGAGATTTATTACAAATAAATATAAAAGAAAAATTCAACCTTTTTACAGAAGTTGAAGTTTATTACGGTGGCTTGTAACTCAGTTTTTTAAAGACAATTATTCATCCGCTACCAGTGAATTTGTCTCCCAGGATACAACCGCAATCGTGGGCGAACTCTAACCGTGAGTAATTCACAAGAACCTAATACTATGTAGCCTTCTTGTAAAAGGAATGAAAACTTTGAGAGATATTTTTAGTATGAAAACAGAAAATAAATCACAAAGTAAACAAGCATAAATACCAGCTGGATTTTTTCAAGAGTAAAAGAGTGAAGGAAAAGTATTTTAAGAACAGGGTATTTATAGGACAAATAACATTAACATGGCTTAATGGGGTTTAAAGGGCATTAACCTTTGTAACCACACCTTTATGGCCATTAGCATTTATAACCATACATTTATGGTCATAAACCATGGATGTTATGAGAAAATATACTGATTAAGAGATTAAAAACTCATTAATCTCGTATAAAAATATGGTGAAAAAAAAATATTACATGGTAATATTTTTCAGTACCGAATCACCAATTTAGCGCGTCTAAATTTGACAGATGTCCAAACTGCAAACTACAATTTCTCATTCACCGTTAATCTGTTGTAGGCGTTTAATATATCGTTAGAAAGCTCTCGAAGCGTAGAATACAATAATATATTTCATAATATTTAAATCATAGCTTTTTCATATTATAATTTAGACTAAATTAGATAATGTGCAACATTACCTAATATGCCATATTTCTAATAATAAATGTATTAATTATTAAAAATAAAAATATTTAAAATTAAATAATTATATGATGGGTGGGCTCGAATTGACTGGGCTTGAGAATGAAATTGCATGTTTAAGCCCGAGCCAGTCCGAGCCTGCTTATTACCAAGCCTTTTTATTATCGGTCCGATCAAGTTCGGCCCGAGTTCAGCTCAGTCCCCCATGAAACACCTCTATCCGGAACTAATATCATAATGATGCCCAAAGGTTGCAAAGTTGATGTCCAAAGGTTGTGAATCCTGAACCAAGCCTACAAGAAGAACAGAAAGCTAGCTAAGACGGTTCCGACGAAGACCCTTCTATAATTAAGACAGTAGAAGTAATGCAATAAATGGTTTGAGGAGTGGTTGTAGTATATAGGGAGTATGGTAATGATGGCTGTGTGAGACCCATCATGTCTGAATTAGTGGGCGTAGTCATGCTAACATCAATGACGCTGGTTCTGTAGGTGGATTTGACAAACTTGGGCCTCGCCATTTATGAGTCTAAATAGTAGACGTTGTTATAACATAATAATAAAAATTCCTCAGTAAAAAGAGGAACAGAGTGTCACCAAATTCGAGAGCTAGAGCATTAAAATTGTTGTTGGATCTTTTTAAGCATTGCTAAATTAGATTTGTTTAATAAGCTCGTGGCTCGTTTAATCCGTTCAGGTCTGATTTTTATGGATTAGATTTGGACAAGCAAATATTACTATTAGGTCAGTCCAGTCTGGTTCAATAGGCCCGAAGATATTATGGATTGGACTTGAATTTTATGTAAAAATTTAAGTCCAACCAGATCCGTTCGAATATGTTTTATATTTTTATTTATATCTTTATATAAATTTATTAATATTATATATTAAATCAAAGTAACATGTTAAAACTATAAATTATATTTTTTAAGAAAATTTGGATGAAAAGCCATATTATCCAATTTTTAATGAAGTTATAATTCAATTTTCTATTTAAGTAAAATATTATTTATGAAAAAAAGTAAAAACTAATATTTACTTGATGGTTGGGTTGGGCCGGGCATAGAAATGAGCTTCTAAGTTAAAGCCCGACCCGATCCAAGCCTAAATATTATAGATGTGGTCTGGATTGGGCCTGAAGCATAGCCATTTTTTCTTGGTCCGACCAGGCCCAGCATAGTCCGTCTATTGAACAGGTCTATTCCATACACTCAAAGCCATTAAAATTTATTTTATTTATATGTAAAAAGAAAAGGATAGAAAAGAATTTTGGTTAGGGTAAACTTAAAAAACATACCATGTGGTTTGGTCGTTTTGCAAAAAGGTGCTTGTGGAATTTTTTTTTAAAATGGTGCATGTGGTTTTAAAAGTTTGTAAAAGAGGATTTCCAAAATTTTAAAACCACATTTTGAAGGGTAATCTTATCTATTTTAAAGTAAAATTTGGCAGTATAGTTAATAAAAGTGTAATACACCTTTGTGATAAATTTTAGATTTTTTTGAGAAGTGTTAGTATTTTTTTAATTAAAATTTGAGTATAACTTTAAAAAATTAAAATAAAATGAAAATTTTCCGAATCTTACTCAAATATTGATATATAATTCTTAAATAATATAGTTAAAATATAGGAATGTTGAATTTATTAAAATAACTGGTGTAGCACTGTAATTTCAAAACTACAGATACCCTTTTCAAAAAAAATTCTATAAACACTTTTTTATAAAACGACGAAATCATAAGACATATTTTTAAAATTTATCCTGATGATTATATTGGAAAGTGGGGTTGAAATATGGTTGATATTGGAAATTTATAATACAAAACGGTAAGTAGCTAATTTAGTTTGAATGGAGTTCATCTACGTTGTCCACACTTTTCAACGCGTGACAAAGAATATTTGGGTTGATTGGAGGTTGGGTTTTTAGTATTCACGTGGTTGCACTTTATGTGTAATTTGTGTTGGCAACTAGGTGTTTTTACAGGGGACGGCTATTATCATTTTTATTAAATGATTGATATATAATCACTTTTTATTATTATAATATATTTTTTTTTATTTTTTTAAAATAGTTATTGTAGTCACTTTTTTTAAATATTTTTTTATTTGTCATTCTCAAATATCTATATATTTTTTGGATCATTTTTTCAATTATACCCTCATTTGTACCATTATTATTAATTATAATGAAGTGAAAAATTAAATATTAATTAAAGGATAAAATAATATTTTTCTGTCTTAATTAATTGATTCCTTAAAAAGTGTGAAATATTTTAGAAGACAAGTAATAAAAGATGGAGGGAGTATAAATTATTTAAGTGTCAAACATTTAATGGGAGGGATATTAATTAACCGATCTAATATAAAATTTACCTTATTACTGATAATTTTTTTGTTACTAGCAACAAAAATATTTATTTTATATTCGTAATTAAATATTTAAAATTATTATTTTAATATTGTTAGAGTGAAAAATACATGTTGAACAAAGTTTCTTAACTCTCACCTAAAATTAAAGTATTCAACAATAGTATACATTAATGTTTCCCAATTCCCATATTTCACTCAAATTTGTCGAAAAAGTCAATTTTATCATTCATATCTCAAAATCACTAATTAATCCTTTAAAAAGGCAACCGTTAAACTGATTAATATTATGAGTTTGCTTCCTTGCTTACCATAGATGAGATTAAAAAAAAAAAAACCACGGCGGCCATGCACATAGGAGCTGAGTGTCACGCACTAAAGTTTAATTATTATTGTTTTATGATGGCACTATTAGAAGAGGGCATGCACTTAAGAAGAATCCTGCTGTTAGTAAATAAAGGGGTGGTGGCATCAGCTTTAAGGGTGTTCTGCCTGTATGCACATATGTCTGGTCGAGTTTAGGCATGCCGATCCAATTAGGTTTGGGGAGTTTGTCGCTAGTCTTGGACTTAACTATGAAGGGGGCTTATGCGAGAATACATGGCACAACTGGTCAATAGCTGTTGCCGCTATCCTGATGAGCCCTCGGCAGGGCGAAACCAGTGCATGTCTGCGAGGATCAAGACTGGTCCCGAGGTCATGCGAGAGGACCTCGGGGCGCCGCACGGGCATAATGTTGCGCCAGACTCTCGACCCATGACAGATGGCATCAGAGCCGGATCGCGCTGGTATGCTCCAAGCTGCAAGTCAAGGTGCTGGAACACTACAGACCCTAATGTGAAGAGAGTAATGGCCCCATCGTTGGGATGCGAGGAAGAAGTCCGCAGGCAAGCCAGGCGACTCTCGAGCAAGGAAGAAGTACACGGGGGACACTCACGTAAGATGGAAACACTGCACGTCCTATGGGGAGAAAGTAATGGTTTCAGTTGACAAGCCGGATTAGGCTAGGGTGAAGACTCCACTCGAGGAAAGAAAGTGAGCGGTGAACTCCTCTCGAGTCCAGTTGATGAAGGGATCCCTTGGGGATGGGATTGGAGGGCGACACACCTAGTCTGGAGTAGAAGAAGATTGCAGTGGCAGAGGTACAACAGCGATGCGATCCTTTGGGCAAACGGAGTCCTTCTTCCCCTAGCATGAGGGCGTGCTACATCTTCGGTCAGGGAGAATGTCATGCACCAAAGTTTAACCACCATTGTTGCGTGACGGTGAGAATGTCATGCACCAAAGTTTAACCACCATTGTTGCATGACGGTGCTATCAGAAGAGGGCATGCACTTAAGAAAAATCCTGTCGTTGGTAAACAAAGGAGTGGTGACATCAGCGCTAAGGGTGTTCTGCCTGTATGCGCATATGTCTGGCCGAGTTCAGGCATGCCGACCCAATTAGGTTTGGGGAGCTTGTCGCTAGTCTTGGAGTTAACTATGAAGGGGGCTTACACGAGAATACATGGCACAACTGGTCGATAGCTGTTGCCGCTATCCTGATGAGCCCTCGGTAGGGCGAAACCAGTGCATATCTGCGAGGATCAAGGCTGGTCCCGGGGTCATGCGGGAGGACCTCGGGGCGCCGCACGGGCATAATGTTGCACCACACCCTCGGCCCTTGACATGAGGCTCTCTTATTTTGGAATAAAATTCAGTTCAGTTCAGTTTATTTCAGACCACTTCAGTTTGTTTCAGTTTTATTCAATCCACTTCAGTTTATTTCATTTCAGTTCTGCGTATTTATAAATTTACACTGAAATAAGTCCAGTTCAATTTAGCTCACTTCAGTTCAGTTTAACCAACTTCAGTTCGGTTCAACTTTTCGAAGTTAAAAAAATATGGTCTCAATCTCATAAAAAGACTAGATATAGTTATAATCAATGTTATCAATATTGTATCATACCGGCCGATTCGATCGATTTTACAGCGAACACAAGGGGTTGAAACATGTGTATGTTCCTTGGCTTGTTGGAATATATATTATTTTTTAATAATAAAATTTTACTAGAAAGTCATTAGAATCTCGGGTTAAAAATGTAGTTTTAAAAAGATCTAATGTATATCTAGCTATGTGAATGTCCAAAAAAATTTATTGCCCCCATAAACTTTTAAAATGAATCGTAGCTCTCTCAACTTTTAAAAAGTGTTCCACTTAACTCCCTAAATGCCACGTGTCAGATCCTGATTGTAGAGAAAAAAATTTAAAAAAATGATATCTTTGAAAAGTTAAACCTATCAGAAGCTGACACGTGGCATCCAGGAGCTAAGTTAAGCACTTTTTGAAAGTTGAGGGAGCTACGAGGTCACTTTAAAAGTTTAAAGAGACAGTAAATTTTTTTAAATAAGTTCAGGTGGCTAGATATGTATTAAACCTTTTAAAAACTTTTTGAGCTAGGGGAAATTATCAAAATAACTATTGTTGATCATACCTATTAACTTAAAATTTCTTACCAAACAATTTATTTGAATACATGTACAACACAAGTCCATTACAACGTGCAAAACTTCCACAAACAAACAAAATTATTGCTCCAGAATTCAAAATAGTAGTCACATGCATATGAATATGATATAATTAACATGATCATAACTTGTACATAATCTAATTTGCCCCATAATTCTGGCCATATGGGTCACTTTAAACATTGCCTCATCTTTGGGGCAAGTTGGCATTTGGTTGGACCTCAATATGTCTTCCTCTAGCCTAGCTTGATATGATGCCAACAAAAAAAATAGCCTAATGCATATCTAGCTACCCAAATTTATCATAAAATAATTTACTGTCCTCCTGAACTTTAACAGTGACCCGTAGCTTTAACTTTTAAAAAGTGCTTCACTTTGCTCTGAATGCCACATGTCAGATTCTAATTTGAGAGAAAAAAAATCAGAAATGACATCTTTAAAAAGTCAAACCTATCAGAAGCTGACACATGACATTCATTGAGTAAAGTGGTACACATTTTGAAAGCTGGGAGAGATACGGGGTCACTTTAAAAGTTCGGGGGTAATAAGTATCTTAGGATAAATACAGATAGCTAGATATATATTAAGCCAAATAAAATCTCTTTCTAATTTTGATAAAATTTATTAATTTCCCCTAAAAAAATCATAATTAATAGATTATATTCAAGCACTTGTTTATACATAGATAATAAGTAGAAAGTAGGTATATATATAGATAATAAGTAGGTAGAGTAATTAGTATTGGCCTATTTACACAGCAGCTGCGTCCAAGTAAATCTCTTCAGGGAATTTACATTGTTGCCTTGTAAGACCAGTATATCAGGCGGGCTGGGCCGGGCTTGAGTTAGATTTATCGGACTTTTTATAAAAAATATTAATTCAAGTCCGGTTCAAGCCAATGATTTAGAATTTCAGGCTCGAGCCGGGCTTACTAACTCATTTAACCATGACCCATCGATAAATTTTTTCTTTTTATATATTATAAACTAAATTAAAAAAATTATAAATTTTATAAAAAAAATATCTTAATTTTACATATAATTATTTTTTCTTATTGAGTTGATCACAGAAAATAGGAGACGTTTTTTACATGTACTTATTTATGTTGGAATACGACAAGCTTCTGTTTATTTCTATATATCGTTCTTACATTAAATTAATAAAGGAGTTTTCCGTACGTGCGCAGTAGACCTATTCATCGGGCAGGTTAGGCCGGGATCGGCCGGACTCCATCGGGCTTTTGATTAAAAGCATCAACCCAAGTCCGGCCCGGCCCACACTTTAAAACTTTGGGCTCGGGCCGGGCTTACAAGGTCATTCCCAAGCCCGGCCTAAGGCCCGTAGATAATTTTTCAATAATTTTTTTTGTGAATTTTTAAAAAATAAATTGATAAAATTATGTATAACAACATTAATTATTTAAAGTTCTTAATATATTATCTAACTTATTGTATTTAAATTTAAAAATTCATTAGTACAAAATATAAAAGTTGAAAATAATTATTTAATACAATTATAATATATATAAAAAATTAAATTATTATTCGTCGGGCCGGACTCGGGCCGGACTTGGATATTTGTATAAAAATTAAGCCCGATACATAAAACTTCAGGCTTTAACGGACTCGAGCTCAGACCGGACTTAATAATAAAATAGGTGTCCAAACCGGCCCATAAAACCGAACTTAAGCCGGACCGAGCAAATAACCTAACCCACAAACAGGTCTACGTGCACTTAACATATTTATCTTGTACACGTTCGAGAAATATTTGCATAGTTGGAAATAAATTAGCATATATATAATAATTGCATGCTTGCAGTATATATATTAAGTTATGCGACTACAAAGACACATAAACCTCATTTGGACTTTTATTTCTTTTTTTAATTAACAAACTAGTATAGTGCATGTGTAATACACGGATAGGTTATTTGTAATAAGTATATCAATGATAAGTTTATTTTGTAATATATATATATATATATATATATATATATATATATATATATATATATATATATATATATATATATATATATATATATATATATATATATATAAATTATTAGATTAAAAAATATATTTTTATGGTGTATCAAATTAAATTGCGAAAAACCTCTTTATATACAACATTTGTAGCTTCATCTGTTATTTGTACATCATCATTAAAAGAAAAGAGTAGGAGTTATTTTTTTTCAAAGAACAATGAAGGAGATAGATAAGAGGAAGAATAAGAAATTCTTCTTGAGTTATAGCATTTCTTATTCAAATATTTAGAGTAAATAATTGATAGGATGATGTCATTTTATGAGAAACTAAATTAAATTTAAAATTTTTTCTTAAATAGAATTATAATCAATAAAATAGAATTAAAATAAAATTAATAAAAATATTTTAAATTTTAAGAAAATAAATTTAGAAAATATATTAGTCGATAGATATCCTTGAATAATAATTATGAAATTTGAATTCACTTAATTAAATAAATAAAAATAATCCATTATCTTCCACAAGAAGGAGTTACTATTATAAAATTATCCATAAAAAGGAGTAAGAACTATTATAAAATTCAAATCTTTTTTAAATAGAATTATAATTTTTAATTTTTTGCCAATATTTGATGAGGAAAAAAAAGTTACACTGATTCTTAAATAAGGAGTAAATACTATTACAAAATTCAAATTTTTTTCTTAAATAGGATTATAACCAAAAGAATTAAATAAAATCAATAACAATAAATTAAATTTTATGTAAATAGATTTAGGATACATATTAGTTGACCTTATAATTTAAACTATTACAATATAGGAGCAAATACTATTATAAAATTTAATTTTTTTCTTAAATAGGATTATAATTTTAAATTTTCTGCAGTTGTCTTGTGGTTCCATGTCAAATATCTAATGAAAAGAAAGGCACATTAATTTCTAAATCTATTTTTTAAAATTTAATTTATTGTGATTTTATTAAATATTTATTGTGATAATAATGGAATTTTTCTAATTATTTCACTTGATCAAATAATAAAAATATTCCATTATTATCCATAAGAATGAGTAAGTATTGTTATAAAATTTAATTTTTTTCTTAGATAGGATTATAATTTATACTTTTATATAATAATCTTGTGATTTTCTGTCAAATATTTGATGACGAAAAAAGAGTGTATGATTGTAATCAATAGAATAAAATTTAAAAAAAAAATCAAAAACAATAAATTAAATTTTTAAAACTTATTTAGGAGATATATTGGTTGATAAAATAATTAAAAATATCTCATTATTATCCAAAATCTATTTTTCAAAATTTAATTCCTAAATCATTAATTCCTAAAATTATTTTTTAAAATTTAATTTATCACAATTTTATTAAATATTTATTATGATAATAATAAAAAAATTTTAATTATTTCACTTGATCAAATAATTATAAATATTATATTATTAATCATAAGGAGTAAATACTATTATAAAATTTAATTTTTTTCTTCAATAGACTTATAATTAATCAATCCATAATGATTTTTTCCACTTTGCAGAAAATAATATAAGAATTGCAAAATTTACCAAAAAAATTGGAAAGGTAGAAATATGAAGAAATAACACATGTTTAAAATAAAACAATCCAATAATATAAAACAAATAATATACAACTCCAAATAATAGTTTTACCAAGTTTGACAATCCTTCAACAAATACTAATCTTTCTTTAAAAAGAGATACATATCAATTATTATTCTTCTTAATCCTCATCTGTTTTGCTCGATTGCTCGAAAGTTGTGCATTATCTTCACTTATCAATATCGACGATGTCAGAGTTTCATTTCTTATCCCTACAGGTGTGACAGGAGGATTGACCTCATTTTCTGATATCAAATCCTGCCAAACAAAAATAAATAAATAAATAAAAGACCTAATTTAAATCATAGTAGATAATGAATTATTTTTTACTTATAATATAAATGTTAGATGTACCTTAAAATTTTCATTTGCATCTGAAAATTGGTCAACATCGAAATCTGGATCCTATTGTAAAAAAATTTTAAAGTCAAAATATATATATGAACTAAAATGTAAATAATACAACGTACTAATTTTAAGCTACATATAAAATAAAATTAAACTTACAGTTAATGAATTTCAAGGGAGAGTGAGATTATATTGTTTCAGAAGTTGTTCATGCTCCGTAAGTTTAGCGACCGTGAATACTTCATCATGTGCAATAATATTGTTGCTCTTAACTGAAAGTTTGACCATAATTTCTCTTCCTATAATGTTCTCCAATTCCATTGGTATAGGTGTTTCACCAAGTGCAACAGACATCTAATATAATCTTAAAAGATAAAAAACAATAAAAGATGTTTAAAACATTATTAATGGAGAAAAAACTATAATTAATTTGAATTCAAAGAAGATATATTATTTTTTTTGAAAAACCCCCGAAGGAACGGTGTGTCCCCTCAAAGGCTAAAAGTTTTGAGCAGGTAAAAATTTCGGGGCGGAGTCCCCAGCTAGGCTGGTTTCCCCGCTTACCTACAAAACACCTACCCCTCTTTTATTAAATAAAAATTAGCTCACGGTCTCAAGGCTAGAACATGAGTAAATCAATTACACGAGAGTAGCAAGTTCGGAAAATTAAATACATCGGAAGTTACAAAATTAACATCACGTCTCGTACTTTTAAGGATGAACCAACATAAATGAATGCATGATCCAATAATGTCTTCTGAACCCAACCTGCCTTCGAAAACAAATTTGTTCCTTTGTTTCTATAGTGCCCAAGCAATTAAGAACCATAGCACCGTTCCGAACTCTCTACCTCTTCCATCAGCAAAGAAGTCGCGCCACATGGCTAGAAAATCCACCGCCTTCCACGGTATAGGCAGCGAGATACCAAGCAATCTCATCACCTGAGTCCGCACCTTATAGCTGTTGATGCAATGGAGCAGGGCGTAATCCATAGTCTCCTCCAAATCACAAAATGGGCATTGACCGTCCACTATAGATTGGCAGCCACGGAGGAAAAGAAACATTTTTGTTGGTAATCTTCCATGAAAAACAAGCCACCCAAAAAAGCATACTTTCAGGGTCACACATGCCTCCCATATTATCGAAAAGTCGAGCCTCGGCTTTGGCCACTTTGGCGTACTATAGTAGCCCATACAAAAGGAGCTTGTCATGTACACCTTCTTCTCCCCCAACTCCCAAATAAACCGATCAGCCGTCCCTGAAAAGATAGGCTGCCTTTGACCCTGCCCCAACTCGTTGTCACCCTCTAGAAACAAGCTCGGACAGCTTATAACGATCCAATTTCGAAGTTTCGCACCTCTCTCCTGTCCTGAAATCCTTAAGTTCCATTTCCAAAAAGGCCGCAAAAAGGCACATGACCTGAAAAGATAATGACACCCCTCAGCCACCGAACACGATTTCCTGTTACACAAGCGGTATAGGTCAGGGAACAAGACCGCCAACTTTGAATTTGCCGTCCAGTTGTCATGCCAGAATGAGAAATTCTTCCCACTTCCAATAGCAACCCGAATACCTCTAATACAACATGCTATAATTCCTCTCCAAGTACGTGACAATGTAGATGAATCATAGTTTCCAATGGACCATAAAACAAACCCCGTAACGTCTAATGCAAATCTCATACCATAATGACCCATGATCAGCACTCCTAACCTTCCATACCCACTTCATCAACAAACTACAGTTAACCAACTTCAAGTTCCTAATGTAGAGGCCCCCAAGATTTTTGGGTAGGGCAATCGTCGCCCAACTAACCTTACTGATACCCGTAGTAGTTGAATCACCCCTCCATAAAAAATTCTGCATCAGCTGCTCAAGTTTCGTAATTACCGCTCATGGCATTTTATTCAATGATAGCAAAAAGATTGGAAGAGATGATAATACCGATTTCATAAGCACCATTCGTCCCGTATAGGATAAACATTGTCCTTTCCAACTCGCTAATTGACTCTGAAACTTACTTATCAATGGATTCCAAGAGGAAACAGGAACACGCCTAACGCTGAAAGGGGTTCCAAGATAGGTAATTGGAAAATTCTCCACTCGACATCCTAGGACGCCTGCACAAGATGAAACGACCGTCTCTTGTACATGAATACCCATAATAGGGCTCTTATTAAAATTAATTTTCAGGCCTGAAATCAACTCAAAACATCGCAAAATTCTAACAAAAATAGGTAATAGAGACTCATCTGCCGGTAAAAAGCATAGTGTATCATCAGCAAATTGCAGGATGGACATGTCCTTCTCTGAACCGTCAATCCGAAATCCCGGTAATAGGCCAATTCGAATACTCTCCTCAAACATTAGTTTCAGTCCCTCACTAGCCAGAACAAAAAGAAACGGGGAAATAGGATCACCTTGTTTAACCCCCCTAGCCAACTTAATTGGTTCCGACGGCGTCCCATTGATCAGAATTGAAGTGACCAAATTTCTTCTATAGTTGTTAAGCCATTGAACCCATCTTTCATCAAAACCCATTTGTCTAAAAACCGCATTAATATAGTTCCACAAAACACAATCATAAGCCTTATGAAAGTCTAACTTAATAGCCAAACATGGTTGACGACTCCTATGAACCAAATGGATAATCTCCGAGGCTATAAACGAACATTCATGAATATTATGACCTTTAATGAAAGCAAATTGATTGTCTGATATCAATTTAGGTAGCAATGGTTGTAGTCTTTTAGCAAGCACCTTAGACACAATTTTATATATACCATGGATCAAGGCAATAGGTTTAAAATTATTCAACGAAGAAGAGCCAGGTACCTTAGGAATTAGGACCATATATGATGATTTAATAGCAATCAGCAGCCGTCCCGTCGCATGAAACTTCGCAAATAGGTCCAGTAGCTCAGGCTTCAGTTCACCCCAAAATCATTTGTAGAAGAAAAAATTAAATCCATCAGGTCCAGGCGCCTTCCCCTCATTGCAGGAACAAACTACATCCCATATCTCGGCTTTTGAGAATGGTTTAACTAGACGATGATTCTCCAATACATCTACGGTCCTGAACTTTAGTCTTTCCAAATCAAACGGAATAACTATAGTTCCCGAAAATAGGTTCGAATAGTAGTTTCAGATCGTAGCTGTGATCTCTATAGGATATCTAGTGACTCTCCCGCCAATTTCCAACTGTGAAATCCGATTACCTCTGAACCTAGCCGAAGCGATGTGGTGAAAAAATGTTGTATTATCATCACCCAATAAAGTCCACTTCACTCTTGACTATTGATGCCGATTTTTTTCTAGGCTTCGTCTAACCTGAAACAATGTAGTTTTCGCACTTTGTAATTCAGACACGGCTGAAGCATCCAAAGGCCGACCTACACTAGAGTCAGTCAACTCTAAAACCCGGGCTTCCAACGATTTCAATCTACTATCCAATTGACCAAAATTAGACGAATGCCAAGGATGGATAAATCCCCATAATTTTCGAAGCTTGTAATCAACATCTCTATCCTTACTCCCAGCAGCACCATAAATAGAACGCCACTTACTAGTGATAAATGGCAAGAAAGTATAAACATCCCACCAACAGTTTAGCGATCTATCTACTCTCCTTCCCTGTCTCCGCGAAGAATGCGACTGGAAAATAATGGGCAAGTGATCCGATAGGGTTGAGTCTACCGTCATGAGTTGTAAACCCGGCCAGCTATCTAATAATCCACATGACACCAACACTCGATCAATCCTCGAATACGACTGACTGTTACTCTACGTATAGTCCCTTCCAACTAAAGGAACATCATACACCGTACACTTATTCACAAATTCCTGGAATCTTATCATAGAATTAGAAACAATCCCATTCCCACCCGCTCTTTTCGAATAATGAAGAATTTCATTAAAGTCTCCATATATCAATAAATTACCAACATCCCGAATAAGGGGTAACAATTCAACCCATAATTGGTTCCTCTCAGTAGCTGTGACTCGCCCGTATAAGCATACAATATCAATCTCAACCTGATTCATAACCGTGCTCAGAATACACCATCTTACACCAACATCTCTAACTG
The DNA here is from genome assembly GCA_947683365.1 of Euphorbia pulcherrima. Lineage (NCBI taxonomy): Eukaryota > Viridiplantae > Streptophyta > Magnoliopsida > Malpighiales > Euphorbiaceae > Euphorbia > Euphorbia pulcherrima. The sequence goes on from CANTUS010000010.1 coordinate 3,872,213, forward strand.
TACCCCTAACTAATTTAGAGTTCCATGACACAATTATCCCTCCCGAAAAACCTCGAGCAGGAACACAATAATATGAAAAATCGTTATAACCCCATAATTTCCTCACATTCATCTCTGACACATCCGACACCTTTGTCTCCACTAACACAACAACATGCAAAGACCATTTACGGACACACGAACAAACAAAAAATTGCTTTGCTCCATTCGTGAGCCCCCCACGACAATTTCAAGAAAGAAGGTTTACTGACATAAAGAAACGTTTACTAAACCTCGATTCAGACGAACTATTCAAACTCTAGGCTCTTCCAGTACCTCCACAATTTGCTCTCCATGTTGCTCCTGAAACAGACCCAGCATCTCACCCACTCTAACTACCAATCTAGCCTCATTCTCACGAGGTTCTGGATGCTGGGTATTAATAATCACCCAGTTCCTATTTGCCATGTCCGGCCCCGACGATCCAGAAATTCTGCCAGTCTCCGTGTTCCCCCTAGCCACCGAGTTTGTACTCTCATTACAGTCCAGTTCCCTTAAGGTAGAATTTTCTAATATACCGTTATCCCGCAGCGTTCTTATATCACATTCCTCCTCCGATATAGCCACTTCTTCAGATAGCCTATCCGCCATTGGTCCCTCATCCAAATTATCCTCCGAGCTAGAGTAATCCTCTTGACACCTCGGATAGCCAATGACCTGACGCATAGAAGTGTAAATCGTAATCTCCCTCTCCCCCACTGCTAACTTCAGATTACGGCTCATAGTGCCTATAGGAACTGACACTAAATAAGAAACAACATCCAATCGATCCGGCCTTTCCAAGTTGCAATCTATAGCCACCAGCCGACCAAACCTCCCAGCAAGGCTACGGACTAATGATTCACATATAATAGTTGGTGGAATACCATGAAATCAAGATACATGACACACTCGGAGGGAATAAAGTTCACCGACAGACGCTCAACCAAAAATATAAGGTGACTGAAAACCTTCCATTCATGACTAACAAAATTAATCATCGCATCTCCTGTGATAAAGGAGACAATCACACACTCCCCACTAACAAGAGCAGCAAATTCAACATCAAAACCACGCTCACACAATAAATCATATATATTTCGAATATGAGAGATATTGTGTAGCCGAATCAGGCAGGCCTTATCTTTCCATGAGGTGGACTGCACCATGCACTCCTCAATATTTTGTGACTCATTCTAGTCAACAGGGCTCGTCGCAACCTTAGGCTGCCCCTTGCCTCCTCTATAGAATTTGGATAAGGGGCCACGACCGCAGCATATGATCTCCCATCATGAGGTGATTCGTGAAACACTCGATTCACACGCCTAAGTAGCTTTCGGTTCGGCTCTTGGAATTTCTGAACATTCAAAGGCCTTGAGTATCTTGCCTTATACGCCCGCAGTCGAACCGCCCTTTATTCAATAGAATTCATCATGTTCAAAGCTTCATAAAACGGAACAGTTTCATCAATCGTAATGAACCCAAAATTCAAGTTTCTTGTAACGAACCGAAATTTCTAAAATTTGCTTATAATAAATTACTATGCTATTAAAAATATCATAGAAATTATTTTTATTGTTATTGTTGTTATTGGATATAAGGCATGAGGAAATAAGAGCTAATTATAGTAAGAAGGATGAAATGGGCATTTAATTATTTGTCCAAGGGCAATATTGGAAATTGAAAAAAAAAATTCATATAATCTTATACGTATTCCCACACCCATTTCCCTTCATCCCCTTTACCTTCATCTTCATCTTCTTCTCCTTAACCCAAAATTTTCCATAATCTAAAAACTTCCGATTTCTTCGATTCGACTTTGAATTCTTGTTAGAAATCGATCCTTAAGCCCTCTATCATCATCAATTTCAGTCAATCAAGACTAGAAGAGGAGAATTTCAGATTTTAAGGTTCGGATGAATAGTAACCCGAGTTTGAGGTGAGTGATTTTTGGTGAAATTAAAGCTTAATTAGTAGAATTCATGGTAGATTAAGCATATTTATGGTATTAGGAAGTTTATTTATGCAATATCTTGATAGAATTATATATGGCTGTTGTAGAGGAAGCTATTGCAAGTAAATCAAAGGCAAAAGGGGTAGAAGAGAGCTAGAAAGAGCATAGAAAAAGGTATGTGTCCCGAATTTCGATTTCTCGATTTTTCGGGAAATTTCCCAGATTATATACCTGTTTTATTTTAATGTTTTATCTCGTTATATAAATCCGATTTGAACAATTCTTGATTCTATTGATATCTACAGAAAGTAAGGAACATATGTTCAGAAGAAACCTTGTTGAATTTCGTTCGTTTTCAATGTGAAATTTTCGTTTGAAGTTGAGTCATGAAATCTGTTTTCGGAAAATCTCAGCTTGGTACACTGTTTAGTATTTTGATCATAACTTTGGTTATACAATTTAAGTTTCTGTGATTCTGGTGGATTTGGAAAGCTGAGACATGTGTCTAATTATGTATAGAAGAAAGATCTTCGATTAGATGATGTTTTGATAGTGAAAAATGCAGGGGAAATCAGGTTACGAAACCTGGAAAAATTCTGGAAAGCATGATATTGATTTTATTGAGTTTTAATTGAAGTTTGATGCTTAAAAATTTGGGATTTGGATTTCTTAATTACTGAAGTTATGTTGAATTATGATTGATGGTTTATACTGAAATTTTTAAGGTGTTACTTTGATTTATTGCCCTTATTAAACGAGTAGAATACGGGTCAGGGTAGATTGGCGTCAATAAAGGGGGGTACAGTACTGTACAAACAATTGAAGCTTTGGCTTCGGGCTTTGGCCGATATTATGATATATATATATTGATATTGAAGCTTCGGCTTCGGGCTTGACCGATATATTGATTTTGAAGCTTCGGCTTCGGGCTTGTCCGCTCCCGTATCCATTTTACCGTTATTCAGGACTTGTTTACTTTGGGCAATATGTGGTTAAAGTGTTTGGAAAAATTGGGTACAAATTTGATTGTACTTTGAAAGGATTACTATATAAGTTTTGTGATTTGGTTCCATAAAGTTGGTTAATTTATTTTTGACTTATAAATATACTTTGTTTCTATTTTAAAAATATTCAAAGTTGTTATATTTTTTTTATGGACACCACTAAGCAAATTGCTTAGCGTGTAGTTGATTTTCTACGCGTAGGTGGAGAACTTGTAGATAGCTTGGACCAAAGTGGTACAGGTGGATCATCTTAAAGAGCAAATAAGGAAAGACTCGAGGTGGATATGTATTTTAATGTAATATTATGGTTTGTAGAATAATGGCATGTACTAGAGAGTGAGAAATGTAAAGTGGCATTGAGAAATATTTGGAGAATAATTTGGAGTTTAAAACATTATATTAGTATTTGTACGTATTAAATCTATACGTATTGAACTCTATATAGTGGAGTAGAGTTGTTTATTGGGTGTTTATAGTTACCGTGACGCTCCCTATAGGGGGAGCGTTACATTTATTGGTATCAGAGCTGAGATTTAGTCGATTCTAGGACTAGTATGTACATGCCGTTTAGGATATAAATATGTTATGTTAGTTGTTTGATCCACTTTGGTCCAATTTTCAGGAATAAGTTATGGCTAATAGTAGTCACAACCAGAGTGAGGAAGAGGATGTTGAGAGTACGGTCCGTATCAGACAAGGTGATGAACAAAGACATGAACCACCACCAGTTCATGGGTTTCCTGAACAACCTACTCTGACACAAGCCGCTTTACTTCAGCATATGACTACTGAAGTAATCACACAAGTACTACGAAACATACAAATCCCTCAAGTTCATGTCGTACCTCACATTGAAATAAGAGAGGAGAGAACTCCTCTTGAAAGAATCAAGAAGCTTCCAGCTGATGATTTCAAAGGGGATACAGTGAATCCTGCAATTGCAGAAGATTGGCTTGATCATACTAAATGGTGTATGACTAGGCTTCATTTTACAGATGAAGAAAGATTAGACTGTGTGTAAGGTCTACTCAAAGAACAAGCTTGGAGGTGGTGGGATAATATTATGAGAGAAAGGCGACCCGGAGAAATCACTTGGGGCCTTTTCTTGGAACAATTTGACAAGAAATACGTTAGCGAAAGATTCAAAGGTGAGCAGAGGAAATTGTTTTTATCTTTGAGACAGGGACAAATGACTGTATCAGAATATGAAGTTCAATTCCTCAAACTCGAGAGGTATGCTCGTGATATCGTTGACAGTGAAGTGAGGCGATGTAAGAGATTCGAGGATGGGCTGAATGATGAAATTAGAGTGCATTTACTTGCACAAAGGATTAGGGTGTTCAATGACTTGGTTGATGCTGCTACGGGCATTGAGAAGATTAATTCAGATAGACAACAAAGAATGGCTAAAAGGTCTGGATTTCAAAAGGGATCACAGGGTCCAGCTAGTTCAGAATCTCTAAGTTAGAAACAGAAGGGAACATCAGAATAAACACAATCTCATTTTAGAGGGTTTTCACCCAGGTAAACCATAAGTACGGGGTCAGCGGCTAGTGTACCTTCAGGTCGAGGCAGAGGAAATATTCCACAATGTTCTAATTGTGGAAGGATGCATACAGGGTAATGTTGGGGAAAAGGTATAGTCTGCTTTAAATGTGGCTCGAGGGAACATTTGATTGCAAATTGTCCTCGAAGACAGATAAGTACATCTGCACCTACAGTAGTTCCTACTCCTACAATGCAAGGTGGAAGAGGAAGGGGAAGAGGAAATGCTAGTGGTTCAAGTGGACATAATGTGGCTCAACAAGCACCGCAAAGTGGTAGACGGGAGGAATGGCGCGAAGTTATGCAATCCGAGGGCCTGGGACTAGAGAATCTACCGAAGTTATGGTCGGTAAATTTTCATTCTTTAATCATGATGTTTATGCTTTGATAGATCCTCATTCATCTCATTCATATATATGTATTGCATTAGCACAAGAGAAAGGGTTGCATGTAGAAGAATTAGGAGAAAATATTGAAGTGACTAATCCTTTAGGACACAGTGTGATAGTAAACAAAGTGTACATGAATTGCCCTATTATGATTCAACATCAACTTTTCCATGCAAATTTAATTGAGTTACCTTTTCGAGATTATGACGTTATCTTAGGAATGGATTGGTTATCGGAACATCGGGCTGTGGTGGATTGCAAAAATAAAAGAATGTCACTTCAAGTTTCTAATGGAGAAGAAATAGTTATCGTGGGTGAAAGATCAGATTATCTCTGTAACGTAATTTCTTTTTTGAAGACTAAAAGGCTGGTTAGGAAGGGATGTCAGGCCTACCTAATCTTCGCTCTAGAATTGAAGGAAGGTGAGTTAGAATTGCAGAATATTCCTACGATATGGGATTTTCCCGATGTATTTCCAGAAAAACTACCGGGGTTGCCACTAAAAAGAGAGGTAGAATTTGCAATTGATGTATTGCTGGGTACCGCACCAGTATCCAAAGCACCATATAGAATGGCGCCTGCTGAACTGAAAGAGTTGAAGATTCAGTTGCAAGAATTGTTAGACAAAGGATTCATACGCCCAAGTATATCCCCATGGGGTGCACCAGTGTTGTTTGTTAAGAAGAAAGATGGGTCACTCCGATTATGTATTGATTACCGAGAGTTGAATAAATTGACAGTGAAAAACAAGTATCCATTATCGAGGATTGAAGACTTATTTGATCAACTCAAGGGTGCCAAATACTTCTCCAAGATTGATTTGAGATCGGGCTACTATCAGATGAGAGTGAAAGATGATGATATTGCAAAGACGGCTTTTCGAACCAGATATGGGCACTATGAATTTTTGGTGCTGCCATTTGGTCTAACTAATGTACCAGCAGCATTTATGGACCTTATGAACCGTGTCTTTTACTTATATTTAGACAGGTTTGTAGTGGTTTTCATTGATGACATTTTGGTGTATTCTAAGTCACGGGAAGAGTATGATCAACATTTGCGGATAGTCTTCCAAACTTTGAGGGAAAATAAATTGTATGCCAAACTTAGCAAATGTGAGTTTTGGCTTGAAGAAGTTTCTTTCTTAGGCCATATTGTTTCTGCAGAAGGAATTAAAGTGGATTCGAAAAAGATAGAAGCAGTTATCGAATGGAAACCACCAAAGAACGCTATGGAAGTTAGGAGTTTCCTTGGCTTAGCAGGGTATTATAGAAGATTTGTGAAGCGATTTTCAGTCATTGCTGCCCCACTGACGAAACTACTTCAAAAGAATGCAAAATTTGAGTGGAATCACAAGTGTCAAGAAAGTTTTGAGAAATTGTAGGCGATATTAACAAAAGCACCCATCCTTACCCAACCAGAACCTGGAAAAGATTTTGTAATCTATAGTGATGCTTCACATAGTGGTCTTGGGTGTGTTTTGATGCAAGAAGGAAAAGTGATTGCCTATGCTTCCAGGCAATTGAAGAATCCTGAAAGGAATTATCCTACTCATGATTTGGAATTAGCTGCAATAGTCTTTGCCTTGAAAATTTGGCGACATTATCTTTATGGAGAAAAATGTTATATTTATACAGATCACAAAAGTTTGAAATATTTGCCAACACAGAAAGAGTTGAATTTAAGGCAAAGAAGGTGGATGGAATTCATTAAAGATTACGATTGTCTTATTGATTACCATCCAGGAAAGGCTAATGTAGTGGCAGATGCTCTCAGTAGAAAAACAATGAGGGCACTAAGGGCTATGAATACGGGGTTAGCTCTTACCAGTAGTGGAGCCTTAATTGCAGAATTGAAGATTCAACCTGTACTACTACAACAGGTTAAGCAAGTACAAAATGAAGATGATGACTTAAAGATTACTCGAGCACGGACACAAGTGGGTATCGTAGACGACTATATTGTTCGAGAAGATGGGTGTCTATATTTTAAAGATAGACTATGTGTGCCAAACAATGAAGAATTAAAGAAGAATATCTTACAAGAGGGGCATAGTAGTCCTTATGCGATGCATCCTGGAGCAAACAAGATGTACCAAAATTTGAAGAGCCATTATTGGTGGAATGGGATGAAGAAAGACATTACTAACTATGTTGCTCAATGTCTAACTTGTCAACATGTGAAAGCAGAACATCAAGTTCCTTCTGGATTGTTGCAACCTATAACAATTCCAGAATGGAAATGGGAAAGAATCACAATGGACTTTGTGACGTCTTTACCACGTACACAGAAGAAACATGATGCAGTGTAGGTTGTTGTAGATAGATTGACAAAGTCTGCCCACTTTCTTCCAGTTAGGATGGATTATTCACTTGATAGGTTGGCTCAGTTATATGTAGATGAGATAGTAAGGCTACACGGAGTGCCTATTTCAATCATTTCTGACCGAGATCCAAGATTTACTTCGAGATTTTGGAAGAAGTTGCAAGAGGCCTTAGGTAGCAAACTTCATTTCATCCTCAAACATATGGTCAATCTGAAAGAGTAATTCAGGTGTTGGAAGACATGATGAGAAGTTGTATCATTGAATTTGAAGGAAGTTGGGATAAGTATTGGTCCCTCATAGAGTTTGCCTATAATAACAACTATCAGTCAAGCATACAAATGGCGCCATATGAAGCATTGTATGGAAGGAAATATCAAACTCCATTATATTGGACCGAACTCAGTGAAAACAAGATTGTGGGAGTGGATTTAATTCAGGAGACAAAGGAGAAGGTAAAACTTATTCAAGAAAGATTGAAGGCTGCATTGGATAGACAAAAATCTTATGCTGATCTAAAAAGAAAAGACATTACTTATGAAGTGGGAGATAAAGTGTTTCTCAAAGTATCTCCTTGGAAGAAAGTCCTGCGATTTGGCAAGAAAGGCAAGCTCAGTCCGAGATTCATTAGCCCATATGAGGTTATAGAGAAGGTTGGACCGGTAGCTTATCGGTTGGCACTACCCCCAGCACTCGACAAAATTCATATTGTGTTCCATGTGTCAATGTTAAGGAGATACAGATCAGATCCATCACATATCTTATCTCTTGATGTCGTAGAAATCGAACCCGACCTAACGTATGAAGAGGAACCGGTACAAATCTTAGTGAGAGAGGTTAAACAATTAAGAAACAAGTCTATACCTTTCGTAAAAGTACTTTGGAGGAATCATAAGGTTGAAGAAGCAACTTGGGAACCGGAGGATACAATGAAAACTCAATATCCGCAATTGTTTTCAGGAAATTTTCGGGACGAAAATTCATAAGAGGGGGAGATTTGTAACGAACCGAAATTTCTAAAATTTGCTTATAATAAATTACTATGGTATTAAAAATATCATAGAAATTATTTTTATTGTTATTGTTGTTATTGGATATAAGGCATGAGGAAATAAGAGCTAATTATAGTAAGAAGGATGAAATGGGCATTTAATTATTTGTCCAAGGGCAATATTGGAAATTGAAAAAAAAATTCATATAATCTTATACGTATTCCCTCACCCATTTCCCTTCATCCCCTTCACCTTCATCTTCATCTTCTTCTCCTTAACCCAAAATTTTCCATAATCTAAAAACTTCCGATTTCTTCGATTCGACTTTGAATTCTTGTTAGAAATCGATCCTTAAGCCCTCTATCATCATCAATTTCAGTCAATCAAGACTAGAAGAGGAGGATTTCAGATTTTAAGGTTCGGATGAATAGTAATCCGAGTTTGAGGTGAGTGATTTTTGGTGAAATTAAAGCTTAGTTAGTAGAATTCATGGTAGATTAAGCATATTTATGGTATTAGGAAGTTTATTTATGCAATATCTTGATAGAATTATATATGGCTGTTGTAGAGGAAGCTATTGCAAGTAAATCAAAGGCAAAAGGGGTAGAAGAGAGCTAGAAAGAGCATAGAAAAAGGTTTGTGTCCCGAATTTCGATTTCTCGATTTTTTTCAGATTATATACCTGTTTTATTTTAATGTTTTCTCTCGTTATATAAATCCGATTTGAACTATTCTTGATTCTATTGATATCTACAGAACGTAAGGAACATATGTTCAGAAGAAACCTTGTTGAATTTCGTTCGTTTTCAATGTGAAATTTTCGTTTGAAGTTGAGTCATGAAATCTGTTTTCGGAAAATCTCAGCTTGGTATACTGTTTAGTATTTTGATCATAACTTTGGTTATACAATTTAAATTTCTGTGATTCTGGTGGATTTGGAAAGCTGAGACATGTGTCTAATTATGTCTAGAAGAAAGTTCTTCGATTAGATGATGTTTTGATAGTGAAAAATGCAGGGGAAGTCAGGTTACGAAACCTGGAAAAATTCTGGAAAGCATGATATTGATTTTATTGAGTTTTAATTGAAGTTTGATGCTTAAAAATTTGGGATTTGGATTTCTTAATTACTGAAGTTATGTTGAATTATGATTGATGGTTTATACTGAAATTTTTAAGGTGTTACTTTGATTTATTGCCCTTATTAAATGAGTAGAATACGGGTCAGGGTAGATTGGCGTCAATAAAGGGGGGTACAGTACTGTACAAACAATTGAGGCTTTGGCTTCGGCCTTTGGCCGATATTATGATATATATATATTGATATTGAAGCTTCGGCTTCGGGCTTGACCGATATATTGATTTTTGAAGCTTCGGCTTCGGGCTTGACCGATATATTGATTTTGAAGCTTTGGCTTCGGGCTTGTCCGCTCCCGTATCCATTTTACCGTTATTCAGGACTTGTTTACTTTGGGCAATATGTGGTTAAAGTGTTTGGAAAAATTGGGTACAAATTTGATTGTACTTTGAAAGGATTACTATATAAGTTTTGTGATTTGGTTCCATAAAGTTGGTTAATTTATTTTTGACTTATAAATATACTTTGTTTCTATTTTAAAAATATTCAAAGTTGTTATATTTTTTTTATGGACACCACTAAGCAAATTGCTTAGCGTGTAGTTGATTTTCTACGCGTAGGTGGAGAACTTGTAGATAGCTTGGACCAAAGTGGTACCGGTGGATCATCTTAAAGAGCAAATAAGGAAAGACTCGAGGTGGATATGTATTTTAATGTAATATTATGGTTTGTAGAATAATGGCATGTACTAGAGAGTGAGAAATGTAAAGTGGCATTGAGAAATATTTGGAGAATAATTTGGAGTTTAAAACATTATATTAGTATTTGTACGTATTAAATCTATAAGTATTGAACTCTATATAGTGGAGTAGAGTTGTTTATTGGGTGTTTATAGTTACCGTGACGCTCCCTATAGGGGGGGCGTTACATTTCTAGCATTTCTCTTTTGTGCGACAAACACCCAGCCAGAAACTCCAAATCTCCTGAAGACCTTCTTCAGGGCTAGCGCATCATAACCATTCGGAAAATTCTCAAAATAAATCTTATTCGCAATCGGATTCCTAGTGTTGGCAATATGATTAGGGTTTGCATCCCTAACCTGCGAAGTGGCGGTGAAGGGCATAGAAAAGGGATTACGGCGAGAGTTTGTGGTTTGGCGATTCCGGGTAGGCTCGTGGAAGGGGTTTCGGTGTTGGGGCTGATGGCGGCTGGTTTCTGATCGGAATAGGGTGATTGACGGGCGGTGGTGGCAGCTGAGGAAAGGGGTGGGATGGGTGCGGGTATGGGTAGGGTTTCTCTCCATAGGGTTGGGTTTTTTTTAAAGAAGATATATTATTGATATGGGAAAACTATGTACCTCAATTAATGTATCCCAAATTAGTAAAGAAATAAACCATATGCCATCCATTATACGAACTTGATGCTTATATCTATGAAACCAATTTGAATGTTTAATTCATTACAATTCTAATGTCAAAATACTTTAAATATATTAATTGAACAATTGAAAGCCAATTTTTAGACGCACAATCTTTACCTGTGGAAAGCCGAGTAATCAAAACACAATGAACATCTGTCTTCAGTTGCACCCTAATTGGGTTGATATCATCCACCGAACTATGTTTCTACTTCAACATAGTGAATACTATACTTTTCTACAATTATCATGCGATTTCCTGTCAAAATTTTATGAGGAAAAATGAGTCACATTGATTCTTAAAGAAGGAGTAAGTACTATTACGAAATTCAAATTTTTTCTTAATAATCAATGGAATTAAATAAAATCAAGAGCAATAAATTAAATTTTAAATAAATAAATTTAGGAGATATATTGGTTGACCAAATAATGTAAAATATTTCATTATAGAAGTAACTACCATCATAAAATTTAAATTTTTTCTTAAACATGTTTATAATTTATACTTTTTTACAGTTATATTGTGATTTCCTGTCAAATATTTGATGAGGAAAAAAGAGTCACATTAATTCTTAAATACGGTTATAATCAACAAATTTTAATTAGTTAGTATTTATAGTAAAAGTGAAATGTTAACTATTTTGATGAGTTTTTACTTATAACAATTTTACAATATAATTCTTATCAGCAATTATGAAATTATTTTATTGTATAATAATTGCTTTAATTGGTTGTACATTTACTTTAATTTGTTTCTATAATAATGGTATTTAAAATTGGTTGATATCCATAATAATCATAACAATACCAAAATATAATTCTGTTGATTATAATCCTATTTAAGAGAAAATTCCATATTTTAAACTTTAATTGGCAATTAATTAAATATACGGATTTTTCGACATATACAATTTATAATTTATTCTTAAATAAGTTTATAATTTAGGATTAATGCGACTCTATAAGAATTAATGTGACTCCTTTTTCCTCATCAAATATTTTATTATTACTATTATTGTCGTTATTATTATTATTATTATTATTTTAATTATATTTTAATTTTATATTTTAGTATTGTTATGATTAGTATGAATATTAACCAATTTTAAATATTCATCAAATATTTTATGAGTACTATTTTTGTTGTTGTTATTGTTTTAATTTTATATTTTTTCATTATTATGTTTAGTATGAATATTAACCAATTTTAAATACTCATCAAATATTTTATTATTACTATTGTTGTTGTTATTATTATTTTAATTATAATTTGATTTTAATTTTATATTTTAGTATTGTTATTATTGGTATGAATAGTAACTAATCTTAAATACCATTATTATAGTAATACAAATTAGAATAATATGGTAATAATATAAATTTAATAATATAATTGAAATATTTTTTTTGAAAGGTATAGGGGCAAAGTAGTCTTTTAAGACTTGCTTACTTTTATATATATTTAAAATCACAAACATTTAAAGAATTACAAAAAAATAATATCTTTAATATTTAATTTATTTTTTTAATTATATTGCATAATATTTTGAAAAACTAGAAGATTGTTTAATGGTTTTTTTTCTTTTGCATATCTCATGATGCATTATAGTTTTAAAAAAAACACCAAAATTTTACAGATTTGATTTGATATTGTTGTGTGGAGATTGGCATTGCTATATAGCTTCTTTGCAAGTTGGAAGGATGAACGAAACCATTTTTTTTACTAATCTAATTTAGTAGGAATAGACCTACTAAATTGCTTTAAAATCACTTAACATAAATTAATACTCGATAAAATTAATAATTTGCCTAATTCTAATTTGGGATTAATATAAAATTGGATCCCAATCGATAAAATAATAAGATAATAATTTTTTTTAAATCTCAGTGTATATATATATTGATACCAATGAAAGTATAAATTAATAATTACCAAAAGATTCTAAATTCCAACGTTGTCTAATAAAAAATGAATCTATAGTCACTTATTTTTTTATTGAACTTCAAATCTACATTGAGTTCATCTTTAAATCTCCTTATTGCACTTAAGAGTTGGGGTATTGTCTTCTCGTATTGCAATAAAAAGTTGTGAAGAGTTGTTGCCGCTTGCAATGCTTCTTTCTGAGTGACTGGTTCCAAAGCTGTTGAATCATCTTCAACTTCGTCATCGACCGGATTTTGAATGATATCTGCCACAATTTCTTCAATGCTTTGAACCTCGTAACATTCATTATTTTTACCAGGATAAATCTAGCAAGTGATTCACATCCATTTTGTGATGATAATGCATACCCGTAATCAAGTTCTCAAGCTCACGCATGACTTCTCCAGAATTTACATAGTGATCAATTTCTAAGTATGTTTAATGTACATGGAGAAGAAATATGGCTTGAAACTTGTTTTTGTAATTTATTTTTTTGTACATGAACTTGACAAATTCAACTAATTTGTGAATGTAAATTGAACTTAAAAATTTAAAGATCGTACGTAAAACCTCTTTAAATTAATAAATTATTAATTTATCGATATAATAATATGGAGCTAAATTAATAAAATATCTCGATCCCGTATAGGTTTTAATGTTATTATATTTTGTAATAATAAGAAATCATACTTTGCTGAGCTGGGCTTAGAAAGAAGGCTGTTGGGTTCACATAATGAAATGTGTTCTATTTCCGTACACAAAACACAGTCAAGTGTTAAAAATGCATTTTGAATTGGATTGATGAATTCAGTTTGAGCAATGCGGTTCATATTAGGCCCAACCAAAGACCACTTGCCTAACAAATCAAGGTATGATCAAACTAGACCTGTTCAATGGACGGATTGGGCCGGGTTCGGGCTAGGCCTGATCGGGCTGACAGAAAATTTTTTATGCCCAGGCCTAACCCAGCCCGTATTAATAGTATATATGGGTCGGGCTGGGCCGGATCTGAATTTCGAACTCAATTTCCAAGCCCATATCAGATAAATATTTTTTTAAAAAATTAATAATTATATATATATATATATATATATATATATATATATATATATATATATATATATATAATAAATAGAAGGAATTGAATCTACTACAAGGTACAAAGTCTATGTACAAGACCCCAACGTTACAAAGTCTATGTACCAGAAGTAACCCAACAAGCCCATCATTTATATATATAATTTGATGATTAATAATTATAAATATATATTATTTATTTTATATTTATATATATACCAGGTCGGGTCGGGTTTGGGTATTTATATAAAACCCAAGCCCAACCCTATGTACATTTCGGGCCTCTATGGGCCTAGGCCCGGGCCGGACTTCTATCATTATATATTCCGCGGGTCAATTGAACAGGTCAGTTTGGCTAACCTTTTTTCAGCAGTTTTTTTAAAAGCTTAATTTTCAAGCTTTTCCTATAAGTAGGAAATTTTATTTTGGAAAAAAGAAATCAGTCAGTAACTAATTAATTAGTATGAAGGATCAAAATGTGTTGTTATGCCAAAATATGTAATTCTATACAAAGTTTCTGAGAGCAACTTATTTTAATATTAGCTTAAAAAGTAATACCGAAACCTTTAATGTACAACTTCACACTTCAACTTTGAAAACTTTGCTATTTAGTACCTAAACCTTTAAATGGATGTATTTCAGGCACCCGAACCCTATGTAGAAGAATTGTCAATCAAACTTGGCCTTTGTTGTTACATTGAAAATGAAATAACTTTGTTATTTGCAATTTCAATACCAATGGAATATTCTTATAAATAATAATTTTCTCTTCGTAACTATGATTTTATTTTATGAGTATTTTGCCTTGATACCAAATATCATGCCTTTCAATTATTATTAGCTCAAACTAATGTGCATCACATAGTTTTTAAGCACTTTGTGTGGAGTTTGAGCTTCTGAACCTTCATAACAGAAACACCGCTGTCAAGTTGATAAATATATTGCATTGACATTGAATTTCAAAGGTCCAATGGTTGCTCTTAATGTTCCATCCTGTGCATTTAGTTTCAAACTATAACACTTAATGCAACTAAAGCCAAAGGTTACACAATCTCCATTTCTTGGATTAATCAAAACAAAATAATTTTGTCCAATTAAGATAAATGATGGTGGGAATTTTACACAATAATTACCTCAAATGATTCCCTTAACATCACATTAAAATAATTCCATATCCTTTTTTCCGTCTTTATATATACAAAAACTTTTTCAAGTTACTTTTTCAAAACTTCACTCTTGTCTTTTCTACGAAGCAATTGTGAAGTCTTATGAATTATGAATTCATCGCATCAGTTATGAAAAGTCAAAAGGAAATGACATGTAGTAGTGGATGAAGTAAGGGTCACTTTGGGATTTACTTTTGCAGTATATTTTTCTGAAAAACTCCATTTTCAAGCTTTTTCAAGCGGCTATTCCAAAAATTTCTAGAAATAAATAGCAAACCGTTTCCAATTAGGGTAACTTAGGTATATGCACCGATAGGGCATAAGTATTTAAAAAATAGAAATCCATAATTTAACAAATGCGCCTTCAGTGATTTTAATTCATAAAATATACCTTTAGTCAGTTTTCACCCCAAATAAAAATTCCCTAAAATCTCGCTTACCAAAAATCATTCCCTGTACCGCGATTACTCCACAAAACCCCCTGCGTTCATTACGTCTGAAATAGTCGCCGGAATCCATTCCATTCCGTCCTTGTCACTGGATTCCATAAACCCGAAATCCATCCCGTCCGTCCTCGTTTCAAATCCGGCGATTTCACCGATCAAAACCCGCCGCTATTTCACCGATTTCACCGATTTCCATGCAGTCAATTTCGCCGTTCTTATGACTTAAATCGGCAGACCAAGGGTTTCAATAAGTGTTTCAATGAGAACTAGGGCTTCTTTAAGGAGGGAATAAAGGCCGATAATGAATCTGGCAAAGAGGAACTCCGAGGAACCCTCCAACAAGGCCATTGATAAGGTATATCTTGTGTATATTGGGAAAACATAGTTTCCATCTAATTTGGAATGCGGATTTTGTAGGGAAAGGGGAAACGGACAGCAACAGATTTCGATTTTGAAACATCGAACGAGGTAAGAATCTGTATACGGATATTTGTATATTGATATACACTTTAAATTTCCTATCTAGACTCCCCTTAATGTATGGTTTATGCTTTAAAACATATATAGTGTTGATATACAATTTCTGTAAAACTGTATACTAGCAATATATAACAGAAAGCAGATCATTGAATCATCTCTGCTGTATACTACTAATATACAGTTTTAAGAAATTATATATCAGTACTATATCAGTTTTACAGATATAGTGATGATATACAGTTTCTGTAAAACTGTATACTAGCACTATACAACAGAAAGTAGGCCATTGAAACCATCTCAACTATATACTGCTAATATACAATTTTACAGAAACTGTATATCAACACTATATCAGTTTTACAGATATAGTGATGATATACAATTTTTGTAAAACTGTATACTAGCAGTATACAATAGAAAGCAGACAATTGAAAGCATCTCTGCTGTATAATGCTAAAATACAGTTTACGTAAACTGTATATTAATGTAGCGTGCTATTTGATTTCACCGTTCTAAATATTTTTTCAGCTTATGAATATCATCAAGTATTACTTGAGGAAGAAGGGGAGATGAAGAGGAAGCAAGCGACAATGACTTCGTTAAGCCACATAAAGATGGTTAATTGTTTGCGTAGACAAATTAGGATGCGTTTATTTTCTTAGGGACGAAATTGTTTACTGGTATTAGTTTGAAACATGGACTTGTGAAACAGTATTTTGTTTTGTAGAATGAAAATTTACAATTATTATTTAAAGTGTGCCTTCTTGATACAGATAAAGATTTGTTGCGGTGTCTAAATTGATGATATACGTAAAGATTAAATTGTATACTATGATTGTACATGGCACAAGGCACAGGGCAAGGCACAATCTCAGGCGCAGTTTCAAATACGTGTACAACTCATTTATTAGTATCATTTGTATGTTGACATATGTATACTGATATACAGTATTTGCAGCTATTACCCTAATTTGTTGCGAAATATACTGTAAACCGCAACCAAAAGGATTCATTTTCCCCCACTTAGAGTTTTAGTATTGTCATGCATCAATATTGTTCATGCGTGCACAATGTCTTTTAGGGGCAGACATCTATACTGTACACAGTTAGCAAAAGGGTTCTTCTTGCCCAATCTAGGGTTTATGTATCGGCATGCATAAACATGAGTCCTTTTACTAACGATGTACACGTATGACGCCTACCCCTAAAAAATATTGTGCATGCATTAACATTATTGATGCATGACAATACTAAAATCCTAGGGTAAGCAAAATGAACCCTTTTGGTAATGGTGTACAGTATAGATGCATACCCTTAAAAGATATTGTGCACACATGAACAGTATTGATGTCTGGCGATACTGTGCATGCATGAAAATTATAGGCACATACCCCTAAAAGATACTATGCGTGGATGAACAATATTGATGTTTGGCGATACTAAAACCCTAGGTTGAGCAAACATGAACCATTTTTGCTAAAAATGTAGAGTATAGATGCCTACCCCTAAAAGATACTTATTTTGCAGATGAAATATACTTCATTCCAAACAAAATTAGATTGAAATTCGCGAAATGTAGAATTCTGTATATGATTTGAGTAATTAGTGTGTAAATTGATATTACATTATTTGCATACTTATATCCATATTATTTGGAATATGAAAACCAACTAATATACATCACTCATTAAAATCATCATGTATATTGATAATTGTATATTGATATACAAATTGAATAAAATGTATGTTATGATTGCATAACAAACAATGCACGGGTCAAGGCTCATGTCAAGGCGCAATCTCAAGCACAATTGATGATATACGAATTAAATTAACTGTATACTATGATTGTACAAGGCACAAGACATAGATCAAGGCACATTCAGTAATTACAATTCATAAATGAGCTATGATGATATATGAATTGAATAAAATGTATAATATGATTATACAAGGCACAAGGCACGGGTCAAGGGGCAATATCAGGCGCCATTTCAGACTCAATTTTAAATATGTGTAAAACTCATTAATATCACATCTCAAATAGAAATGCAATGACAACATGTGTAGTTCCAGACATATCAAGGAGAAGGTCCAAGGCACAAGTCAAAGTGCAATCTCACGAGCAGGTTCAATGTGTATATCGCAGAATTACATAAAGCAAAAGTTGTATACAAGTTACTGAAGATGAAAACATATAGTAAAGGATGAAACAAAAGACAAAAATGTACGTGCTTATCATAATTAACACATTTCAAGTAGTTTTGGCTGTAATACGAAAAGCACAGAAACTGTATATTGCTAATATATGAGAAAAAAATAATGTATAAAATAATGTATATCAAACCATACAATTGCAATTTCAATCAATTTCAAATTAGTGTAAAACATAACCATAAGACAAACTTAAGCAAATCAATATCTTCGAACTAAGCTTAACCAAATCAGAATCTTCGAATTAAGCACATAGACAAGTTCTATTATTGTAGAAGATTGGGTTATGTCAGTCACAGTAGTGCCACCTTGATCATAAACACCGTGAATAGGCTTATTCATCTCATTTCTTGTGGAAGATGTAAGGAAGACTATGAACTAAGTCTCGTCATCAATTGCATCAATATTACCAACAAGAAGGAGTGTAGGTTGGTTGCAAGTATCATCAGAAGATCCAATGCATTGGTCAACTACTGTCAGAAAATACAAATATAAGTGAGGACAGTATACAGTATACATATGAAAGTATACAAAATGGATAAGAAAGAATTACATATCCTAAAAGTGACTGTATGTAGTAAAATTCGAAATAGGAAACTAATGAAAACAACTACGCTTATATGTTCAATCAGAAGCACAACATAATGAAGCGATAAAATAACATACATATGTGAAATACAAAAACGGTATACATTATACAATACGTCAATATAATGTAAGGGTTTGCAACAAAATATAAAATTCCAGAACTACTACATTAAGAGATGAGTACCTGCAATTATTTTTCATAATAGCACGAAACTAATACCTAAAATAAAATTCAACATAATCAGGATAAAAGACATCAAAAGCTGACATACTTTGTAAATTAACTTCACTAGCCGAAACCATCGTTTTCATTACAATAGTTTTTGAAACCTTGTTTTTCCGATTGGTAATGAGAGGAGTTGTGAAATCAAAATCGACTGGATTACTAGCGGCGACGGAATTCAATATCGGTTTTGAACCTGAATTATAATGAATAGAATGAATTCAGAAACCAATGGGAATTCAATAACAGAAATAGGAAGTAGTCGAAATCGAATTAGAAAGGAAAGTAATACGATTTAGAACGATGATCGATGAACACGAAAACAATAAAAAAGGAATTAATCAAAATGATATTGAATGAGTGAATTTGAGGTAAGAAAGAAATTCAAATTTGAATGTTGTGATCCTGAATCCCTACAAAAATGGAATCTCCAAAATAACTGAAAAAATTTAGAGTGGTGTAATTAATAAATTAAATTACTAAAAAAGTGTATATAATAAATAAGTTTGATGTGGGTGTATTTTATGAATACAAATGTCACAGGGACACATTTCCAACAATTTTCCTTCCAATTAATTAACATTAAAAATCAAAATCTTTTGTCCAGCATCAAAAAAATATGTTGTTCAAATTAAAAAATGTATTGTCCAATGAACCAAATTTTTTAAAAAATATTTTTGAAATCGTGAAACCAATGCCAAACTTTTGTTCAACGAAATTTTCCGGCAACCGAATTCAAATTTCCGGCCAATATCCCAAACAAACCTTTGAGTAGCCTTCTATCTTCATCGATATCGATGGCCAGCCCGGTCCTTAATCCAAGGGGAAGATCTACCAGCTTCAGCTCAGCCTCCAATCCCTTGCTTTTTGCCCCAAATTACAGCCTTCCTCTCTATGCAAATGCAGATCGAAGCTAGCTGAAGCTCTACAAGTTCTCAATCATGATGCCGACGGCGAATTCAATAACCAGGCAGCCGACGCCACAATTATTCTTACTTCCGATCACTCTCATCTCCCTCGGCACTCATTCTTCTCCAATTTTCAGCTCGACTTCTTTACATCGCAGTCTCTCAAGCCTAAGGTTCTTCTTCTTCCTCGCTAATTGCTGTGTTAATGGTTGCATTAAATTTGGAATAAAATTTTAGTTCTGTCGTTAAGCTAGACTTCAATAGCATATGCTGCATCTTTGAATTAGCCGGTATTTTGTTTTTTTTATTGACTTCCTTTTTAGCTGATGGACCGCTTTGTTTGTCTGGTTTGATTTAGTTACGGCTAATTTTAAATTCCATGAAAATTATTTCAACCTTCAGCAGTCCATTCTTGTGTTTATTCAGTCAAATAGCAGACTAATTTAGTTAGTCTTTGTGGAATAGTCATCTGGTGTATATCTCATCACATGTTGAAGACAATTTATGTTTCTTTTGCTAGTCGTCTGCTAACATATCCATTAACTGTCTATACCGTTATACAACCTATAAAAGGCAGTCAAGTTCTGTTGGAAAATGCAAGATAAACAATCAATCTCTTATCTGATTCTTTTTAGAACACAGTAAATTGATCTGTGAAAATGGATTATATGCTTGTTACAGAAGGAATTATAGCTTTAGTTTGTTTGTTGATTTTCTTGTTCAGTTTGAGGAGAAAGAATAATAGCAGAGTGTCTACAAAGAAATCAAAGAATGAAAATACGTTCAAGAGCTCTACAGGAGAAGTGGGTTGGTCTGAGATAGGTTCAAGTCCTGATATAATCGTAGTTGGAGCTGGTGTTGCCGGTTCTGCTCTTGCTTATGCTCTTGCCAAGGTCAGTTTGTGTGTGATAACTAACTGTACCAAATTTGATTCTTGTTAATTTGGTTTGCTTGGTTATTGAATGTTTTGGGTTGCTTATTACAGGGTGGGCCCCGAGTGCAAGTAATAGAAAGAGATTTGAATGAGCCTGATAGAATTGTTGGTGAACTTTTACAGCCTGGTGGCTATCTCAAACTCATTGAGCTTGGTCTTGAAGGTATCGATCTTTAACAACCGTATTCTTTCATCTCCTTTGATTGTACACCTCATAAAGTTTCAAGTTCTTATCTCCTCCAAATGTTAATTTTATTTTCTGACATTATGTAGATTGTGTGGAAGGCATTGATGCCCAACATGTCTATGGATATGCGATTATCAAGAATGGAAAAAGTACTAAATTGTCATATCCCCTGGAAGGCTTTCGGTCTAATGTAGCTGGGAGAAGCTTTCACAATGGGCGTTTTATTCAAAGGATGCGTGAAAAAGCTGCATCTCTTCCCAAGTAGTCACATTTGCAGTGGCTAATTGTAACGAACCGAAATTTCCAAAATTTGCTTATAATAAATTACTATGGTATTAAAAATATCATAGAAATTATTTTTATTGTTATTGTTGTTATTGGATATAAGACATGAGGAAATAAGAGCTAATTATAATAAGAAGGATGAAATGGGCATTTAATTATTTGTCCAAGGGCAATATTGGAAATTGAAAAAAAAAAACTCAATACATTGCAGCCACTTCTCTTCTTCTCCATCATTTCATCATTTTCTCCATTTCTTCCTTTCCTTTAACCAAAATTCTCCCTAATCCAAAAACTTTCAATTTCTTCGATTCAACTTCGAATTCTTGTTAGAAATCGATACTCAAGCCCTCTATCATCATCAATTTCAGTCAATTAAGACTAGAAGAGGAGGATTTCAGATATTAAGATTCGGATGAATAGTAACCCGAGTTTGAGGTGAGTGATTTTTGGTGAAATTAAAGCTTAATTAGTAGAATACATGGTAGATTAAGCATATTTATGGTATTAGGAAGTTTATTTATGCAATATCTTGATAGAATTATATATGGCTGTTGTAAAGGAAGCTATTGCAAGTAAATCAAAGGCAAAAGGGGTAGAAGAGAGCTAGAAAGAGCATAGAAAAAGGTTTGTGTCCCGAATTTCGATTTCTCGGTTTTTCGGGAAATTTTCCAGATTACATACCTGTTTTGTTTTAATGTTTTCTCTCGTTATATAAATCCGATTTGAACGATTCTTGATTCTATTGATATCTACAGAAAGTACGGAACATATGTTCAGAAGAAACCTTGTTGAATTTCGTTAGTTTTCAATGTGAAATTTTCGTTTGAAGTTGAGTCATGAAATCTGTTTTCGGAAAATCTCAGCTTGGTACACTGTTTAGTATTTTGATCATAACTTTGGTTATAAAATTTGGATTTCTGTGATTCTGGTGGATTTGGAAAGCTGAGACATGTGTCTAATTATGTTTAGAAGAAAGTTCTTCGATTGGATGATGTGTTGATAGCGAAAAATGCAGGGGAAGTCAGGTTACGAAACCTGGAAAAATTCTGGAAAGCATGATATTGATTTTATTGAGTTTTAATTGAAGTTTGATGCTTAAAAATTTGGGATTTGGATTTCTTAATTACTGGAGTTATGTTGAATTATGATTGATGGTTTATACTGGAATTTTTAAGATGTTACTTTGATTTATTGCCCTTATTAAACGAGTAGAATACGGGTCAGGGTAGATTGGCGCCAATAAAGGGGGGTACAGTACTGTACAAACAATTGAAGCTTTGGCTTCGGGCTTTGGCCGATATTATGATATATATATATATTGATATTGAAGCTTCGGCTTCGGGCTTGACCGATATGTTGATTTTGAAGCTTCGGCTTCGGGCTTGATCGATATATATTGATTTTGAAGCTTCGGCTTCAGGCTTGACCGATATATTGATTTTGAAGCTTCGGCTTCGGGCTTGTCCGCTCCCGTATCCATTTTACCGTTATTCAGGACTTGTTTACTTTGGGCAATATATGGTTAAAGTGTTTGGAAAAATTGGGTACAAATTTGATTGTACTTTCAAAGGATTACTATATAAGTTTTGTGATTTGGTTTCATAAAGTTGGTTAATTTGTTTTTGACTTATAAATATACTTTGTTTCTATTTTAAAAATATTCAAAGTTGTTATATTTTTTTTGGACACCACTAAGCAAATTGTTTAGCGTGTAGTTGATTTTTCTACGCATAGGTGGAGAACTTGTAGATAGCTTGGACCAAAGTGGTACAGGTGGATCAGCTTAAAGAGCAAATAAGGAAAAACTCGAGGTGGATTTGCATTTTAATGTAATATTATGGTTTGTAGAATAATGGCATGTACTAGAGAGTGAGAAATGTAAAGTGGCAATGAGAAATATTTGGAGAAATAATTTGGACTTAAAAACATTATATTGGTATTTGTACATATTAAATCTATAAGTATTGAACTCTATATAGTGGAGTAGAGTTGTTTATTGAGTGTTTATTGTTACCGTGGCGCTCCCTATATAGGAGGGGCGTTACATTTATTGGTATCAGAGCTGAGGTTTAGGCGATTCTAGGACTAGTATGTACATGCCATTTAGGATATAAATATGTTATGTTAGTTGTTTGATCCACTTTGGTCCAATTTTCAGGAATAAATTATGGCTAGTAGTAGTCACAACCAGATTGAGGAAGAGGATGCTGAGAGTACGGTTCGCATTAGACAAGGGGATGAACAAAGACATGAACCTCCACCAGTTCGTGGGTTTCCTGAACAACCTACTCCAGTACAAGCTGCTTTACTTCAGCATATGACTACTGAAGTAATCACACAAGTACTACGAAATATACAAATCCCTCAAGTTCCTGTAGTACCTCATGTTGAAAGAAGAGAGGAGAGAACTCCTCTTGAAAGAATCAAGAAGCTTCCGGCTGATGACTTCAAAGGGGATACAGTGAATCCTGCAATTGTAGAAGATTGGCTCGATCATACTAAATGGTGTATGACTAGGCTTCATTTAACAGATGAAGAGAGATTAGACTGTGTGCAAGGTCTACTCAAAGAACAAGCTAGGAGGTGGTGGGATAATATTGTGAGAGAAAGACGACCCGGAGAAATCACTTGGGGACTTTTCTTGGAACAATTTGACAAAAAGTACGTTAGTGAACGATTCAAAGATGAGCAGAGGAAATTGTTTTTGTCTTTGAGACAGGGACGAATGACTGTATCAGAATATGAAGTTCAATTCGTCAAACTCGAGAGGTATGCTCGTGATATCGTTGACAGTGAAGTGAGGCGATGTAAGAGATTCGAGGATGGGCTGAATGATGAAATTAGAGTCCATTTACTTGCACACAGGATTAGGGTGTTCAATGACTTGGTTGATGCTGCTACGGGCATTGAGAAGATTAATTCAGATAGACAACAAAGAATGGCTAAAAGGTCTGGATTTGAAAAGGGATCACAGGGTCCAGCTAGTTCAGAATCTCCAAGTAAGAAACAGAAGGGAACATCAGAACAAACACAATCTCATTTTAGAGGGTTTTCACCGAGACAAACCATAAGTACGGGGTTAGCGGCTAGTGTACCTTCAGGTCGAGGCAGAGGAAATATTCTATAATGTTCTAATTGTGGAAGGATGCATACAGGGGAATGGTGGGGAAAAAGTAGAGTCTGCTTTAAATGTGGCTCGAGGGAACATTTGATTGTAAATTGTCCTCAAAGACAGATAAGTACATCTGCACCTATAGTAGTTCCTACTCCTATAATGCAAGGTGGAAGACAAAGGGGAAGAGGAAATGCTAGTGGTTCAAGTGGGCATGATGTGGCTCAACAAGCACCGCAGAGTGGAAGACCGGGAGGAATGGCGCGAAGTTATGCAATCCGAGGGCCTGGGACTAGAGAATCTACCGAAGTTATTGTCGGTAAATTTTCATTCTTTAATCATAATGTTTATGCTTTGATAGATCATAGTTCATCTCATTCATATATATGTACTGCATTAGCATAAGAGAAAGGATTGCGTGTAGAAGAATTAGGAGAAAATATTGAAGTGACTAATCCTTTAGGACACAGTGTGATAGTAAACAAAGTGTACATGAATTGCCCTATTATGATTCAACATCAACTTTTCAATGCAAATTTAATTGAGTTACCTTTCCGAGATTACGATGTTATCTTGGGAATGGATTGGTCGTCGGAACATCGAGCTATGGTGGATTGTAAAAACAAAAGAATGTCACTTCAAGTTTCTGATGGAGAAGAAATTGTTATCGTAGGGGAAAGATCAGATTATCTCTGTAACGTAATTTCTTTTATGAAGACTAAAAGGCTGGTTAGAAAGGGATGTCAGGCCTACCTAATCTTCGCTCTAGAATTTAAGGAGGGTGAGTTAAAATTACAGAATATTCCTACGGTATGTGATTTTCCTGATGTATTTCCAGAAGAAATACCGGGGTTGCCACCAAAAAGAGAGGTAGAATTCGCAATTGATGTATTGCCGGGTACCGCACCAGTATCCAAAGTACCATATAGAATGGCGCCTGCTAAACTGAAAGAGTTGAAGATTCAGTTGCAGGAATTGTTAGACAAAGGATTCATACGCCCGAGTATATCCCTATGGGGTGCACCAGTGTTGTTTGTTAAGAAGAAAGATGGGTCGCTCCGATTGTGTATTGATTACCGAGAGTTGAATAAATTGACAGTGAAAAACAAGTATCCATTACCGAGGATTGAAGACTTATTTGATCAACTCAAGGGTGCCAAATACTTCTCCAAGATTGATTTGAGATCGGGCTACTATCAGATGAGAGTGAAAGATGATGATATTGTAAAGACGGCTTTCCGAACTAGATATGGGCACTATGAATTTTTGGTGATGCCATTTGGTCAAACTAATGCACCAGCAGCATTTATGGACCTCATGAACCGTGTCTTTTACTTATATTTAGACAGGTTTGTAGTGGTTTTCATTGATGATATTTTGGTGTATTCTAAGTCACGGGAAGAGCATGATCAACATTTGCAAATAGTCTTCCAAACTTTGAGGGAAAATAAATTGTATGCCAAACTTAGCAAATGTGAGTTTTGGCTTGAAGAAGTTTCTTTCTTAGGCCATATTGTTTCTGCAGAAGGAATTAAAGTGGATCCTAAGAAGATAGAAGCAGTTGTCGAATGGAAACCACCAAAGAACCCTACGGAAGTCAGGAGTTTCCTTGGCTTAGCAGGGTATTATAGAAGATTTGTGAAAGGATTTTCAGTCATTGCTGCCCTACTGACGAAACTACTTCAAAAGAATGCAAAATTTGAGTGGAATCACAAGTGTCAAGAAAGTTTTGAAAAATTAAAGACAATGTTGACAAAAGCACCCATCCTTACCCAACCAGAGCCTGGAAAAGACTTTGTAATCTATAGTGATGCTTCACATAGTGGTCTTGGGTGTGTTTTGATGCAAGAAGGAAAAGTGATTGCCTATGCTTCCAGACAATTGAAGAATCATGAAAGGAATTATCCTACTCATGATTTGGAATTGGCTGCAATAGTCTTTGCCTTGAAAATTTGGCGACATTATCTTTATGGAGAAAAATGTTATATCTACACAGATCATAAAAGTTTGAAATATTTGCCAACACAGAAAGAGATGAATTTAAGGCAAAGAAGGTGGATGGAATTCATTAAAGATTACGATTGTCTTATTGATTACCATCCAGGAAAGGCTAATGTAGTGGCAGATGCTCTCAGCAGAAAGACAATGATGGCACTAAGGGCTATGAATACGGGGTTAGCTCTTACCAGTAGTGGAGCCTTAATTGCAGAATTAAAGATTCAACCTGTACTACTACAGCAGGTTAAGCAAGCACAAAATGAAGATGATGACTTAAAGATTATTCAAGCACGAACACAAGTGGGTATCGTAGACGACTATATGGTTCGAGAAGACGGGTGTCTATATTTTAAAGATTGACTATGTGTGCCAAACAATGAAGAATTAAAGAAGAATATCTTATAAGAGGGGCATAGTAGTCCTTATGCGATGCATCCAGGAGGAAACAAGATGTACCAAAATTTGAAGAGCCATTATTGGTGGAATGGGATGAAGAAAGACATTACTAACTATGTTGCTCAATGTCTAACTTGTCAACAGGTGAAAGCAGAACATCAAGTTCCTTCTGGATTGTTGCAACCTATAACAATTCCAGAATGGAAATGGGAAAGAATCACAATTGACTTCGTGACGTCTTTACCACGTACACAGAAGAAACATGATGCAGTGTGGGTTGTTGTAGATAGATTGACAAAGTCTGCCCACTTTCTTCCAGTTAGGATGGATTATTCACTTGATAGGTTGGCTCAGTTGTATATAGATGAGATAGTAAGGCTACACGGAGTGCCTATTTCAATCATTTTTTACCGAGATCCAAGATTTACTTCGAGATTTTGGAAGAAGTTGCAAGAGGCCTTAGGTAGCAAACTCCATTTCAGTACTTCATTTCATCCTCAAACAGATGGTCAATCTGAAAGAGTAATTCAGGTGTTGGAAGACATGATGAGAAGTTGTATCATTGAATTTGAAGGAAGTTGGGATAAGTATTTGTCCCTCATGGAGTTTGCCTATAATAACAGCTATCAGTCAAGCATACAAATGGCGCCATATGAAGCATTATATGGAAGAAAATGTCGAACTCCATTATATTGGACCGAACTTAGTGAAAATAAGATTGTGGGAGTGGATTTAATTCAGGAGACAAAGTAGAAGGTAAAACTTATTCAAGAGAGATTGAAGGCTGCATTGGATAGACAAAAATCTTATGCTGATCTAAAAAGAAAAGACATTACTTATGAAGTGGGAGATAAAGTGTTTCTCAAAGTATCTCCTTGGAAGAAAGTCCTGCGATTTGGCAAGAAAGGCAAGCTCAGTCCGAGATTCATTGGCCCATATGAGGTTATAGAGAAGGTTGGACCGGTAGCTTATCGGTTGGCACTACCCCCAACACTCGACAAAATTCATAATGTGTTCCATGTGTCAATGTTAAGGAGATACAGATCAGATCCATCACGTATCTTATCTCCTGATGTCGTAGAAATCGAACCCGACCTAACGTATGAAGAGGAATCGGTACAAATCTTAGCGAGAGAGGTTAAACAATTGAGAAACAAGTCTATACCTTTGGTAAAAGTACTTTGGAGGAATCATAAGGTTGAAGAAGCAACTTGGGAACCGGAGGATACAATGAAAACTCAATATCCGCAATTATTTTCAGGAAATTTTCGGGACAAAAATTCATAAGAGGGGGAGAATTGTAACGAACCGAAATTTCTAAAATTTGCTTATAATAAATTACTATGGTATTAAAAATATCATAGAAATTATTTTTATTGTTATTGTTGTTATTGGATATAAGGCATGAGGAAATAAGAGCTAATTATAGTAAGAAGGATGAAATGGGCATTTAATTATTTGTCCAAGGGCAATATTAGAAATTGAAAAAAAAAAAACAAAAACTCAATACATTGCAGCCACTTCTCTTCTTCTCCATCATTTCATCATTTTCTCCATTTCTTCCTTTCCTTTAACCAAAATTCTCCCTAATCCAAAAACTTCCGATTTCTTCTATTCAACTTCGAATTCTTGTTAGAAATCGATCCTTAAGCCCTCTATCATCATCAATTTCAGTCAATTAAGACTAGAAGAGGAGGTTTTCAGATATTGAGATTCGGATAAATAGTAACCCGAGTTTGAGGTGAGTGATTTTTGGTGAAATTAAAGCTTAATTAGTAGAATTCATGGTAGATTAAGCATATTTATGGTATTAGGAAGTTTATTTATGCAATATCTTGATAGAATTATATATGGCTGTTGTAGAGGAAGCTATTGCAAGTAAATCAAAGGCAAAAGGGGTAGAAGAGAGCTAGAAAGAGCATAGAAAAAGGTTTGTGTCCCGAATTTCGATTTCTCGGTTTTTCGGGAAATTTTCCAGATTATATACCTGTTTTGTTTTAATGTTTTCTCTCGTTATATAAACCCGATTTGAATGATTCTTGATTCTATTGATATCTACAGAAAGTAAGGAACATACGTTCAGAAGAAACCTTATTGAATTTCGTTTGTTTTCAATGTGAAATTTTCGTTTGAAGTTGAGTCATGAAATCTGTTTTCGGAAAATCTCAGCTTGGTACACTGTTTAGTATTTTGATCATAACTTTGGTTATAAAATTTGGATTTCAGTGATTCTGGTGGATTTGGAAAGCTGAGACATGTTTCTAATTATGTTTAGAAGAAAGTTCTTCTATTGGATGATGTTTTGATAGTCAAAAATGCAGGGGAAGTCAGGTTACGAAACCTAGAAAAATTCTGGAAAGCATGATATTGATTTTATTTAGTTTTAATTGAAGTTTGATGCTTAAAAATTTGGGATTTGGATTTCTTAATTACTGGAGTTATGTTGAATTATGATTGATGGTTTATACTGGAATTTTTAAGATGTTACTTTGATTTATTGCCCTTATTAAACGAGTAGAATACGGGTCAGGGTAGATTGGCGCCAATAAAGGGGTACAGTACTGTACAAACAATTGAAGCTTTGGCTTCGGGCTTTGGCCGATATTATGATATATATATATATATATATATATATATATATATATATATATATATATATATATATATATATTGATATTGAAGCTTCGGCTTCGGCTTCGGGCTTGACCGATATGTTGATTTTGAAGCTTCGGCTTCGGGCTTGACCGATATATATTGATTTTAAAGCTTCGGCTTCGGGCTTGACCGATATATTGATTTTGAAGCTTCGGCTTCGGGCTTGTCCGCTCCCGTATCCATTTTACCGTTATTCAGGACTTGTTTACTTTGGGCAATATATGGTTAAAGTGTTTGGACAAATTGGGTACAAATTTGATTGTACTTTCAAAGGATTACTATATAAGTTTTGTGATTTGGTTCCATAAAGTTGGTTAATTTGTTTTTGACTTATAAATATACTTTGTTTCTATTTAAAAATATTCAAAGTTGTTATATTTTTTTTGGACACCACTAAGCAAATTGCTTAGCGTGTAGTTGATTTTTCTACGCGTAGGTGGAGAACTTGTAGATAGCTTGGACCAAAGTGGTACAGGTGGATCAGCTTAAAGAGCAAATAAGGAAAAACTCGAGGTGGATTTGCATTTTAATGTAATATTGTGGTTTGTAGAATAATGGCATGTACTAGAGAGTGAGAAATGTAAAGTGGCAATGAGAAATATTTGGAGAAATAATTTGGAGTTTAAAACATTATATTGGTATTTGTACGTATTAAATCTATAAGTATTGAACTCTATATAGTGGAGTAGAGTTATTCATTGGGTGATATAGTTACTGTGGCGCTCCCCAGAGGGGGGGCGTTACACTAATACTTTTTATGCTATGTTTATCAATAAAATAGTTGTTCATGCTATTTCTCCATCTTCTATGTAGTGTAAGCTTGGAACAGGGGACTGTAACATCATTACTTGAGAAGAAAGGAATTGTTAAAGGGGTAAACTACAGAACTCGAAATGGTCTAGAGTTGATAACTTATGTGTTGGATTATAAACTTTATCCATATCAATGGATACCCAAAATTTAAATCCAATCAATTGGAGTCCAAGTCCACAAATCCAAAATGTAGTAAAATTTATTTAGGTACTTTAAGTATGTAGATTTTCATGTGTGATAACCAAATTGGAGGCTATTAACTACAACCAATTTGGAGGCCATTAAATTAACTAAATAAATTGGCTATTAATTGTATTAGTTGGAGGTGGTAGTGAGTAATTGTGTTAGTTAAGAGTTGTAGTTATTAATTGTGGGAGTTGGAAGTTGTATAATTCACCTATAAATAGGTGAGTTGTTTAGTTGTTTTTCATCAACAAAAAATAAGAACTTCTTTAGAGAGAAAAGAAGTAAAGAGTGAGTTCTAGTTTTATATTTTGAATGAGAGTGTTCTTGAAATATCTTTGAGTTTAATAAAAGTTATTCATTTGAGTATTTTAATTCCAACAAAGTGGTATCAGAGCTAGGTTGAGAGCTCGAATCCTCCTTCTGAAAAGAATTTTTTTTTTCGAGTGCGGAAAAATCGAGTTGAAACAGCCCAGGCGTTGCAGTAGCTAAAAAGCCCAGGAAGTGTCGCAGTAGACTGCCAAAAGCGTTGCAATAAGTCTAGTGTGTTGCAAAAGATTTCAGAAAGTGTCTCAACAGCCCCTGTACGTCTAGAAAAGCTATTTGAGTAAGATGGCGAATAGCGTGGCATCGTTTCAAGTTCCAACACTCAACAACAACAACTATAACAATTGGAGTATCAAGATGAAGGCCCTTTTGGGTGCGCGTGATGTTTGGGATATCATAGAGAAAGGTTTCAAGAAGCCCCGAAAATGAAGCCTCTCTCACGCCAGATCAAGCTACAACTTTGAAGGATTCCCGAAAGAGAGACAAGAAAGCTCTCTTCCTCATCTATCAAGCATTAGATGATGATGGTTTTGAAAAGATTTCAAGTGCAACTTTCTCCAAGCAAGCATGGGAGAAGCTACAAACCTCTTACAAAGGAGTCAAAAAGGTGAAGAAGGTCCGTCTCCAAACACTAAGAGGTGAATTTGAATCCTTGCACATGAAACCATCCGAGTCTATCTCCGAATACTTTTCAAGAGTAGCAGCCATTTCTAATCAATTGAAAAGAAACGGTGAGAAGTTAGAAGATGTAAGAATAATAGAGAAGATACTCCACTCGTTGGATCCCAAATTTGAGCACACCGTGGTGACGATTGAAGAAACAAAAGACTTGGAAGAGATGACGATCGAGGAACTCCAAGGATCACTACAAGCTTATGAAGAAAAGCACAAGAAGAAGCAAGGGATCACTGAGCAACTCCTCAAACTATAACTCAAGGATACGAGTGAAAACCATGGCAATAGTAGAGACCAACATGGCTGAGGTAGAGGCAGAGGCCGAGGTCAAGGCTGCGGCCGAGGTGGCGGTTGTTGTAACGAACCGAAATTTCCAAAATTTGCTTATAATAAATTACTATGGTATTAAAATATTATGGAAATTATTTTTATTGTTATTATTGTTATTGGATATAAGACATGAGGAAATAAGAGCTAATTAAGTAAGAGGGATGAATTGGGCATTTAATTATTTGTGCAAGGGCATTATTGGAAATTGAAAAAAAAAATAACAAAATCCTATACGTACCTTCACCCCCTTCATCCCATTCACTTCCATCTTTTCCTTCTCCATTCTTCTTCTCTTCCCTTAACAAAATTTTCCCTAATCCAAAAACTTCCGATTTCTTCGATTCAACTTCGAATTTTTGTTAGAAATTGATCCTTAAGCCCTCTATCATCATCAATTTCAGTCAATCAAGACTAGAAGAGGAGGATTTCAGATTTTAAGATTCGGATGAATAGTAACCCGAGTTCGAGGTGAGTGATTTTTGGTGAAATTAAAGCTTAATTAATAGAATTCATGGTAGATTAAGCATATTTATGGTATTAGGAAGTTTATTTATGCAATATCTTGATAGAATTATATATGGTTGTTGTAGAGGAAGCTATTGCAAGTAAATCAATAGCAAAAGGGGTAGAAGAGAGCTAGAAAGAGCATAGAAAAAGGTTTGTGTCTCGAATTTCGATTTCTCGGTTTTTCGGGAAATTTTCCAGATTTTATACCTATTTTGTTTTAATGTTTTCTCTCATTATATAAATCCAATTTGAACGATTCTTGATTCTATTTATATCTACAGAAAGTAAGGAATATATGTTCAGAAGAAACGTTATTGAATTTCATTCGTTTTCAATGTGAAATTTTCGTTTGAAGTTGAGTCACGAAATCTGTTTTTGGAAAATCTCAGCTTGGTACACTGTTTAGTATTTCGATCATAACTTTGGTTATACAATTTGGATTTCTGTAATTCTTGTGATTTTGGAAAGCTGAGACATGTGGCTAATTATGTTTAGAAGAAAGTTCTTCGATTGGGTGATGTTTTCATAGTAAAAAATGCAGGGGAAGTCAGGTTATGAAACCTGGAAAACTTCTGAAAAGTATGAATATTGATTTTATGGAGTTTTAATTGAAGTTTGATGCTTTAAAATTTGGGATTTTGGATTTCTTAATTACTGAAGTTATGTTGAATTATGATTGATGGTTTATACTGAAATTTTTTTAAGATGTTGCTTTGATTTATTGCCCTTATTAAACGAGTAGAATATGGGTCAGGGTAGATTGGCGCCAATAAAGGGGGGTACAGTACTGTACAAACAATTGAAGCTTTGGCTTCGGGCTTTGGCTGATATTATGATACATATGTATTGATATTGAAGCTTCAGCTTCGGGCTTGACCGATATATTGATTTTGAAGCTTCGGCTTCGGGCTTGACCGA
The DNA here is from genome assembly GCA_947683365.1 of Euphorbia pulcherrima. Taxonomy (NCBI): domain Eukaryota; kingdom Viridiplantae; phylum Streptophyta; class Magnoliopsida; order Malpighiales; family Euphorbiaceae; genus Euphorbia; species Euphorbia pulcherrima. Next base: position 3,905,276 of record CANTUS010000010.1, read on the forward strand.
TATATATTAATTTTGAAGCTTCGGCTTCGGGCTTGACCGATATATTGATTTTAAAGCTTCGGCTTCGGGCTTGTCCGCTCCCATATCCATTTTACCGTTATTCAGGACTTGTTTACTTTGGGCAATATGTGGTTAAAGTGTTTGGAAAAATTGGATATAAATTTGATTGTACTTTGAAAGGATTACTATATAAGTTTTGTGACTTGGTTCCATAAAGTTGGTTAATTTATTTTTGACTTATAAATATACTTTGTTTCTATTTTAAAAATATTCAAAGTTGTTATATTTTTTTATGGACACCAGTAAGCAAATTGCTTAGCGTGTAGTTTTTTTTTTCTACACGTAGGTGGAGAACTTGTAGATAGCTTGGACCAAAGTGGTACAGGTGGATCAGCTTAAAGAGCAAATAAGGAAAAGCTCGAGGTGGATTTGTAATTTAATATAACATTATGGTTTGTAGAATAATGGCATGTACTAGAGAGTGAGAAATGTAAAGTGGCATTGAGAAATATTTGGAGAATAATTTGGAGTCTAAAACATTATATTGGTATTTGTACATATTGTAAATCTGTAAGTATTGAACTCTATATAGTGGAGTAGAGTTATTTATTTGGGTGATTATTGTTAGGTATATAGGAGGCGTTACATTTATTGGTGTCAGAGCTGAGGTTTAGGCGATTCTAGGACTAGATGTACATGCCATTTAGGATATAAATATGTTATGTTGGTTGTTTGATCCACTTTGGTCCAATTTTCAGGAATAAGTAATGGCTAGTAGTAGTCACAACCAGAGTAAGGAAGAGGATGCTGAGAGTACGGTCTGTATTAGATAAGGGGATGAACAAAGACATGAACCACCACCAGTTCATGGCTTTCCCGAACAACCTACTCCAGCACAAGCTGCTTTACTTCAGCATATAACTACTGAAGTAATCAAACAAGTACCTCGAAACATACAAATCCCTCAAGTTCCTGTAGTACCTCACTTTGAAAGAAGAGAGGAAAGAACTCCTCTTGAAAGAATCAAGAAGCTTCCGGCTGATGACTTCAAAGGGGACACAGTGAATCCTGCAATTGCAGAAGATTGGCTTGATCATACTAAATAGTGTATGTCTAGGCTTCATTTTACAGATGAAGAGAGATTAGACTGTGTGCAAGGTCTACTCAAAGAACAAGCTAGGAGGTGGTGGGATAATATTGTGAGAGAAAGGCAACCCAGAGAAATCACCTAGGGTTTTTTCTTGGAATAATTTGACAAGAAGTACGTTAGTGAACGATTTAAGGATGAGCAGAGGAAATTGTTCTTATCTTTGAGACAGGGACAAATGACTGTATCAGAATATGAAGTTCAATTCCTCAAACTCGAGAGGTATGCTCGTGATATCGTTGACAGTGAAGTAAGGCGATGTAAGAGATTCGAGGATGGGCTGAATGATGAAATTAGAGTGCATTTACTTGCATAAAGGAAAAACTCGAGGTGGATTTGTAATTTAATATAATATTATGGTTTGTAGAATAATGGCATGCACTAGAGAGTGAGAAATGTAAAGTGGCATTGAGAAATATTTGGAGAATAATTTGGAGTCTAAAACATTATATTGGTATTTGTACATATTGTAAATCTATAAGTATTGAACTCTATATAGTGGAGTAGAGTTGTTTATTGGGTGATTATTGTTAGGTGGCGCTCCCTATATAGGGGGGCGTTACAGTTGTGGTTGTGGACGAAGTTGGAATCACAACAACAACAATTCCAACAATAACTACAAGAAGGGAGGAAGCTCCATACAAGGTCGTGGAAGAGGCAACTCAAACTCATGGTATGACAAATCTCAAGTCCAATGCTATAATTGTCAAATGCTCGGACATTACGCTTCAGAATGTAGATCCCCTAGTAGTAAGGTCGAGGAGAAGGCCAACTTTGTGGAAGAGAAAACTGAAGAGAAAGAAATGTTGTTACTAGCATACAACAACAGTAATGATCATCAAGAGAACACATGGTATCTCGACACCGGTGCAAGCAATCACATGTGTGGCAAAAGAAGTTTATTCATGGAGCTCACTGAAGAAGTAAGTGGCAACGTCTCTTTTGGAGATGACAGTAAAATATCTGTGAAAGGAAAAGGTAACATACTTGTGAGCGGACGACGGTTCGCGCGGCTGCAGCGCGGGGCCGAGCCCTGTCGGGCAGGCCCGCTTTTGGCGCGTCGGGGAGACGAGTGTGATGTGGTTGAAAAGAAAATGATTTTGCATATTGTAATGCTTAAAAGATACGAGATCGAAACCCCGTACTTAGAATAAAGTCGCCACCCGGTTCAGCTCAACCGGGAAATTTTTGGTATGATTTTCCCACCGGGTGGTTGGACCATACCTTAAGTAGAGATTCCGAGTTCGGATGATGTTATCTACTTTTCATTGGGCCAAGTTAGGATACTTCATTCCTTCTTAATCGGTTTAATCCACCCTATTTGTTTATATTGTCAGTTATTTTATGGTTTTCGCATTTATCAAGCAATTGAAGCGATAAATAAAATATTTACAAACGTAAAGAGAAATAAGTGCGGAAAGTAGAATTAATACAAGGTTTTCAAGTCCTGTACATTTTCTACGTAACAAATAAAATACTCGAATGTCCGATATATACCTACCTGGAGAGGATGGTTGATACAAATATGGCATTTTTTATTTATAATATCATAAAGCCCGATTGGATGGCTGAAACGAGATTTGAATGGCGTTTGTGGGGAAATTCCATTTTTATCCAAATTTTAGATTTGGTCGTTGCTTTAATCAGATTACAAGTGAATATACCACTCATCGCGGGGCGGGTCTGTTTTCAGGAGGTTTTGAACCTCCATCGTTGTACTATAGATCCTAGTTTCAGAAAATAAATTAATTGGGAAACAAACGAAGGCAATACTGCTGTCCAGAAAGCCATGCCGCCGTCGGGCATCTGATGCCTCCGATGACATAAGTGATGTCGCTGGCGGCATGGATGATGCCGCCGGCTACATCGATTATGTCATGGGTGACATCAGCATGCTGACAGGCATAGGGCTTTCTGAGTACCATAAAAAAGGGTTTCCGTGAGAAAACGAGGTCTCCGGGGAATGCGATGCTAACGGCGGTATCCACGATGTCTCTCGCGATATGGGTGATACAGCCGGCAACATCACATGTCTCCGGCGACTTCAATTTCTCGCAGCAGCAGCGGTTTGCAGTTAAAATAACCGAAAACTTAAAGCAAACACAAATCAACAAAGAATAGTGCAAAACAATGATAATAAAGCCAAAGAGCTATGAGACTCAGGATTTTCACCTCGGGGTAGTGAATCCAACTCTTCGTGAACTGAACAATAACACCTCCGGGGAGCTTGCAACGATAATTTGATTGTTAATTTAAAGGTTTTAGGTCTCTAAATTCTATTCAATTGATTTAACCCAAAGACCCATTGATTTAAGCTCACAATCAGAGAGTTCGAAGAAGAAAAACCGGGAAAAATGGATTAGAATCCTTTTTCCTGCCTTTTCTAGTTCTTATCTCACTAAAATCTACTCTCGATTTCAGCTCTTAATTGCCCAATTTAGCTCCTTGCTTCTATAATTTCAGTCCCTCCCCTCTTAATTGCAGTTTTTGGGTGCCTTTTATAGGCAATTTGGGGTATTTTTTAATAATTCCACCGAAAGTGGTCGAAAAGGCTGTCTGTGGAGGAATCATTTTGTGCCATGTCGCCGGCGGTATGGATCATGCCGCCGACGGTATGGTGATGCCGCCGGCGGCATTAATGATATCGGTGGCGACATCATTCTCCAGCATACCGACAACCAACGGGTCAAAAAGCCTAAAAAGTCGGGAAAAGTGGCTTAATAGTGGAAAAAGGCATCTTTATGACTTTTAACAATATTTTAAAGGGTATTATTTAATTTGGGTGTAAATCATCGGTTCAAGCTCCTACCGAACGCGTTATCGGCCACGCCGAACTGGATTCTACCAATTATAAAATTCACAAGGAATATTATTTTGGTAATAAAAATTCTAAAGAGAACTTTTATTTTGAGGTATTGAAATCGGGTACACGTCATCATCGTCTTGCGAGAGGGACTGCAAAATCCCGTGCTCACAGGCTGCCCCTCGGGGGATCACTGCTGACACAGGTCAGTATGATCACACGAAAGAGCAAGGGATAGGAATGATACCTGAAGGATGACTGGTTTGCCCCTTGGTCGGGCATACGCTTTGTCGATTGTTTGCCCCTTGGTCGGACATACGCTTTGTCGATTGTTTGCCCCTTGGTCGGACATACGCTTTGTCGATTGTTTGCCCTTGGTCGGATATACGCTTTGTCGACTGTTTGCCCTCGGTCGGACGTACGCTTTGTCGACTGTTTGCCCCTTGGTCGAACGTATGCTCTGTCGTTTGTTTGTCCCTTGGTCGGATGTACGCTCTGTCGTTTGTTTGTCCCTTGGTCGGACGTACGCTCTATCGTTTGTTCGTCCCTTGGTCGGACGTACGCTCTATCATTTATTCGTCCCTTAGTCAGACGTACGCTCTGTCATTTATTCGTCCCTTGGTCGGACTTACGCTCTGTCGACTGTTCGTCCCTTGGTCGAACTTGCGCTCTGTCGACTGTTCATCCCTTGGTCAGACTTATACTCTGTCGACTGTTCTTCCCTTGGTCGGACTTACACTTTGTTGACTGTTCGTCCTTTGGTCGGACTTGTGCTTTATCGACTGTTCGTCCCTTGGTCGGACATACGCTTTGTCGACTGTCCCTTGGTCGGACTTGTGCTTCGTAGAGAATTTGTCCCTTGGTCGGACTTGTGCTTCGTAGAGAATTTGTCCCTTGGTCGGACTTGTGCTTTGTAGATTGTCCCTTGGTCGAACTTGTGCTTCGAAGAGAATTTATCCCTTGGTCGGACTTGTGCTTTGTAGATTGTCCCTTGGTCGGACTTGTGCTTTATAGATTGTCTGTCCTTTGGTCGGACTTGTGCTTCGTAGATTATCCCTTGGTCGGACTTGTGCTTCGTAGATTATCCCTTGGTCGGACTTGTGCTTCGTAGATTATCCCTTGGTCGGACTTGTGCTTCGAAGAGAGTTTGTCCCTTGGTTGGACTTGTGCTTCATAGAGAATTTGTCCCTTGGTCAGACTTGTGCTTCGTAGAGAATTTGTCCCTTGGTCGGACTTGTGCTTCGTAGAGAATTTGTCCCTTGGTCGGACTTGTGCTTCTTATAGAATTTGTCCCTTGGTCGGACTTGTGCTTCGTAGAGAATTTGTCCCTTGGTCGGACTTGTGCTTCGTAGAGAATTTGTCCCTTGGTCGGACTTGTGCTTCATAGAGAATTTTTCCCTTGGTCGAACTTGTTCTATGTAAATTGTCCCTTGGTCGGACTTGTGCTTCGAAGAGAATTTGTCCCTTGGTCGGACTTATGCTTTGTAGATTGTCCCTTGGTCGGACTTGTGCTTCGAAGAGAATTTGTCCCTAGGTCGGACTTGTGCTTTGAATAGAGAGGTTTACCCCTTGGTCGGGCTTCTGCTTTGAATAGAGAGGTTTGCCCCTTGGTCGGGCTTCTGCTTTGAATCGAGAGGTTTACCCCTTGGTCGGGCTCTCGTTTGGTACAGTAATTGTCCTTTGGTCGGACTTTCACTTTGAAGGGGTCGCCCTTTAGTCGGGCTCGTTTTAATGAGATCGCCCTTCGGTTGGGCTTATTTTGATGAGATCGCCCTCCGGTTGGGCTTTTGTATTTTAGTATAGTGATTGTCCTTTGGTCGGACTTTCACTTTGAAGAGATCGCCCTTCAGTTGGGCTCATTTTGGTGAGATCGCCCTTTGGTTGGGCTTTTATTCTGAAGAGATTGCCCTTCGGTTGGGCTCGTGTTTGGTATAGTCATTGTCCTTCGGTTGGACTTTCACTTTGCAGAGATTGCCCTTCGGTTGGGCTTTCGTTCTGAAGAGATTGCCCTTCGGTTGGGCTTTCATTCTAAAGAGATTGCCCTACGGTTGGGTTTTCGCTCTGAAGAGATTGCCCTTCGGTTGGGCTTTCGTTCTGAAGAGATCGCCCTTTGGTTGGGCTTTCGTTCTGAAGAGATTGCCCTTCGGTTGGGCTTTCGTTCTGAAGAGATTGCCCTTCGGTTGGGCCTTTTGTTCTGAAGAGATTGCCCTTCGGTTGGGCTCATTCTGAAGAGATTGCCCTTCGGTTGGGCTTTCGTTTTAAATCGAGAGGTTTAACCCTTTGGTCGGGCTCATTTTGAAGAGGTCGCCCTTCGATTGGGCTCATTTGATGAGATCGCCCTTCGGTTGGGCTTATTTTGATGAGATCGCCCTTTGGTTGGGCTTTCGTTCTGAAGAGATTGCCCTTCGGTTGGGCTCGTGTTTGGTATAGTGATTGTCCTTCGGTTGGACTTTCACTTTGCAGAGATTGCCCTTCGGTTGGGCTTTCGTTCTGAAGAGATCGCCCTTCGGTTGGGCTTCCATTTAGAATCGAGAGGTTTAACCCTTTGGTCGGGCTCATTTTGAAGAGGTCGCCCTTCGGTTGGGCTCATTTGATTAGATCGCCCTTCGGTTAGGCTCATTTTGATGAGATCGCCCTTTGGTTGGGCTTTCGTTCTGAAGATATTGCCCTTCGGTTGGGCTCATTTTGATGAGATCGCCCTACGGATGGGCTTTTGTATTTTGGCAGAGTGATTGTCCTTTGGTCGGACTTTCACTTCGAAGAGGTCGCCCTTTGGTCGGGCTCGTTTTGATGAGATCGCCCTTTGGTCGGGCTCATTTTGAAGAGGTTGCCCTTTGGTCGGGCTCGTTTGAAGAGATTGCCCTTCAGTTGGGCTCATTTGAAGAGATCGCCCTACGGATGGGCTTTTGTATTTTGGCAGAGTGATTGTCCTTTGGTCGGACTTTCACTTCGAAGAGGTCGCCCTTGGGTCGGGCTCGTTTTGATGAGATCGCCCTTTGGTCGGGCTCGTTTTGAAGAGGTTGCCCTTTGGTCGGGTTCGTTTGAAGAGATTGCCCTTCGGTTGGGCTCGTTTGAAGAGATTGCCCTTCGGTTGGGCTCGTTTGAAGAGATTGCCCTACGGTTGGGCTTTCGTTCTGAAGAGATTGCCCTTCGGTTGGGCTTTCGTTCGATACAGTGATTGCCCTTCGGTTGGACTTTCACTTTGCAGAGATTGCCCTTCGGTTGGGCTTATTCTGAAGCGATTGCCCTTCGGTTGGGCTTTCATTCTGAAAAGATTGCCCTTCGGTCGGGCTTTTGTTCTGGAGAGATTGCCCTTCGTTAGGGCTCATTTTGATGAGATCGCCCTTTGGTCGGGCTCGTTTTGAAGAAATTGCCCTTCGATTGGGCTCGTTTGAAGAGATTGCCCTTCGATTGGGCTCGTTTTGAAAATCTAGTTTGGAGGGGCAACATTACCGGTGGCATGACGGATATCGCCGGCGGCATGAAATGATGTCGCCGGTGGTATGGATGCCACGTGGCAGCTTTGACTGGTCAGATAATTCAAAATTTGAACTAAATGAGGCGATGTCGCCGGCGGCCTGAGTGATATCGCCGGCGGTATGAGTTGATACCGCCGGCGGCATGGAGGAACAGTTTCAGATAAATTAAAACTCCTCGAATTCCGTGCGGCAGTTTTAAAAAGAGATTGGAACTCTTTTCTTCCCATTCTTTCACAAAACCGTATCCCCCTCTCCTTTCTCCCAAAGCTCTTTGATTTCTATCTTTGTTTTTTCAAATTATGAAGAGGATTAGTAATGCTTTCAGGGGCAAATCTAAGGCTAGGGAGAGCCTGCCTGATTCTTCCGTTGAGGTATTAAAAATCCTTTCCGTTCCTACTGCATACGGCCCGAAGGAGACGGCCAAAATGTATGGCTATGGCATTAACTCTCCTATCACCAATCTGACTCCGGAGAAGGAGAAACACCTCTGTTATGTCCAGGTAATCCCACAAAAACCCGAATTACTTCTTTTCGAATTCTATGAGATTTTGCTTTAGATTTGAAAACATGCCATGATAGGGGTTTGAAATGTGGAATATCTCAGTCATATTGCATGCTTTAGGATCGATTTTTGCCTTGTTATTCGATTGATTGTGATTTTTGGCACGATGGGTGCGATTTAGGGAGAAAACTGGTTCTGCCCGCGTAGAGTGATGCCACTAGCGGCATGAGTGATGCCGCTGGCGACATCAGTGTTGTTGCTGGCGACATCAGTGTTGTTGCTGGCGACATCAGTCTTTGCCAAAAGCTTTATGGGAGTCTGATGTCGCTTCTGTTGAAGCTGATGTCGCCGGCGACATGAATCATGCCGTTGGCGGTATGGACTGATGCCGCCGGCGATATCGCTCTTAACAGAGGCGACATCAGCAGCCTTTTTGATAGAAATGTACAGAATTGATCCGTTTTGTTTTCGATTTTGCAGCCATACGAACTGACTTACACAGGGGGGTTGGGTACCATCGGTGAGTGGTGGCACCACATCTCAGAGAATGATCCCGAGCTCGCGCTTGTAATTAACGAGACAGGGTTTGGAGATTTGGCGCTGATCATGCCCATGTTAATGCCTAAGCTTCCTCATTCTTTAGTAACGGCCTTGATTGAAAGGTGGTCCGAGACCACCCATACCTTCCATTTCTCCTTTGGGGAAGTTACAATTACCCCTTCTGATGTGGTAGCCATGATCGACCTTCCTTGGACGGATGAGGTTATACATTTTGACGTCTACATGGATAAGTACCATGTTGAGAGGCCCGTGGTGAGGCGGGTAAAGGAGTTGTTCGGTCTGAAGTCCGCCTCTGGGCGGCTGTCCTATGGTGAGTTGTACCATCATTGGACCCGGGTGAATGTGGTACCCAAGGAGGAGAGGGAGGCTTGTGTCTGTTCCTTTGTGATCTCACTACTCACCGTGCTATTCTTCCCAATCTCGGGGAGTAAGATCAACTACATGCTTATAATGGCAGTGGAAGATGTGCCGGGAATCAGGAGGAAGAATTGGCCGAGGGCTATCTTGGCCCAGTTGTACCACGGGCTGGACGTGGGAGCCCGAAAGAAGGAGAAAGCCCTACGCCTTTGCCATCTGCTACTCTAGGTATCACTTTTTATAGATATTCTCCTTGATAGCATGTGTTCTCGTTTATTGCATGACGTTTTTTGGATTGATCGATCGTCATTTGTGCAGGCCTGGGCCTTTGAGCATCAGATCCTCCCACCGGTGGAGTTTAAGAAGGTCGTGCCACCGGGCTCTCATTTCCTTGCTCGCTGGTACGGGGGTATCGGTGGGAAGGTAAAGTACCCTACGCAGTATAGGGAGGTCCTAAGGAGCGTGCGGTTGAGTTCGATACGCAAATTTTTTTATTTATTTATTTATTTATTTATTTATTTATTTATTTGGTCTACGGACCTATGTTGGTTGTTTTGATGTAGCTCGTCTTGGACCCGTTCGATGGGGTGGAGAACTTGGCTGAGGTTGCACGGGTCCGGAGGGAGGTGGATGACCGCCGATTTATTATTGAGTGCCCACTGTCCCAGCAGTGGTATCTGGGCGAGCGCGTCCGGGGTTGGAGGTCCCTTCCGGTTGCAACTAGACCGGTGCCTGCCGATTCTCCACAGGGCTTGTGGTGGCCTCACTTGGTGATTTCTGCCGAGGCCGACAAAGCTGATTATATTGAAGGGAATGGCCGAGTGATCCCTAGCGTTCCTGGCCTCTACGAGTAGCTTTTTCAGCGCCTACTTCCTGTGTGTCCTCGCATCCACGGCAACGATACAATTGAGTATCATAACGAGCAGCGATTGGAGGATGAAAAGAGGCGCCTCAAAGGCGTCGTGGATGTTGATGAGGAGGATGATGATGAGGATGAAGCGCTGGAAGGGGATGTTGCGGTTGACCCTGAGGGGGAGGTTGAGGTAGGTGCGGGTGTAGCTAGCGGGAGTGTGCCGACGTCCCAGGGGGAGCAACGTTCTTTCGAGGTATGATTATGCTTGTGTGTATGATTTTAAAGTCGTTTAGGGATGTTGTTGACGTGTGACTTTCACGTTTTGCAGGAGCCTGCGAGAAAGAGGGGCCGAGATAACCAAAGTGGGACCCGACATTATGGCGCGCCGGAGGGCATGACCTTCGTGGAGGGGAGATTGGTCAATCCGTTGGAAACCACTTTCCTATTGATGAACTCACGAGGCGATTTCTCTCATAGGAATGTTGGTTCGAGCCGGCAAGCCCCGATTTTTATGCCCGAAAATACAACCTACGTAAGACCTAATAATTATTTTCTTATTAAGTCTTAGATGCAGGTGTCTAAGGATTTGCTTTTTGGATTTGCTAGGTGGCGCGGAGTCATGTGGAGCAACTCGCGGAGAACAATTTCGTTCTTCGGGATACCCTTATTGGGCAATCGCTTCTGGTTCAGGTACTTTATGCACATGTTACGATGGGATGTATGGATGTTATGCATGACATGCAAGGCTGATATTTTCTCCGGTTTGCAGGATTTTTTAGCCCTTTCTTTGTCTGATGCTGACGCAGCCCGGCGGCGGTATGAGGAGGAGACTGCAGCTTTACAGCGCCGCGTGAGCGATCTCGAGGGTCAGCTGGCAGCCACCGCTCAAGAACGGAGAAGCAAAAAAAACTTGGACCGTGCGCACCCTGGGGGTACCAGTTGTAGGGGGGTGAAGAAGTCTGCCGGCCGACGTGTGTTTACCGCGGCTGAGGAGTCCAGTAGTGTTCCCATGACAGAGGGGAGAGAAGAGGACGACGTTGACGATTGGCTTGCAAGTCCCGATGACGTTTCATCCCGTCCAGCTGGTAGTGGCGGACATGCTTAGTTTTACTTTTCATTTTTGTTTTGCCTTGAGTTCTTGTTTGTACCTCTGATACATTGGGGTTTTGATAATTTGATTTTGTCATGATGATTTGGTACAATTTGAGCAATTTGCGCCTTCGGACTTTCATAAAAATGAATTGCTGTTTTGACAAGTCATTGGGAAAGTAGCATAGGATTGTTTACAGTTTTTGTACAGGTCTGAAATGGCAGAAATGCTTCTGATGTCACCCAGAAAGTTGACTCTATGCCGCCGGCGGCATCACCCAAGTCGTCCAAATTGATCCTGTATCGCCGGCGGCATCAAATACATTGTCGGCGGTATCATGATATCGCCGGCGGTATCACTCTTATCGCCGGCGGTTTCAATCTTCCAGCAACCTGTTTTTGACCCTTCCGTCCGTTTTCGTCATGGCAACCCATAACCAAAAGATGTGGGGTTTTCTGCAGTGCCTGGGGAACACAGATTTTAGGCTCCAATTTGACCCCATGGTTTGCATGGACTATCCTTTCGGGTTTTTGCCCTAACAGATTTATTCCGACCTTTGAGCGCATAGTGTCTTCGATTAAGCTTACTTGTGATGTTTCCATCCCTCGATCGCCAGGCATTCACATGATCACAAACACAGATGTTCCAAGATGAAAGACACTTTTATCAAGTGAAACTAATTTGAGTACAAGATGTTGGCAATCATTTCCATTAATGGGACCCCTGGTGTTAACCAGCCTTTACAGGTTTTCAAGTTATCATCTTATTGTTTTTCTCTCATGCCCTAATTTTCATCTGAACCGCCCTTTTCGGGTTTTCAGTTCAACAGGCGTTATTGACTTATCCCCTAATTTTTGTACAGCCGGTTTGCAGGCTACCGACCGTCGGGTGTAACCCTAATTTTTGCCCAGTCAATAGAAGACCGACAGGCGGGCGATTATTGTATATATATTTTCTTAGTGTGCCGCTTTTTCTGATTTATTTCTTTTGTTTAGACCTGATAATGCTTAAGCTTGTCTTGGTCGACTAGATCGATGAATTCGCTTCTTGTCTACGCTCATGACTCTAACAACCTCGCTTATTTGGTGCCATTTTCGATCATACGATGGTCTCTTCAATCTGATCTGAACTTAACCTTAGTACCGGAAGGTCTCAAACTTTTCATTGCTGGGTCTATGACTCTTGGAAAGGGCATAGGATATCTGATTTGCTATTGTGTGCATAGTTGTGCTTTTGCAGATTCTCCAAGTTCCTTGGTGCCCGTTCGATTTTCGCCTGGATCACCCAGTTCATTCTGACCTTCAAAGTTACGTCGGGAGCTTTTGGCTGACCTTGTTGCAAGCTGTTTAGTTTGCGGGAGTTTTTGGTACTTACTCCAAACCATCATTGATTGGTTTGGTTGTTGTCCTGACCGCTATTTTGATTGTTCCTTCAATTCGTGGTCTGCAGAGCCCTTCTTGTTTAGGCCTGAATTCGTACTCTGTATTAGTGGTGATGGGTTGTGAGCAAGTGATGTTCGGCTTAAGGACCTTTTGTTTGGTGCCTTTGTAGTGGTTGTTTGCCTTGTTGGTCCATTTGGTAAGCCGATTGCGACATTGGTTGCACAATCATCTTCGTGGCTTGTGGGATGAAGGTGTTTGCCCTTAGACTTGGTGTCTTTAGAAATGGTTGCCCCCTGACCTTTGTTAGCCGAAGGGTTTGATGGGGTTGATTTGTTCCGGGTGAAGAGGTGTTTCTCTTCAAATTTGGTCGTGTTCTTGGTGGTGATGTTGGTATGAGATTTTGGCTACGAAGTTTATTTGATGGAGGTTGGGCTCCGTTGGGTGTAAGCCTTGATTCTCTATTTCGGGGAAGGATTGATACTTCTTTGGTGGCTTGAAGGTGTACCGATGTAGGGCCGTTGAGTGAATTCTAGAAGGGACCCATGGTGCTTCAACAATCCGATTATTGAGCAAAAGCATTATCATGGCCTTTAAGCACTTTATTATCCCTCATGTGTTTGACAGGGTTTCAATTATTGGATTTGATTACCACATAATGTACTCAATTTAATTCCATTTAATAAAAGTATCTTACATACTGAAAGCGTCGTACGTATGCTCATATGAAGACGCTGATCAAAGGGTACAGACACAATCATAAGTAAGAAAAATGGAAGTGGCTCATGGAGCTAAAGGGTCTGAACTCCAAGGATTGCAAATCGGGATTCTTCGTCCTCACCGTCAGAGCGTGATTTTCCCCCACCATTTGAGTAGATGTCCTTGATGAGATCTTGAGGAGCTTTCCGTTGTTTGGAAAAGCCGGGATTAATCCTCCGTGTTCGGTTGCCAGACTCTGGTAAAGGGTAGGATGCCCTTTCAGGGTCGGTAATCTTCTTTTCATCCACCAGTCGTTGGATGGTACGGACCAAAGCTTTGCATTGGTTGGTGTTATGACCCGACAACATGTGATATCTGCAAAAGCCTTTTCCTTCTTCTCTCATGGGGGGATTGAATTCGTGAAGAGGTTTAAGAATCCCAGCTTCCTTCAACCCGGTGAAGATTACATTAAGTGGCAGTTTCCACGGATTGGTTCTACACTTAAGACCGTTGTTTGGCCAAATAATGGCAACAGGTGCCAACTTCTGATAGGTCTCTTAGTCCACCATGATTTGAGGTGGGGGAGTGGGTGATTCAGTATCTTGACAGAACTGGTCTTTCTCTGATTGGACCCTTCCCTCTTGAGAGCAGTCAGCTATCATCAATTGACGTAAGAAGTCTTCAACGTTGTGTTGTATGACTTGGTCGTATTAAGGAAGCATCGGGGCAGCGGGAATTTTAAACTATGATGGGGTGACCAAAGTTGGTGGTAAGGTGTTAAAGAATGGTGGAAGAATTGGACTCTGGGCTCCTTCTCTTTGTCCAGGGTAAGCGGTTGGCGGTGATTGCCAGAGTGTATTGCCATCAGGTGTCATGCCCGGAGATTGCATGACCTGGTCGTAGTCCTGTCTTTCTAGGACCTTCTTGACGGATACACATACTATCTCCTGAATGATGTTTCTAAACTGATCGGAGTTCAGAAACTGAATGATAGCAGTGGCGATCTCCGATCCAAGGGACGGCGGGTGAGCTGTTGCCCCTACGGTGGAGGGAAGGCTAGCTTATCCTCTGGATGAGGTACGGTTGTCATCATGGGGAAGAGACATGGCTGGTTGTGAAGGTCTCGGTTCAAGAGGAAGGCTGCTTAGAATCACGAGTCGCGGATCAGACCATGAATGGGTTATAAATGGTATGGATGGTATGTACGTATGTCTTTTTAGTGGTGCGTGATATGTATGGCTGCACGTAGACGTGGTTAGAGATAATGTGTTGGCTTACCACTTCAACATACGTGGGACGCTTGCATCTTACGTCTTACATAGCGATATGTGGTGACACAATAGAGTTACAAGAGAAGTCCCATGCATGTTGCTAAACCTCTTCCATGAGTGGAAGTGGTAATGGTAAGTTGATTTATTTTCGGCTCTTAAAGCCGATGCATGGGGGTGTATGATCATAGAGCACTTAGCATGCGAATCGACCCTGTTCCAACCTTTTGACTCCCGCATAACACCTCTTTGGTAGGATGGAGTTTGGCTACTTCACTGGTAATGGCGAAAGTAGCGCGTCCCAATTATTTTATTTGTTTTGGGTAATCCTAAGGGGAAAGATGTGCTAAGGCTTTTTTCTAACGCGGCTTTGGTATAGGGTTGTTGATGTAGAAGGTTCCCGTTTACCTTGATTCCACGTTTACTCAATCACTACCCGAATGGGCGTGGTCATAGGAGTTTACGTGTTGGTTAAAACGAGTGATCCACCCACTAGGCATCCTCAATTCCAACAGGGCATGAGTGATACTTTGTGAGCTTCTCGGGTAAAATAGGGTACCTAAAATTACCGAACTATCTACACGCGTGAGGACAAGGCGTCATAAGAAAAGAATGAAGTTTTAATTTGGCCAATGATTTCAATACATCATCAAAGTCTTTTAAACTATGAAAGAAGGTTCAAGTTTAAAGAAATTCCCCAGCAGAGTCGCCACTGTGAGCGGACGACGGTTCGCGCGGCTGCGGCGCGGGGCCGGGCCCTGTCGGGCAGGCCCGCTTTTGGCGCGTCGGGGAGACGAGTGTGATATGGTTGAAAAGAAAATGATTTTGCATATTGTAATGCTTAAAAGATACGAGATCGAAACCCCATACTTAGAATAGAGTCGCCACCTGGTTCAGCTCAACCGGGAAATTTTCGGTACGATTTTCCCACCAGGTGGTTGGACCATACCTTAAGTAGAGATTCTGAGTTCGGATGATGTTATCTACTTTTCATTGGGCCAAGTTAGGATACTTCATTCCTTCTTAATCGGTTTAATCCACCCTATTTGTTTATATTGTCAGTTATTTTGTGGTTTTCGCATTTATCAAGCAATTGAAGCGATAAATAAAATATTTACAAACGTAAAGAGAAATAAGTGCGGAAAGTAGAATTAATACAAGGTTTTCAAGTCCTGTACATTTTCTACGTAACAAATAAAATACCCGAATGTCCGATATATACCTACCTGCAGAGGATGGTTGATACAAATATGGCATATTTTATTTATAATATCATAAAGCCCGATTGGATGGCTAAAACGAGATTTGAATGGCGTTTGCGGGGAAATTCCATTTTTATCCAAATTTTAGATTTGGTCGTTGCTTTAATCAGATTACAAGTGAATATACCACTCATCGCGGGGTGGGTCTGTTTTCAGGAGGTTTTGAACCTCGATCATTGTACTATAGATCCTAGCTTCAGAAAATAAATTAATTGGGAAACAAACGAAGGCAATACTGCTGTCCAGAAAGCCATGCCGTCGTCGGGCATCTGATGCCGCCGATGACATAAGTGATGTCGCTGGCGGCATGGATGATGCCGCCGGTGACATCGATTATGTCATGGGCGACATCAGCATGCTGACAGGCACAGGGCTTTCTGAGTACCATAAAAAAGGGTTTCTGTGAGAAAACGAGGTCTCCGGGGAATGCGATGCTAACGGCGGTATCCACAATGTCTCTCGCGACATGAGTGGTACAGCCGGCAACATCACATGTCTCCGGCGACTTCAATTTCTCGCAGCAGCAGCGGTTTGCAGTTAAAATAACCGAAAACTTAAAGCAAACACAAATCAACAAAGAATAGTGCAAAATATTGATAATAAAGCCAAAGAGCTATGAGACTCAGGATTTTCACCTCGGGGTAGTGAATCCAACTCTTCGTGAACTGAACAATAACACCTCCGGGGAGCTTGCAACGATAATTTGATTGTTAATTTAAAGGTTTTAGGTCTCTAAATTCTATTCAGTTGATTTAACCCAAAGACCCACTGATTTAAGCTCACAATCAGAGAGTTCGAAGAAGAAAAACTGGGAAAAGTGGATTAGAATCCTTTTTCCTGCCTTTTCTAGTTCTTATCTCACTAAAATCTACTCTCGATTTCAGCTCTTAATTGCCCAATTTAGCTCCTTCCTTTTATAATTTCAGTCCCTCCCCTCTTAATTGCAGTTTTTGGGTGCCTTTTATAGGCAATTTGGGGTATTTTTTAATAATTCCACCGAAAGTGGTCGAAAAGGCTGTCTGTGGAGGAATCATTTTGTGCCATGTCGCCGGCGACATGATGATGTCGCCGGCGGTATGGATCATGCCGCCGGCGGTATGGTGATGCCGCCGGCGGCATTAATGATATCGGTGGCGACATCATTCTCCAGCATATCGACAACCAACGGGTCAAAAAGCCTAAAAAGTCGGGAAAAGTGGCTTAATAGTGGAAAAAAGGCATCTTTATGACTTTTAACAATATTTTAAAGGGTATTATTTAATTTGGGTGTAAATCATCGGTTCAAGCTCCTACCGAACGCGTTATCGGCCACGCCGAACTGGATTCTACCAATTATAAAATTCACAAGGAATATTATTTTGGTAATAAAAATTCTAAAGAGAACTTTTATTTTGAGGTATTGAAATCGGGTACACGTCATCATCGTCTCGCGAGAGGGACTGCAAAATCCCGTGCTCACAATACTTTTCCGGGCAAAAGATGGTAGCCACCAGTTAATCTCAAATGTCTACTATGTGCCTAATATGAAATGCAACATTCTAAGTCTGGGCTAGCTCTTAGAAAAAGGCTATGATATTCACATGAAAAATTGTAGTCTTTTTATAAGAGATGGCAAAGGAAATCTAATTGCCAAAGTGCAAATGTCAAAGAATAGAATGTTTCCTTTAAACATTCAGAACGATGTTGCAAAGTGTTTGAAGGCGTATTATAAAGACGCATCGTGGCTATGGCATCTTCGATTTGGTCAACTCAACTTCGGAGGATTGGAGCTACTATCGAAGAAAGGAATGGTCAGAGGCTTACCATGTATCAACAATCCTGATCAATTGTGCGAATGATGTTTACAAGGGAAGCAATTCAAGAGATGCTTTCCAAAGGAGTCAGATTCTAGAGCCAAGAAGCCGCTCGAGCTCATCCACACAGACGTATGTGCTCCTTTTAAGCCAAGTTCTTTCGGTAATAAAAATTACTTCCTCCTCTTCATTGATGATTTTTCAAGAAAAACGTGGGTTTACTTCTTGTAAAAAAAATCAGAAGTCTTCGAAGTATTCAAGGAGTTCAAAGTAGCTGTCGAAAATGAGAGTGGTCATAAAATCAAAGCCATGAGATCAGATCGAGGAGGAGAATTCACGTCCAAGGCATTCAACGAGTTCTGTGAAGCACATGGAATCCGTCACCCCTAACAGTCCCTAGATCCCCCCAACAAAATGGTGTGGCGGAAAGGAAGAACAGAACACTCCTCGACGTGGCACGAAGTATGCTCAAAAGCAAGAAACTACCCAAGGAGTTTTGGGCAGAAGCAGTGGCATGTGCAGTCTACCTGTCAAATCGTTCTCCTACAAGAAGTGTATGGGGAAAGACACCACAAAAGGCATGGAGCGAAAGAAAGCCCGGAATCTCCCACTTGCTAGTCTTTGGCAGCATAGCTCATTTTCATGTACCGGATGAGAATCGAACCAAACTCGATGATAAAAGCAAGAGTTTCATTTTTGTCGGTTATGACTCAAGCTCAAAAGGCTACAAGCTATACAATCCAACTGACAAGAAGGTTGTGATAAGCCAAGATGTGATATTTGATGAAGAAGGAGAATGGAATTTTAATTCTCAGACAGAGGACTTCAACTTTTTCCAGTTCGATGAAGATGATCAGACAACAGCTGAGCAACAAAGAGAACTTCAACAAGGCCGCACCACTCCACCAACTTCTCCAACTCATGGAGACATGTCATACTCATCATCCTCTCCATCTTCAAGTAGGAGTGATGATGAAAGAACCGTGCATCGTATAAGAAGCCTTCGAGAACTCTATGAGGTGACCTAACAATTAGACAATTTAACATTATTTTATCTATTTGTTGATTGTGAACTGGTGATATTTCAAGAAGCTGCACAAGACAAACAATGGAGAGATGCAATGGACGAAGAAATCAAGGCCATTGAGAAGAACGACACATGGGAACTCACTTCACTTCCCAAAGGACACAAGGCAATAGGTATGAAATGGGTGTACAAAATAAAGCGAAATGCCAAGGGAGAGATCGAAAGACATAAGGCGAGGCTTGTTACAAAAGGCTACTGTCAAAAGGCTGGAATCGACTACGATGAGGTGTTCGCTCCAGTTGCTCGATTGGAAACTGTTAGACTAATTATATCTTTGGCGGCTCAAAATAAATGGAGTATTCATCAAATGGATGTAAAATCAGCCTTCCTAAATGGAGTTCTTGAAGAGGAAGTCTACATTCGACAACCACCAGGCAACGAAGCAAAAGGCCATGAAGGCAAGGTGTTGAAGTTGAAGAAGGCTCTTTATGGGCTAAAACAAGCACCAAGGGCATAGAATAGTAGAATCGACAAGTACTTACGAGAAAATGGCTTCAACAAATGTCCCTATGAGCACGCTTTGTACATCAAGATCAAAGATGGAGATATTTTGATTGTGTGCCTCTACGTGGATGATTTGATCTTCACTAGAAGCAATCAAAGAATGTTCGATGAATTCAAAAAAGTGATCGAAGGAGTTCGAGATGACAGACATGGAGCTCATGGCGTATTACCTCGGCATAGAAGTAAAGCAACAAACGGATGGAATTTTAATTTCACAAAAAAGCTATGCGAAGGAGATCTTGAAAAAGTTCAAGATGGATAACTGCAAGCCGATAAGCATACCGGTGGAGTACGGGATCAAGATGTCCAAACATGAAGAAGGGGAAAGTGTAGATCCAACATTTTTCAAAAGTTTGGTTGGAAGTCTATGCTATCTTACATGCACGAGGCCAGATATCCTTCATGCAGTCGGATTAGTAAGCCGCTATATGGAGTCACCAACAACCACCCATTTCAAAGCCGCGAAGAGAATTCTTCGCTATTTGAAAGGTACAACCGACTTTGGCTTGTTTTATTCGGTATCTAATGATTACAAACTTGTTGGATATGGCGATAGCGATTGGGGTGGAGACGTAGATAACCGAAGAAGCACTAGTGGATTCGTGTTTTTCATCGGAGACACTGCTTTCACGTGGATGTCAAAGAAACAACCGATTATAACTTTGTCTACATGTGAAGCAGAATATGTTGCAGCAACCTCGAGCGTCTGTCATGCAATTTGGCTTAGAAATTTATTGAAGGAGATTGGGTTAATGCAAGAGGAGCCGACTGAGATCCGTGTTGACAACAAGTCAGCCATTGCCTTAGCAAAGAATCCTATATTCCATGATCGAAGCAAACATATCGACATCCGCTACCATTACATAAGAGAGTGTGTTGCAAGAAAGGAAGTACAAGTTGAATACGTGAAGACACAAGATCAAATTGCGGATATTTTCACTAAGCCGCTCACAAGTGAAACCTACATCAGATTGAGTAGCTTACTCAGAATGACAAGATCAAGTTTAAGGGGGGTGTTGGATTATAAACTTGATCCATATCAATGGAAATCCAAAATTCAAATCCAATCAATTGGAGTCCAAGCCCACAAATCTAAAATGTAGTAAAATTTATTTAGGTATTTTAAGTATGTAGATTTTTGTATGTGATAACTAAATTGGAGGCTATTAACTACAACCAATTTGGAGGCCATTAAATTAACTAAATAAGTTGGCTATTAATTGTATTAGTTGGAGGTGGTGATGAGTAATTGTGTTAGTTAAGAGTTGTAGTTATTAATTATGGGAGTTGGAAGTTGTATAATTCACCTATAAATAGGTGAGTTGTTTAGTTGTTTTTCATGAACAAAAACTAAGAACTTCTTTAGAGAGAAAAGAAGTAAAGAGTGAGTTGTAGTTTTGTATTTTGAATGAGAGTGTTCTTGAAATATCTTTGAGTTTAATAAAAGTTGTTCATTTGAATGTTTTAATTCTAACATTATGCTCCTCTGACCATTGTATGTGATGGCTGTTTTTCAAACTTGCGGCGTTCTCTCTGCAATCCAAAGGTAAGGATACATTATGTAAATGAAGTTATGGTTCAGTTCACTATTTTCATTTCCTGATGAAATGAGATTGACATAGAGTTGATTATGACCAAATTCTACAGGTTGACATCCCGTCTTGTTTTGTTGCATTGGTGCTAGAGAATTGTGATCTCCCTTATGCCAATCATGGGCATGTTGTTCTTGCTAATCCATCACCTATCTTGTTTTATCCTATTAGTAGCACAGAAGTGCGTTGTTTGGTTGATATTCCCGGACCAAAAGTACCATCCATTTCCAATGGTAAATTGGCCGAGTATTTGAAGAGTGAGGTCTCTCAGCAGGTATTTTGAACTCGGCATCATCTTCTTTATAACTCGTGCATTCTGTAATATATCATGTAGTAATTTACTCATTAGATCGGTTTTTTAATTCTTCAGATTCCGTCGTGTATGATGCTTTTATTGCTTCAATAGAGAAAGGAAACATAAGAACAATGCCAAACCGAAGCATGCCAGCTTCTCCTCGGCCAACACCAGGTGCGTTGCTGTTAGGAGACGCATTCAACATGAGACATCCATTAACAGGAGGAGGAATGACTGTTGCAGTTTCTGACATAGTTTTATTACAGAGACCTTCTTAGGCCTTTATGTAATATAAATGATGCATCCTCTCTATGCAAGCACCTCGAATCCTTTTACACTCTTCGAAAGGTGAGTAGCAATTGCATACCCAAAATAAAATTTCATAAATTATGAGCAAGTAAGACAGAGTGCCTAAATTTTTTGATTTGTGCAGCCAATGGCATCTACCATAAATACTCTAGCTGGTGCACTTTACAAGGTGTTTTCAGCATCAACTGATTCAGCTAGAAATGATATGCGAGAAGCGTGTTTCGACTATTTAAGCCTCGGCGGTGTATTTTCAGAAGGACCAATTTCTTTGCTTTCAGGACTCAATCCATGTCCTTTGAATCTAGTCTTGCATTTCTTTTCTGTAGCTATCTTTGGAGTTGGTGGATTGATACTTCCATTTCCTACACCAAAAAGCATTTGTGCTGGATTTCGATTGATCTTGGTATGCATCTTTACATTACGAATTCTATTGCCGAGATAAGAATTTCATTACTTTTTCGTTGTTGATTTCTATAGTTTCGAAGTTTTTTTTATCGTTTGAATAAATGCAATTGTGATAATAATAAATGTTTGAATGATTGATTGTAGGCTGCTATGAGTATTATTCTTCCGATAATGAAGGTAGAAGGATTTGCACAAATGCTGTTCTCACGAAGCAAGTCTTCGTATCGCAGTTGAATATTTTGCAAAGAAGAGTGCCTATTTTTTTCAGTTCAGATCGAGCTTGTATGGTTGATGATCGTCGAGAATCGAAATGTGCATAGTTATATCTGAGAATTTATTCATTATTTTTCCATCATTCGTTAATGTATATAAAAAATGTTGAATCACTAAGTATGTTATTTACATTCTGCTTTCTGTCATTCTGTGTTCTTCAATATTCATTCTCTTTTTTTTTAAAATTTTACATGTCAATGGTTATACACTATCGTTTTCTAGAAACAGTAAATTTTTTTTTATATAAGTATAAATATGTGCATATTAATTGTTACATTCTTACTTATGTCATTTAGTATTTTACATCAGTTGAATTTTTTCATTTTATGGGCATAATTAGAAATAAGAATCGAATTAATTAGAAAACTTGATGGGAATATCGAGCAATCTAAGTGTACGCATACAAGTGTCGCGTACAGCAAGCAAGGGAAGGATGTTTTTTGAAACGATATCGCTCATTTTAAAGACAAAAATAAATTAAACAAGAAAATCTGTACAAACTTATAAAAAAAATTGACGGTTTGCGGAATAATTACTACATTTTTTTATTAATAGGAGTTTTTGTAAGAGCCGGAAATTGATCTAAGATCACACCTTGTGGATTGTACCAAGTCCAATTGGTGAAATAACTACAATTTAAGATAAGAGAAGGATATATGTTTGGAAGGCTGCCACAAAAAGAAATATAGCGGGTGTTGGGTTTATTAGGATACATTTGCCTTCTGTTTTCTTATTATATTGACTTTGTTTGATCTCAAAGTAGTAAGTCCGGTTGAGAGGTGTCCCTCTTATTGTGGGATCCACTGTTTAATTAAAAAAATAAAAATTAAAAAAAAAAAGCAGGTCGGCAAGAAATATTTGCAAAAAGTGCATTACTGTGCACAATTCGGCCATACGCGTTTTGAATATAAATAGAGGAGGGTTTTGCTCATTTGAAGAGCAGACCAACACAGAGAGTAATAGAGAAGAAACACAGATAAAAATGTAACGTGTGTAGAGAGCCTTAGGGAAAGGGTTCCTAAGAGCTGGGTAAGAGAGAAAATAGTGAGGTTTTGGGAAAAACTTGAGTGCCACTATTTTGTAATCTCTTGGTATACCTACTATTATTTTATAGTGGAAGAATTATTCGGTGTTGGTCCCGTGGTTTTTCCCTAATTCATTTGGGGTTTCCACGTAAAAATCTGTGTGTCTTTTATTCTGCTGATATTATTTTTTCTCGCAATCTATCATTGGGCCTAACAAGTCCCTGTTCTTTTCAACTTATAAGTAGTAGTACTGAATTGAACTGAACTGAACTTATTTCAGTGTAAATTTATATGTATGCAGTACTGAACTGAATATAAGTTGAAAAGAACAGGGCCTTAGGTTCGAATCTACAGTAGTCCTATATGGTGAGCAAAGCACTGACAAAATTGATACTAGTGTCCTTATTCGTGGCCATTCCAGAGCAGAATAACAACAACGTTATGGTCTGACCCCCAGAAGGTATTTCTTTTATATTATTGCATCATTATTAGTGTTTTTGACCAAAACCGCTGGTTGCTCGATTCCCAAGTCAAGCACTTTCAGGAAGCCACGCGATTGGAAATGCTCGATGCACAAGCTTTAGACATGATAATATCGGGTAATATCAGGTTTTCCATTGCCTGACTGGCTGTAAAGCCTTTGCCTAAAGAAGCTTGTGCGTCGAGCATTCCCAATCGTGGCTTCCTGAAAGTGCTACAAGATCGACAATATCGAGACCTTAAAGGTTGAACATGGTAAGTATGGTTTGGAATGTTGTTATTTGATCCACTTAAGTAGGGTCGGTCCTTAGAATTTCGAGGCCCTAGTTAAAATTGTATATGAACTTGTATATCGGGGACAATGAAGAGCATATATACTCTTATAAAAGGATATCCAACCTAATCGTGTGTGGCTCTTCAACTTCTTAAAATTCCACACTCTTCGGCACAAAATTAAACAATTCAATTCAATATAAGAATAATAACAAAAGCCGAGTTTGAGGCCATGGTTCCAAGTTCTCTGCAATTTTTACGGTGCAGAAAGCAATAACAAATGGGGTTTTATTAGTCACTTTGTATTGACCACACGTTCTCCTTTCCCTAGATATTTTTTCCAACATTTTTTTTTACCTCATTTGAGAATATGATTCAAAGAACAGCTTTTGTCAATCCTTTTTGTTTCTTTTAGATTACCTCTAAATAAATTAGTTAAAAGAAATGGTTTTAATGCACGGGGTTATGTGGAAAGGTCTCACTGTAGTGGTTGAGTCTGAAGTTGTGATCCTAGAGGTCACAGGTTCGAGTCGATATTTGGAGTGGGGTGAGGTTTTTCTTTATTATTATTGTAAGCCCAATGAGGTAAATTTAAAAAAAAACACGGGTCATTGGCATCATAATGAAGTAGTTAAAGAAATATACAATTGCGACATCGATTCCATTTGTCGCTAAAACGGTTTAATCATGAGCTACGAAAAGAAGTTGGACTAGATTAAACTGTTAAATGAGCTGGCACGGCCGGGCCCAATTACTCTAAATCAATAAAATGTGGTTTTGGATTGAAGGCCAGCCCAGTGATATCATCTAATAAGTATTGAAATGTAGATTTTGTAATTAATAATTTTATACAAATATATATAGATTCTAAATATAATTAGCGATGTAAATAAGTCAAATTGAGATTGAACCTACTTAAGTTCAGCTCAGCTAGTTTGAAAAGGAAATGACCAAGCTCTGATTGACTCATTTCTCACCAAGCTTGAAATTTTTTAGCTCGTCTCGAGCTTTTTACAAATTCAGCTCAAACTTATGAGCTTGTAAGTTTAAACGAGCCTTACATAGAAACAAACTTTTTATATTAAATTACTTATTATGTAAAAGTTCTTTTTATGAAAGTGGGACGGATATGAGGAGGAATATAACATGAGCATATTATCTTAATTAAACACTAATCACATGAACCCATTACTCAAAGGCAATGACATGTGTTATAAATATTAAAATTGAATAATAGTCGTAGTATATAGCAATACATATATAAAAATTTGATAAAAGAAATATATAATAATTAATATTATACAAGCCTGCTAGCGAGCTTTTAAGTCGAACTTTAAGAAATTTAGTTTGACTTGTTTATATCTTGAGTTGAATTCTATCAAGCCGAGCTTTGGCCGAACGTTGACCTAGCCGATCCCAAACTTCTCGCGAATCGCTCAGTTAGCAACCATATGTATAATTTCAAAATTTCTTTATAAAAAAACATTAAATCTTGATTTTTCTATGAAATTTAAAAATTTATTAAAATACACGAGCGGCACAATTATAAATTAAGGCTAAGGCTTTATTCTTTTCAATTTTTAAAATTTGAACTGAACTGAAATTAGTTGAATTGAATTGAACTGAAGTGAGCTGAATTAAACTGAACTGAACTTATTTCAGTGTAAATTTATAACAACGCATAGCTGAACTGCACTGAACTGAACTGAATTGTATTGAACTAAACTGAACTATATTAAATTGTAGTCCAAAAGAACAGAGCTAAATATGATTTATCATGTGATCTTGATTTAATATAAAACGATATTAATATATTTTTTTTCTAAGAAAGTCATGTATCACTTTAACACGTCTAGATGTGGAGATTTTATACTATACTCCTAGAGTATGCTCCCTACTCCTTTGTATGAGTGATAAATGTCCCAAAAAATAAATAAAATAATAAAATGTAATAACATAAAATAGTTTTTGAGACACTTGTCACTCATGCAGAGGAGTGGAGAGCATGCTCCCGAAGCATAGTATAAGGCCGTGTTCTTTTCAACTTATATTCAGTTCAGTTTAATACTGCATACATATAAATTTATACTGAAATAAATTTAATTCAATTTAATTTAATACGGCTATTTATAAGTTTAAAAGAACAGGGCCTAAAATCTCTTGGATGTGATCCGTATGCTTTGAACTCCAATACGCTTTAATTCCAATCTAATCTTCAATAGCATATACTCCATCTTTATTTTATCTTATACTCCCTACATCTTTTTAAAATAGATTTTTTAGTCACTTTTTTAAATTTTTTTTACTTATCATTCTCAAATATGTAGGCACTTTTTGGATTATTTTTCTAATTATACCCTCATTTGTCTCATTATCATTAATTACAATGGAGTGAAAAATTAAATATTAATTAAAGGGTAAAATAATATTTTTCTGTCTTAATTAATTGATTTCTTAAAAAGTGTGGAATGTGTTAGAAGATAAATAATAGAAGATGGAGGGAGTATTTTGTTTCCTATTGATTTCTTTTTGCTGATGGACTTCTTTGTTTCTTATTTTTAATTATTTTTATTTCTTATAATTTATTTTATATATGGTAAGTAAATTAAAAAGTTAATTATAAAGAGTTTCAAATCTAAAATGGGTATAAGTCAAAATAAATAAATAAAAAATACTCAAATATCTTATCATTGGAATAGTATATTTTTAATGTCTTACATGTCAAAATATGTATAACAAGCCAGATAAGAAATAAAAAAAAAGAAAACAGAATATTGAAGAGACTAATTGTAGAAAGAAAAATGTAATTGTTAGAAATCGACTATATATGCAAGGATATTATAATAATAAAGAGAGAAAGCAGAGAGAGAATTTGAGAGAAACTTTTATTTCTTATTTCTGAGATATATAAAAATGAAGAAATTGAATTCCTATTTATAGAGAAATCCAACGGTAAGAATGGTAAATAGGTAAGAAACATTTTACAAAAAATAATAATGACAGGTAGAAAAGTAGAAAACATATTACATCAAATTATTAAGGATGTGGACCCTATGTCAATAATTTAATGACATGGGTCACATCAAATAATTTAACACTCCCCTTTTGATGTGTCATCTGCCGCAAATGGAACGCTGCCTCGTTAAAAACTTTACTAAGGAAAAACCCTATTGGATAAAAACCTTAGCTAAGGGAAAAAGAGTACAGTGTTTACTCCCCCTGTTTGCGAG
Source organism: Euphorbia pulcherrima (assembly GCA_947683365.1). Lineage (NCBI taxonomy): Eukaryota > Viridiplantae > Streptophyta > Magnoliopsida > Malpighiales > Euphorbiaceae > Euphorbia > Euphorbia pulcherrima. The sequence goes on from CANTUS010000010.1 coordinate 3,931,942, forward strand.
TTGACTGGAGATCCTTAAGACGACGCATTCCAATGCTGTAAGTTAATTTCTTGAAAGTTGAGGAAGGTAAAGCCTTGGCAAACAAATCTGCTAAATTATTACAAGAGTGGATTTGTTGAATATTGCTTTCACCATTCTTTTCTAGATCATGAGTGAAGAAAAATTTTGGTGAAATATGCTTTGTTCTGTCTCCTTTAATATAACCTTCCTTCAATTGAGCAATACAAGCAGCATTATCTTCATATATTGTCGTTGGACCTTCCTTGACCGTAACTTTTTCACATGCTTCTTGGATATGTTTGATTAATGATCTCAACCACACACATTCACGACTTGCCTCGTGAATAGCTATTAACTCCGCATGATTTGAGGAAGTAGCTGTAATTGTTTGTTTTGTCGATCGCCAAGATATAGCTGTTCCTCCATATGTGAATAAATAGCCCGTCTGAGATCGAGCTTTGTGTGGGTCGGATAAATAACCCGCATCCGCATATCCAACTAATTTAAGCTTAGATTCATGTGAATAAAATAAGCCTAAATCAATAGTTCCTCGAAGATAGCGCATTATATGTTTAATTCCATTCCAATGTCGTCTTGTAGGTGCAGCGCTGTATCTTGATAATAAATTAACAGAGAATGCTATATCCGGTCTTGTGTTATTAGCCAGATACATTAAAGCACCTATTGCGCTTAGATACGGTACTTCAGGATCGAGAACTTTTTCATTATTTTCTCTAGGATGAAAAACATCCTTTTTCACATCGAGTGATCGTACAACCATTGGGTTACTCAATGGATGTGCTTTGTCCATATTAAATCGTTTCAGAATCTTTTTTATGTAGTTTGATTGATGCACTAAAATTCCTTTTTCAAGGTGCTCAATTTGTAAACCAAGACACAATTTTGTTTTTCCAAGATCTTTCATCTCAAATTCTTTCTTTAAAGAGTCAACTGCTTTTGGAATCTCTTCTGGAGTTTCAATAATGTTCAAATCATCAACATAAATTAAGATGATAATAAAATTAGATCATGATTTTCTTATAAAAACACATGGACAAATTGGATCATTTTTATATCCTTCTTTCAATAAATATTCACTGAGACGATTATACCACATGCGCCCAGATTGTTTTAATCCATATAAGGATCTTTGTAACTTTACCGAGTAAAGTTCACGTTTGTCATATTTTTCTGGCAGCTTTAATCCTTCAGGGATTTTCATATAAATATCATTATCAAGTGAACCATAAAGGTAAGCTGTGACAACATCCATCAAGTGCATCTGTAAATTTTCTTGCACTGCAAAACTAATAAGATATCTAAAAGTTATTGCATCCACCACCGGAGAATATGTCTCCTCATAGTCTATCCCGGGTCTTTGAGAAAAACCTTGTGCAACTAATCTGGCTTTATATCTTATTATTTCATTTTTCTCATTTCTCTTTCTAATAAAAACCCATTTATTACAAACAGGTTTTACATCTAGTGGTGTTCGAACTACTGGTCCGAATACTTTGCGTTTTTCAAGAGAATTCAGCTCTGCTTGAATTGCTTCTTTCCATTGTTGCCAATCATTTCTACTTTGGCATTCTACAATAGATGTTGGCTCATAATCCACGTTTTCATTTTCAATATTGATCGCAACATTATATGAAAAAATATGATCTATAACTATTTTATTGCGATTCCATCTTCTTTCGTTAGTGATATAATTTATTTGAATTTCTTCATTTTCAATAGCTTCAGGTATTTGCACTTCAGGTGCTTGCACTTCTTCCGGAAGTGTATTTATATTTATATCCTCAATGGGAATATCTTCACTATCAATAATTCTCCTCTTTTTAGAATTTTTATTCTTTGAACCAATTGGTCGTCCACGCTTCAGGCGTGTTAGAGTATTATCCGTAGGTTGTTCTTCAGGAATCTCAATACGAATTGGCGCATTTACTGCTGGTATATGCGATTTTGTTACTCTTTTAGGATTAGCGATTGCATCAGGCAATCGATTTGCTAAATGTTGAAGATGGATTATTCTCTGAACTTCTAGTTCAGAATCATTTGATTTAGGATCCATATGAGAAAGCGATGAAGCATTCCATATTATTTTCTTTTCCAAAATTGGGTTCTTATTCTCTCCCCCTAATTTTGGGAAAGTGCTTTTGTAACACCCCGGGTTCGACCGACTGCCCCCACAAACCAACATGAGTCTTTCCAGTGAGCTTTGTCCTCACTCGCTCACTTCCTGGAAATTATTTCCCAGAAGGTCACCCATCCCGAGATTGCTCCAAGTCAAGCACATTCAACTTTAGAGAAGAATGTGCACCTTGTTGGTATAGGTAGTACCAATCAAATCTCTTAAGTCTCTCTCAATTGTAATGTCCCATACCATTATAACCTCGAAATCCTTAACCGTTCTCAATTCTGCTGTCCCATACCAGCACAATCTCGAAACTCTCTCTTTCGGGTGTGGATTCGATTCATTCATGTCCCCATCGACATCCTTCATGGCCGCTCTTTGCTCAGATCTTCTACCCCGGCGCCACCCCTCTTAGGACCGGGTCATTACAGGCCCACCAGCTTTCGCCTGGTTCGTCCCCGAACCACACCGTACTGGGAGAGAGCTGGCTCTGATACCAAACTGTAACACCCCGGGTTCGACCGACTGCCCCCACAAACCAACACGAGTCTTTCCAGTGAGCTTTGTCCTCACTCGCTCACTTCCTGAAAATTATTTCCCAGAAGGTCACCCATCCCGAGATTGCTCCAAGTCAAGCACATTCAACTTTAGAGTTCTCCCGAGTAGGCTCCCGAAAAGAAGGTGCACCTTGTTGGTATAGGTAGTACCAATCAAATCTCTTAAGTCTCTCTCAATTGTAATGTCCCATACCATTATAACCTCGAAATCCTTAACCGTTCTCAATTCTGCTGTCCCATACCAGCACAATCTCGAAACTCTCTCTTTCGGGTGAGGATTCGGTTCATTCCTGTCCCCATCGACATCCTTCATGGCCGCTCTTTGCTCAGGTCTTCTACCCCGGCGCCACCCCTCTTAGGACCGGGTCGTTACAGCTTTCATCAAAATGACAATCTGCAAATCGTGCAGTAAATATATCGCCAGTTAATGGCTCAAGATATTTAATTATTGAAGGGGATTTATAGCCAACATAAATTCCTAATCTCCTTTGAGGACCCATTTTAGTCCTTTGTGGTGGAGCAATAGGCACATATACTGCGCAACCAAAAACTCTAAGATGAGAAATACTAGGCTCATGGCCAGAAGTTAATTGTAATGGAGAATAATCATGATAACTTACTGGCCTTAAACGTATAAGAGATGCTGCATGCAATATTGCATAACCCCAAACTGTAGTAGGGAGATTCGTTCACAAAATTAGCGGTCTCACAATTAATTGCAGACGTTTAATAAATGATTTTGCTAGACCATTTTGTGTATAAACATATGCTACAGGATGTTCAGCTTTTATTCCAATCGACATACAATAATCATTAAATGATTTGGATGTGAATTCCCCAGCATTATGAAGACGGATTGATTTAATTGGATAATCGGGAAACTGTGCCCGTAACCTTATAATTTGAGCAATTAACCTTGCAAATGCCATATTTCGTGAAGATAATAAGCATATATGTGACCACCTAGTTGAGGCGTCAATTAGAACCATAAAATATCTAAATGGTCCACATGGTGGATGAATTGGTCCACAAATATCGCATTGTATGCGCTCTAAAAATGTTGGTGATTCGATTGCAACCTTACTTCTGGAAGGCTTTATTATTAATTTTCCTTGCAAACAAGCAGCACAAAATAATTCATTATTTTGAAGAAACTTCTGGTCCTTCAATGGATGCCCATATGAATTTTCAATAATTTTTCTCATCATTATCGAACTAGGATGACCCAGTCGATCATGCCAAATTTTATAAGTATCTGAATCTATAAACTTCTGGTTTATAGTCAAATTGGCCTCAATCATATTAATATATGTATAGTATAAGCCACATGAAAGAGTATAAAATTTTTCAAGTATACATTTCTTACTTAAAATTATTTTTGTAACATAAAGACATTCTTTATTGTCTTCGCTCACAGTTTCAATATGATATCCATTTCTGCGAATATCTTTAAAACTTAATAAATTTCTGTGAGAATTCGGGGAAAATAATGCATTATTTATAATAAGTTTTGTTCCCCTTTGTAATATAATACTAGCTCTTCCGGAGCCTTCAACCATTTTTGTTTGTCCTGATATTGTGGTAACAACAGTTTCACCCTTTTTAAGAATATTAAAATATCTTGCCTCTTTGAGAATAGTATGGGTGGTGGCATTATCTACAATACATAAATTTCCTTCATTTTGCTTCAAGTCATATAATACCGGGAAAGAATTCATTTTCTTCATTGAACAAATGAAAGATGCATTATTATTTATTTATAAATAAACATTGCATAAAAAGTACATTAAGCAGCAATAACAAAAGCAAACCAATAATAACATAAAAATTACAATATATTAATTAAGCAAAATATATGGACTAATTATTCAAATTTTTCTTTACCACTGGTGCTGAGTAACAGAAAATCATCCATCTCCATATTGGGGACATCAATAGGCTCATTATTTGGGGTATTATCATCCAATATAAAATTGGTTTCTGGTTTCGCATATTTCTTGAGAGAGGCTTGGTATAAGTTTACCAAATATTTAGCGGTTCTACAAGTTCTTGACCAATGACCAGTCATACCGCATCTATGGCATTTATTTTCATCATCTTGACTGTTTTTTCTTTTATCAAGTCTTTCAATTTAATTATTTCACTTCTGGTGGTTATTTGTATTTTTCCACTTCGGGTGGAAATTATTGCTATTATTATTATTTACATATTTCCACTTCTGGTGGAAATTATTATTATTAGATCCTCTATCACGCCCATTTCCACGACCTCTACCTTGACCACAACCACGACCATTTCTGCGGCCGCGTCCATTAAAATTATTATGAATTATTGCATTCGCTTCAGGGAATGGATTTGTTCCGGTAGGTCGTAGTTCATGGTTTTTTAACAGGAGTTGATTTCTCTGTTCTGCTAGGAGAAGAACAGTAATTAGTTCACTATATTTCTTATAGTCTTTTGCTCTGTATTGTTCCTGTAATACCATATTATTCAAATGAAAAGTAGAATATGTCTTTTTTCAGTAAATCCTCATCAGTTATTTCCTTTCCACATAATCTTAATGTGGATGTAATTTGAAAAAGTTTAGAATTGTATGCACTGACAGATTCAAAATCTTGTAGCCTTAAGTTTATCCATTCATATTGGGCATTTGGTAGAGATATTTTCTTTAGGTGTTCAAACCTCTCCTTTAATTGTTTCCAAAGATCTGCAGGATCTTTGACAGTCAAATATTCTGATTGAAGTGATTCATCAAGATGCCGGCGGAGAAAAACTAGAGTTGTTGCCTTATACTGAGGTCCAAGATTATTATTTTCAATAATAGTATTCTTAAGACCCATCGATTCTAGATGCATTTCTACATCCAGCATCCAAGTAAGATAATTTTTCCCCGATACATGAAGAGGAGTAAATTCTAAACTTTTGATATTAGACATATTAAGAATTATATCTATTTATAAAAAATAAAATAATTATGCCTTACTTTGGATTTATTTGGTGATATCCTCAGTTGATTAAAGCAAGCTCGTGCTGATAACGTATTAGAAATCGACTATATATGCAAGGATATTATAATAATAAAGAGAGAAAGCAGAGAGAGAATTTGAGAGAAACTTTTATTTCTTATTTCTGAGATATATAAAAATGAAGAAATTGAATTTCTATTTATAGAGAAATCCAACGGTAAGAATGGTAAATAGGTAAGAAACATTTTACAGAAAATAATAATGACAGATAGAAAAGTAGAAAACATATTACATCAAATTATTAAGGACGTGAACCCTACATCAATAATTTAATGACATGGATCACGTCAAATAATTTAACAGTAATAAATTTTTATATTAATTCATTGATACATGCTCGCCATATATAGACAAACAAGACAAAAACAAAGGACATTGGAGCTAATAAAAGCAAAATACCATAACTTAACCCCTAACTGATTCAGCTCTCAGAAACTCTTATTTTCAACTTACATTTAGTTCAATTCAGTTCAGTACTTATTAGTATTATATATATATATATATATATATATATATATATATATATATATATATATAAATTTATACTAAAATAATTTTAGCTCAGTTCAGTACTGCTACTTACAAGTTAAAAAGAACAGGGCCTAAGAAGGAAACTTCTAGAATAATACCATAATTTTTTTCTCATCTGAGCTTTGCTCCGACTATATTTAGATCCGATCCAGGTAGCGCATCTGACTGTAATGAATGAATCTCTCAATAAAAAATTTTTATATTCACTAAAACTTAAACTCAAACTCAAATTTAAAATTATATTTAAATATACCAAATCATTTATAACTTGAATCCATCCTTATTTATAAAATAATACCATAATTAAAATGCACAAAAATAAAGCTGCTAAGGAATAATACTAAAAAAGAACAACCAATTATACAAGCAGCCTTCGGGAGTCGTAAGGTACAGAAGTTATATCTGAGAATTTATTAATTATCACTCTCTTTGTACTAGAATGAATTATATAATGCAAAAAGGAATCATTTCTAGTCCTGTTGTATGGCCCATTTGTCAGGGTGTTTATATTCCTTATTTTAAAGGCTAAAGTCAAAAACATGTCTGGTGTTCCCACTTGTTTTCAAATGACGGTTAAAGTATGTTTTATTTCCAAGTCAGCAATAAAAGAAGAAAAAATAAGGTCTGTTTTATAAAATGTCCTTTTTTTAAAGTTACAAATCATATTTTGGTAAATTCAGTCTTTTTATAAAATAATTATATTATTTATAAATTATATATAAAAAAGTACGTTTTAATTAATTTTTTTTTATTATTTTAATTTTTAAGGGAGATGATTATGATGGCTTTTTTAGTACAATTTTAATATAGAGTTGTTAATACAGAAGATTCTCGTTTACCTTAATTTCACATTACTCAATCACTCTCTAAATAGGTGCGATCGCAGGAATTCACGTGTTGATTGAAATAAGTGATCCACTCACTAGACATCCTCAAACTTTGATTATTAAAAGATCTAGGAAATTGATTGATTTAGGCTCTGTTCTTTTTAATTTATATTCAGTTCAGTACTGTTCAGTACTTATCAGTACTGCATATATATAAATTTATACTGAAATAAGTACTGATATATTCAGTTCAATTTAATACTGCTACTTATAAAATAAAAAGAACGGGCGTAAAAGTTTGGGCTAAATTTTCTCACTCAAATATTTGGTAAATTGGTCTGGATCACCTAGTTTGTAGATGTATATGTTAATTGTATTAATGATACTCCCTTCATCTATAAATTATTATCTCTTTAGTCATTTTATTAGTTCTCTTTTTAGTTATCAATTTAGATTATCAATGTATTTTATATAATTTTTTTATTTAATTTATTTTATATTAAATATAAGAGAGATTATGTATTATTAAAATTATAAATAAATAATTAAAAAAAATTTATTAAATAATAAATTAATTATTTTAATTATATAATAATTTTTTTATTAATTTTAATAATTTAATTAAATAAATAATATTTTATAGTGGAGGAAGTAATATATTTTATTTTATTCAGAAGTAAAAAGATAAAAATAAATCTTTAAATTCCAACACGTGGACCCCAAAGTCATAATACAGCTCATCATTTCCAATCCTTAAAAATAAAGAAAAAAATCTCTGTCCTTTTCTTGTATTCTTTTACATAGTTTTTATTTAATATTTGATATATAGTCCATATATAAATAAGAGAAAAAGAAAAATAAATAAATATATATATAAAAAAAGTGTTAAGTATTAAATATTAAATTAAAAAATATTTAAGGAAATAAAAAAAAAGAGAACAGCAAATTATTTACCTAAAAATAAAGACACTTTTTATAATACAAAAACAAATAATTAACGGCACCATGAGTTCAAACTTTAAAACACAAAGACCATTTCAATTTCCTTGAAAAGAAAGCTTGATTATTTTGTTATAATTCATTGTACTTTGTACAATTTCCTTTAACAGGTGGTGATTGGGTAGAGTTTATAAAATTATTAAAATATATATTTTCACCCTATTTTAATTTTTTTAAAATAGGTATTTTAATAATTTTTAAAATATTTTTTTACTTATCATTTTTAAATATCTAAACATTTTTAGATTATTTTTTCAATTATACCCTCATTTGTCTTATTATTATTAATTACAATGAAGTGAAAAACTAAACATTAATTAGAGAATAAAATAGTATTTTTCCGTTGATTTCTTAAAAAGTGTGAAATGTGTTAGAAAATAAGTAAAAAAAGATGGATGGGGTATTTCCTAGCAATGACATCCTAAGTAATTCTAGCAAGGTAAAAAATGTTTTTGAAAACTATAAAATAAAAGAAATGTGTAATGCATAAATACTTTAACTTAGCTTCAATAGCTCGATGTCACCCTGAACTTTCAAATATTTCAGTTACCCACTTTGTCAAAAGTGCATCAATTTCTTAGACAGCATAATCCTTTTTGTTTGTTCTTAATCTATAGTATCTTTAGTTAGAGACAGGCCCGATCCTGACATTTTCTAGACCCTAGGCAAAATAGTTCGTAAAATATATACATTGGGCCCTCTTAATAAAAAAAATGGTCCAATTATAATTTTTTTTAATAAATTGGGGGATAATTGTTTACATAATTTCGGCATGGACATGATTAAGATTTTTTTTCTTAGGAGCAAACTTTCAGCCTTTGAGTTTCAACTAGTCATTTTACCGCTATTATCAATACTCTTTGAATAATTATAAAATAAAATACATAATTGAACAACAATAATGAAAATTAATTATATCTAAATGTTTCGAGAAAAAAGGAACTAAAACCCCAAATGAGTAAAACCACTTAAAGTTGTAATTTATACTATTATATCATGGTTTATCGAAAATTAATTAGAATTTGTAATTGAAAAATAATAAAAATAAATTATCTTTATTTTTTAAAAACATAAAAATTAAAAAAACTAAAAAAATTGTCTCCTTCAAAGTATGAGCCTTGAGCGGTAGCACCTATTGCACCACCTCAGGGTCGGCACTGGTTAGAGAGAAAGAGTTAGTGGAAAATACCAAAAGAGCCATTTCAAATATTCTCTAGCGCTTCGTTTGGTTCTTGTGGGAGAAGGCATCCGTTTGGTTGTTTTTTCCAGTTATGATTTTGTTGGTTGATGGTCAAAGAGAGGCCAGAATGAAAAAGATGGAACTCCTTGAGGAGGAAATAAAGTATATACTGTGTCGATATTTCTTTTCAAGGGTGCTGCACGATAATGATTATGTCTCAAAACTCGATAAATCTTCGAACCCCGATAAGAAAAAATAATTTTTAATTTTTTATAAGTACGACCAATAATATCACAAAAATTCTTGATTAAGTTTAAAAGTAGATTGTAAAATATAATAATATAATATTTATAATTATTAATTTTTATATATTAATATTAGAAAGTGGCAATATACTTGAATACTAATGTTCAACACCATTTCATTAATCATCTATTTGATTTTACTATTGAATTGATATTAATTATATTGTATTGTTTTTAGTTTTATTTAATTATTTTCACTAATGATATAACTTGTATCAATTTTTTTAACGTATCAATATGAAATAATTTTAGTTTATGTTACTTTGGCAAAAAAAAATTAGCATATTATTTTGTTAAAGGGGAATTGGGGATCCCCGATGGGAAATGGGGAATCCCCGATTTGGAAACGGGGAAAATATTTTCTGTGAATCCTTAATGGGGATGGGAAATACATTCCCCGCCCCGATAAGCCCCACTTTCAACCCTACTTTAGTGGCCCTATAATTTAGGTTGTGATGTGAGTCACCTCCTCAGTTTTGGCTGCCCACTGTGTACCACTTAATAGTATTGACAAATGTTTACTTTTAACATGCAGGGAATGAAAAATGGACGTTCTACCGGACCACGTTTTATTTTGAGTGCCAAACTACAACATACTCTTGAAGCAGTTGCTTCCGTGGTGGGGCTAGCATTGTTGATAGCAAGGTATGCCACGACTTTAATCCGACTCATTCGCAATTGCCTTGGCAAAGAAAATGAACCCACATCTATTGAAGGAAATGTTGTCCTAGAAATTGAGCTCATAAATTTTGGAGTACGCGGTGTTAGCCCATACAGGCTAGCTGATGAAGAAAATGAACCCACGTATATTGAAGACAGTGTTGACCCAGAAACACCCACAAACGAGCAAATGGAACATGGTGCAATGGTTTGTCCATAAATGCCAATTTACTGAGTTAAATCATGCATTTTATTTTGTATTGTTGCTGTTACCTTAAATCATGCATTTTAAATTGATGAGTTTCAAATTAAGACATGTATGCTAATTCTGTGGAATGGTTTGTTTGACAAAAACATTTTTCCCTTTATTAACTCTTTTTGCCTTCCCCAATCTAATATTTGAAAATTCATGATTAAAACATTAAGTCATGATTGATTAACCAACTCATTAGATTTATTAAAGTCAGGGCCAACCCTGAGGGGTGGCGGGCAAGTGCTACTGTCTAGGCTCATAGTCGAAAGGGGTTTAAAATTTAAAGTTTTAGTAGTTAGTATTAAAAAGATAAAAGGAAACATTAATAAATATTAGATCAATTGGTGGATCATTAGTTAACTCTATTAGAGGTCAAGAGTTCAAATTCTACTTTTTTTTTTGCGAAAAGTAAGTATTTATTATAATTTTTTTATTAAGGGCCTTATTTTACTACTTCTAATATTATTTAACCTAGGGCCTTTATATTGTCGAGGCCGGCCTGATTAAAGTCTTCCACTTGTCTTTCTACTACTAGTGAAACACAGATCAATCTGAACAAAAAAAACTACAGGTAGTATCCGTTGCTTATTAAGATTCGTTTTCGAGAATCTTCTCTCGTCTAGTATTTTCTTCTTCAGAGCAAAACTATTTACAGTATACCACATTTAAAGTGTTTAGCTTTATCTCGAGCTGTTGTTAGATATTTGTAACCAAACACTTGAGCAAAGTCGAAATAAATTAAAAGCGTTTTCCACTTAAGCGAATCTCAATTGACAAAATACACCAGACTTGTCTTTTTCAAATTCAAATGCTAGAAATATGTCTAAATGGATGAATAATACACCAAACAATCCATCAACAATTTCTACTTCACTGTTGTCTAGAAACGAATAGATATCGTAAATTAGAAAGAACCATGAACCTTCGTATGTAGTTGTGATAGTGTTAGCTTAATGGTTAATACTGAACTTATGATCTCGAGAAATCTCTAGGTTTAAACCACATTTGGAGTGGATAGGAATTTTTCTTTCTATTTATCTGTCAAATCGTTATACGCGTTTACGTAAACATAGAAAAAGTAGAGGAAAAACAATGAAATGGCAAACTAGACTTCACCTTTGTCAAGCTCCATTTCTACAGCATCAAAATCAATTTCAAGCTTTGTATAAATGAAGTTTTTAGATTCACTTTCTAATAATACGAAAAAAATGCATATCTTATCATTGAATGAAGTTTTATATATGCGTATTTCTCGTAATCGCTAAACATTTATCATACGCACTCAATAAATAATCATTAATTAATTAATTAGTTTGTATAAAATATAGCAAGCACATGATTATGTAATGAACTTATAAACAGTAGTGGAACCAGGGAGGTGGGCTCCGCCGAAAATTTTACATTTATGTGTACAGTCTCCCCTTCGTGTCGGTTTAATAGAAGATGTACGAAGTGTAATTATTCGGAGCTCATAATTAGAGGGATTTAAAAATATTTTTTCATTTAAATATTTAATAGTTAAAATAGTGTGAATATATACATTAATTAATATTAACTTAATAGTTAATAATTTTAACTTAAAAATTATATGTTTTGTTCTCCCACAAATATATTTTTTATTTTTATCAAAAAAGTCTATTATATTATTTTTATATAATCTTTTTTTTAAGCCCCATATTATTAGGACGGTGGCTGCCTCTCCTTCCCCTTTTACCTTTCAATTTTTAACTTAACACTGTTTGGCTAAAGGCTTTAATTTTTTAGATTATAATTTAATGTAGTTTAATTCAGACCTCTTTAATTTAATTCAGTTTAATTTAATTATTTATAATTATAAATTTATACTGAAATAAATTTAATTTAACTTAATTTATTTTTATTTAATTTAACACTGAAGATTCTCGTCTAGTATTTTCTTCTTCAGAGCAAAACTATTTACAGTATACCACATTTAAAGTGTTTAGCTTTATCTGGAGCTGTTGTTAGATATTTGTAGCCAAACACTTGAGCAAAGTTGAAATAAATTAACAGCGTTTTCCACTTAAGCTAATCTCAATTGACAAAATACATCAGACTTGTCTTTTTCAAATTTAAATGCTAGAAATATGTCTAAATGCATGAATAATACACCAAACAGTTCATCAATAATTTCTACTTCACTGTTGTCTAGAAACTAATAGATATCGTAAATTAGAGAGAGCCATGAACCTTAGTATATAGTGGTGATAGTCTTAGTTTAATGGTTAACATTAAACTTCTGGTCTCGAGATGTCTCTAAGTTCAAATCACATTCGGGGTGGATAAAGATTTTTCTTTCTATTATTATCTGTATAATCGTTATACGCGTTTATGTAAACATAGAAAAAGCAGAGGAAAAACAATGAAATGGCAAACTGGACTTCACCTTTGTCGAGCTCCATTTCTACAGCATCAAAATCAATTTCAAGCTTTGTATAAATGAAGTTTTTAGATTCACTTTCTAATAATACGAAAAAAATGCATATCTTATCATTGAATGAAGTTTTATATATGCGTATTTCTCGTAATCGCTAAACATTTATCACACGCACTCAATAAATAATCATTAATTAATTAATTAGTTTGTAGCAAGCACATGATTATGTAATGAACTTATAAACAGTGGTAGAACCAGGGAGGTGGGCTCCGCTCAAAAATTTTACATTTAGGTGTACAGTCTCCCCTCGTGTCGATTTAATAGAAGATGTACGAAGTGTAATTATTTAGAGGGATTTAAAAATATTTTTTCATTTAAGTATTTAATAGTTAAAATATTGTGAATATATACATTAATTAATATTAACTTAATAGTTAATAATTTTAACTTAAAAATTATATGTTTTGTTCTTCCACAAATATATTTTTTATTTTTATCAAAAAAGTTTATTATATTATTTTTATATAATTTTTTTTTTATCTAAAGCCCCATATTATTAGGACGGTGGCTGCCTCTCCTTTCCCTTTTACCTTTCAATTTTTAACTTAACACTGTTTGGCTAAATTAAAAAAAACTCGTGAGTCCCTATTTTTTAATCAACCCCGTCAACGGTCTAGAATCTAGATCTTGTTTTTGTACTTTGAACAAGTCTTGTACGGAAATAGACCATAAGATATAACAGCACTGTTTTTGTACTTTTCATAAGTCTTGCACGAATCGAATACAAACCACAGAAGTAAAGTATAGCTTATTATTTAACTTATATACTTTTAATTTTTTTTAAAGACATGAATTTTAAAAAGGTTATGTATTGAATTGAGAATTTTTTATTTTTAATTTAATATTTTTAGAGGTGTGTAAATTGAATTATATTTAATTGGTATTTGTATATTTGTTATTCTTTTTCATCTTACATTTTTTGTTTATGAAATATTTTATTTTTTAATTATCATATTTTAATTCAAATATGTTAAGGTTCTCATTAGAAATTCATTATGGTTTTGCCATTAATTCAAGATTTACATTATATAATAATAAATTTTTTTAGATCATAGGTTAGTTGTGGTTTTTTTTTTTGTGTATGTTCATAATTTGTAGCAATCTGCATTGAGATTAGCTAAAATAATTTTAGAATTCCCGAAAGTTTTGCAAATTATAATATTATTTCTAATTGATTAAGAAACCAACAAGGGTCCACAATTAACAATTTGATAAATGCCCATATTGCTAAAAAAAAATCTATATATTTTACAAAAGTTTTTTTGTAACTTTTTGACTTGAGAGAATCCGTTCTAATGAATTGTAAAAAATTAGGGGTTTTTACATAAAGGAGCAGGAGGGATACAGGTCAAAAAGATAGCGAATAACAAAAATACAAAAACAGGAGAAAAGAAATTTTAAAAACATGCTTCTCTCATAAATTAATTTTGAGTTGTCCTTCTACTTCTCTAAAACGTTTTCAAACCAAAATCAAATTTCAAAGATTTCAAAAGATCGACGAAATCATTTATTTGATATTCATTTCTGCGGTACTTAGCATTTATGCAGGGAGGAGGAACTAAATGATCCGGTCAATTATATAATTTCCCCTTTCTTAGATCGACGAGAAGACTGAAATCAGCAAGAAGGTGAAGAAGTGGAGTAGCCATGGTGTTTTGGGTTGTCAACATTGAGAGCTTCAGCCAAAGTTTGGCGGGAGAAAACAAAGAAAGTGAACATAGGGTAAGAAAATTTGAAAATGGAATCATAATAGAAAATTAAAACAAATTTTAATTTTTTACTATGAAAAAAACAAAAGTGTATGACTTTTGTAATGCTGCCACATCATTTATCACATAAGCTCGAGGGAGGCTAAGTGGTGCAGTTTTATCAAGATGAAGAAAGAGACCGGAAAAATTAAAATTTATTAAGTTACATCTAGTTATTTTGTTAACTGCCAAGTTAGAAGTTATCTACTCCAAATGAGAAGATTGAATCCATTTAATAAAAGATCCAACCATTCCGAATATTGCTTATGCCCCATATGCGACCATAGATGTAATATTCTTTACACCCGTGTTTGATATTGCTGTCAGAGCTGATGTCACAAAAAGCTCCACTTACAAACTTTTAATAAAATATATTTTAGTATTGGATAAAAGATTTCGACTCTTAATACCAATTAATTAGAAACTGTCTGCTATTGATTTCCAGAACTTTTCGTAACAACAACTTAAAAGAGCTTAAAAATGAAGCTTTTCAAAAAAGCAGCCTGAAAAATCAATACCAAACTCACCCTGAGAAATTCAAGAAATATAAATAGCCTACTTTAGGATGTCAACACACGTTGACCAAAAACATTATTTTAATTGCAATGGACACTAGAAAAAGTCAACTACTTGTTCATTATATTTTCTGTAAATAATTATCATTGTATATCAGTAATATTTGATTTTACTAACGAATCCTGTTACTGAAATGAATAGCTTACATGCTAATATTTATGTCACTTTATTAAATTTTACATCACACAGTTTACCATAAACACACGTTATCTTAGTCTTTTTTACTGTTTTATCTATTTCTAATTAATTATTTCATCTTAATTCAACTTACTGAATTTAATATGAGTAATGCTATACTAACATTCAAGAGTTGACACTCTATAATACCCCATTAATCTCTACCCTTTATATGTAGTACATGTTAAGACCCTTGGCAGGCATTACCATGTGCCAAAAATGTTCCATGATTTTGGAAGAATGAAAAAGGCAAAACAGAAAAACGTGTTGGTTATGTCTCTTAGTCAAGGCCTCCTTTTGGTCAAACAAAATATGAAGTTTAAAAAAAAGGATTGCTTGCCCCACTTTCACCAATTTTATAATTGGTTATGTCTCTAAGTCAAGGCCTCCTAACAACATTTTTTTTTGTATATGCCTCAAGTATTTTGAGCCTATTGTGATTATCTCATGTCACACAATTTTAAGCAACTTTTTCAGTCCGTCAAATTTGATGATCAAAACCAAGTTTAAATGTCATTTATTCACTATATTTTTTTTTTCAAATTTTACATGTCATGGTTATATGCTATCGTTGTCTATATATACATATTATTACATTCTTACTTATGTCATTTTTATTTTACAGCATGCAAAATTTTTGATTTTATTTTAAATTGACCATAATGACATTGTTATTGGACATTAAAATGGACATGATTAAAAATAAGAATTGAATTAATTACGTAGAAAGTATTATGGGAATATGAGCAATCTAACTGTACACAGACAAGAGACATAGATTCCTTCTATAGTGAACAACGTGACGGTAATGAAAGACTAGTATTATGTAAAAATGCCATTCTCGTTAGATCTAGCAAGGGAAATGATGTTTTTTTTTCATTAAAACTGCATCAATACGGAGCTCGTTTTGAAGATAAAAATAAAAGAAACATGAAAATCTATACCGACGTATCAAAATAATTAACGGTTAGCGAAATAATTACGATGTAAGATAAGAGAAGGATGTATCTTGTGACGGGCGTCAAATAGTACGGTGGGGCGTGGGATTATTAGGAGAATCAGATAGTTTTTCTTTTTGTTTTCTTGTGATACAAGTAGCAAATAAAACATCTCAACTCCTATATTAGAGATTACCATTAACGGAGGAGTTACGGTTTCCTCTATATATACAACGTCCTTAGGCACTACAGCTATTTCATTGCATTAATTAGCTTTTGAGTCATGGTAAGCCATTCACAGATTGCACTCTTTGTAATATCTTCAATAGCAAGGGCAGCCCATGGCAGATTTACTCCCAACTCTGTTATCAACCATTGGACGGTATATATTTTAATGTCTTAATCTTCAGTCTTTGTTTTCCTCTTCATTTTTTCATTATTACAACAATTCAATGGTCCCCCCACTACAAACTCTTACAGAAAATCGTATCTAAACCAGTCAAAGAAAAAAACAAATGACTGCAACATTTTTGGGATTCCCATGATCGCCCAATTGGGTTTTAAATCTCAAAAACATTTCAAATTAACTAACACATCCTTCACTTTCTGCTCCTTTATTACAATATACTTCCATGATTGTTTTGTTCAAGGTCTCTGTTTTATTTTATTGCAACTCACTGACTCGCTACCTGCAACTCGTTAACTTACTGATTAAGATTTTCTTTTTGCATATTCTGATTGATTTGGTTTACTTCAATGTCTTGATTTTCAGTCTTCATTTGTTCATTACTACAACGATTCAATGCTCCCTTCAGTACAAAATCAATTGATATCAATTGTATCTAAATTTCGGCTATTTTGGGAGTAGCATTTCGCATATATGAGTCCAAGTCAAGCTTAACTCTAATTGGGTTTTAATGCTTAAAGCTAGCAAATTGTGCTTCGTTCTGTTAACCAACATGCCCTTCTTTTTCGGCTTCCTTTTTTACAATGCATGCACTTCCATGATTGTTTTGTCAAGGTCTTCTTTTTTTTTTTGTTGAGACAAATCTATAGATGACTCAGGTATATGGCTGCAACTCACTGATTCGCTACCTGCAACTCACTGACTCGGTGCCTGCAGGTTTATGGAATCAATTTGACCACTCTAATTATGAGGAAGAAGAAAGCCAACTAGGGTTTTGTGGTTTTGTCCTTTTTTTGAGTTGGCCCGTTATGTGAATGTGGACCCACATTGACCATTTAAATTATTAATGTAATATTTATTATTATTTCTCTAATTTATTTTTTACATTTAATTAGGAAAGAAATTACATATTGTTGAAATTATAAGTTGGTAATTATGAAGAAAGAGAATTTTATGAAGGATAAACTAATCTTTTTAGTTGTTTAACTAATATCTTATTTATTTTGATGAAAAGTCTAAAAGGTCTTTAATTTAAAACCGGAGCGAGTAATTTACAAGTTACTTTGACCATAGGCTAGTTTCATATTTTTAGAGCTAATTAATCATAATTAGATGATTTTTATATTTTGTTTCCAATGTTTATTCCAATTTCTAGTTATTGATTTTTTTTATTTTGCAGACCCAAAAAGAAACAGGAGCCCATGGTCCATCTCAAGGTAAATTTCTCTTTCACTTTTGTTGGTGACAGTAACAACTAACAAGTTAATTGCTGCCCATCATATATACTTGTAAATATTGACAGTTTTCCTTTTACTTTTACCATATAGAGACGGGAGACGGAAGTTCTACCAAACACCCGTTTACTTTGAGTACTAAACTAGAACCAATTGGTTTAGTAATGATCTTACTATTGATATCAAGTTGTGCCGCTGGTTTAATCCGAGCATTTCTCAATCGCCTCAGAAATATTGGCCAAGGAAGGCTCGTTAATGATGAAAATGAGCTCGACGTCGGTAGTGTTGGCCCAGAAAGGCCTATTAGAGAAGAAAATGAGCCCAATTCTATTGAAGTAGGTGTTGGCTCGGAAAGGCTCACAAATGATGAAAATGAGCTCACAACTATTGAAGCAGGAACGATTAGTCCAGAAAGGCCTGAATATGAACCAAGACCCATTGGAGGTTCAACCAATAACTATGAGTTAAACATCTTCAAATGCAACACATTCTCACTTTTGGGCTAAGTGAAGAATACGAGCTTGTATATATTGAAGTAGTATATTATTATCTCATATTGCATTGAATTTTGTACTGTTGCTGTAAAGTTTTGTCTTTTGAACTAGAGATTGACATATGTTTGCTTATTTGAATATTTAGTATGTTTTGTTGTTCATTTGGCTACTATATGCATCCTAATTTGTTTTAGAATTTTTTTTTTCCTTTTATTAACTCTTTTTTGCCATGCTTAATGATTTTAGAAGTTATGGTAATTAAACTAATTAATTAGATTTATTAAACTCTTCCATATGTCTCTTTAGGGAACAGATCAATCTGAGCAGATAAACTACTTGTGGTATCTGTTTCATATTAAGATTTATTTTCGAGATTATTCTCTCATCTAGCATTTGCTTCTTCAAAACAAAACCACCTACAATATGTCCGTTTGTTAGGCCCAATAATAGATTACGAGAAAAATAATAGCAGCAGAACAAAAGACACGTAGATTTTTACGTGGAAACCCCGAATGAATTAGGGAAAAACCACGGGACCAACCCCGAATAATTCTTCCACTATGAAAATAATAGTAGGTACACTTACCATCATGGCATCATCAAATTTCATATGTCATTGTTTTGGTGCTTGCTTTAATCCATATAAAGACTTCACCAACTTACATACTTTCCTTTCTTGACCGGAAGCTAGACAGCCCTTGGGTTGTTCCATGTAGATTTCTTCTGCAAGATCTCCATTCAGAAAAGCTGTTTTCACATCCATTTTATGTACTTTAAGATTTCGCAAAGCGGCAATTGTAAGTATTATCCTAACGGAAGTTATTCTCGATACTAGAGAATACGTGTCAAAGTAATCAAGGCCTTTTTTTTGTCTATAACCTTTTATGACTAAACGAGCCTTGCACTTATCAATTGTTCCATCAGCTTTTAGCTTAAGTGTGTAAATCCATTTTGAACTTAGTGGCTTAGTTCTGAGAGGAAGGTCCACTAGTTCCCACGTATGATTTTGAAAAATGGAATCATTTCACTCCTTATGGCCTCTTACCATAAAGGACTTTCAATAGAGCTTATAGCTTCTTTGTACGTTTGAGGTTCTGCTTCAACCATATACGTTAAGAAATCCGGACCAAAGGATTCTTCAACCCTTACCTGTTTACTTCTTCTATGTTCTACCTCATGATCTGTATTATTATCTTCTTGAGAATTTTGATCATCTTCTTAAGATTGTCATAGTTATCAACATCCTGTTGATCAGCTTGACTGTCACTTACAATAAGTTCACGAGACCTTTTAGTTCCCGACCCTTCGCCTTTTTCCTTATAGGGAAATGAAGCATCCTTTGACTCAATTAAAGTGTTCTTGTGTACATCTGTAGATTCATGCACAAGAAATCAATATGTGTTGCTATTACTAGCATAGCTAACAAAAATACAATCCACCATTTTTGGACCTGTTTTCTTACATTTAGGTAATGGTGCAATTACCTTTTCAAGACACACCCATAATTTCAAGTAATTATAAGAAGGTTTTCTACCCTTTTATAATTCGTCAGGGGTTTTGTCTTATTTCTTACATGCTATCTTATTCAAAAGATAATTTGCTGACAAAACAACATCACCCCACATGTTTTATGGTAAACCAGAACTGTTAACATTGCATTCATCATCTCTTTTAGAATACGATTTTTGTGTTCAGCTACACCATTTGATTTTGGAGAGTAAGGTGGTATTAGTTCGTGAATAATTCCATTTTGGGAGCAAAACTCGCCAAATGGTGCAACGTATTCACCACCACGATCACTTCTAACCTTCTTAATTTTCTTATTAAGTTAGTTTTCTACTTCTTGCTTGTAGAGTACAAATTTCTCTAAAGCTCCATCTTTGCTTTTAAGCAAATACACATAACAATATTGTGTGTTATCATCTATGAAGGTAATAAAATATTTATTACCTCCTCTTGATTGAACGTATTTCAAGTCACAAATATCAGTATGTATTAAATCAAGTAATTATGAATTTCTTTCAGTGGAATGAAATGAAGATCTTGTTAATTTTGTCTCAATACACGTTTCACATTTATGTGATTTATCGATATAAAATGTGGGTATATGTTTCAAGTTAATTAAACGTTGTAACATATCAAAATTAACGCGTCCAAATCTACTATGCCATAAATTAGAAGACTCAGTCATATGAGCTACAACGTTATACTCATTAATAGAATTTTGCTTACAAGAAATACAATAAAATTTAAACATTCCATTACATTCTTATCTCTTTCCCACATACTATCTCCCTCAGACAAAATAAACTTCTGAGATTCAAATACCATCTTGAAGCCGTATGCACTCAATAGGCTCTCATAAATCAGATTCTTTCTCATGTCAGGTACATACAGGATATTTTACAGTTTTACTTCTTTACCGGAAGTTATTTTTAGAATCATCGTTCCATGTCCTTTGATATTAGAAGTAGCAGAGTTGCTCATGAAGAGCTTCTCCCCATTATCAATTAGAGTCAATCCAGCAAAAGACTATTTATCACAACACACGTGATAAGTAGCACCAGTGTCAAGCCACCACTCCGTTGGATTTGAGTCAGTCATATTGACCTCAGAAATTACACATATGATGATGTCATATACATCTTTTGTAATTTCTTTCATAACATTTACCTCAGTGTTATTGATCATTTACAAACAAATGACTTTTGTCTCATCTTTTTGTAATTTAAACATTTTCCATTTAACATTTGTCTCTTGGATATGCTTCCATTTTGTCCAATTTTGAACTCACGTTTAACATGTTATTTGCCATTTTTAGAGTCTCTAATGACCTCCACCACGTTAGCTTTTGCCAAAACTTGATTAGCAATAGAAAATTTTTTTATTTAAGGAATCCCACAATTCTTTTGCAATACGTTTAATATTACGCACCTTATATAGGTCAATGACTAAGTCATTCAAGATATGATTTTTGCAAAGAAAATCCATATGATTCCAACCATTCATAAATAATTGAAAAGAACCATTAACCACTCCAAAATGAGGGTCATCTTTCAATATATTATGGTGTCTCATTTTTTCAAATAAACTAATATTTTATGTTGCCAAACTTTAAAATTTGAACCATAAAATTTCTCAGATATTTTAAGAGTTGAAATAAGATATGATCTCAAAGCAACCTCGTGATCATTAGACATAACAATCGTTAAACTCGAAAGTTCATTTCCATAAGGTCAAACACCAATTGGACCAATTTGTCCATTTTGGCTATTCTGGCCTGGAACTGTTTCAGAATCATTACCTCCAATCGGTAAAATAATGTCCATATTATTCTCAATTAATAATCTAAAATACTACAGAGTAAGTCAGAAACTTATAAATAAGAAAAATCAAGAAAAAGGAAAAAGAGAATTTTATTTTATGAAAACAATTTACTTTTTTTTCTTTATATGAACAAAGTTTAGTAAAAAAATAGTCTTCAAGAATCCAGAGTAACCTGCACTTAATCACAAAAAAATATAGACATAATTGTCTTAAGATTGTTAAAAAACTTGTTAGTAGCGGTATTGAATAAAATAAACAATACTATATTTCATTAAGAATAAGTACAAATTACAATGGAGATTTATTACAAATAAATATAAAAGAAAAATGCAACCTTTTTACAGAAGTAGAAGTTTATTATGGTGGCCTGTAACTCAGTTTCCTTAAGACAATTATTCATCCGCTACCGGTGAATTTGTTTCCCAGGATATAACCGCAATCGTGGGCGAACTCTAACCGTGAGTAATTCACAAGAACCTAATACTAAGTAGCCTTCTTGTAAAAGGAATGGAAACTTTGAGAGATATTTTTAGTATAAAACAGAAAATAAATCACAAAGTAAACAAGCATAAATACCAGCTGGATTTTTTCAAGAGTAAAAGAGTGAAGGAAAAGTATTTTAAGAAGGCTATAAGAATAGGGTATTTATAGGATAAATAACAATAACATGGCTTAATGGGGTTTAAAGGGCATTAACCTTTGTAACCACACCTTTATGGTCATTAGCATTTATAACCATACATTTATGGTCATAAACCATGGATGTTATGAGAAAATATACTGATTAAGAGATTAAAAACTCATTAATCTCATATAAAAATCTGGTGAAAAAAAAAATATTACATGGTAATATTTTTCAGTACCAAATCGCCTATTTAGCGCGTCTAAATTTGACAGATGTCCAAACTGCAAACTACAATTTCTCATTCACCGTTAATCTGTTGTAGGCGTTTAATATATCGTTGGAAAGCTCTCGAAGCGTAGAATACAATAATATATTTCATGTTATTTAAATCATAGCTTTTTCATATTATAATTTAGACTAAATTAGATAATGTGCAATATTACCTAATATGCCATATTTCCAATAATAAATGTATTAATTATTAAAAATAAAAATATTTGAAATTAAATAATTATATGATGGGCGGGCTCGGCTGGGCTTGGGAATGAAATTGCATGTTTAAGCCCGACCCAGTTCGAGCCTGCTTATTACCAAGCCTTTTTATTGTTGGTCCGATTAAGTTCGGCTCGAGCTCAGCTCAGTCCCCCATTAAACACCTCTATCCGGAACTAATATCATAATGATGCCCAAAGGTTGCAAAGTTGATGTCCAAAGGTTGTGAATCCTGAACCAAGCCTACAAGATAAACAGAAAGCTAGCTAAGACTGGATTCCGACGAAGACCCTTCGATAACTAAGACAGTAGAAGTGGGAGGGGAAGGTGAAATGCAATAAATGGTTTGAGGAGTGGTTGTAGTATATAGGGAGTATGGTAATGATGGGTGTGTGAGACCAATGACGCTGGTTCTGTAGGTGGATTTGACAAACTCGGGCCTCGCCATTTATGAGTGGTGATGGTGCTTATGACGTTGGTGTCCATGCGGTACGAGTCTAAATAGAAGACGTTGTTATTATCACATAATAATAAAAATTCCTCACAATAATGAGGAACAGAGTGTCACCAAATTTGAGCAAGAGCATTAAAATTGTTGCATTGTTGCATCTTTTTAAGCGATGCCAAACTCGACCTGTTTAATAAGCTTGTGGCCCGTATAATTTGTCCAAACCCAAGTTTTATGGGTCAGTTTTGGACAAACAAATATTACTATTGGTCTGGCTCAGTCTGATTCAATAGGTCCGAAAATATTATGGGTTGGACTTGAATTTTATGTAAAAACCCAAGTCCGACCCGATCCTTTCGAATATGTTTCATATTTTTATTTACATGTTTGTATAAATTTATATTATATATTAAATCAAAGTAACATGTTAAAACTATAAATTATATTTTTTAAGAAAATTTGGATGGAATGAAGCTATAATTCAATTTTCTATCTAAGTAAAATATTATTTATAAAAAAAGTAAAAACTAATATTTACTTGATGGATGGGTTGGGCAGGGCATGGAAATGAGCTTCTAAGTCAAAGCCCGACCCGATCCAAGCCCGAATATTATAGATGTGGGCTGGATTGGGCCTGAAACATAGCCATTTTTCCTTGATCCGATCAGGCCCAACATAGCCCGTCTATTGAACATGTCTATTCCATACACTCAAAGCCATTAAAATTTATTTTATTTATATGTAAAAAGAAAAGGATAGAAAAGAATTTTGGTTAGGGTAAACTTAAAAAATATACCATGTAGTTTGGTCGTTTTACAAAAAGGTGCTTGTGGAATTTTTTTTCAAAATGGTGCATGTGGTTTTAAAAGTTTGCAAAAGAGGATTTCCAAAATTTTAAAACCACATTTTGAAGTGAAATTTGGCAACTTAGTTAATAAAGATATAATACACATTTGTGATAAATTTTAGAATTTTTTTTGAGAAGTATTAGTATTTTTTAATTAAAATTTGATTATAACTTTAAAAAATTAAAATAAAATAAAAAAATTTCGAATCTTACTCAAATTTTAATATATAATTTTTAAATAATATAGTTAAAATATAGGAATGTTGAATTTAATGAAATAACTGGTGTAGCACTGTAATTTTAAAACTACAGACACCTTTTAAAAAAAATTTCACAAATACCTTTTTATAAAACCACGAAATCAGAAGGCATATTTTTTAAATTTATCATTTTAATTATATTGTAAAGTGGGGTTGAAACATGGTTGATATTGGAAATTTATAATACAAAACGGTAAGTAGCTAATTTCGTTTGAATGGAGTTCATCTACGTTGTACACACTTTTCAACGCGTGACAAAGAATATTTGGGTTGATTGGAGGTTGGGTTTTTAGCGTTCACGGGGTTGCACTTTATGTGTAATTTGTGTTGGCTACTAGGTGTTTTTATATGCTACACGGAGTATTTAATATTATTTTTATTAAATATTTGATATATAATTATTTTTTATTATTATAATATATAAATTATTAAGTGTTAAGTATTTAATGAAGGGGTATTAATTAATCGATTTAATATAAAATTTGCCTTATTATTGATAATTTTTTTTGTTACTAGCAACAAAAATATTTATTTTATATTCATAATTAAATATTTAAAATTATTATTTTAATATTATTAAAGTGAAAAATATATGTTGAACAAAGTTTCTTAACCCTCACTTAAATTTAAAGTATTCAAAAATATACATTAATGTTTCTTAATTCCTATATTTCACTAACTTTTTTCGAAAAAGTCAATTCTATCATTCATATCTCAAAATCACTAATTAGTCCTTAAAAAAGGCAACCGTTAAACTGATTAATATCATGAGTTTGCTTCCTTGCTTACCATAGTTGAGATAAAAAAAACCCCGGGGGCCATGCACACAGGGGCTGAGCCCTTGTTGTTTTGGATTAAAATTAGTTTATTTCAGTTCATTTTATATCACTTCAGTTTAATTCAATTCACTTTATTTTAGTTCATTTCAGTTCTGAGTATTTATAAATTTATACTGAAATAAGTCCAGTACAGTTCATCTCACTTCAGTTCAGTTCAACCAACTTCAGTTCAGTTCAGCTTTTAAAAGTTGAAAAAACATGGTATGAATCTTATAAAAAGACTAGATATAGTTATAATCAATGTTATCAATATTGTACCGTACAGGCCGGTTCGATCGATTTTCCAGCGAACCGTTCATGGCTACGGTACGGTATAGTTAAAAATTGGTTTTAGTAAAAACAAGCCGGAAAAAACCGGATTGAACCGGAAAAAACTGGTAAACCAGCGTACCGATTCAAACCTGGTTTCCTAAAATCCTTCTGGTAATAAGTAAAAGCGTTGCTAAAGACCTAAAAAAGCGTTGCAATAGCCACTGAAAACATTAAATATTATACATTCTTTTCCAAAACCCCTCTAGCAACACGCAGAAGCATTGCAAAAGACCTAAAAAGCGTTGCAATAGCCACTGAAAACCATAAATAATGTACATTCTTAAAAAAATAAAAACCGGTAATACCACCAATCATATCGGTTATACCGCAAATCATTAGTTTCGCCGGTATGAGGCCCGGTCCGATATTGATAACGTTGGTTATAATAATACTCAATAACAAAAAAATTTTTTGTCTACAACATCCAATTATAAATTTACGATAAATTCAATTCAGTTTAAACGGTGATGTCCAGAAAAACAATATCTTCTTCCTCTGTAATACTTCCAAGCTTCCCTAAGCCAACACTATACCTATTTATCCCCAATGTCCCAACATACTTTTTATTATTTGACTGAACATCAACTATTTGACCACAATTTCTACTCATACTCTTTGACATCACATCTGTCCCAACCTCTTGGACATTACTACTGCTTTGACTCCATTGTTGGTTACTGCTGAAACTCATGGCTGGAACAGGACAGAACACTAGAGCTTCAGAACTTATCATGTTACCACAATCATCAACACATGTTTCATACAAACTTGTTATTCTTCTTACAAAATTTATTGGTGCTAAAATTACTTTCACCAATTTACTCTTTTCCTCCTTTCCCATTTAAGAGCTCGTTTGGTCAGTTGCCTGTCACTGCTAGTTGTTTGCTGTTGTTGATAATTTTTTTTTGTGTTACTGATAACTTTTTGTCCGCAAAGCAACGAAAAGTAGTTGTTGTAGTATAACTGTTCTTTGATGTCGAAAAGGCAAAAGGTAGTTCAAGAAGAAGAATTCAAACGATGGCAATTAGAGAAAAAAAAAATACAAATTGGTATTTGATGAGGACTTAGGAATGAGGTGAACTATTTATATTTTTGGGTTTGATGTGTTTTGGACTTGTTTCTTGGATGGATATAGGAATAGTAAAATTTGTTATGTTTGAATTGAATTTTTTAGGATTTGATTGGCCTTTTATTTTGTCTTAAATATGAGTTTTTTGAGCAAATAATGTATTTTTTGTAGTCAAAGTCCATTAAAGAACTAAGAATATACCTCGATATTATTTGGACCATCACTTTGTTTCTAGCCAAATCACACTACTCATATTTGTATAATAAGATAGTTTTTTTTTTTAATAATTTGGCATGTTCATAAGTATCTTTAACCCATGTTTGTAGCTAAACTAATTTTTTCACGCCCAAACGCTACACCTCGATGCACAACAATTTTACTAATTGAATTCAATTAGATTTATAGGTTTAACTTTTATTTAAAATAGATGTTTTAACAACATAATTTTGAGAAGCGACAAAGATTTTAGTTTAGTGGTTGAGCCTTAAAACCGTGATCCTAGATGTCACATGTTCTGTTAAGCGTAAAGTTAAAGTGGCTTTGTTGTATTAAGCCAAATAAGCCCAGATCTAAGCCCAAATGCTATTTCCTGATATCTAATTAAAACCTAGCTCTGTGCAATGTGCTCACCGGGGTTTGAAGCTTCCTTATTATGTGATGGATGCAAGTTTAGGAACGACAATGAATTGGATATGGAGCGGATATGGATAAATTCATTCAAAATTCATTTTTAATGGACAAATTCATATCCGCTCCATATCCAATTAATTTGAAATTTTTATATCGTTATCCATATCTTAGGATATGGATTTGGATTATAAATGGATTTTAAATTTTTAAGCCAAATGACGCAAATGAGTTGTATTGCCCAAATGATTCCTGATTAGCCCACATTTAAATATCTCTATTGTATTCAATAATAAATTTTAGCCTACGTTTAAATATCTCTATTTAAATAAAATCGGTGCTGGTATACCCAAGTTCTATCCCAAATGTAATACTTTCTTGGGCTCGGTTTCGTAAAAAATTAAAAAATCTCAAAAAATTATGGAAAATCAAGAAAATAAAGAAAATAAATGTGGTGCAAGAAATTTTCAGAAAATGTTTTTGGAAGGGCTATAAATGTGAAAATACGTTTCGGGGCCAGGTTTCGTAAAAAATCGAAAACTCCTAAAAAATTATGAAAAATCCGGAAAATAAAGAAAATAAATGTGATGCAAGAAATTTTCAGAAAATATTTCTACAATGGCTCGAAAATGTGAAAATACGTTTCAGGGATCGGTTTCGTAAAAAATTGAAAAATTCCAAAAAAATTATTGAAAACCCGGAAAATAAAGAAAATAAATGTGGTCAAAGAAATTTTCAAAAAAATATTTTTGAAATGGCTCGGAAATGTGAAAATACGTTTCAGGGACCGATTTCTAAAAAATTAAAAAATCCCAAAAAATTATGGAAAATCAGTAAAATAAAGAAAATAAATGTGTTGCAAGAAATTTTCAAAAAATATTTTTGGGATGGCTCAGAAATGTGAAAATACGTTTCAGGGACGAGTTTCATAAAAAATTGAAAAATCCAAAAAAATTATGAAAAATCCGTAAAATAAAGAAAATAAATGTGGTGCAAGAAATTTCCAAAAAATGTTTTTCGAGTGGCCCGAAAATGTGAAAATACGTTTCAGGGACCGGTTTCGTAAAAAATCAAAAAATCCCAAAAAAGTTATGGTAAATAGAGAAAATAAATATGGTGCAAGAAATTTTCAGAAAATGTTTTTGGAATGGCTCGAAAATGTGAAAATATGTTTCAGGGACCGGTTTCGTGAAAAATCGAAAAAATCCCAAAAAATTATGGAAAATCTGGAAAATATAGAAAATAAATATGGTGAAAGAAATTTTCAAAAAATGCTTTTGGAAGGGCTCGGAAATGTGAAAATATGTTTCAGGGACCAGTTTCGTAAAAAATCGAAAAAATCCCAAAAAAATTATGGAAAATTCGAAAAATAGAAAAAATAAATGCGGTGCAAGAAATTTTCAAAAAATATTTTGGAAGGGCTCAAAATTGTAAAATACGTTTCAGGGACCGGTTTCGTAAAAAATCGAAAACTCCCAAAAAATTATGGAAAATCCGGAAAGTAAAGAAAATAAATGTAGTGCAAGAAATTTTCAGAAAATATTATTGGAAGGGCTCAAAAATGTGAAAATACGTTTCAGGGACAGGTTTCGTAAAAAATTGAAAAGTCCAAATAAATTATGGAAAATAAAGAAAATAAATGTGGTATAGATAGACAAAATAGATTACACAAAGTAATTAGATTTTGTATATATAAACCAAATTTAAGTCCAAGTAGATATCCCATCCAAATCCAAATCCATTTTTTTGATGCAAATCCAAGCCAATTCCAATGGATTTGAAAACAAAAGGATTTGGATCCTACAAAATGGATTTGGATTAAAAGATATGGATGGATGTAAAATCCATTGTCATCTCTATACAAGTTGCTTGAGTTTGTTAGAGGCAGTTACTACTTCAGCGATATAAGAAGCGATTTCTGGTTCAGAGAGGTTTTGCGTTATTTTTTGGCTGTGTTTAGTCTTGCATGTTAGGGTTTTGTTCATCTTTGATGAGCCTTGGCTTGTAATCTGTTCTCTATTCTTCGTTTAAGCCTCAATAGTTCTCCTTATTGAGTTGCTTGTTTAGAGTTTCAGATTGTTATGAAGATTTTCATTGTTATTATTTTAAGCCGAGGAGACAAATTTATTTTTAAAAAAACAACATAATTTCAAGAAATAAATTCCATTGTTAGATAAATTGAGAAGAGAGATCAAAATGTCCCTCTGGACTCGAGTTCCAACCCTGGCTCCCTCTTAGCATTCTTGATAACTTTATTTATACGAAGCACATTATTAACAATAATTGATATAGCAACTTTATAATTTCTCATTGAAATAAAATATTTCTGACTCGACTATAATCGCTATATATCATAAAAACAATATAAAAAATTTTAATTGCCCATTAAACAGTACTGTGATTTTTCTTTCTTTTGTTGATATTTTGGATATTTTATATTACTTGCAAGATAAATTATATTGTCAGTACGAGGTAAGCGTTCAAGCAAGAGCAATCAATTTAGTAAATTTTTAAAATAAGTAATATATTTTTTCAACAAAAGAAATAATTTTTAAGAATATGAAGACAGTATTTCCATCTAAATAATAAAAAATGCAAAATTAGAGATTTATCTCCAAAAATATTGATGGGTTATACGGCAGATTGGGCCGATTGTTTAGGCTCAGTATGTAGTTGGACATGTCTTTCATAAAAGAGGGGCTTGTTGTGTTTGTTTTAATCCATTCGCATGCGTTTCATAAAATTATTAGCCCGTTTCTCCTTATGGCATACACATGGATCAATACTCAAGTCAGTTTGACTAAGCTTTTTTCAGCAATTTTTTTTAAAGATTTATTTTCAAATTTTTCTTAAAAGTAGTAGATTTTGTTTAAAAAAAATAAATTACACAGTTTCTAATTAATTTGTATGAATGATCAAAATGTGTTGTTCAAAGCCAAAAGGCCTAATGCATATCTAGCTACCTGAACTTGTCCCAAAAAATCTACTGCCCCCCTGAACTTTTAAAATGACTTCGTAGCTCTCTCAACTTTCAAAAAGTACTCCACTTAGCTCGCTCAGCCCCACGTGTCAGATTCTGATTAGAGAAAAAAAATCAGAACAATGACATCTTTAAAAAGTCAAATCTATCAGAAGCTGATACATGGCATTTAGGGAGCAAAGTGGTGAACTTTATGAAAGTTGAGGGAGCTACCGGGTCACTTTGAAAGTTCAGGGAGGCAGTAAGCTTTTTGGGACAAGTTCAGGTAGCTGAAGATGCATTAAGCCAAGCCAAAATATGTAGTTCTATTCAAAGTTTGTGAGAGCAACTTATTTTGACAATAGCTTTAAAAACAATACCAAACTGGTCTGTAATAGAATCGTTTCACCCAAAAGATTAAGGTTTTGTTTGACATTACTTTTCAAATTGTTGTCTCAATAAGTTGCTCTCACAAACATATTTTGGCTTTGAACTACACATTTTGATCTTCATACTAATTAATTAAGAGCTATCTGATTTGTTTTTTTAAATCAAATCTGTTATTTCTAGAAAAAGCTTGAAAATGGAGATTGTTAGAAAAACAGTTTAAATAAGTACAGTCAAACTGGCCGTAAGTTGGTATATAAGACCTAATTGTAACTTTTATAATATTTATAACACCCTCTCGCACATGCCCCTAGACTTGAAGCGGGTGCAATACATTTCTCAAGTTTAAGGTGTGTCGAAATTCATTTAACAAATAGAGTTGTTATGATTTGAACTTTAGACCCCTGGGTCAAAGATACCCTCCACCATATCAAGAAAATGTTTGACCTAAAAGTTTAAGCTGAAAAGTAATTAAAATTTTTCTTATAATCAAAAAGTTATTTAATCTAGATCAATACGCAACTAGTGGCGGTGCTGGGGGCAGCTTGCAGACGCAACCGCTGTAACACCCTCTTTATAGGGAGTGCCACAGTAACTATAAATACGTAATAAACAACTCTACTCCACTATATGAAGTTCAATACTTATAGATTTAATATGTACAAATACAAATATAATGTTTCAAACTCCAATTATTCTTCAAATATTTCTTGATGCACTTCTAGTACATGCCATTATTCTACAAACTATAATATTACATTAAATTACAAATCCACCTCGAGTCTTTCCTTATTTGCTCTTCAAGCTGAACCACTTATTCCACTTTGGTCCAAGCTATCTACAAGTTCTCCACCTACGTGTAGAAAGAAAAACTACATGCTAAGCAATTTGCTTAGTGGTGCCCATAAAAGAAATATAACAACTTTGAACATTTTTAAAATAGAAACAAAGTATATTTATAAGTCAAAAACAAATTAACCAACTTTATGGAACCAAATCACAAAATTTATATAGTAATCCTTTCAAAGTACAATCAAATTTGTATCCAATTTTTCCAAATACTTTAAACACATATTGCCCAAAGTAAACAAGTCCTGAATAACGGTAAAATGGATACGGGAGCAGACAAGCCCGAAGTCGAAGCTTCAAAATTAACATATCGGTCAAGCCCGAAGCCGAAGCTTCAAAATCAATATATCGGTCAAGCCCGAAGCCGAAGCTTCAGTATCAATATATATATATATATATATATATATATATATATATATATATATATATAAAGCCCAAAGCCAAAGCCCAAAGCCAAAGCTTCAATTGTTTGTACAATACTGTACCCCCTTTATTAGCGCCAATCTACCCTGACCCGTATTCTACTCGTTTAATAAGGGCAATAAATCAAAGTAACATCTGAAAAATTCCAGTATAAGCCATCAATCATAATTCAACATAACTTCAGTAATTAAGAAATCCAAATCCCAAATTTTTAAGCATCAAACTTCAATTAAAACTCAATAAAATCAATATTCATACTTTCCAGAATTTTTTCCAGGTTTCGTAACCTGACTTCCCCTGCATTTTTCACTATTAAAACATCATCCAATCGAAGAACTTTCTTCTAAACATAATTAGACACATGTCTCAGCTTTCCAAACCCACCAGAATCACAGAAATCCAAATTTTATAACCAAAATTATGATCAAAATACTAAACAGTCTACCAATCTGAGATTTTCCGAAAATAGATTTCGTGACTCAACTTCAAACGAAAATTTCACATTGAAAACGAACGAAATTCAATAAGGTTTCTTCTGAACATATATATTGCTTACTTTCTGTAGATATCAATAAAATCAAGAATCGTTCAAATTGGATTTATATAATGAGAGAAAACATTAAAACAAAACAGGTATACAAATTTGGAAAAATTTTCGAAAAACCAAGAAATCGAAATTTGAGACACAAACCTTTTTCTAAGCTCTTTTAAGCTCTCTTCTACCTCTTTTGCCTTTGATTTGCTTGCACTAGCTTCCTCTACAATAGCCATATATAATTCTATCAAGATATTGTATAAATAAACTTCCTAATACTGTAAATATGCTTAATCTACCATGAATTCTACTAATTAAGCTTTAATTTCACCAAAAATCACTCACCTCAAACTCGGGTTACTATTCGTCCTATCTTAATATCTAAAATCCTCCTCTTCTAGTCTTGATTCACTGAAATTGATGATGATAGAGGGCTTAAGGATCGATTTCTAACAAGAAATCGAAGTTGAATCGAAGAAATCATAAGTTTTTAGATTAGGGAAAAATTTGGTTAAAGAATAGGAAGAAGGGAGGAAATGATGAAGCTGAGAAGAGAAGAGAAGATGCTGGATATGTTATGTATGTATTTTTTTTTCTTTTTTTCAATTTTCAATAATGCCCTTGAACAAATAATTAAATGCCTAATTTATCCCTCTTACTTAATTAACTCTTATTTCTTCGTGCCTTATATCCAATAACAATAGTAATAACTACAAAAATAATTTCCATGATATTTTAATACCATAGTAATTTATTATAAGCAAATTTTTAGAAATTTCGGTTCGTTAAAATTCTCCCCCTCTTATGAATTTTCGTCCCGAAAATTTCCTGAAAACAGTTGCGGATATTGAGTTTTGATTGTATCCTTCGGTTCCCAAGTTGCTTCTTCAACCTTATGATTCCTCCAAAGTGCTTTTACCAAAGGAATAGAGTTGTTTCTCAATTGTTTAACTTCTCTCGCCAAGATTTGTACCGATTCCTCTTCATACGTCAGGTCGGGTTCGATTTCTACGATATCAAGAGATAAGATATGTGATGGATCTGATCTGTATCTCCTTAACATTGACACATGGAACACATTATGAATTTTGTCGAGTGTCGGGGGTAGTGCCAACTGATAAGCTACCGCTCCAACCTTCTCTACAACCTCATATGGGCCGATGAATCTCAGACTGAGCTTGCCTTTCTTGCCAAATCGTAGGACTCTCTTCCAAGGAGATACCTTGAGAAATACTTTATCCCCCACTTCATAAGTAATATCTTTTCTTTTTAGATCAGCATAAGACTTTTGTCTGTCCGATGCAGCCTTCAATCTCTCTTGAATAAGTTTTACCTTCTCCTTTGTCTCCTGAATCAAATCCACTCCCACAATCTTGTTTTCACTAAGCTCGGTCCAATGTAATGGAGTTCGACATTTTCTTCCATAAAATGCTTCATATGGAGCCATTTGTATGCTTGACTGATAGCTGTTATTATAGGCAAACTCCATGAGGGACAAATACTTATCCCAACTCCCCTCAAATTCAATGATATAACTTCTCATCATGTCTTCCAACACCTGAATTACTCTTTCAGATTGACCATCTGTTTGTGGATGAAATGAAGTACTAAAATGAAGTTTACTACCTAAGGCTTCTTGCAACTTCTTCCAAAATCTCGAAGTAAATCTTGTATCTCGGTCAGAACTGATTGAAATAGGCACTCCGTGTAGCCTTACTATCTCATCTACATATAACTGAGCTAACCTATCAAGTGAATAATCCATCCTAACTGGAAGAAAGTGGGCAGACTTTGTCAATCTATCTACAACAACCCACACTGCATCATGTTTCTTCTGTGTAAGTGGTAAAGATGTCACGAAGTCTATTGTGATTCTTTCCCATTTCCATTCTGGAATTGTTATTGGTTGCAACAATCCAGAAGGAACTTGATTTTCGACTTTCACCTGTTGACAAGTTAGACATTGAGCAACATAGTTAGTAATGTCTTTCTTCATTCCATTCCACCAATAATGGCTCTACAAATTTTGATACATCTTGTTTGCTCCTGGATGCATCGCATAAGGACTACTATGCGCCTCTTGTAAGATATTCTTCTTTAATTCTTCATTGTTTGGCACACATAGTCTACCTTTAAAATATAGACACCCATCTTCTCGAACCATATAGTTGTCTACGATACCCACTTGTGTCCTTGCTCGAATGATCTTTAAGTCACCATCTTCATTTTGTGCTTGCTTAACCTATTGTAGTAGTACATGTTGAATCTTTAATTCTGCAATTAAGGCTCCACTACTGGTAAGAGCTAACCCCGTATTCATAGCCCTTAGTGGCATCATTGTCTTTCTACTGAGAACATCTGCCACTACATTAGCCTTTCCTGGATGGTAATCAATAAGACAATCATAATCTTTAATGAATTCCATTCAACTTCTTTGCCGTAAATTCAACTCCTTCTATGTTGGTAAATATTTCAAGCTCTTGTGATCTGTGTAAATATAACATTTTTTTCCATAAAGATAATGTCGCCGAATTTTCAAGGCAAAGACTATTCCAGCCATTTCCAAATCATGAGTAGGATAATTCCTTTCATGATTCTTCAATTGCCTGGAAGCATAGGCAATCACTTTTCCTTCTTGCATCAAAACACACCCAAGACCACTATGAGAAGCATCACTATAGATTACAAAGTCTTTTCCAGGCTCTAGTTGGGTAAGGATGGGTGCTTTTGTCAACATCGCTTTCAACTTCTCAAAACTTTCTTGACACTTGTGATTCCACCCAAATTTTGCATTCTTTTGAAGTAGTTTCATCAGTGGGGCAGCAATGACTAAAAATCCCTTCATAAATCTTCTATAATACCCCGCTAAACCAAGGAAACTTCTGACTTCCGTAGGATTCTTTGGTGGTTTCCATTCTACAACTGCTTCTATCTTCTTAGGATCCACTTTAATTCCTTCTGCAGAAACAACATGGCCTAAGAAAGAAACTTCTTCAAGCCAAAACTCACATTTGCTAAGTTTGGCATACAATTTATTTTCCCTTAAAGTTTGGAAGACTATCCACAAATGTTGATCAAGCTCTTCCCGTGACTTAGAATACACCAAAATATCATCAATGAAAACTACTACAAACCTGTCTAAATACAAGTAAAAGACACGGTTCATAAGGTCCATAAATGTTGCTAGTGAACTAGTTAGACGAAATGGCATTACCAAAAATTCATAGTGCCTATATCTGGTTCGGAAAGCCGTCTTTACAATATCATCATCTTTCACTCTCATTTGATAGTAACCCAATCTCAAATCAATCTTGGAGAAGTATTTGGCACCCTTGAGTTGATCAAATAAGTCTTCAATCCTTGGCAATGGATACTTGTTCTTGACTGTCAATTTATTCAACTCTCGGTAATCAATACATAATCGGAGCGACCCATCTTTCTTCTTAACAAACAACACTGGTGCACCCTACAGGGATATACTCGGGCGTAGGAATCGTTTGTCTAATAATTCTTGCAACTGAATCTTCAACTCTTTCAGTTCAGCAGGCGCCATTCTGTATGGTGCTTTGGATACTGGTCTGGTACCCGGCAATACATCAATTGCGAATTCTACCCCTCTTTTTGGTGGCAACCCCGGTAGTTCTTCTGGAAATACATCAGGAAAACCACATACTGTAGGAATATTCTGCAATTCTAACTCACATTTCTTCGATTCTAGAGCGAAGATTAGGTAGGCCTGACATCCCTTCCTAACCATCCTTTTAGTCTTTATAAAAGAAATTATGTTACAGAGATAATCTGATCTTTTCCCCATGATAACTATTTCTTCTCCATCAGAAACTTGAAGTGACATTCTTTTGTTTTTGCAATCCACCACAGCTCGATGTTTCGATAACCAATCCATTCCCAAGATAACATCGAAATCTCAAAAAGGTAACTCAATTAAATTTGCATGGAAAAGTTGATGTTGAATCATAATAGGGCAATTCATATACACTTTGCTTACTATCACACTGTGTCCTAAAGGATTAGTCACTTCAATATTTTCTCCTAATTCTTCTACATGTAACCCTTTCTCTTGTGCTAATGTAGTATATTTATATGAATGAGATGAACTGGGATCTATCAAAGCATAAACATCATGATTAAAGAATGAAAATTTACTGACTATAACATCAGTAGATTCCTGAGTCTCAGGCCCTTGGATTGCATAACTTTATGCCATTCCTCCCGGTCTACCACTCTGCGGTGCTTGTTGAGCCATATTATGTCCACTTGTCTCACTAGCATTTCCTCTTCCCCTTCCTCTTCCACCTTGCATTGTAGGAGTAGGAACTACTATAGGTGCAGATGTACTTATCTATCTTTAAGGACAATTTGCAATCAAATATTCCCTTGAGCCACATTTAAAGCATACTCTACCTTTTCCCTAACATTTCCCTGTATGCATCCTTCCACAATTAGAACATTGTGGAATATTTCCCCTGCCTCAACCTGAAGGTACACTAGCCGCTGACCCCGTACTTATGGTTTATCTCCGTGAAAACCCTCTGAAATGAGATTGTGTTTGTTCTGATGTTCCCTTCTATTTCTTACTTGGAGATTCTGAACTAGCTGGACCCTGCGATCCCTTTTGAAATCCAGACCTTTTCGCCATTCTTTGTTGTCTATCTGAATTGATCTTCTTAATGCCTGTAGCAGCATCAACCAAGTCATTGAACACTCTAATCTTTTGTGCAAGTAAATGCACTCTAATTTCATCATTCAGCCCATCCTTGAATCTCTTACATCGCCTTACTTCACTGTCAATGATATCACGAGCATACTTCTCGATTTTGAGGAATTGAACTTCATATTCTGAGACAGTTATTCGTCCCTATCTCAAAGACAAGAACAATTTCCTCTGCTCGTCTTTAAATCGTTCACTAACGTACTTCTTGTCAAATTATTCTAAGAAAAGACCCCAAGTGATTTCTCCGGATCGCCTTTCTCTCACAATATTATCCCACCACCTCCTAGCTTGTTCTTTGGGTAGACCTTGCACACAGTCTAATCTCTCTTCATCTGTAAAATGAAGCCTAGTCATACACCATTTAGTATGATCAAGCCAATCTTCTACAATTGCAGGATTCACTGTTCCCCTTTAAAGTCATCAGCCAGAAGCTTCTTGATTCTTTCAAGAGGAGTTCTCTCCTCTCTTCTTTCAATGTGAGGTACTACAGGAACTTGAGGAATTTATATGTTTCGTAGTACTTGTGTGATTATTTCAGTAGTCGCATGCTAAAGTAAAGCGGCTTATGCTGGAGTAGGTTGTTCAGGAAAGCCATGAACAGGTAGCGGGTCACATCTTTGTTCATCCCCTTGTTTAATACGGACCGTACTCTCAACATTCTCTTCCTCACTCTAGTTGTGACTACTACTAGCCATAACTTATTCCTAAAAATTAGACCAAAGTTGATCAAACAACTAACATATTATATTTATATCCTAAATGGCATGTACATCTAGTCCTAGAATCGCCTAAACCTCGCTCTGATACAACTAGTGTAACACCCCCTTTATAAGGAGTGCCACAGTAACTATAAATACCTAATAAATAACTCTACTCCACTATATGAAGTTCAATACTTATAGATTTAATATGTACAAATACAAATATAATATTTCAAACTCCAATTATTCTTCAAATATTTCTCAATGCCACTTTACATTTCTCACACTATCTAGTACATGTCATTATTCTACAAACCATAATATTACATTAAATTACAAATTCACCTCGAGTCTTTCCTTATTTGCTCTTCAAGCTGATCCACTTATTCTACTTTGGTCCAAGCTATCTACAAGTTCTCCACCTACGTGTAGAAAAAAAACTACACGCTAAGCAATTTGCTTAGTGGTGTCCATAAAAGAAATATAACAACTTTGAACATTTTTAAAATAGAAATAAAGTATATTTATAAGTCAAAAATAAATTAACCAACTTTATAGAACCAAATCATAAAACTTATATAGTAATTCTTTCAAAGTACAATCGAATTTGTATCCAATTTTTCCAAACACTTTAAACACATATTGCCCAGAGTAAACAAGTCCTGAATAACGGTAAAATGGATACAGGAGCGGACAAGCCCGAGGCCGAAGCTTCAATATCAATATATATATATCGGCCAAAGCTCGAAGCCAAAGGTTCAATTGTTTGTATAGTACTGTACCCCCTTTATTGGCGCCAATCTACCCTGACCCGTATTCTACTCGTTTAATAAGGGCAATAAATCAAAGTAACATCTTAAAAATTCCAGTATAAACCATCAATCATAATTCAACATAACTTCAGTAATTAAGAAATTCAAATCCCAAATTTTTAAGCATCAAACTTCAATTAAAACTCAATAAAATCAATATTCATACTTTCCAGAATTTTTTCCAGGTTTCGTAATCTGACTTCCCCTGCATGTTTCACTATTAAAACATCATCCA
This sequence comes from Euphorbia pulcherrima, assembly GCA_947683365.1. Lineage (NCBI taxonomy): Eukaryota > Viridiplantae > Streptophyta > Magnoliopsida > Malpighiales > Euphorbiaceae > Euphorbia > Euphorbia pulcherrima. The sequence continues at coordinate 3,970,925 of CANTUS010000010.1, forward strand.
ATGAAGAACTTTCTTCAAAACATAATTAGACACATGTCTCAGCTTTCCAAAGCCACCAAAATCACAGAAATCCAAATTTTATAACCAAAATTATGATCAAAATACTAAATAGTGTACCAAGCTGAGATTTTCAGAAAACAGATTTCGTGTCTCAACTTCAAACGAAAATTTCACATTGAAAATGAACGAAATTCAATAAGGTTTCTTCTGAACATATATTCTTTACTTTCGGTAGATATCAATAAAATCAAGAATCATTCAAATCAGATTTATATAACAAGAGAAAACATTAAAACAAAACAGGTATACAAATCTTGAAAATTTTCCAAAAAACCGAGAAATCGAAATTTGAGACACAAACCTTTTTCTAAGCTCTTTCTAGCTCTCTTCTACCTCTTTTGCCTTTGATTTGCTTGCACTAGCTTCCTCTACAACAACCATATATAATTCTATCAAGATATTGTATAAATAAACTTCCTAATACCATAAATATGCTTAATCTACCATGAATTCTACTAATTAAGCTTTAATTTCACCAAAAATCACTCACCTCAAACTCGGGTTACTATTCATCTAAATCTTAATATCTGAAATCCTCCTCTTCTAGTCTTGATTCACTGAAATTGATGATGATAGAGGGCTTAAGGATCGATTTCTAACAAGAAATCGAAGTTGAATCGAAAAAATTGAAAGTTTTTAGATTAGGAAAAAATTTGGTTAAAGAATAGGAAGAAGGGAGGAAATGATTAAGGTGAAGAAGAGAAGAGAAGATGCTCAATATATTATGTATGTATTGTTTTTTCTTTTTTTTTTCATTTCTAATAATGCCCTTGAACAAATAATTAAATGCTCAATTCATCTCTCTTACTTAATTAACTCTTATTTCTTCGTGCCTTATATCCAATAACAATAATAATAACTACAAAAATAATTTTTATGATATTTTAATACCATAGTAATTTATTATAAGTAAATTTTTAGAAATTTTGGTTCGTTACAGCCGCCCACCCAATGACCGGAAAACCCTATCAATATGGGGTTTCCGGCAAGGTTTTGCCTCTACAGGGCTGCTATGGCTGCCCTCACTGAGGTTGAAGATGAAAATGATGTACTGTTAAATCCCATCTGCCGAAAAGCGTAAGAACCTCCAGACAATGCCTCACTCATTGTATTTGCCGGCAAAAAAATGGTGGAAACTGGTAGGAGAACTAAAATAGAAGAAAGGAAGGGGACGAAGATAGAGGAGGGGTTTTTTTAGTGGGACTCATTTTAGAAAACCTTCTGTTACTCCTTTTATTATTTTAATCGAGTGATGACACCTATCAAAAGATGAAAAGGCACTAATGACACCTTTGCAAATGGATTAAGATTCTCTAAAGTTGAAAGAGAACGTTGGAATAAAGTTGATCAATATCCAACCATTCATCACATTTTGAATGGATAGGATTGATTACACAACTCCCAACAAAATTCTTTTCTTACTTTTTTTTATCTCTATCTCTCTCTAACTTTACTCTAAAGTTACTTTAGAGAATCCTTTCCCTTTACAAATAGACTAAAAAAGCAATTATTATTATTATTGATTAGTATTTATCATTTTCAAAACATATTAAATAACAAATATGTTCCATAATTTATTTAAAATTACTTTCCAAATCAAAATATATAAAGAAACTTTTTTAATTAACTCCAAAATTACTCTTCAAATCATATTAATTCAAATTAAATTATAAATATGGTATTTTTGTATTCGTTGCATTAATTTTGTTTAACACTTGAAAATTTAAATTACAATTGAATGTGGCTTAGTAGTGTGCCCCATCTGGCACCGCCCCTTTATATATATTATATCTTTTAGAATAAAACTGTGTAATTTTTTTTTTTTTTTTTTTACGACATAAACATTATATAATTTTCGAAAATATTAGTCTTCTTCATTTTCTTCGTATTGATTATATAATAAAATGTTTAGATTTACGCATTGTGGATTATTTCATTTTATTTCTTCAATTGGTCAAGTTTTATTCACAAAATTAATTTTTATTATAGGTTAAGCTTTATTTCATTTTTATTTACCATATGAGAAATTGAAATTGTTACATACCATTGGCACTTCCCTCATTTGTCTAAAATATTCTAGCATTATAGTTTTTAATCTACCACCACCTATTATTTGTGCGAAATTTTACCCCCCAATGTTCGGATATTGGCTCCGCCACTGTACCCAACCTCTTTTGAGTAGTTCATAATTATAAAAAAGGTTAACTTAAAAAATCCCCCATATGATTTTACTCGTTTTCAAAAAGGTCATTGTGTTATTTTTTTAAAAAGGGTCATTGTGGTATTAAATGTTAGCAATTAACCGTTTTTTATAACAAAGTTAATTATGCTGAGTTGACCAGGTGAATTATCATATTTTTTTTATTTTAAAATTTACAAAATTTGGGGTTTTCTAAAAATGCCTTTTTCCAACTTAGCACATTAACTTTGTTACGAGAAAATCCGTTAGCTTTTTTTGCTAACGTTTGATACCGCAAGGGTCCTTTTGCTAACCCTAACACAAGAGGATTTTTGAAGTTAACTCTTAGAGCAAGTCCAACCACATTCCCTACTTTCCATTCCCTAAACTTTATTTTAGGGGATCCACAATATTTTTGCTCCAACCATCTTCCCTATTTTTCATTCCCTATATTACATTTCCCTAAAAAATAATATTTGATTATTATTATTATTATTATTATTATTATATTAAATGATTTTAGATTAACTCTAATCGACTAACAAAATAATTAGAAAATTAAAAAGTAAAAATAAATAATAATTTAATATTCATTCCCTAAAATAGAGTTCTCTATATATAGGGAACCCTAATTAGAGACATACCATATAAGAAATGGTTGGATTCAACCATTCCCTATATCCATTTCATACCCTAAAATAGGAAATAATTGAATTTGCTCTTATAAAACGATTTTTATATATAGTACCGAACAGTTGATTATTCATGAATAATCAAGCATTAAATTATAGAAGGATATTAAATACCCAATTCTATATATAATTTCTCCTTATAAAAATATTAGTTTTCCCATATATTAGCATTTATGTAAGACAAAACGCAAAACTTTCAAGTTTACCTCCCAAAGTAGCTTGTTTTGCAGTCTCCGCCAATTTTGTGTCAAATGTACTTTAAAAGTTCATAATTATAAAAAAGGTTAACTTAAAATATATATCAAATATATATTCATATATTTGATATATGAATATATAAGGTCTTATGCATCAGGGACCTTTAAACTTATCTCCAATCGCGCTTTCATCCCTTGAATTTTTAAAAATTTCTCTTGTCCCTTTAAATTTGTTTGAAGTTCCTCTTGCCTCATTGAACTTATCTAAAGTACACCTTATAACCCATTTTAGCTAACGTGTTAGGTGATTTGGCAATGCTTAAAAAGTTAATGCCACATGAACCGAAAGGGGTATGAGGTGTAATTTAGACAAGCTTAAGAAGACGAGAGAAACTTTAGACAATTTCAACGGATCGAATGGCGATTAGGAATAAGTTCAGGAAACTGATGATTTATTTACTCAATATATAATAATATGAAAACCGAATTATTTGAATATAAAGACAGATTAATGTTAAGACCGATCAAAATTCTTTAAAGTTGGACAGTTAATTTTAAAGTAAAGTTTTTTTTTAATTTCTTTCTTAATTAAAGGAAATAATAAAATAAATATTTTCAATCCGCACCATCAATTTTAAAAGGGAAGGCCTAAATTGATCCAAACTTATCATTACATGGAATGTCAAATGTAGGGAATCATTTTCCATTGGAAACATGAGCACATTGATATTGTAAATTCATAACGTAGCTACAGAAATTAAGAGAAATACTTAACTTAGAATTATTAAATGAACATAGTTGTAACGACACTTCTTATAAAAGCCAACGAATATGACCGTTTTATTACTTTTATATTAATTAGGAAAGAAATTATGTATTAATGAAATTATAAAGCAGTAATTAAGAAGAAATCAAATTTTATTAAGGATACATTAGTCATTTTAATGGTGGACTAAAATTTTATTGCTTTTGATGAAAAGTCTAAAAGCGACTAATTTTTGGAAAGGGGGAGTATTAGTTTTTAAAAATTAATTAATATGATTTTAACGTACATTTGTAAACGTTATATAATTTTTATATTTCTCTTTAAACTTGATTAACGTTGTTAATAAATTTATAATTTCAAGTGGAAAATATTAATATTGTTAATATGAGTGTACATAAAATAGAGACATGTTGACGAACTAATGCATATAAAATTGTAATAAAAAATCAAACAATAATTTAGGGTAGGATGTTAAATTTGCTAAAATATTGGTCCAAAAACTGAATATTAAATGAATATTTTTTTAAATTTGTATATTTAAAATTGATGACTTTTTTTATTAATCAGAATTTTTGAGGTCGGTATTAAACTTCAGACCTCTCACTTCAAATTCTGGAGGTATACCGATTGAGCCACATCAGATTGGTAAAATAATTAACTATATTATTAGTAAACAGCTCTTCGAGGTTCAAGTCTTAACAACGGTTCATAAATAATTTTTATTTCTAATTTTTGGATAAACAATATATATATATATATATATAAGAAAAATTTAAGAGGTATACCTATTGAGCTACACCAAATTTAAAAGAAAAAATTAATTATGTTTCGCTCCAGTTCAAATTAAACCTCGTAGGACTTTTTACTAAAAATATTAATCTAAGTTAGATCTCACCCATACTTTAAAAGTTCAAGATCGAGTTGGGTTCAAGTTAAACTCACGAGGTCATATCTAAGTTTTAACCACGATCCATAAATAATTTGTCTTTCAAATTTTTTGTATGAATTATATGTATATAAGACAAATTTGATAAAAATATGTATAAATCTTATGCATTGATACTTTCTTTACTTGAATTTGTCAATGTACATTAATAATTATTGTGACCAAATATAAAAGTCCAATAGACTAAACGATAAAAATCTAAAACATTATTAAATATAATGTATATAATAAATAAAATTATTGTTCATTTGGTAGAGCTTGGGCGTTTATGCAAAAGTGAAGCCTCACTATCGACTTTAGTGAGCTCAGTTAGACTTTGTAAAAAATGAGTTTTCAGACCCAATTTATGAGATTGGGATGAGTATCTCGACCGTAAATATGTAACTACTTTTTAGCTATAATGTGAGAAGCCCTACGGATCTTTTATTCTTACAAATCGGTCCAGTTTGTTTAGAGAAAAATGTTTTGTATAGAAAAATTTTCCATACTTTTATATGTTATTTTTTCACTTGAAAAATAAATTAAAATATATATTTTAAAATTAATGAGGAATTAAATACTAATAAAAAAAAGTTTTCACAACCTCACTCCTCTATCTACTTATACCTTTGTCAACGCCACCTCCACTGCCATTTTCGCATCCTCAACCTTCGCTATGCCCCATCAGTTGATCCATATATCAAGATATATCCATTTATAACTTACGAAACTGTTTGATCCAAAAACTTGACATAGATAATAATTCATCTATAAGGGTTATTTAATTTGATAAAATTATTGTGCATCAGATGTTCACATTATAGACGTCTCGGTAGGGCAGAGCAAAATTCGGTTTGGTTGAAAAATCAAACCAAACCGAATCAAAAATCATTAAGGGAGATAATAGAAACTATAAACCAAATCAAAATAATTCGATTCGATTTGGTTCAGTTCGATTTTCTTTCTTTTTTGCTCTATCATTTCAAATTTCATACTAACTGAAAATCGAACCGAACCGAAATATATCGAAATCCAACCAAACCAAAACAAAAGAAATCACAAATTTTATAAACTGAAAACCGAACCAAATATCTTTAGTTCTGTTTGCTTTGGTTTAATTCGATTTTTCAATTTAGTTTGATTTTTGAATTTTTTCCCTCAGTGTCGAGCCTCAAATTTCATTGAGCATGCTTAGAAAATGTGTGACATAAACTAGTCTGTCCAATAAGAAAAACTCTTATTATTATAGACATAAAAAGGTTAAATTAGAAAGTGATAAAAGTAGGTTTTACTGTTATAGTTGACATCATGAACCAATCACTTAAGTACATGCTTTAAACTTTTAAGTAATCATAAAGTATAATTATCCAACATCCAAAAGTTTAATGTATAATTATTTGTATTCATCCTCACAAAAGCGTTGACTATTAGAACTAATTACTACAGAAGCCCATTGTATTTTGTACTAATCTTAATTAATTAACACTCCAATAATTGTACATCCAGCGCATAATTTCGTAGACTTTTCTCCATTAAGTTAGGTTCCCTTAAATTTAATTAATTCCACTTGGTTTTTCACGTGTCTTTAATTATTATTATTAGGATAATGTTGCTTCCAATAAATTAAATAAACCATTTTAAACCATACTTTGTCTAATATAAATACATCCCAACTAGTATAAATGAAAGAACAAACAATAGTCCATCAATCTGATCAAAACTTCCTCTCAAGGTCTATGAAATATTCTTACATTCTTAACACTTCTTAATTTGATTGATTATCTAAAATATGAGAAACAAATCAAACAAGGCAATCAAGCTCGTGAAAATCACGAAAGTACCTCTCAAAATTCTTTGCAAGGCGAGAGATATTTATGTGCAAGGTATGCTCGGGTTCTCTGGCGGTGCTAAGGTTGGCTATGGAAGCATAGACGTTGGGCACGGTGTTGCTCGTCTGCCTAAGAGTTTTAGTGTGAATTCTTCAATGGAAATTAGAGAGGAGGAATACCGAAAACTTTCAAGTTTAATGTGTAGTAAGGAAAGTGAAGCGGGATCGTACGTGCAGTTTAACAATCAACGAGATGGAAAATCTCGCAACATGGATTGTAATGGAATGAAAAGAAGTTATAGTGTTGGGTTAGGAAAAATTGGAACAATTGATGAAGATAGAGATTGTTCCTTTAGAGAAGATGTCCGTGTTAGTAATTTGTATCCTAGAGGCACAAATCATGCAATTAAAAAGAAAAATATTATGTATCACCAGAACCAAAAGGTTAATTTTTTAAAGTAAAGATGTGTATTGGTTGGATTAGTCATTAATGTATGCTGTAATTAATAAATTTAAATTTATAATTTGTGTTAATGATTAACTTGGCTTGTAAAGCTTGAAACAAGCGTTATTGATTATCAAAAAAAAAAAAAAAGAGCCTTGATAGTTAATACAAGCAAATTTGTTCGGTGTTACAATTACACGAAACAAATGTGCTTGTAAGTCCCACTTGAACAAAAAGCCTAAGAAACAAAAATATTTTTATGCTACATTTTCCCTTGAAGATTTAACTACGTAAACTCAACTTTAATTTTATAGTAAGTCAACTTTAAAATTTTTAGATACTTAGGCTCGAGCACTGTTGCTCCTTATATATGTAAGGTTCATTTCATAGTTTCTAATACAACCCACAGTTGTCAAATAGAAGTTCGAATCGAGAATCCGAATCCAAATTTTATGAATCGAGAATCGAATCGAATCGTGAGATTCGGTTCGAGTTCATAAAACTACAAAAACAAAACATTTTTATTGTTTAACTTAAAATACTATTAAAATTTAGTCTAGATATGCAAGTTTAGAATTTAAAGACACTTATTTTCTACTTTTTCTATATTAGAGACTAATTTTTAAAGAAAAGCATACTCACTTCAGTGCATGACCGCTCCACCTCTTAGTTGTCGACCTCATCGCCAGAAGTCCATTATTGACGGCGTGGTGTTGTGTTCCTCCTCATTCTGAGAACTAATTGGTGGGGCAATCGACTTTGGCTACCTTGAGTCGAATTTTTAATTTTATCATGGTTTAATTTTATATAATTTATGAATCAACCGAATTGGTGGAATCGTAAGATTCGGCCGATTCACTAGTGAATCGGTATTGAATCGTAAGATTCAGGTGAATTTAGATTCACCCCATATCGATTTGGGGTTGAATCAAATCGAATCGAATCGTAAGATTCGTATCGAGAATCGTAAGATTCTGAAAATATGGTATCAATATACCGATATTCCAGAGTTGATTTTTGGGTCCTGCAGCTTCAATTCACGAGCGATGAACCTGCAAAACAAACATGAACTTGGGGGCGATCGGTGGTTGACCCGTGGGGAACCCTCCGATGCTTAAGTCAGTAAAGGGTTTTGTTAAAATTTAGTGAGAGCTTTTTCTGAGGTTTTTAGAGTGCGTACCTTTGATTCTGACCTAAGGGTCCTTTATATAGTGCTTGAATTGACCTAATTAGTAATTAGGAATCTTTGTTTGACTAGGAATGAATACGAGAATTATCCTTACTTGATATAGGATTAATTCCATTATTGTCGTAGGAATCCTCTTTGGTTGAAGATCCTATTTAAGCTTTATTTCCTCTATATGAGGATTCCTTCCTGTTCATCTGCTAAGGAAAGGAATAATATTCCTATTTACTGGTTATAGGAAATGTACTTTTTAATATAGTTTCTTTAATTAGATTCTGTCCGTATTACATCAAGGTAAAACCTACCTCTAGCCAGTTATGAACCAGCTCGAGACCTTATCTTAATGAATATCGGCTAGAACATTGTTCGAATCTGGCCCTTCATACAGAGAGATCTGCTATTTCTTTGAAGATGTGGGCTAGTCGACCTAGTTTTACCCGGTCTCTATGACCGAGAAGGGCATGGTTTATTTTACAAAGTTATCAGATTCTGATAACAATGATACAACCTTAAGTATGTGAATTGGTTAAAGCATTGCTCATATGGTATCAAATATTTGGAATCGTAAGGAAAATATTAATTGTTAGGTCAACCTGATAATGGGGACACCATATGATAATTCATGCTCTATGAGATTTGGGTGTGTACGGAGTGTGTTGGATATCTCATATTGCTTGGCTATGAACAAGACATCCTCCTTATATTGATGAAGCAATCATAACTTCAGAGGGTAAGGGTTGTCTTACAAATATAAAGAGAAAAAATGCTCAAATATCAAGCAATGTGAGATATCCAACACATGTTTAGATCATTGTTCACATGATATCAAAGTCTGGTTATGAAGTTGAGCACCCATATTCATATTTGCTTCATACTCTATGTTGGAAATAACCGGTCCATTCTTGAACGGGTCCATCGGGTCAAAGGATCCGATCCAATTGGTCAATTGGGCTAAATTGAGAATTAATTAAGTTAAAGGACTTAATCAAATTAAGGTAGGACCAAATTGTAAATACTTTTCTCCATAAGGGTCAAGCAAAATATTTGACCATTTTTTCCTTTATAAATAGAGGTCGTAGGAATGGAAAATGGTTGATGAAAAAAAATCATTTTCTCTTTCTCGGTTTTCTTCCTACGGCGAAGAAATTCCGCAAACTGATTGGTAACGATCTTCATACGCTGTAGAACTCGTGGAAATCGATTAAAATCCAACATACCGTGATTCAATCTCAACTTGGCATTCAATGAAGCATTCTTCGATCTTGGGCCATGGAACTAGGCACGAATTCGATCCGTTCTCTTTTGATTTCCGTCAACGACTTTGCATTCTCTTAATGAAGTTTATGATCCCGGGCACCCAAAAAGGTACGAATTCATTTCTAATTCTTTCGGTTTTCATCACTCTAAAGGGATTTTAGCGTGTGAGGGTGTGTAGGATATCAACATCATTTCAGTCATGAGCAATGTTGATCCCTAGGTAACCATCACCCTTTTAAGTACATTTTAGAGTGAGTTTATCACTTGTTCACAAAATGATATGTATACAAGATGAACAACTAATTGTATATTTTATTATTATATGAGGTGTTAAATAAAAACTCTCTAGATTTAATTTGCATCCATGATCATTTTATCTATCAGGAACTAAGATCCAATTTTTATGTTATGAAATGTGGCTTAGTGCAAGAACTTGAATTAATCAGTCACGAGCTTAGCTCCATTGGTAAAATTATTGTACATTAAGATATTTCTAACACAAAAGTCTCATTTTTTTAGCCTCAAACCCATAAGACGCATTTGGAAACTGTCGATGAAAATTAGTTTGTGTCACAAAAAAAACTCCAGATAATATGGATCAAGACATATATATGATAAAATTTAAATTAATAAGTGAAAAAGGTAAAAACTGAATATACGACTCTCGTGAGCGGGCGACCTTTTTCCGACCCCTTAAATGGGGCGGGAAAAATAAGGAGCGCGGCGAAGCGAGCCAGAGGAGAGCCCTTGTTTTAGAGGCATGATGAAAATTTATTAAAGTGGTGTTGAAGTTGATAGTTTAGTCTAATTTACGTGTTAGAGGAGGCGAGATCAGAATCTCGTCCTTAAGATAGAGTCGCCACCTAGTTCAGCTCAACTGGGAGTTTTGGGTATGATTTTTCCACTCGATGGTATACCGCAACTCAATTCGAGATTCTGAGCTCAGATGATGTTGTCTATTCTTCATTTTATAAATCAAATCATTTATTTTTCAATAAAAGTTCTTTTGTTCTAATGAGATTTAAATCTTCCTAGTTTAGAATTTTCGGTTTATATATCCATTCATCACACAATGGGGCATGCAAAAAGCGATAAAATAAATCAAGTAAAATAATTATTACATGGATTTACAAATTCATTTACATTAATCTAATGCGGGAAAATAAATAATAAGAGACCGAAACCTGACCTCAACCGAGCTTACCAACACCGAAGCAGCTCCAAATACGATAAAACACTCACAAACAATTACGAATAATGCATAAATAATTTCCGGGTAAATAATAAATTTTTATCAAGCATGAACAATTTAATATGATTTTTTAGATGGTAAAACTCTATTTTTAAGCTAAGTTGGATTATTTAACCAATTAATTAATTAATTTACCACATTAAAAATAATAAATAATAATTTCATATTATTTGAAAACTTTTGAAAATCATAAACATGGAGAAAAGCATAAAAAGCACGAAAAATGACTGAAAAAATGAACTGAAAATGAGCTAAAAACCAGTTAAATCGTCATTGCTAGAGGGGTGGTTGTCCCCGCCACCACTCCGGCGGTGACCGTCATTGGTGGGTCGTTGACTGCCGCCGATGGGGAGGTGACCGCCGCCAGACCGGGGGCGAGGGCGGTTCTCCCTCTAACAACGCCGATTTAAACTCATTTTTAACGCAAATCCAGGTATATTACACCCGTAAACTCAAAATCATTAAGATCTTAGATTGGAATCAACTTTATTTTAGTAAATCTAGACGTAAAACACTCAAAATGATGTTAAATTTACAGATCGGGGGAAAAAGAACCCGAAAGTTGAAAAATCGCCGAGACCTCCACATGGGTAGAGGTCACCGCCAGCACTCTAGCCTTCACCGCCATAGGGGTGGTGGTGGCGGCTAGACCTATGGAGGTGACGACTACTCTTGTAGCTGTTTCCAGCGAATTTTCATCCTTGTAAAAAGAACCAAGAACAATAGGTAAAATACAAAAAAAATGCCAAAATCAACAACCAAAAATGCAATAAATGAGTAAATAAATAAAAGAACTCAGGTTTGTTACCTCTAGGCCTTCAATCTAATCTTTGAAGACTCGAATCAACACTTGGTGAGATCATTTTTTACGATTTTGAAGATTTGGGTAGTGTTTTTTTAAGAAAAGTCACTAAAAACCTATTTAATCAATTTTAACCTATGATTTTTAACCGATTTTAATGTTTAAGCTATAAGATCAAGCCTAAGAACAACTAAGAATTGAGATTAGAAGATATTAAACTCAGATTCTATGCTTTTCTTAAGCTTTCTCTCTCTAGTTCATCACTTTCTCTCTGTTATTCTTCATTTTCTCTCAAAAATGATTTTTCAATTCGACATTGTGAGAAAAATTCCCTAATTCTCTCTCCAAACAAGGCTTAAATACTTCTATACTAAAAAATACACCGACGTTGGACAAATTTTTAGGGAAATTTCGTGGCCCAATCACGAGGGGAGAGAGCAGAAAAAGTGACACGGACTGAAACAGTCCGTGCCAAGGTGACCGCCACCATTGTGGCGGTCACCATTGCCACCGGAGTGGTCGCCGCCACCGCCACCGGCTGCGGTGGCTCCTGCCGGCGAGGGGGAGACCAAGATATCTAGATATTAGGGATTAAAAGCTCGTTAAACTTAAAAAAATTCATAACTTTTGCTACGGTTATTTGATTTAAGTGATTCTTAATATTCTGGAATCCTCAGAGAGTCTAAAATCTAGGAAAAATAATGGGACTTCCTGAAAACGATCAAGTTTAGGAGAAGATCCTAAAGCAATTTACTGCACGCGAGAGAAAGATTACAGTTCATTTTTTAATGTGTTTTAATGATTTTTAAGCGTAGTCAAAGGTCCAAAATCATCTAAAAGGGTACTTTCCAAACATGATTCGACCCTAAAAGAATAGAATAACTAGTCCATAAAAGGTGAGAGCAAAAAAAAATCATCATCGTTCCAAGGCGACCGAAAAACCCGTGCTCACAGGCTGCCTCTTGGGAGATTGCCATTTGACTTAATCAAATGTGATCTCACGAAAGAGGATATAAGGTTATACCTGAGGTTTGAATTCTTTAACCGGTTGTCTACTGGAGCTGCCAGCAAACAACAAAGTTGATTTGGAGAATTTTGAATCGGTATCACCTTCGACCCCCCAATGGATTTGAGGTAGACTGCTGAGGTTGCCATTAGCGGACCTATCTAGAAAATTTTGACATATTAGTACTCATTGTGAATTATGTTCTATTTGTTAATTGATTATGTTAAAACAAAACTTTTTGCCCCTTCAATTAAGCAATAGAAACGAAAGACAAAATAAAAATCGAGTTAGAAATTTTTAGGTATTTGGAGGAGTTTGTTGTTCGATCGGTCTCTGAAAGTTACATGGAGGTGGCCCGGAAGGATTGAGAGCTACAAGGAAGTGCCTCGGAAGGATTGAGATCTGTATGGAGGTGCCCTCGAAGGACCGAGAGCTGTATGGAGGTGCCCCAAAAGGATCGAGATTTGAATGGAGGTGCCCGAAAGAATTGAGAGCTGCATGGAGGTGCCCCAGAAGGATTGAGAGCTGTATGAAGGTGCTTTGAAAGGATTGAGAACTGCATAGAGGTGCCCTGGAAGAATTGAGAGCTACATGGAGGTGCACCGGAAGAATCGAGAGCTGCATGGAGGTGCCCCGGAAGAATTTTTTGAGTTTTGAATTTTGGATCCTCAGATGGATTGCCCTTCGAGATTGCCGCATGGCGTACCTATGAAGGAAATTTTGAAGCATTAGTAAGTTGTATGAGTTACATTTTTATTGCTTAATTGATTTTGTGGAAACAAAAATATTTTTTCCCTTTCAATTTAGTAATAATAACGGAAGAATGAAATATAAATTGAGTTAAGATTTTCGGGGGTGCGGAGAGACTGCTGATGTCGAGCGTATAACTCGAAGGCATATTTCTATTAGAGATTAGATGATGTGGTAGGACTCAATTGCTAGGGTATGTACCCTTGATCTGTTTCTGCAGAAACTCATATAGAGGAATAGATAAAATATTTATGAACATTATGCATGAATGCATGAGCTACTAGGCTAATCTCATTCCATGTCCGATGACTTGTTTGCTTACTTGATTGACTTGCTTGAAGAGAGAGAGAATATATAAAATTGCATTTTCGCATAGATCAGGTGGGCATGCCTCTGGTAGAGGATTAGGGATGCATCAGTGCACATGTGGGGTTTATGTGTCATGATATCGAGGCTGAGGATGGTCACTTACTACATGCCTTACCACTCGCTAGGGTTGTTAAAGGAGACGAGTCAGATGTATAATGATTGTTGGATTGAGCATATCAAAGACAAGTGGGTGCATTAAGCGAAGTTTGAGATTATGGGTAACGGACCACTGGTCGGAGTCGAGCTTGGAGTAGACATGTGCAAAGGACAGATATGAATCCTTTGAGTCCACAAGGTTGTAGAGGATATCCATATGGTATGATTCTGATGATGATGATGATGCGGCTACCTCGATGTGATTAATGGCAGTCATTTATCTCTATATTTAATTGTCCTAATTTTTGCATAGACTTGCACATTGAGATAGGTCTACCAGACTTATCTATTATTTTGCTTTTATGTCCTAATTTTTGCCTCAACTGCCCTATTCAGGTTTTCAATCTAGTGGACTTTCCTGGCTTTTGCATAGGCCTCGCTTCTCTTCAGTTTATCAGGATTTTTGCCTTTTATTATTTTATTTTTTTATTTTTATCTCATGGAATCGGATTCACTGCATGGAACCTTGCATTTGACTGATCTGCAATGTTTTGCCTTTAGGGCCTAATATGCTCATTCAAGCACAAACACAAGAGTTCGGTAAAAGTGATATTTCCATTAAATGAAGTAAGTCTGAGTACATAATAATGATAACCATTTCTATTGACCAAAACTCTAGTGTTAGCTAGCCTACAGAGATTTTCTAGCCAACATGCTCTCTTGGCTAACTTCACCTTATCTTTTGCCCAGACCGCCCTTTTTGGATTTTTAGTCTAGCGGGTTATTCTTGCACCCTAACGTTTGCCTAAATGGTTTGCAGAATACCAAATAGCGGGTTATACCCTAATTTTTGCTCGAGTAGTAGAAGACCACTTGACGGGTGATTAATTTTATTTATTTTTTTATGTGCCACTTTTTTGGATTTGATTCTTTTTTGTTAGATATAATAATGCTTCGACCGACCCTGGTTGTTAGGGTTTACAAACTCATTACCGTCCATAATTCATTCCCCTTATGCTGAGTACCTTTTTTATTATGCAAGGTCCTTATGAATTCAGTCTGAAATTCCCCCTTTGGTCGGCATTTATAGGCTTCACTGTCTTTAAAATCGGATCATCAGCCTTCAATAGATACTTCTGATGCTTGACTCAGTAGTTGCATGATCTTGCAATAGACTATTGATGTATCTGATGGTTGATTGAGGTTTTTGGATGTTGCTTATCCATGATATTGGGTTGTTTGAATGCTGCTTTCGTCTATTCAGATTCTTTGAATTTGGATTCTAGCGTGGCTCTTAAAGATTTTATCTGAGTTTTGGTTGGTAGCATAGCTTCTATTCCACAGGCCAAGGAGAAAGGTGTTCAGTTCATGGGAGTTCTTTATACTAATTCAATACCTCTGAAGGGTGAATGATACCTCATCGGCTCAATCTCTGTACCTTGCGGTAGTCTTAGAAAGAAACTTCTTGAAAAGCTGGTTTATGGTTTTGTTTACCCTATTAGCTTGTGGTCTATACAGTGAGGATTTGCGGTCCTCATACTCATACTTCTTGATCAAATTGGTGGTTGCCTCTTGGTACCGAACCCCATCGTCTAAGATGATTTGATGAAGTAGGTCATACTGAGCAAAGATGCATTTCTCGATGAACTGGTCATCTTCTCGGTGGTGATGATGGTGTAAGGATCGGCTTCCCCCCATTTTAAGAGGTAACCCAGTCCATTTGATGATGAAGCGGTGTCCTTTGATTGATGAAGGCTGATTTTGCCAATCATATTTATCCCCCACACCGAGAATGGCCAATGAGGAGAGAAATTGGGAAGCTTGTGGGTGGTAGGGATTGGATATTGGTAAGGATCAATGATTAATTGAGGGTGGGAAAGTGGATAACGGGAGGGCTAAAAAAAGGTAAGCCTTGATTTTATCAAAGGCAATGTCGTAATCTCATCCCACAAAATAGGCTGATGCTTCTTTAGTAGCTTAAAAATGGGTTTGCACGTGGTCGAGAGGCATGCGATGAACAAATTGGCATACTGAACCTATCCAAGGAAGAACTGGGTTTCTTTCTCTGTTTTAGGCTTGAAGGTATGGTGTTCGACATTCTGACAATCAACTCTAGGTGCGTGTTCATGTGCGACCAGTCGAAATCATTATCATGATTTTTAAGCACTTAAATCATCTCTCTTTTTCTTTCAGAGGTGAAGTCATTAGAAATGGTTACCATTTTAGGTCTATCATCTGTACTCAAATTTATTTCAGTTAGGGAAACGTCATGAATTAAAACACATTGTGCTTATGATTAAATGTATGCATGGACCCATGAGGTGAAACATCAAGCAAATAAGTAAAATAAGAGTCTTTTATAAAATTAAATGCCTTAAAAGAAGAATTGTTCACATAAAAATACTAGAAAAAGAAAAGTTACATCATAAGATAGTCATCCTCCACAAGCGGAGGGTCTTGATTGGTAGTGTGGGTAGAGTTGACATCCTTGGTAGCTTCCATCAGTATGTCATCCAGGTCAAGACCCAGAACTCTCTCTTGTTCAGCTGATGACTTGTCTACTACCTTTGCTAGAGACCTTGCATATTTCTTATTAGCATCGGCCCCATCAAAACCTTTCAACTTCTCTTTCATCAAAATAGTTGTTACTTCACTTTCCTTATCACCTAGCTCAACAACTGAAATAGGTTTCTTGAGTGGATTATCGGAAACTGCCTCTAGAATGACCTCTACAGATAGGCTAGAGTCAATCATACTCACCTCTCCATCAAATTTTGGTAGAGGGTTCTCCATTGTGCTAGGCTTTCTAATGGGCTCTTCTGTCTTTCCTTCACTTACTAGATGGGAGATAGTGGCAGCCAAAGATCTGCACTGATTGGTTTGATGCCCTTTCTACACGTGGTACTTGCAGAAGTTCACTTTTTCCTCGGGGGTTAGAGGCCTATACTCTTGGAGATAATTAAGTTTTCCAGCTTCACGCAACTTGGTAAATATAACACTCAGCGGTAACTTCTAAGGGGAAACGAAGGGATTTTGGTTAGGTTCCGAACAGGTGCAGCTTAAACTTTAGAGATACTCTTTAGAGCTACAACTTGAATTATGAGTGTCTTGTCCTCGACTGGGACAGGAGCAACTTCAAAAGTTCCAGAATTGTTGTTCTTATTAAACAAGGGTTTGCCGCCATTTGGCTTATTAGCTCTCTCTTTCTCCTCTCTTCGTTCAATCTTCTCGGCCTTTTTGAAAACCTTTGTATATGAGTCATAAGAATCTGTCTCCATTTCCTTGCGAAAGATTGGGAGGGACCCTTCAAGAAGGTTCGGGATCATCTCCTTTAGACTGAGTTTTTACCTAAGAAGCACTTAGGTGGCTATCCACCGGTTATAGTAAGACTTGAAGGCCTCGCCTAGTTTTTGCTTAACGGCCTTGAGGTGCTGAATAGTGGTTTTAATCGTCGAGTTAAAACTATAGTGACCAATCAGGGCTTCTAAAAGGAGTTTTCAATCGAGAACCGTTTTAATAGGAAGAGTGTTGTACCATTCGAGAGCTGGCCCACCCAAGGTGCATGGAAATAACTTGGCTAGAACCTTACCACCGATTTTCTAGACTCGCATGATTGGCTCATACATCGTAATGTGAGACTTGGGGGGACCTTCACCATTGTAAGCCTCCATTCTTGGCATGGAAAAGTTCTTCGAAACCCAATCTTCATCCTTCTCTTCTTCTTTCTTTTGATCCACGGCTAAAAGCTGCCTCAAAAGCACCTTCACTTCAAGTGTCACACCCGGAGGTTCTGTGACCTGGTCGATTGGTATCACACCCGGAGAATGTGTGACCTGGTCGTTGAGAACAAAAGTGGCTCCAAATTAAAAAGGCGGAGGAGGTGATACAGTTTAAACACGGGGACGTGCTTGGTAGTTGGGATCAAAAGGGTTCAGAGGATAGATAGTCCCCCTTAGAGAGATTGTGAAATTGGAAGAAGAAGGTGCAAATGACATTAGAGGTGTTAGAGGAAGAGTAAAACCACGCGAAGGTATGGTCATTTGAGGAGTAGAGCCCCCTGAAAAAGTGGGGAAAACTAATGTATGAACAATCGGCCTTGTGTCTTGAGAAGGGGACACAAAGGTTGATGAAGAGAATGATGGGGGTGTCTGAGTGGCTAGTCTAAGACTCTGAGTAGGGAAAGTGAAGATCGAAGGAGCAAAGGATGGAGGTGGCTGAACTGAGCTCTATCCAAACTGAAACTGATTAGGCTGAATAGGCTGGACAGGTTGAGCAGAAGGCTGAATCTGACTCGGCGGAACTTGAACTGATTGAACCAAACCTTCACCATTATAAGCTGGCTCTGACTGACCCTGAGCTTGAATCACTAACCCTGATAGTCTCTGAGTATCCCTCTCTTCTCTCAAAATCGAGCGAACCTGATCATGGATAGTGTTCCTAAACAAATCAGACTGAAGAAACTAAGCCATAACACCGGCTATCTCTATACCCAACTATAACAAACCCTAATTCTAATAAGGGGGGAAGGAGAAGGAGTGCTCTCAATAGGTGAATCACTCAAACACGGATCAGACATGATTGGGAAATCAAATTTTGACAAGGACCTTACAACTGAACTTAAACCCAAAGAACGACAAACCTAGCAGTGATCTAGTCGGTGCCTAGTTGGACTGAGATGGTAGCGACACCTCAAACTAGTTCAAAATCGGGTGTTGATCAGCCCAAATTGAACCATGAATAAAATGGATGGTTTATACATTTATTCAAATGATGAATGCTATATACACAGGGTGGTTTAGAGAGACAGTGTAACGCCCCTCTCTATAGGGAGCGCCACGGTAACAATAAACACCCAATATAAAGTTTTAAACTCCAAATATTTTTCTCCAAATATTTCTCAATGTCACTTTACATTTCTCACTCTCTAGTACATGCCATTATTCTACAAACCATAATATTACATTAAAATATAAATCCACCTCGAATCTTTCCTTAATTGCTCTTTAAGCTGATCCACCTGTACCACTTTGGTCCAAGCTATCTACAAGTTCTCCACCTACGCGTAGAAAATCAACTACACGCTAAGCAATTTGCTTAGTGGTGTCCATAAAAAAAATAACAACTTTGAATATTTTTAAAATAGAAACAAAGTATATTTATAAGTCAAAAATAAATTATCCAACTTTATGGAACCAAATCACAAAACTTATATAGTCATCCTTTCAAAGTATAATCAAATTTATATCCAATTTTTCCAAATACTTTAACCACATATTGCCCAAAGTAAACAAGTCCTGAATAACGGTAAAATGGATACGGGAGCGGACAAGCCCGAAGCCAAAGCTTCAAAATCAATATATCGGTCAAGCCCGAAACCGAAGCTTCAAAAATCAATATATCGGTCAAGCCCGAAGCCGAAGCTTCAAAAATCAATATATCGGTCAAGCCCGAAGCCGAAGCTTCAATATCAATATATATATATATATATATATATATCATAATATCGGCCAAAGCCCGAAGCCAAAGCTTCAATTGTTTGTACAGTACTGTACCCCCCTTTATTGGCGCCAATCTACCCTGACCCGTATTCTACTCGTTTAATGAGGGCAATAAATCAAAGTAACATCTTAAAAATTCCAGTATAAACCATCAATCACAATTCAACATATCTTCAGTAATTAAGAAATCAAAATCCCAAATTTTTAAGCATCAAACTTCAATTAAAACTCAATAAAATCAATATCATACTTTCCAGAATTTTTCCAGGTTTCGTAACCTGACTTCCCCTGCATTTTTCACTATCAAAACATCATCCAATCGAAGAACTTTCTTCTAAACATAATTAGACACATGTCTTAGCTTTCCAAATCCACCAGAATCACAGAAATCCAAATTGTATAACCAAAGTTATGATCAAAATACTAAACAGTGTACAAAGCTGAGATTTTCCAAAAAACAGATTTCATGACTCAACTTCAAACCAAAATTTCACATTGAAAACGAACGAAATTCAACAAGGTTTCTTCTGAAGATATGTTCCTTACTTTCTGTAGATATCAATAAAATCAAGAATTGTTCAAATCGGATTTATATAACGAGAGAAAACATTAAAACAAAACAGGTATATAATCTGGAAAATTTCCCGAAAAACCGAGAAATCGAAATTCGGGACACAAACCTTTTTCTATGCTCTTTCTAGCTCTCTTCTACCCCTTTTGCCTTTGATTTACTTGCAATAGCTTCCTCTACAACAGCCATATATAATTCTATCAAGATATTGCATAAATAAACTTCCTTATACCATAAATATGCTTAATCTACCATAAATTCTACTAATTAAGCTTTAATTTCACCAAAAATCACTCACCTCAAACTCGGGTTACTATTCATCCGAATCTTAATTTCTGAAATCCTCCTCTTCTAGTCTTGATTGACTGAAATTGATGATGATAGAGGGCTTAAGGATCGATTTCTAATAAGAATTCGAAGTTGAATCGAAGAAATCGGAAGTTTTTGGATTAGGGAGAATTTGATAAGGAAAGGAAGAAATAGAAGAGAAGAAAAATGGTGGAGGTGAAGAGTGGTAAGAGAAGATGCTGGACATCATGTATGCATTTTCTCTTTTTCTTTTATTTTTTTTTTTTTTTTTAAATTTCCAATATTGCCCTTGGACAAATAATTAAATGTCCAATTCATCCTTCTTACTATAATTAGCTCTTATTTCCTCATGCCTTATATCCAATAACAACATTAACAATAAAAATAATTTCTATGATATTTTTAATACTATAGTAATTTATTATAAGCAAATTTTGGAAATTTCGGTTCGTTACAGACAGAGAGTAGAAGGGCTTATGATGCGAAGCTTATCCCTAAAATACATGAGGCGCGTGACTCCCTTGCTATGCCTTAGCGAATTAGGTATGGTTCCTCGGGACCCAAACGATCTTATGCCTTTTGTTAAACTCCCCCTTCAACCGAAGGGAGAGTAAAGGTAAGTAAAAGAATAAAATAAAGGTCGGCCACATGTGGCCTATGCATGGATTTTGCATGAATGAGCACAACACAAATAGCATACGATAAGCGATACCACTTCCAACCTTATGACTCCCACGCAACGCCGTTCAAAAAATTTGGGCCTTAACTCTAACACCAATGAACGGCAAGAGAGTATGTGACCTCATTCTAAAACATGCATATTTTAGTGATTTCCTAAGGGAAAGCTACTATGGCCTATCTAACGCGGTTCATGGTCTCAAACTAGTGAGGATGTAGAGGGCTCTCGTTTACCTTGATTCCACGTACCTTAACCACTCCTCAAATGAGTGCTATCGCATGAGTTTATGTGTTGGTTGTAACGAGTGGTCCACCCACAAAGTATCCCCAATTCATGACGGGCATTAGTGATACAAGTGAGCTTCACGGGGTGAAAAATGGACACCATAACCTAACCTAGTATTCTAGCTACGCGATGGATGAAAAAGGCATAAGAAAAAAAGAAGGTTTGATTTAAAAAATGATTTTGACACATCATCAAATCCTTTAACAAATTTTGAAAAAGAAAAGAGTTTTTCAAATTTTAAGTCAGAAAGGACAATCCCCAATAGAGCCGCCACTGTGAGCAAACGACCTTTTTCCAACCCCTTAAAGGGGGCGGGAAAAATAAGGACCGCGGTGAAGCGAGCCAAAGGAGAGCCCTCGTTTTAGAGGCGTGTGTTGAAGTTAATATTTTAGTTCAATTTACGTGTTAGAGGAGGCGAGATCATAATCTCGTCCTTCAGATAGAGTCGCCACCCAATTCAACTCAACTAGGAATTTTTGGTACGATTTGCCCATTGGATGGTAGACCGCACCTTAATTAGAGATTTTAAGCTCGGATGATGTTGTCTATTCTTCATTTTATAAATCAAATCATTTATTTTTCAATAAAAGTTCTTTAGTTCTTATGCGATCTAAATCCTCCTAGTTTAGAATTTTTGGTTTATATATCCGTTCATCATACAGCGCGGCATGCAAAAAGCGATAAAATAAAGCAAGTAAAATAATTATTACGTGGCTTTACAAATTTCTATACATTTTTCTAATACGAGAAAATAAATAATAAGAGACTGAAACCGGGCCTCAACAAGCTTTCCAACACCGAACCAGCTCCAAATACGATAAAACACTCACAAATACTCACAAATAGTGCATAAATAATTTCCGAGTAAATAATAAATTTTTTCAAGCATGAACAATTTAATATGATTTTTTAGGTGATAAAACTCCATTTTTAAGCCAAATTAGATTATTTAACTAATTAATTAGTTAATTTACCACATTAAAAATAATAAATAATAATTTCAGATTATTTGAAAATTTTTGAAAATCACAAACATGGAGAAAAGCACAAAAAAGTACAAAAAACAATCGAAAAGGAGCTAAAAATCAGTTAAACCGTCATTGCTAGAGGGGTGGCAGTCCCCGCCACCACTCTGGCGGTGACCGCCGGGGCGGGGGTGGTTCTCCCTCTAACAACGCCGATTTAAACTCATTTTTAATGCAAATTCAGGTATTTTACACCCATAAACTCAAAATCATTAAGATCTTAAGTTGGAATCAACTTTATTTCAGTAGATTTAGACTTAAAACACTCAAAATGATGTTAACTTTACAGATCGGGGGAAAAAAACCTGAAAGTTAAAAAATCGCCAAGACCTCCACAAGGGTAGAGGTCACCACCACCACTCTAGCCTTCACCGCCATAGGGGTGGTGGTGGCGACTAGACCTATGGAGGTGACGGCTGCTCTTGTAGTGTTTTGTGGCGATTTTTCAGCCTTGAAAAAAGAATCAAAGAACAATGAGGAAAAGACCCAAAAAACACTACAATCAACAGTAAAAAAACGCAATAAATGAATAAATAAATAAAGAAACTCAGATTTGTTACCTTTAGGCTGCGAATCTGCTGTTTGGAGACTCGAATCAACCCTTGGTGAGATCCTTTTTGATGATTTTGAAGATTTTGGTAGTGTTTTTGTGGAAAAGTCACTAAAGACCTATTTAATCAATTTTAACCTATGATTTCTAACCAATTTTAATGTTTAAGCTGTAAGATCAAGCCTAAGAACAACTAAGAATCAAGATTAGAAGAGATTAAAGTTAGATTCTATGCTTTTCTTAAGCTTTCTCGCTCTAGTTCATCATTTTCTCTCTCTTGTTTTTTATTTTCTCTCAAAAATGATTTTTCAATTTGAAATTGTGAGAAAAAGTCTCTAATTCTCTCTCCAAACAAGGCTTAAATACTTCCATACTAAAAAATACATCGACTTTGGGCGAATTTTTGGGGAAAATTCGTGGCCCAATCGCGAGGAGAGAGTGCAGAAAAAGTGACACGGACTGAAACAGTCCGTGCAAAGGTGACAGCCACCATGGCGGCAGCTCCGGCCAGCGAGGGTGAGATCAAGATATTTGGATATTAGGGATTAAAAGCTCGTAAAACTTCAAAAATTCATAATTTTCGTTATGGTTATCCGATTTAAGCGATTCTTAACATTCTGGAAACCTCAAATAGCCTAGAACCTAGGAAATATACTGGAACTTCCAGAAAAAGATTGTGTTTAGGAGAAAATTGCAATACAGTTTACTGCTCGCGAGAGAAAGATTACGGTTCATTTTTTTAATGTGCTTTAATGATTTTTAAGCGTGGTCAAAGGTCCAAAATAATCAAAAAAGGGTACTTGCCAAACGTAATTCCACCCTAAAAGAATAGAATAACTGGTATATAAAAGGTTAGAGCAAAAAACTCATCATCATTCCGAGGCAACCGAAAAGTTCATACTCACAACGCTAAAGATATAATGAGAAATTTCCTTTTAATGTAAGAGCATTTTTTTTAAGTAGTGTTACAGTTGACATAATGAACCAATCACTCAACTATCTACGTGCTTTAAACTTTAAAGTAATCATATGTTGCTCCTAATGAGCCATGTTGTAGCAAATTAAGTACAACAAGATGAGTTGCTTCTAATTATCTAAACTATAGAAAAATGATATAATTAGAAAACTAAGCACTGACCATCACTAATTAATATCAAGTCCATTGTATTTTGTACTAATCTTAATTAATTACTCCAACAATTGAGCATCCAACGCACAATTTCGTAGACTTTTCACCATTAAGTTAGGTTCCCTTAAATTCAATTAAGTCCACTTGGTTCTGCTAACTGTCCTTAATTATAATAATTAGGATAATTTTCTTCCAAGAAATTAAATAAACCATTATAAATCAAACTTTGTGTAATATAAATACATCCCAACTAGTATAACTCAAACAACCACTAATAATCCATCAATCCCATTTCAAAATTTCATCTTAATTTTCTTCTCTTACATTATTAGTACACTTAGCAAGCCTACAATATGAGAAACAAGTCAAACAAGGCAATCAAGCTCGTGAAAATCACGAAAGTACCTCTCAAAATTCTTTGCAAGGCAAGAGATATTTACGTGCAAGGTATGCTCGGTTTCTCTGGCGGTGCTAAGGTTGGGTATTCAAGTGTAGGCGTAGGTGGCGGTGTTGCTCGTCTGCCTAAGAGTCTTAGTGTGAATTCATCGTTGGAAGTGAGTGAGGAGGAATACCGGCAACTTTCGAGATTAATGTCAAATAAGGAAAGTGAAGTGGGATCGTGCGTGCAGTTCAGTAACAAGCAACGAGACGGGAAATCTCGCAACATGGATTTTGATGGAATGAAAAGAAGTTATAGTGTTGGGTTAGGAAAAATTGGAACAATTGATGAGGATAGAGATTGTTCCTTTAGAGAAGTTGTTAATGTTAGTAATTTGTACCCTAGAGGCAAAAATCATGCAATTAAAAAGAAAAATATTATCTATCATTAAAACCAAACGGTTAATTTTTTTTGAAGCAAAGATGTATTGGGTGGATTAGTCATTAGTGTATGTTGTACTCCCTCTATCTTTTTTTATCTATCACTTTAAGGTTCTCATAAAAAATAATAAAACATTTATTACACTGTTAAAATAATTAAATTGTCCTTGTACCTTACTAAATCTATCTTTCTTCTTAACTACTCACTTATAATTTTATCAATTCATCATCTCTTTCCTAATTAATGTAGGAGGTTATAAAAAAATGTAGGAGTAAAGTGTAGAAAAAATTGTAAAAATTGCATTGATAATCTAAAGTCACAATTATAAAAAGTCAACATAGAAAGGCTAAAAAGACAAATAAAAAAAATATGGAGGGAGTAATTAATAAATGGGTAAACTTCAAAAAGTACCATGTATTTTCACTCATTTATAAATTGAGGTCTAAGGAACTTTTTTTTACAAAACATGGTCTGTGATTTTAAAAAAATTGCATATAAAGGATTTTTAATATTAAATTATATCACGAAAATAAGTAATCGTGTTCTTTTTTATCTGAATTTTTAGAGGATGATTATTAAAAATACAATACACACTGGTGAATTTTTTTTAAATTTTTTTACTAGTGCAAATATTTTTTTTATTATATTATGATAATAAACTTTAAAAATCATAAAAAAGTAAAAAAAAAATCTCCAAAAATTACTCAAATATGACGTATAAGTTAATTAATAAGATTACATAATTAGAGTATTGAATTGTTAAAAATATTCGATGTAACACCAATATTTTGAATTCGTGTACCCCTTTTGCAAATTTTTTGAAACCACAAACCCTGTTTTGCAAAAAAAATTTCTCAGACCCATTTTACAAATGAGTGAAACCACAAAGTACTTTTTTAAAGTTTAGCCTTAATAAATTCCAATTTATAATTTGTGTTAAATGGTTAAGATTGCAATATTACTTGAAATAACTTGAAACAATCTTTATTGATATTCAATTTCTTTTGTAAAAAAACATATATCTGATTGTGATGATTGATTTCTAGTCACAACCAGCACAATGTATGCATGATTGTTGAACTATTCAGAGCTCAAAGCATATAGAGTAAAAAACATTTGACAAGTATATATTTAAGGCAAAGTATTGGAGAATAAATAATAATCTGACACTGTAAATAAATTGAGACTATAAAAATGAAATAAATGATATAAATTGAGTCTTAATACGAACTAATTAGCACTATATAATATAAATTTAACACACGCAAGCATTTGCTCACTTATACAATCAAGTTAAACGGTCTTTAAACCTATAAATTCTCTTTTGTTTATGTATATAAATACTCGTTTATTTCCACATAACCATCTCGCAATTTTGGCCATGTTCACTTGGACTACAATTTATTTTAGTTTAGTTCAGTTCAGCTATACGTATTTATAAATTCACATTGAAATAAGTTCACTTCAGTTCAATTATATGTAGTTATAAATTTACACTGAAATAAATTCAGTTCATTGCAGCTCACTTCGATTTAGTTCAGTTCAATCAACTTTAGTTCAGTTCAGTTCATCTTTCAGAAGTTGAAAAAAATATGACCTTTATTTTTGTACTTCTTCTAACATGAGTAGTATTTAGGTAAAATTTACATTTTTATGTATTATATAGATTTTTTCTTTGTTATTTTTGATTGAAACATTATATATTTTGGTTAATTTGGAAAGAAAGTGCTAGTTAACTTGGGATTCCCAAAAATTTAACATATATTTTTTATGAATAAACTTCATCATATTGCTTAAAATAAAACTATATTCTGTGTTATTTTAATACCAGAACAACCTACATAAATGTATAATTTAAGCATATGCATGTGAAGAATATGTAATAAACAATATACAGAAAAATTCAACTTATTATAAAATTAAAGGTGGAGCTTTTTTACAATATAATAGTGTAATTATTTTATTGGGCAAACATTGGAAGTCTTAAAAGGAATCTTGAGTAGCTACCAATCACTCTCTAATAAATTAAGGAAAATTTTCAGTTTTACCAATTTTTTTTTTCTAACTTTAGGTTAATTATCTAAAGTTTATATTAAGTTTTTAATCAATTAAAATATGCTTTTTGTAAGCCATATTTACTTAATTACTAACTTTTATACGATTTTCATTATAACAGAAATATATCAGAAATATATTTGATATTTTTCTAATATTTTTCAGATATATAACAAATTTTATAATAGATGTATAACAGATTTGTAGTAGATATATAATAGATGTATAACAGTTATAAAAGAACATCCAAATAAGTGTTGAAACAAAAAAAACGCAGCAGAATTCCTCTTCAATTGCTCAGAATCAATTAGGAACTATTTTTAGAGAGAGAAAAAATCGCAGATGTGAAAGAAAAAATTACAGATGGAACGAAGAATAATGATTATATCTGATATATATCGAAAATATATCAGATATATATCTGATATATTTCTGATATATGACATATTTTGTTTAGATGTATAACATATTTGTAGTAAATATATAACAGATGTATAATAGATACAAAAGAACATCCAAATCAGTATTCAAACAAAAAACGCAGCAGAATTCCTCTTCAATTGCTCAAAATCAATTCAAAATTGCTTTAGTGAGAAAAAATTGTAGATGGATCGAAGAATAACGACTATATCTGATATATATATATATATATATATATATATATATATATATATATATATATATATATAAGAAATATATCGTATGCGTATTTGATATATTTCTGATATATGACAGATTTGTAGTAGATGTATAATAGATTTATATCAGATAAATATTAGATGTATAACAGATAGAAAAGAACATCTAAATCAGTGTTGAAACAAAAAAAAAACGTAGTAAAATTCCTCTTCAATTGCTTAAAATTAATTCGAAATTGTTTTAGTGAGAAAAAATTGCAGATGGAAAGAAAAAATTGTAAATGGAACAAAGAATAATGATTATATCTGATATATAACATATATATATCAAAAAATATTAGAAATATATCAGATACATATATGATATATTTAGAAATATATCAGATACAAATACATATCTGATATATTTCTGATGTGACAGATTTATTGGTAGATGTATAACAGATTTGGTGTAGATATATTATAGATGTATAATAGATACAAAAGAATATCCAAATCAGTATTGAAACAAAAAATGCAGGAGAATTCATCTTCAATTGCTTAAAATCAATTCAAAACTGTTTTTAGAGAGAGAAAAATCGCAGATGCGAGAAAAAAACATATCGATATTGTTTGATTTGCGCAAAACACGGATTATAGAAGGAAAACGATAATGAATAAATGATTCAAGATAAGAAAACGCAAAATCGAAGAACTAAACGAGACAAAATTTTAATTTAGAAATCGAAAAAGAACAACAGAATTGAGATTGAAGAACGCAGAAACACTATTGAACAGAAAGCGGGAGAGAATTGAGAAGATGAAGCACATAGAGTTTCCGAATAAAGGCAAATTGAATGAAGAGTTTGAGTTTATATGGAGAGCGTATTATGGTTAATAACTTTTTAAAATATTTTAAATAGGTTGAACGCATATTCTTGTGGTAGTTAGGTAATTAATTTACATAACTTGGTATATTTAGATGCTTTTCCCCAAATTAAATAATTGAAAACAATTGTTTCATACTTTATGAATCATTTATAGAGAAAAAAATTTGGAGCTATTGTTCCATATATTTCTCTTATAATCTATTTATAATTCATTGGATCAAGTGGCTTGGGCCTAAGGATGTCTAGGCTCATCTCTTATCATTAGGCAATAGCTAATATAAGATAAGAAAAGTATAATGATTATAAATATCTTTTCATGATCTTTTTCTAAAATATAAATATAAATAAAATTTAAATTTATCTTTCAACTATATAAGAGATTTCAGATAAAATTGATGTACTACTTTTTCTATATTTAAATTAGCACTTTAATTTATCAAATGTTAGGTCAAGTTTATTGCTTCTTCAAATAATATACGATCATGTGAAATCCTAGTAAAAGGGTGATGTTGCCTTACTAATTGAAAGATCAAATAATATTAATTATCATGGGATTTTTCCAGTATTATCAAAACCGTACCGTACTGATCGGTTTAATTAATTTTACCATGAATTGGCCATGACTACGGTATGATTTAATTAAGATCGATTTTTTAAAAAAAGTTATAACAACCTTTTAAAAGGTTGCAATAGACTTAAAAAGTGTTACAAAAGATAAAAAAATTGACAATTTCTACCGGAAACAATCAAAAGCATTCTAAAACCATCTTGTAAAGCAAAAAAAGCGTTGCAAAAGACAAAAAAGCATTGCAATAGCCATTGAAAGGTCTAAATAAAACAAATTCTTTTAAAAATAAAAAATCGCTAAACCACTAATTATACCGATTATATCGATAGTACCGCATACCATTAATTTTACCGGTATGATGTTGAGTCCAATATTGATAACACTGGACTTTTCATTGGTTAATCTCCATACAGCCCCAGGCTTTAAACAGAATGCATAAACACATAAATTAGACTACCCACTTGGGTATATGCAACAAAGCACATATAAAATTGGGAAAATTCAGACAACGTTGGTCCAACTAATAAGCGGCTTGGTATCGCTTAAGTAATGTCTTGAATTCGAGTTTTAGTGAATGCAAAAAATCCTTGTTGGGAGACTCACCCACCACAACTAGGTGCGCGATCCGGGTCGAATCTGGATGTGATCGACGTAAACTCCGATGAACCAGTTGGGCAATAAAAAAAATTTAGAAAATTCACGTTAACGTTAAGTATATAAAACAGAAAAATAAAAGTAAAAGTAAAGAATTGAAGCGGAAATTTTTAGAATACTCTCACCGATATAATCGCTCAAATTGTTAATATCCTTTACTGGATGCCTTTCATATATATTTTTAAAAAAAAATTAAAAAATAATAATTAAAATATTTTAAATCCAAATTTATTTTAGTATAAATAAATTCCAATCTACATTGAAATTCCTATGGACATTAGCCTTTCACTTAAGATATCTTTTACACAAGGGATTTGCTTTGGTTCAGAGTATTTTATACTATTTTGATGTATATAGTGATCTCTGTCGTTTAGCTTTCGAACGTTTTTTGTAGGGTTTGATGCTTGAAGCCGAAACTCCCTTCATAAACACCTAGATTTACAGTGATTTTATCAGCTGAATTAAACTGCGAGTAACCCAACGCATCGTTAATTGCTATAACTAACCAATAATATGAGAAGGAAGGCACACGAGACAATCAAGCTTATAGTTCAAGAGATCACAAAAGCAGTTGTTAGGATTCTATGCAAGACAAGAGGTATTTACATGAAGTGTGTGGTTGATTTCTCTAGTAATTTTAAGGTTGGCCACGGAGGATTTGGGGTCGCTCATCTGCCTAAGAGTTTCATTGCCAATTCTCCGAGAGAAATCGACAAAGAGGAGTTCGAAGTACTTTTGAAATTATCATCTAAAAGTGAGTACAATGAAGAATTGTATTACAATAAGCAAAAAGATGTGATCATGAATTGTAATAGAGTGAAAAGAACTTATGGTGTAGGGTTGGAAAATATAGGAACAATTTATGAAGATATAACTTGTTGATTTCGAGGAGTTGTTGATATTACAATAAGCAAAACTACATATATAAGTAGAGCTCTACTGAAGGGCAAACGCTTTCGGCTGCTAAATTTTTTTTTTTTACAAATAAAGGTATTTTTTACAGTTTGACTCTCTAGTAGCTAAGGTAGCCCCATCTTTCTATTAAATTTGCCCATTGCTAGACAAGTCCTAACCTTCTTCAGTCTCTTTCAGCGGCGGGTTAACCCAACCCTTAACATCTTTGAATCATCAGAAAACAGTATACCGAATCGATAATATACTAACATGCATGTCACGAGGGTGGAATGGACAAAAGAGTGATACTATAAAGTCCAAAAATTTCTTTTTGACCCCTGAATTCGGGCTCTCTATTGACGTGTAATATATGTAGTGATGATATCACTATAAGGATGGGTTTCATTTTTAGCTACCATGACACTCTTTGTGGCCTTTATGTGGTCGCTATTGATTTTTTTCTATAAATTAATAAATTGTTAAAAGGATGTCTATAGTATTCAAGGTATACACATAACATAGATTTATAAGTAAACCTGTTCACGGGCTCAGGAATCCGTCCGGCTCGAGCCTGCTCAAATGGTCTAGGTTTGGGCTCTCATTTTTTTCCAAAGTCTGGTCCGAGTCCGAGCCTGCTAAAGTCCGATGTTTTATGGTCGGGCATGATTTTTATGTAAATACCCGAGCCTGACCTGATGAATAATTATTATATTTATTAAATATTTATATAGTATATTTAATTATTGTTTTTGATTTTTATATTTTATTCTATTGAATTTTTACAATAATTCTATCTATTTATTAAATTATTCAAGTAAAAAATGTAATTACATGTAAGATTTTAACATATTTAGAATACCAAAAAATAAAAAGAAATCTATTTATGAGTATTAAATCGGGCTTAAAAATGACCTCTAAAGTTCTGCCTGATCAGACCGAGCTTGAGATGATATTTTTAGTTAAAATCTCGATTAAATTGGACCTGAATCCGGCTCGACCCGTCCGACGGTATAGATTTATGTAGTATCAAATTGTTACATTGTTTTCCATGTGTATATAATTCCAAGGCAATCATTAACGGAAACCATTAATTAAAACAATATTTATTTAATAACAAATGTAAATTATAAAATAGCAATGATCTCCTCGTGAACCAATGTTTCTTCTAACTTTGTCTATAAAAACTGTATTTTATTCTATTTTAAATGGAATAGGAACTTATGTTGAGTCAATAAGCTCCTCAATTATTTCCTAATAGAAATAAAATAATAGTAGCAATACTTAACAACTGATTGAGAAGTGGAATTAACCAAATAATGCATATATGCGCAATTTATATATTATATATGTGTTAATAATCTAATAAAAAGGTACTAAATATTTAATTTTATATAAAAATTCCTTAATTAAAATTTATTTTGGAACAAAAGTTGTGAAGTGTTGTTTCTCATCGCTATTTGCGGACAAGTCCGGCACTAGGGTGGACAACGGATGCCATCACTTAGGATCTATAGTTGGAAGAGGTCTAAAAATAATTTTTTATTTAACGGTTTAATTGTTATTAATTAAAAGATAAAAATAGATACAAATAAATATTAGTAGAATTGATAAAGTCTTTTTTTAAAGTTGTAATATGACAGAGGGCAAGAGTTCAATTTCTAGCTTTTACTTTTATTACATTATTTTTTTTATTAAATGATCTATATTATTATTTTTAATATTAATTTACCTAAACCCTCAAATTATCAGTGCGACCTATCGGTGGATTGGGACATTATAATTGAAACTTCCGTAACATAGAAACACATTGATGGGCAATGTATAACCAACCAAATTGTATTGAATAGTAACTTTATTTTCCCGTATCTTTTATCAATACATTATTGATTTGTTTCAGTAAAAGCAAAATAATAATACCAATACGATTTTTGGATTGTTATTTACCACCTATATTTACTTAAAAATATTCGTATTAATGTCAATAATATCTTTAATAAAAGGTGGGGTGAATAATTAGGTAAAAAATAAATGAGAGATTTTCATTAAAAATATTACTTACATTAGTGCGGACGCTTTTAAATAAATACGGGCTATATCTAAAATAAACACGGGCGATATTACGATTTCCTTACTTTTTTTCACACGTCTATCTCTTATGAATATGCATAGATATAAAAATGAAGTCAATTCAAAGCTTGATGTTACTTCCAGGAAAGTAATTAATTTAAATATCCTTTTTTTTATAAATATGGATTGAATTCAAACCTAATTATGTAATATAAAAACATCCCCAAACTAGGAATAATTACCAATCCCATTATACATCTCTCAAACCTCTAAGTTTCATTCAAAAATTAACATGAGAAGCAAAGAAAACAAGATAACAAAGTTCATTCAAATAACAAAAACTCCTATTAAATTTCTATGCAAGGCTAGAGATGCTTATGTCAAGTGTATGCTCGGTTTCTCCGGTGGTTATGGGACTCATGGAAATGCTGGACTAGGCGGCGGCGGTATTGCTCGTTTGCCTAAGAGTTTTAGCGTTAATTCTTCAATGGAAATCAATGAAGAGGAGTTCAGGATGCTCTTAAGGCTAATGTCTAAGAATGAAAGTGATCACTTTGGATCGTATATGGTATGTAACGAGGAACAAGATAGGATATTGAATCATAACGGGATGAAAAGAAGTTATAGTGTTGGATTAGGAAAAATTGGAACAATCGATGAGGATAGAGCTTGTTCATTTAGGGAAGAAGATGTTGATGTTCATAATTCTTGTCCTAGAAGTAGAAGTCATGCTATTAGACAAAGAGTTATCTATCATTAGAAGACTAAGTTCGTTTCACCTTATAATCCATTTAGTTCAGTTCAGTACTACGTACTACAATAATTTTACACTGAAATAAGTACATTTCAGTATATCTTAATACGACTACTTGTAAGTTGAAAATAGCAGTACTTAAACATGCTTAATGAAAGATGTAAAACCGATACATACAAAAGTTGTATTTCTTTATATACATTGAGATTCGGATTAGTTTAATTGCTAGTGTGTTATGGTTCATAATTTCTTTTACCAATCACTTGAAAAATAGTAGGTTACAAATATCCATTAAGATTAGTTTGACTGTAAAATCTCTAGCTATAATAATACAAAATATAGTTTAACTTCAACTTATATATGTGTCATCTAAATAACTTATCATGTAATATGATAGGGCAAAAGGGCCTTTACATGTTTGGTCTTTTTGCTATTCATATTACTCATTTGATCTCTATGTTATGCAATTCATTGCCTTTTTGAATCTGTGCTATGAAATTATTATCCAATAAGTCCTTATACTATGTAATTTATTATCTTTTTAGGCCTCGTGCTGTAGAATATCTCTTAATATAACTATGCACGATATGCATTAAAAGGATAAAAAAAATAATAAACGGCCAAATAGGTAACATAACAAGAGGAACTAAATGAATAAATAGATTGTTCCAAAAAAGGTGGTTATGCCTAATATAATATTTTTTTGGTAATTATTACAGGTATCTTCATTGAGATAATCTTGTTTGGGGTTTAGCAACAGTTAAGGCTCCCCACCCCTCACAACAAGTGTATTTAGTAGAATTTAAACATTATTCTCCTCTAACTTACTCAACCTACTTAGCCAACTGAGTTACACCTTGTTGGTTATGTCAATGCCTAATATAATATAACAATTAATTAGTGAACAAATCTGAATTAAGAAAAAGGTAATAAATTAAAAAAGCCTCCACCCTAAAATAAAAGAATACTTATATCAAACAGGTCTACGGAGCAATGTGGCCTATTAGCTCAGTTGGTTAGAGCGTCGTGCTAATAACGCGAAGGTCGCAGGTTCGAAACCTGCATGGGCCAAATTTTTGTGTTTATTATATTTTTCTTATTTTTCAATTTTAGTGTAATTGGGCCATCGTTTCCATTTGCCGGGCCATGTTTATATAAAAGTCAAGGTCAAAACTTTGGATTAATTTTTTTAAAAAAATATTTGAACTTGTATATAATATATTTTATCAAATAAACATTTATTTAAGTCGTACCTCCATGTATCTTCACAAATAAGAATAGCAGATAAAATAATTCAAATATTTGCTACGTTATCAAAATCGTACCGGATGTTATATCGGTGAAGATTTTAGTATGTGGTATTATTGATACTTTTAATTTAAGTAATTTTACAAAACATCATACTGGTTTTTTTGTAACTCTTTCTGAGTCTTTTGCGATTCTTTCTGGGTCTTTTGTAACGCTTCTGAGTGTTGTCATAGCTTTTTTTTAAAAATATTTTTAAATTAACCGTACTGTAGTCATAACTAATTTTTAATAAAATCGATTGAACTAACCAATATGGTACGATTTTGATAACGCTGAATATTTGTACCCTGAACAAAGGTTTCAAGGAGGAAATCATATCCTATAAACTATGAGTGGAAAATTTTATTGAAAACATAATTGAGAAAAAGTTGCAATTTTTGACATTCAAATAGTTAGTTTTGCAATTATGATCTTTGTAGTTATACGTTGAAGCTTATTAATATCATACAGTTTAGCTTGTTTTTAAAATAAAAATTGTGTTTATATTTTTACAAAACAATAATATGTAGTATTTTTTTTTTGGTTAGACAATAATATGTTGTATTAACTTTACACAAAAAGGATCATTGTAATCCTTTTCTTTGAATATCCTAATATTTTTATAACGGTGAAAAAATAAAGTAACTGTAAGTAGGGTCGGTCCTAATATTTTAAGAGGCTAGGTAAAAAAGTAAATAACGGCTCATTCGATAAAAAAAATTCATGTAAACTTTAACCATTTTGAATATAAAGTACATTTTTAAGATTTTTTTATTGAATATTAAGCCATTCCTAACTTGTTAGGAACTTAGGCCCCGTTGTTTTCAACTTATTTTTTGTTTAATTCAGTTTAGTTCGGTACCAATCAGTTCAGTTCAGTACCATTCAGTTTAGTTCAGTTCATTTTCAGTATACAGTATTCAATATTCAGTATTCAGCATTCAATATTGAAAATTCAATATTAAGTTTCAGTTTATACATTATATCAATATTATTAATGTATATTATTATTCATAAATATTAAAAAGCAATGAATATTAATGATAATATCATTTCAATTTCAATTTTAGTTCATTTCTATCTGTACATTATATGAATATTATTAATTAATATCAGTAATTACAAATAACAACAAAGAAAAAGAAACCAATAATAATATTTTTAAAATTTTTAATTATTATTTCTACCATATATAATTTTGTAAGAAAAATAAATAAATAAATGTAATAATATTTTATAAATATTGATAACAGTTAAAATAATAATGTAATATTCATAACAATAGTTACAATAAATAATAATAATAATAATAATAATAATAATAATAATAATAATTTATTAATGGTATATTTAATTATTATCGTATGTAACAATTAATAAATTTTATTAGAATGTATAGTATTATTTAAAGTGTTATTAATTATTATGTATTTTAATATTTTTAAAATATTATTCATATTATTAATTATAATTCAGTTTCAGTATTTTCAGTTTCAGTACCATTCAGTTCAGTTTTAGTACAATTCAGTTCAGTTTAGTACCATTCAGTTCAGTTCAGTATCAATCAGTTCAGTTCAGTTCAGTTCAGTACGCCTATTTATCAGTTGAAAAGAACAGGGCCTTATAGGTTAGTTATGAAACCGAAGCCCTTTTATGGTTCCCATTTTTATGTACGGCTTCTTCGATTTCGTGCGATTTAGAGCTCATTTGAAAGTTTATGGCAGTAAAACCTCTATAAATTAATAATATTGAAACCGAGATATTTTATTAATTTAGTGAGATATTCTTATATCAATAAATTAATAATTTATTAATTTAAAGAAGTTTTAAGTCCAATGTACATTCACAAATTAATTGAATTTATCAAGTTTATTATTTTTGAATAAGTAAAAAGTTAGTTCATGGTAAAAAAAAATTACAAAGACAAGTTTCAAGGCATTTTTTCTCCATGTACATTAAACATGCTTAGAAATTGATCACTATAAAATTTCCATTGAAAATTATTAAAATCACATCAACTATAACTCCTAAACTAAAAGGTATTCAATCTTACTAGACAATCTTAGAATCTAGAATCTTGTATTAATTATTAATTTATAGTTTCGTTATGATCAATATATATACACTGGGATTTAAAAAAGTTATTATCTTATTATTTTACTGATTAAGGTCTAATTTTATACTGGTCCCAAGTTAGAACTGGATAAATTATTAATTTTATCGAGGTTATTAATTTATCGAGTATTAATTTATAGAGGACTTTTATTTTTTTTTATATAAAACTAATTTCGACTCGTTATATGTTCGGATTTTGGTGAGTTTGGACTAAGTCGAGCTTATATCAATGCATATCGGGAAATACAGGGAATTCAAGCTTTTAAAGATGTTTTTCCTTTTTACCGACCTGCTTTTTCTTTAGCTCTATACCACTTTTTTCATTCCCTTTTTTCCCAAATCTGACCGACTTCGATTTCTTGTTTCTCCTTCTAGTTTTCGATTTTGGTTGAGTTTTTCTTTTTTCTGGCGATTTTTTGGTTTTCCGGCAATTTTGTTATTCTTTTAACCTCAATTTTTTCATCTTTTCGTATTTAGATTCACTTTTTGTGAATATTACAAGTTATGTTTTGTGTATTGAATTTGTATTTTATGAATCTTACAAGTTGTTTTCCTCATCTTTTCTGGATCTGAATTTTTCTCTTGTATTTTCCCTTCTAGTTTGTTGTACATGTAATCCTCAGCCTGTAGTTCTTAATTTGTAATTTTCATTTGCATACTTGTTTGCTTTTTTTTTTTTAAGTTGTCTCGTATCGGCGTACAATAATAACAAAGGAAAACATTATCCCACCCCGTTCGAGCGTAGACTTGAACCTGCGATCTCTAAGATCACAACTTCAAGGCTCAACCACTAGACCAAGCCTTTACCACTTGAATACCTGTTTGCTTGCTTTGTGATTTTTTCTATAATCCACTGTGCTTCATGATTTTCGTTTGTATATTTTTCCTCGATCATGGTTAATTTAGTATAAAAGGTAAGGATAAGAGCTTTTGTACCTGATATAATAGTTATTTTCCACTTTTCGATCTATGATGAACCATTTTTTGTTTTAATGACTAATATAAGAGCTTATATACCACTCTTATACTTAGTATAAGAGCTTTTATTCCAATATTTAACTCCTTATTTTTTGTAAGATCTGCTATACCTTTTGTATATTTGGTATAAGAGCTGCTTTTTATGTTTTTTGTCATGTTGTAATGTTATGGCGGTCTTATACCATTATTATGCATCGTATAAGAGTTTTTATACATATGTTTTTTTCTATAAACATAGAAATTTTTAATTTTTTTAACAATATTCTGTTTACCAATCTTATACCTGGTATAAGATTTCTCATAATACTTGTTAATTTATTTTTTATGTTGTTTAATTTGTGCTTATTTACTTTTACACCTTCTGACAAAGTTATGAACATTGAGGTTAATGAGATTCAACTTCGTTCAGATTTTGAACAATTTGTTGTAGTTGTGGATCACGAGGATGATCATGTTGTTTGTTTGAGAAAATTAAGGTGTATGGTACTAGAAGAATTGGATAAGTCTTATGTTGATGATGTAGTTGAAGATATAACTAATAAAACTGATCCTTGGCAAAGTAGTGTCGGATTGAATCTTAAATGATGTTGTTTTCTCAATTAAACAGATGTTGGTGAAGGATTCATCTCAACTATTGTCATTGCACAAGCTACTCAAGCATCCATGGACTGTACAAAATGTTGATCCCTCTGGAGTTTAAAGGGGTTAATCGGCCGAAAAAATTGGATGCAAGAAATTATATCAAGTTATTAAATGTTCGAGGTGCATAGACCATTTTGCTTCGAAAAGGAAGGATTGCGAGTTTATTAGTCATATATGGTGTCTCAAACATTGTTGAGTAAGAAACGAGTACATTTGTTCTTGAATTGTTTTCTTCATGTATTCTTAAATAGCTTCATTCTTGTCCCGATTTGTATGGAGTTTATGTTGGATTTGTATATGGGAGTGTCTTTGATTAGATTTATTTTCCCATGGATGGCAATTTAATTTATGAAATGTTTATAATTTTACATTTAAGTGGTTAGTATAAGAGTTGATATAACACTTTTATACCTAGTATAAGAGCTCTTTTATCACTCTTATACGTCTAATTAAACAATAGTTATTAAACTATCAACAAAAAAACTATGTTTTGAAAGCTTCATACTTGATATAATAGTGGTATAATGCATTTATATAGTTATTTCTCCTTTATGTTCATGACATTACTCATTTTGCCATAAAAAATCATGCTATGAAGGCTTTATATATACCTGGCATAAGACCTCTTTACCTCTCTTCAATTTAATGAACAAATATGTTTGAATGGCTAGCATAAGAGCTATTTTACCACTCTTTCATACATGGTATAAAGGCCTTATACTTGGTATAAAGCATTTATACCACCAGTTTTTTTTATTTATTTTCACAAAAATAAACTTAAAATATCGGCAAAAAACCCATGGTACATAGGCCTTATACCTAGTATAAGAGCTTTATATCAGGTATAAGTATGACATAAAGCTACATAAAAGCAACTCAAGTCAAATTAAACTTGAAAACTACCAGCAACAATCAAACAATAACAAGATAAGGCAAAAAAGGAAAATCACTCGTTACATTCATATGGAAATAACTAAACAACAATATAATCCAAGACATAATAATCCTCCTCGAATAAGAATTTAAAAGCTCAAAATCGCCTCCTTCAACAACATAATAAAGGCATTATCATTGTCATTCATAGTTGATTATTCCAACAATGTCACACTATATATGCATAGTTCCAAAGTTATTGATCCTAACACATTTGATCACGTCAATGTCTACGGCTCCATCCTCGACCATGCCTCTTCTTAATAGCGAAATACTCAATAGTCTTCTTCTTTCTTCCCTTATATACAATCTGTATATAAATTCACAACAATAGGAAAAAATTAAACAATAAAGGATACATTATGAGTTGTTATTGCATTTATAAAAAATTGAGCAAGCTTCTATAACGTAAATGTTGAGTATTTTTCCATAGCCAATGACTTCGTAAATATGAAAGTGATTCATTCCGATGTTCGATATTGTATACCAAAATATTAAGACAATAGATGTTCGATTTACTTGTAAAATTCAGCATAAAGATCCTTATCACTTGTATAAGTTATCAACTTCACCACATATTGAAATGTATCCATGAATGAAAAGTCAAGTCAGTAATCATTCTCAAGGATAACGTTTAAAAATCAAGTCTAAGTGCTTGCACAGACTCCAACAAAGTGAATGATATTTAGACCACCTTCTGCAGAGTTTCTTCAATGGCTTCCTCACTTAATTTCTCACTTCCACCCTTCTTCAGAATATTATCACAGAAGGTATCCAATAGTTCTGCACAAAATCCACCTGCCACTTTTTATTACAAAAAATCTCAAACGCCTCTCTCATAGCTTGTTGAACTAACAAAAGGGTAGAGGAATACTTCGAGTGATAACACAAAAAAATCAGAATGTATACCTATCTACCAACAATAACAAAAGCCAGACCTTGTGAAAAAGCATGTGATTTTGAAAACCTGAAATAACAAAGTGATTTTCAAACTCGAAATTGTAAATCAAACTTGAAATTGAAAATCAGTCATGGAATAAAGACAAACCTAAAATAAGCACAACAGATAAACCTAAGAGCAGTCTTGCCATCATCGAGATTCCGTTCTTAGCTTCTGATTAACTGAACAAATCCTTTTCTGTTTTGGCCTTGCATAATTAGATCGACGGAAGAGCATATAAGATCTTCGGAAAAGCAAGGAGCAGTCTTATTTTCGGAATCGCTACTTCATCGACTGCAACAAAGAGTGGGGTGATGTTGGTAGAATTTCATAGATGAAGAGGATGAGCCTTAGATTTAGAATTGGTGATTGGGTGTCGATTTCTTAGTGTTTTTGGATTTTGAAAATGAAGACGAAGGAGGATTGGAGCGTGGAACTGGAGAAAATTGGTTGACAGTGTTTTGTTTTATTTTTAAAATTTTAAACCTAATTTTTCCTAATTAAAAAAAGGGAAAATGAAGGATGGGATTTAAGAAAGCTGCTGTTCGTATTTAAGGCTTTAGAAATCCATATTTATGTATCCAGCTAAGTTGCCCGTGTATATCTGTCCAAGACCGAGTTGGGCTGGGCGGGTTAGATGAGCCGCAGGTCACTTGAGCTATTACGGTCAAGTTTAGGAGAGCAGATAGTCAGATTAAGACAGATAGATTGGAATGAGAGATGATGTAAAGGATTGTTTCTGACTGCAAGTGAAGTAGTAACAACAGTTGAAAGATGTTGGATGGTGTAAAAGTATGAACCAACAACCCTGTTTTCTCCTTAACATAACCTAATATTTCTCAACTAATTTGATTGGGTGTTTGGTTACTCTTTAGAAAATTATCTTTTAGTAATATTTTTTTTTTCATCTGGTTCACCGGAGCTTTGCTGCGAGCACATTCAGATTCGACTCGGGTTGTGCACTGCCTGTGGTGGGTGAGTCTCCTAATAAGGATTTTTGGCATTCACTAGGACACGAACTCGAGACCTTAGTTAAACGATACCAAGCCGCTTACCACTTGAACCAACCTTATTGGTACGAAGTAGTAATTGTAAATGTTTGATTATGATTTATTATTTTAAGCATTTGAGATAGAACTTATTTTACTACAAAATGTTCGCTATATCTAGTATTTCATGTAGTTCATTAATTTGTGTAAAAATATTATTAGTGTCATATTTGTTATGCCACCAACCCTTATAAAGTTACATGAGTTTATCAGTTTTAAGCTATATGTATTAAAATCAGTTAATGTATAGATAAAATTGATTTGAATGGTTGACCATTAATCCATATTTAATAGTTGGAATTTATTATGAAATGAGCACCTAATCTTTTCAACTTTTGAAAGCTGAATTGAACTGAAGTTGGCATGAACTGAAGTGAACTGAACTCATTTTAGTGTAAATTCATAACTACGCGTAGCTGAACTGAACTGAAGTGGTATGAACTAAACTAAAGCGATCTGAACTGAATCGAATAGGGCCTGAATATTGAGATTCAAACTCACAACATAATATCCAGCTTCAAGCTTCAAAGTGTTTAGAAGTTTTATGATGATGATTAGTTCAGGAAAAAAAGTCAGTAATACTTGAGGCAAATTACTTACTAATATTGATCATATTCAATTAATAAAGTCTGAAATTTATGTTATATTAGAAAATTAAAGGGTAAACTTCAAAAAAGTATTATGTAGTTTCACTCATTTGTAAAAGGGGTCTGACAAATTATTTTTTAGCTTTTTACAAAATGGGGTCAGGTTAAAATTGACAAAAAGAGAATTCTCAATATTAGATTATGTCACGACAATGGATAATCTTGTTCGTTTTTATCTAAAAGTTTGTGAATTGGTTAATAAAAATGCAATACACATCACTGATAATTTTTGAAATTTTTTTAGTAATGCAAATATTTTTTTGTTTATAAACTTTAAAAAATCATAAAAAATGGAAAAAGTCTCCGAGACTTACTCAAATCATGAGGTATACTTTTTAAATAATAAGTTTAAATTAGAAGAATGTTGAATTGATTAAAATATTTTCTTTAACACCATTAATTTGAATAAAAATATACCTTTTATCCTTTTTTGGCCAATTTTTTGAAACTATAGATCAATTTTGTAAAAAAATTTCTCAGACCCCATTTTACAAATAAGTAAAACCACAGGATATTTTTTTTAAACTTTCCCCCAATTAAATGCATGCCCAACTGATTTATTATTCTAAAGAGTAAGAATTTTGCTTCCTTGTTCTCGGATTAATACAATATAGTACAGTATATATTTCAACTATTTTTTTTTTCAAAATTCGATATCATACCTGAAAATAAAATTAATATCCGCAATAATATAAGGGGAAAATTGGCACTCCACCATACCCCTTCAAGAGTTAAAATGGAAACTTAATAATTTCTAGAAAGAATGGAACTCATCCATTTATATCATGTATATCCAAATTTCGAATTCTTTTGGCAATTTTAGTATAAAGTTTCACACAAGGGTGCATACAATTTTAGTATAGATGATTTGATCATCTATAATTATTAATTTCCACGATACAAAGAGCAGTACAGTGCGCGATACATCTCGCCCTCCCCCACAAAAAAGGGGAAATGCACGTATTAAAATTTTTTACTGACCTGGCATTGACATGACGTACAAATGTTCCCTACAAATACGTAAACGCCCACAGAATAATAAATTAAAGGTGCTATTTTGGAAGATAACATGACAAAATTTGATATCACATAGAATTTTCAGGTCTCTAAACCCATAATTTTGAACCGTTGAAAATTTTCTTTCAGATAATCATTCAACCAAACACCGAATTTCAGGGTTTCGGAACTGAACTGTTTAGTTGCTGCTAAAACAACACGCTGTGATCTATCCACTCAGATTTCTGCTATTGATGGACATCGTTCCGTTAGTAAAGGGGTCACACTATGAACCCCAAACTCCTAGAAACCAAAACCAGCATCTTATGAGAAATGAGAATAACAATAGTTTGACTTCAGGACAAACAGTGCATTTTTCGACAAGCCAATCAGCTCTGCTCGACGGCCTTTTAAGGCACCTGTTAGGACAAGTGTGGAGTTGAGTGTCTCACATGGAAAGTTAATGAGCTAAGTGAATGACATATAATTGGGAATGACCCAGTAAACCATCACCTTAGGGTCTTGGGTTAGATCTGGTGTCAAGTCCATGAAGTATATCATTCACTTGGATGCTTATTGTTCTCCCAGACCGAAAGCTCCCGGATCCTGATTAGTGGTATCAGAGCCGGTGTGGCTTGTTTGAGCGGCGTTGTGCTCAAGGGGGAGCCACGGTGTTTAGCCCGCATGTGGTGATAAACTCACACTTGAGGAGGAGAT
The DNA here is from genome assembly GCA_947683365.1 of Euphorbia pulcherrima. NCBI lineage: Eukaryota > Viridiplantae > Streptophyta > Magnoliopsida > Malpighiales > Euphorbiaceae > Euphorbia > Euphorbia pulcherrima. The sequence continues at coordinate 4,014,404 of CANTUS010000010.1, forward strand.
TGTTAGGGCAAGTGTGGAGTTGAGTATCCCACATGGAAAGTTAATGAGCTAAGTGAATGATATATAATTAGGAATGACCCATTAACCCATTACCTTAGGGTTTGGGGTTAGATATGGTGTCAAGCCCATAAAGTATATCATTCACTTGGATGCTCATTGTTCTGCCAGCGAAAGCTCTCGGATCCAGACAGTTCCTAAAAAGGAACGTGTTCGAACTATGTCAATACTTTTAAGACAAACTTATCAAATGCTGCCAACACGTTCCATTTTGTTGTCCGAGGAAAAACTATGTCGGGATCAAAGCAAATTTCAACAAAACAACACAAACCCATAAATAATCAATCATAAACCCAACAACATTAAACATTACTTGCCTAATCAGCTCATTCCCATCATCATCCCCTTCAAACCCACCAGCCAATTCACAAACTTTCTTCCAAAACTCCTCAGAAACAGGCACAACAGACGATCTAGGCTGCTTAAACAAATTGAAAACCTTCAATTCTTCATTAGTCTTCATCGCTTTAACTCTATAGGCCTCCTCATTAACCCAATTGCCCTAACATCAACCACAGCTTCATTCTCCTCGTCGGCATACCATTCTCAATTCGGCGTGCGCTAGCCCCAGAATGGTAGAAGAAACAAAGGGCTTTGAGATTTTTTGTGCTTGTTTGAAATATGTATCTTCATACTCTCAATTTATTAGTTTACTAGGAAGCGTAAAACTTATAGGAAGACAAATAAAAAAATATGGAGAGAGTACTATTTTTCTTTCATTTATAACAAATTCTAATTTTTTTCCATTGTATACTCTAATAATAATGACATTTATATAGATGATTTGTATATAATAATAGGGTTTCTCACACATGCCCATAAAGACCAAAATAATTTGGGCAAACCATAAACTATTTACAAGTTAATAAAAACAACAGAAAATAATTACAAAAATATCCTGTAGCAGTTATCTGGTAAATATCTAGTAATTGTCTAGTAGTTATCTAGTAAAAATTAAGTAGATCGGTATTAGATATGTAGTAGATATCTAGTAGATCGATATTAGATATGTAGTAGATATCTAGTAAATATTAATTTTGATAGTTTTTTATAGAATCTAATGACACACACACACACACACACACACACACACACACACACACACACAACACACACACACACACACACACACACACAACACACACACACACACACACACACACACACACACATATATATATATATATAATAGATGTGCTGATTTACTAGATAACTACTAGAAGATTATAAGATGTTTACCATATAACTACATGGTAATGTGATGATTTACTAGATAACTACTAGAATATTTACCATATATCTACTATATGGTATTTATGTAATTATTTTCTCTTATTTTTATTAATTTGTAAATTGTTTATGTTTTTTGTATATATATAATTAGCTTGACTTAATGGTGAATTTTGTAAATATTTTAGTGAGACATGTATATTTTTGACAATTTCCCATAATAATAATTGGACTCGTTCTTAAGGCCCGCCATATTTTATCTATACATTCGATTGGGCTTATTTCATATCGAAGCCCAAATATACTAAAATGAGGTAAAACCCACATTTTTGCCCTAGATTATAAAACCCTATCTTGAATCGGATTTACATCTTTCTCCCAAAAGTGTTAAGTCTGCCGCCTCGTATTTCACTAATCTTCCTCCTCCTTTATAAGAATACAGTTATTTCTAGAATAGAATTAAACGATGGATACTACAGCAGAAACTTCTCTGCTCTCTGGAGAAGAACACGACCAACTTGAAAGGAGCAACAAGAAGATCAAAGGTTCCGACAGAAATGCAGGGGTGAAGGAAATTTTGACCGGGGAGGAGCTGAATATTGCCTAGAAGTCCCCAACCACAAAGAAATCTCCTTACAAAATGCACTTCAAGGTGTGACTCAGAAGCAGATGAGGTCATGTTGGAAAATCCTGATTCCTCATAAACGAACTAGAATGGAGATGATGAATTTGTGGCTATATCTGACAGCAAGGATGAAGGGGAGGAAGATGAGAGGTGTCCAAGGATGTGTTTTACTACATCGAAAAAAAATGCTTTCTGGAAGCCTTGGAAACACTCTATTATTTGCAGAGTACTAGGAAGAAGGGTGGGATTCAATTTCATGTCATCCAAGGTGTACAGGTTTTGGCAAAAGCGAGGAACTATAGAACTCATTGATTTATCGAATGATTTTTACCTCGAAAAGTTTTCTACGAAGGAAGATTTTTTTGATGTCCTAAAAGGAGGCCCTTGGATGGTAGTTGATCATTTAGTCTCGGTAGCAAAGTGGTACCCTCGACCCTTTTGACATTCAAGTGACCAAAATTATAGCATGGATACGTTTTCCGAGCATTCCGATTGAGTATTACAATGGTGCAACTCTTATGAAGCTTGGTAACTTGGTTGATGATAAGTGGAAAATGTGCCATGAAAATATAGGAAAAATGACTTTGGAATCACTTGATTTGGAATTATATTATGGATTTTATGAGTATTTTTGTAATATATAAATTGCAGGAAAATAATCAGGAAGGTTGCAGCAGAGTTGCGAAAATGAAGGAGAAAATGGCATTTTGGGAAGTGATGACATGGCACACTATGAGAGGACTTGAAAATGGTTCAATGGCATAAAAAATTAGATCTCTTGGACGCAAAGGAAATGACTTAGAAGCTGCCATTTATTTTACTTAGTGGCCAAGTACTTAAAAAGGAAGAAAATGACAACTTATGTGGGTGATGACGTGGCGCTCTAAGAGTGGACCTCCAAGTAGTTCAATCACATGAAGAAATCATCTTTTTGGAGGTAAAAGTGGCGTATGAGAAGTTGCCATTTATTTCTAAGCGGCCAAGCACCTAAAACCTATGGTTATAGTTTTCTTTTAATATTTTAATACTTGCAACTTGTGCAAGTTGCCAAGGTCCCTTGAATATTATAAAAGGGCACTTCTTTTGCTTTAGTGAGCAGCTTATGCTCATCTTTTCATCTCATATTTTTGTTTAAATTTCGTTTTTATGAATTTAAGTATGTTCTTCATTACTTTGCTTTTTATTTCTTTAATTATGCGTAAATAACTTCCCTGCAAGCTTGCTAGGCTCTGCCGGCGGCTTGTTTGTGGTGTAGAACCTTCCTTATGCTAACATTTATCTTTAATTAGATTAATTATTAATTGTGCTTAAATGATTCATAAGTTTGGTCAATTTATGCTGGATTGGAAGTGAGCATATCTTAGACCGAGAGGTGTTTCACTACCAAAGACCTATTAATAATTACGGAATTTATATGACTCGAGTGGGCGCTGAATTCATGCTAAGGGTTCTTAAAATTAATTTAAGATGCTTACTTGAGATTAATGCTTAAGGCCTAACTTGTAAGAGAGGGATTCATAGTGAAAGTCTTAAAGTGCTAAGTGGTAGGATGGGTATGCCACACTTAGTTACAAAGATGAACATGCTGGAATAAGGAAGGGGAAGCACCATTAGCACCATCCAAAGAGTTTGGTAAAGCTTGTGTTTTCATATTATTGAATTTCGTACTACTGCAATCTTGTTATTTTTGCCTAATGCAATCTTGTTAGGGTTTTATTTTACTCTGCTGCACTCTTGTTTAAATTAGTTTTTAGCTCACCAACTTTATAAATTGAGACTATTTAACTACTAAATTGCCTATAAAACTTAATTTCTTCCTTGTTCCTCGTGGGAATGAGACTTGGTCTTGCCCCTTACTACTAATACGATCTAGTGCACTTGCTAGGTCCATCGGGTACGCAACAGTTGGCAGAGCCCTTTATGTGGATAACACAACGTTGGATGCCACAAGAGGGAAACATGCAAGAGCTTGTGTTGAACTCGACCCAAGTAAACCACTCTTGGCGAAATTTTGTTTGAAGAACAGGACTTACCGAATCGAATACGAAGGATTGCACAATATATTCTTCTCATGTGGCCTTTACGGGCACAACAAAGATTCATGCCCTAATTCTGAAACAGAGGCAAATCAGAATCTGAATGGGTAGGAGATGAATGTATTACCAAGAATCCAAGAGATTACACGGCCTGAAGTCCTAGAAGAATATGGCCTGTGTATGCTTGCAAAAAAGGACGGAAGAAGGAAGAACATTTTTCCGGCAAAGCAGGTTGCCGACGAACAGAAATTGATCAAAGCTAATGGGAACCAAAAAAGAGAGACTGAAGGTGACCTACAAAATAGAGCTGATAATAATCTTGAGCCATGAGCCAAAGCTAGGGGAGAGAAAAGGGATGGGACTCGTACAGCTTTAGTAGGGAACATGTACAATATGCTTCAGTCCACCCATGGCTCTGATTTAAAATTCCCCGCCTAGTCCTGCTTAAGCCCTATTTCAGAACTTGCTTTTCGACTTTACGTTTTCATGGCGCTCTCAGGCTCCTAACCGATTTATTACCGCCTAGGGAACGCCTATTCCGATTTTTTTCCGCTTAGATGACGCCTGAATACAATTTTTTAAGATATCAGTATCTATAATAATTATAGTTTGATATTTTTAACCTACTAGACATAGCTTAGTTAGTAAAATGAAGTACATAAAAATGTTCTCATAATAAAAGTCTCGTTTCCAATTTTAAAACATGTTCTGAATTATGTTTTTTTAATATTTTATAATTTATTTTTTACTTGAAATTATATTTTTATGTATAAATAATAAAACAATTAAAAAATACAAATCCACCTAGGCCACCGCAGGCCCCGCTTAGCCCCCGCTCAGGCTCCGCCTAAACTCTTTGAAGCCCTGACCGCCCGACTAGCGCCTAGCGCTTTTTAAAACACTGCTCAGAATGCCCAATTGAACAAGATGTAGGTGAGAACCCCAAATCGTTGATGGAGAACGAACAATATTCCTTACCTCTGGGGAACGAACTGCAATCTAGTCCAGTGTAGATTAATATCCTAAAACCACAAGATCTAATCCCTTCTTCTGAAAATATGAACGAAATTAAGCCAGATGTTATGGACACAAAGTTTAGGCCTCAGATTTTGGGGAACAAGGAGACTATAACAGAATCAATGGGGCTAGAGAATATCCCACCACCACTACCTCTTGACGTGTTTTTGATCAAGGGAACTAAAAAGAACAAGTCGAAAGACAAGATCAAGCCAAATGCGGCGGGGAGCAGGCAAGGTCTTGCGAATGAGAATTAAGCAGTGTTTTAAAAAGCGTTAGCCGCTAGTCGAGCGGCTAGGATTCCAAAGGGTCTGAGCGGGGACTAGACGAAATTTTTTTATTATTTATATATAAAAATATAATTTCAACTAAAAAAACATAATTATAAAATATTAAAAAAACATAATTCAGAACATGTTTTGAAATTGGAAATGACACATTTATTGTGAGAACATTTTATGAACTTTTTTTTATTAAGCTATTTTTAGTAGGTTAAAAATATCAAACTATAATTTTTATATATATCTATGTCTTAAAAAATTGAATTTAGACATCATCTAGGCGTAAAAAATCAGAATAGGCGGTAATAAATCGATTAAGGGCCTGAGAGTGTCATGGGAACGTAAAGTTGGGCGGCAAGCTTTACAATAGGGTCTAGGGCGGGGCCTAAGCGAGACTGGGCGGGAATTTTCAAATCTGAGGAAGTGAGTCCCTATTGTGGACAGGGCTCTCGGTCAATAAAAACTCTTTCTTTATGAATTTCTTGTTTTGGAATATTAAAGGCTGCGGAAGCCTTAAAAGTTACCTTCATTTGAAGGATCTTGTTAGAAGACACAGGCTGAAGCTTTTTGGACTAATGCAAACCATCTCATAGATCTTAGTGCATCTGGTGATTGGTTTACTTGGAGAAGAAACCGCCTTCAAGTTCGTTTGGATAGAGTGTATGTCAACATGGTAGGAAGGTGAGCTTTTCCGAATGCTGCAGTGACCAACCTTCCTTTTTAGCACTCGGATCACTGCCCGATCCTACTAGCAACAGACGGTCCAACATATGATTCTACCGACAGACCATTCCGATATGAAGTGGCATGGGAGACACATCCGAGCTTCAAACCGTTTGTCAAGGAAAAGTGGTCTCCTAGTTCTAATGTTCTCTAAGCCTTAAACAATTTTAAGACGGAAGTGAAGCTCTGGAATAAAAATGTTTTCAGACACATAACCGAGAGAAAAAAGAGGCTTCTAGGACGGATAGCAGGCATCAACAAAGAACTCGAAAGAAGTTGGTCTCATTCCTTCGTCCCTTTTGAAAGTCGAGGTAGAGAAGGAGCTGTCGGAAACTCTAGCCCAGGAGGAATTGCTTTGGAATCAGAAATCTCGTAAGGCCTGGATACGAGACGGGGATAGGAACACCAAGTATTTTCACATATCAACGATGAATCGTCGCAAGAGAAACAAAATTGACCGTCTATAAATCGAGGATGGTAATCGGATAGATGACCAAGCTCAGTTGAAGAATATGGCTGTTCAATACTTTCAGACCTTATTCCGAGAGGAGGGTAGAGATACTGTGAAGGTTGCCTCTGAAACTACTTTCCCTGTCTTGGATACTTGTGAAATGTAATCTGCTTTCGAACCAGTTACGACTCAAGATGTCAGGGATGCTATTTTTGGTAGGGCCCTCTTAAAGCACCAGGAATAGATGGTATACCTGCTGGTTTTTTGCAGAAGCATTGGAATGTGGTCAGTCCAAGGGTTATCTAGTTTATGTTGGACGCTTTCAGGGGGTGAACAGACATTGTCGAGGTTAATGAGACCCTCTTAGTTCTCATTCCCAAAATAGACAGGCCCACTAACTTCATCGAATTTCGTCCTATTGGCCTATGTTCTGTACTATATAAAGCTATTACAAAGATTATAGCCAACGGAGTTAAACCTTTGCTGCCTAAGTTAATAGGACCGAACCAATGCAGTTTCATCCCAGGGAGGCAAATAAATGACAACATCATTATGGCTCAGGAAATCATGCACTCTATGAGGATAAAAAAAGAGGCAAAAAGGGCTTTGTGGCTATCAAAATTGACTTAGAGAAAGCTTATGACAGACTCAGATGTGACTTTGTGGTTGACACTGTACAGAGCAGCGGTTTACCTGCCACATGGGTGGAGTTGATTCAAAATGCATCTCAAGTCCCACTATGCATATTCTCTTCAATAGGAGTATGACAGATCAATTTTCTCCTACTCCTGGCATTCGCCAAGGAGATCCCCTTTCGCCATATTTGTTTGTTTTATGCCTGGAAAGATTGGGTCACATCATTCAAAAGAAAGTAGAAGAATGCCTTTGGAAAGGGATTAAATGTGAGAAGAATTGCCCGGCAATCACACACCTACTTTTCACTGACGATCTCCTGCTCTTTAGTGAAGCATCCTCGGAATAAATTGACATTATGGAAGCATGTCTGGCAGAATTTTGCAGCATATCTGGTCAATGAGTGAGCCTTAAAAAATCTCAAATTTGTTTCTCCAAAAATGTTAGCCCATCTTTGGCCCGATCCATGAGTCGACGTTGTGGTATCCCTTTAACAGCCAAGTAGGGAAAGTACCTTGGGGTGCCCTTGTTACAAAAGCGGGTTAAGAAAGATACTTTCACTGAAGTAGTGGATAAAGTTCATGCGCCACTCTCTGGCTGGAAATCCTCATGCCTGTCTATGGCGGGGCGAGCTACTCTCATCAAATCTGTAACAAATGGCATCCCTAACCACTTAATGCAGACAAATATGTCACCGGCCGCTACATTGGAAGCTCTAGACAAAGCTAATAGGGGTTTTCTATGGGGCAACATAATCGGAAAAAAAAAAAAGAAAATTCACTTGGTACCATGGAAACAAATATGTAAGTCGCGCTCGAATGGTGGAATTGGCTTGAGACCAAGTAACCTGCACAACGTTGCTTTACTGATGAAAATTTTATGGAGAATCACGATGGAACCGAATACATTATGGGTGAAAACTCTGAAAGGAATATATTTTAGCAAATATGACATCTTCGCCATGCCTAATAACTCAAGTAGTAAGTCCTGTCTATGGAGAGGTCTGCTGAAAATTCTTCCAGAGTTCTATAAAGGAATTGCTTGGGTTCCTAATGAGGGTTGCAATGTACGTTTTTGGTTGGACCAATGGTTGTTGGATAAGCCGCTCTCAGAAGTTGTTGGATTCGTACCGGAAGACCACACTGAAAGAAGGGTGAATGATTACGTGACCGAGACGAGATCTTGGAATTGGACCTTATTAGAGAACATCCTGCCTACTGACATACTATTACACTTGGCGGCTTTCCGAATTAGCCCGGATTTTACAAAGAAAGACGAAATTACATGGAACAAAACTCCATCAGGCATGTTCACATCGAAATTGGCATACAAAATGTCAACCCAACCACCTAGCCAAGTTAGAGAAACTTTGTTGCGCTTAATTTGGAAGCTCCAAGTCCCTAGCAGAATTCAATTTTTCATCTGGTTGGCTGCTCAAAACCGTATCCTCACAAACGAAGAATGATAACGGAGACACTTAATAGACTACAATAGTTGTGGTATATGCGGACAGGAAGCAGAAACCACCATCCATGTACTGCATGATTGCCCTAACAGTAAGACTATTTGGCAGAATATAGGAGTGCAGAGATTCTTACCTCAGTTCTTTAATACAAACCAGCAGGAATGGTGGCAAATCAATTTGCAGAAGAATGGGCGAGAGATATGGGATTATCCTTGGATTTGGATTTGCTTCAAACGGAAGAATAAAAACCAAAATAATCGGGAGAGTGGCACCAGCTCCGGTTACCAGTCGAATTGGCCGGTGCGGTTTTATCAACATTGTTTTTTACCATTTAATTTTTTTACTAATTCATACTCCTTTTTGGAAATATTTGTGTTTTCTAATGTAAAAATGTTATTTTTTTTAATATAAAATATAAAATATACAAGAGCAAAGGAGCCAGCCTTTCGATTTTCAGTTTCTCGTCGTCAATTGCAGGTTTGTACTCATTGTTACTCTTATCATCCATCAATGCCCTTTGGTCGCTTTAATTTTTTTGGCAGTGCGCCTCATCAAAGGCGCGCCTGCTTCGCCTTGCATCCAACGAAGGCGCAGTAGGTTAATGTATACATAGTTTTAGTCTGAAATTACTTGGAATAGCCAAAACTTTATCCCTATATCCATACTAGTTTATTATCTTTAAATATATAACGATCCAAATTTAAGTCCGGAACTAGTTTTGAAAATATGTTCATTTTTTTACAGCAAAACAGGATTATTTGATGAACTTGGCATTGAGATTCAACTCATGAGATGAACTCTGGTAAGATTAGCGTGTTTCAAAAAATCCATATAATCATAAGGCGGCGTACACCATCTTTTGAAACATTAAAAATTTTCTTTGAAAGAATATCACCATATTGAACAAAAAAAAATATAAAAACATATTGATTTTTTTACCCCACTGCATCCTTCACTGTGCTTCCAAATGACATGAAGATCTCTATTTTGGAGTGATTTCTTCGAGAAGACATTGCCAGGATGACCTGCCTCTGCAGGGAAGTAAGAGGTCTGACCTCTGACACTAGAATTTTAGAGGACAAGTGTATCTCTGCATTTGTATCTTGCAAGGTGTTGGAAGATAAGTTTAATGCAGATTAGCTTGTCTGTGAAGTGGAGATTATTGAAGCTTGTCTGGATGTGAGTTACTATTAGTAGTTTTGATCTATTTTTTTTACTACAAGTAGTTCGACATTCTCTCTCAATATGTTTTTGTTGTATCTAGCTTAGAAAGAAGAATATCATAGCAAAAGGAAGCATAGTCCAAAGTTGAGTTTTGAAGATAACAAAAGATAGAAGACTGTGTTATCACTCAGAGGACATGACAAAGATAAAAGACAAAGAAGATAAGAAGTACCCTAGAGGGAAATAAGCTCAGAAGAATCATGAAGAGTATCATCTTCATCAACAAAAGTTGAAGCTATCCCTCACAAGCATGCTAATCTCTTTACAACTTCAAATCATAAGAAAGAGAATCAAAAGCATCTCTCCTAAGCCTGAGGACAAATCTTTGGAACAAGCTCTATCATGATATTACTCAGAAGATAGTTAAAAACCAACGTGCCAGAAGATGCATTAATTCACAAGAGAAGTAAAGCATTTCAGAAGTAAGCATCTGAAGTATTAACAAATCCACATAAGACGCAAAGAGAACTCAACACTCATAAGTAAAGCTACGATCCAAGTGAGGAGTTAGAAGTATAGAAGAAATCTTAGAGTTAAGAACATCAATATCTTAACCTCTGAAACATCACTCCAAGGACAATCATCAAGGAAGAATAAGTCAGTCAGAAGAAACGAATGCCAGAGGAAAAGCACATAGAAGCTGGTTTTGAGAAACAACTAGGTTTCCTCAGAATCATGCGTGCCACAAGAATAAGCTGTTGGCTAACAATTACAAAAATACATAAATAAAGAAATAAATATTAAAGCTCTGTTTTCTTCATCAAATTGGGAATGTCAATCTCATTGAAATATCCGCCTCATCGAGTTTCCTGGTCCTCACCTTCAACCAAAAATATAAATATAATTAGTAGAAATCATATTGAAATATAATAGAAATTATAAACAAAGTTTAAAGCAACAGAAACTCCGATAAGCTGAGTCATGTCGAACGACACTGTCCTTAAATGATACTTGTAGTTCCTTCCAGGATTAAACAGCTTCTTAAACCGATTGGTTCGAGCAGGAAGAGAAATGTGTTACATATCCAGAATAGAAAAGAAATTTGTGATATGAATTGAAAAAATCGGCCTTATCACAACCCAAAATGAAGCTTATATTTCTGGAAAGGTTTTGTAATTAATTTTGAGATGAACTAAGAGGAGCTATTTTATAGGCAGTCAATTAGCTCTTGTGATGATAATCATCCCACGTTCAAAAATTGATTCAACAAATCAAATCTTGAACAAATCTTAATTGACTAAATCAAAGGTAACGTTTTAGACATAAAAATAAGGCTTTATTGAACTCATATTAAAACAAATTATATTTAAATAATAAATGATTTTAATTTATAAACACATTATAAAATATTTCTCATAAACATAATTTTAGAGTATATAAATTCTTGTGAAATTACATAAAAAAAAATTCCAACATAAGCATCTTGTCTCAGAAGCCATCTACTACATACAAAGAGAAGACAAGCTCATAAGATCATTGCTATGAAGATAAGAAGAATGCCATCATCAAGGTTCTCAAAACCAATAAATATCTCCGAGAAATTGATGATCCCTAGGCAATTCAAGTGATTCCACTTTTTCAAGAATGGTTCTCTCGATCTCTGCAATTTTATAAAGTTGGATATCTGAATTTCACTTAAAAAAAGTAAGACACGACATAGAAGTGAGTTGACAAGTAAGAAGGCAAAAGCTATTTTAAGTTGACTCCTCATTTTTCATATTAACATTTCTTCATGTTGATTTCTTGAGCAATTCACTCAATATTTTAAACAGATTTTTCCAAATTGAGCATTGAATTATCTATTTTGCAACATTCAAACTTTTGGCAATTGTCAACTAACTTAATGATTGATTTGATCATCTACTCCTTTTTATTCCCATAATTCAAAGAACAGTCCAGTGCACAAAGCATCTCGCACTTACACAGAGTCTACGAAAAGATTGTACAAAAAAAAAGATGCACATAGTAGAATTCTTTGCTGATCTGGCATTGACATCACATAAAGATTTGCTCTCCAAATATGCAAATGCCCACACTAATAAATTAAAGTCTATCATATCTCGTGCTAATTTGGAAGATAACATGACAAAATTTGATATCACATAGAATTTTTAGGTCTCACAAGCCATAGTTTTGATCCCTTAACTGTATCTAATACTAAACCAATACATCAGCTCCTAGTTTGAATATTCTAATTCTTCGCCAACCTGGCATTGACCTAAGGTTACTTGTTTATTTTTGTGATCAATAAAACAACCTAGTAGACGAAGGCTGTCGCCTTAACTTGTCCCTCTGATATGAATACTACAGCAAAAGAAGTTCCGAAGTCGAACAATAAATTCAGAAACCCGTCAAAATTGAAAGGAAAAACAACACTACCAATATGACCAAAAAGCTAATATGGTAATCCATCAAAGTCGGTTATATGTTCCGAGTCAAATAATCAAGCAAGAAAATAATAGAAGCTGAGAAAATTTGCTAGCATTTCAGTTATTATAGTTTGTTTCAGACCATAAACCGATAATATTTGAATTCGAACACAAAATGCAACAAGCCAATCAGCTCGAGTGTCTTTACGGTACCTAAAGAGGAACGTGTTCGAACACATGTTAACAAAGCGACGAGCTTTAAATATTTCAATAATTTTCAGACAAACTTACCAAATGCTGCCAACACATGTCGTATTGTTGTCCGAGGAAGAGCTATTTTGGAATCTTCATTTGCAACAGAATCGCATCCAGAACGATCGATTATGTCAATGCACCCCTCTACCAGACATCCCTTTTCCATTGAAGAGTTATACACTTACATTCCAATTATGGAAAATTTGATTCTGTGATTAAATGATAACGTAGTTTCTAGTCTGAAATAAGTTGCAATAATAGAAACCTTATCCCTTTATTAATACGAGTTTCTTTTCCATAAACATGAAAACTCAATGAACATCCAAATTTAAGCCTGAAACTAGTTGATCAAATTCTGTTCAATTATTATATAGTAAAACAGGGCATGAAAAATACCTTCGTTAAAACATATACAGACAAGTGGCAAAGGCTTGGTGTACTGGTTGAGCCTTGAAGAAGCTGTAGCAAAACTGAATCAGAAGCAAGAAATAGATAAGAATATCTAACACTAATATGATAGTTTCTACTTCCATAAAACTATAATGTCCCACAACAGCTGTTGCAGAACAGGCTCAAACCCTGTGTTGTTGAGAACTTAAATGGCTCCATAGCTTGCATAAACCAGAAGTTGCAGAGCTCTAAAAATTACTTTCATCATTCAGTTCAACTAACAAGAAGACATTAATTTTCAACAGAAGAATTGAACGCCTAATTTGAAAGCCCAATTGGAAAAAGATTCTTACTTTGGAAGAAGGAAACACGTCGGAAAAGAAGCTAGTTAGCCGCCTCGGAGGCTGAACGGTTTCTTCCACCCGTGAGTGCCAAAGCTTGATTCTTCACCGGCGTTGTCCTAATGTGGCTGGAGGGTTTTTGAATTTTGATAAAAGTAAAGTTTTTGCTCAAGGGTTGAACTTCTAAGACAGTGAAACGAATGTCGTTTATATTAATTTTGCCCGTAAGGTGTTTGATAAAAGTCCCCAACCAAACTGGTTTAGCTTAGCGATCAAATGGACTTGATCATCAGTTTCCATGATTATATCAGATTAATTACTCATTTAATCAATGCGTTCGTCAAGAAAAACTCAAAAATCAGTGATTAACACAACAACAAAACCCATAATTTCATTAAAATCACACCCTACAACACACAAAAACCAAACCAAATTTCAAAGAAAACAAACAAACACAAACCCATAATCATACACCCAACAACATCACACATTAATGCCCTAAGTGGCTGAATTCCCCTCATCCCCTTCAAACCCACCGGCCAATTCACAAACTTTCTTCCAAAACTCCTCAGGAACAGGCACAACAGACAATCTAGGCTGCTTAAACAAATCGAAAACCTTCAACTCCTCATTAGTCTTCATCTCTTTCAGCTCGATAGGCCTCCTCATTAACCCGATTGCCCTAACATCAACAACGGCTTCATTCTCCTTATCGGCATACCACTCTTTGATCACAGTCACAACGCCCACAATTCGGCGGGCACTAGCCCCGGAATGGTAGAAGAAACAAAGATCATTCAGTTTCATTGCTTTGAGGTTTTTCAGAGCTTGCTTGTTTCTAACGCCGTCCCATTTTGTTACCCCTCCGTTGGATGCCTGATCATCCCATGACCACTCGATTGGTTCGGTTTTTAGAAGCCAAAACTGCCTTTCGTTTGCCATTTTGAGAGATTGGTGTGTTTGTTTGAGAGGGTTTGAGTGAAGTTTGCTTTTTTGTTTGCGTCGTGAGTCTTAATTTGTTGGGTTTTGGTGTCATATATACGTTTTTTTGCAGGGAGGGTAGTTAGGTAATAAAGGTTTGATTTTGAATAGCGGGAAGCTTTGAGTTTGCCGCCATTGACAATAATGACAATGCCATGTTTTTGGATAAAAAGAAAATTAAACTCAACCAAATTTAATTTTAAGTAAATTCATTATTTTGGAGAAATGAATTAAACTTATTTTTCTGATTATAAATGTATCTCGATAAAATTTTACAACCGTAAATAAGCTCTAAATTAATTAAAACCTCTTTTTTATTCAATTATATGTAAAAGCAATTTTATTCCTTTTTAGAGTAAGAAAATCAACGACAATTGAAAATAAATGGGCAGAGTAAACATGCATAACGAGATTAACTAAAGCAATTTCTTTAGTTAATCTCGTTTTCTTTAGTTAATCTCATTATGCATGTTTACTCCGCACTTTATTTTCAATTATTGTTGAAACTAACCGTAACAGCATAATTTATGTCGAGTCTCTTAAAGTTTTTGTATTATTTACATGAGATTTAGCATGACTGACTCACAAAGGCTGCATTATTCATAGACTAAAGTCTTATGCACATTTTGAAGACACTAAGGATTGAACAAGAAGTATGGTTCACATTTGTAGTTATAGTGCCATTTCATTAAACTCAAAAGAATCCTACTAGATACAAAACTCGTGTCATGTAGTTCACGAAAACTAAAACCTACACGAGATGGACGTGTTAAAATATGTGGACGCTCTTGAACTGAAAATATGATATTTTCAATGTATTATAAAACTAAAGATCATAACTTTTTAAGAATATGGATTTCGAATAGATGGAATATTGAAGTCATGAACTCTCGGTATCAATTGAGCTAAATATCATATTTTGAGTTGAGATGTTGCTCAAACTTTATTGAATCCCTCGTATATTTTTATAGTGTAATTCTTTTGACTTTAATAAAATGATCTATTTTTAGTTTAAAATAAGAACAGGTGATATATAAAAAAAATAGACAAAGGAAAATATTTATTACAAAATTAATGTGTTAGATTTGGTTTTGATTGGAAAGTACCTTACTTTGTGAGCGAAGGTCTATAGATATTAAGGATGAAAAGAGTACATATTTGGATTTTTTTGTACATAATAAATATTTTATAATGGATTTTAAGAAAGATTTATCATTTACTCCCTTCGTTTTTTTTACCGTCGCTTTTGAATCAACTAAATTTTTTTAATAAGTGTCACTTTTAATTTTTAATGCAATTGTTTGAACATCTCTCTTATTTTGCCCCTATTTAATGCAATATTAGAAATGATAAATGATAACAAATACCAATCATCTTTTCAAACAATTATTAATGTTACGAGTATTTTAGTATTTTTATTCTCTTAATTATTATTTTCTTGATATTGACAAACTTACAAAAAAGCGACAATTAAAAAACCAAAGGGAGTACTATTTTAGCAATGTTTTCAGAGACAATATTAGACTACGTGATGAGATTGAACTTGTGACCTTCAATTTTTTTCGGATTCGAAACACTTCGAGTGAGACCGTGCAGATTTTATTCTTAAACAAATAACATTGGAACATTAACGATTCGATTAGTTTCACTTCAAATATACCCTCGCTTTTTTGTCAATGTAATGTAACTGGAGAAATATTTACAGCGATGAATCGGTCATAACGCCTAAATTTTATAATTTTCATTAAATTGTAAATGGCCAACAATGGCGATGAAGACGACAATTAAATTTTATGATCATTTTATTATTTAAAAAAATTTCCGATTGAGTTATTTTTTAAATGACCATAACGATCAATTTCGAAACCAAAAACATTAATCAAATAAATAAAAAATATTGACATCCTTAAGAAAATAGGATCGATGTGCCTATATATGTCATCAAATCATCATGGTTTTATGATATAGTTGAATTGACTCGGTCAACAAATAAATAAAACTTACTAGTATATATAATTAAAACTATATAATTTAAATAGGTTAAATTATTTGATGTGACCCTTATTATTAAATTATTGATGTAGGGTCCACCTCCTTAATAATTTGATGTAATATGTTTTCTACTTTTCTACCTGTCATTATTATTTTCTGTAAAATATTTCTTACCTATTTACCATTCTTACCATTGGATTTCTCTATAAATAGGAATTCAATTTCTTCATTTTCATATATCTCAGAAATAAGAAATAAAAGTTTCTCTCAAATTCTCTCTCTGCTTTCTCTCTTTATTGTTTCAATATCCTTGCATATATAGTCGATTTCTAACACGTTATCAGCACGAGCTTGCTCTAATCAACTGAGGATATCACCAAATAAATTCAAAGTAAGGCATAATTATTTTATTTTCTATAAATATATATAATTCTTAATATGTCTAATATCAAAAGTTTAGAATTTACTCCTCTTGATGTATCGGGGAAAAATTATCTTACTTGGGTGCTGGATGCAGAAATACATCTAGAATCGATGGGTCTTAAGAATACTATTATTCAAAATAATAATATTGGATCTCAGTATAAGGCAACAGCTCTAGTTTTTCTCCGCCGGCATCTTGATGAATCACTTCAATCAGAATATTTGACTGTCAAAGATCCTGCAGATCTTTGGAAACAATTAAAGGAGAGGTATGAACACCTAAAGAAAATATCTCTACCAAATGCCCAATATGAATGGATAAACTTAAGGCTACAAGATTTTGAATCTGTCAGTGCATACAATTCTAAACTTTTTCAAATTACATCCACATTAAGATTATGTGGAAAGGAAATAACTGATGAGGATTTACTGGAAAAGACATATTCTACTTTTCATTTGAATAATATGGTATTACAGGAACAATACAGAGCAAAAGACTATAAGAAATATAGTGAACTAATTACTGCTCTTCTCCTAGCAGAACAGAGAAATCAACTCCTGTTAAAAAACCATGAACTACGACCTACCGGAACAAATCCATTCCCTGAAGCGAATGCGATAATTCATAATAATTTTAATGGACGCGGCCGCAGAAATGGTCGTGGTCGTGGTCAAGGTAGAGGTCGTGGAAATGGGCGTGGTAGAGGATATAATAATAACAATTTCCACCAGAAGTGGAAATATATAAATAATAATAATAGCAATAATTTCCACCCGAAGTGGAAAAATACAAATAACCACCAGAAGTGGAATAATCAAATTGAAAGATTTGATAAAAGAAAAAACAGTCAAAATGATGAAAATAAATGCCATAGATGCGGTATGACTGGTCATTGGTCAAGAACTTGTAGAACCGCTAAACATTTGGTAAACTTATACCAAGCCTCTCTCAAGAAATATGCGGAACCAGAAACCAATTTCATATTGGATGATAATACCCCAAATAATGAGCCTATTGATGTCCCCAATATGGAGATGGATGATTTTCTGTTACCCAGCACCAGTGGCAAAGAAAAATTTGAATAATTAATCCATATATTTTGCTTAATTAATATATTGTAACTTTTATGTTATTATTAGTTTGCTTTTGTTATTGCTGCTTAATGTACTTTTTATACAATGTTTATTTATAAATAAATAATAATGCATCTTTCATTTGTTCAATGAAGAAAATGAATTCTTTTCCGGTATTATATGACTTGAAGGAAAATGAAGGAAATTTATGTATTGTAGATAGTGCCACCACCCATACTATTCTCAAAGAGGCAAGATATTTTAATATTCTTAAAAAGGGTGAAACTGTTGTTACCACAATATCGGGACAAACAAAAATGATTGAAGGCTCCGGAAGAGCTAGTATTATATTACAAAGGGGAACAAAACTTATTATAAATAATGCATTATTTTCCCCGAATTCTCACAGAAATTTATTAAGTTTTAAAGATATTCGCAGAAATGGATATCATATTGAAACTGTGAGCGAAGACAATAAAGAATGTCTTTATGTTACAAAAATAATTTCAAGTAAGAAATGTATACTTGAAAAATTTTATACTCTTTCATGTGGCTTATACTATACATATATTAATATGATTGAGGCCAATTTAACTATAAACCAGAAGTTTATAGATTCAAATACTTATAAAATTTGGCATGATCGACTGGGTCATCCTAGTTCGATAATGATGAGAAAAATTATTGAAAATTCATATGGGCATCCATTGAAGGACCAGAAGTTTCTTCAAAATAATGAATTATTTTGTGCTGCTTGTTCGCAAGGAAAATTAATAATAAAGCCTTCCAGAAGTAAGGTTGCAATCGAATCACCAGCATTTTTAGAGCGCATACAATGTGATATTTGTGGACCAATTCATCCACCATGTGGACCATTTAGATATTTTATGGTTCTAATTGACGCCTCAACTAGGTGGTCACATGTATGCTTATTATCTTCACGAAATATGGCATTTGCAAGGTTAATTGTTCAAATTATAAGGTTACGGGCACAGTTTCCCGATTATCCTATTAAATCAATCCGTCTTGATAATGCTGGGGAATTCACATCCAAATCATTTAATGATTATTGTATGTCGATTGGAATAAAAGTTGAACATCCTGTAGCATATGTTCATACACAAAATGGTCTAGCAGAATCATTTATTAAACGTCTACAATTAATTGCGAGACCGCTAATTTTGCGAACGAATCTCCCTACTACAGTTTGGGGTTATGCAATATTGCATGCAGCATCTCTTATACGTTTAAGGCCAGTAAGTTATCATGATTATTCTCCATTACAATTAACTTCTGGCCATGAGCCTAGTATTTCTCATCTTAGAGTTTTTGGTTGCGCAGTATATGTGCCTATTGCTCCACCACAAAGGACTAAAATGGGTCCTCAAAGGAGATTAGGAATTTATGTTGGCTATGAATCCCCTTCAATAATTAAATATCTTGAGCCATTAACTGGCGATATGTTTACTGCACGATTTGCAGATTGTCATTTTGATGAAAGCACTTTCCCAAAATTAGGGGGAGAGAATAAGAACCCAATTTTGGAAAAGAACATAATATGGAATGCTTCATCACTTTCTCATATGGATCCTAAATCAAATGATTCTGAACTAGAAGTTCAGAGAATAATCCATCTTCAACATTTAGCAAATCGATTGCCTGATGCACTCGCTAATCCTAAAAGAGTAACAAAATCGCATATACCAGCAGTAAATGCGCCAATTCGTATTGAGATTCCTGAAGAACAACCTACGGATAATACTCTATCACGCCTGAAGCGTGGACGACCAATTGGTTCAAAGAATAAAAATTCTAAAAAGAGGAGAATTATTGATAGTGATGATATTCCCATTGAGGATATAAATATAAATACACTTCCGGAAGAAGTGCAAGCACCTGAAGTGCAAATACCTGAAGCTATTGAAAATGAAGAAATTCAAATAAATTATATCACTAACGAAAGAAGATGGAGTCGCAATAAAATAGTTATAGATCATATTTTTTCATATAATGTTGCGATCAATATTGAAAATGAAAACGTGGATTATGAGCCAACATCTATTGTAGAATGCCAAAGTAGAAATGATTGGCAACAATGGAAAGAAACAATTCAAGTAGAGCTGAATTCTCTTGAAAAACGCAAAGTATTCAGACCAGTAGTTCGAACACCACAGGACGTAAAACCTGTTGGTAATAAATGGGTTTTTATTAGAAAGAGAAATGAGAAAAATGAAATAATAAGATATAAAGCCAGATTAGTTGCACAAGGTTTTTCTCAAAGACCCGGGATAGACTATGAGGAGACATATTCTCCGGTGGTGGATGCAATAACTTTTAGATATCTTATTAGTTTTACAGTACAAGAAAATTTACAGATGCACTTGATGGATGTTGTCACAGCTTACCTTTATGGTTCGCTTGATAATGATATTTATATGAAAATCCCTGAAGGATTAAAGCTGCCAGAAAAATATGGCAAACGAGAACTTTACTCGGTAAAGTTACAAAGATCCTTATATGGATTAAAACAATCTGGGCGCATGTGGTATAATCGTCTCAGTGAATATTTATTGAAAGAAGGATATAAAAATGATCCAATTTGTCCATGTGTTTTTATAAGAAAATCAGGATCTAATTTTATTATCATCTCAATTTATGTTGATGATTTGAATATTATTGGAACTCCAGAAGAGATTCCAAAAGCAGTTAATTCTTTAAAGAAAGAATTTGAGATGAAAGATCTTGGAAAAATAAAATTGTGTCTTGGTTTACAAATTGAGCACCTTGAAAAAGGAATTTTAGTGCATCAATCAAACTACATAGAAAAGATCCTGAAACGATTTAATATGGACAAAGCACATCCATTGAGTAACCCAATGGTTGTACGATCACTCGATGTGAAAAAGGATATTTTTCGTCCTAGAGAAAATAATGAAAAAGTTCTCGGTCCTGAAGTACCGTATCTAAGCGCAATAGGTGCTTTAATGTATCTTGCTAATAACACAAGACCGGATATAGCATTCTCTGTTAATTTATTATCAAGATACAGCGCTGCACCTACAAGACGACATTGGAATGGAATTAAACATATAATGCGCTATCTTCGAGGAACTATTGATTTAGGCTTATTTTATTCACATGAATCTAAGCTTAAATTAGTTGGATATGCGTATGCGGGTTATTTATCCGACCCACACAAAGCTCGATCTCAGACGGGCTATTTATTCACATATGGAGGAACAGCTATATCTTGGCGATCGACAAAACAAACAATTACAGCTACTTCCTCAAATCATGCGGAGTTAATAGCTATTCACGAGGCAAGTCATGAATGTGTGTGGTTGAGATCATTAATCAAACATATCCAAGAAGCATGTGAAAAAGTTACGGTCAAGGAAGGTCCGACGACAATATATGAAGATAATGCTGCTTGTATTGCTCAATTGAAGGAAGGTTATATTAAAGGAGACAGAACAAAGCATATTTCACCAAAATTTTTCTTCACTCATGATCTAGAAAAGAATGGTGAAATCAATATTCAACAAATCCGCTCTTGTAATAATTTAGCAGATTTGTTTACCAAGGCTTTACCTTCCTCAACTTTCAAGAAATTAACTTACAGCATTGGAATGCGACGTCTTAAGGATCTCCAGTCAACTCGCGAACAGGGGGAGTAAACACTGTACTCTTTTTCCCTTAGCTAAGGTTTTTATCCCACAGGGTTTTTCCTTAGTAAGGTTTTTAACGAGGCAGTGTTCCATTCGCGGCAGATGACACATCAAAAGGGGGAGTGTTAAATTATTTGATGTGACCCTTGTCATTAAATTATTGATGTAGGGTCCACCTCCTTAATAATTTGATGTAATATATTTTCTACTTTTCTACCTGTCATTATTATTTTCTGTAAAATATTTCTTACCTATTTACCATTCTTACCATTGGATTTCTCTATAAATAGGAATTCAATTTCTTCATTTTCATATATCTCAGAAATAAGAAATAAAAGTTTCTCTCAAATTCTCTCTCTGCTTTCTCTCTTTATTGTTTCAATATCCTTGCATATATAGTCGATTTCTAACAAAATAAACCAATGAAAAATCAAAGAAAATAAAAGAGACTGATAGGCCAATTAATCTAACAAAATTTATTTATTATTACGACATATTTTAAAGCAGTGAGGTTGGCCGTAAACGGTGAAGCGGACACTATTGTTTAAGCTGTTTATAATACGATATCAGCACGATCGAGATGAGGGGCTGTGTTAGGAATTAATATATCGTACCGATCTCGGGTGGCCCGCTGAACTTGTATATAAACTAGACCCTAAGGTCTTAACATATACGAATCATTTTAAAGCCGTAAAATTGACCGTAAATAATATCAAAACAGATAATTTCATTTAAGCTGTTTATAGCATCTATTAAATTGAAAACTGATAAAATTTATTGGATTTTTCAAACAAAAGAAAACGTTATATTTATGTTCAAATATAATGCCATAAACAGTTACATAAAAAAGACAAATGATGATTAATAAAAAGACAATTTGGCCAAATAAGACACAACAACCATTAGTGATAATGGCCAAAATAGAATGATAATCAAATACTGTAATAATGTGTATTGGGCAGAGTAAGAAAACATTTATTGTACATGTACAACTTGTGACATTCTAACGGCTAGTTTTATTAAGATTATTAAATAAGCGTTTTTAGTTGTTTCAGAGAAAAAAATATTAATTATAAAAAATTATTGATAGCGCTAAATGATAGCTGTAATAGCTAAATCACATTAATAACTACATTTTACTTATAATTATCACTAGTGTTATTAAAATTGTATCATATGAGTCGGTTCAATTGATTTTATTGTAAATTGGTTATAATTACATTATGATTCAATTAAAATTACTTTTTAAAAAAAATACGGCGGCACAAAAAAGTGTTGCAATAGACTTATAAACTATTGCAAAAACTTAGAAAGCGTTGCAATAAATTAAATATCGTTGCAATAGCTACTGGAAATACGCAGAAGCATTTTAAAATTCCTCTGGCGACACGTAAAAGCATTTCAAAAGACAAAAAAAGTATTGCGGTAATCACTGAAAGTATTAAATAATACATATGCTTTTAAAAATAAAAAAACTGATAAACCACTAATAATACCACATACCATTAATTTCGTCGATATGATGTCTGGTTCAGTATTGATAACATTGATTATCTCTATTCAGTCATTCAAATAAACTTATGTTATTCAAATTCGTTTGATTAATAGCATTATTTTTCTTTTCAATTAACTTAAGAGGCGCAATAATGAAGTTGTACATATCTTTTAGAAAAATAAAATTAACAAATAATCAACATTTAGTTCCTTATATGTAAATTAAATTAACGTACTTCATACTTCAATACAATTATTCTGTCATTTGTGTAAAAAATAGGGTAAATTTTAAAAACATATCTTGTGGTTTGGTATTTTTTTAAAAGGTGCTTGTGGAATATTTTTTTTCAAAAGGGTGCATGTGGTTTTAAAAATTTGTAAAAAGAAGATTTCTAAAATCTTAAAACCATATTTTGAAGGGTAATCTTGTCCATTTTAAAGTGAAATTTTATAGTTTAGTCAATAAAAATATATACACCTTATTGATAAATTTTAAAATTTGTTGAGAAGTATTAATATTTTTTTAATTAAAACTTGATTATAACATTAAAAATTTATAATAAATTAAAATTTTTTGAAATATCACTCTAATCTTCATATATAATTCTTAAATAATATAATTAAAATATAAAAATATTAAATTTATTAAAATAACTGATATAACGGCTAATTTTAAAACCATAAATATTCTTTTAAAAACTTTTAAAATCAGAAATACTTTTTTAAAACCTATTAGTAATGGTTAAATCCAATTAAAGTCACACATTTGGGTAATTATTAATTTAATGTAAAGGTACAACAATTAAAACTGAATTGGTGAAAAATACTGCAGAAATAAATGCATAGGAAGCAACTATTGAAGATGTCTGCAAGTATAACAGAGAAGGTACAAGCTCTTTTCAAAGTCAATAGTTCATTTATTGGAATTAAATTGATTGTTTATTTGACAAATCATATAAAATATATATTAGTCCTTCGGTTTTAAATAAATAATTTTTTTATTTTTTTATTTTAATTTTAAATAAATAATTATTTGAATTATTAATATAATATTTATTATTATTTTTCTAATTTATTCTTACATTAATTAAGAAGGAAATTAAGTATTATTAAACTTATAAGTTAATAATTATGAAGAAAGAGAATTTTATGAAGGATAAATTAATTTTTTTAATTACTTGATTAATACCGTATTAATTTTGATAAAAAGTTTAAAAGGTATTTTATTTGTAATCGGATGGAGGGAGTACTACATTTCAACATTAAACATATAGTCGTGAAATTTCACATCATGCAATTGATAACTCGAGTTTTCATTGTGTGGGAGTTAGATAAAATATGGATGAGTAAATTGTGGCAACAAAGGCTTGTTTTAATGATTGAATCTAAAGCTGTGATGTTAAGAGATTATAGGTTTGAGTCTATATTCAGGTCGGGTGGGATGGGGTAAGATTTTTCTTTGTTATTATTATAAACAAAACAGACCTGTTCGTTGGCCGGGGCGGGCTTGGGCCGGGTTGGTCGGGCTTTTTATTAAAAATATCAACCCAAGCCCGGCTCAAGCCCATGATTTAGAACTTCGGGCTCGAGCCGGGCTTACTAAGTCATTCTAAGCCCTAAAACCATGGTTCATAGATAATTTTTTCTTTTAATATTTTATAAACTGAATTGAAAAAATTACAAATTCTACATAAAAATGTCTAAGTTGTGCATACAATTACAGTAACTAATAAAATTATTTTATATGTAGTTACAAATTTAATAGGTTAAAATAAGAAAATCTATAAAAACTATTATATATATATATATATATAATATTAAAAAAATATATTTTTTGTTCGTCGGACCGGGCTTGGGTATTTAGAAAAAAATCAAACCCGGCTCATAGAACTTCGGGGTTGGGCTTTGTGATAAAACGAGTGTCCAAGCCTGGCCCATTTGAGCAAGCTCGGGGTCAGGTGTAAAGGGTAGTCCATCCCACGAATAGGTCTAAAGTCCAATAAGATAATTTTTTTAAAAAAAATAAGTAAATTGTGTAATTAGTATGTCGGGTGAAATTTATCTGAATGTATTGAATAAACACACGAGTGATGTTCTAAATTTTCAATTTAATGTATTGACGGTCTTCGATGTATATTATATTCTTGTATCAAATTACCAATATTTTCTTATTTACTATGTCCTTTGTTTGTCAAATACATAGTGATGGAGTTGAAGTGAGACTTATTGTGTGTAGTCGTTAGTAGTAGTGACAATGATAAAGTAGTTCTTTTATCATTCCTACAAAATTGGCTTGACAACTATGTATTCAAAATTAGTCTGGATAAGGTTAAAATACTCTGAATCATGATAAATTGCTTGAAACAAAATAAAGATTGAATTAATGCATTGAGTTGAAAGACATCCTTATACACAACCATCTCATGTCATCCATGGCACTGAGAAGGAGCAATGAATTGTCGACAACCTACTCTATTGTATATATGTTAGTAGTTGATGTTCATAATAGAGAGGTCTACGTTTCAAACCTCAGCACGTCAGAAATCGTCGATGAATTGCGTACTGATGGATAATGAAGAGAAGGGATCTTTTGTGTCCGAAGATCCACAAACGCAGCAGCGAAATGTCAAGTCAAATTTGAATCACGATCTGTCGGATATCGATCGATTTCCATGACTTCTGCAGCGAATGAAGATCGGTAACGATTAATTTGCGAGACTTCTTCGTCATACGAGAAATCCGGAATAGAAAAAAGTAAATAGAATTGAAATTTTCATCGATCATTTTACATTCCAGATGAAAGATAGATATAGAGAAAAAAGGGTAAAATTTCCTTTTAGTTACTATATATAGAGAAAATAATTGCTCTTGGACCCCTAAACTTATTTATTCATCAATAAAGTCCAATTACTCAAATTGGATTGGATACCTTAACCCTATTAATGAGCTCACGGACGGACCGGTTATTTCCAACACTTACCAAAATTAGTATGACGGAAACAAAATAATGACCCTATTTACTTCAGATCTTTTCACTTATAAAAAAACTTCCAAGGTTCAATTGAGACATTCGGATTCAAATCTGTAGTCTCCGAATATGTGTTTCCTTTCATGTCTCCCATTAGAATTTGTCATGTGTGAGATTTTTTTACTTAATTTTTTATTTTTTGATTTTCTTTCCTATTTTTTGTTTCTCTCTCCTAAGTGTCTAACACATGATAAAATTTGAATGAAAAACATAAAAAAAGACACATAATTGAGGACATCGAATTTCAATCAGAGACTCTCACGAATCAATATTAATGATCACCTAACTTAGTGATTAGTGCAGTGGGTTAAATCTCATGGAGCCGTGTGCCTAAAATTGGGGCTAAAATTATTACTATATTGTCTAGCAAATAATTGATGATCAAATGGTTTAATGATAAAATTATTTCAACGTTAGGCAACATCATTAAGGCCACAAATAAATGTCCAATATTAGTATTTTATTTGTAGTCATACAAACATTGCTTAATTGCAAATATTTTATTTCAAATTAAAATAATAGTGTACATGAAGACATCGTTGACATATAAAGATTACTAATTATATATCAATATAGTAAAGATTTTAACTAAATTTTGCCTTTTAATGCAAGGTTTTATTTTTTATAATAAAGTTTATTATTTACTACCATATTTAGTAATGTAGTGCAATATAATATTTGTATATTTCACACAATTTAAAATAAATACTATATACTGGAGTTTATTTTTATAAAGGACTTATTAATTTTTTTGAGTGAAAGAAATATTTTCATTATATTTATTTTTTTTTGTATGTCCAAGTTAAGTGAAAATATATGAATTTACTAGATAATTATGTAAAAATATATAGTACAAGTCTTGATGGAAAATAGGGGGTAGATGAAGAATTTAAGAAAAAAATACATTTGTTATAAGTATTGTGCATTCATCTAGATAATTACTTAGCATTTTCCTTTTTTTTTTTAACGGTTCAAAATAATTTTATCTCACATTTGGTAAGTACTTTTTAATGAATTTGAGGTTAGGTTAATCGCGATGAAATCAAGGATGTTATCATTTCTAGAACAATAGTACCTTGTTTCTGGTAAATTTATCAATTGAAATAATGTTTAGATCTGTTTCTAGGTCGGAATCAGACACCTATTTTTTTTTATTAAATCTGGCTTAAGTCCGTTAAAATTTTAAAATTTATGGGTCGAATTTAATTTTTATATAAATATTTAAATTCAACCCACGTTCGGCTAGAAGAATAATAATTTAATTTTTTCTACATATTATATATTATATTAAATAATTATTTTAATTTTTATATTTTATATTAGTGAATTTTTCAATTTAAATATAATAAATTGTATGATATATTAAGAATTTTAAATAAATAATATTATTATACATAATTTTTTAAATTTATTTTTAAAATTTATAAAAAAATTTATCTATAACTCTTGAATCTGACTTAAAATTAATCTCATAAATCAATTCGAGCCTAAAACTTTAAAGTATAAACTGAATTAAATTTAAATTAATATTTTTAATTAAAATCCTAATAAAATTTAATTAAAATTTAAATTTGATCTGATTCGTCCTACAAACAGGACTACTAATGTTACACGTATAAATTATTGTCATTTGTACTTTGGAAAGGAAAAGTTATTAGTATGTCACATCAACAAATTAATTAACATTTCAATTTGAAATTTAGGATTGAATGTCAAAGAAAACGTACAATTGACTATTTGCATAATCTTCCATTCCAATTTTTTCAACCATCAATAAATTCATCATTAATTCAAAGAACTTTCTTTGTATGTAATCACTTGATTAAAAATCAAGTCTTTTTCTTGGATAGACGACTAAAATCAATATTAATTAAGAAAAATTTTATACGGAATTGGGTATTTAATATTTTTATTATTAAATATTTAATATATGAGTAATTTATATATTATAATAATAAAAATTATACGTGTGTTAAATATTTAATTGAAAGGATATTAAATACTCCGATTTAATATAAAAATAACCCCGTTAAGGTTAAAATTATTTTCACAAGTGGATGAATTATGAATTATATTTTATTCATTTTTTTTTTATCATTTTTAATATTTACTCACCAAAATAATCCAAGTGTTTCCTCTAATCTATATTCATAAAGTTATAGGTGAAAAAATAACTCTATATCCATCTAAATTCAAACAAAAATGGAAAAGTAAAATTAGCAAAAAAAAATTTATAAATACTTTATCCTGGTCTTTTTTTTATAGTACTAACTAATTTCCGTCACAATTTTTAAGTACTCTCTATCCAATTTGAAGTTTTAAATCAAAATTTCAATTAAAAAAATACTTTAATACACAATAATTTATCATCCGCATATTAATATTGGATTAGGAAAGATATGTTTATTTTTCATTTTGTAGTAGTAGATAAGTTGGTGAGACTAAACTTCATTCAAACGTAATCTATTAGTATTAAAGAACATATTTAACTTTTAGTAAAAAAAATATTATAGTTTGCATTTTTGTTTGTTAATTATATAATCTTCCTACCAAGTCAAAGAAAAGTATAGCTTTCGTCAAAACAGAGATAGGGGAAAAAATTAGATAATATCTTCAATTATTAAGTCATAATC
Organism: Euphorbia pulcherrima; assembly: GCA_947683365.1. Classification (NCBI taxonomy): domain Eukaryota; kingdom Viridiplantae; phylum Streptophyta; class Magnoliopsida; order Malpighiales; family Euphorbiaceae; genus Euphorbia; species Euphorbia pulcherrima. The sequence continues at coordinate 4,042,794 of CANTUS010000010.1, forward strand.
AAGATTATTATTTGCAACCATCTTGGTATATAGTCGATTATTCTTGCTCAATGAAAATGTAAGAATAAGTATCAATTAAACACAAATTATATAATTTTGGATTTTAACTAAAAAATAAAAATACATATTAGTTTTGTTCGGACTCTTGTCGGGTTTATTCGTAAAACTTTTGTCTTTACGGACTTGAATTTAGACGGCCTAATGCATATCTAGCTATCTGAATTTGTCTCAAAAAATTTACTGCCCCTCGGAACTTTCAAAGAGACTTCGTAGCTTCCTCAACTTTCAAAAAGTGCTCGACTTTGGTCAATGAATGTCATATGTAAGATTCTGGTTGGAGAGAAAAAAATCTGAAAAATGATATCTTTGAAAAATCAAACCTATCAGAAGCTGATACGTGGCGTTTAAGGAGGAAAGTTGTGCAGTTTTTGAAAGTCGAGGGTACGGGATTACTTTGAAAGTTCAGGAGGACAATAGATTTTTTTAAAACAAATTCAGATAACTAGAGATGTATGAAGCCAATTTAAATTGATTTAACATGTAAAATGTATATCCAAACTCAATTTTAGAGCTCAAGCCTGGATGATACAGAGAGAATATTCAAACAAATACTGTAATACACATAATTAAAATTAATAGTTAGCGATCAATGTCTCAGCTTAGTGGTTGAAACTGACTCTGTAATTTTAGAGGTTACAAATTCGAATGAGCGTGGAGTGTGATTTTCCTTTATATTTAATAATATAAAAAAAATTCATAAAAAAATCAATAGTTAGAAAAATGTAGCTGCTACACAAATAACTCTCTATTTATTGTTATGATTACATGAAAAATTAAACAAAAAAGGCATTAGTAAAGATCAAAATGGAAATAAAATATTATATATATAATAATATCAAGGATTGTTTTTCTGGGTATATATATAGTCGGTATGAGCAGCAAGTGTTCTTCTCTGCAAACATTCTTCCTCTTCTATTCCCTGGCATCCTTCTTCCATTTCTCCCTACATTATTTAACAAAAAATTAGCAAATTAAAAATTACGTAGGCCGAGTTTCGGGTCATAAGATCGTATGCTAGCATGCTTTTTAAAAAGCATGCAGAAAGCAGTTTTAGAGCCGCAAAAATAAATATTAGACAACTCTATTTCTATGTAGCACAAAAACGTTTTTTTTTAAACCTGACATGGTCAACGAAAAATATATAAGAGTTTCCGTGCTGCCTTGATTAAAACCTTAATTTAAATACAAACCTAAAATTGAACTAACCAATAATAAAGAAAATCAAAACATCCGATCCGATAATTTAACGTACCTGGTTCATGGGATGAGTCGGTTCTCCGGTGGGTGACGGCCGGCCGGCGTTTGCAAGAGTGAAGGTGACGAGAAGGAAGGCAATTATACAGAGGGAGCTGACCTTGTAATTAGCCATTTTAATATATATAAAATTAACTAGTGTTGAGATTTGTATGGATGTCAAATTTAAGTATAGGGAGGGAAAGGATTTATAGGCAATAGTAAAGGGTATTGTTGGGATTTTAGTGTGTTAATGTTTCATTAAATATCAATGTAAAACTGGATGACCTTTGAAAAGTCATTCAGTTCTAGAATTAGGAATAAATTATTCAAGTATATTATACACTTTATATATAAGGAGGCTTAATATATAATTAGGCCTTGTTCTTCTGTACTATAATTTAATATAGTTTAATTTAATTTAGTTTAGATCAGTTTAGTTTAGTTTAGTTTATTTTAATTCAGTTTAGTTATACGTAATTATAAATTTATACTGAAATAAGTTTAATTTAGTTCAGTTCAATTCACTTAGTTTATTTCAGCCAGCAGTTCAGTTCAGTTCAGTTTTCAAAAGTTGAGAAGAACATAGCCTTAGCCCCTCAACTCGCCAACTTTTATCACTTGTCACCTCTAACTTACAAATATCTTTACGAACCCCCTGAATTTGGCAAGAGTGTTCACTGCAGCCTTTCACGTGTCGCCTTTTGATTGGAGATAAATTGAAAAAATTGACATCTTTGAAAAGTCAAACCAATAACAAGGTGACACGTGGCATTGAGGGGATGCATCGCTGAATATTTTTACTAAGTTTAAGGAGTTAATAAAAACTTATATATAAGTTAGAGCTATCAAGTGATAAATATGCATTAAGACTATATAAGTATGCTGTGTTTTTATGAAGCGCCCCTATATGTATTGTCTCACTTTTTATGACCGAATCCAATTTCAATTATATAGTTCCAAGCACTACCCTGTAAAATTGGAGGCTCGAAGACGAGACTTGATAAAAACATCCTAGTGCATTGTAGTTTTAACAATTGAACTAATTATATGATTATATATTTAAATAGCAATTTGCTGGAGCTATAAATTAAACCTTAGTTGTTTATAGTAATTATTAAATAATTAGTGCTTTGCAAATATATAAATAATAAATTTTAATCATAGTGTATTACTAATTTTAAATAAATTGTAGTGGACAGCTAGTGGAAATTACTTAAGTTAATAATTTATAGACCTATATATATTATTAAAGAAAACGATCATATATAAGCAGGAAAATTAAGTAGCTTTTGCTTTGTCAACGGTACAAATAAATTATCAAATTATTATTGGCAAAAACACTTAGCCCTTTCATAAACTGTTCAAGTGGGTGAGGTTTTGGTCGGTTTTAAGTTTTGGGTTAACTTAAAAAATTTCGTATGGTTTCATTCATTTTTAAAAATATCATTGCGCTATTATTGGGATTTTAGTAAAAAATAGATTTTTCTCAATAAAGTTAGTTGTGCTGAGTTGATAAAGGGTACTTTTATTAAATCCCAAATTTTTTAAATTTTAAAGTAAAAAAATATAATAATTCGACTTGTCAACTCAACATAACTAACTTTATTATAAAAAGAACCCTTAATTACTAACATTTAATACTATAAAAACCGTTTTGAAAAAAAAAATAATACAATGACCTCTAAGGGTTTTTGGAGTTAACCCTTAAGTCCTTTAGCTTAATTTTAGCAATTTAGGAATCAAGAAAACTAATTGTTGGCCATTAATTTGTAATTTTTCTGTTAAAAACAACTATGTTGCTATTGTTGTTTAATTAATTGTTAATTATCAATTCATACATGTTGTGTATGTATGTAAATTAAGTAGGGATTGATTATATAACACATGCATGTAATCCTTGGCATGACTACGTATTTATTATTGAATCAGAGTGTGTGTTATCCTGAACTATAATTTAGTTTATTTTATTTTAATTTAAATTGTTTTAATTAATTTAATTTAATTATACGCAGTTATAAATTTATAGTAATATTAAGTTATTTTAACTTACTTTAATTTAATTTAATTTAACCAATTTTTCAATTCAGTTCATAAAATTACAATATAAAATAACAAGGCCTTATTAATCTATCTAATGTTATTTTATCGAAATTTAAATTTAATAAACTATTCTGACCCACGTTCCAAACAATTGTACGAAAAATTATGTTCTTTTAGACTCTAATTTTATAAACTGAATTAAAGTTGGTTGAACTGAAAAATGAAGTGAGATGAACTGAACTAAACTTATTTCAGTATAAATTTATAACCACGCATAGTTAAACTGAACTGAAATAGACTGAACTGATATGAGCTGGATTGAATTTATTTCACTGTAAATTTATAACTACGCATAGCTAAACTGAATTGCAGTGGACTTAACTGATCTAAACTAAACTGAAGCGATCAAGAGACTAGGGCCAAAATATGATTCACACCAATAATTCAAAATTCCTACGCTTATCCTTTAGAAATTGTGCTATATGTGATTTTTGAAAAATACTAATTGCCAAAACAAATTAAGACAAATACTATCAAATAAAATTATTATATATTTGGCGGGTTTTTCATAACAAAAATATATTTGCCGGGTTGAAATAATTGATTAAAATGGTAATTAAAAAATTCATTTTGGAAAAAAAGGGAAGTAACACATTATATGATGATGATCATCATATGCATAAAAGGGATGAGGGACAAAACATGAAATGCAGTATGATGATAATTAAGGCACGCTAATTTGGCAATCAAACCACATATTTCATCAATAATCTATTGCATTTTCTTATCATTAGTTTGTATTTTTTTTATTGTTATTATCAAATACTATGAAAGGGTATATTGGGCCCGTCATGTCGCACCCGAATTCAGTATTAGTATGATATTGTCCGCTTTAGGCTAAGTTCTTACGGTTTTATTTTTGAGCTCATTTTTAAAAGGCCTCATATTAATTGAGTTTGATGGACACTTATAAATTGCTTAAGTTTCTTCAAATCTTTCTATGTGGGATATTGGTTTGCCCCAAACAATCTCCCTCCAAACCAAAGATCACACAACTTGTGATCTCCCCTCCAACGAGACTCACTTAACTGCCAACCATCTTGTACCGCCGCAACCACTTTACGGGACACGCTTCTTGAACATCCACTCCAGGAAGACTTTCGACATAAGACATCAACTGCAGATCTCTAATTCGCAAAGGTCACATCAGTCTTGGTCATAGTTTGGAGAACTACTCACCGAGCAGTCCATCATTCTGCTTGTCAGCCTCGAATCTTGGACTCTGATGCTAGTTGTTCTGCCCGCCATGCTGCACCCAAACTCATCATCAGTATGATATTATCCGCTTTGGGCCAAGCCCTCACGATTTTATTTTTAGGCTCCTTCCTAAAATTCCTCATATTAATAAAGTTTGATGGACACTTATAAATTACTTAAGTTTCTTCAAATATTTCAATATGAATATTGGTTTGCCCCAACATAATATATATCCAGTATTTTGTATAAATCGCATTTGACTAATTTATAGGTACTCTTACATGTAATTTGGATCTTTTATTTAAAAAAGACACCATTCTGTATGATTTTATATTAAATGAAATATTTATCAATAAACGTTGTTGATAAGTGATTTAGTATCATTTAAATAAGGTCTTGAGTTTGAATCATATAAAATGATGTAAAAGAAACTTTTATTAATCAATGAGTTGGGACTTTATTATCTGAATTATTTTGTAATAGATATGTTAATTGCTTCTTCTTCTTAATTAATTTCTTCTTCTAAATTAGAATCTCACCTTTCTCAGTTGGGAATGTACAGCACGTTAGAGTTATATTCGGGACGGGTTGAAAATTTTAGCTTTTATTTAATATAAGCTCAAATTTTTTCATAAATGATTACATTCTAAATTAAAAAAAAAAGAAATAAATCAATTTACATAATTTGAATTGAGTACATTTGATACAAAAATAATTAACTTGTGTTTTAGAAATTCAACCAGTTTCTATAGCTACCATAATAGCTTTATTTAGGCCTAATGTGTGATAGTGACCTGAATTTGCATTAAAAAATTTACTGCCCTTAAATTTTTTAAGTGATTTTGTAGCTCCCTCAACTTTAAAAAAGTATACTATTTTACTCTCTGAATGTCACGTGTCAGCTTCTAAGTGGTTTGACTTTTTCAAAGAGGCAATTTTTCTGGTTTTTTCTCTCCAATCAGAAGCTGACACGTGGCGCTCAGAGAGTAAAATGGTACATTTTTTAAAAGTTAAAAAAGCTAAAAACTCATTTAAAAAATTTAAGGGCGGTAGATATTTAGAAATAAATTCAGGTAGTAACGATGGATTAACCCTTTTATTTACATAAAAAGCACTAATTCTGAACATTGGTCTGATCCAATAAGGTTGCATGCTTGGACAATTTATTCTGTTTCTCATGTTCCTTTCCCCACAGAATAGCATACAGCCCAACAATTATCAAGCTACTCCCAACCACACTGTTACAAACAACATCATCATCACAAAAGGGATATAACTCTAAATAAGGAATCACGCTTAATTCATTTCCAGATATAGTAGATCTCACAACTTTTAAAAAGTGCAATACTTTATTCAATGAACACCACATGTTAGCTTCTGGTTGGTTTGACTTTTTAAAGATGTCATTTTTCCGATTTTCGTTCTCTAATCAGAAACTGCCACATGGCGTCTAAGGAGTAAAGTGATGCATTTTCGGGGAACAAAATTTGTTGTTCCTAAGGGCATCTCCAACCCACCCCAACCAATTTTCACTTCGAACTCTATAATTTGAAGTTGCTGCAGTGTTTATTCTCCAACCATCCACTTCAAATTTCCACTTCAAAATAAAAATATTATTATTTTATTCCTTTCTACCTAATTCAAAATAACAAACAACCAATTAAACTAAAACAAAACAAAGTAAAGAAGTACAACAATTATAATAAAAAAAATGTTTGAAGTTGTGAAGCGGTACGGTAGCAACTCTATAATTTGAAGTTGAATTTGGGGTGGGGTTGGAGGCATTTTCACTCCATAAAATGGAGTTTAGGGTGCGGTTGGAGATGCATTTGTGTCCCCTTTCATGTCCCACATTCAATTGTTGACACGTGTCTATTTTTATTATTATTTTATTCTTCTTCTGTTTATTTCTACTTTTTAGTTTCTCTTTCTCATAAATATAATACATGTTAAATGATAAATTGAAGGACATTGAAGTGGATACCAATTTAGAGACAACATGTTTTATTCCCATTTTTTAAAAGTTGAAGGTGTTACGTGGTCAACTTGAAATTCAGGGACAATAAGTTTTTTGAAATTCGAAGTATTTGGTACAATAACACAAATTAACACTAATAATTACGTGGAGTTCTCGGTTTCGAGCCTTGAACCCGATGGAAAGCACTTAAAAATTGCACGACGTAGATTAATCTGGCACAAATACTCAGAATTTTCATAGTTAAGAGAAAGATATATTACCTTCCAAGGTGCAAAGTCTCTCCAAGAACAAGCAGCCCCATAATAGCAGCCATTACTGTAGTTAAAGGGCTAAATGCTGTCACAAAAACTGGACCCTTTGTTCTTATTGCCAATGTTTGCATATAAACTGTAACCCCAAATATCACAATTCCCTGCAATTAATCAATTTAATTTTTTTAATTACATGACATATAAAATTTTTGAAAATGTAATTTGGATTTTCATAATTTTTTTTGAAAAAACTTACACTGAAAAGAGGGGCAAGAAGAGTAACATTCCATGACAATTTCCACACAGATGCTTTATGTTCTATAACAAGAGCTGCAATTGTTGAAATTACTGTTCCTACTAGGCTTATTAATGCTGTAAGAACCATTGGTGCTGGATATTGTTCTATTGTTTTTGCCTGTTTAATCAAGTTTTTCACATTAATTAACTTTAATCTAGGGATTTCATTGTACAGATTAGGCCGAATACATCATTTGTGCCGTAAACTTTGTACTAAATGCTTACTACCGTGTGGATTTGGATTCTCTAAAGTCGGGGAATGATAAATTTGTACATTTCGGCCGATCTCAACCATCCATTCAGTTTTAATGGTTCAGATTTAGTTTTAGAGGTTTATAGGGTCCACGGTATAATTAAATCCGAACCATCAAAACTATTGATGGTTGGGATTGACTCAAATGTACAACTTTAGATAATCCAAATCCGCCGTGAACTTTTAAAAGTTTCTGCAGCCTTTTTGAACTTGTCAAAGGTGCACTAGCTAAACCTCAAAGCAGACATAACGTTTTTTTTATTTTAATTAGTCGAACACGTAAGCTCTCTAAACATGACTCTACACACATGTTCTACATGAACTTTCAAAAGTTTCTGATACGTACCGTCTTGAACTGGGCAAAAAAGACCAGTTTGTTTCTTAAATTTGTTTTATCTCCTCAACTTGTAAAACAGAACCTCATAACCACTTTCGTCCTAAATAATAAAAAGTTGTCATGTTAGCATCAAGGAGCAAACATGTGCACTTTTACCAAGTTTAAGGTAAAACCCGAAACTTTTGTAAGTTTAAGGGAGCGTCATTTGTTTATTACCAATTTAAGGATTTGTAGACGTATTCAACCTTTCATTTGTGATGTATCGTACTTGTACATGACGAAAATGGTTAAGTCATTTGACTTATCCAAGTTGAGGGGTGAATAAAATATTTTAGACAAATTTAAGGAACAAATTAATCGTTTTTGCTAAATCCACTGTGATATAAAGGTAAAAAAAATTGTGAAAGGTTAAGACAACAATGATGCAATTGACCATTTAATTGTTGTAGCACAAAAGTACTATTGTGTATAGCATCAAATAATTTTGTGTCACATAACTCGACCTAGCTACCTGTAAAATGTAAAATGCAGCTGAGGATAGGCAATGGAAGAACAACATTAATGAGCCCTTAATCCATCCTTGATCATGAACTAATTTGGGTTTAGAGTAGTAATGAACTTGATTAGTAGTATTATTATGGACTGAAATCAAAGTAATTCCTTTATATAAAGTCATAATTGTTGCTCCACCAAATGAAACCACTGTTCCTGCAATTTTTGCTTGGCTGCTGTGTAATTTATTCAGTACTATCTTTTCCATCCTGCATTAAAAAAAAAGTATGGCTTTTAATATGGATATTAATATTAGTATACTCGGGTCGAGTTTTGAGTTGTTGTCCAATGATTCCATCTGCTTTTCTAAAAAGTACGTAAAGACACTGTTTTGAAAGCAGACAGAAAACAATTTTAATCTAGCAGAAAAGAACACATGCGCCCTATATATATATGGTATTGAAATTGGACAATATAGTACTACCTCCGTTTTTATTAACCATCGTTTTGGAGCCAAGTAAATTTTTTTTAATTAAGTGTCACTTTCAAATTCTAACGTAATTATTTGAACATCTTAACCCTTTTGCCATTATTTAATGCAACATTGTGGATGACAAAAGATAACAAAAACCAATCATATTTTCAAACAATTATTAGTGGAAGGGGCATTTTAGTACTTTTATTGTCTTAATTAACATTGTCTTGGTATTGACAAACTTACCCAAAACAACCATTAATAAAAACCGGAGGGAGTAATTAATAATACCTGAAAAGTATTGCCAAAAGAAAGGTAAGAGATGGAGTCAAATTAATCATAGCAGCCGCAAAACTTGATGAAGTTGATTCAATTCCAGCGTAGAATAGTGTCCTTAATAAAGCTCTACAAATGTTCAAAAAGGGCAGAAATTAATAAAGGAAAGGAAGGTCAATTTATTAACCGAATTGAAACCTAAACTTTGTAGGTGTTTTTGGAAACTTGTTAATCGATTTCTTTTGCGTTTTCGACATCACACTACAGTTCTAAGTATTTCGTTATGACTTTCACAGAATCGGTGATGGCTAGGCTGAAGTGTTGTGCTAATGAATTACAAACCTGGGGCCGTGAACGAAGAGGGGTCTTTAAGCGTGAAATCAACCAGTGTAGAAGGGAGTTAGAGCAATTACGATTGCACTCGGGATGGGACAATTCCGATAGCTTTTTAGCAAAGAAAACTCAGCTAGGGGAATTATTAGCGCAACAAGATATGTACTGGAAGCAGCGAGCTAAAAAATTCTGGTTGGAGGGAGCCGATCAAAATATACTACATATTTCCACCGTTCAGCAACAACTCGTAGAAGGAAAAACTCGTTTAAACGCCTATGTGATGATGATGGAAATTGGTGCGCATGGGGTCACGGATTAGAAGGACATATACAGGGATATTTTGTGGATATTTTTACCTCTCAGAGTACAAGCCATGAGGAGGTGACGTCCTTAGTTCAATCGAAAGTCACATGGGAGCAGTCCCAAAATCTCGTCGCGCAGTTTAGAGGTGATGAGATTCAGGCAGCGGTATTTTCTATGCACCCCAACAAGGCTCCAGGTCCGGATGGCTTTAATCCAGGTTTTTTCCAAACCTGTTGGGACATTGTAAGGAAAGATATCACTATTTTTTGTTTACAATGCTTACATTTTGGACATATTCCCATGGATTTGAATGATACGAATTTGATTCTGATCCCGAAAGTTAAAAATCTTAGCTCGATTAAACAGTTACGACCAATTTCTCTTTGTAATGTCTTATGTAAGATCATGTGCAAAGTTATAGCTAATCGATTAAAGGGAGTGCTTAATGATATAATATCTGTGGAGCAGAGTGCATTCATTCCTAATAGGCTTATTACAGATAACTTGATTATTGCTTTTGAGATTGGTCATTACTTGCGCCGACGGAAGTTAGGAAAGAAGGGGATTGAAGCGTTGAAAGTTGACATGTCTAAAGCGTATGATAGGGTTGAGTGGGGTTATCTCAAAGGCATTATGATTAAGCTTGGTTTTCCAACTGTTTTTGTTGATCTTATTATGTGCTACGTGACTACAGTTAGATATCAAATTTGTCATGAGGGAAGTAGTTTCGAGAAGTTTTTACCGGGAAGAGGGTTAAGGCAAGGAGATCCTTTGTCCCCAGTTCTGTTTCTGATTTGTGCTGAGGGATTGTCTTCTATTTTACATGATCGTACTATTAGGGGTCTATTGCATGGTTGTAAGCTTGCTCGTTCTGCACCTGAGATCTCACATTTACTGTTTTCAGATGACAATTATTTCTTTTTCAAAGCTGATGTGGTTGAGGCTGCAATTTTGAAAGCATGCTTTATGTCTTACTCCCGTGCTTCAGGCCAAGCAATAAATATTGAGAAATCGCCGTTGTTGTTTATCCCTAATGTGTAGAATACAATCAGGCAATCTGTGGTACAAATTTTTGAGGCGAGAAAAGTAACGGATCATGATATTTATCTCGGGCTTCCATCATTGATTGGTTGCTCAAAACAGACGGTCTTCAACCTCTTGAGAGAGAGGGCATTGTCAAAGATCACGAGATGGAATCGGAAAAATATGTCTCAAAGTGGTAAAGAAATATTGATCAAGTTGGTGGCTCAAGCTCTTCCAACGTATGCTATGAATATTTTCCTCCTACCAAAATATTTTGTGTAATCATTAGAGAGTCTTTTTGCTGATTTTTTTGTGGGGAGGGAAAGAGAAAATCCATTGGATGAGCAGGTTGTGCCTAGAGAAGGATAAAGGAGGTATGAATTTTCGAAGGTTGTACGAATTTAACCTTGCTTTGTTAGGTAGGCAAGTATGGAGGATCTTATCGGAATCGGACACACTTATGACTAAAGGACTTAAGGCCAAATACTTTTCTAATAAAAATTTTATTGATACTACACATGTGCAAAATGATAGTTATATTTGGAAGGGTTTCTTGGCAACGAAACATCTCATCAGGCAAGGGTTACTATAGAGAATAGGGGATGGTAAAAGGGTAGCCATGTGGAGTGATAGTTGGCTTTCGGACAAATCTAACCCGAGACCCGTTACGAGCGTTCAATTGAATTATGAAAGGGCAAAAGTTAGTAGCCTTCTTATAAATAATAATCGGGATTGGGATTTTGAGTTGATTGATCACCTTTTTTAGGAGAGAGATAGGAGTCTCGTAAAGAAAATTCCTCTTAGCTTGACGCCGAAGCCTGACAATATTTATTGGGCGTTGGATAGGAGTGGCTTGTATTTAGTTAAATCGGTTTACTATATTTTGGCAAGGGAGGTCTTAGGAAACATGGTCTCTAATTTAACCAATCCTAGTTGGAGTTCTCTGTGGAGTCTTTTCATTCCTTCTAGGATGGAGGTCTTCCTTTGGAAACGTGTTGTTAATGTCCTCCTAACTAAAGTACGATTGATGAGCAAGTTCGTTCAGTTGCAAAGATGATGTGTGTGACCTATATCGAGAGGCACCAGAGACCGCATTTCATGCTTTAGTGGGATGTATTTGTGCTAGGCATGTGTGGGAGCTTTATCTAGCACAAGGTTGGCCGCTTTCGATTTCAAATTTGGATCAATGGAGGCAATGGGTGTGTGGTTGATCGGAGGAGGAGAAATTGCAGATTTTGGCGATAGCTTGGGCTTTATGGGCATGGCGCAACCATTTTGTTTGGAATGGTAGTCTAACACCAGTCCATCATGTGTATAACCATGACACCGGCTTTCTGAGAGAATGGTTACACGCACTAAGACGGGGATCTAGCCATAGTAGTCCAACAACGATCATGAGGCAGCAGTAGGCCAGAGTGTGAATGGCGAGAGATTATATTGCTTTGTGGATGCAAGTAATTTTGACAGTGGGCAAAGACTTGAGCATGGAGCAGTGTTATGGAATTCACATGGAGACTGTGAGCACGGGATTTTGTAGTCCCTCTCGCGAGACGATGATGACGTGTACCCGATTTTAATGCCTCATAATAAAAGTTTTCTTTAGAATTTTTATTACCAATATAATGTTCCCTACAAACTTTATTCTTGGCAGAATCCAGTTCGGCGAGGCCGATATCGCATCCGGTAGGAGCTTAAACCGATGATTTACACCCAAACTAAAATAATCTCTAGATCCCCATTAAAATATCATTAAAATTCAAAAATCCCGATTTGACCCCTTTGACCCGTGTTTGGCAGCTTTTCAGGCTTGTGGGCCCACTGGCAGTCAGCTTTTTGAAAGCTGATACTGCCAGCGGTATCACCCCATGCCGACGGCGGTATCATTCATGTCGCCGGCGGCATGGCCAAATCGGGCTCTGCAGACAGCTTTCATCTTCTCCCTTGGGACAGTCTCTTTTTTGGCATTTCGGTGAAAATGGCTGAAATGTCTCGAAACCACCCCAATTTGCCTATAAAAACACACCTTAGGTTGCAAAAAAAGGAAAGGGGGGAGAACAAAGGAGAGAACACAAGAACAACCTGCAACTTGAATTTACAGAACTCTAAGGTAATAAAGTAGTTCTAGTGAGATAAGAATTAGAAAAGGTAGGAAAAAGGATCTCAATCCATTTTTTCCTAGTTTTTCTTCTTTGAACTCTCTCATTGTAAGCTTAAAATCAGTAGATATTAAGTTAAAATCAATCTAAATAGGAACTTAGAGACTTGAGTACCCAATCTACTACCAAATCATCATTACAAGCTCCTCAGAGGTGTTCCTTGGTTCACGAAGAGGTGGATTCACGACCTCGAGGTAAAAATCCTGAGTCTCAAAGCTCTTTGGCATTAATATTGCTGGTTTGTGCTAATTCTTATTGATTTGCATTCATTTTTGGGTTTTCGATCATTTTTTACCTTTACCTGCTGCTGCTGCAAGAAATTGAAGTCGCCGGAGACATGTGAGGTCGCTGGCGGTATCACTCATGTCGTCAGAGACATCGCTGATACCACTAGTGACATCACATTCCCCAGAGGCCTCACTTTCTTATAGGACCCTTTCTTTATGGTACTCAGAAAGCCATGCAACCTGCCTATAGACTGATGCCTCTAGCGACATCATTGATATTGCCGGCGACATGACCTTCCGGATAGCCGTTTTATTTCGTTCATTTTCGACCTAGTTTATTTTCCGAAGCTAGGATATAAGGTGCAACGATGGAGGTCCAAAACCTTCTGAAAATAGACCCCACCTCATACCATGTGGCATTTTCACTAATAATCCAGATAAAATAACAATCAAGTCTAAAATTGGGTTAAAAACGGAATTTTCCTCAAATGCCGTTCAAATCTCAATTTAGCCATCCAACCGGGCTTCATAATGATATAAATATTTATGCCACGTTCACGCTAACTCGGGTCTTGTTTGGTTTGCTAACTATACATGATTCGTGATATGTCTCGCATAAGGTGCCGTATCTGTGCTAACCATTTTGTGCAGGTAGATTTAGGTTAGATGGATGTTAGGCCTTCGGGTATTTTATTTATTGCATAGAGAATGTATAGGATTTGAAAGCCCTGTAATAATTTCAATTTCTGCATTTACTTTTGGATGACTGTAATAATTTATTCGATGCTTGATAAATGCGATAACAATATAATAACCGAAAACACAAATAAATAGGATGGATTAAACCGATTAAGAAAGAATGAAATATTTTAACTTGGCCTAATGAAAAATAGATAACATCAACCGAACTCGGAATCTCTACTTAAGGTACGGTCTACCACCTGGTGGGAAAATCGTACCAAAATTTTTCGGTTGAGCTGAACCGGATGGCGACTCTATTTTAAGTACGAGATTTCGATCTCATATCCTTTAAAACCTAAAATGGACTTAAATCCAACTTCAACATCAGTGCTTTCATCACGCCTAAAATAAAGGATCAATCCCTCGGCACGCTTCATAGCGCCAGTTATTTCTCCCTGTGCGAAGCATCTCACGCGGCCCCCGTGGGCGGGGAAAAGGTCGTCCGCTCATAGAGACATTATCAAAGCTAGGGATGCTATTCTTCGTGAAAGTGGCGACCCCGAAATGGCGGAGGCTTTAAGTTGCCGAGAAGCATTAAGTTGGCTAAAGACGATGGGAGTTCATAAAGTCACTACTTACTTAGATGCTTAAAACATTGTTTCATTTTTGAATAATTGTACCTCTTATGCATCACCATTAGGTGTTGTTTTAGACGATTGTCGTTTCATTGCTAGAGGCTTTAGTGAAGTTGAGTTTGAATATGTTAGTAGGTCCGTGAATCAACTTACTTACGCACTCACGAGAGCGGCGGATTCATCGACACATAGAGGTGAGTGGGATTACTTTCCTACAAGCCTTATGATGTAATGCATTTGATTTATGAGATTATTATTTCCATAAAAAAAATAAGTATTTCTAAGTGTTTGGTTACAAGCTATTTTGTTTTGGAAACTTGTTTAACTACTTGTCTTTCACCTTTTTGACATCGAACTCCATTTCTAAATATTCGGTTACAAACAATGGTATCAAAACCGTACCGAACATGATATTGGTGAAGACTTCAGTACGTGGTATCACCGGTACTACCAATATAATTACTGGTTTTACTGGTTTTTTTATTTTTAAAAGAATATATATTATTTAAAAATAATGAGTAAAAATATAAATAATTTAACATATTTTAAGTATATTCCTACCTAAATATCTCTAAATCATTGAGCTAAGTCAGTAAGAATAGCTCTAGAGTTATTTCAGATCATTTCAGCTCGTAATAAAGACTTTCAGTGCCTATTGCAGCTCTTTCTAGGTTTTTTGCAACGCTATCTGGGTATTTTGCAACACTTTTTAGGTCTATTGCAACGCTTTTTCGTGTCGCTATAGCCGTTTTTAAAAAACCATTTCTAAGTTAAACCATACCGTAGCCATGATCGATTCGCGGTACAACCAATCGAACCGGCCAGTACGAAACAATTTTCATAACATTGGTTATAACTGTTTTTAACTATCCATCAAACTGCATTTCTAAATATTTGATTAAAACTGTTTTTAGCTATTTCAAAGATAATAATAAAATATCAACAACAACTACTTGCTGTCAACAACCGTAACGTCAAACAACAACACTTAAATCAAATGTGTCCTTAGTATTGGAAAAATAGATCCTTCTAAGAACCAAATGACTTCCTATATATGTCTAACATAAGAAGATAGGAAATTTGCTCACCCCAAAAAACCCAAGAAAACAATATTTCTGCAAACAGGTAAACTGAGTTTGCTTTCATTTCTCCTGCAAAAACAACATAATATAAGATGGATGCACAACAAATTAATCTCTAAATTAAGCTTAATTTTCTTGTAAATGCAAAATTGTCTGAGCTTCTTTTATTGTGAAGTCACGGATAGATGTTGCAATTCCATTTCAAGGTCAAGGAAACAGCCTCTCTGTAATTATAGAGGTAAGGCTGCGTACACCGGCCCCTCTTACCCCACTTATGCGGGAGCCTTGTTAGGCATTGGGGTAATGTTGTTGTTGTTTCTTATAAAACACAGTTTAATAGCCGATGAAAAAATGAAAAATTCCAAATAGATTGTAAAGTTAAGCTTAATTGAACAAGAAAAACCAAAGATTAGAGAGCTGTACCTTTCAAAGAACAGAGCAAGAAGAGCAGTAGTGAGAGTGGCAAAAGCATGGCCATAGGCAACAAGAACATAACGGCTCATACCTTTATCAAGGCATAATTTTGAAATTATACTAAATCCTGCATAGCATATATTGCTTGCTATACACAATATATATGCTTTTATACTCTCTATTTTTAATCTTCTTCTTGCTTTGTTATTCTCTATATCATCTTCTTGTTGATTTATTTCCATTTTTAAATTTGATTGAGAAATTGCTCAACAACTATTTATATCTAGCGTGTTACGAAGAGGACATCTACGTGGTTGAGTTTACATAACACAGAATCAGTTGACTTACGTTAATGTTTATACCGTTACATGTCACAATCTACTTTTGTTGGGTATTGGATGTTCAAATAAGAGCTTGTTTAGCTTATCTGTTATTATTTGTTGTCGTAGCTGCTGATACTTTTTCTTTGTTATTGATAATTTTTTATCTTTCGTCTTACATGGCCCACATTGCTTACGATCTAGCTTTGTAGTTCTTTATAAATGTGAGACAACCATCTCCCTTTAAAGTACGTTTTAGGGTGAGTTTGACCGTATTTCACATGGTATCAGAGTCTGATTATTACTTAAGATGACCATATTAGTTTTACGTTCCAAATGGATTTTGGGGTGAGAGAGTGTATTATGTTCCACGTTGCTTGAGACTTGAGCTTTGTAGCTCCTTACACGTATGAGACAATTCTCAGCTTTGAAGGAACCTTTTGGACTGAATTAGACCTTATTTACAACGACCAAAAGCTTAAAAATAGTAACCAATGGTTCGAATTTAAAGTAAATTAAAAAGTAACTTTAAATCTTCGCCTCACTAGAATGTGATTTGTACCTGAAATCCTTAGAAATCACAAATTTAGGCCTAATTCTCTTAGACTATAGTTCAGTTCAGTTCAATCCAGTTCAGCTATGCGTAGTTATAAATTTACACTAAAATCAGTTAAATTCAATTCAGTTCAGCTTTCATAAGTTAAAAAGAACAGAGCCTTAGTCTCAACTACTAAGCTAAGTAATTGGTAATATAACTCGATTAATTGTCGTTAAATATGCTTATTTATAATATTCTTATACAAAATCACTTATATATTTCAAACTTTATTTTATAATTTTTCCAAAATGATTAATCTTTTTGGTTATTTCAAAACATTTTGAAATTATATTATGTTGCCTCTATACTTTCTTCTTCTCATTTTAATTAATGTAACTTTGATGTTAATATTATTTAAATGAGATAATTAGTACAATGGACAATTTTTTCTGTACAAAACAATGACTGATGATATGTATATAATCCAGAAACCAATAGAATAAATTGGAAAATGTGCTATATATAATAGGTTTCATTTTCTTTAAATTATTGGCATTTGTATACACCTACTAGTATAATTGGTTGTCTTATTAATGCATAATGAGTTTGGAGTTGTAAATTTTTTTTTTTAAATACATTAAATTACAAATTAAATTAAAATGTGAATTATGGCATAAAAAATTAATAGTAGACATTTAAGATTGGAAAAAATTCAAAAAATAAGATATTAGTTAATTCTGAACTAATAAGAAAATTAATTACAAATATAAAATATTTTATAAGTACTTTATCTTGATCGAAAATATCTTAAACTTCATATTTTTGTGGCTTAAATCGCATTGTTTTCTAGTGTGAGACTCAACATGGGGAGTTTAATGGTGAGAACATTTTGTAGGTTTATAAAAATTAAACAATTGGACTAGGCGAAAAAATTAGATTAATGGTGCCTATACGAAAAAAAATCGAACTAAATGACATCTAAACGGTAAGAAATAGACCAAAGACCTGATAGCTATAGGAACAAAAGGTCTGGCGGCAACTATGGGCCTAAGCAGGGATTTTTTAAAATCTAAACTTGTGGTGCATTTTTATTAGGCTTTTGGTCTTCTGTCTTCTTTTCCTTTTGTACATATGATATGTTATATTCCATCGTCACAACTCACCATTGAGTTGTCATCTTCTTCTTTTCAGGCTTTTGGGCGGTGGACAACGGATGTTACTGTTTAAGATTTATAGTTGAAAGGGGTTTAAAAATATTTTTTTTTAAAGATTTAGTTGTTATTATTTAAAAGATAAAAGTAGACATAAGTTAACCTTAATAAAACTGGCAAGGTATTTATTAAAATTATTAGAGAGTAAGAGATCAATTTCTAGTTTTCACAACAAAAAAAAGGCTTAACGTATTCATTGTCCCCCAAACTTGGCATGTTTTATCACATGCCACCCTTAACTTTCAAGTGGTTCACTTTACCCCTAAAGTTGGCAAAACTAATACAGTTTGCTCCCTCAATGCCACGTGTCAACTTCTGATTAGAGACAGAAAAATCTAAAAAATGACATATTTGAAAAGTCAACCAACGAGAAACTGACATGTGGCACTGAGGGGGCAAACTGTATTAGTTTTGCCAACTTTAGGGTTAAAGTGAACCACTTAAAAGTTGGGGGTGACATGTGACAAAATGTGTCAAGTTTAGGGGCAACAGATGCGTTTGGCCCAAAAAAATATATTTTATTTCATTATTTTTTTTGTTGATGCCCCGTATTACTATTTTTAATATTAATTTACTTAAGATCTCTAAATTATCAGGGTCGGGCCTGTTTCATAAAATGAAAATAAGATAAACATGTGCACAATGCTATAAAGATTGAATTATTTGCAACTAAAAATAGATGTATAATAATTGTAACAGAAGGCTTAAAACTATTAATGTATATAATAATATAAACTATTTGGCATTGTATACGTAAATTAAACCTCCCTCATTCGCTCATTCTTTCTTAATTTTGATATGCTGTAGATACTGATGAATATTAATTTTGATAGTTTTTTATGGAATCTAATTATACCTAACATATATATAATATATATAATAGATGTACTGATTTATTAGATAACTATTAGACGATTACTAAATTTTTACCATATAACTACTATATAGTATTTTTATAATTATTTTTTCCTATTTTTGTTAATTTGTAATTTATTTATGTTTTTTTTGTATATATATAGTTAGTTTAGTTTAATGGAGAATTTTGTAAATTTTTAAATGAGACATGTATATTTTTAACAAATTTTCAACAAAAAAATATTTAATATATGACAATTGTTGCAAGTCTAGTTACATTTAAAGGGGTTATCAGAAATGCATAACTTTAAAGAGTGACATATAAGTGATACGAATCAAATCGTCAGTGTAACGTGGAATCATTATTAGTCTTAATCTTAAGGTATAATATGTGTGCTAAACAGACACTCCATATCAGATTGAAGACTATATACAAAATTTAAAAATCAGTGTTTGACATTTTTTAATTTGCGAATTTAATTATTTCATTTTTTTATGTATGAAATCGAAGCTGTAAAAAAATTGTTTCTACAATTACAAAATGATAATTTCCTTTGTTAGTATTATAATAGCTGTATTACACATAAGGAAAAAAAGATTAGGGTAAATTTTAAAAATATATCATATAATTTTGGACATTTTTAAAAAGAGGATCATAAAATTTTTATTTTTAAAAAGAGGACTATGGTTTTAAAAGTTAGAAAATAAGGGAAAATTTTTATTAAATGTCTATTTTTTAATGTTACAATTGGTATTTTAATTAATTCAATATTCCTGTAATTTAACCATATTATTTATGAATTATATATCAAGATTTTAATAAATTTCAGAAATTTTTCAGTCTGTTATTATTTTTCAAAATTATTATCGTCTTTTAAGTAAAAAAATACTTAAACTTCTCAAAAAAATTCAACATGTACCACTAAGGTGTATTATATTTTTATTAATCAACCTGCAAAATTTCAGTTTAAAATGGACAGAATTACCATTTTCGTGACATAATTTCAAATTGAGGATTTTTTTATCATTTATTTGTTAACTTTTGAAACCACATTCGTCATTTCGAAATAAAAAAAATTTATAATCTTTTTTTTGAAAGTGGCCGAAAACACATTGTGTATTTTTAAAATTTACCCAAAAGATTACGTAATGATTGATTTGGAAAGGGAAGAAACAATAATGTACTAATTTGTGCCTTACATTTTGAAACGAGGACCGTGGTTTCAGAAGTTAGTAAATAAATGATAAAAAAAGATTCTCAATTTGAAAATATGTCACGAAAAAGGGTAATCTTGTCCATTTTAAACTGAAATTTTGCAGGTTGGTTGATGAAAATACAATACACCTTTTGATAAATGTTGAAATTTTTTGTCAAGTTTAAGTATTTTATTAATTAAAAGACGATAATAATTTTGAAAAATAATAACAAAAATGAAAAATCTTTGAAACTCATTCAAATCTTGATATATAATTCATAAATACTATGGTTAAATTATATGCACGTTCAATTAATTAAGATACCATTTATAACATTAGAAAATAGACATTTTATAAATTTTTTCGTTTGTATGCTAACTTTTGTAACCACCAAGTCCTCGTTTCGAAAATAAAAATTTTATGATCCTCTTTTTGAAAATGACCGAAACACAAGGTATGTTTTTCTAACTTAGGCCCTGTTCTTTTCAACTTATAAGTAGCAGTACTGAACTGAACTGAAATTATTTCAGTGTGAATTTATGTATGCAATACTGAATTAAACTGGATTGAATATAAGTTGAAAAGAACAGGGCTTTAATATATCGAATAAAGGTGACCAAGTTAACTTATAGTAGATAAGTTTTAGCATTGCCACATATCATATATACACTTTAAAATATTGTTAAATGGGGTGAAAGCTCTATGACTTGAGGAAAAATTAAAGACTTTGTGTGGGAGAATATGTAGTCTCGTTTTCTTTGTGCACATTAAATCAATTTGCTTCATTGTTTTCCTTAGTGGTTTTTCTTTTCTTTTAGGTCTAAACTAGGCGAATCTCATTGACCTATTACCTATCTATTACCTGTCTATGCAATAACATTTAAAAATAATGACTATATCATCTATATCAGGGTCACTACCAAGGAGAAGTCAAGTCGTCTTTCGGCTACCGAAAATTTTTTAAATATATAAGTTGGATTCTTGGTATATGCATGATTATAAATTAGATTCTTATTGTTGCTTAAAGGTGTGGTTTGAGTAGCTTTCCACGTATTCAAACTTAGGCCCTATTCTCGTAAACTACAATTTAATTCAGTTCAGTTTAGCTATACGTATTTATAAATTTATACTAAAATAGGTTTGGTTCAGTTCAATTTAGTTCATTTCAATTTGGCCAAAACTTAAGTTCAATTCAACTTTTAAAAACTAAAAAGAACAGAGCTTTAATTATCGGATGCTTATAAAAAAACATCACACATTAATTATTCGAACAAAGGTAATAATATAAATAATTATATTATTTTCAAATTTGAATATACCTTTATCTCGTAGCAATTCCAACCATTTTCCTCATTTTTCATTCCTCAAAGCCCATTTTATAAAATTTACTATTTATTTTGCTCTAACCATCTCTCCATCTTCAATTCCTCGTATCAGATTCCTTAATAATAATAGTAATAATAGTAACAATATATTTATATACATTATTATATTAATTTATTTATATCAATTCTATTCTAATCAACCAATAAAATTATTAAAAAATTAAAACTAAAAACAAATAATAATTTAACATTAATCCCCTAAAATGAAGTTCCCGGATGTACCATTTAGGAAATGGTTGGATATATGTTTCACAATTTGGAGAATACCCAAAATGGGGATCACTGAACTTGCTCTCAATGTAACCTATATACTCTAATTTTCACGATTAGCAACAAGATTACCCAAGTAAAATGAAATAAGAGTCAGATGGAGGTGAATGACTCGCTCAAATAACTTAATAAACTTTTTTGCAATTAAAATGAACTCCGCTGAGTAGGTTAGCTAGCTGAGTGAAATCTGAAAAAACTTCAAAGTAAATAACACAGAGATTTTATACTAGTTCGACAACTTGTGCTTACATCCAGTCCTAAGAAAGTGTCTTGGCTTTAATTCACTAATCTCAATTCCTTTACCCTAGGCGGAGAAGCCTTTAACAAACTTCCCAATTACAAAAGTACCCTCCAAACTATATTCGCTCACCCGCTGAGTAGAATACCCTCTTCTACTAGCAACTCAACTAATTCTAAACAAGAGCTGGAATCAACTTATAGAACCGTTGATCCAGTTACAAATGATCTGATATTACAATTCAAATGACCTATTCCAATCTCTCTTGTTCAAAGCAGATTCTTCTCTGAGTAGTTGCTTTCTTGATTGAACCTCTTTAAAGCTTATAAATTGGCAGAGTTTTTGCTTCTTAGAAATTCAGATATAATCGCCAAGTTCTAACGCTTGCCTTCTTGCTCCTTTTATAGATGAGATCAAGAATGTAGCCGTTGAACTTGCCTTGGCATCTTTCTGAAATTGATAGCTCATCTATTCGCCCGTTGCTTCTCCAAATCAATCCGTTAAGAGATAGAATCACACCGTTGTGAGATAGAAATCAATCCGTTAGGTTGAGATTCGAGCTTCAATTTGAATCCTTTGTCATTTGATGCCAGTCTTCCGTTAGAGAGATCTCGCGCTGACTTGCCACGTGTCGTCTTCCCATTCCTTCTGGTAATCTGACAGTTTGCAAAGTGAGCGATACTATGTTGCTGATTTGCAAAATTTCCCAATTTGGCAAATGACTTTTTTACAGCTTGACTCTGGAAGACTTTGTCTTTTTCTTCATAAACCGGAGTCTTATCAAGGCAATAATTCTTTTTGTCTTTGTCTTATTAATGTCCTGCAAAAAGCAACACTAAAAGCAAAGATCTCATATTTCCTTAAATGATAAAATTAGTGCCTTTGATAATCATAAAGTAACCCAGCGAAATGATAAATCAATAAGCACAACTAAAATAGAATCTAAATATCAAGCACTGAGTGAATAGTATTTCATCAGCGACTAAGGTACATGCTCAGCCCAGAACAACTCAGAGTTTAACTAAATAACTAGGTCAGCGGAAATATAAAATTCTACCCTTGAATTTAATAACCCGTATAAAACCATAGACCAATTATTTTAACATCATTATTGATTTAATTAACTCAAACTGAGCTTAATTGTTATGATAAAAACTTAAGCACTACTGAGTCATCCACTGAATCAGTCTAAACTTGTGTTTGGTTCAACATTCTCCAACCATTCTCATTGACTTATGAGATTGTATAACTAAGGTCTAAGTTAATGCCAAAATGTGGGTCCCCTTACAGCCAAGCTTCACTACTATTTATTGGAAATATGACATAAGTGATAATGATATGCATTATCAACTTTAGTCTTAATTATAATATGGAAAACTTTGAATTGAATTACAATTTATATGTCATTGAATTCTACGTTTCAAGAGCTTTCTAACGGTATATGATACACCTAAAACGGATTAACGGTGAATGAGAAATTGAAGTTCAAAGTTTAAACTGTTGTCTGATTTGTGACGGTTACGATTGCGATTAAATTCACAAATCGCGACAAAAGTCGTGACACAAATCAGAATGTCAACAAAATTAAGCCACGATTGCAACCAGATTCACAAATTGCGACAAAGGTCGTGACTCAAAGCAGAATGTCAACAAAATTAAGCCACGATCGCAACAAATTATCACGGTTAAGACTAGTGCTGAAACAACTTTGTCTTCAGTTACACAACGGATTTTTGTATGGTTTAATGAGTTTTTAACATCATTTAACAACTATATTTTTCATAAGGCCTAATACATCCGGACCCCCCTAAACTTGGCCCTAATTGCCCCTTACCTCCCTGAACTTTCAAGTTTTCCTCTCGCCCCCTTAAACTTGTAAAAAATGCACCCTTCGCCCCCTGAGCGCAAGATGCCCAATCACATTGATGAGAGTGCATGTCACGCGCGTAATGTGAAAGTTTGAAAATGTCAAACCAATAGTTAACTTATACATAGCATATAATTTCAAATATAAAAAAAATCCATAAAAATATTTCATTTAAGTCCTTATTACTATTTTTTATATCAAAAACACCATCTTCAACATTTTTTCAATTTCTCTTCATCTTTTCCAAACAACAAATAAATCAATCATTGATGACAAAATTAAAACTCAAACTTTTCAGAACAATAACAAGGCCTAATCCTAATGCTTTAATAAATTAAACTTTTCCTTTTTCATCAATTTTTACAACTAGGTTCGATTAATGCCTTAAGAAAAATCAAAAGAACAAGGACGAAAAACAATGCTTCCTTTCTTTCACTCCTCTTAATTCCATCTGATTATCGCTCCAGGTTCAGCTGCTGCCGGTTGTTAAATTTCCAGATTTACTTCTTCCTCTTTTATCACCATTATGGTTCAGTGTACAGATCTAACTCTAATTTGCAAAACCCATAAAAAGGGGAAGTATGAACAAAAAAAACCCAAAATAGAAAAATCAAATCTTGAAAAAGGGCGAAATTGAAATCAAAATCAGATTTGGGGGAAGTATGAACCAAAAAAACCCAAATTAGAAAAACCAAATCTTGAAAAAGGGTGAAACTGAAATCAAAATCAGATTTGATTTGTTTTCGAACTAAGCTACCTAAGCACCTTAAATATACAAATCCAAACAGATCTGAAAAAAAAGCTCCTAGTTTGAATCGGAGAAGTATCGTTGGCGATGGTAGGGGACGAAGAGATTACAGACGTAGGAGGAGCGGGATCTGTTGATGTTGGGCTAAACGCCGACCGGCAACGATTTGGCAGAGCATCCATTGCCGGATTCGAAACGCTTAGTCGGGAGAAGCTCCATTGGTAGTTCCGGCCAAGATGAAGCTCGACGGAGGGAGGCGAAGTGTGCGATGTAATTAGGGATGGGGAGATGAACATTTTATTTTGATTATTTTCAATTTTTCCCTAACTATTTAATTAATTGCCAACATATCCTTTTTTTCTCAATTTCAGTCAAACAACTCGTTTACTTTTTCAAACATAGCCACATAAGCTGCCACATATGATTTAGGGGACGAGAGATGCATTTTTTACAAGTTTAAGAGGGCGAGAGAAAAACTTAAAAGTTCATGGAGCGAGGGGCGATTAGGGCCAAGTTCAGGGGGTCCAAATGCAGTAGGCCTTTTCATAACCACCGGGTTAAATCACCATTAAGGAGTGGTTATTAGGTATAATGTGTATTAATCCTAATTAAGCCCTTGTTTATGCCATTACTCCTATAAATTCTCATTCTCTTGTAGCCTTCACTAACACCAATTCATACCTTTTCTCTCTTAAAAAAATTCAGCTGTTATTTGTCCTTGTTTATTAGTAACTTATTTTTTGTTTTCAAAAGTCAAAATATATCTCAAAGTTTTCATTCCATTTACAAGAATGCTACTTAAATTTAGGTTCTTGTGAATTGCTATTCACACGGCTATAGTTTAACTAATGATTGCGGTTGTATCCTGGGATATAAATTCACCTGTAGCAAACGAATAATTGTCTTAAGGAAACTGGGTTTCAGGGCCTCCGCAATAAGCATCTTCTTTGGTAAAAGGTTTGAGTATTATTATATTGTAGTTATTACATTTCTATACCTTTGGGAATTCTATTGTAGTCTGTACTTATTCTTAATGAAATATAGTATTATTTATTTTATTCAATATTACTACTAACAAGTTTCAATCCCTGTGATAAATCCTTATCATGGTGATTCACCAACTTGTGTCTTAGTATTAAGGGAAACAAATATGAGGATGAGATTTTCCATTTTTTTTATTCATTATGGTTGTTTTGTCAATTTGATAAGTGAGTAAAGTTGAGAAATTGACTAATTGTAATTTGGCAATCTAATGTACACGAAATCTAATATCCATAAATTGCAATTTTTTCGAGCACCGTAGTGTCTGTTTTATCGATTGAGCTGATTTCAAATAAGGGACCTACAATTTCCTTTTTTTAAGGGTCTAAATGAACACAAAGAAATTAATAGACAAAGTTAGAGAATTGAGCATGTTCTGATAAGTTGGCTGAATTGAATTGAATTGAATTAAAGTGGGTTGAATTGAACTGAACTGAACTTATTTCAGTGTAAATTTATAACTACGCATAGCTAAATTAAACTGAACTGAACTACACTGAACTGAACTAAATTGAATTACATTAAATTATAGTCTAACACAATAGTGCCAGATAACATGTATTCATTCAAGCTGAAAATACAGAGGCCTCTTTCAAAATAAAGTATATCTGCAATATATGGACAAACTTGGCTGCTAATTCTCTCTGATGCAATAATTAATTATTTGAAACAAAAGCTCAATTTTTTTTATTTTTTTACGAGTAGCTTTTATGTAAGAGTTGGAGTTCAAACCACAAACCCCCACCCACTTTGTGGATGTACCTTTCATTTTGGATTTCTTATAAAAACTTCAAAAAAAAATTAAAATAATTTGGTGGTTTATAAAAATATGGAAAAATATTTACATAAATATAGTATAATATTTATTTGATAAATATCTAGTTTTGTCTAGTAATCATCTAGTAGTTATCTAATACTCCCTCCGTTTTTTTAACTATTGCTATGGAGCAAAACAAATTTATTTTATAAGTGTCACTTTCAATTTCCAATATAATTGTTTGATCATTTTTTCCATTTTGCCCCTATTTAATGCAACATTGAAAATGACAAATGATAACAAAAATCAAGTCATTATTGAAGTTGACAGTTTAATTCTTTTTAATGCCTTGATGGATAATTATCCCGGCTTTTCTTATTTTGATTCTATTGTGGTGGAGTGTAAGACGTTGTCGCTTTCTTTTACTTCTTGTGTGTTTAGCCTTATCTCTAGAATGCGAACGATTTAGCGCATAAGGTTGCTCGAAGTGTTTATTTTGATGAGGTAACGGGGGTTTGGTTTGTTGTGCCACCTGTCTATGTTGCCCATCTCCTTCATTAATTTTTATCGCACTCCTTTTTTCTTCAAAAAAAAATTATTAGTGTTAGAGGTATTTTAGTACTTTTATTCTCTTAAATAATGTTTTACTGGTATTGACAAACTCAACCAAAGCGGCAGTTAAAAAAAACTGAGGGAGTAAATCATAACTTCAAATGTATTTCTAAAACATAATAACATATGACATCTAATATTTATCTAGTTTGTTAAATCTAGTTATTATCTAGTATGTCTTAATTTTGACAGTTTTATATGGATCTAATGACACCTAACATATATATAATATAGACAATTTCATAACAATATTTACATAACATATTACATCTAGTATTTATCTAGTAGATCACTGTTAGATATCTAGTTATTCGTCTAGTATGTCTTAATTTTGGGGCTTTTATATATGTTACTGGGTATTAATACCCTTCTCCAATCCAACGGTTGAATATTCATGATGAATCATTTATTAGCCAAACGCATCCAAAGCCCCCTTAACTTGGCACGTTTTGTCTCATGTCACCCCCAACTTTCAGTGTCATCACTTTACCCCCTTAAAGTTGGCAAAATTGATACAGTTTGCCCCCTCAGTGCCACGTGTCAGTTTCTGGTTGGTTTGACTTTTCAAAGATTCCATTTTTTAGATTTTTCTCTTTCCAATCAGAAATTGACACATGGCATTGAGGGGGCAAACTGTATCAGTTTTGCCAACTTTAGGAGGTAAAGTGATGACGTTGAAAGTTGGGGGTGACATGTGACAAAACGTGCCAAGTTAAGGGGGATTTAGATGCGTTAAGCCTTTAATTAATATGAAAGAATATATAAATACACTCTCATAAATACTCAATCGTTAGATTGGAGAAGGGTATTAAATACCCGGTACCATATATAATTTGCCCTTAATTTTGACCCTTTTTATGGATCTAATGACACCTAACATATACAGACTATATGACAATTTCATAACAATATTTACTAGATAACTACTAGATAATTACTAAACGAATACTAGATATTTACAGGATAAATACTAGACCGTATTCATGTAAATATTTTCTCCTGTTTTTGTTAATTTATAAATTATTTATGTTTTTTTGGTATATACGTAATTAGTTTAACTTAATGGTAAATTTTATAAATATTTTAGTGAGACATGTGTATATTTTACGATTTCCCTTTCATTTTTAATTATACATATTAAGTTGATTGATTGTAGGTATAATTATATACAAAGGAATATTTTGAATTAGTGAAAAATTTATTTATGAATAAATTATGGAAAAGCATCAGTGCTATCAACTTAATAGAGAGTTTGTAATGTACTGCTTAAATATAAAAAAATATAGATATAATTTGCTAGGTACATGTGACATTGTGTCATAAAAAAAACTATGCATCCGGACCCATGAATTTGTCACTAATAGCTCGTCGCCCCCTAAACTATTGAAAGCACATCTC
Organism: Euphorbia pulcherrima; assembly: GCA_947683365.1. NCBI lineage: Eukaryota > Viridiplantae > Streptophyta > Magnoliopsida > Malpighiales > Euphorbiaceae > Euphorbia > Euphorbia pulcherrima. Next base: position 4,071,037 of record CANTUS010000010.1, read on the forward strand.
CTCCCTTTAAACTTGTTCAAAGTGCATCACTGAACCCCTTACAGTTGATATGGCAATGTACGTGGCAATTGCTGATGAATTGACCGCGTGAAATGTACCGTCGTCTCCTTTTCATCATCTCCATTAACATATCCATTAGTACAACTTCTCTGCAATTATCAAGCTCAAAATATGTAATTGGTTTCATTTGTTTGAAGATATTAAACTCGATTTTGATTTTTTAGTTGGACTCCTCTGCAAATCCAATCTCTCCTCACAACGACACTACCCTCGTCGGAGTCTATTCCTACATTCCACCTCTGCCATTGATGAAAACTCTAACAAGAGCTAAGCTAAATTCATCAACCAACAGTAGTGGTGGTGAAACGACTCCCTTCTTCGGCTTCCTCGGCGTGGCATAGCATATAACCCACTCTCTTAATATGATGTGGGTGTGTGTCATTTAGGGGTATAACGTAGATTGAATAAGAAGACGAATAATAGAGATAAAGACGAAGGGAAATTGTTGTATTTTTGAATTGATAATCAGCCATATTAATAGGCATACACGGATATCAGTTAACAGCAAGTAAATCCACTAAAACCACTAAGACTCCAACTAGCACCAAACTTCCTATAATGCTGGAAACATAATCTGATAAAACAAATTCAATCTAGGCTAATTGACTTGGTAAAATTAACATGAAGGCGCTAATAAATAAAAACTAATTAAATCCAACAATCCCTCTCTCAAACGATTGTATGTAGACAATCAGTTTAACTAAGATCAATTAGACTTTATTTTCCAAGCTACAAAGACCAAGCAACTTCCTTAACTTCAAGAACAATGGAGCCTTCAGAGGTTTAGTAAACATATCAGCAAGTTGATCTTCACTTCTGCAATAAGCAAGCTCAATTTCTTCAGCTCCTACAAGATCGCTCAAGAAACGATATTTTACATCGATGTGCTTGCTCCTTCCGTGTAGAACGGGATTCTTCGAAAGTTTGGTAGTAGAACTATTATCACAAAAAATAGTAACAACTTCATCTTTCTTGAATTGCAACAGCTCCATGAGAATTCTTTTCAGCCATATAGCTTGGCAAGCACATGAAGCTACAGCAACAAACTCAGCTTCAGTGGAGGACAAAGTAACAATAGGCTGCTTCTTTGATGACCACGAAACAGCCCCCATACCAAGCATAAAAATGAAACCTGAAGTGCTTCTTCTATCATCTTGATCTCCTACATAATCACTGTCAGTAAATCCAATTAAATCAGAATTTTCTCCAAGCTTGTAGAACAGCCCTTCCTCTTGGCAGCAAAAAGATGAATTTCTTTTGTATTTTCCATATACCTGCTAATTAAGCTCTCAGCATGCATAATGGCGGGCCTTATAGTAGTTAAATACATTAAACTACCCACAATTTGTTTGTAAAAAGTGTTGTCCACTAGCTGTGCTTCAGGATCTTTTGTCATTTTCAACCCGAACTCAATTGGTGCATGTACAGAATTGCAATCTGCGATGCCAAACCTGTCCAAAATCTCTCCAACATATTTCTTTTGACAAAGAAAAATTCCATCAGTAGTTTGAAAGACCTCAATGCCAAGAAAATAATGCATTTTACCCAAATCAGACATATCAAATTCCTCCATCATTGACTTCTTAAAACTTTCTAACAAAGCATCATCATTTCCAACAAAAACGAGATCAACATAAAGACACACAATGAGCAAACTTCCCTCACTGTTAATTTTAATAAAAAGTGTATGTTCATATGGACATTTCATGAAGCCTTCCTTTGAAAAATAAGACTCAATTCGACTATACCAAGCTCGAGGGGCTTGTTTTAGTCCATAAAAGGCCTTTTTTAACTTACACACTTTATGCTCATTTCCTTTCTTAACATATCCACGAGGTTGATCGACAAATACATGTTCCTTTAAGTCTCCGTGCAAGAAGGTGGACTTTACATCCAATTGGAAAATAGGCCATGAATTTTGAGCTGCCAATGCAATTACCAATCTGATTGTGTCCATTCTCGCTACGGGAGCAAACACTTCTTTGTAACTGACACCATACTCTTACTTATAGCCCTTAGCCACCAAAAAGGCCTTGTGCTTGTCGATTTCACCTTTTTCATTCAATTTTGTTTTGAAAAGCCACTTCACACCAATTGTTTTGTGCCCTCTCGGAACATCACATAAGTCCCAAGTGTCATTTCTTTTAATGGCCTTAATTTCATCATCCATCGCCTTCCCCCATTTTGGTTCTTTGACGACATTTTCAAATGTTGTAGGGTCACAATCTGCAAACAAAGCAAAGTGACTAACCAAATCATCATTAACTCCAATTACCTCATAATCTTTCATCCATGTAGGCCTTTGTTGAGTGCGATGAGGTGGTTGAGTTGAATTGGTTGATGGGCTTGTTTCAATTAGGAGAATTTCAGCACTTATTAAAGTTGCAGCTGCTGGTTGGCAAGCATTTGATGAACTTTCAGCTGCTGGAAACTCTTCTTCAACTTCATTATCGTAAATTATTGGACTAGGCTGCTGCCCATTCCAACCCCAAGTGCTTTCCTCTTCGAAAATAACATCTCTACTTGTCACAATCTCCTTTGACAATGGATTGAACAATTTGTACGCCTTGGAAGTTTCGCTAACACCAAGGAATACACACTTTTCGCTCTTATCATCAAGCTTTTTCCTTTTTTGATCCTGGACATGGGCATAAGCAATGCAACCGAAAATTCAAAAATAATCTACTGATGATTTTCTCCCGCTCCAAGCCTCTTTCGGTGTCATATTTTGGACAATGAATGTCGGACTTGGATTTAAAATATGAACACTCCAATTTACAACTTCAGGCCAAAAGGTTTTTGGGAAGTTTCCTCTTGCTAGCAGGCTTCGAACCATATTCATAATGGTTCTATTTTTCCTCTCTGAAACTCCATTTTGTTGTGAAGTATAGACTGTGGTTAGTTCTTTCTGAATGCCATAGACTGCACAGAAATTCTCAAATTCTTTTGAACAATATTCACCACCACGATCGGTCTGGAGTGTTTTGATTGCTCTTCCTCCCTCATTTTCAGTTTGTGCCTTAAACAATTTGAAAACTCCAAAAGCTTCTGACTTTTCCTTTAGGAAATATAATCAAGTTTTCCGACTAAAATCATCAATATAAGTAATAATATATCTTTTACCTCCATTTGATGATGGCGTTATTGGCCCGTATATATCTAAGTGAATGAGCTCCAAAACATTCTTTGCTCTCCATGACTTTCCTTGAGGAAATTGAGAGCGTTGATGCTTGCCAATAATGCATTCTTCACAAGCTTTTGAAGGGACAGTAATTGGAGGAATATTTGTCACCATGTTCTTCTTATGAAGAGTTTTCAATCCGCCAAAACTCAAATGGCCATAACGAAAATGCCAAACCCAGGATGGGTCGTTCAATTCAGCCACCAAGCAAGATTGAATACTTTCAATCATCAATGGAAATAACTTGTTTGAATTCATAGCAATAACAACAATAGCCCCTCTAGTAGAGTCATATATCTCACAACTACCATTCTTGATAGTTATAACATACCCTTTTTCTTGCAATTGTCTAGCACTCAATAAATTACTTTTCAAATTAGGAACATAAAGGATATTTGAAATCGTTTCGACAAAACCATTCTTGGTTTTTATCTTAACATCTCCCTTTCCCCTCAAATTTACAGTAGAGTTATCACCAAAGCTTAATGTAGAACGAATATTTTCATTTAAGCAAGAAAAAGAAGACTTAATTCCGCACATGTGATTGCTACAACCTGTATCCACATACCAAATGTCTAGCTGAGGTTTTTTATTTTCATGGACAACCATCAAAAGAATCTCTCCTTCTTGATCTCCTTCTTGATTTTCAGCAAAATTTGATTTTTCTCCCCTCTATTTGTCATTGGGCAGCTTTGTATAGCATTCGGAACGATAATGGCCAAACCTGTGAAATCTGAAGCATTCAACTTTTGACATGTCTGAATTATTTCCACGTCCTCCAACTCTGTTTTGATCATCACCATTTCTGGAATACCTGTAACGAACCGAAATTTCCAAAATTTTGCTTATAATAAATTACTATGGTATTAAAAATATCATAGAAATTATTTTTATTGTTATTGTTGTTATTGGATATAAGACATGAGGAAATAAGAGCTAATTATAGTAAGAAGGATGAAATGGACATTTAATTATTTGTCCAAGGGCAATATTGGAAATTTGAAAAAAAAAAAAAGAAAAGACAATATATACAAAACTTACAGCTTATCTTCTTCTCTTCCTTATCTTCATCATTTCCTTCCTCCCTTTCATTTACCAAAAAAAAAAAAAATTTCTATAATCCAAAAACTTCCGATTTCTTCGATTCAACTTCGAATTCTTATTAGAAATCGATCCTTAAGCCCTCTATCATCATCAATTTCAGTCAATCAAGACTAGAAGAGGAGGATTTCAGATATTAAGATTCGGATGAATAGTAACCCGAGTTTGAGGTGAGTGATTTTTGGTGAAATTAAAGCTTAATTAGTAGAATTTATGGTAGATTAAGCATATTTATGGTATTAGGAAGTTTATTTATGCAATATCTTGATAGAATTATATATGGCTGTTGTAGAGGAAGCTATTACAAGTAAATCAAAGGCAAAAGGGATAGAAGAGAGCTAGAAAGAGCATAGAAAAAGGTTTGTGTCCCGAATTTCGATTTCTCGGTTTTTCTGGAAATTTTCCAGATTATATACCTATTTTGTTTTAATGTTTTCTCTTGTTATATAAATCCGATTTGAACGATTCTTGATTCTATTGATATCTACAGAAAGTAAGGAACATATTTTCTGAAGAAACCTTGTTGAATTTCGTTCGTTTTCAATGTGAAATTTTCGTTTGAAGTTGAGTCATGAAATCTGTTTTCGGAAAATCTCAGCTTGGTACACTGTTTAGTATTTTGATCATAACTTTGGTTATAAAATTTCGATTTCTGTGATTCTGGTGGATTTGGAAAGCTGAGACATGTGTCTAATTATGTTTAGAAGAAAGTGCTTCGATTGGATGATGTTTTGATAGTGAAAAATGCAGGGGAAGTCAGGTTACGAAACCTGGAAAAATTCTGGAAAGTATGATATTGATTTTATTGAGTTTTAATTGAAGTTTGATGCTTAAAAATTTGGGATTTGGATTTCCTAATTACTGAAGATATGTTGAATTATGATTGATGGTTTATACTTGAATTTTTAAGATGTTACTTTGATTTATTGCCCTTATTAAACGAGTAGAATACGGGTCAGGGTAGATTGGCGCCAATAAAGGGGGGTACAGTACTGTACAAACAATTGAAGCTTTGGCTTCGGGCTTTGGCCGATATTATTATATATATATTGATATTGAAGCTTCGGCTTCGGGCTTGACCGATATATTGATTTTTGAAGCTTCGGCTTCGGGCTTGACCGATATATTGATTTTTGAAGCTTTGGCTTCGGGCTTGTCCGCTCCCGTATCCATTTTACCGTTATTCAGGACTTGTTTACTTTGGGCAATATGTGGTTAAAGTGTTTGGAAAAATTGGATATAAATTTGATTATACTTTGAAATGATGACTATATAAGTTTTGTGATTTGGTTCCATAAAGTTGGTTAATTTGTTTTTGACTTATAAATATACTTTGTTTCTATTTTAAAAATATTCAAAGTTGTTATTTTTTTTATGGACACCACTAAGCAAATTGCTTAGCGTGTAGTTGATTTTCTACGCGTAGGTGGGGAACTTGTAGATAGCTTGGACCAAAGTGGTACAGGTGGATCAGCTTAAAGAGCAATTAAGGAAAGATTCAAGATGGATTTATATTTTAATGTAATATTATGGTTTGTAGAATAATGGCATGTACTAGAGAGTGAGAAATGTAAAGTGACATTGAGAAATATTTGGAGAATAATTAGCATTTGGAGAATAATTTGGAGTTTAAAACTTTATATTGGTATTTGTACGTATTAAATCTATAAGTATTGAACTCTATATAGTGGAGTAGAGTTGTTTATTGGGTGATTATTGTTACCGTAGCGCTCCCTATAGAGGGGGGGGGCGTTACATTTGTTGGTATCAGAGCTGAGGTTTAGGCGATTTTAGGACTAGTATGTATATGCCATTTAAGATATAAAAATGTTATGTTAGTTGTTTGATCCACTTTGGTCCAATTTTCAGGAATAAGTTATGGCTAGTAGTAGTCACAACCAGAGTGAGGAAGAGGATGTTGAGAGTACGGTCCGAATCAGATAAGGGGATGAACAAAGACATGAACCACCACCAGTTCATGGGTTTCCTGAACAACCTACTCCGGCACAAGCTGCTTTACTTCAGCATATGACTACTGAAGTAATCACACAAGTACTACGAAACATACAAATCCCTCAAGTTCCTGTAGTACCTCATGTTGAAAGAAGCGAGGAGAGAACTCCTCTTGAAAGAATCAAGAAGCTTCCAGCTGATGATTTCAAAGGGGATACAGTGAATCCTGCAATTGCAGAAGATTGGCTTGATCATACTAAATGGTGTATGACTAGGCTTCATTTTACAGATGAAGAGAGATTAGACTGTGTTCAAGGTCTACTCAAAGAACAAGCTAGGAGGTGGTGGGATAATATTGTGATAGAAAGGCGACCCGGAGAAATCACCTGAGGTCTTTTCTTGGAACAATTTGACAAGAAATACGTTAGCGAACGATTTAAGGATGAGCAGAGGAAATTGTTCTTGTCTTTGAGACAGGGACGCATGACTGTATCAGAATATGAAGTTTAATTCCTCAAACTCGAGTGGTATGCTCGTGATATCGTTGACAGTGAAGTAAGGCGATGTAAGAGATTCGAAGATGGGCTAAATGATGAAATTAGAGTGCATCTACTTGCACAAAAGATTAGAGTGTTCAATGACTTGTTGATGCTGCTACAGGCATCGAGAAGATTAATTCAGATAGACAACAAAGAATGGCTAAAAGGTCAGGATTTCAAAAGGGATCACAGGGTCCAGCTAGTTCAGAATCTCCAAGTAAGAAACAGAAGGGAACATCAGAACAAACACAATCTCATTTTAGAGGGTTTTCACCGAGACAAACCATAAGTACGGGGTCAGCGGCTAGTGTACCTTCAGGTCGAGGCAGAGGAAATATTCCATAATGTTCTAATTGTGGAAGGATGCATACAGGGGAATGTTGGGGAAAAGGTAGAGTCTGCTTTAAATGTGGCTCGAGGGAACATTTGATTGCAAATTATCCTCAAAGACAGATAAGTACATCTGCACCTACAGTAGTTCCTACTCCTACAGTGCAAGGTGGAAGAGGAAGGGGAAGAGGAAATGCTAGTGGTTCAAGTGGGCATGATGTGGCTCAACAAGCACCGCAGAGTGGTAGACCGGGAGGAATGGCGCGAAGTTATGCAATCCGAGGGCCTGAGACTAGAGAATCTACCGAAGTTATTGTCGGTAAATTTTCATTCTTTAATCATGATGTTTATGCTTTGATAGATCCTGGTTCATCTCATTCATATATATGTACTGCATTAGCACAAGAGAAAGGATTGCGTGTAGAAGAATTAGGAGAAAATATTGAAGTGACTAATCCTTTAGGACACAGTGTGATAGTAAACAAAGTGTACATGAATTGCCCTATTATGATTCAACATCAACTTTTCAATGCAAATTTAATTGAGTTACCTTTCCGAGATTATGATGTTATCTTGGGAATGGATTGGTTATCGGAACATCGAGCTATGGTGGATTGTAAAAACAAAAGAATGTCACTTCAAGTTTCTGATGGAGAAGAAATAGTTATCGTGGGGGAAAGATCAGATTATCTCTGTAACATAATTTCTTTTATGAAGACTAAAAGGCTGGTTAGGAAGGGATGTCAGGCCTACCTAATCTTCGCTCTAGAATTTAAGGAGGGTGAGTTAGAATTACAGAATATTCCTACGGTATGTGATTTTCCTGATGTATTTCTAGAAGAACTACCGGGGTTGCCACCAAAAAAGAGAGGTAGAATTCGCAATTGATGTATTGCCGGGTACCGCACCAGTATCCAAAGCACCATATAGAATGGCGCCTGCTGAACTGAAAGAGTTGAAGATTCAGTTGCAAGAATTGTTAGACAAAGGATTCATACGCCCGAGTATATCCCCGTGGGGTGCACCAGTGTTGTTTGTTAAGAAGAAAGATGGGTCACTCCGATTGTGTATTGATTACCGGGAGTTGAATAAATTGACAATCAAGAATAAGTATCCATTGCCAAGGATTGAAGACTTATTTGATCAACTCAAGGGTGTCAAATACTTCTCCAAGATTGATTTAAGATCGGGCTACTATCAGATGAGAGTGAAAGGTGATGATATTGCAAAGACGGCTTTTCGAAGCAGATATGGGCACTATGAATTTTTGGTGATGCCATTTGGTCTAACTAATGCACCAGCAGCATTTATGGACCTCATGAACCGTGTCTTTTACTTATATTTAGACAGGTTTGTAGTGGTCTTCATTGATGACATTTTGGTGTATTCTAAGTCACGAGAAGAGCATGATCAACATTTGCGGACAGTCTTCCAAACTTTGAGGGAAAATAAATTGTATGCCAAACTTAGCAAATGTGAGTTTTGGCTTGAAGAAGTTTCTTTCTTAGGCCATGTTGTTTCTGCAGAAGGAATTAAAGTGGATCCTAAGAAGATAGAAACAGTTGTTGAATGGAAACCACCAAAGAACCCTACGGAAGTCAGGAGTTTCCTTGGCTTAGCAGGGTATTATAGAAGATTTGTGAAAGGATTTTCAGTCATTGCTGCCCCACTGACGAAACTACTTCAAAAGAATGCAAAATTTGAGTGGAATCACAAGTGTCAAGAAAGTTTTGAGAAATTAAAGGCGATGTTAACAAAAGCACCCATCCTTTCCCAACCAGAACCTGGAAAAGAATTTGTAATCTATAGTGATGCTTCACATAATGGTCTTGGGTGTGTTTTGATGCAAGAAGGAAAAGTGATTGCCTATGCTTCCAGGCAATTGAAGAATCATGAAAGGAATTATCCTACTCATGATTTGGAATTGGCTGCAATAGTCTTTGCCTTGAAAATTTGGCGACATTATCTTTATGGAGAAAAATGTTATATTTATACAGATCACAAAAGTTTGAAATATTTGCCAACACAGAAAGAGTTCAATTTAAGGCAAAGAAGGTGGATGGAATTCATTAAAGATTACGATTGTCTTATTGATTACCATCCAGGAAAGGCTAATGTAGTGGCAGATGCTCTCAGCAGAAAGACAATGATGGCACTAAGGGCTATGAATACGGGGTTAGCTCTTACCAGTAGTGGAACCTTAATTGCAGAATTGAAGATTCAACCTGTACTACTACAATAGGTTAAGCAAGCACAAAATGAAGATGATGACTTAAAGATTATTCGAGCACGGACACAAGTGGGTATCGTAGACGACTATATGGTTCGAGAAGATGGGTGTCTATATTTTAAAGATAGACTATGTGTGCCAAACAATGAAGAATTAAAGAAGAATATCTTACAAGAGGGGCATAGTAGTCCTTATGCGATGCATCCTGGAGGAAACAAGATGTACCAAATTTGAAGAGCCATTATTGGTGGAATGGGATGAAGAAAGACATTACTAACTATGTTGCTCAATGTCTAACTTGTCAACAGGTGAAAGCAGAACATCAAGTTCCTTCTGGATTGTTGCAACTTATAATAATTCCAGAATGGTAATGGGAAAGAATCACAATGGACTTCGTGACGTCTTTACCACTTACACAGAAGAAACATGATGCAGTGTGGGTTGTTGTAGATAGATTGACAAAGTCTGCCCACTTTCTTCCAGTTAGGATGGATTATTCACTTGATAGGTTGGCTCAGTTATATATAGATGAGATAGTAAGGCTACACGGAGTGCCTATTTCAATCATTTCTGATCGAGATCCAAGATTTACTTCGAGATTTTGGAAGAAGTTGCAAGAGGCCTTAGGTAGCAAACTTCATTTCAGTACTTCATTTCATCCTCAAACAGATGGTCAATCTGAAAGAGTAATTCAGGTGTTGGAAGACATGATGAGAAGTTGTATCATTGAACTTGAAGGAAGTTGGGATAAGTATTTATCCCTCATGGAGTTTGCCTATAATAACAGCTATCAGTCAAGCATACAAATGGCGCCATATGAAGCCTTGTATAAGAAAATGTCGAACTCCATTATATTGGACCGAACTTAGTGAAAACAAGATTGTGGGAGTGGATTTGATTCAGGAGATAAAAGAGAAGGTAAAACTTATTCAAGAAAGATTGAAGGCTGCATCGGATAGACAAAAATCTTATGCTGATCTAAAAAGAAAAGACATTACTTATGAAGTGGGAGATAAAGTGTTTCTCAAAGTATCTCCTTGGAAGAAAGTCCTGCGATTTGGCAAGAAAGGCAAGCTCAGTCCGAGATTCATTGGCCCATATGAGGTTATAGAGAGGGTTGGACCGGTAGCTTATCGGTTGGCACTACCCCCAACACTCGACAAAATTCATAATGTGTTCCATGTGTCAATGTTAAGGAGATACAGATCAGATCCATCACATATCTTATCTCCTGATGTCGTAGAAATCGAACCCGACCTAACGTATGAAGAGGAACCGGTACAAATCTTAGCGAGAGAGATTAAACAATTGAGAAACAAGTCTATACCTTTGGTAAAAGTACTTTGGAGGAATCATAAGGTTGAAGAAGCAACTTGGGAACCGGAGGATACAATGAAAACTCAATATCCGCAATTGTTTTCAGGAAATTTTCGGGACGAAAATTCATAAGAGGGGGAGAATTGTAACGAACCGAAATTTCCAAAATTTTGCTTATAATAAATTACTATGGTATTAAAAATATCATAGAAATTATTTTTATTGTTATTGTTGTTATTGGATATAAGACATGAGGAAATAAGAGCTAATTATAGTAAGAAGGATGAAATGGACATTTAATTATTTGTCCAAGGGCAATATTGGAAATTTGAAAAAAAAAAAGAAAAGACAATATATACAAAACTTACAGCTTATCTTCTTCTCTTCCTTATCTTCATCATTTCCTTCCTCCCTTTCATTTACCAAAAAAAAAAAAAATTTCTATAATCCAAAAACTTTCGATTTCTTCGATTCAACTTCGAATTCTTATTAGAAATCGATCCTTAAGCCCTCTATCATCATCAATTTCAGTCAATCAAGACTAGAAGAGGAGGATTTCAGATATTAAGATTCGGATGAATAGTAACCCGAGTTTGAGGTGAGTGATTTTTGGTGAAATTAAAGCTTAATTAGTAGAATTTATGGTAGATTAAGCATATTTATGGTATTAGGAAGTTTATTTATGCAATATCTTGATAGAATTATATATGGCTGTTGTAGAGGAAGCTATTACAAGTAAATCAAAGGCAAAAGGGATAGAAGAGAGCTAGAAAGAGCATAGAAAAAGGTTTGTGTCCCGAATTTCGATTTCTCGGTTTTTCTGGAAATTTTCCAGATTATATACCTATTTTGTTTTAATGTTTTCTCTTGTTATATAAATCCGATTTGAACGATTCTTGATTCTATTGATATCTACAGAAAGTAAGGAACATATTTTCTGAAGAAACCTTGTTGAATTTCGTTCGTTTTCAATGTGAAATTTTCGTTTGAAGTTGAGTCATGAAATCTGTTTTCGGAAAATCTCAGCTTGGTACACTGTTTAGTATTTTGATCATAACTTTGGTTATAAAATTTCGATTTCTGTGATTCTGGTGGATTTGGAAAGCTGAGACATGTGTCTAATTATGTTTAGAAGAAAGTGCTTCGATTGGATGATGTTTTGATAGTGAAAAATGCAGGGGAAGTCAGGTTACGAAACCTGGAAAAATTCTGGAAAGTATGATATTGATTTTATTGAGTTTTAATTGAAGTTTGATGCTTAAAAATTTGGGATTTGGATTTCCTAATTACTGAAGATATGTTGAATTATGATTGATGGTTTATACTTGAATTTTTAAGATGTTACTTTGATTTATTGCCCTTATTAAACGAGTAGAATACGGGTCAGGGTAGATTGGCGCCAATAAAGGGGGGTACAGTACTGTACAAACAATTGAAGCTTTGGCTTCGGGCTTTAGCCGATATTATTATATATATATTGATATTGAAGCTTCGGCTTCGGGCTTGACCGATATATTGATTTTTGAAGCTTCGGCTTCGGGCTTGACCGATATATTGATTTTTGAAGCTTTGGCTTCGGGCTTGTCCGCTCCCGTATCCATTTTACCGTTATTCAGGACTTGTTTACTTTGGGCAATATGTGGTTAAAGTGTTTGGAAAAATTGGATATAAATTTGATTATACTTTGAAATGATGACTATATAAGTTTTGTGATTTGGTTCCATAAAGTTGGTTAATTTGTTTTTGACTTATAAATATACTTTGTTTCTATTTTAAAAATATTCAAAGTTGTTATTTTTTTTATGGACACCACTAAGCAAATTGCTTAGCGTGTAGTTGATTTTCTACGCGTAGGTGGGGAACTTGTAGATAGCTTGGACCAAAGTGGTACAGGTGGATCAGCTTAAAGAGCAATTAAGGAAAGATTCAAGATGGATTTATATTTTAATGTAATATTATGGTTTGTAGAATAATGGCATGTACTAGAGAGTGAGAAATGTAAAGTGACATTGAGAAATATTTGGAGAATAATTAGCATTTGGAGAATAATTTGGAGTTTAAAACTTTATATTGGTATTTGTACGTATTAAATCTATAAGTATTGAACTCTATATAGTGGAGTAGAGTTGTTTATTGGGTGTTTATTGTTACTGTAGTGCTCCCTATAGGGGGGGCGTTACAATACCTGCTGCCATTTCTGCTTTCTTTCTCTCCTCTTCCTCTCCCTCTAGAATTAGGGAAATGAGTAGAGGTGGAAGCTTTCAGTGCCAGCTCTTCCTTTTCTTGATGAGTCAATTTTTGTTCATGGACTAACAAGGACCCTTGTAATTCATCGAGCGACATTTCATCAAGGTCATCCTTATTAGCTTCTTCAATAGCACATGCAATATAGTTGAATTTTGGCTTCATTGAGCGAAATATTTTCTCAATTACCTTCACATCTTCAATTTTTTCTCCAAGAATAGGCAATTTATTAGTGATTCCCATTATTCTAGAGAAAAAATTAGCCACTGACTCCTCATTCTTCATTCGAAGTGTTTCGAACTCCGATCGCAATGCTTGAAGTTGTTGCCTTTTAGCCCTTGCTGAGCCTTGGAATTTTCTTTTCATGGAATCCCATATGTCTTTAGGGGTTTCTTTGCAAAGAATAGTCTTCAAAACACATCTATCAATGGCTTGGAATAAGTAATTTTTCGCCTTCAAATCATTTATCTTCAAGCTTTCTAACTCCGCCTTTGTTGCTTCTGATAAAACCACATCAGCTGCTGGTTGTTCTATGCCATCATTTACAACCTGCCAACAATCTTTGGACATCAGTAAATTCTCCATTAGCATGCTCCAATGGTCATAGTGACCTTCAAAGCGTGGCACAGCAGGCTGAATGAAATTTTCTGAAGACATTGATGTCAAACACAAGCTACAGCTTGTAATTTTTTTTCTGTTTGTGGCTCTGATACCACTTATAACGTAGATTGAATGAGAAGAGGAATAATAGGGATAAAGATGAAGGGAAATTGTTGTATTTTTTAATTGATAATTAGCCATACTAATAGGCATACAAGGATATCAGTTAACACTAAGTAAAGCCACTAAAACCACTAAGACTCCAACTAGCACCAAACTTCCTAAAATACTGGAAACATAATCTGATTAAAAAAAATTCAATCTAGACTAATTGACTTGGTAAAACTAACACGTAGGCACTAATAAATAAAAACTAATTAAATCCAACAGATAGGTATCTTTAAAAGTTTAGGGAGCGAGGGACAATTAGAAATAAGTTCAAGGGGGTCTGAATGCATTAGGCCTAAATCTTTTATTCTTTTAGCTTTATGGATGCTGATATCATTTTATGGTTATATATATATATATATATATATATATATATATATATATATATATATATATATATATAAGTTGTTAATATTAATTGTCAGATATTAAAGGTCAGGCGCTGTTGTTTTATATCACAAACTTTATTATTGTGGAATAGCATTATATTTTAATAGTTTATTTTGGTATATTGTTAAGTAATTTAATTTATTCAATTCAATTTAATTTAAAATTATTTTTAGATTTTTAGATACATTATATCCTATTGTGGGGTTTTTATGTATGGAATCGGGTATTTAATACTCTTCTTCAATTCAACGGTTGAGTATTCATGATGAATCATTTAACTAAGATGAAACAATATTCAAATACACTCTCATAAATACTCAACCGTCGAATTGGAAAAGGGTATTAAATACCCGATTCCATATATAATTTCCCCTATTCTGATCTTCTCAAAGTTAATTAGGATTCAAAATTTAACTCTTTTGACATAAAACTATCCAACTTGGCCACAGAAAACTCCAAACACAGATGGAATAGGATTATAACAACTTGGCGCCTTTTCTCCTTGTTTCCTAAGTTTTTCTAATCATAATTGGATAAGGACATCAATTATCTATATAAACACTCACGGCTCATTCTCCAATTCACTATTCCTCGATTTTAACTCAGGAAAAAACGAATTGTTCTTTTGCTTTTCGAAATTTTGATCTCGCTTTCAGTAATTATTTGCTTTTTCGTTTATAAAGATGGATGTTGTGCAAGTTCCACAAGAATATCTGGGAGAACAGATTGAAACAAGAGGCGGAACCGATATCATGCTAGTCATCGAGAAAAAGTTGACGAGTATGGATCTAGATGACGGGCATAATCGCCTTTCAATGCCCCAGTTGCAAGTGAAGAACTCGTTTCTTGAAGGAGAAGAGGAAAGTAGGATGGCTAATGGTGGTATCCCGGTGAAGGTACTGGAGCCGTGCGGGAAAGAATCTGATATGATATTGAAGATATGGAAGATGAATTCTACTAGTACTTATGTGCTGATAGCCGGTTTGAACGGGGTTTCTTGGAATAAGGTTAAGGGGAGGGAGGAGAACATAGAATTGGGTATATTTGAACATGGGAATGTTACTAGGGTTTGGTCATTTCGGGTCGACGGACAGCTGTGGTTGGCCTTCGATAACTAAGGTTGTAGCAGCAGAAGAAGATGATCAAGCAAGAGTTAGGGTTCGGGTTAGGGTTCCAACAGATAATTTTGCTAGATTTATTATAGGAAATTAGGAAAACAATTAATGTTTAAGTACTATTTGCATTCTTTATTTTCTTTAATGTAGTCCGCTATGCTCTTTGTTGTCCGGTTTCAAATGTGCTTTACGGTCTTATTCTGTATACATGAACCATGGTTTTCAAAAATTTTCAAAATCAACATTGAAACCAACTGGTACACATTGCATTTTCTTGAAGTGGTAGCTTTCCAATTCGAAGCTAACATATTGGATTGTAAATAATTTCAGAGCACTGCCTCGGAAACTATTATTTAGGACTGCAACAGATGATAGGATTTTAGTCGCGGTAATACCAAAACAAATATATATGTCTAATTTCGAATTTTGGTAAATAATAAGTTTCTGTATAAATAGGTCAGGCCGAATTATTGGCGGGTGTTGCTATTCGGGCATGGACCGGGCCAGCTTGACTTTCAAATTTCATTCGCAAGCCCGAGCTGACCCGCCCATGATATAAATATTATGTTCAAAATATTGGGTAAAACACTTAATTGGGCAAGATTTGCAAAACAATTATTTTCTTGGCTCAAAAAAACCCATGTAACCAACCTAGAATTTCTTAACTTGCTCCTAACTTTTATACGCCCTATATCATCACACCACAATCACAATAGATCGAGTTTTGTAGGAAAGTCAATCTCTTCTCAATTCTCTCCCTAATCGATTCAACGATCCAGTCCAGGTTTTATTTTGCTGTTCGATTCAATCTTTATTCTTCATTCTCAATTTCAGATTCAATCAAATCGATTTCATCTGTGTTCTTCATTCTCAATTTCAGATTTGATTTCTGATTCAAATCTGTTCTTCATTCGCGATTTCTTTGTTCTACTACAATCCAGATTTGGAATCGAATTTCAGAATTCAAATTTCATCTGTGTTCTTTGTTCACAATTTCTTCTGTATTTTTCGTCCTCAATTTCAGATTTGATTTCTGATTCAAATCTATCCTTCATTCGCAAGTGTTTGGCAAACTGATTTGCATTTTTTTTCTACGTGTTACGCATATAACACAGTCCTACTACATATATGTTATATATCTGCTACAAGTCTAATACAAGTGTTTAGTGAAGATATAACAGAATTGTAACAGTATTGTATCAGATGGGAAACATGAATGAAGTGTTTCTTTGCATCTATTACATATATAATACATATCTGCTACATATCTGTTATATATCTACTACAAGTCAAATACAAGTATTTGATGAATATATAACATGAATATAACAATATTGAATTAGATAGAATTACTAATGAAGTGTTTGGCATAATCATTATGACTTTTATCTGTTACAATTCTATTACAAACCTATTACGAAGTTTGTTACAAGGTTGTTATATATCTGTTTGTAACAACCCGAAATCGTTGAACTAAATATTATTGAGGTATAAAAGTATAAAATAATATGGATATTATGAATTTCCATATTTTAACATTTTTCTTTTATGTCATCAGATAAGAAATAAGAGTTAATTAAGTTAGGGGGATGAATTAGGCATTTAATTATTTGTTTAAGGGCATAATTGAAAATTGAAAAAAAATAAATATAAGGAATACCCAGCTTCTTCTCCTCCTTCATCATCTCCTTCTCATTCATTTCATACCATATTAAAAAAAAATTCCTTAACCTAGAAACTTCTAAGTTCTTTGATTCAACTTCGAATTGTTGTTAGAAATCGATCCTTAAGCCCTGCATCATCATCAATTTCAGTGAATCAAGGTTAGAAGAAGAGGATTTCAGTTTTTAAGGTTCGAATGAATAGTAATCCGAATTTGAGATGAGTGATTTTTGATGAAATTAAAGCTTAATTAGTAGAATTTATATTAGATTAAGCATATTTATGATATTAGGAAGTTTATTTATACAATATCCTGATAGAATTATTACATGACTATTGTAGAGGAAGCTAATACTAGTAAAAGGGAAAGAGGTGGAAGAGAACTAGAAAGAGCTTAGAAAAAGGTTTGTGTCTCTAATTTCGATTTCTCGGTTTTTCGGAAAATTTCTAGATTTGTATCCCTGTTTTGTTTTAATGTTTTATCTTGTTATATAAATCCGATTTGAATGATTCTTGATTCCATTGATATCTACAAAAACTAAGGAATATATGTTCAGAAGAAACCTTGTTGAATTTCGTTCGTTTTCAATGTGAAATTTTCGTTTAAAGTTGAGTCATGAAATCTGTTTTCGGAAAATCTCAGCTTTTTACATTGTTTAGTATTTTGATCATAACTTTGGCTATACGATTTGGGTTTCTATGATTCTGGTGGATTTAAAAACCTGAGACATGTTGCTAACTATGTTTAGAAGAAACTTTTTTGATTTGATGATGTTTTATTAGTGAAAAATACAGGGGAAGTTAGGTCACGAAATCTAAAAATTTCTGAAAAGTATGAATGTTGATTTTATTGTGTTTTTAATTAAAGTTTGATGCTTTAAAATTTAGGATTTGAATTTCTTAATTATTGAAGTTATGCTGAATTATGTTTGATGGTTTATAGTGGAATTTTTAAGATGTTACTTTGATTTATTGGCCTTATTAAATGAGTAGAATACGGGGTTAGGGTAGATTGGCCCCAATAAAGGGCGGTACAGTACTGTACAAACAATTGAAGTTTTGGCTTCGGGCTTCGGCCGGTAATCTGATAAAAATATATTGATATTGAAGCTTCGGCTTTGGGCTTGACCGATATATTGATTTTAAAGCTTCGGCTTCGGGCTTGACCGGTACATTGATATTGAAGCTTCGGCTTCGGGCTTGTCCTCTCCCGTATCCATTTTACCGTTATTCATGACTTGTTTACTTTGGGCAATATATAGTTAATGTGTTTGGAAAAATTGGATATAAATTTGATTGTACTTTGAAAGGTTTATGATATAAGTTTTGTGTTTTGGTTTTATAAAGTTGTTTAATTTGTTTTTGACTTATAAACATACTTTGTTTCTATTTTAAAGTGTTAAAAATGTTCAAAGTTGTTGTATTTCTTTTATATACACCACTAAAAAATTGCTTAGCATGTAGTTATTTTTCTACACGTAGGTGGAGATTTGTAGATAGCTTGGACGAAAGTGGTAAAAGTGGATCAGCTTGAAGAGCGTATAAGGAAAGACTCGAGGTAGATTTGTATTTTAATGTAATATTATGGTTTGTAGAATAATGGCATGTACTAGATAGTGTGAGAAATGTAAAGTGGCATTGAGAAATATTTGGAGAATAATTTGGAGTTGGAAACATTATATTTGTATTTGTACATATTAAATCTATAAGTATAGAACTTTATATAGTGGAGTAGAGTTGTTTATTGGGTGATTATAGTTACTATAGTGGAGTAGAGTTGTTTATTGGGTGATTAGAGTTACTCCAGTCGCTCGATTGGAAACTGTTAGACTAATAATTTGTTTGGAGGTTCAAAACAAGTGGAGGATTCATCAAATGGATGTGAAATCCGCCTTCCTGACTGGTTTTCTTGAAGAGGAAGTCTACATATAGCAACCACCAGGTTACGAAGCCAAAGGTCATGAAGACAAGGTGTTGAAATTGAAAAAGGCTCTTTACGGGCTAAAACAAGCACCAAGGGCATAGAATAGTAGAATTGACAAGTACTTCCGAGAAAATGGCTTCAACAAATGTCCTTTCAAACATGCTTTATATATCAAGATCAAAGATGGAGATATTTTGATCGTGTGCCTCTACGTGGATGATTTGATCTTCACATGAAGCAACCCAATCATGTTCAAAGAATTCATGGAAGTAATGATGAAGGAATTCGAGTTGAAAGAAATGGGACTCATGTCATACTACCTAGGTATTGAAGTAAAGCAACAAAGTGATGGAATTTTCATTTCACAAGAAAGCTATGCAAAGGAGATCTTGAAAAAGTTCAAGATGGAAAACTGTAAGCCGATAAGAACACCTGCGGAGTATAGAATCAAGATGTTCAAACAGGAAGGAGGTGAAAGTGTAGATCCAACACTCTTCAAAAGCTTGGTGGTAAGTCTACGCTATCCTACCTGCACGAGGTCAGATATCCTTCATGCAGTTGGATTGGTCATCCGCTACATGGAATCACCAACAACCACCCATTTCAAAGCCGCTAAGAGAATTCTTCGCTATTTGAAAGGCACAATCGACTTGGGCTTGTTCTATTCAGTTGCTCGTGATTACAAGCTTGTTGGATATAGTGACAGTGATTGGGGTGGAGACGTAGATAATCGAAGGAGCACCATTGGATTTGTGTTCTTCATGATAGACACTGCTTTTACATGGATGTCAAAGAAACAACCAATTGTAACTTTGTCTACATGTGAAGCAGAATATGTTGCAGCAACCTTATGCATTTGTCATGCAACTTGGCTCAGAAATTTATTAAAGGAGATTGGCTTGACACAAGAGGAGCCGACTGAGATCCGTGTTGACGATAAGTCAGCCATTGCCTTAGCAAAGAATCCTGTATTTCATGATCGAAGCAAGCACATTGATATTCGCTACCATTACATAAGAGAGTGTGTTGCAAGAGAGGAAGTGCAAGTTGAATATGTGAAGACACAGGATCAAGTTACGGAAATCTTCACCAAGCCATTGACGAGCGAAACCTTCGTAAGGTTGAGGAACTTACTTGGGATGACAAAATTAAGTTTAAGGGGGAGTGTTAGAAATTAAACTTAATTAAAGAAATAAAAAATAAAAACAAAAATAAAGATGAGTAAGCCATAAGGACACGTCTACATGCTGGAAAGAATGGAAACATGGTGATTAGTCTTGATTTCAAATTGGTGGCAGGTAACTAAGCCTTATCTACTTACTTTATTATCATCCACAAAAGCCATATCAAAAATCCAATAATATGGATATGAAAAATCACGAGGATGTGGCAGCAATAGAGATTAATAATTTGTGGCTTAAATTAGCCTTGAGTGTCGGTCACAAGCTCTATATAAAGAGCTGAAGTTGGTTTTGTTTAGTGTGTGAGTTGAGTGAAATAAGCAGTGAGTGTAGAGTGAGTTAACTCAGTGAGTGTGAGAGTGAGTTGTGAGAATAAAAAATTGTAATTTGTTTTTGAGTTTGTGTAATCCAAAAGAGTGTATTGTATTATTCGTTGTTGATTAAATTCACTTAATTCTCACTCTACTCCAACAGATTTGGGTTACACACAATAGATGCATCTTTTTTATAATGAGCGCCCTTGTACCAACCGCACTCTTCAAACCTTGTGGTCGATTTTGAGAAGAACGGATTGTCTCGGCTACGGATCTATTTGGAATTCAAAAATAGAAAATAGGCTTCTTCAAAATATATGATTAATACCGCGAGCTCGGAGATCGCCTAGGATTATTCATATTCGCTGGAACCCCCCACCGGATAATTGGATTAAAGTTAACATCGATGCTTCATGTGCAGGATCACCGGGCAACTCGGGATGTGGTGGAGTTTTTAGAAACTCAAGTGGGAAAGCTCTTTATTGCTTTCTCATTCCCATTTGATTTCACTCACTCTTTCATTGCTTAGTTAAAGGCGGCAATTAATGCGGCGGAATTTGCTTTTTCACAGGGTTCCAAAAAATTATGGATTGAGAGTGATTCAATTTATGTTTTTAATTTCTTACGAGCTAAGGATTGGCATATTCCATGGACTATTCGGCTTGCTTGGAAGAAATGTTTACTTCAGTTCAACTCGATGAGAATTCTCATCTCTCATATCTATAGGGAAGGGAATAGATTGGCCGATGCCCTTGCCAATCACAGTAGAATTTCACAAGACACCAATGGATGGCCTGATGTTCCAGGTTTCTGCAGCTCGCTTTTTGCTCACGACTATTCGGGTCGAGTTAATTTCCGATTTTGCTGATATTCCGTTATTTATCGCCTAGCTAGTTTGGAGACTGCGATCCCACTGCTTTCTTTTTCTCTGTATTATGTATGACTTTTTATTTTCTTCTTTCTTAATAAAAGAGGGGTGGGTGTTTTGTAGGCAAGCGGAGGTGCCAACCTAGTTGGGACGTCCTCTCCAAAATTTTCATCCGCTCCAACCTTTTCTCCTTTGGAGGAACACGTTCCTCTGGCGGTTTTTCAAAAAAGGCTTAATGCATCTGTTAAATGGGCCAAATCCCACTTGCATGTTCGCTCAAGCAATCAAGTCTAACCTCTCTACGGATTCTCTACATGTCCAACTGTTGCATCCGAGACAAAAAAAAAAAAAAACATGAAAGATGTGGTAATTAATCCAGCACTAAAATAGCTCGGATTATTTTGTCATTTGCATTCATTTGGAAGGTTTTAGTTTCAGTTGTGTGATTGTTTTGCAAATGACTAAGAATTATGCTTGATTAACTTGCAATTTGCAACCAAAGTTGCTGTTTAGATTGTAATGGCGTAAATTTACATTTTAATTATTTGCCTCTCTATCATGAAAAATAATCCGTACATAAATACTAATAACATCTGACGGGTATAATAAAAATTTATCTTTCATAAAACGTAGCAAGTTTGGGGCAACAGTTACTTTTGTCCGAGACCATTTAATGTTTTTTCCCGCCAAAATATGTTGTCCGTACAATTTGCTTAAAAAATAGAAAATCAATCATTAAATTCTCTCTTTTCCTCTTCCGTTAATGACATGAATGAATGTTATTGCCACATGTCACTCCAAGATTAGTTCTCCTAATCCTATTTAGTCAATGACAATAAAGTAATACTTACCCAAAAAAAAATACAACAAAGTAACGGTATTTTATATATGGTACCGGTTATTTAATACTCTTTTAAGAGGAAAATTATATAAATACATTTTCATAAATATTCAACCGTTAGATTGGAGAAGGATATTAAATATCCGTTACTCTGAATAATTTCCCCAAAGTAATACCTATATATAAACCCCAGCTATTCACTCTCCATTTCACTACAATAAAAGTTCGATCATTAATTTCCACTTAATCTTTGTAAGTGCCTGATTTTAATTAACTATTCTATTTCTACTTTTGCGTTGCTTTCATTAATTACAAGTATAGTTAGTGTAGTTCGTTGGTTTAACTTATCAGTTAATTGTGCTTTCACTAATTAGTTCCTTTTTAAGGATTATAATTGGAATCTTTTTCAAATCCTAATTAGTTTAATACATTCATTAAAATCTGTAGAATAAGTTTTCCTAATCAGACTAGGAAAACATTGTCCATATAAACACTCACTGCTCATTCTCCACTTCACCATTCCTTGATTTTAACTCAGAAAAAAAACGAGTTGTTCTTTTTGCTTTTGATCTTGTTTTCAATTCGTTTTCAATAATTATTTGATTTTTTGTTTGTAAGGATGGATGCTCTGCAAGTTCCACAAGAATATCTGAGAGAACAGATTGAGACGAGAGGTGGCACCGATATCAAGTTAGTCATCGAGAAAAGTTTGACAAGTGGAGATCTAAGTAACAAACTTGATCGCCTTGCGATGCCCAAGTTGAAAGTGAAGAACTCGTTTCTTGACGGAGAAGAGGAAAGTAGGATGGCTAATGGTGGTATTTCGGTGAAGGTACTGGAGCCGTGCGGGAAAGAATCTGATATGACATTGAAGATATGGAAGATGAAGTTTTCTAGTATTTATGTGCTGACCTGTTTGAATGGGGTTTCTTGGAATAAGGTTAAGGGAATGGAGGAGAACATAGAATTGGGTATATTTGAAGAAGGGAATGCTCTTAGGGTTTGGTCTTTTCGAGTCGAGGGACAACTGTGGTTGGCCTTCGACAATTAAGGTTGTAGCAGCAGAAGAAGAAGATAATGATGAAGCTAGAGTAAGGGTTAGGGTTAGGTTTCTAGTCGATAATTTTGCTAGATTTGTCATAGGAAACTAGGAAAAGAAGTTATGTATAAGTCCATTTTATCAGAAAAATTTGTTTGATTAATGCATTGAAATTTGTTTCAGTTGAAGAAAAGTAGAGAATGAAGCAAAAAAAATAATGAAAGATGCAGTACAAAAACATACTATAGTATGTTTTATTATTGTATGCCTATGTACAATAACTACCTATTACTAAAGCTTAATGCATCAATAGTATTCTTAACTTGGCACAAAAAATCTGTTGCCTCCTAGACTTTAGAAGTGACCCCGCAGCTACCTCAACTTTAAAAAAGTGCACCACTTTGCTCCTGAATGCCATGTGTCAGCTTTTGGTTGGTTCGACTTTTCAAAGATATCATTTTTAAAGATTTTTCCTATCTAATCAAAAGCTGACACGTGGCATTTAGGGAGATAATTGGCAAACTTTTTCAAAGTTGAAGTAGCTGCGGGATCACTTACAAAGTTCAGGGGGCAGCAGATTTTTTACGCCAAATTGTAGATGTGGTTAATGCATTAAGTCTATTATTAATATAATATTGTGGCCGGATCGTTGAGTTATTTTATTACCACCAAAAGTAATATGTAATAAATTAAACAACTACAATTTGGCATTTTGGTTGCAAATTCACATTGGATGTGTTCATTTGCTAAATCTTAACTCTTCTATTGCTATGTGATATTGATTTTCTCGATGAGTATTCTGCCAAAGCCTTGCATCAACAAGAACCGATACTATCTCGAGGTATCGCGACATTGTTGCGTAAACTATTAGCAAACTAAAACTACTATTAAAATAAAATAAAGAGGAAACACTAAAATTACACTACCAACTTAATTTTATAACAAAATATTACAAAGAAAAGGAATAAGAAGAACAAATGCCTTAGAGATGAGAAAGGCTTTGTTGGTGTAATTTCAACTAAGGCCATAGGCCTTTTATACTATAAAATCAGCCCCTATGCCTTACAATTGGCAATGTGGGACAATTCCCATTTTTCTTTTTTATTCACTTTGCCAATGTGGGACTTGGTAATCCCACAAATCTCCACCTTGACAAGTTCCACATCTTCAATCTCTTATCTTGTGTAGTTTCTTCCAATGCAGCCTTCAAGTTTTGACAGTATTGATCAAATCCAAACAATATTGAAATTTTATTGGGTTTACTGCCTTTGTCAACATATCAGCTGGATTCTCTGTGGTCTGAATCTTCTGGATTACAACTCCACCTTCTTCGAGAACCTCTCGTATGAAGTGGTAACGAATGTCGATATGCTTCGTCCTTGCGTGGTAAACTTGATTCTTTGCTAATATGATAGCACTCTGACTATCGCAGTGCACCTTTATGTGCTTCTGTTGAATACCCAATTCACCGAGCAACTCTTGAAGCCAGATTGCCTCCTTTACAGCCTCTGTACAAGCCATATATTCTGCCTCTGTCGTAGACAAGGCAACTGTCGACTGTAATGTAGACCTCCAACATACTGGTGCTTTTGCCAAGGTGAACACATAACCAGTAGTTGATCGACGTTTATCCAGATCACCAGCATAGTTGGAATCACAATATCCAACTACATGTTGACCGCCTTTATCCTGCTGATATACCAATCCAACATCCACGGTGTTCAGAATATACCGTAGAATCCATTTCACAGCTTGCCAATGTTCCTTTCCAGGATTATGCATATACCTACTCACGACCCCAACTGCATGTGAAATATCGGGCCTTGTACACACCATAGCATACATTAAGCTACCAATAGCACTTGCATATGGTACTTTTAACATATATGCTTTCTCTGCTGCAGCTTTTGGAGATAATGCTGCACTGAGCTTGAAATGAGAAGCAAGTGGTGTACTAACAGGTTTTGACTGCTTATTTATCCCAAAACGCTTCAATACCCTTCCCAGATATTCCTTCTGAGTCAAAAAAAGTCTTCCCACATTCCTATCTCTGCTTATCTCCATGCCAAGAATCTTCTTTGCTTCGCCAAGATCCTTCATTTCGAATTCCTCATTTAATTGAGATTTTAACTTCTCAATTTCCTCTTGGTTCTTGGAAGCTATCAGCATATCATCAATATAAAGAAGAAGATATATAAAAGATCCATCTTGCAGCTTGCGCAAATACACACAATGATCATATATGCTTCTTGTGTACTTCTGCCTCAACATAAACTTGTCAAATTGCTTGTACCACTGCCTTGGAGATTGCTTTAATCCGTACAATGATTTTTTAAGTTTACAAACCATGTTCTCTTTTCCAGCAACTTTGAATCCTTCAGGCTGAACCATATAGATTTCCTCCTCCAAGTCTCCATGTAAAAACTCTATTTTTACATCCATTTGAACCAGCTCCAGATCTAACTGTGCTACCAAAGCCAATAAAATACGGATGGAAGAGTGTTTCACCACTGGAGAAAATACTTCATTGTAATCAACTCCCTCCGTCTGAGCGTACCCTTTAGCTACCAACCTTGCTTTGTAGCGAACATTAGACTCGTTAGGAAATCCATCTTTCTTTGCATAGACCCATTTGCACCCAATTGCCATCTTTCCCTTTGGAAGATCAGCTAACTTCCATGTCTGATTCTTCTGAAGGGACTGCATTTCTTCAATCATGGCATTCCTCCACTTATCTTCTTCTGAACTTTTTACTGCTTCTTTGTAAGTGGTAGGGATGTCATCATTTGCAATTGGAGATGCAAAAGCCACCATATCAACATAGCGAGTAGGCTTTCTTACTGTTCTTTTTGGCTTTCTCAATGCAATTGGTTCAAGTTGCTGTGGAGGTTCTTGGGTTTGAACCTCTTCCTCATCAGACTCCTCATCTACCATTGGAGTTTCTACATCTTCATCATTTGCTGGACTAACTATTTGCCTTTCAAACTCCACCTGTTTTGGAGTACCATCTGTTTGTTCTGTTGTTACCTTTCTTAACATGGTAGACTCATCAAAGGTAACATCCCTGTTGATGATCGTCTTCTTGGTCTCTAGGCACCAAAGACGATACCCTTTTACTCCCGAAGCGATCCCCAAGAAAATTGCTTTCTTTGCACGAGGATCCAACTTTGATTCCTTTACATGATAATAAGCAGTGGAACCAAACACACGTAAGGAATCATAGTCAGTAGCAGGTTTTCCAGACCATTTCTCGAGTGGTGTTTTACAATCAATAGCACTAGATGGTAGGCGATTGATGAGATGGCTCGCATATGTAACAGCTTCAGCCCAAAACTGCTTGCCCAACCCAGCATTGGACAACATACATCGAACTTTCTCCAGTAAGGTTCATTTCATACATTCAGCCACTTCATTTTGTTGTGGTGTATGCCTGACTGTAAAGTGACTGGCAATGCCGCTATCATCACAGGCTTTCTTAAATGGATCACTCGTGTACTCTCCACCATTATCTATTCGGAGATGCTTGATCTTTCGACCCGTCTGAGTTTCCATCATATTTTTCCACTTAAGGAAAATTCCGAGCACTTCATCCTTAGTCTTCATAGTATACACCCAAATTCGCCGGGAAAAATCATCAACGAAGGTGGCATAGTAGTGCTTCCCTCCAAGTGATGCCATCTTGGAAGGCCCCAACACATCAGAGTGAACATAGTCCAGAATACCTTTAGTATCATGAATCGCAGTTCTAAATTTCCCCCTTGTCTTTTTCCCTTTGACACAATGCTCACAAAAGTCCAATTTGCAAGCCTGGACATCTTTCAATAATCCTTGTTTTACCAGAAGATTCAAGGATTTTTCACCAGCATGCCCTAAGCGCATATGCCACAATCTGGATGCTTCCAATTCTTTCTCATCATTAGAAGCCACTGCTGCAGTTCCAATAACAGTAGTACCTTGATAGTGGTACAACCTGTTATTCTTTCGAACTCCCTTCAACACCACCAATGCACCAGAAATGATCTTCATTACTCCATTTTCTGCTTGAACTTTGAAACCCTTTTCTTTTAGGGCTCCCACAGAAATGAGATTCTTTCATAAATCTGGCACGTAGCGAACTTCCTTCAATGTTCTGATTGATCCATCTTGGTTTTTCAACCGAATAGAACCAACCCCATGTGTGGTGATAGGGGAATTATTTGCTGTGTAGACAACACCATCTTCTAGTTCTTCAAAATCATAGAACCATTCTCGATTAGGATACATGTGATAACTGCATCCTGAATCAAGAAGCCAAACACTAGAAGAGTTGGTAGAAGCCGAAAGAGCAAGTGAACAATCTGAGTTATCGTCATACTCAGCTACTGCAACAGTCTTTCCCTTGTCAGATTGGCCTTTCTTTTTGAGCTTAGGACAATCTTTCTTCCAATGCCCCTTTTCACGACAAAAGGCGCATTCATCTTTCCCCAATTTGGATTTTGACTTTGATCGTTGCTTCATTCCTTTTGCCTGGTTCCCCTGGCATCCTCTAACAATCAAAGCCTTGATAGCTCCATTTGAGCTTTCCCTTTTTTCCTTCCTCCTTAATTCATAGCTGTACAAAGCTCCACAAACTTCATTGAGAGTTATAGCAGCCTTTCCATGGAGTAGAGTTGTTTCGAGGAACTCAAACTCCTCCGGAAGAGATCCCAACAACATTAAGGCAAGATCCTCATCTTCAAATGTCACATCTAGGTTCAACAAATCAGCAACTAGTTTATTGAAGCTGGTGATATGATCGTTGATTGTGGTACCAGGAATGTAAGTGAATCGGAATAGCCTTTTCTTCATGTGAAGCTTGTTCTGACTGCTCTTTTTCAAGAACTTCTCCTCCAGTGCCATCATCAGTTTTCTAGCAGAGGTTTTTTTGTAAAATGCATACCTCTGTTCTCTAGATAAACATGACCGAATTGTACCACAAGCCAGTCGATTGATGGTCTTCCATTCTCCTTCTCCCATTTCATTTGGTTTCTCTCCTTCAACGGCAATATCTAGACCTTGTTGAAACAATGCATCTAGAACCTCACTTTGCCACATGTCGAAATGGCCACTTCCATCGAAAATTTCCACCACTAATTTGGAATTTACTCTAGCGGCCCTCTGAAGAATACTTGAAGAAGCATTCGAAGTGGATATCTTTCCGAATGGATTTTCTTCTTCCATTTCAGCTCAAACCGTAAAATCACAAATAATAATATTACTCAAGTGCTAGAAAAATTCCCAGGTAATTGGTCGAGTCACAAACGGTCTCAGTTAAATACCAATTTCCTTAGGCTCTTATCGCTTGGTGACAGAATTTTTCCAGTTACTCGAGACAGTATACTATTATTATTCTAGATTTTACCGAAAGATTATTTTAACAATAATTTTAAATGTGCTAAATGCCAACTAGACAACATGCTCGAAAATTAGAAAAAACTTTCTGATGTGCCAACTGTAGTACACCTACAGTGCACAGAGCATACTAATCTTTCCTAAAACCAACGCTCTGATACCAATTATTGCATAAACTATTAGCAAACTAAAACTACTGCTAAAACAAAATAAAGAGGAAACACTAAAATTACACTACCAACTTAATTTTATAACAAAATATTACAAAGAAAATGAATAAGAAGAACAAATGCCTTAGAGATGAGAAAGGCTTTGTTGGTGTAATTTCAACTAAGGCCATAGGCCTTTTTTATACTATAAAATCAGCCCTTATGCCTTACAATTGGCAATGTGGGACAATTCCCATTTTTCTTTTTTATTCACTTTGCCAATGTGGGACTTGGTAATCCCACAGACATAACCGTCCCGTGTGTTTAAGTTTTCAAACAAACATATCACAAGATAATCACCATTAGAGATGTAACTTTCGGTCTCCTTAACTTCGGCACTTCCTTATTCCCCCAACGGGTTTCACCGTATTTGTTCCCTGTAACCTCGACATGAGCCGATCATATGTAATGCTAGGCCTTTGTATACATCTTATTATGACTTATGATCCTTCATCCTTCCAATTCTGAAAACAATTCGTCATGTAGACTTGGCCGTTACTCCGAAGAAGCCTCTCTGTTGCCTAAGTCTGTTACTAAGAGATGAGCATTCGTTGAGTGTATTGAAAGCTAGTGAATTTATTGTATATGGGATGTGGGAGGCCTTTTGTATAATAACGACTTAGTGGGTCCCACATATTTCAGATTTTTGCCCTAGGTGTCCATCTGCTATACTAGCATCAATGGTGCAATATGGAAGGCTAATCACCGTTAATGAGTGTATAGTTGATGGGGCGTCGTAGAGACCTATGATTGATCTTGGTCATTCATTAATTCAATGGTCGGTGAGTCAATACGATAGCTGATACAGCGCGAAACGCTTCTCAACGTGTCTTCAACATCGTCACAGCCCCTTAGCTTCGTTAGACAGTTTCAGAGGGCTTGGTGAAGGTTCGTCGTGGAACTATTCACTTCGTCTTATGCGTGTTGGTGTTATTAGAACCCCCCCCCCAACCCTCATGATGAAGAGGCTTTTTAGGGACGTGGCGCGTAGGTGCGTGGGACATGTGAAAGGATGTGACCCTATGAATGTCGTTGAATGATTCGCCTTTGTTCCTAGAAGCCACTGCATTTTCCGGGACGAGATGGCCTGCTGAAGCCCTTTCTTGGCCGAATCTAGAGTTGTCGAGTCTAGTGGTCGAGACCACCAGTGGCAGAAGTCACGATAATAGTGGGTTCACCCGCGCAGCTATGAGAAACTGATTAAACGACCCGAGCTTGTTGGATCAGGCTATGAAAAATGTTTATCTTTTAGTTGGTAAGTCGTCAAATATGAACAGCTAACGGCCTGCTTGATCAGTTCCAGAACATTGGTCAGAAATGTATAATTATTTATTATGATTATCAATAAGTTCCTTATTTTTCTTATAAAAAAAATAAATGACTCGACTCCTTTTCATTTAGATGAACAAAGGAAAAGCAGAGCAATGAACAAAAGGGTGCATCTGACATCAGTGGCAGTGAGACTGAGAAAGTAGAAAGACTTGGTTATTTGCCCGATCCGGTCTCTTGGCTACATATTCTTGGATAACACTATATGCTCGTTTAGTTAGCGGAATTCCTATTCCATGGAATAGAATTAAAAATGAATGGAAAGATGTCAAGTTTAGTAAAATATATGTCTAAAATCCGGCGACGTACGGAATAACTATTCCGAGTTTGTATACATCTTAAAAAATAGCTATTCCTTGTTGAAGGAAAGGAATAGTTTTTACATGCTGTATATAAAAACTAGGAAAAACTATTTCGTGCGTCGACGGATTCTAAGCATATACTCTATTAAATTTGACATATTTCCATTCATTTTTAATTCTATTACATGGAATAGGAATTCCGCGAACCAAACGCCACTAATATTATTACATGATTCGAAATTATCATTCGAAATTACAGCACTATTGACATATTTCCATTACCAAATGCCACTATATTACTACATGATTCCAAATTACAGCACTCTTAAATTTGACAGGTTTCCATTCATTTTTAATTCTATTACATGGAATGGAAATTCTGCGAACCAAACGCACTAATATTACTACATGATTCGAAATACAGCACTCAGTTGTTCTTTGTTCGGGAAGATCTAACATCAAGTCTCTTTTCCGCAATCAATTTCCTACCCAGCAGACTATCACAAATAACAATACCGTCTCATTGATCACCAAAATACAGATCAAAATGGAGCTAGAAATATACCAGATGAAACGTTCTGATCGATAACGACAAGTTGTATACAAAGTTAATAAGGAACATAGGCAACATCAATATAATCCAAAAAATACCCAACTAAATCCACCATAACAGGAACCAAAATAATATCAAAGGCTAAAGACAACCTTTACCTGTATAATGGCACAATCTTTAGGAAACTTTTAAACTTGTTCTACACTTAGCTGATTTCGTAGAATATAACAACTCAACGTTGGCACATTGCGAGCATCTTGGAAAGCTCAACAATTTCTCGTAAACTTCAATTACAAAACATGTTCTGGATTCTTCTGATAATGAAACAGCCATCTTCTCCAAAGCTCTAGTGGTCTTCAATACGAACTCAATGAATTCAAGCACAAGCTTACATTTACCATGTTTCTCATTAAGACCAGTTATCTCAACTGTCTTCAAATGTGATACCGAACAAGAGGATCCATTAGAATTCCAATAGTCATGGAGATCATTATCCAATGTATCCTGAAGAAAGAACGGTTAGTCGAAAAGTTTCATGAAATGTTAAAACTCGTATTTGTATCCAGTGAAAAGTTCACTTCAATGTAGTTAATCCACAACCCATATGCATTATAATTTATATATGATTTGTCCAAAGAAACTTTACCTTATAATACATGTGATCCAACCTTATAACTAACGTCTCAAGTGTTGGCAAACGAAGAGCATAAGCAATTCCAGGAAGGGCCAAACCAAAATTAGAACTCGATGTATATTCAGAGTCAAACACTTGCTGTTTAACAATGGCAAAGATAGGCGGGCTTCCACATCTAAATCTGAGACAATATTCAAACATAAGGAAATGATGATTCAGAGCTAAGAAATTAATGAAGATATAATGACTTCTAAAACATTATTTGCTGGATTTCCACTAAAAATGAAATGATTTTTTTTTATTTAGAAATTACCTGGAAGAATGAACCCCCAATTGTTAGCTTATTCACATGTTGAAACTGCTCAAGCAACTGTTTCAACGAATCACTGTCCCTCAAACGAATATCGGCACAAACTGAAGATGGCAGACTCACGGCTTTGAAAATATTACCCTTGTTCCAAACAAAATCCAGCTTCTCGAGGATCTGACATGAAACTTCGATTATGGCAGTGTCGTCACATTCATATTCTAAATACAATACTTTCAAATGTTCAGAAGAAATGACAAGATTACCAAGATTACCAAACCCGTTAACACTGTCTAAGTTCAATGAACGAATAAATTGATTGTCTGACAAAACATTTTTAAGCAGTTGACTAGAAATCGACCCTCCAACCATACTGAATTCCACAAGGTTAGGACATGAAGTTTTACTGGAAACTATAGTATCAACGAAAGACGATACTTTAAGAGATTCAGAAATTATAGTGAGACCATCATCATCATCCCAGCATGCACCGATTTCAATCCATTCAAGCGAGGGACTGCCAGAAACAATATTTTCAATCTCTTTACTACAATTATGACAAGACTCCAAAAATAGTGACTTGATGGATGGCAAATTTACTCTCCCGTTGGGAATAAGATTACAGTAAACCAACTGTAAGCTAACCAAAGAGGCACTGTCCAAAAGAAAATTGGGAACCAAATACGGGTCAGTTGAATCATCGCAAACCAGGATTAGCTCTTCCACACATCTTCTACTTGCAAAACGGAGTTTCGAAGTAAGCTGAGGATCCAGATTCAATTTAGCATCAAGTTCAAGGTGGAATTTCTTAATTTTTGGGCTGTCATGAAGAATTAAAGTATTTTCAATGAATCTGACGTATTCGTCACCTGTTAGTGATACAAGTGGTTTGAAAATAAGAACAGGAACCTGAGTCCATTGATTCAGCCATCTTTTGGACAAAATTCCAGTCCTAATAGCTTCTATGGTTGTCGGCAAAAGAGAAAGGACATGCTGAATTAGTGCATCCCGTAAAGCACTGATTCGGTCTTCCTCATCCTGTGGCTTGTGTCTTCTGTTTCCAGCTCCTTCTGTAAAATCAACAGAGCTTCCTTCCATTGTTGCTATGGAAGAACAACATGAAGGTCAACTGTGAATATATATGTTCATATACAGAAGAAAAACTATATTGTTCGTCTACGAGACAATACACGAAACTATTTGTCTACCAGAAATATGTATCTGTAAGAAATTCTGCTTCTTTTCTTTCGACTGAATCCACACCTCTACGTTCAGATTCTCAGTCCGTTCGTCTTCTTCTTGCTCACTATTTATGGGTTCAATCAAGTTAAAAATCTTCAGTCTGAGTGAAGCCTAGATAGAAGCAGAAGGCTAGACAGGTTACCTTCACAATTCAAATCACAATCCGGTAAGTATCAAGAAAGGAAACATGTCAATAGAAATTATCACACTATTGAACCAAACAGGTTCACCAAATTGCATCCATACCAAAGTTGACAATGGGATTCTTTTGATTACTAATATCGCAGAGAGAATTTATTATTGAACCAAACAGGTTCATCAAATTATCTAGAAATGAATTCAACCAATATCATGAAAATTTTATATAAGAAGTGAAATCTCAGAAAAACAATAGCACATTGAACATACATTGATGTTAGGTAACAAATCACAGGTATGTTTCAAAAAAAAGGTAATAATCACAGGCCCAAATTCACAAACAGAAATGCTTTGATCTACATTGATTATCGAAAGAAAGCAAAAAAGAAGGAAAAAACCTACCAAAGTAGAAGAAGGAATCGAAGCCTTAGATCAGAACGCCCCTTTTTTACTGCAATTTAGGGTTGGGTTTCGTTTTTTAATTTGGGTATTGTCAGTGAAAGTACAGGTTCCTTCAAACATGGCTATATATGTACACGTGTCCATTTTTCTTTTATTAACTTGAATTGATTTTTTACATGGAAAATTGAATTTTATGTGTACGAAAATGTGTGGTTTTTAAAAGTTTAGGTGAGAACTGTTCGGTTCAAATAGAGACATAGATATTTAATAATGGTCTAATACATCATCAATTTTTTTAAATTGTTTCTACACTCTGAATTTTTAAAAGTTCTTCTCGCCTCTTGAAATTGATTAAAGTTTTTATAAGCCTTTAAATTTATATAAATTACATCTCATGATAATTTTTCTGTTGATGTGGCAGATGAGTTGGTAATGCTAGAAAATGATAAACTCACCTGCCAAGTCGGTAAAAAATATGTCATGTGTGGAATTTAAAATAAGTTAAAGAGGCGAGAGGAACTTTTAAAAATTCAGAGGGACGAGAGCTATAAGGGACAAATTTAGAGAGTTCTCAATGTATTAGGCCTCTTATATATTTGAAGACATTGCATTTAATACGATTGAGGTGTTGATTTAATAATTAACATTAAAGTTGAAACATCGATCTGGGAATTTTTTTTATATAATATAAGCCCAGACAAATTTTTGTTTTTAAAAAAAGACATTGCATTTGATACTGTAATTATGTCATCGTAAAAACATGTTAAATTCAATAACAAAAAAATATTTGTAGAAAATAAATTTTGTTTCTCAAAAACTAACTACATACATTATCTAAACATTATTACCAAATATCAAGGAAACAAATAACATCTTCTCAATTTAGTGTCTCATTTTATGTCTTCCATTCATTTTTTAATACGTGGTAATTATAATTATTATTTTTTTATTTTTTAATTTACTTTCCTACTTTTCATTATATATCTCATACAAACTTAATACATGTCGAAAAATTAATAAAAAACGTAAAAGAAGATGCCGAAATGGGGACATGTGATTTTTTTTCCGTAAAATTGTATTGAAGCGTGGTTGCAAATACCAACTTAAAACATTAATCACGCAATAACTGTTTTCAACTGCATTACTAAAATATTCAAAGTGTTGTTAATTTATCTCGTCATTTTTTGATAAAAATTTTCGTGTTAGTTTAATAAATGGTGTTATTTTTTAAATGTGTCCTAACATGAATTTATTTCTTGTTTTTTAAAGTTCCATGTACACGTATGGTATTATCTCTGATTTATATACTAATGTTAAGAAGTCTGAGAAATTTGAAAAATAGAAATCTCCGCATATTGAATTAACATGTTGTCGTATCATTTTGCCGAATTCGACACTAACTATTGTCTTTAGAGCGTTATTTTTTCACATAGTATGGTTATTTAAGAAATTTTTCGCTGTTTGTGTTGTTCTTGTCATCAAGTATAACAAGGCGTATTTATTTCATTGAGCAAAACAAAAATTTGGATTAAATAAGAATAAACATGAAAAAATTGTTGATGACTATGGCAATGCTATTATTGTAAATTCAAAACAATTTGACTGAATCGAGTTCTTGATGCTATTATTATGTGTATTGTACCTATAAAATCGCTCAAACATGTGACATCAAGGATTTTTTGCTGCTGGAGCAGACACAATAGGACTTCTAACTATATGGGTCCCCTTAGACTTGTACCATGTTAAAAATCCGTAATTTTCGAAATAATCACTCTGTGGATTCACACTATCGACTTCCAAGTCAATCCCCACCAAATTAAACTCGGCTTTACTATATTTACCCGAAAAACTTAACACCGACGGTTCCAAGGCAGCTTTCATCCCCGGTGGAACTTTAATGATCGAATTATAAATAGACGCAGTATTAACCACACTCGTTAACGTTCTCCTTAACGTTAAAATGGTCGTGTTAGCGTTGTTCAAAATAACCATAAAAGACGGATAGTTTAGATCCAAACTAGGTCTACTGCAAGTATAATTTGAGGTTCCGATTATATTCTGAATCTGCTGCCTCGTGTAGTAAGCATCCAATTCAACAATGTATAAATGCAGTATTAGCAGATTCATAGTTTTCAAACTAATTAGACCCGTAAAATATACACAGGCATACCCCAAAGACGATATGGTGATTCGGGTCTCGACAAACATTGACAAAAACCAATCCCCACTACGAAAAGGAATTAACTTCTTAACACCACATTGATAATGATCAGTTGTATGTTAAGACTCTTTTGTGTGTACATTACCTCTTTGGGGTGATGTTGGTTTGGATGTATTTACCGAATCACAAAAAGCTGGCGTCGCCCATTAATAATTCAAGCATATTGTCGGGTGTTAGAAGAGTTGTTCCGCCAATAAGTAATTCGATGTCTGGCCTTCCACTTTCAGCGATTGCTTCACGAGCTTCACGAACCTAACAAATGAACAACCGTAGGTTTCTTGTCAATTAGGCATGTTCAATGAGTGGGTTGGGCCGGGTCTGGTTGGGCCGACACAAATATTGCTCTGCCCAGGCCCAATCCAGCTGGCATGAATAGTATACTTGGGCCGGGCCTTGATTTAGAATTGCATTCCCAAGCCCAGCCCAGCCCAACCCGCCTATAAATAATATTAATTTATATCTACATATTATTTAAAAAATTAATGATTATGTATTTTTTAATAATTAATACTATATATATTCGGGCCAAGCCGATGTGTTTATATGAAAACCATGTCCAACCCATTATGTGTTCGGGTTTTTGCGGGCTTGGGCCGGGTCAAGCTTATATCAATATATGTTTGTGTCCCATGGACACAGGCTAGATGGGTCGCGGGTCACTTGAATAGGACTGCACATATTTGTTTAGAATTCACATAGAATAATGGACTTGGAAGACAAAATGAATGAATCACTTTGCAGAACCGGGAAAGAAGGCGAAGTTTACCTCTGTGCCATTGATGCCACCAATGACAAAAACCATTATGACATTTTGGTCAGCAAGACTTGGCTTTGCCTGCAAAACCGAAAAATCATGTTAGAACATATTATTCCATGGAAGTACAATCAACTCAAAATTTACAGGAAATTAAACTTGCCTGTCCAAGACCAAATCTTCCGAAACCACTTTTAAAAAGTCGGCCAACAGCCGAGGAATGATACTCCAGTCCCGGCACATCGATTTTACTAAGCAACATTCTAAAAGTCTTATAAAGTAAACCTTTGTTCGAGTCATAATCATCGCTTTCAAAACCAAACTTCCCTTCCCTGAATTGTGCATTTCGTGTTTTGACGGTAGACAGCTTGTGAAAATACTTGAAAAGGTTATCAACCCTATCGCGCAATTCCAATTTCAACTGCATTTCATTGTATTGCTGATCCTTTTTATTCTTATCATCATCTTCTTCTTCTTCCTCGCCCCATTTACCCCATTGATCATCGTCGAAATCATCAATGTCTAACTTCTCGGGAGATTTTTCTGCAGTTTCTTCAGCTCTTTTTCTATAATTAGTCTCGAGCTCTTGTTCAAGACCATGTAGAAATTTGAGTTTCGATAATGATTCGTTTTCAAGGATTGCATCCAATACAGCTTCTTTAAGAAGACGCTCGTCTTCCCAAGAAAAAGGACCGCCAGAACCGGAGGTTGGAAAATTTTCACCGGCTAATATATATCCAACAATTATAAGAAGTAAAGAATCCCGAAAAGACAGTAATGCTTGCGACGATTCACTCGACGAAGCTAAAATGCTTTTATGGATAAGATCGCCGATTTGAGCAGCGAGACCCTGGTTCGAGTCTCCGAGGCTCGCACTCAGTATCTTCTCAGCACTAATGAGAGCATCCCATCTGGCGTAATTCGATTCGTCCAGGGTAACTAGGATAGCTGCAGCTAATTGAATTATCCCTTTGTTTCTGATTAATGATGATTGGCTTTTAGCTAACGCTTCGATTAGAGGTTTAAACTCCGATTTAGAAGCAAAACCAGGTCGGGTTTTCACGTTAACATTAATGTTCTCTCGCAGAAGAGTTTCTTGAAGCCATTTCCTCACCAATACTGCCCCGTCTTTCGTTCTTCTGTCCAAAATAGCTTCAATATATGGCGTTCCTCGAAAAGTTTCATTGGAAACTATGGACCCATTAAATACCTCGGAAAAATTTGATTTCCCATCACGAACTTTATTACAGAGATTAACCAAGTCCATAATTTTAGGAGCGGAGTTATCAGAATCCCACCCACAAAGAAAAGCTTCCATCTTTTCTAAAAGCCGTTGATGGTTTATTTCACAAGCTCCTTCACTTAACATTTTGGCAAGTGGAATTTGAACATCGAGAGGAGCACGCTCTAGGGTAGGTGGACCGAGTTTGATTTGGGATTGTGAGCCTTTTATGTTTGAATAAAATGACGTTCTTTCTTTTCGAGGCAGAGAAGTAAACATTCGATCAACCAATGAATCCCCGTGAAAACATGGAGTGAGAAGATCGAGTGTACGATCAATGAGTAGAAGGCCAGCAGAACGTTTTCGCCGGCCAACATCATAAAGACTGGACATATCGGTCATCATCTTCCCAACCGATTTCGATAAGTCGCCTAGGGAATATATTTCCATTTTAAGGTCCATCTAAGAAATCACAAAAGAAAAATATCTAAGTGCGGTAAATGATTTGGTAATACTAAACACGCTAAAAACGATCTAGTTGTAAACATGTAGAAAATAAGTCAAATGCATCCAAACCCCCTAGACTTGGCAACTTTTGCCTGATGTCACTTTCAACTTTCATTTGCTCCGGTTTCCTCCTTAAACTTGGCAAAAGTGCACCAGTTCGCCCCCTCAATGCCACGTGTGAGTTTCTAGTTGGAAAGAGAAAAATCAGAGAAATGACATCTTTGAAAAGTCAAACCAACCAGAAGCTGACACGAGGGTTAAGGGGCAAATCGATGCTCTTTTGCCAAGTTCAAGGGGTTAATTGGAACTTTTGAAACTTCAGGGTAGCACCCAGAAAAAGCTGCCAACTTCAGGGGGGTCTGGATGTATTTGGCCAGATAAATACTACCTTTGCAGCAAGATGATAAAGAAAATGTGCTGTCAAAAGTGCCCCGGGAGGAACATCATCGCTATCAGGAGAAACTCCAGAACTTATGGGAGGCAAACCGAGACTAAGCGAATCCTCATGTTCATTTGACAAGTATGCTTCAGCAATTGAACCCTCCGAGGGCAAGACAAAGACTCTAGGAGATAAAGGGCAAAATATCATGGGGAAGTGATTCACCGAGATGACCAATTTCTTCTTAATACCTTCCGAAAAATTATCTTCTTCGTTAAACATTTTTTCACTGTATGGAACTCCAAGATCAGAGATTTCCTCTTCGTCTGACGTGAGACTTGACCAACCTTCAAGTTCAGATTTTGTTCCTCCTTGGAAGCCTTTATTTTCAGAGCGTCCAGGTGTCTCGCATTTTTTGACAAGATCCTCGTAATCTTGAAGAAGCAGGGATTCATATTCTCGGAATGCATCGGGTCCCAGAGGTGAATCTGGGTATGCTGAATGAGCTATCTAACAATGGGCAGCAATGTAAGATCTAAGCATGAATACAAAAGCTTTGTATTGTAAACGAAAAAAAGTATATTAGAGAGCAATCTAACTGTTCAAAAGCCTAGATTATATTTTGAGAGATTAAGCAATCACACAAGCCAAGCATATTGTGATTTCGTAATTACGGGTCCGAATTTTTGGCAATAAAATTCACTTTCTACTTGCATACTATATTTCAATTTCCACAGTTAATATTAAATGGGACAATAGAACAAAGACACCATAGAACTAAAAAAAGAGAGAAGCAAATAAAGCAATAAAAAATACTACTCACTCCATCTTTTTTAATCTGTCACTTTAGGATTTTCACCAAAATCAATAAAACATTTATTTACACTGTTAAATGACTAATTTATCCTTTACATCTTTATACTAAAATTTCTCTTTCCTCTTAATTACCCACTTATAATTTGATCAATTCATAATCTCTTTCCTTCTTTCCTCTTAATTACCCACTTATAATTTGATCAATTCATAATCTCTTTCCTAATTAATGTAGGGGTAAATTAGAGAAAAAATGATGAAAAATGCATTGGTAATCCAAATTAACAATTAAAAAAGGTCAAAATAGAAAAGTTAAAAAGACAGATAAAAAAGGATGGAGTAGTTTCCAAAGGAGTACCTCTGAGATTGATGTGTACACAGCAAAGTGCTGAATATTTTGATGGGTGCTTAGGCAACGTAAGATGTATCTATGTGAATCACTAAGTAGACGAGATGTAATAACAGCAATTTTAGTTGCAGGATTAGACTTTCCATTCCAATCAGCTACCTAGAAGAAGAAAAAACTGTAGATTATTATAACCTTTTGAGGCTATACACAATGCACGTAAAAAATCTGAAAACATCACAAATAATGAATGGCATAGAGATTCTGCAGGTGCTCACCGCATCAAGAGCACACATATTCTCTAAGCTACAAACAGCTCGCACTCCGAGATCCAATAATATAGGGAAAGCCCCAGCTAAGTGGAAACTCTCTGTGCATCCAGAATCTAGGTACAGAATTGCCTCCTCGATGTGTTCTGATATCTAAAAAAGTAGAGAAAACGAATTTAGAAAGCAAGCCCTACATAAATTAAACAGATTAAGATTCACAAGATATTTGATGCCCGCAGACATCATAAATTTAAGGCATAATAAATGTTTTGCCCCTGAACTTGACATGTTTTGCCAACTGCCAACCTAAATTTTCACTTGTTCCTGGTAGCCCTTGGACTTGGCAAAAGTGCACTAGCTTGCCCCCTAAATGTCACGTTGGTTTGACTTTTCAAAGATGTCATTTATTCTGATTTTTCTCTCTCCAACCAGAAACTGACATGTGGTCAGAAGTGAAAGTTCGAGGCAACACTTGACAAACACATATTTTCAGAAAAGAGACAATCGGACAAGGTGGGACTAGCTCCTTAGTTGAATGTTCAAGGCACCAAAATGACAGTGAAAAACCAACCAAATAACAACCAAAGTAAGATGCAATGTCTTATGAGATACTAGAGCTCCCTGCAGCAACAATCCAAAGAAACAGATGCTTTATACACTGTCAAAGGTAGTATTTTCTATCCTATTATTTTTACTGCCTAGGGAGCCTTGTACGTCCACCATTTGAAGATGTACAGAGACACAACTCCTTATTAATGAACTCATCACACCAATTTCATCTATTCGATTTCGCTATCTCTTATTCATTTAGTGCATTCATTGTCTTAACATGAATCAGCTCGACACCTTTTAACCACTGAATCTGTTGCTTCATTGCCCCTTCCTCAACTATATGACCTGACCTCCACTTGAAATTTTGAGACTTCAAATCAAAACACTTGTATACAATGCATAACAAGTCATTCTGGTTCCCACTTATCACCTAGTCTATACACTGATCTAAGAAAAGTTCCTTAGTCTTAACTAAATGACCAAATAATTTTTGAAATACACTTTTCCTTTCGGCTTTCCTACATAGAAATACTTCATCCTAACATCACATTTCTTCCAATGAGAATAACAAGGTCTCAAAATGACTTTAACCTAAACTCCCAAAATCCAAAACATAGCCAAAATTACTAATAAAATGACCTAATTGTCTGCAACCTCTAGGAAACCCTAGAAAAGGAATTACCACAGTTATCATCATATACATTTATACTCATGTAGATGCTTTGATTTTTTAGTTAATCAGTGACTGAACACAAACATATGCCTCTTCTAACAGTAGCGCCGGCCAATTTAGACAGTGGTTAACTGTTTCCTCCAAATCAATTAAATTACTTCAGATCATTTCTAACAACTATTAGATTGCCCTAATTAATAGCTGGCAAATCAAAAGAACCCGCGCCCTGTTTATCCACAACAGTTGCGAACAAAAAGATAGACAGGAAAGAACTTACTTGGGAAATGGAATCAACGAAAGCTTTGGTGACATCAATTTGGGCCATTTTGAACCCACTGATTGAATGCTGTGGTTTCTCAAATCAAACTTTCGGATTCCGATAGCGAAATTCCGAAAATTGGATGTCAACGAACAATCACCATTAAAAGGGAAAACTTCCGATCTCTCTATAGCAGGGTGTATTGAAGTTTTTATGGTTTGAAAGAACCGGCTGACAATGGCGGAAGCAGAAGACGATGAGTGAGAGAGATCATACGACGTCGTCTCTCCACGTTTTAAGTTACTGCTTATAAATAAGTTTGATGTAATAGGCTGAATAAATTAAAGGATAATAAAATTTTAATTTGATTAGATATATTTATTGGAAAAGATAAGGAGTTATTTATAAAAAGAATTATCTTAATATAAATAATTATAAATATTAAAAAAGATAAGTTGGATGTAAAGGAATTGGTTGTGAATGTGATAAAATCAAGATTTTGTGATTTTCAACAGCATTCCATTAGTTAATAATAAAAAGAGTTGAATTGAATTCTTTGATATAATTTAATTAAATTTATTTTTTTAATTTAAAAAAATTAAATAAATTTAATGAAAAAATTTTGTGGTTAAAAATTTTTTATAAATAAAGGAATTTAATTAATTTTTAAAGAATTATTTTTAAGTTATTTTTAAAATTATCCTTCTTCTATGATAAGTGTTCTTAAATATTTAATTAAAGCTTAAATATTATTTAATACCTCCAAGTTGAGTATTTTTGCTTTAGATATCTTCAACTTTCAAATGGACCTCCGAAATATCTAAATTTATAAAAAGTGAATCTCCGTGTTATCTCAGTCCTATGTGGCAG
The DNA here is from genome assembly GCA_947683365.1 of Euphorbia pulcherrima. NCBI lineage: Eukaryota > Viridiplantae > Streptophyta > Magnoliopsida > Malpighiales > Euphorbiaceae > Euphorbia > Euphorbia pulcherrima. The sequence continues at coordinate 4,113,445 of CANTUS010000010.1, forward strand.
TTGAGGTGTCTTACTTTAATCAAGGGAGCGCGTGGTTCACCTCCAATTGAGTAAAAACTTAAATAAATTCAATAATTTGTAAAAAAATCATAAAAAAATCCCTAGTACTTTTTTAATTATAAAATGTCCATCGTCCTTTTTTAGGGTTTGTTTGGAAATCTCTGAAAAATTCTTATACTAAATTTATTTTTTTTATTTTCCGGATATTTCATAATTTTTTGAGAGTTTTTTTATTTTTCACGAAACCGGGTCCCGAAACGTATTTTCACATTTTTTTGTCCCTTCCATAAACATTTTCTGAAAAATTATTGCACCAAATTTATTTTCTTTATTTTTCGGATATTTCATAACTTTTTGGAATTTTTTGATTTTTTACAAAATCCGGCCCTGAAACGTATTTTTACATTTTTGGGCACTTTCAGAAACATTTTTCAAAAATTTATTGCACTGAATTTATTTTCTTTATTTTCTAGACATTTCATAATTTTTTGAAATTTTTCGATTTTATACGAAATCGCCTCGAAACGTATTTTCACATTTTTGGGCGCTTCTAGAAACATTTTCTGAAAATTTCTTTGAACCAAAATTATTTCTTTATTTTTCAGATATTTCATAATTTTTTTGGATTGCCTCGAAATGCATTTTCACATTTTTGGGCTATTCTAGAAACATTTTCTGAAAAATTCTTGCACTATATTTATTTTCTTTATTTTTTGGATATTTCATCATTTTTTGGGATTTTTTGATTTTTTACGAAACTGGACCCCGAAACGTATTTTCACATTTTTGGATCCTTCCATAAACATTTTCTGGAAAATTCTTGCACAAAATTTATTTTCTTTATTTTTCGGATATTTCATAATTTTTTGAGATTTTTCGGGTTTTTACTAAAACAGACCCCGAAAAGTATTTTCACATTTTCGGGCCCTTTCAGAAGCATTTTCTGAAAAATTCCTGCACCAAATTTATTTTTTTATTTTTCGGACATTTCATAATTTATTGGGATTTTTCGATTTTTTATGAAATCAGGCCCCCAAACATAATTTCACATTTTCGGGCACTTCCAAAAATATTTTCTAAAAAATTCTTGCACTAAATTTTTTTTCTTTATTTTCCGGATATTTCACAATGTTTTCAGATTTTTCAATTTTTTACGAAACTACCCCGAAACGTATTTTCACATTTTCAGGGCCATTCAAAAACATTTTCTGAAAAATTCTTACACCAAATTTATTTTCTTTATCTTTCAGATATTTCATAATTTTTTAGGATTTTTTAATTTTTTATAAAACTGGGACCCGAAACGTATTTTCACATTTTCGGGGCCTTTCATAAATATTTTCTGAAAAATTCTTGCACCAAATTTATTTTTCGGATATTTCATAATTTTTTAATTTTTTACAAAGCCGGACCCCGAAACATATTTTCACAATTTTGGACCCATACATAAACATTTTCTAAAAATTTCTTATACCAAATTTATTTTCTTTATATAATAAAAGTTAGAAGGACTTAAATGAATTTTGTCAAGGTTTTTTTGAAATCCATTGTAGAAGACGGTGTTTTTGGTTGAATTAAAACTATAGAGATTTAAAAAAAGTTTTGTCAATATTTTTTAAAAATTTTGATAGTTTATGCCACATGTCATTCACTCATGTGAAAAATAATATGGTAAAAATAATATCCAATAGCTTAAATGAATTCTATCGAAATCGTGCAAATTTTGACAAGAATTCTATTTCATACATTCACAAGAATTCAAATCTTGCATGATTTGAATTCTATTGATATTTTTTAGTTCCAAACAAGGGAATTTAACAAAATGAACTAATTGAATTGAATTCTCTCAAAATTGACCTTTCCAAACGCACCCTAAATTTTCAATTTGTTTCCAAAAAATAAAAATAATACTTTGTCATGAAAAAGTAAAAGTATACTATTATCATATTTAGAATTAGAATTTGTTCAGTTAAAAATTTTTTAGTACTAGTCATATATTATAATTTATTTATTCCACAAAAATAAAATTTCTTATTATATTGACAAATTCATAGCAAAATTACAGACATATAAAGAAAAACCGTCTACCTCCATGTGGTAAAAAATAAATTAACATTATTTATTCATCTGAAAAATTAGAGTAAATTATACTAATGACTTTTCATGTACACTTCATACATTTTTTTAATACTCTTTTCATTTTAGTTATACTAATGTATGATTGAGTTTGATATTCACACCTTGTCATTTCATTAGTTAAAGACCAAACAAGTTTAGGGTTACTTTTCATTTTTTTTTTAATAAGATGGAACATTTTTATTAATTTTATTAATTATATGATTTTGGCCCATAATCTTATACTACTCGAATTCTCTAAGAGGTGAAAGCCTAGAGGTTACTTTTTATCTAATTTTAACAGTGTTTTAAAAATCGGGCTAGGCGGCGCCTAGGCGGAATTTTTCATAACACCGTCGCGATTTTAGGTAGTCGGGCGGTCCTAGGCGGTTGATCGATTTAGGCGGGGCTAGGCGGTCTAAGGAGGGGCTAGGCGGTCTTAGGCGGGTCTTTTATTTTAAAAATCGGCCTAGGCGGCGCCTAAACGGGATTTTTCAGAACACAAATTGTGAAACATAATTTAAATTATTTTTTTATATTTTATATTATTATAATTTATTTTTTAACTGAATTTATATTTTTATATATTAAAAAATATTTAAAAAATATAAATATAAATCCGCCTAGCTCCCACCTAAGTTTTGCCTAGGCCCCGCCTAAATCCCACCTAGACATTTTAAACCCTCGACTGCCCGACTAACGCCTAGTGCTTTTTAAAACATTGAATTTTAAAAGATATGCAAAGTATAATTTCGGAGAAATGCCCGAAATATCATTATCGGACTTGCTTTTTAATATGAAAAAATGAAGTAGATTGATTAGCCAAGTGATAATTTACATTTTAAATATACTTATTTACGGGTCGGGTTACCCATCGAACTCGACCCAGGCTCGGTATAATAGACTGAGATTGAACATTCATTTTTCTATAAAGTCCGACCTGAGATCAGACCCGCTAAAACTTGAAGTATAATGATTCGGACTTAATTTTCATATAAATATCCAAGCTCGGTCCAACGAATAAATTTTATTTATTATATATGTTATATTTTAAAAGTATGGGTTGGACCGAGCTTAAGTTAATATATTTAGTAAAAAGTCCGACAAAATTCAGCCCGACCAAAAGGTCTAATTTAAAATACTAAAAAGTAGTATAATTGATTGATTAAACATTTTTTGTTTTTATTATATAATAAGCACAAGCATCAATTTATCATTGACTTAAGCCTTAAACACTATTATCAAATGGCCTTTAAAAATAAATACATAATTTATTATTGAAATGATTTATCAATCAAGTTCTGCCCTCCTATTGCCCAAATACCACACCGTTCCATACTATATTTTCATTAGTACATGTATTAGAAGTGTTAAATCAGTTATAAATTATAGTAATTGCTAATGATTACACAAATCTCTAAATAAATATTGGGTATAACTCCTAGTCCTTAAAATAGGGGCACAATGTAATGAATATTAGGCCTTATACATGCATACAATATTCTCAATTTATTATAATATCCAATTGGAATCATTTATTAGCATAAACAAATTGTAAACAAAACAAATTTGCATACAAACCAAACAGCATCCCAACATTCAAACATTATTCATAAAACTCCTAATCAATCACCACAAAATTAGGACAAAAGAATTCCCTTTTCTTTCTTAGAGAAAGGCTTATATACCCCTTCTGCAAGAATGAAGCACAAAAAATAAGGGAATTGGATTCTCTAAAGTTGGAAAACGGTGAAGCCGTACATTTCAGATAATCTCAGTCATTCATTAAGTTTTAATAGTTGAGATTGAGTTTTAGTGATTTGTGGAGTCCACAGTGCAACTAAATCTCAACCATCAAAACACAGTGAATGACTGAGATAAAATGAAATGTATAACTTTTGAGAATCTAAATCCAAAAATAAGACCTAGTTAATATGGCAATGAATGTGTTAATTTCGGTCTAAATTGTCAAAACAAATTCAACTCCAGGTGAAAGGGCTTTTTGGACCATGTGATATCATACACATTATTATTATCCATTGAAGCCTTAAACTTCAAAAAAAGTACTTTATTATTTCACTCATTTGTAAAATAGGATCTGAAATATTTTTTTTTACAAAACAAGGTCCATAATTTCAAAAAATTTGCAAAGAGCACCTACGGATTCAAAATATTGGTGTTACGTCGAATATTTTTAACAATTCAATATTATAATAATTTAACCTTATTATTTAAAATTTATACGCATATTTGAGTAATGTTCAGAGATTTTTTTTATTTTTTATAATTTTTTAAAGTTTATTATAATAATTTAATAAAAAAAAATATTTGCACTACTCAAAAAATTTTAAAAAAAATTCACCGATGTATATTTTACCTATTTTTGTGACATAATTTAATATTAAGAATCCTTTATTTCAAAATTTTTTAAAACCACATAGCCTGTTTTGTAAAAAAAAAAAATTCCTCAGACCCCATTTTACAAATGAGTGAAACACATGATACTTTTTAAAGTTTACCCTATATTTGACATGTTACCCTTTTTATCCATGTGTTATGCAATTATTACACATTTGGTTTAGCCATGCAATTTATTTATTTTTGGGCTATATATTATATGATCTCCATTAACAATATTATTTAATAATCCCTATTATATGGACCAAACTCAAAAAGGAGTTTTTGTCTATGTCAAGGCCAAAAGGGTCTTTATGCCTTTAAACAATATAATTGAAGGGAATCCAGTGATTTGATTAAATGATTGGGAATAGCTAAAAGTTAAATATTGCAATCATTTAATGATTGATGATACCAAATCAATAGACCACAAAATCTAAAGAAATTCTCAAACCTCTATAAGCTACCTATAAATAAACTATCCAATATGCTTCATCACTTCCCCCATTTTCGCCATTCAAACTATAGGTTGCAGTAGTTTAATGGCTTCTTCTTCACCGAAACAGCTCTGGGAGCATCTCAGAGAGCAACAAGAACCCTTTATTTTACACATTTACATCCCCGAAAGGATAGAGTCAAAGTCAAACCACTCGACAAGAGGATGCAAATGCAATACGAATAAAGGAAAATTTTACACGAAGAATATCCTCAAGTTAATGTTATGCAAGTCAATTCGCCAGTTGGATTTAAACAGCCATGAAGTTCAGAAACATAACCTTATATCTAAGATGACCCGGAAGCTCTGGTGGATTAGAGGATCGAAGAGTTTCGACATTGGCAGTTCAGCTGCATATCATGACCTTTCCATGTGCAGCACGAATCGTGGAAAACCGGCCCTGCACCTTTCGAGGAAATCTCAGAACAACAAACACGGTGGTTTTATAGCGATGGAGGTAATATAGCATCTAAACAAAAAGGCCAAATACGTCTTTACCCGCTTGAACTTGGCTCAAATGGTCTATTGCCCCCTAAACTTTGAAAAGCTTCTCTTAGCCCCCTGAACTTGGCAAAAGTGCACCATTTCGCCCCCTGAATGTCACATGCCAGTTTCTGGTTGGTTTGACTTTTCAAGATAGTCAATTTTCTGGTTTTCTCTCTCCAATCAGAAGATAACACTAGGCATTCAGGGCTAACTTATGCACTTTTACCAAGTTCAGGGGGCTAAGAGAAAACTTGAATAGTTCAAGGTGTTAGTAGGCCATTTGGGCCAGTTCAGGCATGTATAGATGTATATAGCAATCATAAATTGAAACTACTGATAAAGTTATGCATCCACATAAACATGATCTGATATTGATGTATGCTTATAAGTTCTACATTCAAATCTAACAGGTTGCTACAGATATAAATAAGTTAAGGGAATCTGACGAAAACAAGCAACTCGAGGCAAGATCATTTTCAGATGAAGCTCCGACATCAAGCATAGGTAATGAGAAAATTTCTTTATCTAACAAATAATACAAATAAGAAAATTGATAACAAAAGACTACCCTATACTAAATAACAGTTTGCACTAACAATACCGAAAATAAACAGGGTGTCAATCCAGTTTCTCAGCAAAAGGAGGAGAAGATGATGAATCAAATTCCAGCACCATATTGACCAAAAATGCTGCACAAGATTCTATGACTTCTGCTTGCCTATCGAAGACAGAGAAGCTGAATCACGCTAATTTCATGGAGTCACAAGGGGAGGATAGTATTGGTAGTTCTGGTTTCTTGAAGCTCTCGGGAAACAAGAGCGCCTTACAGCACTCTGAGTATGAGAAGTGTACTATAGGATATAATGGTCTCGAAGAAGTTGAAAACTTCTGGTCAGTGAGAAACCAAAAACTAATTCAGAACATAACTTTTGATGACTCAAATGTAATAGAAGACTGGAATCATATGCATAAAACATTGGAATGGAAGATAGTGATAGAAATAGGAGATGCTATCATGCACGAAATGATTCACGAAATAATCGATTTAATTTTTGTATAAAAGAACTTTGTTCTGAGCTCATTCACCCTTAAACAAGGTCTTGTGTTCGAGTCTTGCCAAAAAGTAGCACTTGGAAGAGATTTATCCTTTTTAGGGTCTTTTCCAGGATCAACAAGATGGTGAGGAAAAAAATACAAAGAAAGGAAATCTCTCTTCAAGAGAATGGAGTACGGAATACTTCCAGTAAATGACAAACTGTTATTGAACATTATTCAAACTAGAATTGTCGTCAGCAACTAATCAGTTATAACTAATAGTTTTGTGTTCAGCAGCCTAAAGTCTCAATATCATCAATGATCGGCAAATGTAAACCATATCCTTCAATCGTGTTAAATTGGATTAAAAATGAAAGGAGCATTTGAAGAATGAAACAAAATCAGAATACAGATCAACAGAAACAAAGAAAACTATGATTACTATGCTATCTAAGAAGCGAACGTATATCATATGCACATACTATTATATAAAACACAAGGCCCTTGTTTGAGAAATGAAAAAAGAGAGAACTGCAAAGTAAAGAACTTCAATCAGCTAGTTAAAGAAAAATTACACGCTTCTGATAAAACCATTGCATCAAGTCCCATTTATGAATAAAGATCCAAATAATTAGAGACACAAACCAAACCATGCTGACACCATTATTGCAGATGAAGCAAAACATGCAGATAAAATTTGAGAAATATGGTTCTTCATTTATTAATTTTTCTTAAGGACTGGATTATAAAAATAGTAACAATGTTCAAATCGAACCTACATTTAATGAGTTAAAAGTATCAGTTATCAACAGTCTTTTGAATACAACCTTATGAAAATTGGACTGGATCACTAATTAAACTATTTAATATGTTCTAATAATAGGGACAATTCTACTTGGATATACTTATAAATCATTTTGTCATCAGATAATGCAAATGCCCTACAAAATTTGGAACAATTTCGATGTAGAGGACCATGCTAATGCAGCTAAAACAATAAGATAAAGAAAATGGAAATGGAAATGCATTTGCACAAACATACTAGCTAGATAAAGGCAGTAGTAACTTTACATGCACCTTCCCTGGGCGACTGTAATTAAAAATTCTGTATTTGAGAGCTTCAGTAAAATAATTTATAGAATTCGGTTAAGACCGAAATTCCAAAAATCCTTGTAAATTGACAAAAAGTGTCGCATTCAATTCTCCTTTCGAGAACACTATTTCAGAAAACAATTTTCTTAATAACTGCAATAACAACAACAACAACAACAACAACAACAACATTACCCCAATTCGTAAAAAGGCTCTCGCACAAGCGGGGTAAGGGGGGGTCGGGTGTACGCAACCTTACCCCTGTAATTACAGAGAGGATGTTTCCAATTGACCCTGAAGTGGAGTTGCAACAACTATCCGTGACTTCACAATAAAAGAAGCTCGGACAGTTTAATGACTCGTTTTGCTTTAGTCCATTATAAGTATAAAAGTTTTGAAAGAACAAAAGGAGGCCAAAGGAAATAGGAAACACAGAAACAACGGAACATTTGAAATCTATTTGACTTCCCAACTATACCCATCTGGTAAAGTCAAACCTAATTCAGCACAATATTGCACGGGAACCGGATTAGCAGTAACAAACAAAAACATTTTAAGGAAATTTCACACGTATATCAATTAACTTGTTCTGCAATGTCAGAAAACAACTTCCATCCATCAGTACTTGTTTCAAACATCATCCAAAACCTATTTTTCTTACATGGTATAAGAAGAAAGAACTACAGATACAGCCGGAAGTAAACTGAAAGATATTATCCTACAAGAAACAAGCATCTCCTAGTACAGATAATGCAATGAAGAAAAGAAGCCACCTGTTTGATGATATAACTACTGAGTTTCCCCATTATCACCAAATTCCCCGTCTTCAAGTTCATCATGAGAATCGTTTCTACGAGACCCGTTGCGTTGATCTCTCCTGTGTCTCTTTTGCCTGCTTTCATCATCTGAATCAGGAGTCGAGGCACGCTGCACAAACCATTGTTCACAATGGAATTAAATACTTAATATAAAAGAAGGCCAAATACATCAGCAGCTCTTCCAAGTTGGCAGGTTCCACCTACTGACCCCAATAATGCACCAGTCCCCCCCCCCCCCCCCCCCCCCAACACACGCACGCCCGCCACGTGTCGATTTCTGGTTGGTTTGACTTTTCAAGGACATCAATATTATGATTTTTCTCTTTCCAATCCATAGTTGTCAAAGGCCAAGCTCAGGGTCCTGCGCCTCACCATACCTCAGGCGAGATAGCGTACCGCGCACCTTTTGGTGTGCGCCTTAGAGAGATTTATTTTTCAAGGTTTTAACTTACTTTAATATGTGTTGTTCATCTATTTTTATGAGTTTTAACAATAATTCAAGGCTAGATATTCCTAATTCAATTTCTATGAAGGCTAGATTAACTCTAGGCTAGATATTCCTAATGCAATATGTAAATTTTACATACATATGTACATCTAACAGTTCTCTTAGTTCTTTTTTCTAGTATTGTTATTGCATTTAACTTCACTTTTCAAGAAAATAATTTTTGCAAATTTTCTGCGCCTAGCATACCTCTAGCGCACGCCTCACCTTGAGGCGCGCCTAGGCTGCGCCTTGCACCTTGACAACTATGCTCCAATCAGAAGCAAACATGTGGCATTTATAGGCAAATTGGTGGATTTTTTCCAAGTTGAGGGAGCTACGTGGGACACTTTACAAGTTCAGGGAGGCAGTAGGTGGAAAGTGCCAACTTGGAGGACCTGATATGTATATGGCCAAAACAAAATGATTTGAAACAATCACGCATAATAAGAACACAACAAATCTAAGTATACCCGTCTTGATTTCTTATTGTCATTGCTATGTCTGTGTGAACTCTTAGACATATCTTTGTCATCCTCTTCAAAATCATCATCTTGTCTCCTTTGTTTCTTGTAACTATCACTTCCTGATCTTTTGCTATCATTTATATGATCCTCTACGATATCGGTGTTTTCACTGTCTGCCTCGTCCTTCTTTGAGTGTTCTCTTTCCCTTCCATGCCATCTCTCTCTGTCCTTTCTATGTTTCCCCTTTCTCCTGTCTCTTTCTTCTCGTTCTTTTTCCCTTTTGGCCTGCAAAACATACAAACCAGAAATTTGTAACTTTGCTATCCAAGTACGTTAGAATTCACATAAAAAGTATGAATATAAAAGAGATTTAAGCATGCAAGTAATAAATCAATCATTTCTAGAATTGATATCCCATAGGGTTTCTCCGGACAAAAGATTAGGAATGAAAACCAAACGTTCACCCTAATTCATTAAAAGATCAACCGAATAAAAGAACCAAGGCCTAATACATCTGGACCCCCCTATAGTTGTCCCTAAAAACCTCTCAACCCCTTGAACTTACAAAAGTTCCACCTAACCCTCTGCACTTGTTAAAGTGGACCTTCTAGCCCCCTACTTGTTAAAAGTGAACCCCATAGCCCCTTGATCTACTAGAAAGAAGTTGAACTATAAGTTAAAGAAAGTTATCATCCAACTAGACAATACTAAGTTGTTGTAACAAGCACTAACTTGCAAACTAACTCCTACTAACTAGAAACTACTATAAGAGGACATAAGCCACCTCCTAACTATAATTTTCTAAGGAAATGTAAGAAAAGTTCAGTACAAAAATCTGATTTAGTTCTACTACTACAAACTATATGTTTTTCATACTAAACAATGTAAACCATAACAGAAATGGACCCTATAATTTGAGTTCTTTTCGTCCATTTGATGGATTTTAAATCTAAAACACGTCGACTAAACTTAGCATTACAATACTACCTTAGAATTGGTATACAAGATCAAAACATTTCAGTGCTCAGTATGAACTTTTTTTAGTCAACTAACAAATTACAATAACAATAACATTACCCCAATGGCTCCCGCACAAACGGGGTAGGGGGAGTCGGGTGTACGCAACCTTACCCCTGTAATTACAGAGAGGTTGTTTCCAATTGACCTGAAGTGGAGTTGCAAACAGCTATCCGTGACATCACAATAAAAAGAAGCTCAGACAGTTTAATGAATCATTTTGCTTTAGTCCATTATAATCTAAAGCCAAAGAATGGTGAATCTTTGGCCCCATCGAAATAATGGACAAATCAACTAACAAATTAATGCCTCAAAATTTTTTTAGTATGAACTATTTATTTAGATAAATGTCCTCAAAAGGTGTTGCGAGACAGTAATCGAAAAACATGTCGAACAGTTTAAATACCTTTTCCTCCTTGCGTTTCCTCTCATTGTCTTTCACATTTTCCTTCAGTTGAGATACATATTCCTCAAATATCTCCTTGCAGATGCTCTCTTCCCCGATGGAGCTGTATTATTACAACAGCAGTCAACAAAGAAAGATCAATGAAGGAAGTGAAAGGTAAGCACTAAGCAGTCAACCATTGCCATCAATTCATTAAGAGTCTAAGACCAAAATATAATATAGTATATAATTTGAAGTTATCCCACAATTAAAATGAAACATTAACCCGGTAAGGATATGAAAAGAAAAAATGGTTTCTTATAGTAACTAAGATAAATAAAAAAATGTTTGTCTACCTTCTAAAAGCAAAATTTTTAATATTTTGTTATAGGCGTTTATAGCAAAACACAATTTTCAAATTATTTGCTCATTTTCATATAGTAAGGATAAAATTCTGTCATTTCAAAATAGTTACCATAAATTGGCCAAAACCACGCTACAAATTGAAAATATTACATATTCAAACAACCAATGTAAGAACCAGTAGCGAGAAATTATCTTGCCATTTAGAATTGGCATTGATAAAATACCTGAACTCTCGGCTACCTTCTAAAAGTTCTTTGCAGTTCTCCCACTTAGAAGATGCAGTTATTTCCTGAAAATGGTAGGCATGGATGGTAAGTTAAGTATAATGAACTGCTAAATATTCTAGTGTTTAGCCAATAAAAAGGAAATTATCAGCAAATGTACACCTCTATAGACTGTAGCAGATTAAGAAAGTTTTCTGAAAGGCGCCTACGCTTCTTTGCTTCCTTCTCTTCCTTCTCCTTTGCTCTTTCCATCAATTCTTCATATATTATCTGCAATAAGGAAATCAATGTAATCAGAACATTATGGTAAACTAGAAGGCAAATATACAAAACTACCAAATCTATGACAAAAATAGAACAATTAGCACAAAAGATCCTGAAGGGAGAAAAAAAATCACCTCCGTAAGCATTTGAAGGAACATGTACAAACAAAACGTTTGAGATAATTAAAAAATGTTTCATATATTGGTCATATTGCTAGATATGGACGAAAATTTGGCTTTTGATAGAGCTTCATGGCGTCGGAAGATCCATACAACTTTTGAAAGCTGGACTGAACTGAAGTGAATCGAAGTGAGCTGAACTGAACTGGACTTAATTTAGTGTAAATTTATAAGTACGCATAGCTGAACTGAACTGAACTAAAGTGAAGTGGTCTGAACTGAACTGAATTGTAGTCCAAGAGAACAGGGCCTAACACAACAAGTATATATTCCATGCAGCAAAAAGGGGCAATGAAAGCCAAGAAAAAATCAACTGGAGTAAGAAGAACACCTTTTGGTTCACAACTGAAATGGTTGGAGAGCTGCTATCCTCCATGATAGCAGCCTTAAAATCTTCAAATGTCCAGGTTGATGCTAGAGCAACCTTAATCAAACCAGTACATCAGCATCTAAAAAAATAAAACATGTAGTGGAGACATGATACAAGTGCCATTTAAAAATCACACCTTCTTCAACTTCACAGCATCCTTTATCCAGCTTTTATCATCTTGGTACTGTAGCATAAGTGGGCACAAGGAAATTGAATAAATTCAAACAAACCCATATATACAATAAAACCCATAGCATCAACTTGTTATGTTTTCGTTACGACTGGCAAAAGTAACACAGTAGAAGTCTAGATAGACTAGAAACCATAGTTGTCAAGGCGCAAGCTAGGCCCCAGGGGCCAGGCGCGCCTCAAGGTGAGGCACGCGCCTTAGGTACGCTAGGCGCAAGAAATTTGCTAAAAATATTTTCTTGAAATAGCACTAAGAGAATTGTTAGATGTACATACGTATGTAAAATTTACATATTGCATTAGGAATATCTAGCCTTGAGTTAATCTAGCCTTAATAGAAATTGAATTAGGAATATCTAGCCTTGAATTATTATTAAAACTCTTAAAAATAGATGGACAAGACATATTAAACTAAGTCAAAACCTTGAAAAATAAAAGTGTGCACGAGGCGTACCTAGGCGCACACAAAAAGGCTAGGCACAGGACCCTAGCCTGAGGAATGGCGAGGCGCAGGACCCTGAGCCTTGTGTGAGGCGCGCCTTTAACAACTATGCTAGAAAGAAACTAGTGAACTTTTAGCGCACAACATATTAAGCTCGAACATAGAGTCAAAATCTTAACACAAAGTTCATGGAATATCCCAGATTTTTGCTTCTTTAAGCCTAGGTATACTTGAGAGAATATATGCCATTAAACTTGACCATAAAGTCAAACTCTTAACACCAAATTTAGGTTCCAATTTTTTACTTCATTAAGCCACAAAAGTTCCAAAGGCCATTAATCACATTCAAAATAACATAAAGAAATACGAAGCACAGTTACCTGTCGCTGCAGCTCTTCTGCAACATCTTCAAATAAATCTTTTGGAGTTGAACCTGAGCTGTTTGACGCAACAGCCAAATATGCTGGTAAATCCTTGACCTGAGTTGTGAAAAATGTTGCACTAAAACATAAGGAAATGCATATGAATGCCAAAGATTAAAAAGTGAGTGAAAACATGAAAACCATGGTAAACAAAGTGGACTTGTGACCTTCAAGTAATAATCACGCCAGTTTGTTTTTGCTGTAAGAGTGCCGGCAGTAACATGTTCTTCTAATAATTTCCTAAATTCATCACGATTTTTACGCTCAGCCTTTCTCAGTTCTTCCTGTATTGATAAAATAAAACAATAAAATAAATTAAGATGACTGGACAATTTTCGCTACAGAGTCAATTGCAATCATAAAACTAAAAATGAAGCACCTTCTGAATCTTTCTTTGTTCTTCCTCTTCCTTATCCAAATCACATAAATACTCCTGATACGTAACTGGGAGTTAGCTAAACATAAAAATAGAAGGTTCCTAGCAAACTGAAGAAAATACCTGGAATATTTCCAAACGGTCAATCTTTTCAAGATGATTACATCGCTCATCGGCCTCTAATCGGTCTTGAACTTTTCTCCACTGAGTGCTTGCCTGGAAAGGATAGGATTTTTGAATGTTAGAAAAAAGATAAGTACATAAATGCGAATCTCACAAAAAGATACCTTAATGAAGTCACATGATTCCAAAAACTGCCTATATTCCGCAAGATTCCGCTTACGCTCTTCCTGTAACTTGGTTCTTTCCTAACAATTTGAAATTAAATAACCATCAGACATAATTGTGGTTTAGAACAGCATGTATTAAACATCTTTAAAACGATATGCACAAAAAATGCTAGATATATATCGAGTACTGAGCTGTTAAACTCTACCCTTTCTTCAAGTTCCTGCAAGAAGGCATCAAACAGGTCTCTGCGGTCTCTGTCTCTTTCAACAGCTTTAAAACGCTCATCGTTTTCAAACATTGTCACTGCTTTGCTGAATGATAGTTAAGGCATGAACAAAACAAATAGAAATTATTAGGTATATAAGCAACTAATAACTGAAAATAAAAAATAAATGAAATCTGAAATATAAACCTCCATTTAGTAGTGGACTTCAGCTCTCTGGATTCCTGTAAAGCAATGAATTTAAAAAGAAATACTCATGAGAATTTGTATATGAGTATACCATATCTACTAGAGAGAAGATATTCAAACAGCTCACTTCTAGCATGTTCTTAAATTCTTCCCTTGCTCTTTTATGCTTAGTCCGCCTTTCCTCAGCATCCTGTTTTTTCTTTTGACCCAAGTACTACAACAAAAATGTAAAATCCAGTCATATAATATGCAGAAAAAAATCATGATAAAACAAATGGATACTTAGTTCCTAAAGACACCAAGAAAAAAACGAAATCAAAATTAGCATCTAACACAACCAACTTGCTATAACAGGAAGAAACTAAAATAAACCAGAAAACATTTACCTCGTTAAATGCTTGCTTTCGTTCCCCTAATGTTTTTAGCGCGCCATATCTTCTGTCATTAATAATCACTCGCATTGCCTAACAGGGAGAGCGAAAAATAGGTCAGATAATACTTGACGCGGAAACCACAAAATTATACCGTGTGCTGAACTACCTGTTCCCAGGTTGAGTCAGATGCAACATTTGCAGACTCCAAAAGTGCTTTAAATGCATTCTTTGCCTCCTAGAGTAGGAAAAAGAAAACACATAAGAAATAATGTAAATAATACCTAAAACGCCCAAAAGGGTACACAAAAATATTCAATTCGTACCTGCTTATCAACATAAGTCAAGGACTCCTGACTAACTGCTTTTTCTTCAGATGAAATACTATCGAGTTTCTCAGTTACTGGCACATCTTTTGCAGCTTCCTGCAAAGCATTGATGAAATCAAGTTTCTTATTAAAAAAATAACTTTAGCTAACACTTGAACACTAAATCACCTCTTTATCCTGTGTAGAGGCATTATTAACAGAGCTAGGATCATCTACACCTGAAAGGTTGCCAGAGTTGTTGCTGCAAGAGAAGACAAGCAATTTAAGCTATATTATATTAACAACATGCAACAATCATAACAAAATAAGAGAAAAAGGAAAATTTTAACTACATTTGTGTTGTAGCAATATCAACCCCTGTGGCGGTGACTTCGGAAATTCCAGAAACTGGATTTTCAGATTTCTTAATTTCATCTGGATTGTTAGCTATAGAAGAAGATTGGAAAGGTGAAGCTGATGACTCAATTACAGGCTGACACTGTGAATTATCAGAAGCGGCAATAGGGGCAACGGAAACAGGGCTCGACGGTTCGTCTTGAGATGTGAGAGATGAAGTATCCACATTAGATACTGTTTCATCCACAACTGGGAAAATAGAAACACGGGATTGAGAATCGCCCGAGGTTTCGGTTTGTGGGTCTACTGTAGATGCTTTCTCAGCTCGCTCTCGTGCCAACTTGAGGCCGGCATTGTAAAACAAAAACAAATAGAAGTAAGAAATCCAAATGAACATAATAGAATAGATACATACAAGTTAAAGACAATACGAGAGAAGCACCTTCAATTCTTCAGGGATTTCCCATTTTGATTGCTTGGTGACTTTGTCATAGTAATATCTAAAGGGGATTGATAAACAGAAAATCAGATTATCATAAATAGTTTCAGAAACTTGTAGGGGAAAACGGCATAATGGCTTTAAGGAGCAGAAAATTTCTTACTTTTTTCCATCGGGACTTGTAAATTCCTTCCAATCAGTGGATGCATCTACTCGCTGCCATGATAGAAATAAGTAAATAAATAAATAATTGTAAGTGTTTATTCCAGGATAATAATCCAAAAGTTATTGTATTCTGTCAAAAAGTGTAAAAATGCATTGGGTACCACAGGAGCAAAGGATTTTGATATTGAAAGTAGATAACATTCCAATGCATTAAAGTACACAACGAAATTGAATGATATGAACAACATTCTAAATTGGCCAAATCCATCGTTAGCTACCTAAACTTGTACCATAAAAACCCGTTGCCTCTTTGAGCTTTCAAAGTGTCCCTGTAGCTTCCTCAATTTTCAATAAGTGCACCACTTTGCTTCCTGAATGCCACGTGTCAGGTCCTAGTTGGTTTGACTTTTCAAAGATGTCACTTTTAAAATTTTCTCTCTCCAATCAAAAGCTGACATGTGGCGTTCAGGGAGCAAAGTGGTATACTTTTTGAAAGTGGAGGGAGCTACAGGGTCCCTTTGAAAGTTCACGGAGGAAGTAGGTTTTTGGAGACAAGTTTAGGTAGCTACTGATGCATTAAGCCTTCTAAATTAGAAGATAAAAAACTGCCAAATCTAGGAGGAACCAGAAGAAGCGGCCTAAAATAATAAGGGCAATGTAATGAGTCTCACAAGATATCATAGCCTAACAGACCAAAGAGGTCAAGTTTTTAAATCCTGACAATGTCATTGTTGTTGAATTTCAACACACGGTAGAGTGGGCTCAAGTTATATAATTTTCAAGCCCAGAATGTATTTATGTACGGATGTATGCCACAAATATTGATAAATATTATGACTAAGCCTTACCTCTCAGCTCAAGCTTTTAGGTTAATCGCTTCCTTGATAACAAGGAAATGCAAAGAGGAGAGAAGAAAACAATAGAGGTAATTGGAGTAAAGAAGAATGAAAACTCTTCTTAATAACCCCTCATTATAAGGGCAGCTGTTCAACATATATGGAAAGGAAAAACTGATATATGTAACCAATTGATCTAAAGCAATAAAGCAAGACGACGATGAATATCAAAAGACAAGTCACTTGCAGTATAGTAAAGCCTCTAAGCATTAAGAATCAAATGGCCAAAAAACATAATTAACATGTACTCACCTCAATTGGTGTCATCAAGTCGTATGGCTTCTCCCAGCTAGATTCTCTTGTCCTTTTATTGTAATAATAGCTGGACAATATTAAAAAGAACAATCAATTACATAAAAATTAGTTATAATGAATATAATATCGCGTGCATTGAATAAATTAATAGAAGAATGAAAAGAAACTGGGAAATGCCATTTAGATCTCTCTCATTTATCAGGATAGAGTGTTGTATGAAAATATATTCCGAGTATCAATAACAAATATAAACATAAATAGTGAAACCATGCAGTCCGTTGTAATTGTATACATATAGAATAGAGAGAACGCCAGGCATTAAAACGAAATTTCATTGATGCACATAAGATGCAAAGATGATACTTCTGGCTAGAAGCAATACGATACGTCAATTGGTTCAAGAAACAGGTTACCATTCATATAGGTTAAGAAGATAAAATGGACCTCAACGAAAACCATGCAATTTCACTGCAATTTCCTGATTATTTTAATTAAATCGATATAAACAGTCAGCATAGTACATGAGTTTGTCATAGTCCATTAACAGTCCAATAACAAGTCATAACTACATTTATGTTTCTCTTAAAAGAAACAAGGTTCAAGACATCTTATACGGAAAAAAAAAACGATGCCAAATCAATTCAATCAATTTTTGCAGAATTACACATCAACATCCAACCTTGTCAGCATGTTGCGGTCTATGTTACTAAATGGGGAGAACCAAGCCCATCTCATAAATTCACTGAACAGGTTACATCCAGGTCCAGACTAAATGCCTCGCCCGCCATTTCGCTTTGACAATACATATAGATATTTCAATGTTTGGAAGTATAACATCAAGTAAGGCATTAAAATATGAAGATTGAAAAGTAACAAACCCAAGATAAACCATGCACACCGAACTTTTCTAGCCCAACATAATAACCATACTAAATGATCACAAAATACATTTAAATACATAGACCAAGGAACAATAAGGCAATAAGCTAAAATCAGCATAAGCCCAAAATAAATTCCATGGCAAGAAATAAAAATTGATACTAACTTAAATATTTTTCAAAATTGAATGCGATAGTAAAGTTTATCCATTATCATCACTCTAGAAAAGAATTGCAGTCAAATACCTCCTTCCATTAGGAGCGATGTGCTCTTTCCAATCAGTTACGGGCACTTCAGGGGGCTTTGTGGGCTGGACATCAACTGTCTAAGAATTGTCATATTTCCAGCATACGAAAATTAGTAATTAAAAATTATTTTCACAGCAAAGGAACAGCAAAAGAGACAAAAACTATCGAAAAAGCAAGGAAAAACTCCAACCGAAGCATTTGTAGTAACTGAAGGTTGTTCACCACTGGGTTGCACAGGCGTAACAGGAGCAGTGCTTTGATTTAGAGATGGTCCAGCCTGTCCTCCTCCAGTAACATTTGGTGCTTGCAAATGAGCCATTGGTTGATATTGAGCCGCAGAACTAAAAGCTAAAGGTGGTTGACCGTAAGACGGAGGTATAAACTAGAAAAATAAACAAGAATATAGAGTCAGAATAACACATAGGTGGCGTTTGGTTCGCGGAATGCCTATGCCTTGGAATAGAATAGAAATGAATGGAAAGATGTCAAATATAGTAGAGTATTAATCTAGAATCTGTCATCGAGATGGAATAGCTATTCATGGTTATTATACATCTCATGGAATAGCTACTCCTATCTTGAATGA
Organism: Euphorbia pulcherrima; assembly: GCA_947683365.1. NCBI lineage: Eukaryota > Viridiplantae > Streptophyta > Magnoliopsida > Malpighiales > Euphorbiaceae > Euphorbia > Euphorbia pulcherrima. The sequence continues at coordinate 4,132,276 of CANTUS010000010.1, forward strand.
ACGAATAACTATTCCATGAGATCTATAATAACTAGGAATAGCTATTCCTGGTTATTATACATCCTTCCATTCAATTCTATTAATTCCACGGAATAGGCATTCCGCAAACCAAACAAGCCCATATATATGTATAACCATCAAATAATCGAGCTGCTATTTTAAAAGAACTATTGAGTTGTTGGTATCTTACGCTGTATGATGAAGACAGAGGAGCTCCAGGGCCACTTAAACTTGTTGCGTAATTTAATGGTGCTTGAAAATTAGGCGGGCCTGGCCCTGGTTGGCCGGGTCTCCCAGGTAACTGAGGATATTGGAATTGAGGAGGATGAGAAGGAAATCCGGCAGGCTGAAAATGTGGGGAAGGCACAGGAATGAACTGTGGAGACTGCTGTGCTGGAATAACGGGTCGAAACTGCAGGAATAATTGATTGAAAAGGGCTTTTTCTAGATCTAACTAAATCGATTCAAATCTAGGATGAGAAATGTATATTACTTGCATAGGCATGGGTGGAATAAAATTTCGGGGAGGATCCATGGAGCTAACAAGAGGAGGCTGAAGAGGCTTTGGAATCAAAGAGGAGAAAAAAATTAGCAAGAGATAAAAGCATCACGGGCATATGAAATTGATATATAGACAGAAAATGCACAGTTGTTTGTCGTCTATGGCATGCACACAGCCATATTTGTCGTCTAATGCACATGTGCGAGGGAAAATTGCAGTTATTACAAAATCTAGACCAACAAACTTTACCAAATAAAGAATATTAAAAATGAATAAACTTCCCAAGAGAGCATAATTTGCATATCTACCTATTTCTAAGATTTGATGATTAATCATAAAGTGAAACAAAAATCCATGAAGATTGCCGTGCTTTACTATTTTTTCCGAAAGACGCAATTTCAGGGGAAAAGTAGGTTTTTTACGCCATTTGCCAGATGGTTAAACGATTTTTGTACAAAATAGTAAAGGGATGTGGAGAACTCACAATCTTTTACATGTTATTACATGCATAGTTTCATGGTTAAGTGACAAAGAAATGAAAAAAATAAAACAAAATACAGTCCCTTATCTAAATAAACTCATGAGATGGCAACATTAGCAAATTACAACAACAACAACATTACCCCGAATTTCATAAATGTCAACCCCAAATAACAAAGCTCCCGAACAATTTCATACATGTCAACCCCAAATAACAAGCCTCTCGAACAATTTCATAAATGTACTTTTGGTTATCATACTAGAAAAGTTATTAGCATCAACATGTGCTTTCGTAACGAGATTTATTGGTAAGTGAAACGAATCAGCATTAACATCATCAAAAAATTTCTTGCATTTAAACATTAAAGCAAGAGCATATATCAAATTTTGGAGTACAATTCTTATAATCAATAAAACTAAATTGAACAAATAAGTTGTTTCCCATGAAACGAACCTGCAGACTTGAATATGGAGGGTTGTTGGCCATCATCAATATTCTACGCTTCTGAAACCTACTAAACCAACCAAAATCGCACATGTACATATCACCAAAAGGCATGCATGGAAAATAAAAGAACTCAACCGCATGAAACCAATTGTAACATATTTAAACTGTCTGAGCTTCTTTTATTGTGAAGTCACGGATAGCTGTTGCAACTCCACTTTCGGGTCAATTGGAAACAACCTCTTTGTAATTACAGAGGTAAGGTTGCGTACACCCGACCCCCCCTTACCCCACTTGTGCGGGAGCCTTGTAAGGCATTGGGGTAATGTTGTTGTTGTTGTTGTTGTAACTCCAATCATTAGTTTTTTAAGTAAATTACTGAATTACATAAACAAGAGAGCATGTATTATAATGCACTCACGAGCATTCATAGTAGCCTATCAAAAACTTGTCACTGTAATGTAGAAACGACTACTTGTGCATTATTATGGGGATAAAAGATCAGTATTTAAGACCTTATTTGTAGGCATACTGCCAAGACTGGAAGAATAAAGAATACAACAACAACAACATTACCCCAATGCCTAACAAGGTCGCGCACAAGTGGGGTAAGGGGGGTCAGTTGTATGCAACCTTACCTCTATAATTACAGAGAGGTTGTTTCGAATTGACCCTGAAGTGGAGTTGCAACAGCTATCCGTGATTTCACAATAAAAGAAGCTCATACGGTCTAATTTGTCATTATAAGTTTGAAAATTTTAAATCGTTTCACATTTTATGATCTTTTTATGCACAAAATCACAAAACCTAAACACCAAACGTTATAATAGTTCTGAGTGATTAGCGCTCCTTAAGTCTTCTAGAAAGCTTTTCCTAGTACATAAAACTAAAGAATTAAGCAAATAGAAGATATACAAATCACGTTAACACATAAGAATCCCTTAGAAACAACCTAAGGTTATTAAATGCAAGCATTAGAAATGCACAAGAAATTGACATAAAGTGTAGTTCATAACTATCAAAACTACGAAATCTCCTCTAAGTTTCCAAATAGATTCATACATGCTTCAAATGACTAGAAAGCCCAAAGCCACTAAAGTATTAACCACAAATGGATAGATGCACACACGTGCGAACAATAACGTTGCGAGCAAGTATATAAATGATTTGGAAATAATTAAAATTTAAAACCAACAAGCAGCATTCGCTTTAAGAACGACAAAGATCAACACGTGTAATTAAAGGTCTGAATACACCTGAATCACCATAATTCTACAAATTTTCCAATCAATCTTCCAAAAAATAGGACAAATTGGACACAAACACAATCAACCCAGCTACATGTTGATAAGACAATTCATTATTCGGTAAATAGCAATTTCATAATCACATTCATTAGAAGTTCCAACACTTCCCAAGTTATACCTAAAATCTCAAAGCAAATCCCCCCTTTTCTCAACATTTATTCTACTTTATCATCAGGTACATAGAATAAGGTCTCACTACACAAACTTTCATTCACACAGCTCACCTAAATTTCATAGTTAACATTGAAAATCTCAGTTGATCAAAATTCAAAATAGGAATTTAACAAAAAAAAGGGAAAAAAACACGGCATTCACAAAATCACAGTTACTCAAGTGTGTATATCTCAAAATCTCAAAACAGAAATCATTTTAAGTTCTGAATACAGAGAAATAACCTATAATCCATATAATCACCAATGTGCTCGACCTAAAAAAAACCCCACAAAAGAAAACTAAAAATTCCATAAGCAATAGCGACAATTGAGGGAACCCTAATTGCACCATTCTGCTAAGGATTGAAAGCAGCCAAAATAGCTTGAGTTGTAAAGCATACCACAGAAAAAGATAGTAGAATTTGTTGCGTTACAATCCAAAAATGGGGATTTTGCAGAAAAAAGAAGACTTTTTAAGGCCAGCTTCAAATTGAAAGAAGCCAGCCTGCACATGGGTATGCAGAGTAGAGAGGACAAGTGGTGACTAGTAATGGCAATTGGCAAAAAAACGTACAAATTCTTCACTTTCAGCTGAAGACGAAGATGAAAGCCGGGGACTCTGCCTTTCGTTTTTTTTACTTGTTAATTTTATTTTATGCCTTTATTTATATTTACCCAAATTTTTATTATTTTTAATTGTTTGGATTTTAATTTAATTTTGAGAGTTGGAAAATATGAACTGTTGTTGTACCGATTTGGTATTGTAAGATATTAATGAATATACACGGTTATTAATTTAATTTCTTGCTAGTCACTAGTTTAATCTAGCTAATCCTTTCTATTTATTCACCGTCAATATTGTGATTATTTTTTTATTTATCAATTGTAATTATTAAATAAAAAGGTAAGAAAATAAAAAAATGGCTTCTTACACAATTGTCATAAAAATCAAAATAATTTGGTCACGCCATAAATAATTTATAAATTAACAAGAACATGAGAAAATAATTACATAAATACCATGTAGTAGTTATCTGATAAATATCTTATAATAGTACTTCTATAGTAAATCATAACTTCAAATAGAATTCTAAAAAATTTATAACATATCACATTAAGCAGATATCTAGTAAACATTTAGTAGATCGGTATTAGATATGTTGTAGATATCTAGTAAATTTTAATTTTGATAGTTCTTTATGAAATCTAATGACGCCTAATATATATATAATAGATGTGCATGTGATAATTTTATAAATTGGAAAAAGACATTTACTAGATAATTACCAACAACTACTAGATTTACGATTTACTAGATAACTACTAGATGATTACTAGATATTTACCATATAACTACTATGGTATTTATGTAATTAGTTTCTTATTTTTTTATTAATTTATAAATTTTTTATGTTTATATATATATATATATATATATATATAATTAGTTCAACTTAATAGTGAATTTTATTAATATTTTAATGTGACATATATATTTTTTACAATTTTCCTTATAATAATAAATGCTTGAGGGTCAAAATATTGGGGAAATTATCACTTATGCTTCATTTGGATAAAATAATTTCATCCCAAGTTTAGTTTAATTACCTAAAGGTCCTAACATGTGTTTTCAATATCCTTCATAAGCCCTCCATAACTTTTTTACGCTCTGGATTGTATTAGGTTTGTAACAGATACATAACAGCTTTGTAACAGACTTGTATTAGGTTTGTAACAGATATATAATAGACTTATAACAGATTAATGACTGATAAATAATGTCAAACACTTCAATAAGAATCCAATGTAAATCAAAACTAATGAAAATTTACTATTTTATTCATCAAACACCCGTAACAGATATATAATAGCCTTATAACAGACTTTGTAACGAGTCTGTAGTAGGTTTATATTAAATATGTAACAAATTTAAGGAAATACTTCATTCATGTTTCCTATCCGATACAATACTGATACAAGTCTGTTACATCCTCACTAAACACTTGTATCAGACTTGAATTTAATCGTCAAAATGAAGTTCAGATCTATGTTACATACCGGAGAAATCAGAGAAAAGCCATATCGAAGAAAAGATAAGGAAAGAGATATTGGCAGATCGGAAGCTTTGTTTTGATTGAAAATCGGAAAACAGATTCAATCGGAAAGCAGAAATAGTATAAGATGAAATTCACGATCGGAAAATTGGCCTGAGTTCTGTAGATCCTGAGTTTCAACTCGCTAACAGTCTAAACGGCTCCAAAATCAAATACGATCTGGTGGCTAGAAACAAAATTGCTCATAGGAATAATCAAGTATGAGAGATCTCCGAACATAAACAAAGTCATCAAAGAAGAAATCTTAAGAAAAACAGAAGCAGAACAGAGACGATCAAGAGATTGAATCTAAAACTGGAGCAAGAATCGAATTCTAAAAGGTGAGGTGAAGTTCGGAGAAGCAATCGATCTCCGATCCAATAGTATTCAAGCTTGTTGATGCTGATTTTGTGATTTCAATTTCAATTGAAAATAAATTGGTTAAGCAAAGAAGGGGAAAGGTATAGAGTACACGATTTGCTGCTGATGGGCATAGAATGTATAAAAGTTAGCATAGGTTAATTAATTCTATTTTTGTTACACGCTACTTTTTAGGTCAAATGGGTAATTATTTTGCAAAACATGATTAATTAGGTGCTTCACCCTAAATACTATAGTGTGAATTTTATTAATTTATTAATTATATATATAATTAGTTTAACTTAATAATAAATTTTATTAGTATTTTAGTATGATATGTATATTTTTTACAATTTTTCCTGTAATAATAAATGCTTGAGGGTCAAAATATTGTATTTGACTAAAAAGCCCATAAAGATAAAGCCCCAATCTCATTGTACTGATTTTTTTATCCTGTATAAATTTAGTGGGTTTGCAATTGTAAAATTTTACATTAACTATTTGGATTCTCTAAAGTCAAGAGGTTGTAAAGTTGTATATTTCAGTCTATTCCTCCTGACCATTTATTCAGTTTTAAAAATTAAGATTTAATTACAGTGTGTATCCTACAAACCACAAAAAATAAATCTGAATCATTAAAACTGAATAAGTAGTTGACATTAACTGAAATGTACAGCTTTACTATTTTCCAACTTTAGAGAATCTAAATCTATATCGACATTGGTTCTTTTCAAAGAAATAACTTTGTCTTTTAAGAGTTCTATGAGGTTTTATTCAACTTTATAGTAAAGTTAGTTTGTTTTAATGAAATACGTGTGACTTAAATTTGTGATTAATGATATCGAAGGTACTTACATATATTGTTTCTATTTAAATTTTAGTTAAACTGAAATTGGGTTTTATATATTTGTTGAATTATAAATATGAATTTTTTTATTTGTCGTTCAAATGCTCAATCCTAATTTTTTTCTATTATGACATTGCACTGATTACAATCCAAGGAGCAAGTCCAATCAGTCCTAATTTTAGGGTATTCTTTAAAATATAGAATGAATATAGGGAATGACTGAATCCAATCACTCCCTATAGGGTATATCCTTAAAATAGGGTTCCCTACATACATAGAACTCTATTTGAGGGGATGAATATCAACTCATTGTTTGTTTTTAATTTTTAATTGTTTTGGTGGTCAATTGAAATAAAAATTATGTAAAAGAATTAACATAAATAATAATAGAATATTATTATTAATAAAAAACACGATACGAGGAATGAAAAATAGAAAAAATGGTTAGAGCAAAATCATAGAATCTGTAAAATCGAGGAATGGAAAATGAGGATTATGGTTAGACTTGGTGTTGAATAATCAAGTACGTCTTCTTTTTTATCATTCAAATGCGTGAAATCTATTGGAGGCAGGCCTGAAATCCTTTCTACTTTATCACTACTTTCTTACACAACAATAAACTTTCACTTTATCCAATTATAAATGGATATACATTTTTTTCAAGCTCTTTACATAGATAGATAAAAAAAATTTAGGCAAAAAAAAATAATAACAAAAACAAGTAAAATATAGGAAAATGTTTCCATAAATATGTTCAAAATTAATTAAATATCAGCAATCTCTTCCTCACCTCTCTCCCTCGCGTGATTACACATCAAAAATCGAATTCATAAATCTTCTGATCAGCTCGCTTTCTTTAATTCTCAAGGTACCCTATCGATTTGAAGTTGTAACACCCCCCTATAGGGAGTGCTACGGTAACTATAAATACCCAATAAATAACTCTACTCCATTATTTGAAATTCAATACTTGCAGATTTAATATGTGCAAATACAAATATAATGTTTCCAACTCCAAATACTTCTCAATGTTACTTTATTCTCCAAATATTCCTCAATACCACTTTATATTTCTCACACTATCTAGTACATGCCATTATTCTACAAACCATAATATTACATTAAAATACATATCCACCTCGAGTCTTTCCCTATTTGCTCTTCAAGCTGATTCACTTATTCCACTTTGGTCCAAGCTATCTACAAGTTCTCCACCTACGTGTAGAAAAAAAACTACACGCTAAGCAATTTGCTTAGTGGTGTCCATAAAAAAAATACAATAACTTTGAACATTTTTAACACTTTAAAATAGAAACCAAGATTTGTTCATTAGTCCAAAACAAATTAACCAACTTTATGGAACCAAATCACAAAACTTATATAGTGATCCTTTCAAAGTACAATCAAATTTGTATCCAACTTTTCCAAACACTTTAACCACATATTGCCCAAAGTAAACAAGTCCTGAATAACGGTAAAATGGATACGGGAGCGGACAAGCCCGAAGCCGAAGCTTCAAAATCAACATATCGGTCAAGCCCGAAGCCGAAGCTTCAATATCAATATATATATATATATCACAATATCGGCCAAAGCCCGAAGCCAAAGCTTCAATTGTTTGTACAGTACTGTACCCCCCTTTATTGGCGCCAATCTACCCTGACCCGTATTCTACTCGTTTAATAAGGGCAATAAATCAAAGTAACATCTTAAAAATTCCAGTATAAACCATCATTCATAATTCAACATAACTTCAGTAATTAAGAAATCAAAATCCCAAATTTTTAAGCATCAAACTTCAATTTAAACTCAATAAAATCAATATTCATACTTTCCAAAATTTTTCCAGGTTTCGTAACCTGACTTCCCCTGCATTTTTCACTATGAAAAAATCACTCAATCGAAGAACTTTCTTCTAAATATAATTAGCCACATGTCTTAGCTTTCCAAAACCACCAGAATCAGAGAAATCCAAATCGTCTAACCAAAGTTATGATCAAAATACTAAACAGTGTGCAAAGCTGAGATTTTCTGAAAATAGATTTCATGACTCAACTTCAAACGAAAATTTGACATTAAAAACGAACGAAATTCAACAAGGTTTCTTCTGAACATATATTCCTTACTTTATGTAGATATCAATAAAATCAAGAATCATTCAAATCGGATTTATATAACGAGAGAAAACATTAAAACAAATCAGGTATACAAATCTGGAAAATATTCCGAAAAACCGAGAAATCGAAATTCGAGACACAAACCTTTTTCTATGCTCTTTCTAGCTCTCTTCTACCCCTTTTGCCTTTGATTTGCTTGAACTAGCTTCCTCTACAACAGCCATATATAATTCTATCAAGATATTGTATAAATAAACTTCCTAATACCATAAATATGCTTAATCTAACATGAATTCTACTAATTAAGCTTTAATTTCACCAAAAATCACTCACCTCAAACTCGGGTTACTATTCATCCGAACCTTAAAATCTGAAATCCTCCTCTTCTAGTCTTGATTGACTGAAATTCATGATGATAGAGGGCTTAAGGATCGATTTCTAACAAGAATTCGAAGTTGAATCGAAGAAATCGGAATTTTTTAGGTTATGGAAATTTTTGGATTTTGGATGAAGATGGAGTAGGAGTTAATGATAATGGAGGAGAAGAAGTATCTCAGTATTTGATTTTATTTTATTTTATTTTACTTTTTTTTATTTTTTCAATTTCCAATATTACCCTTGGACATATAATTAAATGCCCAATTCATCCCTCTTACTTAATTAGCTCTTATTTCCTCATGTCTTATATCCAATAGCAATAATAATAATAAAAATAATTTTCATGATATTTTAATACTATAGTAATTTATTATAAGCAAATTTCAGAAATTTCGGTTCGTTACAATTCTCCCCCTCTTATGAATTTTCGTCCCGAAAATTTCCTGAAAACAATTGCTGATATTGAGTTTTCATTGTATCCTCCGGTTCCCAAGTTGCTTCTTCAACCTTATGATTCTTCCAAAGTACTTTTACCACTGGAATAGACTTGTTTCTCAATTGTTTAACCTCTCTCGCCAAGATTTGTACCGGTTCCTCTTCATACGTCAGGTCGGGTTCGATTTCTACGACATCAGGAGATAAGATATGTGATGGATCTGATCTGTATCTCCTTAACATCGACACATGGAACACATTATGAATTTTGTCGAGCATCGGTGGTAGTGCCAACCGATAAGCTACCGGTCCAACCTTCTCTATAATCTCATATGGGCCAATGAATCTCGGACTGAGCTTGCCTTTCTTGCCAAATCGCAGGACTTTCTTCCAAGGAGATACTTTGAGAAATACTTTATCCCCAACTTCATAAGTAATGTCTTTTCTTTTTAGAACAGCATAAGACTTTTGTCAATCCGATGCAGCCTTCAATCTCTCTTGAATAAGTTTTACCTTCTCCTTTGTCTCCTGAATTAAATCCACTCCCACAATCTTGTTTTCACTAAGCTCGGTCCAATGTAATGGAGTTCGACATTTTCTTCCATACAATGCTTCATATGGCGCCATTTGTATGCTTGACTGATAACTGTTATTATAGGCAAACTCCATGAGGGACAAATACTTATCCCAACTTCCTTCAAATTCAATGATACAACTTCTCATCATGTCTTCCAACACCTGAATTACTCTTTCAGACTGACCATCTGTTTGAGGATGAAATGAAGTACTGAAATGAAGTTTACTACCTAAGGCTTCTTACAACTTCTTCCAAAATCTCGAAGTAAATCTTGGATGTCGGTCAGAAATGATTGAAATAGGCACTCCGTGTAGCCTTACTATCTCATCTACATATAACTGAGCCAACCTATCAAGTGAATAATCCATCCTAACTGGAAGAAAGTGGGCAGACTTTGTCAATCTATCTACAGTAACCCACACTACATCATGTTTCTTCTGTATAAGTGGTAAAGACGTCACGAAGTCCATTGTGATTCTTTCCCATTTCCATTCTAGAATTGTTATAGGTTGCAACAATCCAGAAGGAACTTGATGTTCTGCTTTCACCTGTTGACAAGTTAGACATTGAGCAACATAGTTAGTAATGTCTTTCTTCATTCCATTCCACCAATAATGGCTCTTCAAATTTTGGTACATCTTGTTTGCTCCGGGATGCATCGCATAAGGACTACTATGCACCTCTTGTAAAATATTCTTCTTTAATTCTTCATTGTTTGGCACACATAGTCTATCTTTAAAATATAGACATCCATCTTCTTGAACCATATAGTTGTCTACGATACCCACTTGTGTCCTTGCTCGAATGACCTTGAAGTCATCATCTTCATTTTGTGCTTACTTAACCAGTTGTAGTAGTACAGGTTGAATCTTCAATTCTGCAATTAAGGCTCCACTACTGGTAAGAGCTAACCCCGTATACATAGCCCTTAGTGCCATCATTGTCTTTCTGCTGAGAGCATCTGCCACTACATTAGCCTTTCCTGGATGGTAATCAATAAGACAATCATAATCTTTAATGAATTCCATCCACCTTCATTGCCGTAAATTCAACTCCTTCTGTGTTGGTAAATATTTCAAGCTCTTGTGATCTGTGTAAATATAACATTTTTCTCCATAAAGATAATGTCGCTAAATTTTTAAAGCAAAGACTATTGCAGCCATTTCCAAATCATGAGTAGGATAATTCCTTTCATGATTCTTCAATTGCCTGGAAGCATAGGCAATCACTTTCCCTTCTTGCATCAAAACACACCCAAGACCACTATGTAAAGCATCACTATAGATTACAAAAACTTCTCCAGGCTCTGGTTGGGTAAGGATGGGCGCTTTTGTCAACATCGCCTTCAACTTCTCAAAACTTTCTTGGCACTTATTATTCCACTCAAATTTTGCATTCTTTTGAAGTAGTTTCGTCAGTGGGGCAGCAATGACAGAAAATCCCTTCACAAATCTTTTATAATAACATACTAAGCCAAGGAAACTTCTGACTTCTGTAGGGTTCTTTGGTGGTTTCCATTCTACAACTGCTTCTATCTTCTTAGGATCCACTTTAATTCCTTCTGCGGAAATAACATGGCCTAAGAAAGAAACTTCTTCAAGCCAAAACTCACATTTGCTAAGTTTGGCATATAATTTATTTTCCCTCAAAGTTTGGAAGACTATCCGCAAATGTTGATCATCCTCTTCCCGTAACTTAGAATACACCAAAATATCATTAATGAAAACCACTACAAACCTGTCTAAATATAAATAAAAGACACGGTTCATAAGGTCCATAAATGCTGCTGGTGCATTAGTTAGACCAAATGGCATCCCCTAAAATTCATAGTGCCCATATCTGGTTCGGAAAGCCGTCTTTACAATATCATCATCTTTCACTCTCATCTGATAGTAGCCAGATCTCAAATCAATCTTGGAGAAGTATCTGGCACCCTTGAGTTGATCAAATAAGTCTTCAATCCTTGGCAATGGATACTTGTTCTTCACTGTCAATTTATTTAACTCCCGGTAATCAATACATAATCGGAGCGACCCATCTTTCTTCTTAACAAACAACACTGGTGCACCCCACGGGAATATACTCGAGCGTATGAATCCTTTGTCTAACAATTCTTGCAACTGAATCTTCAACTCTTTCAGTTTAGCAGGCGCCATTCTGTATGGTGCTTGGGATACTGGTGCAGTACCCGGTAACACATCAATTATGAATTCTACCTCTCTCTCTGGTGGCAACCCTGGTAGTTCTTCTGGAAATACATCAGGAAAATCATATACCGTTGGAATATTCTGCAATTTTAACTCACCTTCCTTTAATTCTAGAGCGAAGATTAGGTAAGCCTGACATCCCTTCCTAACTAATCTTTTAGTCTTCATAAAAGAAATTATGTTATAGAGATAATCTGATCTTTCCCCCACGATAACTATTTCTTCTCCATCAGAAACTTGAAGTGACATTCTTTTATTTTTGCAATCCACCACAACCCGATGTTCCGGTAACCAATCCATTCCCAAGATAACATCATAATCTCGGAAAGGTAACTCAATTAAATTTACAAGGAAAAGTTGATGTTGAATCATAATAGGGTAATTCATATACACTTTATTTGCTATCACACTGTGTCCCAAAGGATTAGTCACTTCAATATTTTCTCTTAATTCTTCTACATGAAATTCTTTCTCTTGTGCCAATGTAGTACATATATATGAATGAGATGAACCGGGATCTATCAAAGCATAAACATCGTGATTAAAGAATGAAAATTTACCGATAATAACTTTAGTAGATTTCCGAGTCTCAGGCCCTCGAATTGCATAAGTTCGTGCCATTCCTCCCTGTCTACCACTCTGCGGTGCTTGTTGAGCCACATAATGTCCACTTAAATGACTAGCATTTCCTCTTCCCCTTCCTCTTCCACCTTGCATTGTAGGAGTAGGAACTATTGCAGGTGCAAATGTACTTATCTGTCTTTGTGGACAATTTGCAATCAAATGTTTCCTCGAGTCACATTTAAAGCAGACTCTACCTTTTCCCCAACATTCCCCTGTATGCATCCTTCCACAATTAGAACATTGTGGAATATTTCCTCTGCCTCGACCTGAAGGTACACTAACCGCTGACCATATACTTATGGTTTGTCTCAGTGAAAACCCTCTGAAATGAGATTGTGTTTGTTCTGATGTTCCCTTCTGTTTCTTAGTTGGAGATTCTTAACTAACTGGACCCTGCGATCCCTTTTGAAATCAAGACCTTTTTGCCATTCTTTATTGTCTATCTGAATTGATCTTCTCAATACCCGTAGCAGCATCAACCAAGTCATTGAACACTCTAATCTTTTGTGCAAGTAAATGCACTCTAATTTCATCATTCAGCCCATCCTCGAATCTCTTACATCGCTTTACTTCACTGTCAACGATATCACGGGCATACCTCTCGAGTTTGAGGAATTGAACTTCATATTCTGATACATTCATTCGTCCCTGTCTCAAAGACAAGAAAAATTTCCTCTGCTCATCTTTAAATCGTTCACTAACGTACTTCTTATCAAGTTGTTCCAAGAAAAGGCCCCAAGTGATTTCTCCGGGTTGCCTTTCTCTCACAATATTATCCCACCACCTCCTAGCTTGTTCTTTGAGTAGACCTTGCACACAGTCTAATCTCTCTTCATCTGTAAAATGAAGCCTAGTCATACACCATTTAGTATGATCAAGCCAATCTTCTGCAATTACAGGATTCACTGTGTCCCCTTTAAAATCATCAGCCGAAAGCTTCTTAATTCTTTCAAGAGGAGTTCTCTCCTCTCTTCTTTCAACATGAGGTACTATAGGAACTTGAGGGATTTGTATGTTTCGAAGTACTTATGTGATTACTTCAGTAGTCATATGCTGAAGTAAAGCAGCTTGTGCTGGAGTAGGTTGTTCGAGAAAGCCATGAACTGGTGGAGGTTCACATCTTTTTTCATCCCGTTGTCTAATACGGACCGTACTCTCAGCATCCTCTTCCTCACTCTGGTTGTGACTACTACTAGCCATAATTTATTCCTGAAAATTGGACCAAAGTGGATCAAACAACTAACATAACATATTTATATCCATAATGGCATGTACATACTAGTCCTAGAATCGCCTAAACCTCAGCTCTGATACCAACAAATGTAACACCCCCCTATAGGGAGTGCCACGGTAACTATAAACACCCAATAAATAACTCTACTCCATTATTTGAAATTCAATACTTGCAGATTTAATATGTGCAAATACAAATATAATGTTTCCAACTCCAAATACTTCTCAATGTTACTTTATTCTCCAAATATTCCTCAATACCACTTTATATTTCTCACACTATCTAGTACATGCCATTATTCTACAAACCATACATTAAAATACATATCCACCTCGAGTCTTTCCTTATTTGCTCTTCAAGCTGATTCACTTATTCCACTTTGGTCCAAGCTATCTACAAGTTCTCCACCTACGTGTAGAAAAAAACTACACGCTAAGCAATTTGCTTAGTGGTGTCCATAAAAAAAATACAATAACTTTGAACATTTTTAACACTTTAAAATAGAAACCAAGATTTGTTCATTAGTCCAAAACAAATTAACCAACTTTATGGAACCAAATCACAAAACTTATATAGTGATCCTTTCAAAGTACAATCAAATTTGTATCCAACTTTTCCAAACACTTTAACCACATATTGCCCAAAGTAAACAAGTCCTGAATAACGGTAAAATGGATACAGGAGCGGACAAGCCCGAAGTCGAAGCTTCAAATCAATATATCGGTCAAGCCCGAAGCCGAAGCTTCAAAATCAATATATATCGGTCAAGCCCGAAGCCGAAGCTTCAAAATCAACATATTGGTCAAGCCCGAAGCCGAAGCTTCAATATATATATATATATATATATATATATATATCATAATATCGGCCAAAGCCCGAAGCCAAAGCTTCAATTGTTTGTACAGTACTGTACCCCCCTTTATTGGCGCCAATCTACCCTGACCCGTATTCTACTCGTTTAATAAGGGCAATAAATCAAAGTAACATCTTAAAAATTCCAGTATAAACCATCATTCATAATTCAACATAACTTCAGTAATTAAGAAATCAAAACCCCAAATTTTTAAGCATCAAACTTCAATTAAAACTCAATAAAATCAATATTCATACTTTCCAGAATTTTTCCAGGTTTCGTAACCTGGCTTCCCCTGCATTTTTCACTATGAAAAAATCACTCAATCGAAGAACTTTCTTCTAAATATAATTAGCCACATGTCTTAGCTTTCCAAAACCACCAGAATCAGAGAAATCCAAATCGTCTAACCAAAGTTATGATCAAAATACTAAACAGTGTGCAAAGCTGAAATTTTTCAAAAATAGATTTCATGACTCAACTTCAAACGAAAATTTGACATTAAAAACGAACGAAATTCAATAAGGTTTCTTTTGAACATATATTCCTTACTTTCTGTAGATATCAATAAAGTCAAGAATCATTCAAATCGGATTTATATAATGAGAGAAAACATTAAAACAAATCAGGTATACAAATCTGGAAAATATTCCGAAAAACCGAGAAATCGAAATTCGAGACACAAACCTTTTTCTATGCTCTTTCTAGCTCTCTTCTACCCCTTTTGCCTTTGATTTGCTTGCACTAGCTTCCTCTACAACAGCCATATATAATTCTATCAAGATATTGTATAAATAAACTTCCTAATACCATAAATATGCTTAATCTAACATGAATTCTACTAATTAAGCTTTAATTTCACCAAAAATCACTCACCTCAAACTCGGTTTACTATTCATCCGAACTTTAAAATCTGAAATCCTCCTCTTCTAGTCTTGATTGACTGAAATTCATGATGATAGAGGGCTTAAGGATCGATTTCTAACAAGAATTCGAAGTTGAATCGAAGAAATCGGAAGTTTTTAGGTTGTGGAAATTTTTGGATTTTGGATGAAGATGGAGTAGGAGTTAATGATAATGGAGGAGAAGAAGTATCTCAGTATATGATTTTATTTTATTTTATTTTACTTTTTTTTGTTTTTTCAATTTCCAATATTACCCTTAGACAAATAATTAAATGCCCAATTCATCCCTCTTACTTAATTAGCTCTTATTTCCTCATGTCTTATATCCAATAGCAATAATAATAATAAAAATAATTTTCATGATATTTTAATACCATAGTAATTTATTATAAGTAAATTTTAGAAATTTCGGTTCGTTACAGAAGTTCTACTTCCACTCATCTGAGAATTGCTGTAACTCTAAGGCCTCAATTTTTCTCCACGAAAAATCAGGTGCATACCAAAATTTATTTTGTGTAAATTCAATTTTAAGTTTTCATTTATATAGAGCAGAGGAGGTAACAAATCTCTACTTCTTCCATTGTTTACATAAAGTTGTTGTTGAGAGGAGTAACTATTTCCCCTCAATTTAGTTCAGAATTATATCTTGCAATTGTGCACATGAAGTGTTTGTAGAAATGTTTGAATTAAGTTTGATTAATGAGTATTCGATTTATATTAGATGTCTATAGGATTTATATTGGATGTCTGTTAGATTTCTATTGGTTCTTACATATTAATAATTCCTTGTCATATTCTGTAGTTGAGGGAAGTGTGAATTGGATTGTTCTTTTTGTTGAATATGTGGAAGAGTTTTTTCTCCTTCTTTGGTCCCTAGCATGCAATGGAGACCTAGAAGTCCATTCCAAAATCAAAATGAATCGGTATCTTATCTATCTTATGCATATGCATTTTCTGTCTAGTGCTTGGAGTTGATACAATTAGTAATTGGAGGAATATTAGTGCACGGAAAAATAGACTATAGTAAAATAATAAAGTTATACAGTAGCATGACACTACAATCACTATCTTAGTATCTTGAAGCTTATATTTGTTCAATTCATCATTATACCTGCCATCAAATGTCAATATTTCATTTGTTCAATCTCAAATGACACTGACTATTAAGTTCCTTTATGTAAAAATGAAGTGTGATTAATGAGTATTTGATTTATATTGGATGTCTGTTGGATTTCTATTAGTTCTTACATATTAATAATTTCTTGTTAGGCCTGTAGCTGAGGGAAGTGTGAATTGTATTGTTCTTTTTGTTGAATAGGTGGAAGAGTCGTTTCTCATTTTTGCATGGAGGCGCACAAGGCGCATCCAAGGCCCACAAAGGCGCGCCCAAAGTGCACACCTAATGAACTTCACCTGGCCTGACCCTCCACAGGGCGCTGACCCTAGAGCCTCGAGCGCCCTGCCCCCGAGGCGCGCGCCCGTAATAACAATGTTATACCTGCCATCAAATGTCAATATTTTATCTATTCAATCTTAAATGACACTGACTATTAAGGTCATTTATGTAAAATTGAAGTTTGATTAATGAGTATTTAATTTATATTGGATTTCTATAGGATTTATGTTGGATGTATGTTGGATTTCTATTTGTTCTTACATATTATTAATTCCTTGCCAGGTTCTGTAGTTGAGGGAAGTGTGAATTGTATTGTTCTTTTTGTTGAATAGGAATGTGAAAACATGTAAATTGTATTGTCAGTAATACAATTTGTTCAATTTGTTTGATTAATGAGTAATTATTTGGAAGCACGATGTAAATTGTTCTTAAGTCTTTTATAATTATAATTAAAGCAGTATTTTGATAGATTTATTATATCTTCTTCATCAAAATATCTTATTATAATACTGATATTCTATTTCAAAATAAATTGCAGCGATTCCGGTATCTTTAGGATAAACCAATCCTAGATCAGTTTGATGGCCAAATCCATAGAATACGGTTGGCTAGCTTTAAGCTTATATAGGCGTGGAAGGGAATATCTAAAAAACAAACTTGAGAGCCACGAGCAATATATCGACACAATAGACAGTAAATAGAGATAGTTTTGATGATCAATTATGTTTGAATTCTGGAAATCTTGTGTAATTAGGGATCTAAGTAGTTGGAATTGATGTCCCTTTGAACATATTTGAAGTTTACAAGATATGGAATTGTCTTCTTCTACCAGAATACAATGTCTGTTTTGCAATTCAATTGAAAAAGTATGACATTTATAGTAGATATCAGAAATGTTCAACATATAAAACAGAAGGTTAGAAAAACTTTCAAGAATAACAGCAATACACTGGTATCAGTAGGGATCATATACAATGCCTATGGAAATCCTATAGAAAAGCATTATACATTGTAACACCCCCTTTATAGGGAGTGCCACGGTAACTATAATCACCCAATAAACAACTCTACTCCACAATATAAAGTTCAATACTTATATATTTAATATGTATAAATACAAATATAATGTTTGAAACTCCAAATTATTTCTCAATGCTAATTATTCTCCAAATATTTTTCAATACCACTTTACATTTCCCACATTATCTAGTACATGCTATTATTCTACAAACCATAATATTACATTAAAATATAAATCCACCTCGAGTCTTTCCTTATTTGCTCTTCAAGCTGATCCACTTATTCCACTTTGTTCCAAGATACCTACAAGTTCTCTACCTACGTGTAGAAAAAAAACTACACGCTAAGCAATTTGCTTAGTGGTGTCCATAAAAGAAATACAATAACTTTAAACATTTTTAAAATAGAAACAAAATATATTTATAAGTCAAAAACAAATTAACCAACTTTATGGAACCAAATCACAAAACTTATATAATAATCCTTTCAAAGTACAATCAAATTTGTATCCAATTTTTCCAAACACTTTAACCACATATTGCCAAAAGTAAACAAGTCCTGAATAACGGTAAAATGGATACGGGAGCGAACAAACCCGAAGTTGAAGCTTCAAAATCAATATATCGGTCAAGCCCGAAGCCGAAGCTTCAAAATCAATATATCGGTCAAGCCCGAAGCCGAAGCTTCAATATCAATATATATATATCATAATATCAGCCAAAGCCCAAAGTCAAAGCTTCAATTGTTTGTACAGTACTGTACCCCCCTTTATTGGCGCCAATCTACCCTGACCCCTATTCTACTCGTTTAATAAGGGCAATAAATCAAAGTAACATCTTAAAAATTCTAGTATAAACCATCAATCATAATTCAATATAACTTCAGTAATTAAGAAATCCAAATCCCAAATTTTTAAGCATCAAACTCCAATTAAAACTCAATAAAATCAATATTCATACTTTTCAGAATTTTTCCAGGTTTCGTAACTTGACTTCCCCCGCATTTGCACTATTAAAACATCATCCAATCGAAGAACTTTACTCTAAACATAATTAGCCACATGTCTCAGCTTTCTAAAACCACCAGAATCACAAAAATCAAAATTGTATAACCAAAGTTATGATCAAAATACTAAACAGTGTACAAAGCTGAGATTTTCCAAAAACAGATTTTATGACTCAACTTCAAACGAAAATTTCACATTGAAAATGAATGAAATTCAATAAGATTTCTTCTGAACATATATTCCTTACTTTCTGTAGATATCAATTGAATCAAGAATCGTTCAAATCGGATTTATATAACGAGAGAAAATATTAAAACAAAACAGGTATACAATCTGGAAAATTTTCCAAAAAAAACCGAGAAATCAAAATTCGAGACACAAACCTTTTTCTAAGCTCTTTCTAGCTCTCTTCTACCTCTTTTGCCTTTGATTTGTTTGCACTAGCTTCCTCTACAACAGCCATATATAATTCTATCAAGATATTGTATAAATAAACTTCCTAATACCATAAATATGCTTAATCTACCGTGAATTCTACTAATTAAGCTTTAATTTCACCAAAAATCACTCACCTCAAATTCGAGTTACTATTTATCTGAATCTTAACATCTGAAATCCTCCTCTTATAGTCTTGATTGACTGAAATTGATGACGATAGAGGGCTTTATGATCGATTTCTAACAAGAATTTGAAGTTGAATCGAAGAAATCGGAAGTTTTTAGAATTGGGAATAAATTTGACAAGAGAGAAATGGAGAAGGAGAAATGATGGAGGTGAGAAGAGAAAGGCTGGATAGTATGTATTTTGTTTTGATTTTTTTTTTTCAATTTTCAAAAATGCCCTTGAACAAATAATTAAATGCCCAATTCATCCCTCTTACTTAATTAACTCTTATTTCCTCATGCCTTATATCCAATAACAATAATAACAATAAAAATAATTTTCATGATATTTTAATACCATAGTAATTTATTATAAGCAAATTTTAGAATTTTCGGTTCGTTACAATTCTCCCCCTCTTATGAATTTTCGTCCCGAAAATTTCCTGAAAATAATTGCGGATATTGAGTTTTCATTGTATCCTCCGGTTCCCAAGTTGCTTCTTCAACCTGATGATTCTTCCAAAATCTCAAAGTAAATCTTGGATCTCGGTCAGAAATGATTGAAATAGGCACTCCATGTAGTCTTACTATCTCATCTACATATAACTGAGCCAACCTATCAAGTGAATAATCCATCCTAACTGGAAGAAAGTGGGCAGACTTTGTCAACCTATCTACAACAACCCACACTGCATCATGTTTCTTCTGTGTAAGTGGTAAAGACGTCACGAAGTCCATTGTGATTCTTTCCCATTTCCATTATGGAATTGTTATTGGTTACAACAATCCAGAAGGAACTTGATGTTTGGCTTTCACCTATTGACAAGTTAGACATTGAGCAACATAGTTAGTAATGTCTTTCTTAATTCCATTCCACCAATAATGGCTCTTCAAATTTTGGTACATCTTGTTTGCTCTTGGATGCGTCGCATAAGGACTACTATGCACCTCATTTAAAATATTCTTCTTTAATTCTTCATTGTTTGGCACACATAGTCTATCTTTAAAATATAGACACCCATCTTGTCAAACCATATAGTTGTCTACGATACCCACTTGTGTCCTTGCTCGAATGATCTTTAAGTCACCATCTTCATTTTGTGCTTGCTTAACCTGTTGTAGTAGTACAGGTTGAATCTTTAATTCTGCAATTAAGGCTCCACTACTGGTAAGAGCTAACCCCGTATTCATAGCCCTTAGTGCCATCATTATCTTTCTGCTGAGAGCATCTGCCACTATATTAGTCTTTCCTGGATGGTAACCAATAAGACAATCGTAATCTTTAATGAATTCCATGCACCTTCTTTGCCGTAAATTCAACTCCTTTTGTGTTGGTAAATATTTCAAGCTCTTGTGATCTGCGTAAATATAACATTTTTCTCCATAAAGATAATGTCGCCAAATTTTCAAGGCAAAGACTATTGCAGCCATTTCCAAATCATGAGTAGGATAATTCCTTTCATGATTCTTCAATTGCCTAGAAGCATAGGCAATCACTTTTCCTTCTTGCATCAAAATACACCCAAGACCACTATAAGAAGCATCACTATAGTTTACAAAGTCTTTTCCAGGCTCTGGTTGGGTAAGGATGGGTGCTTTTGTCAACATCGCTTTCAACTTCTCAAAACTTTCTTGACACTTGTGATTCCACTCAAATTTTGCATTCTTTTAAAGTAGTTTCGTCAGTAGGGCAGCAATGACTGAAAATCCCTTCATAAATCATCTATAATACCCCGCTAAACCAAGGAAACTTCGGACTTCCGTAAGGTTCTTTGGTGGTTTCTATTCTTGAACTGCTTCTATCTTTTTAGGATCCACTTTAATTCCTTCTGCAGAAACAATATGGCCTAAGAAGCAAACTTCTTCAAGCCAAAACTCACATTTGCTAAGTTTGGCATACAATTTATTTTCCCTCAAAGTTTGGAAGACTATAGATAAATGTTGATCATGCTCTTCCCGTGACTTAGAATACACCAAAATATCATTAATGAAAACCACTACAAATCTGTCTAAATACAAGTAAAAGATACGGTTCATAAGGTCCATCAATGCGGCTGGTGCATTAGTTAGACCAAATGGCATTACCAAAAATTCATAGTGTCCATATCTGGTTCGAAAAGCCGTCTTTGCAATATCATCATCTTTCACTCTCATCTGATAGTAGCCTGATCTCAAATCAATCTTGGAGAAGTATTTGGCACCCTTGAGTTGATCAAATAAGTCTTTAATCCTCGATAATGGATACTTGTTCTTCACTGTCAATTTATTCAACTCCCGGTAATCAATACATAATCGGAGCGACCCATCATTCTTCTTAACAAACAACACTGGTGCACCCCACAGGGATATACTCGGGCGTATGAATCCTTTGTCTAACAATTCTTGCAACTGAATCTTCAACTCTTTCAGTTCAGCAGGCATCATTCTGTATGGTGCTTTGGATACTGGTGCGATACCCGGCAATACATCAATTGCGAATTCTACCTCTCTTTTTAGTGGCAAACCCGGTAGTTCTTCTGGAAATACATTGGGAAAATCACATATCGTAGGAATATTTTGCAATTCTAATTCACCTTTCTTCGATTCTAGAGCGAAGATTAGGTAGGCCTGACATCCCTTCCTAACCAGCCTTTTAGTCTTCATAAAAGAAATTATGTTACAAAGATAATCTGATCTTTCCCCCACGATAATTATTTCTTCTCCATCAGAAACTTGAAGTGACATTCTTTTGTTTTTGCAATCCACCACAGCCCGATGTTCCGATAACCAATCCATTCCCAAGATAACATCATAATCTCGGAAAGGTAACTCAATTCAATTTGCATGGAAAAGTTGATGTTGAATCATAATAGGGCAATTCATATACACTTTGCTTACTATCACACTGTGTCTAAAAGGATTAGTCACTTCAATATTTTCTCCTAATTCTTCTACATGTAACCCTTTCTCTTGTGCTAATGCAGTACATATATATGAATGAGATGAACCGAGATCTATCAAAGCATAAACATCATGATTAAAGAATGATAATTTACCGATAATAACTTCGATAGATTCCCGAGTCTCAGGCCCTCGGATTGCATAACTTCGCGCCATTCCTTTCGGTCTACCACTCTGCGGTGCTTGTTGAGCTACATTATGTCCACTTGCCTCACTAGCATTTCCTCTTCCCCTTCCTCTTCCACCTTTCATTGTAGGAGTAGGAACTACTGTAGGTGCAGATGTACTTATCTGTCTTTGAGGATAATTTGCAATCAAATGTTCCCTCGAGCCACATTTAAAGCAGACTCTACCTTTTCCCCAACATTCCCCTGTATGCATCCTTCCACAATTAGAACGTTGTGGAATATTTCCTCTACCTCTACCTGAAGGTACACTAGCCGCTGACCCCATACTTATAGTTTGTCTCGGTGAAAACCCTCTGAAATGAGATTGTTTTTGTTCTGATGTTCCCTTTTGTTTCTTACTTGGAGATTCTGAACTAGCTGGACCCTGCGATCCCTTTTGAAATCCAGACCTTTTTGCCATTCTTTGTTGCCTATCTGAATTGATCTTCTCAATGCCCGTAGCAGCATCAACCAAGTCATTGAACACTATAATCTTTTGTGCAAGTAAATGCATTCTAATTTCAACATTCAGCCTATCCTCGAATCTCTTACATCGCCTTACTTCACTGTCAACGATATCACGAGCATACCTCTCGAGTTTGAGGAATTGAACTTCATATTCTGATACAGTCATTCGTCCCTGTCTCAAAGACAAGAACAATTTCCTCTGCTCATCCTTGAATCGTTCGCTAACGTACTTCTTGTCAAATTGTTCCAAGAAAAGACCCTAGGTGATTTCTCAGGGTCGCCTTTCTCTCACAATATTTTCCCACCACCTCCTAGCTTGTTCTTTGAGTAGACCTTGCACACAGTCCAATCTCTCTTCATCTGTAAAATGAAGCCTAGTCATACACCATTTAGTATGATCAAGCCAATCTTCTGCAATTGCAGGATTCACTGTATCCCCTTTGAAGTCATCAGCCGGAAGCTTCTTGATTCTTTCAAGAAGAGTTCTCTCCTCTCTTCTTTCAACATTAGGTACTACAAGAACTTAAGGGATTTGTATATTTCGTAGTACTTGTGTGATTACTTCAGTAGTCATATGCTAAAGTAAAGCAGCTTGTGATGGAATAGGTTGTTCAGGAAAGCCATGAACTAATGGAGGTTCACGTTTTTGTTCATCCCCTTGTCTAATATGGACCGTACTCCCAGCATCCTCTTCCTCACTCTGGTTGTGAGTGCTACTAGCCATAACTTATTCCTGAAAATTGGACCAAAGTGGATCAAACAACTAACATATCATATTTATATCCTAAATGGCATATTCATCTAGTCCTAGAATCGCCCAAACCTCGCTCTGATACCAACAAATGTAACACCCCATTTATAGGGAGTGCCACGGTAACTATAATCACCCAATAAACAACTCTACTCCATAATATAAAGTTCAATACTTATATATTTAATATGTACAAATACAAATATAATGTTTGAGACTCTAAATTATTTCTCAATGCTAATTACTCTCCAAATATTTCTCAATGCTAATTATTCTCCAAATATTTTTCAATACCACTTTACATTTCTCACATTATCTAGTACATGCCATTATTCTACAAACCATAATATTACATTAAAATACAAATCCACCTCGAGTCTTTCCTTATTTGATCTTCAAGCTGATCCACTTATTCCACTTTGGTCCAAGCTATCTACAAGTTCTCCACCTACGTGTAGAAAAAAACTACACGCTAAGCAATTTGCTTAGTAGTGTCCATAAAAGAAATATAATAACTTTGAACATTTTTAATGTAACGAACCGAAATTTCCAAAATTTGCTTATAATAAATTACTATGGTATTAAAATATCATGAAAATTGTTTTTATTGTTATTATTGTTATTGGATATAAGACATGAGGAAATAAGAGCTAATTAAGTAAGATGAATGAATTGAGCATTTAATTATTTATCCAAGGGCAATATTGGAAATTGAAAAAAAAAATCCTAAATCCTATACGTACCTTCACCCCCTTCATCCCATTCACTTTCATCTTCTCCTTCTCCATTCTTCCCTTCTCCCTTACTAAAATTTTTCCCTAATCTAAAAACTTCCAATTTCTTCGATTCAACTTCGAATTCTTGTTAGAATTCGATCCTTAAGCCCTCTATCATCATCAATTTCAGTCAATCAAGACTAAAAGAGAAGGATTTCAGATTTTAAGGTTTGGATGAATAGTAACCCGAATTTGAGATGAGTGATTTTGGTGAAATTAAAGATTAATTAGTAGAATTTATGGTAGATTAAGCATATTTATGGTATTAGAAAGTTTATTTATGCAATATCTTGATAGAATTATATATGGTTGTTGTAGAGGAAGCTATTTCAAGTAAATCAAAGGCAAAAGGGGTAGAAGAGAGCTAGAAAGAGCATAGAAAAAGGTTTGTATCTCAAATTTCGATTTCTCGATTTTTTGGAAAATTTTCCAGATTGTATACCTATTTTGTTTTAATGTTTTATCTCGTTATATAAATCCAATTTGAATGATTCTTGATTTTATTGATATCTACAGAAAGTAAGGAATATATGTTCAGAAGAAACCTTATTGAATTTCGTTTGTTTTCAATGTGAAATTTTCGTTTGAAGTTGAGTCATGAAATCTATTTTTGGAAAATCTCAGCTTTGCACACTGTTTAGTATTTTGATCATAACTTTGGTTATACAACTTGGATTTCTGTGATTCTGGTGGTTTTGGAAAGCTGAGACATGTGGCTAATTATGTTTGGAAGAAAGTTTTTCGATTGGGTGATGTTTTCATAGTGAACAATGCAGGGGAAGTCAGGTTACGAAACCTGGAAAAATTCTGGAAAGTATGAATATTGATTTTATTGAGTTTTAATTGAAGTTTGATGCTTAAAACTTTGGGATTTGCATTTCTTAATTACTGAAGTTATGTTGAATTATGATTGATGGTTTATACTAGAATTTTTAAGATGTTACTTTGATTTATTACCCTTATTAAACAAGTACAATACGGGTCAGAGTAGATTGGCGCCAATAAAGGGGGGTACAGTACTGTACAAACAATTGAAGCTTTGGCTTCGGGCTTTGGCCGATATTATGATACATATATATATATATATATATTGATATTGAAGCTTCAGCTTCGGGCTAGACCGATATATTGATTTTTGAAGCTTCGGCTTCGGGCTTGACCGATATATTGATTTTTGAAGCTTCGGCTTCGGGCTTGATCGATATATTGATTTTGAAGCTTTGGCTTCGGGCTTGTCCGCTCCCGTATCCATTTTACCGTTATTCAGGACTTGTTTACTTTGGGCAATATGTGGTTAAAGTGTTTGGAAAAATTGGATATAAATTTGATTGTACTTGAAAGGATTATTATATAAGTTTTGTGAGTTATTTCTATAAAGTTGGTTAATTTATTTTTGACTTATAAATATACTTTGTTTCTATTTAAAAAAAATGTTCAAAGTTGTTATATTTCTTTTACGGACACCACTAAGCAAATTGCTTAGCGTGTAGTTTTTTTTTTCTACACGTAGGTGGAGAACTTATAGATAGCTTAGACCAAAGTGGTACAGGTGGATCAGCTTAAAGAGCAAATAAGGAAAGATTCGAGGTGGATTTATATTTTAATGTAATATTATGGTTTGTAGAATAATGGCATGTACTAGAGAGTGAGAAATGTAAAGTGGCATTGAGAAATATTTGGAGGATAATTTGGAGTTCAAAACATTATATTGGTATTTATACGTATGAAATCTATAAGTATTGAACTCTATATAGTGGAGTAGAGTTGTTTATTGGGTGATTATTGTTACCGTAGCGCTCCCTATAGGGGGGGCGTTACATTTGTTGGAACAATTTGACAAGAAGTACGTTAGTGAAAGATTCAAAGATGAGCAGAGGAAATTGTTCTTATCTTTGAGACAGGGACGAATTAATGTATCAGAATATGAAGTTCAATTCCTCAAACTTGAGAGGTATGCTCGTGATATCGTTGACAGTGAAGTAAGGCGATGTAAGAGATTCGAGGATAGGCTGAATGATGAAATTAGAGTGCATTTACTAGCACAAAGGATTAGGGTGTTCAATGACTTGGTTGATGCTGCTACGGGCATTGAGAAGATTAATTCAGATAGACAACAAAGAATGGCTAAAAGGTCTGGATTTCAAAAGGGATCACAGGGTCCAGCTAGTTCAGAATCTCAAGTAAGAAACAAAAGGGAACATCAGAACAAACATAATCTCATTTCAGAGGGTTTTCACTGAGACAAACCATAAGTACAGGGTCAGCGGCTAGTGTACCTTCAGGTCAAGGCAGAGGAAATATTCCACAATGTTCTAATTGTGGAAGGATGCATACAGGGGAATGTTGGGGAAAAGGTAGGGTCTGCTTTAAATGTGGCTGGAGAGAACATTTGATTGCAAATTATCCGCAAAGACAGATAAGTACATCTGCACCTACAGTAGTTCCTACTCCTACAGTGCAAGGTGGAAGAGGAAGGGGAAGAGGAAATGCTAGTGAGACAAGTGGACATAATGTGGCACAACAAGCACCGCAGAGTGGTAGACTAGGAGGAATGGCGCGAAGTTATGCAATCCGAGGGCCTGAGACTAGAGAATCTACCGAAGTTATTGTCGGTAAATTTTCATTCTTTAATCATGATGTTTATGCTTTAATAGATCCTGGTTTATCTCATTCATATATATGTACTGCATTAGCACAAGAGAAAGAGTTGCATGTAGAAGAATTAGGAGAAAATATTGAAGTGACTAATCCTTTAGGACACAGTGTGATAGTAAACAAAGTGTACATGAATTGCCCTATTATGATTCAACATCAACTTTTCCATGCAAATTTAATTGAGTTACCTTTCTGAGATTATGATGTTATCTTGGGAATGGATTGGTTATCAGAACATCGAGCTATGGTGGATTGCAAAAACAAAAGAATGTCACTTCAAGTTTCTGATAGAGAAGAAATAGTTATCATGGGGGAAAGATCAGATTATCTTTGTAACATAATTTCTTTTATGAAGACTAAAAGGCTGGTTAGGTAGGGATGTCAGGCCTACCTAATCTTCACTCTAGAATTGAAGGAAGGTGAGTTAGAATTGTAGAATATTCCTACAGTATGTGATTTTCCATATGTATTTCCAGAAGAACTACCGGGGTTGCCACCAAAAAGAGAGGTAGAATTCGCAATTGATGTATTGCCGGGTGCCGCACCAGTATCTAAAGCACCATACAGAATGGCCCTTGTTGAACTGAAAGAATTGAAGATCCAGCTGCAAGAATTGTTAGATAAAGGATTCATACGCCCGAGTATATCCCCGTGGGGCGCACCAGTGTTGTTTGTTAAGAAGAAAGATGGGTCGCTCTGATTATGTATTGATTACCGGGAGTTGAATAAATTGACAGTGAAGAACAAGTATCCATTACCGAGGATCGAAGACTTATTTGATCAACTCAAAGGTGCCAAATACTTCTCTAAGATTGATTTGAGATCGGGCTACTATCAGATGAGAGTGAAGGATGATGATATTGTAAAGACGGCTTTTCGAACCAGATATGGGCACTATGAATTTTTGGTGATGCCATTTGGTCTAACTAATGCACCAGCAGCATTTATGGACCTTATGAACCGTGTCTTTTACTTATATTTAGACAGGTTTGTAGTGGTTTTCATTGATGACATTTTGGTGTATTCTAAGTCATGGGAAGAGCATGATCAACATTTGCGGATAGTCTTCCAAACTTTGAGGGAAAATAAATTTTATGCCAAACTTAGCAAATGTGAGTTTTGGGTTGAAGAAGTTTCTTTCTTAGGCCATGTTGTTTCTGCCGAAGGAATTAAAGTGGATCCTAAGAAGATAGAAGCAGTTATTGAATGGAAACCACCAAAGAACCCTACAGAAGTCAGAAGTTTCCTTGGCTTAGCAGGGTATTATAGAAGATTTGTGAAGGGATTTTCAGTCATTGCTGCCCCGCTAACGAAACTACTTCAAAAGAATGCAAAATTTGAGTGGAATCACAAGTGTCAAGAAAGTTTTGAGAAATTGAAGGCGATGTTAACAAAAGCACCCGTCCTAACCCAACCAGAGGCTGGAAAGGATTGCGTAATCTATAGTGATGCTTCTCATAGTGGTCTTGGGTGTGTTTTGATGCAAGAAGGAAAAGTGATTGCCTATGCTTCCAGGCAATTGAAGAATCATGAAAGGAATTATCCTACTCATCATTTGGAATTGGCTGTAATAGTCTTTACCTTGAAAATTTGGCGACATTATCTTTATAGAGAAAAATGTTATATTTATACAGATCACAAAAGTTTGAAATATTTACCAACACAGAAAGAGTTGAATTTAAGGCAAAGAAGGTGGATGGAATTCATTGAAGATTACGATTGTCTTATTGATTACCATCCAGGAAAGGCTAATGTAGTGGCAGATGCTCTCAGCCGAAAGACAATGATGGCACTAAGGGCTATAAATACGGGGTTAGCTCTTACTAGTAGTGGAGCCTTAATTGCAGAATTAAAGATTCAACCTGTACTACTACAACAGGTTAAGCAAGCACAAAATGAAGATGGTGACTTAAAGATCATTCGAGCAAGGACACAAGTGGGTATCGTAGACAACTATATGGTTTGAGAAGATGGGTGTCTATATTTTAAAGATAGACTATTTGTGCCAAACAATGAAGAATTAAAGAAGAATATTTTACATGAGGTGCATAGTAGTCCTTATGCGATGCATCCAGGAGCAAACAAGATGTGCCAAAATTTGAAAAGCCATTATTGGTGGAATGGAATTAAGAAAGACATTACTAACTTTGTTGCTCAATGTCTAACTTGTCAACAGGTGAAAGCAGAACATCAAGTTCCTTCTGGATTATTGCAACCAATAACAATTCCAGAATGGAAATAGGAAAGAATCACAATGGACTTCGTGACGTCTTTACCACGTACACAGAAGAAACATGATGCAGTGTGGGTTGTTGTAGATAGATTGACAAAGTCTGCCCACTTTCTTCCCGTTAGAATGGATTATTCACTTGATAGGTTGGCTCAGTTATATGTAGATGAGATAGTCAGACTACATGGAGTGCCTATTTCAATCATTTCTGACCGAGATCCAAGATTTACTTCAAGATTTTGGAAGAAGTTGCAAGAAGCCTTAGGTAGTAAACTTCATTTCAGTACTTCATTTCATCCACAAACAGATGGTCAATCTGAAAGAGTAATTCAGGTGTTGGAAGACATGATGAGAAGTTGTATCATTGAATTTGAGGGGAGTTGGGATAAGTATTTGTCCCTCATGGAGTTTGCCTATAATAACAACTATCAGTCAAGCATACAAATGGCGCCATATGAAGCATTGTATGGAAGAAAATGTCGAACTCCATTATATTGGACCGAACTTAGTAAAAAAAGATTGTGGGGGTGGATTTAATTCAGGAGACAAAGGAGAAGGTAAAACTTATTCTAGAGAGATTGAAGGCTGCATCGGATAGACAAAAGTCTTATTCTGATCTAAAAAGGAAAGACATTACTTATGAAGTGGGAGATAAAGTATTTCTCAAAGTATCCCCTTGGAAGAAAGTCCTGCGACTTGGCAAGAAAGGCAAGCTCAGTCCAAGATTCATTGGCCCATATGAGGTTATAGAGAAGGTTGGACGGGTAGCTTATCGGTTGGCACTACCCCCAATGCTCAACGAAATTCATAATATGTTCCATGTGTCAATGTTAAGGAGATACAGATCAGATCCATCACATATCTTATCTCCTGATGTCGTAGAAATCGAACCCGACCTGACGTATGAAGAGGAACCGGTACAAATCTTGGCGAGAGAGGTTAAATAATTGAGAAACAAGTCTATTCCACTAGTAAAAGTACTTTGGAAGAATCATAAGGTTCAAGAAGCAACTTGGGAACCGGAGGATACAATGAAAACTCAATATCCGCAATTGTTTTCAGGAAATTTTCGGGACGAAAATTCATAAGAGGGGGAGAATTGTAACGAACTGAAATTTCCAAAATTTGCTTATAATAAATTACTATGGTATTAAAATATCATGGAAATTATTTTTATTATTATTATTGTTATTGGATATAAGACATGAGGAAATAAGAGCTAATTAAGTAAGAGGGATGAATTGGGCATTTAATTATTTGTCCAAGGGCAATATTGGAAATTGAAAAAAAAAATCCTAAATCCTATATATACCTTCACCCCCTTCATCCCATTCACTTTCATCTTCTCCTTCTCCATTCTTCCCTTCTCCCTTACTAAAATTTTTCCCTAATCTAAAACCTTCCGATTTCTTCGATTCAACTTTGAATTCTTGTTAGAAATCGATCCTTAAGCCCTCTATCATCATCAATTTCAGTCAATCAAGACTAAAAGAGAAGGATTTCAGATTTTAAGGTTCGAATGAAAGGTAACCCGATATATTGATTTTTGAAACTTCGGCTTCGAGCTTGACCGATATATTGATTTTTGAAGCTTCGGCTTCGGGCTTGACCGATATATTGATTTTGAAGCTATAGCTTTGGGCTTGTCCACTCCCGTATCCATTTTACCGTTATTCAGGACTTGTTTACTTTGGGCAATATGTGGTTAAAGTGTTTGGAAAAATTGGATATAAATTTGATTGTACTTGAAAGGATTATTATATAAGTTTTGTGAGTTGTTTCTATAAAGTTGGTTAATTTGTTTTTGACTTATAAATATACTTTGTTTCTATTTAAAAAAAATGTTCAAAGTTGTTATATTACTTTTACGGACACCACTAAGCAAATTGCTTAGCGTGTAGTTTTTTTTTCTACACGTAGGTGGAGAACTTGTAGATAGCTTGGACCAAAGTGGCACAGGTGGATCAGCTTAAATAGCAAATAAGGAAAGATTCGAGGTGGATTTATATTTTAATGTAATATTATAGTTTGTAGAATAATGGCATGTACTAGAGAGTGAGAAATGTAAAGTGGCATTGAGAAATATTTGGAGAATAATTTGGAATTTAAAACATTATATTGGTATTTGTACGTATGAAATCTATAAGTATTGAACTCTATATAGTGGAGTAGAGTTGTTTATTGGGTGATTATTGTTACCGTAGCGCTTCCTATAGGGGGGCGTTACATTTAAAATAGAAACAAAATATATTTATAAGTCAAAAATAAATTAACCAACTTTATGGAACCAAATCACAAAACTTATATAATAATCCTTTCAAAGTACAATTAAATTTGTATCCAATTTTTCCAAACACTTTAACCACATATTGCCCAAAGTAAACAAGTCCTGAATGACGGTAAAATGGATACGGGAGCGGACAAGCCTGAAGCCGAAGCTTCAAAATTAATATATCGGTCAAGCCCGAAGCCGAAGCTTCAACAATCAATGTATCGGTCAAGCCTGAAGCCGAAGTTCCAATATCAATATATATATATATATATATCATAATATCGGCCAAAGCCCGAAGCCAAAGCTTCAATTGTTTGTACAGTACTGTACCCCCCTTTATTGGCGCCAATCTACCCTGACCCTTATTCTACTCGTTTAATAAGGGCAATAAATCAAAGTAACATCTTAAAAATTCCAGTATAAACCAACAATCATAATTCAACATAACTTCAGTAATTAAGAAATCCAAATCCCAAATTTTTAAGCATCAAACTTCAATTAAAACTCAATAAAATCAATATTCATACTTTCCAGAATTTTTTCAGGTTTCGTAACCTGACTTCCCCTGCATTTTTCACTATTGAAAAATCATCCAATGAAGAACTTTCTTCTAAACATTATTAGCCACATGTCTCAGCTTTCCAAAACCACCAGAATCACAGAAATCCAAATTGTACAACCAAAGTTATGATCAAAATACTAAACAGTGTACAAAGCTGAGATTTTCCGAAAATAGATTTTGTGACTCAACTTCAAACGAAAATTTCACATTGAAACGAATGAAATTTAATAAGGTTTCTTCTGAACATATATTCCTTACTTTCTGTAGATATCAATAGAATCAAGAATCGCTTAAATTGGATTTATATAATGAGAGAAAATATTAAAACAAAACAGGTATACAATCTGGAAAATTTTCCAAAAAAACCGAGAAATCAAAATTCGAGACACAAACCTTTTTCTAAGCTCTTTTTAGCTCTTTTCTACCTCTTTTGCCTTTGATTTGCTTGCACTAACTTCCTCTACAACAACCATATATAATTCTATCAAGATATTGTATAAATAAACTTCCTAATACCATAAATATGCTTAATCTACCATGAATTCTACTAATTAAGCTTTAATTTCACCAAAAATCACTCACCTCAAATTCGGGTTACTATTCATACGAATCTTAACATCTGAAATCCTCCTCTTATAGTCTTGATTGACTGAAATTGATGATGATAGTGGGCTTTATGATCGATTTCTAACAAGAATTTGAAGTTGAATCGAAGAAATCGGAAGTTTTTAGATTTGGGAATAAATTTGATAAGAGAGAAATGGAGAAGGAGAAATGATGGAGGTGAGAAGAGAAAGGCTGGATAGTATGTATTTTGTTTTGATTTTTTTATTTTTTTTTAATTTCTAAAAATGCCCTTGAACAAATAATTAAATGCCCAATTCATCCCTCTTACTTAATTAACTCTTATTTTCTCATGCCTTATATCCAATAACAATAATAAAAATAAAAATAATTTCCATGATATTTTAATACCATAGTAATTTATTATAAACAAATTTTGGAATTTTCGGTTCGTTACATACATCCTATAAAAATCCTATAGACATCAAACATTTATCAGTAGACAGCAAAAGCATACCACTTAATTCAAACAAAGTAAAAAAAAGAAATAGTAATTAAAAATGATCATTATTCAATATACAAAATAATAAATGACAATCTATTAGAAATCTATTGAAACGCTAATTGAAAACACACAAGTCAATTACATATACTTGTACAAATGTCTAATATCAATTTCAAAACAAGTGACACTTGAAATTTAAAATATACTTCTACATATATCGAATATCAATTTCAAAACAGGTTTTCTAATACAATTCTAGATGTCCAAAAGATGTCTGATAGATGTCCACTTTCTGAAAAGTGCATCCTAGAAGACCAATAATCGATGCTGCTGCTAGTGAACATTACTGCAAAATAAAATTGAACCATACCATATATTAAGCAAGAATGAATGAATTACATATCATGTTGTTGGTTTCCAATGATTTAAGCTTAATTGAAAAAGTAGCAACTAATTCACCATAGGAGTAAACACTAAAACAGATAGCCAATCTTTGCAATCAATCACTAAAAAAATTTGTGATATAACTGAATGTCATATCATATATGTTGAGACTCAAATAGAACTGTAGCTTTCTTCCATTCAATAATATCCAATAAATGTCCACAACTTTCTTCAACATTATATTGAATGGTTGGTGTGCACCTCAGTTTCACACAAAAGCAACTTTTATCAACAATCTTATTATCTGAAAACTACAAAAAATTCCAAGTCTATTTCTCTGCAAGTAACCTCCTAACATATCAATTTGTCCCGCTCCAAATGCTTGCCCGCAGTGTTTCAACCGCGCTTCCCATTCCAAGCTTTAAATAGACAAAGAGAATGAAAGTCGAAATCTCAAAATCAAAAAAATGAGCTAAAAAACGAAAGCAGAAACCAGAAAAATTTCAATCTAAGATAATGAACATCAAATCTCGAAATCAAGAGATGAGCTAAAAATGAAATTGAAAAATCACGAACAACTTCAATTAAGGATTCGAAGAACAAAACCACAGGCGCAAAAGCAAAAAATAACGATCAACAATGGCGGAAATAAAAAAGAAAGGGAACAAGATGATAATCACACTCAATCACAAATCAACGGCGGAAGAAGAAGAGGAAGAAGAAGAAGAAGAAGAAGAAGAAGAAGAAGAAGAAGAAGAAGAAGAAGAAGAAGTCAGTAGAGAGAAAATGCAGAGACATGGGAGGAGAAAAAATCGTTATTGCCAAACATATGCTTATATACAACGTAATCTTATAGAATAAATTTTAAAAAAGCAAAAATATAAATATTTCCCTTTCATAGCTTATTTGTAAATATTTCGGAAAAGATGCCTAGTTATGATAAATTCTCTTTTTTTCTGGTTGCCCATCTGGTTCATCGGAGCTTTGCTTCAACTACGTCCAGATCCGACCCGGATCGCACACCTGGCTGTAGTGGGTGAGTCTCCCAATAAGGATTTTTTGCACTCACTAGGACTCAAACTCGAGACCTTGCTTAAGTGATACCAAGTCGCTTACTTGGACCAACCCCCTATTGATAGTTCTATATGGTTATACATAGTTCCTCAAGGCATGAGAAGTTTAATGAAGTGCATCAACAATAATTCCTATCTTTATAACAGAAAATGGTAAATATTTTTATACATCCATGTCAATGTTTTCTGGCATGTTATTATATAATGATGTGTTCATGATTTGCTTACTTAATCTTTCGAGATAATAGATTAGACAACTAAACTAAGTTAAATATGAAACAATAATTTGAATTTGCACGAATTCGGCTAGAAAGACAAAAATAAACTAAAAGCTGAATCTAATACATAATCCAATCTAGCTATTCATATATTTGTCTTTCCAATTATGTACATAAAAAGATGGACACTTTTGTTGAATCTCAAATAGCCATTTGCCTCTCAAATGGCGCGAAGTAATCAGAACACAAATCGCGCATTTCTCTACAAACACATTCCACCCTTGCAATTTCAGAAATAGTAAGACCAAAATCTGAAACTTTATATCTAACGGAAGATACATTAGACTCGGTATGAACTCTAACTTGATCACACAAACACATCATGGGAGATAAAACAAAACCATCCTTGACATTTTTCCAAACCTCATTCACACCTTTTTCAGAATTGGAACTAGCCCGAACAAATTTATTCTTGTCCATATGCAACTTATGAAGTCCAAGCCGAGTCTTGGCCAAGCACCCGTAGACAATAACATAATGCCCTAAAGTCTGAAACTTGATCACAACGGACTCTATAACATTATTTAAAACAAGCACAGGAAGAGTATAGCTAACCAAAGTAGTGATTGAATTTGGATCTTTCATTAGATCAAAGTGATGAACCCGCGATTCATATATAGAATCTAACCTAACAAAGCCTAATTCTAAAAAAATAACATGAACATCAAGAAAAACCAACTTTGTATCTGTAATCACAACCTATTTCCTGGCATATTATCCTCTTCAAGAAAGCCTAATGCTCGAATCTATCCTAAGATTCAACATTAGCATTAAACAAGAACCTAAGGGTTGCTCTCTTGAGCAATTAAACTAATTGATGCATTCTTACCTGTCTTCGACCCCTCTACATTTCTATCTAAACAAGAAAGAGATTCTTTCCTCACCTCCGGATGTTTCTTTAGCCTCAATCGGAGTCAGCTTTAGCAACATAATATATTGTGATATTTATACTGAAGAACAAGGTAATGCATTTCAAAATGTTGATCTTTGTGGTGAAACGATTGAAAATGAAAAGACAGATGTTGAGAATTTGAAGAATGTTGACGCTTTCACTGAGATGAAAATCTTTGTTGTTCATCCTACTTTACTAGCTCTAGATTTGTTGAAGTAATTATGGCCTTACCTAAGAGTGCAAGTATATTGTTCCTAACACTAATACAAAGGTTGTGGTTAAAATTCACAATCACCTTATTGTCTTTGGCTGAGTATCCAGCGGTTAAGATACATCACTTGAATATAGATATGAGTAAGCTACTTTCAAATTCATCTAATGATGTTTTATCCGACTCCTTGAGGTCTTTGGAGGATCTTGCTTTCCATCTAAAGATAGACTTATGTAGAGAAGCTGATGTTGCCCACCCCACTTGCTTTACTTCTCTTCCAACAGACCTAAAGAATCAAATTTTGGAGTTGTTGTCAGATAGAGGTCTTGCTAATCTTTCTTGTGTATCTAAAGAACTGTGTGGGTTGGCTTATGATGAAGATATATGTAGGAGGCACGTTGCACCTTGACATATGAAACTGTGATCAAATGTCCTAAAAGATGTGGGAAAGAAACATGGAAGACTTGCAAGATCCCTGAAGAGCAACGAGAAGAGTAAGGGAGATTAGAATTGTGACTTTGTCTTTTGTATAAAAGCAATTGCATAGATCATGTTTAACAGCAAATGACCTTTTTTTTACTATTTATAAGAAGTTACCTTAATGATATAGGTTTTTTTAATTCATGTTTTGCTATAAAAAATGAACAGATTTTGAAAAACTAGCTCCAGGCTTATATTTGGATGTTTGTTGACTTTCCATATTTATAGAAAATAAACTAGTATAGAGATAGGTATAAGGTTTATGTTATTGCAAGTTATTTCATACTAGAAACTATGTATACATTTACTCTGAGTCAAAAGTTCCACAAATGGAATGTAATTGTAGAACATTGGGCCTTGGTTGGATGCAAGGCAAAGCCACTTGCATAGGCGCGCCTTTGACGAGGCGCATCGCTATTTTATCAGAATTCTTACGAAACAATGGCCTTGAGGCCCTAATTACCACCATTACAGACTTGTCGCTGGCCATTTCAAGTTTGGATTGGGATTCTCTACAGTTGGTAATCCCAACTGCAAAGAAAAATTAAAATCGGAGCCATCCATGGATGGCTCAGAATTTTTTAAATTATTTTAAATAATTCTTAATTAAAAAAATCTGAGCCATTCATTTTAAATGAATGGCTCAGATCATCCAACTTTCCTATGCAGTTGGATTTCCAACTGCAGAAGATCCATTTCCTTCAAGTTTCTTCATTTTTCTCCACACTAAAATTAGCTTTAAACACTAGTGATTTTGGCGGGATAGTAATCTTTTGGTTCGTAATTTGGAATGTCTTACAAATATATATTTATTTTTCTAAAAAAATCCAACATATGTTCTGTGAGCCCTTCGCCTTCATCAAAGGTGATGTGGTATTAGCTTTAGACCTTGATAGGATATTTTCGTGTAATAGTATAATTATTGTCCTTACTATCCTAGCTATGGAAACTTCTCACATAAAAATGCCTTGTGACATCAACAGTGTAGTCAGTGGCGGAGCTAGAATTTGATAAAAGAGGAGGTAAACTTTCTCTTGAAATTTTTTCAGAAAAATATATATAATTTAAAATAATTGCATAAATGTTCACTATATAAATAAATTAAAAATGATTAATCAAATTACTTTTATATTACACACTAAATCATTTTATTGAAACAAAAATATAAAATTTTATTATGAATCATAGACACCAAACTCATTCTATTTTTTTGTTAAATCAATCAACTTATTTCATTTTTGGAATCAAAATCAAATTTGTTAAAATCCATAAAATTTTACAACAGAAAACACTAACCCCTAAAATTATTAATTAATTACTAGTAATTAATGAATAGATAAATTGTTAATGCAATTAGAAATTACACAAATTAAAATTCTACAACTTTTTGTTAAGAAAAATTTATTAGTAAAAATAATTAGTTTCCATTTCTAATAGAGGAATTCCTGACTTAAAATTATCACGTAATTGAACTCGTGTCCACTTTCTACTACTTTGATTATGTCTAATTAATCTCTTTTATTTCTTACTTGCATATTATAATATATGACAATATTATCTCAAATTCAAATCTGAACAAGTAAAAATCTAATAAGCATTTTATTTCTTACTTGCGTATTATAATATATGATAATATTATTTCAAATTCAAATCTGAACAAGTAAAAATCTAACAAGCATGTTTGTGTTTAAAATTTGTTTGGATTTGTGTGATAATATGAGATGTTTGTGGATTAGGATTTTCAAAAGTTTTAAATTGGTAAAATTGTATTTAGTTTATCTTGCCATCAATATTGTTTTCTTGGACTTTGGTTTGGTAGAATTAGATTCTAAAAAGAAAACTTTCAGTAAGACTATTAAGTACACTGTGGGAGAGATGATTGTGAACCACTAGATTCAGTATACTTTGAGACCCTAGGGGATGTTGTTAATGTCCTCGCCATGTGCCAGGTTAGGCTTTTGTAGCTTGAATATTGATAAAAGTCAGTTGGTTCCTGCACTTCTTGAGTTGTGGGTAGATGGTGGTTTCTATGGCAGAATGAATGGAGGGAATTCCTCAAAAATATTCATAGACTTCTACAATTCCGTTTTTCATCTTTTGACAAACTTATGTGATAAAATGAGTTTTCCCCCACTTGCATCCTTCATTGCGCTTCCAAATGATCTGAAGATCTCTATTTTGGAGCGATTGCCTAGAGAAGACATCGCTAGAATGACCTGCCTCTACAGGAGATGAGAGCTCTGGCCTTTGACAGTAGGATTTGGAAGGACAAGTCTCCGCATTTGGATCTTCCACAAGAGTCCTCAAAATGTGGATGGATACCTTTGCAAGCTGTTGGAAGAAAAGTTTGAAGTCTAAGTATATTAGCTAGTTTGTAAAGTGGAGAATATTGAAGCTTGTCTAGAGGTGAAGTACTATTAGTAGTTTTGATTTGTTTTGTTGCTGCGACTAATTAGACATTTTCAATATGATTTGATATTTTTTTTGGTTGTAAAGCTGATTGAACAAATGACATATTTTGACTAATTTTGTTATTTTTTGACTTAAATGTTATTAATATCTTTCTATTTACTATATTTTAGCTACTCATTTATTTGAAAGAAAAATAATTATATTAAAATTCCCATATTACTAAAAAAATTATATTAAAATAACCAATAATTCAAAACATAGGCTATCACCTTATTCTCTTTGGCTCACCTCTCAAAGGGATACATTTCTTGAATATAGATAAGAGTAATCTTCTTTCTTCATTTTCAAATTCATCTCATGATGTTTATCTGACTTCTTGAGGTCCGTGGATGATCTTGCTTTTCATGTAAAGATAGACTTATGTAGAGAAGCGGATGTTGCTCTCCCCACTTGCTTTACTTCTCTTCCCACATACCTAAAGAATCAAAATTTGGAGTTGTTACCCGCCTGAGATCTTTCCAAACTTTCATGCGTATCTAAAGAACTGTGTGGTTTGGCTTCTGATGAAGATATGTGGGAGGCATAGTGTACCATGGCATATGGAACTGTGATCAAATGTCTTGAAAGAGGTTGGAAAGAAACATATGGTAGACTTGCAAGATCCCAATAGAGCAACGAGAAGAGTAAGATAGATTATGATTGCGATTTTTTTGCATAGAATGTATAAATTATTCGTATTACTTATAATAGGATGAGAATCAATGAGTTTTGGTATTATAGGTATCACTGGTATAATAGGACTCATATTTTATCTATAAAACTTGTCGGATATGAAATTTTCACTGAAGATGCAATATTTTTTTAAGAGATGCTAAATTTGAAAAGAAAACTTTATTGGCTTTCACTAAGACAGGTAGTTATATAGTTGGTGAACTTTTATCAGTTGATAGTGAAGCAGAGTCGATTGTAGTATATTTTCAGACTCTAGCAAATCTTGTTTGTGTCTCCACTCGTTAGCCAAGTGCCATAGGCTACTTAACTTGACCATGGGTAAAAATCGATTTGTTCCCGCAATTCACCAGTTCTAGGTAGCTTGTAACTTTTGTGATAGGGTGAATAAAGTGAAATTAACATTAAAATTTCATCATTGCTCAACATTATATTTAGGTTAGCTCTGAAAATAATGTTTGTAGAATTTATTTGCAATTCCAAAATTTCAAACTCCTACATATAAAGAAATTGAAAATTTGAATTACTAGATTAAAACTTTACAAATTGAATATGTATTATGTGAATCAGACAAATTGGATAGAAGCAATGTATATCTTCTTTTGTTCGCGAGTAGAACAAGATGGGATTACAATGTCCGATTTTGTAATAAGGATGAAACCGAGAAAGAATTATAAAACATAATCAAAAATGAATTTAATTAATTTCAATATATATCATATTTTTTTAGTAAAGATACCATATGCTTTTAAACTTCTATAAGTTAAATTAAACTGTTCTAATTATCAATTTAAGTGAACAATGCTTTGCTACAAACTCTTTGCCACCACTTTGTAGACTTTAGGAAAGGTATGTGGATGTTGACAATATTTGTTGTTTGTGCGGTGATGCTTTTGAGATCAAGTTTCATGCATTAGTTTGTTGTGCTTTTATGTACCCGATTTGGAATTATTTGTTTGGAGAAGATTGGCCTACAAGGATCTATAATTTAAATTATTGGTGGAGCCGGTTATCTTTGAAAGTAATGATTTTGTTGCCAAAGCATCTTGTGTTTTACGGACAATACGGGGAAGATGAAATAACTTTGTATGGAATGATAAGTTTCAAAGTCCATCACAAGTTCTCCATCATGGCCTCGGGCACCTATCAGAATGGAGTTCGGCTACTCAACATCACCACCAGCTGTCCACAGCAGAGTCATCCCACACCCGTTGGTGACCGCCACCATCTTGGTTGAAGTGTAATATTGACGCCAGCATCTTTGATTCGGAAAATATTATAGGCCATGTACTGGTTCTCATAAATAACAAAGGACATGTTATTGTAGTCCGCTCTATTTTACTACAAGGAGGAGGAGTCCCTTTCATGGCTAAAGCTATCAATTGGAGGGAGGCACTCACTTGGCTTAAGAATAACGACTTTATCACGTTATTCTTGAGTTAGACGCATTGAATGTTGTCAATGCTTTGGACAATGACTGGTTTTTCTTTCTTCTATTGGTCTTATTTTCTTTGATCGTAAGAATCTTTTTAGGGGATTTTCGTCTTTGCATATTGTTTTCGTTAATAGGTCTATAAACCATGCTGCACATTTGTTAGCTGGAGCGACTGGTTCTTCGATGAACAGAAAGACTTAATTTAATTTGTATCTGCCTTTAATTAAAATTGTAAGATTAATCCTGAACTATTAATCGATCAAAAAAAAGTGAACAATGCTACATATTTTTGTTTGGAAACATAATCTTTATTTTCGATGGTATGTTATTCAAATTCAAACGTTGGGATCCGCTTACGTGTATTTCCTGCATCTTCAATCCAGCCCTAATATTATAATATTATTTTTTTTATTTTTATTTTTTTTCTTTTTTCTTTAAATTTTATTTAGTTGGATTAATATTTATTTATTAGATAAAGAAAAATAAAATAATAATATTTATATTTTAAAGTAAAAATTTAAAATATAAAACTAAAAATTAAATACTGTAATTTAAAGGAGAAAAAGTGAGCCGAGAATTGGAGTTGCTCATGTTGCTTAGACGATGACACTTATTTTGAGTCGGATACAAATATTTCTATATAACTATAACGTAGACTCCTCCCATAGTCTTCGTTTTCATTTCTTCCCAAATCAAGAAATACAAACCCTAGAAAAATCCCCAAATCATGAAACTCAGGTTGAGATCTCTGCAATCCAAAGAAACTCACAAATTAGAAGTACCTAACGACTGCTCTATTCAACGGCTCAAAGAATCGCTCTCTCGTTACCTTTCTTCAACTTCTTCTCTCCGTCTGTCTCTCAACAGAAAGGATGATCTTTCCTCTCCATCTCCCGATGCCTCTTTGCTTTCTATTGGAATTACCTCCGGCGATCTAATCTATTATGATGTTTCTGCTGATCAACAAGGTAATTCTTCATCCGATTTACAAAATAATTTTCGGAATGATATTGTAGATATGGAATCCGATTCTGTAGTTCAAGGTTTCGCTGGTGTTCTTAATTCTGAAAAATCATTTGAAATTCCTAGAGAATCTGTGAGCATGGATTGCACTAATCAAAATAATGAATTGCGAGAGATTGGAGGTAAGGGCAAAGCGATCTTGATTGAAGATGAAAAGCTAGAAATTGGGAATTGTATTGGTGTTGATAGTGGTTCTGATTGTAAGAGACTTTCCGAGCCATATTTTTTGAAAATGGTATTATGTGAAGGATTGGGTAATGATTTCAGCGACAGTAAGCTCGTGTTTCTTGCTATTCATGCTGTTTTCTTGGATTTTGGTTTTGTTGGTTTCGATCCTATATCTGGTTTACGAGTTGATAACTTTGATATCATGAAAGAGCAAACTTCGCTGGCTTTTACTACGACAGTTAGTTATACTGTTCCTGAACTTTTATCAAATGATAGTGATACGGAGTCGGTTGTGCTGAATATTCATACTTTAGGGCATTATGTTAATGTGTACGGCTCGTTAGCTAAGGGTCAGGTTGGGCTGCATAAGTT
Source organism: Euphorbia pulcherrima (assembly GCA_947683365.1). Lineage (NCBI taxonomy): Eukaryota > Viridiplantae > Streptophyta > Magnoliopsida > Malpighiales > Euphorbiaceae > Euphorbia > Euphorbia pulcherrima. Next base: position 4,175,163 of record CANTUS010000010.1, read on the forward strand.
GAAAATAGATAAAAGTAGATTTGTTCCTGCAATCGGTCAGTTTGGCGGGCTGAATGTGATGAATTCAACTATGGCTAGTGCTGAAAAAGTTGTTTTGGAGTTCTGGAAAGTTGTAAAGGATGGGCTTGCTTTGCCTCTGATGATAGAATTATGTGGAAAAACTGGTTTGGCTCTTCCTCCCTGCTTCACTCGTGTTCCAGCGGAAATTAAGTTCCGAATTTTGGAGCTATTGTCTGGCAAAGATATTGCGAGAATGGCATGCGTTTGTAAAGAGACGTGTAATTTGTCTGATAACAATAAGTTGTGGGAGGAAAAATGTAAATTGGAATTTGGCAATGCAACTGAAGCAACTGGACGTTTCGTAAAATGGAAAGACAACTTTGTTTCTTCTTGGTATGAAGCTAAGAAGCAGAGGAGAGGAATCCGCATTGGGAGTGCTTACCGCATTAGGAGTGCTTATTCATTTGCACCCTACCCATTTGGAAATCGTCAACATGTCCCGAGAGTTGGACCTAATCCATTCGGAATACCTCCAATGATAGGCGATGACCGAGAACCAGGAGGTACAAGACCATTTGCTTTGTTTTCTAGGGCTCCAAACTGGCGAATTCATTAACCTTGGAGGAGTTGTCACGTAGTTTCGGGGAAGTGAAGGTACTAGTATGTTGCTTTTTGCTGTAAATAGTCTTTAAGCATGTCAAATAATAGTTTTAAAGTGACAGCTTGATCTTTAAGGTTCCTATGAGAATGTTGCTTCTGTATTTTGAATAGCCAAACGTTGTTAAAATGCTTATATAGTAAATACATGGACTCTTACATCTATCTACCGAAATCGTTGTATTGTGGAAAGTCCCCTAATAGGTGATTACCCAAAACGCAGCTTCCCTAGGCGTGGGGTGAGCTGCCAAAATGCGGGGACGGAACGAGCTCTATCTACTTCTTTGCTGGAGTTATGTGAGTCTTAGAGTTGGCAGTTCTATTTTTTGGATCTCGGTATTATGGGAGTCATTGAATTGTGAGTGTTACTTGTGGCATAGAGCATCTCATTTCACATTGAAAACAAAATCTTTGTAATCATAATCACCCTATTACTGTCTAGATCTTTACTGAATAGTCTAGGATAATTCATGTTAGAAATTATAATTCTTAGGCCTAATACATACGACATCGCTAAAGTTGGCTATAACCGTCCTTGACCATCCCAAACTTTCAAGTGTGACACTTACCTCCTAAAGTTGGCAAAACCGATACAGTTTGTCCCCCAGTGCCACGTGTCAGCTTCTAATTAGAGAGAAAAAAATCAGAAAAAGTTCAATCTTTGAAAAGTCAAACCAACTAAACACTAATACGCGGGCATTAAGGGGGCAAACTATATAAATTTTGCCAATTATAGGGGGTAAAGTGTCACGGTTGAAAGTTCGGTATGACCAAGGACAGTTAGAACCAACTTCAGGGTGTCCGTATGAATTTAGCATAATTCTTATATTGGTTGAGTATTCTACCCAATTAAGATTGGGAAAGATTAATTTTTGCTATGGACAAGGAGATTAGATTATATTCTGGATAGCTTATTGGCACAGTTATTGAATATGTCCACTGAAACTTGCTAAGTTTACTAAGTTTACTGGGATATAAGGCTTTGAAAATGGCTGAATGCATATAGAACCCCTAAAGTTGGCTCTAAATCGCCTTTGGCTACTTCGAACTTTCAATTGTGACACTTTACTCCTTAAAGTTGGCAAAACTGATATAGTTTGCCCCTTTAATGTCACGTGTCAGCTTTTGGTTAGTTTGACTTTTGAAAAGATGAAATTTTTCTGATTTTTTCTCTCCAACCAGAAGCTGACTCGTGGTATTGAGGAGATAAATTATATCAGTTTTGCTAATTTTAGGAGGTAAAGTGTCACAGTTGAAAGGGGGATTAGAGCCAACTTCAGGGGTTCGATATGTATTAGGCCTTTGAAAATTGATTAGAAGTTGACAAATTCTAATAATGATTTGATTTGGACATTTTACTCCACTTGATAATAACGTTTCTCGCACTCTAAACAAAAGAACAAATCATGGTTTTGTAACTGTGCTAGTACTAAAACATGTCAATAATTATTGAAATAATGCTAGTTGGACTGTTGAGGGTTGAAAACGCTTAGGCGGGAGTTAGGTGGATTTGTATTTTTATTTTTTAAATATTTTTTAATATATAAAAATATAAATTCAGTTAAAAAATAAATTATAATAATATAAAATATAAAAAAAATAATTTAAATTATATTTTACAATTTGTGTTTTGAAAAATCCTGCCTAGGCGTCGCCTAAACAGCTGCCTAAGCCGATTTTTAAAATAAAAGACCCGCCTAAGACCGCTTAGCCCCGTCTTGGACTGTCTAGTCCTACCTAAATCGGTCAACCGCCTAGGACCGTCCGACTACCTAAAATTGCGACGGTATTATAAAAAATTCCGCTTAGGCGCCGCCTAGGCAGCCGTCTAGCCCGATTTTTAAAACACTGATACATTCCATTTATAAAATAACTTTTTCTACTATTCAGTTTTATGTACAAAGGCGAACAACTAATTTATTTTTCATAATATTATGTGATATTGCTCGAGGGTGTTACTAGTAGATGCTACCCGTTTTACTTCGTGTGACAGTCAGAAAAGACGAGTATGCCCTTATGAAAAATTCTAAGTCACGATGCATTCGGAAATATCGAAGGCACCTTTGGCATGACTTTTAATAATGTTGAATATCCCACATTGGTAGAGGCCTGAGTATTGTTGCTCCTTATATGTGAAGCAACCCTCATCTTCTTAGATACATTTTGGAGTGAGTTAGGCCATTGGTAGCGCTCACTAGAAAAACTTGAAAGTAAAACTGTGTAGAAAAACATACTTTGATTGGTTAAGTTTTCAGTAAACAATGTGTAAATCTTCTATGGTCTCAAATTGGATTGGTTTGGGACCATTGGAACAACACCACTTGTGTTCTATTGTTCCATGCATCCAATGGTATTAGACCATCCTGCTTTGAGACTATTGTAGAATCTCTTTAGAATATCTTATTTTGCAGTCACAAGGTTGAATGCATTATTACTTTTAAATTAGACTAATAGCCTAATAACTCTTTGAACTTTCATGTTTTCATTTATAGAGGAAAAATGTTAACATATTGGATAGCTCAATGGCCTATTAGTTTAGTGGTTTAGACTAAACATGTGGCATCTTAGACGTTTCAGGTTTGAACCACATCCAGAATAAATTTGAATTTTTCAATCTATTTAATATAAGTGAATTGCGCAAATTTTTTTTAATGGTCGTACTCAAAAAATTTAAAAAGTTAAGGTGATAAAAGGGTTTAAAGGTTACAGTCTAAGTTCGATGTGTCTCATTCGGCTTTGGAACGGAACCCCCCTCTCTCTCTTCTCAAAGCCCCTCTCTCTAGAATTTGGAACTTCTTCTCCATTTTTGTTGTGCTGGCAGGGAGAAAAAGCCACACACTTTTTTTTCTTCATTGCTTTTTTAGCTTTGGATTTCTTTTTACTCCATCTATTTATAAAATTTAGTTCATTTAATCGAATCATAAAAAATAATAAAAAATTTATTACACAATCAAAATGACTAATTTATCTTTTATTAAATTCACTTTCTTCTTAATTACTCACTTATAATTTTAACAATACATAATCTCTCTCACAGTTAATATAAGGGCAAATTAGAGAAAAAATTGTACAAAATGCATTGATAATATAAATTGACAACTAAAAAAAGAATTAATAAAATGGCTAAAGAGACAATAATTTCTAGATGGAGGGAGTATCATTTTTTGTGTTTTAGCTATAATTTCTATCATCCACTTGAGCTTTTGATCTTTCGAATCCAGATCTATAAAAATTACTCAAGAAATCTCAGATCTACTCTTATCCAACACCGTCTCATTATGCGGAAGCGGTTCATCTTTATTCCAGTGGATTATTTCAGTGTAGATCTACATATTTTTGCTTTTATTCAACGATCTTTTTAGATCTAGTCTTTGGTGTCAAGGGATTCTAATTGTTTTGTGGTTTTTAAAAATTTATAGCTTTGTGAGTTTATAATTGACTATCTTTTGTTGTTTTTTCTTTTGCTATCGGGGTTAGCTTTTGTTGCCCTTAGAGGTCTTTTTGTTCCCACCTGTGGGATTGCTGCTTGTATAGTCGAGATCTTAGGGCAAATCCAATGGTACTCTATATTTAGAGTAGGATTGAAGTCTAACCTTATTCCAAATTCTTACTCCAAATATAGAGTAAGGTATGAGTTACTCCAAAAATAAGGTAACTCATACTTTACTCTATATTTGGAGTTAAATATTTTAATATTATTTTTTACCTTTTATTAGTTAATTATAATAATTTATTTGATGAAATATTTAAAATATTAATACAATAATATTAAAATATTGTTGAATATAAAGATTCTTTTTTTAAGTAAAAGAATGGAGTAATGAGTTTGAGTGAATTTACTATAGCTAAAACATTTCAATAGAAAATTAAAATGAAATACATTTAAATGTTCCTTGACAAATGATATAAACATTTCGTTTAACTATATATTTATTTTTTCAAAAAGTAGCATCATAATATAACTTTTTAATATTATCGAATGAATTGTGTACATTACAAACAATAAGAAACAAAAAGTGCATTTGCTCAGTGGCGGTTGTTTGGAAATAAATACACAAATAGATCAAACCGAGGGAGGAGCTACCTAAACCACTGTAAGGATTACAAAAACACCCGTTGTCCAAACAGATCCCAGAGAGGGTCCCTTCTTGGTAAAACCACTCTTTCTTTTCTTAGCTGGCCACGAGCGGCAAAATTTCAAAAAATTTCAAAAATAGAGAAAAAACAAACCGTTAATAATCCAACACCCAATCAAACCGCGCCACGTCATGAACCCACCTCACCCTTAACCAAACCCCAGTTTGATCAACCAAATATCTCAATCCCCAAATTACCATTATCTTTCCCCATATATACCCTCTCAATAATTCATCATCGCCTCCATCCAAAGGTTTCATCCAGAAGGCGTCTTGATAAACGTCTTCATCTCCGTTCGCTTTCTTCAAATCTTTTGTGTTTTTTGATTTCGAATCCAATCAGCGAAAATGAGAGAGTGCATTTCGATCCACATCGGTCAGGCTGGTATCCAGGTCGGAAATGCCTGTTGGGAGCTTTACTGCCTCGAGCACGGTATTCAGGTATCAGATCTGTCATTTTTCTCTTCTGTTTTGTGTTTTGATTTGTGTTATTTGAGTATTTTCGATAATCCCAGGATTATGACATTGGAAGCGTAGATCTGATAGATTTATTTGTTGGTCTTGTGATTTAGGTTTAAATCCGTGTATTTTGATTGTCATTTTTGTTTTGTTGCCATGAGTTTATAGCTTTCGGTTCTAGGCTGGCTGTATTCTGTTTTTTTATTTGTGTGATTCGATATATTGTTCTTGTTTTTTGATATTATGTTCGGTATTATACGGATTATGACTTTAGAAGTGTAGATCTGATAGATAAATTGGTTTTTCTTGTGATTTAACTTAAGATCCATGTATATTGATTGCCATTTTGGCTTTGTAGCCATGAGTTTATTGATTTCGGGTCTGGGATGGTTACTATTGTGATATTTTGTGGTGTTGAAAAACCTGTTTGGAACATTACTTCCTCGAGTATGGCATTTGGGAGTCAGATCTGTCATTTATGGCTTCATTTAGTTCAATTTTTGAGTTGTGTCTTTCAATTTCTTGTTTCTTTTATTTGATATTGACTACTCTGAAGTGTGCTGATATGTATATTGGTTTGTGTTAGATTTAACATAAATCCTCTGTTTATACTGCCATTTTGATATTGTTGTCATGAATTAATAAATCAAGCCTTTAGTCTGTTTTTGTACTTGATAAGGACTCATCTGAAGCATAGATCTGATGGATGTATTGGTTTATCGTTGGATTTAACATAAAATTCATGTGTTTTGGATGTCACTTCGGTATTTTATTTTCATGAAATGTTACACCTAGGCTTTAGGCTGGTTATTAATGTGATATTTTGTGTTGTTGCTCAGCCTGATGGCCAGATGCCAAGTGACAAGACTGTTGGTGGAGGTGATGATGCCTTCAACACCTTTTTCAGTGAAACTGGTGCTGGAAAGCATGTTCCTCGTGCTGTGTTCGTAGATCTCGAGCCTACTGTGATTGATGAGGTCAGGACTGGAACCTACCGCCAGCTCTTCCACCCAGAGCAGCTCATCAGCGGCAAAGAAGATGCAGCCAACAACTTTGCCCGTGGTCATTATACCAGTAAGTTACAGATCAATCTGTTTTTGAATAGTTTATTGCCTGGTCAATTAAATTTTAATGACAAATGCGTTTGTATGTCTCAGTTGGCAAGGAAATTGTTGATCTCTGCTTGGACCGTATCAGAAAGCTTGCTGACAACTGCACTGGACTTCAGGGATTCTTGGTTTTCAATGCTGTTGGTGGTGGTACTGGATCTGGTCTTGGATCCCTCCTCTTGGAGCGCCTGTCTGTTGACTATGGAAAGAAGTCAAAATTGGGATTCACAGTTTATCCCTCACCTCAGGTCTCCACATCCGTTGTTGAGCCCTACAACAGTGTGCTCTCAACTCACTCCCTCTTGGAACACACCGATGTTGCTGTGCTTCTCGACAATGAAGCTATCTATGATATCTGCAGGCGCTCCCTTGACATTGAAAGACCCACTTACACCAATCTTAACAGGCTTGTCTCTCAGGTGAATACTTAATGAATTCCTTAATTGTATTTGGTGATGTTTGAATTTGAAAGGCCTAAAATACCATCAGGTTCCCTAGGTTGTCCCTGAATTCCCCTCGCCCCTTTGAACTTTCAAAAGTTTCTCTTGCCTCAAAACTTGCACCTTAGCAGAAAGAGGGGTCATGAGGTGCAATTTAGACAAGTGTAGGGGGGTGAGAAGAATTTTTAAAAGTTCAGTGGTTCCTGACTCCATTATAGGCTGAAACTAACTGAGAATGCTTCTTTGATTCTGTAGGTTATCTCTTCCCTGACTGCCTCCTTGAGGTTCGATGGTGCACTTAATGTGGATGTTACTGAATTCCAAACCAACTTGGTCCCATACCCAAGAATCCACTTCATGCTTTCCTCCTATGCACCAGTCATCTCTGCCGAGAAAGCTTACCACGAGCAGCTCTCAGTCGCCGAAATCACCAACAGCGCCTTCGAGCCATCGTCCATGATGGCCAAGTGCGACCCTCGCCATGGCAAATACATGGCATGCTGCCTCATGTACCGAGGCGATGTTGTACCCAAGGATGTCAATGCTGCTGTTGCCACAATCAAGACCAAGCGCACCATCCAGTTTGTTGACTGGTGCCCGACTGGGTTCAAGTGCGGTATCAACTACCAGCCGCCAACTGTTGTGCCTGGTGGTGATCTTGCTAAGGTGCAGAGAGCTGTCTGTATGATCTCGAACTCAACCAGTGTTGCTGAGGTGTTCTCGAGGATTGACCATAAGTTTGACCTTATGTATGCCAAGAGGGCTTTTGTTCATTGGTACGTGGGTGAGGGTATGGAGGAGGGAGAATTCTCGGAGGCTCGTGAGGATCTTGCTGCTCTCGAGAAGGATTATGAGGAGGTTGGTGCTGAGTCAGCTGAAGGCGAGGATGATGATGGTGAAGAGTATTGAGCAATCTCTTGTTTGTTGAATGTACTACCTGTGTTTCTTTTTATTTGCAGTTTGTTTTGTTTTGAACTATGCTCTTATTTGAAGCTCTCTTTGCTTCCAAGACTTGTTTTTATATAATCAATATGAACTTCCCGTGCTATTACTATGTTGTCTGTTATTAAACTCTGCTTCGCTGTTAATTTATCAGTATCAAAATCTGTTGTCACGAGAAAAGCTTAAAATGTGACAGGAGTCTGAAGCTGTTTTTAGAGGTTATACTACATTCAAGGTGCCGTAGTTTTTCCTTGAAAATTGATGTTTTGAGCAAGGTTTTAGAGGTTATACTACATTCAAGGTGCCGTAGTTTTTCCTTGAAAGTTGATGTTTTAAGCATGGTTTTAAAAAGCACCAGTTGGGTGGGTGGTTGAGGCTTATAGGCGGATAATATTTTATTTTTATAATTATTAATAGATAAAAGTATAAATTTAATTAAAAAATAAATGGTAATAAAATAATTTAGCATATAAAAATAAAAATTTTAGTTAATTTTTATATAAAATATATTAATATTAAAATCAATTTTTTAAAAATAAAAATCCTCGTTAATTTTTTATAGTTTATAACGGATTATTTCTCTTAGATTTAAAATATAAATTGTATGGTGAGAATAATTTGTTGTACAGTAGTTTTACCAATTGTGCTACTTTTTTTAATATAAAAGTTGAAATATAATTATTATAGGTATTAATATCTTCAAAAATGGGAAAAAAATCGGACTAAGCGGTGCTCAGGCGAAAAAATCGAATTAGGCGGTGCCTAGGCGGCAATATGTCTACCCAGCGCCTGATAGCGTCCGAGCAATGAAAAGTCGGGCGACGAGCCTTAAAATAGCGCCTAAGCATTATCCAAGAGTTTATTATGGATTACTGTACTCGAGAATTTACCAATATTAAGTAAGCAAACCAACTGTAATGTTTAAATTATAAATAAAATACTTATAAGTTATTTAGGCAATTAAAATGCATACTGCAGAGTTAAAGATATATGTTCAAGTTCCCGCCTTTCATTCAGAGAATGAACCAGTTCAAGAAACCGAATTGAAAGGCTTGAAGGTTTTGAGATCAACAACAATGGCTCGGATGCAAGCAGAAGCCGAAACAAGTGAGACAAGCAAGCAAGCAAGGCTCAAAATCCTGAGCCATATCCAAGTGAAGGTAAACCGACCTATCTTAGCCTGCGAAATGTACATTTCCAACGGGAAATAGATCGTCAAAGGCCAAAACGACACAGCCCCGAGCAGCCCCAGAACACTGTTGAAAAAGGGGAAAATCATGGCAGTCACAGTTGTAGCCACCACATAGCATGTTCTCCATACTAACTTGGACACATTCAAATGGTAACTCCCACCAAATGGGGTTCGTATCATTTGCCCCTTCGTCAAGAACTTGCTATCCGGCCATTTTCGTTTGCACGAGTCTTCGACTAGCTCGAATATCGGCTGGCAAAACACCTACACATATACACCAACATATATCATATTGTTGTTTAATGGCCAAATGCATCATCAGTCCCTAAAGTAGTTCCATTCCCATTTCGCATGCTGCCCCCCTATACTTTGAAAATTCCTCATAGCTTGATTATGAACTTTCAAAAACTGCACTAGTTCGCCCCCTAAACGCCATGTGTCAGCTTCTTATTGGTTTGACTTTTCGAATATGTCATTCTTCTGATTTTTATCTCTCCGATAAAAACCTGACATGTGGCATCCACAGGCAAATTAGCTCATTTTTGCAATGTTGAGGGAGTTGTGATGACCTTTTCATAGTTCAGGGGCATTAGGTAGAATGGAGACAACTCCAGGGACCTAGTGATCAAACTAGAAGAGTCGATTGAAAGCAAAAATGTATGTTTGGTGACGAAAACCTGATAAGCTCCGACTAGATGGACGATGATGCATATGTTAGCGAAGTCAACAAGCCAATAGGGTTCGTAAAACCCAAAACCCGTGAGCAAATTTCCGGGTGCTCGATCTCCAAATGCTGCATAACCAAGTGTGCCACATAGCATGTAAAATACAGTGGTCACCAAGATTGCTATGAGCGAAGCCTTCTTCATTACTCGGTTTTCGGGTGGATGTGACTTTAAAGTGTCTTGAATCTCGATAAGGACTATAGAGTAAGCGAAAGCAAAAGCAATGTTCCCAATAGCTTGGAAAGTGTTCCATATTTTTTCAGTTCTGTTGACTTCCATTCCACTTGCTGCTCCAAGTAGGCTTGTTCTTACATGACCCTCTCCTATGTTTAAGCCAAAGCAAATGATCATTAATTACTTTAACTAATGTAATAAGATTTTTTTCTAATCTGTTAACTGTCGTTTGGTTTGCCAAATGAAATTAAGGCCATGTTCTTTTCAACTTTTGAAAGCTGAACTGAACAGAGCTGAGCTGAAATGGGTTGAATTGAACTGAACTTATTTTAGTGTAAATTTATAACTATGCATAGTTGAATTGAACTGCAGTGGACTGAACTGAATTGATCTGAACCATAGTTGTCAAATAGGGATTGGAATCAAGAATCGAAATTCAAATTTTGTGCATCGGGAACCGTGAATTGAATCGAATTGTAAGATTCAGTTCATGTTCGTAAAATTACAAAAACCAAACATTTAAAATGTTCAACTTAAAAGATTTTATTAAATTTTAGTCTAAATATGCAAGTTTAATGTTAAAAGAATTATGTAACCAAATAAGTACTTATAATTCAAACCTAATGCATATAATCCAAATAAAAGTTTCAGTCTATAGTAAGATATACTTAGTTTACCTTCGATTTTTTTGTTAAATGATCTAGAATTTGAAAAGTTGATGTTGAAAATGAATTATTATTTATGGTTAGATTTGTTTCAATTAGTATTCAAAAGACTTAGTTTCTACTTTTCCTACATTAGAGTTTAATTTTACAGCAAAACGTAGATGTAACACTTCTGTATACAACCGCTTCGGGGTTCCTCCTTGCTTCGGCGACTAATTGGTGAGGCAATCGACTTTCGTTACCTTGAGAAATCCTTAATTTCATCATCTTCAAAATAATGTGCTTCTACCATACTTTAATTTAGTAGAGATCAATCGATCGAATTGGTAGAATCGTAGGATTCGGGCGATTCGCTATTGAATTGTAAGATTCAGGATGATTTTAGATTCACCCTATAGATTCGAATCGATTTGGGGTTGAATCGAATCGAACATATCGAGAATCGTAGGATTATGATAACTATGATCTGAACTAAACTGAACTGCATTGAATTGTGGTCCAAGAGAAGAGGGCCTAAATATTGCGGAATAGAATAAGTCACTATTACACAAAATGGCAATGGCATCACCTCATTGGGGCCGATTTTCTTATGAATCGATCAATTCGGATTAGCCCTGATTTGGTTAGAAAATGTGGTTAGGGGGACTATATGTGGAGCAATTAGGCATAAATTAATACCAACCCCTCAAAATTTGGTAACTTGAACTCCATTAACAACCACTTATGAATCTTTTTTTGGATTACACCCACCCCAATGGGGTGCCGGTTCTCCTTTTGGCATCGGTTGTTTTAGGCCCGACTATGGGACATCGCGCACATTGGAATATATTAAGAATAGACGCCATTGTAGCTTTATAACCGATGTCATAGCCCGTTTTTCTACCAGTGATTATTCTGAATACCTATCTTATTCTGCTCTATTCCATTCTATTCTGGGAATCAAATGGCACAAAAGAGTAAATGAAATATGAAAACGAAAAACCTGCGAGTTTGGCAAGGGAAAGAGCAAGGCCAATGGAGGAATAAGCAAAGGACATAACAGCAGCAATAATGGAGAGGCCAGAAAGCTCATGGAAATTAGGAGTTTGACTTAGAATAATTTCTGTAATTCCAAATATTATCATGTACATGTTATTTGACTTGTGACATCCTGCTTCATGCCCTTTCTCATGGAAACAATTCGCCCTCGCCATCGCCCTATTATCATATATTACATTAGCGGTTGCAGAGTCAAAAGGTTAACAGTTCTAACCAAAAAAAAATACTATCAGCAACAACAAATAACAACCGCAACAGTAAATAATAACAACTAAATCAAGTATACCTGTAATCAGGATATTCGATCTAATTATTGTGAAAATTTCTGCGGCCAAAATTATACACATTATTTGTTCAACCCGATACGGCTAAACTCGAGTAAACGGTTTGGTTCAACTCTAAAATGTGTAGATTCCCGTAATATAAAATTAATTGGAGCATATAGGGTTTACTATAGAGTTACATCTACATAATGAGATTTATGTATTATAGCATAATGTTCAAGGTATAGGGAGTTCCCCAAGTCTATTTTGATACGGTCGGGAATAAAGAGAAGATTTACCGTATTCATAGAAACAGCGTGGTAAAAGTAATTTTTATTCCCATCTCATGGAGAAATCCGAGCTACAGTCAATCAAATGTGTCGAAACTAATATAAAGAATATACATGTAGAGGTGGGAGACCGCGGGTATTAACACCTGATCTCTTGACCCCTTCTAATATCGAAGGGGCAATATATCGTTTTTCTTTCCGACTTCGATTAAATGTGCACAAAATAATGAAAAGAAGATCTTTGTATGGCAATATAGTCTCCTTTACTTCCAATTATTAAAAGAAAAAAATGCAATTATTCATGGTAATGGACCAAAAGCATAACTGTTTACAGGTTAGGCTATACCTTACAATCATTTTTTTTTTGCTTTATTTAAAAGTATGCCTATTTGCAACCATTTCTGATTATTGGGTAAAATATTTTAAAAAATAAATAATGAATAAAAAATTTTAAAATATAGAAAATTTCATCAACATTAACTATATATAAAATGAAAAATTAAATAATGGAATTAAGTTAGAAAAAAAAAAGTTGTAAAAATAATGGAAAACAATAGCAAGGGAAACTTACGCCATGCTAATAGAAGCAGTAATGGTGTATCCAATAGAAACTCCAACCATGTTTACATACTGAGATAGCCCACATAGCTTATACTTCATTCCTCCTGTATTTACCGTAATACGAATTCCGATCAAGAAAAAGTACTTATGAAAAAAGTTAATGCGAAATTGAACCGTTGTTTGACTAAAAGTTACATTAAATAGAAAGAAAAATCTCTATCTGCACAAGATGTAGTTTGAACCTGAGAACCCTAGATGTCACAAGTTCAGTCTTAACCAAATTATTACTTACGAGTCATGTAAAAAATAACAAAGCGAGTAAAATATGTTTATATCTTTGACAACAAAATATTTTGTTCAAATTTCAGAGATTTTAGATTTTAAAATATTATGAAAACACGAAAAGGTCAAAAGATCGAAAATAAAGTTTCCACGCTACAAATATACTTATAACTTTTTACCAAAGCAGGTTTCTTTGAGAACGATAAAATGGAATAATTGCAATTATTCAAAACAAAATATAAAATGTCACTTCGCCGTGAAAAAGTAAAATATTTCTTATATCGGTGAAACTATATATCCTAAAGTTATAAATGAATGCTAATATGGTATCAAAACTGCTATAATGTTCGATATCGTTAAACCAATTCCAATTTTGAGACACCTGATGATAATTCACGTGAATTAACTCGTACCTAGATGAGCTTTCACAGCAGAGATGTAAGTTGAGTTTCTAGAACCAAGAAGAGGGCCGGGAAACCTGTAACAATCTGCAAGTAAAAATGAAGAAAAGCCAGAAATCACAGCAAATATCAGAAGACAAAGAATTCCAGGTATCCATCCCAGCTGCGCAGTTGCCCATGCCAGTGACAGTACTCCCGACCCTATCACCGCTGTAATTATATGCGCACTTGCCGTCCACAATGTCCCTATATCCACCACAATTTAAACATTCATCAGCATCTGGAAAGCATTCTGCACTCACGCATTGTTTAGGATAGAGTCGTACTCCGCGGTCTAATTTATAGACAGCCTACCCTGACACACATGTCAGTGTGACTGATTTCATAACTCGAACCTAAACAAAGACTTACAGAATAAATAAGAGAGCTCGCAAAAGACTCACCGCTTCTCTTCGAGCGACCATCATCATCGGTTTCATAAATCGTCATTAATGGAAGCAAGTTTGATAATTCAATTGAATTTTGTAAATGAATTGGAAATGAAAATGGGAGTATTTCTTCTATATATAGCAGGTCACCATATTCACAGACAAAATCACTAGATGCGTTGCAAAATCTATTCTTTTAAATTCCAGATTTTCTTTTTTCCTTTTCAAAAAAGTTTTGAAGATAAATAAATAATTACATTGACCTTTTTATTAAAATATTATACATTTTTGTAATTTATAATTTCGTCACATGCTATTTATAATTTATAATTTCACATTTATACTTACACATAACAACTGTAATTTTCATATTCTTAATGTTATCGAATCCATGAATTATATGTGTTTACTTTCGTAAGCTAAATTTTCTTAAGGTATGATATAAATTTTTAGGTTAATGTTGAATTTGTTTTTCCTAAAAATTGATAATAATAATAATTAAGTAAAAGTAATAAATTAAAAGGGAATCTTTCTAAAGCAACATTTGGCTTATTGAATATAGATAAGCTGCCATATGTTATATTTCACAATCTGACTTTTGTTTTCCAATGAAATCAGATTTTTTTTTAATTTTATACTTTTTGCATTGGAGGACAAAATTTGCTTGTAAATTTAGTTTACACCTCAAAGTTTGTATAAATTATGGGACTATAAATTATAAAAAGGCAAATTGTAGAAAATGCCCGTCACCATTCTCATTCATTAAATATTCTAATTGTAAACTTATTTATTATATGCCTTTTTTTAATAATTGAATTCATATATTTAACCTTAATAATTAACCATAGTTTGGTTCAACCAAAATCAAGCTCTGTATTCTTCAAATAAATCTATCGTTCTCCTCCTCCTTGCTCGTCTTCTCCCCCACCTACAATTTGCTTCCCCTCTTGTCCTCGTCTTCAACTAGCGATCTATTCTACATCCTTGCTCATCTCTTCGCCGCAATCTCCCTCTTCCCAATTCTATTTCTGGTGCAATTACTCTTATTATTGTTCATTTTTTTTTCACCCTTTTCTTCCTCTCCACTTCTCACTCTCATTCCTATGATAGCCTTGGTGACTTTGTAAGATCATCCTCTTCTCTCACAATTACATATCTACTCTCCTCTTTTTCGTTTATACAATTTTAAATTGATTGATTTTAAAGGGATTAAGTGGAGGATCAGAAACGTACCGATGATGTGGGAGTACTGGTACTGGTACTGGATGATGGATTTGAAGTTCCAAAACTAGTAAAAGAAGGTTTTGATGCACATGATATAAATGAGGTTAGAAATTCATTCATGTTTGATTAATTTCAATTTCGATTATTTTTATTTGGATCAAATTTTTAAACATTAGCTAGATGACATTTTTCAATTAATTAGGTATTTCTAATGTTTTTATTTGGATCAACTTTTATTTTATCGTTCCATTGTGTTGTGCTTCTGATTGACATATTTGTCTAGTTATTTTCATTAGTTTCCTATTTCGTATTTTACTACATACAGTCACTTTTATCATTAGTATTTCTTTATTTTCCATTTTGTATATTGTCATATGTATACTGTATATTTTTTATTGCCATCTGCCATCATTTATGTTTTTTTTCCTGACAGTATAGTTGACCAATGCATTGGATCTTCTGATGATACATGCAACCAACCAACACTCATTCCTGTTGATAATTCTGATGCAATTGATGACGAGACTCAGTTCATAGACTTCCTTACATCTTCCACAAGGAATGAGATGAATAAGCTTATTCACGCTGTTTATGAGCAAGGTGGTACTAGTGTGACTGACATAACCCAATCTGCTACAATAAGAGAACTTGTCCATGTGCTTAGTTCGAAGATTCTGATTTGGTTAAGCTTAGTTCAAAGATATTGATTTCTTAAGCTTGTCTTATGATTATGTTTTATACTGATTTTAAATTGCAATTTTATGGTCTGAGATACATTATTTTTTTCCCGTATATTAGCAATATACAGTTTCTGTACTTTTTGTATTACAGCTAAAACTACTTGAAATGCGTTAATTATGATAAACACGTACATCTTTGCCTTTTGTTTAATCATTTACTATATGTTTTCATCTTCGGTAACTTGTATACAACTTTTGCTTTATGTATATCTGCGATATATACATTGAACCTGCTTCTGAGACTTGTGCCTTGGACCTTCGCCTTGATATGTCGAGAACTACAAATGCTATCATTGCATTTCTATTTGAGATGTGATATTAATGAGTTTCACACGTATTTGAAATGGCGCCTGATATTGCACCTTGACCCGTGCCTTTTGCCTTGTACAATCATATTATACATTTTATTCAATTCCTATATCATCATAGCTCATTTATGAATTATAATTCCTGAATGTACTTTGACCAGTGCCTTGTGCCTTGTACAATCATAGTATACAGTTTATTCAACTCGTATATCATCAATTGCATCTGAGATTGTGCCTTGACTTGTTCCTTATGCCTTGTACAATCATAGTATACAGTTTATTGAACTCGTATATCATCAATATACACATTTTTGTTAGAACAATATACATCCGTATACAGTTTACCTTTATCTATTGCAACAATTCATAACTTAAATAATAATTGCAATGTTTTATTCTACACAAAAGACTGTTACAATGTTCTATGTTTCAAACTAATATCATTAAACTGCAGCAGCTTCTTGTGAATCTTAAACGCAGGGTGGTCCACGAATATCCGAATATTGTGCTTCTGAAATTTATATAGATATTCCCGGGCATATTGGCATTGACATGAATAATGTCGTTGTCTGATTCTATCATTAATCTGGTATTCCACATTTGTAAAATTCTGGTGTTGTAAACCAGTGATGACAACTGCAATTCATAAATAAGTTAGTATGCATTTTTAATATACAGACATTTTTAAAGATCTAACATCATTAATATGATAATAAATGTATATCAATATACGATTGTCAGTATATAGTTTAATTTATGAGTCATGTACATTAGTTGGCTTCCATATTCTAAATAAAAGGGATATCAGTATGCAAATAATGTATATCAATATACACACTGTTTACATAATAATATACAGAATTCAACATGTCGCGAATTTCAATGTAATTTTATTTGGAATGAGGTATATTTCATCTACATAATAAGTATCTTTAGGGGTAGATATCTATACTCTACATTTTTAGCAAAAATGGTTCATGTTTGCTCAACCTAGGGTTTTATTATCGCGAGACATCAATATTGTTCATGCGTGCATAGTATCTTTTAGGGTTATGCACCTATACTTACACCGTTACCAAAATGGTTCATTTTGCCTACCCTAGGTTTTTAGTATTGTCATGCATTAATATTGTCCATGCGTGCACTCTATTATTTAAAGGGTAGACGTCTAACTGTACATCATTAGCAAAAGGGTTAATGTTTGTGCAACCTAGGGTTTTAGTATCGCCGGGATTAAGTACTATTCATGGATGCATAATATCTTTTAGGGGTACTCATGCTTAAACATTATTTATGCATGACGATAAAACCCCAGGCTGAAAAAATGAACTATTTTGCTAACAATGTACAGTATAGATGCCTAACCCTAAAAGATACAGTGCACACATGAACAATATTGATGCACGTACAATATATTTTGCAACGAATTACGGTAATAGCTGCAATTCATAAATAATTTAGTATACAGTTTTAATACACAGACCGTTTTAAAGATCTAATATCATTAATATTATAAGAATTGTATATCAATAAACGATTATCAGTATACAGTTTGATTTATGAGTCATGCACATCAGTTGGTTTTCACATTCTAAATAAAAGAGATATCAGTATGTAAATAATGTATAGCAGTATACACACTGTTTACATAATAATATACAGAAATAAACATGTCATGAATTTCAATATAATTTTATTTGGAATGAGTTATATAATTTACATTAATATATAATTCTTTGGAAACTGTATATTGGCAATATACAGATTGTATATCAATATTCTTAAGAAAATATAAGCAGCCATATTTTACTGACATTTACATAAGATTGTATATCAATATTCTTAAGAAAATATACACAACCATATTTTTGCCTTCTTACACATGTATATTGTGGTGCCAATATATACAAAAAATGAATATCAATATACATTTGCCAATTTACAATGACTTACCTCATTTATTGTTATTTATTGGGAGTCATGTTCATTTAGGATAAACATCTCATTAAGTATTACACAGATATACAAGGTGGTGGCAATATACACAACAATTATATATCAATATACATAATCCAATATACACATGCATACCTTTTTAGGTTAAACTTTTGATTCAGTGATCATATTTTCAAAATTTAGAAAACCGAATTCCACTAAAAATTCATAATACAGCCTTATAAATCGTTTTTTACAATTACAACATGCAGAAAATCTAATTCATAGGATTACCTCTGATTTTTTCTCTCTTCCATTCTCCTTGCAGTTGAAATCCTTGTTTTCATCTAAGAAACCCAGCAAACCCTTTAGAACGAAAATACAACTTGAAGAAAAATTGATATTGTTGATGAAGAGGGGGAGAAGAGCGATAATGAAGAACGAAACCTTAAGAACGGAACTGTATATTGTTGAAAATCCGTATGCAGTGACGATTGAAGGTTGAAATCGATGGTAATAGCTTTTTAGAACAGGTTGGAGGCTGCGATTTTTGGAGAAACATCGTGAATCAGAGGAGGGGTGGGGGAGGAAATCAACTTTGAAAGAGATAGGTAACTGCTTTGGGGTTAATTTTGAATCTGGGGTATTAATCAAACTAAAATGGTATACAATAAATATATTTCATAAAAGCGGTATTTAATAAATTACCAAACTCCAATTGAATTCCTATTCTCTAAAGGGGCATTTAGCTAAGTTACCCAATAAAAATTAAGGGCACTATATGGGCTTATTTACCATGGGACTAAATCTTGTAATGAGATTATAAAGGCCCTTTATGTTTAGTTATATCCAAAACTAGACTTGTTCATGGGCCGAAAAGCCCATCAATGATGAGGCTCAAATTGTTAGCCAAGCCTAGGCCCATCATACAAAAACCCGAAAAAATAAGACCAAAATGAGAAAACGTATTTATATGCCAGGTGACCCGAGCCACTATATAAATTTTGTTTATGAAAAAACATAATATAAATGTTTCCTTGGTAACAAAAAAATATAATATGATGATATGTATGATATAATACATAAATAAAAATTAAATAGTCAATATAAAAAGTTAAATTAATACTTGTAATTGACGTACTTGAGGTTTGTATTTTACCAATAACATAAAATCTAGGCAAAATGCATCATCTGTTCCCTCACCACTCAACACGTCTCATTTCATTTATTACTCTCCGGAACTATAAATGTCCAAGTAAGCCCTTCAACTTTCAAAAGGTGCTTCACTTTACCCTTAGCACCATACATTAAACTTCTGTTTCATTTAACTTTTTAAATATGTTATTCTCCCGATTAATTATCACCATCAAACAACCACCAAGCATTACTATTTCATTTTATTGCATTCCTTATCCGAAAAACGAATTGACCCTTGTCGAAAATCTATCATTCAAAAGTAGAATAAAATCGAACAATATCTTAATTTCATCACTTAAGTAAACTAGAAAGCACAAAAATATAGAAATATGCAGACTATATATACCGTTAAGGCGTTTTTGCAGATAGGTACAAGTAACAGTATTGTATATTTACAAGGGAAAGAATTAGCAAGTGCACAACTTACAGAAATCCATGGCAGATTCAAGAATCTTAGTACATTCGATTTTCGTGTTCATTTTAAACTTGGAGCTATTTGCGATATTCTTTCGTCTTCCAGAAGTTCGTAAGGATCAACATATTGTGGTGATGATCTGGCCATATCAGTTCCGTCGTGGACAAAATCTGATCCAAAAAACTGCCAAATGTAAAAGAAAACAGTTAGACTCGGATTACAAGAAGTCTAGATTCTAATAGGTTCAAACTAAATTTCGTCGAACTTAGAAAAAATGTAGTTTCGACTATGACACTATATATCATATATGAAATGAGAGCAACATAAAAATACAACAAGGAATTAAAAATCTTAGATCATACATTGTAAGTGACTACGTTAAGAACAAAAACAGAACGCCCAAACGAATAGAATGAATATTGTCATGGAACCGTTCGACCTAAAAGCTTAAGCTGATAGGTAAGGCCCTATCGTAGTATTTATATTATTCCTGACAAATACTATAATATATTAATAAACTTTCTGGAAATGAGAATCTTTAGAGAAGAAAAATACTTTCCATTAGCATATTCTCTATCGAAGTAGCACGAAAATAAGTAGCTATATCCAAACCAAACCAAACAGTATGATGACAAGGTATGAAGTACCGAAATGTCAATGTGTTTCTTTACTACAACAACAACAGCATTACCCCAATGCCTAACAAGACCCCAATGCCTAACAAGGCTCCCGCACAAGCGAGGTAAGGGGGGGTCGGGTGTACAGTTTGACCGAAATGTCAATGTGTTTCTTTCAACACCAAAGATTCATTCTTAATCAAAAGAGCCAATCTAGGCCACATTAAATATGCTTATTCTACTTGAAGAAAATCTATTGTATTACTGTTTGCAGTAATTGCATTATTCTGTATTTCATTACTTCCGGGAGGAGTATTTGACTTACTAAGATTATAAGTTTTCCTTTAATTCCCTTTCCGTTTTGTTCTTGTTAATCTAGGTCCAATGGCTACATTAGCCATAATCGTGATACGTTAACAATAATAATAGCTGTAACACAGGTATACGCTCTTGTTCTAAGTTCATGTGACAAAATATCAGTTGATTATATCTCCCACTAGTTTCGAAAACTGTTAAGTATTTCAAAATACTTGAACTATAATAGATGTAACACAGGTATCAGGTCTTGATCCAAATTCATGTGAAAACAGATCGAATGATTATATCTCCCACTAACTTCGAAAACTGTTACGGATTTTATCTGACTTCTCCAAAGCAGCTAACATTTTGAGCTACGATAAACAAAGTATTAATCTGGAAATCGAAATCTTGACACGATACAACCATAGTTGTTACGGGCGCGCCTCAGGCGCAAGGCGCTCGAGGCTCGGGCCAGCGCCTCGTGGAGGGTTAGGCGAGGTGAGGTTCATTAGGCGCGCCTATGTGCGCCTCGGATGCGCCTCAATGAAAAAATGAAGGTTAGCAACTAATATTTATTGCACTTTTTTCTATATGCGCCTCAAGTCCCTCGGGCGCGTGCCTCGCGCCGGTGCGCCTGGCGCCTCAGTAAAAACTATGGATACAACTACTTTGTATAATGTTGCAAAAAAGCTCTGCAACTGCAACTTAATTCGGTTCAATAATTGTAAAACCAACACTTAAGACATCAAAAGATGGGTTAGAACTCACAAGGTAGAGTGCAGAAAAGAATCCCACAGTAATGAAAATCAACGGCCAAAACGCCAAGAAAAACGTTCCTCCGAGTGTAAGCAAAAGTCTGGCACGGGGAATCAAGCCCTGAAACAGAAGGAAAATAAGTAGAAACTATATTGTATGTGCATGAGCCCAATCCAAAAGCAATCAAAGCTTAGTTTCAACAGAAAATATGAACAAAGTCAAAATAAACCACCAGTCCACCACGACAAAAATAGAACAATGTGGCCAATACGGCATTTAAATGGAACAATGTGGACAAGAAAAGTAAGGGTCATACACTAGAGTTAAAGCACATTTGTTGCACATAGCTAGTAAAGGTATTGGCATGTGCAATAAAATCACAAGACATGACATAACAACTACTCCCTCTGATTCCGAAAACTAGTCATTCTACACATTGTTCTTCTGCTCCTTTTACTTGTCATTCTCTATTTTCAATGTAAACTTTTACTCCTTTCTCCCTATTATACCCTTATTAATTGTAGCTCAATCCCAATACACATATTACTCAATCAATGCTAATTTAAGGGTAAACAAGTAATTTTATACCCTCCATTAATTACTTCTTAATTTGTGAATTTCTCTAAAGCGACTAGTTTACGGAACCGGAGGGAGTATTTTGGATTTGTTTTGTTGTTGTTTTTAATTGATCAAATGAATACGAATGATATGGATTTTATTATACTCCCTCATTTTTTTTTAACTGTCGCTTTTGAGCCAAGTAAATTTTTTTAATAAGTGTCACTTTCAATTTCCATTGCAATTGTTTGAGTAACTTTCCTATTTTGCCTCTATTTAATGCGAAATTGAAAATGACAAAAGATAACAAAGACCAATCATCTTTTCAAACAATTATAAGTCTTAGGGGTATCTTAGTACTTTTATTCTCTTAATTATTGTTTTCTTGTTATTGGCAAACTTACCAAAAGCGACAGTTAAAAAAAAGGAGGGAGTATATTGATATATTTATGTTTGACAATTTATTTTAGTTGTCATATCCTAGCCATGTCCAAATGCATATTTTTTTCCAAATTGCCGTGTCCGTGTTTCTGTGTCGTGTCCGTACAACCTAGCTCAAAACTGATGGGATGACTGCATTCAAATGATTTTGTGCTTGATTCTATTCAATTTGAACTAAATTAACTCTAATTTTAAAAACAGAAAACCTAAATAAAGCTTGACATCTAAGATCAGAGTGAAAAAGAAAGAGCTATACAACCTCAAGGCCTTCGCTGTTCAATGCCATGGATCGTTCCCTTTGATTAGCAAGGCTCTGATCAAATTCAGTAGAGACTGAATTCCTCTTGAAGAAATCTCTAGCCTCATCTCCGATCTTCATTTCAGAACTGCTTTTCGCAGACTCTTCAAGCAATGAAGTCGGAGTCATTCCTCTCCTCTTCAATTCCTTCATAAACAAGGATTCCGGCGGTTCATCACCTGAAACAACAACCAAAAAGAACCTTCAACAACAAGTCCGAAACACATAACCGAAAAAACTGAATCAAAATTACCATTGGTTTGACTATCTCCATCTCGCAATGAACACCTAATCCTCAAGTTCGATATCCGTACGCATCTTCTCAGGCTAAATCTACTGTAACTCTTCAATCGAATAACTGTTTTCCGGCAACCGGGAAAATCCGATCGGGAAACGGAGACCGGAGAGAAATTAGATTTGAGCAAGTAGAAAGAAGCCATGGTTGCGTTAGGCCGTGTTTGGCATGAGAGCTTGAAGTGATTGGGAACTTTTATTGAACCGCCATGGAAGTAGAGTTCAGAGGAAGAAAGGAATTTTGTCACTGGGTGTGGTTTTAGGAGGCGTATTTTAGCATGGGAGGGTTGTGGGGGACTAAATTGCGCGGGGACCAGTTGGGTTTTGTGGCCTAGGAAGTGAGTGACGTCGCGGTTGGAATTGCCCACACAATTCCAGTCTCTACAAGATTGAAGCAAAAGCCTACACAACCAAATTCCATTTATATAAATTATTTGAGAATAAATTTATATATAGTACTGATAATTATTGATTTAATTGAATATAAGTTAAAAAAAAGTAGGACCTTAATTTACGTTCTCTCGTAATACAGTTTAATTTAATTTATTGTAGTTCACTTTAGTTATGCGTAGCTGTAAATCTACAATAAATTAATTTCAATTCAGTTTAATTCAATTAAATTTAGTTTAATTCAGTCCACCTTTAAAAGTTAAAAAGATTAAGGTGATTTTTTTTTATAATATAAAAAGATTAGGGTTTTAATTGAAGTTAACTCGATTATAAATGGATGGTATGGTTGGTAAAATTTTGTCTATAACTATTTAGACCCTTTTATTTTTTACTTATATTCAGTCCGGTTCAATTCACTATTTATCAGTATTATATTATATTATATTATATTATATATATATATATATATATATATATATATATATATATATAAATTTGTAGGTTGAAAAATAATAGAGCATAGGTGGTAGCCAATCAACTCAAACTAGAATTGCCAACTTTAGCATGTGAGGTTGAAAATAACACTCATGTCTCAAATGTTCATTGTTAATAATTTACTTTGTTTTCATTTTTTTTTATGACTAATCATAGAAGGCTAACGGCACCATACACATAGTCCAAAAATCACTAAAGTTTAGAATAAATATCAGTAAGTTTATCACAAATTATTGCAGTCTAAAAATAGTAATTTGCCATCAAACTATAATTATAAATTCATTTTCTGTAATTCTTTACTATTTATAGAAAGATGAAAAAATTCCTTATCATTCCGAATAAAACATCTATCAACCTGTAGCTCGATTGGCTAAGCAGATAGAGCAAGTTGAAGGAGAACAAGGTTTAAATTCCACTAAATACATTTATTGGAAGGAGTGAGGAGCCTTAACTATTACTAAACTCCGAATAAAATTATCTCAATGAAAATACTTATAAATATTATAAAAAAATACTTATAAATATTAAAAAAAATAAAGCATCTATCATGGCCTCATCTAGCAAGTAGTAGCAACTAACATTTTTTTAAAAATGAACAAATCGAACGATTTAATCACTCAAAGAGTTAATTCCAATTAGGTGCCCATTGAAAAGGATATCGATTTTAAGCATTCTTTAATGTATTTTGTATTTATTTAGTTCGGTTATGAAATCTATCAACCTTTAGCTGGTCTAGAGGGATGAGGCGCTAGATCTCTTAAATATCTTTCTGTTGTTGCAAGTTTGATCTTTGGAGATGTGAATGGAGCAAATTGAGTTAGGAGGGTTGCCCCTATATGGGCCTCTGAAGTACCTAATCTAGATTAGTCGATTAGTTGACTCGATATCAGATAGTGAAAACCCAAAAAAAATATGGGTTGATCAACCTTACCATGGTCTCTAATATTCGAAACGTAATGCGAATGAGACGTATATTAAATCAACACCTTCAGTGGTTCGAAACTCGACATCATACATACCTATTCGGTGCAACAGCAAGTGAGCATAAAATCTCGTATTGAATTTGTTGGTTTTACACATTCTAACATTTGTTTTCTTTTTATTTTCACATATTGAATTAAATCAATTATAATGCATAGGTTTATAAAGGATGGAGAGCTTTTGAAAGTTGAAATTTATCAACAGCTTGTCTCAATTTTCTTAAGCTGATCTAAATTTTAAGTTCGAGTCATATGGACACTTAGCCAATCATTGACCAATAGTTCTAAGTAAAGTGTTTAATCATCAACGCTTACTAATTAGTCAACAACACATTAAATTTATAAAAAAAAGACTAAACATTGGAATATATATACGAGATCACCGTACCTCTTAAGCAAAATATACGAGATGTGCATACATATGATGAAAACATTGTTAAATCCATAATCCATCGACCACATCTTTCCAATAAACTAGCATCAATATTGCATAACAATTAGTGCCCTTAAAGGCTGGAGTCAAAAAAATTTAATGATTTTTGAGATTTGGTAGTTTTAAGCAACAAAAAATTATTTAAATATAAAAGAAAATGTTGTTATAACAGGGTCAAAGGATGGGTAAAATTCAACGCAAAAAGCAAAATTTGAAAATTAAAAAGAGTAAAAACTAATTAATTCTTATTTTTTATAAAAAAAAATCCTCAAAATCTTGTAAATCCAACTATTTCACTAAAAAATATCAAAGTATCCATCATGGAATTTGGTAGGCGAAAACTTGAAATTTGAATATATTTGAGGTTCATATTCAATAAATGGTCCATATATCTGGGCCATTTTGGGCCTTTTCCAAAAATTTGAGTACCAAACTTTTTACACAAATTGACAAATTTAAGTGATGATTCCTGGTATTTTTAATTTATATATAGTTCAATTCAATTTAATTTAGTATTACATATATATAAATTTATACTGAAATAAGTTTAGTTTAGTTCAATTCAATACTACTACTTATAAGTTGAAAATAACAGGGCCTTAGGGTTTAAATTCCAAATCTCAAGGGGAGGTGGACTATACCATGTATTTGTTTTCTTTAAAATTTTCTCCATCTTCACATACTCTCTAACTCTTTATAAGCTTTTTTTTTCTTTGGAATTTTTTCGATTTTAATTAATTAATTTTAAGTTATAAGTAGCTTATAAGCTAAAAGTTATAAACCTGTAGTTGTAGTTTATCTTTAAGTGCGTTATAAGCATTATGGTTTGATCAATAAATGAAAATGTTATATCCCTATTTTCATTATGTACATTTGATAATCTATCTTCTTTGCGTGTATTTCGTGATCCTTTAATAGTTTATACAATTTATAAGTTGCTTATAAGCCAATTTTAAAAATGCATATTTTTTTAATGTACTTTTAAGTTCTGCCGCTAAAAAACACAATAATTTTGGAGATAATTTCACTCATCTTTTTCATTTTCTACTCCAAAAAAAACATTTCAATTGAAAGCAAATATCTTACCTTATTACAACACCTAAAAGGACAAATGGAATAAAAAAAATCTCAAACTATGCTTTTAAAGTTGGGTTATTATTTACCGTCCCGTATTTATTTAAAACGTTCGCGCTAATGTTAATAATATCCTTAATAAAAGATACAATTAGATAAAAAGTAAATAAAAAATTTTCATTAAGGATATTATTAACATTAATACGAATATTTTTAAATAAATATGACAGTATTTAATAATATTTTTTAAAATATGGGTTTTATCAAAAGTCAACAGGGTATTGAGTTATGTTGACTAAATTGACATTTTTAGTTGATAAACTTGGAATATGAGTCAAAATCTACCTTACCATTATGAAATAATATTGACTTTACAATATTCATTAGTATCACATTCTTCACGTGTTGTATTTAAAGTTTATGTTCATTTTTTATTTTCTTCATTTTTATCAAATAATTAATTATTTATGTGGTGTTGTTTTATTGAAAGTTTCAAACCATAATATATGCCTGGTTGATTTCTGACATCACACTCAAAGCAACAAGGCTATAGGTTTCTTTGTATAATGTCAACGGGTAATAATAATAAATTAAAATTTTTACAAAATAATTTGCATTGACTAATTGGTTTGATTTTTTTTTCCTCCGTCAATTTTTAAAAATTTAGGACTCTAATTGAATAATTAAAATAATAAAATATTTATTATATTATTAAAATAATTAATTTATTTTTTATATTTTATATAAAAATTATTTTTTTTCTTAATTAGTATTCATAATTAATTATCTTCCTCTAATTAATATAAGGTTAAATTAAGAAAAGTATTATAAAAAATACATTAAAATTTAAAGCGTCAAGCTTTTAAAAAAATAAAAAAAATTTAAAACATCAAACTTTTTAAAAATAAGGGTAATATAAAACTAAAATTTTCTCACACAATTTCTATAGGAGTTTTGGAAGTGAGACCTCTTCTAGTATTTAATTTAATCTAAATTTATTTATTTTTAATTATTTAGGATTAATGAGATTGAATTTAGAATTATATTTTATAAATTATTGAAAATAATTGATTGGTCCGTAAGTGTGCCAATTTGGTTAAAGGATTCAATCTAATTGGTCAATTGGGCTTAATTGGAAAATAATTAAGTTAAAGGACTTTTTTTTTAAATTTAACTCATTGGACTTACAATGATAACAAATAAAAACCATATAACACCCCGTCCGTATAAAGACTCGAACATGTGAACTCTAGGATCACAGTTTCAAACCTCAACCATTAAGCTAAATATTTGCCACTAATTAAGTTAAAGGACTTAATTGAATTAGGCATGGACCTGATTGTAAATATTATTTCCATATAGGCCAAACATGATATTTGTCATTTTTTTCCTCTATAAATAGACGTTAGTGGGAACGAAATACAGTTGATGAAATTTCGATTTCTCTCTACAATATTTCTCTCACCTAGGTTTTCCCTACGATCGAAATTCTCTCGAATCATTCGTTATTGATCTTTGATGCCACCGAAGTCGTGAAAACATCTATTCTCTGACATACCATGAGATAGATTCGATTCGGCGTACAAATCAGCGTTGTTCGATCTTCAAATTTGATCCGTTCTTTGAGTTGGTACAAGCTACTCCATAATTAAACCAAGTATTCAAGATATTGTTTCAACTTGATGCTCTCCTCATGAAGCACTAGCATATTTATTGAATTGTTGAGATAAATCAATATTCTCAATTCGATTCTATTGAATTTATAATAGAATTTGTAAACAATTTCAACCCGAAAAAGCTAGAAAAAGGAGTACATTATTTTTTGTATAAAAAAGATCCCCATTTCTCAAAAAGTATACTAATTGTCCTTTTTCACAAATCATATATTTCTTTTCAAATCCAACTCAATATAATAATAATAATAATAATAGTAATAATAATAATAATAATAATAATAAGAAATTGTATATCAAGTATTATTATTAGGGAGGTTTTTGAACCTCATTTTCTGCATAAATTCTTGAGAATTACATGACAAAGAATATTATGGGCTAAAAAAATTAAGAAGTCATATAATACTCTTGATAAAAAAAACAAGTATTAATAAAAATTAATAAAGAAAATACAAGGCATGTGAAGCATTTCGAGATCCATTTAGATATTTTTAAATTTTAATTGTTTTAAAAAAGTATTAATTGTATCATAAAATGATTTATATACACTTTTTTTACAAACCACCTATTTTTTCATTTTGATAATTATGTTTTGAGTTTAATTTCCGTTAAAACTACTTACCTCTCCATGTAGATGTTTTTATCGAAATTGAACTAAAATTTTTCGTTGTTTGCTATGTTATATAGGATTTTATACCATACTCCGGAAGCATGGTATAAAATTCCATGTTATATATTGAAGTATGACCAATTATAAGATTATATTTTTGCTTATTGTTCTATTCAACTCTTATGCAACATCATAATATAACCAAGTGTGATTTTATAACACAACAGGTATATTAAAATATCACAATTCAAAAACATATATCTACTAAGAAAACTAATATGGGCAAGTAGTTGATTAATGTAGAAATATAATATCAATATATTATATATAGAGTAAAATGTAATTAAGTATATTTTTTTAGTATAGAAAATGTTTTCAGAAAATGCAGCGGAAAAAATATGATCGAGAACTGCATATTATTAGTCAGGTAACGAACTACATCTTATAAGAGAATGTTACACGAACCACAAACTAAAGTAAAATAGAGACAAACAGAAATAAAAGAGAGGGACGTTGCTCTACACTTCTCTTCATTTTAATGTATGCACATATATATAATATGTGCATACTAGTGGGCATCCGACAACCAATTAATTGTGGTTGTTGGATGTCAACAATTACTTGCCCTATCGGGCAGGTAATTGTTAATTTTATTTTTATTATATTATATTTTAAACCCCTTAACTTTTATTCGGTTAATATGTACTGATATATTCAGTCTACTTTAGATTACACCGATACAAATACGGGTGTAATGGGTCTAAAGCTAACACCGAAATGAATCACACCTGTACTGGTACGGGCGGATTGGGTCTAAAATCCAATATCTCCCACTCGCACGTAACAGAACAGATCCATTACTTTTTGTCTCCTTCATACTCGCAAATAGTTTGTGCGACCAGCATACCTTGAGAGCTCTAATGCTATACACTTGTTGGAGATATATAACAACTCGATGAAAAATACCGAAGCGTTGTATGCCTTATCCTAGATTCTATATCACATCCCCTGTAATTATTTGATCTCTACAGTTTTCTATCATCATAGCTATGCACACATGCATAACTACCTGGGTTGTGAAGCATAGAAACTTAAGATGTGAAGATTTAGTAATCTTCCCCTTGTACTGTATTCCTTCCATCATAATCTAACTCGCTTGTCCAATCGGGCTTATCCAAGGTCGAATCATACTTGACCTTCTCAGAGTCTCCTTCCAAAACAGGCACATTGGACTATACTTCCAGAATAAGTTAGGGTCCTAAGGATAGCAAGCTAACAAAATCATAGTTTTGTTGTGTGAGTCTCACACTAGGAAAAGCTGAGATCATTTCTTTTCCATCTCATGGTCGATAAGCACACATGGTATGAAATCATGCGTTATGGTGTTCTTTTCTTTCCATTTGAAAGAAGCGCATGTCTCATTAACACCATACAAAAGAATCAGTTAGATGTGCCAAAACATTTAACTTTAGTTCGCTTACTTTATGAACTACTTTTGGCTACAAAGACAGAATAGGAGCATGTTACTTGTAACGAGTCCATTTGTAGATTACATATAATCTCTTACATACTTACCTTTTGCAAATATGTGACTCTTGCACTTTCATGAAAACGTTTTTCATATTTCAAACAAGACGGCATCCATTATTGAACAAGCTCTCATTTGTTCAAAAATAGTCTCATCCTTCACATCTGTTATCTAATAACAGAACAAGGGTAAACGCTCGTGTGAGTGAGCTACTTCTCTATCTTACATGCATCTCAATAACAACAAATATTGATAAATAATATTCGCACTCGTGTATTGCAAAATTCAAACTCTATTGAATAATATGTCCTTAAACATATGACCTAGATCCGGTAGATCTAGCATATTTAACATAAACATCTTTCATGTTGAACCCTTTACGTGCTATATAGAAAAATGATACTTAATCTTTTACATGCTTTAACTCGATAAGGAACCTCAATTCTGTAGCAAAAGCTATATAAGATTGACTATCATTATTTAGACCCACTTGAGCTTTTGTAGAAACAACATTAAGATGGTTCATTAACTTTTTAATTAAATAGTTTCTTAGGCAAAGTAGAGTATTACATAACATCCTTTTAATTGCATATTATTGCAAACTAATAACACAAAAATAGCCTACAACGCCTTTAAGGTACCTCAGTATCCTTTTCGCAGTTTTTAATGTGCTTTTCTTGGATTTGGCTGATATATGCTTATAATGCCAACTGCATTACAAATATCAGATTGTATACACACTATAGTGTATATATGAGGCTTCACAAAACTCTCATATAAGGAAAATTAATCATTCGTTCATTTTTTCATTTGTGTTGTGGGACGTATGCAGGTGTTGTCCAATTTGACCTTTAGTCATCTGGTTATACATATAGGCTTAAGATTGCTTATATTGAAAACTCAAGAACATTGTCAGTTTATGTCTCTTAAGACAAGGTTAACAACTTCACGGAGTAATCCCTTCGAATCTTAATTCTAAGAGTATAAGCAATTTCACTTAGATCCATCATTTCAAAATTTGATATTAATCAAACTTTGATCTAATTCACACATTCCACGTCATTTTTAGCTATCAGAATGTCATTGACATGCAATGACATACTACCAAATCTATTCAACCTTATTATAAAATTGAATATTTCTTGATCTTGCAAGACTATTTGAGGAAATAAATTGATCATTTCAACGTACAAACCTTTTGTTTGTGCCTTAGTTACAAATCTACAGGTCTTTCCTTGTAGATTTGTTTATATTCTCACAATAGAGAAAAAAAATAGTCTTAACATCTACTTGATTTAGTTCCAGATCTTGACTTGTTATAATAGCATTGATCGTCTAATGGATTGTGTATAGTACTTTTGCAATTAGGCAATCTTAATATCTATTGATATTATCATCAACCTAATGCTTGAGAACCCTCTTGTTCTTCATAGCCTTTCTTCCCTATGACTAACCAACGAGTTCATAAACTCTGTTGGATTTCTTGAAAGCAATTGTTCTTTCCATAGTTTTTATCCATTATTATTGTGTGGGAATGGGAGAGTCTCTTTCTCTCATCATCATTTTATGAACTGAACAATTAAAGCAAAATAGTTATGTCATCAATACATCAATCGGCGATATTCAACTATTTTTCTGCAGTTCCAAATTTTGATAAATATCTCATACATTTTTCAAAATTCTATATGCTCCCACTTGAACCATGTTCCATACTCCCACTGAAGTTTGGATCTATCTAGTTACCAATTGAGAAAAAAAATGGTCAAGACCTTGATCTCGATCATTCGTAATGTTTTGAGGTTTTTGACCATGTTCATGGACCTCAAAATTTCTCCCACTCGAATGGAGAGATACGATCATCAATTTTAAGGACAATGGTATACTAAATAATGGTTCAACTCATCTAACTTAGTAAAATTATTCTCTAAGAAGACAACAATACTTGATCTGATTTTTGTCACTTTGTTTTTCTCTCATTGCGACATGTCCTTTTGACATATTATGATACTTTTTTTAATAAATGCACTTTTGCATCCTAAGTGTAGTAACTAATACTTGCTCAATGTATCATGGGTGAAAAAATTTGTAACCTATCCTTGGTTATGGTTACAAAAATTGGGTTTTTGACATGTCCACAACTCTTAAGTAGTGGAAGTGACAAATTCAGAAGGCACTTGGTTAAAACTTTATGTGATTGTTAATAGGATATCTCCTCTGTAGGAGATAAATAAATCCGTTACAATCACCATTGATTTAACCACATTGAGAAGAGTCATATTCTTCTCTTAACAACACCATTATGTTGAGTGAAAGAAATTGAATACTTATGTTCAATTCATTTAAATCACATAAAGCTTGAATTTTATCATAATAAAATATATCTGACCACGGTTAGTTCATCAAAGCTTTAATTTTAAACTAATTGATTCTCATTAAGGTTCATAAACCATTTAAAGCAGTACATAGCTCCAATCTTATGGGATATCAATTAATTAAGACTATACATTATACAATATATAATGAGAGTGATGAAATATAATAGGCCACATACCTTTTTTTCTGCCCTCACTTCCAATCAGATCACTAATGGATTAATTATAAAAGGAAATCATTTGCCTTTTGAATGATATTTACATATTTTCTTATAGATGGCAAAAATAAATAATTTAAACTTATTTGAATTTACGATTAAATATTCTTTGACTTATTTGACTCATTCAAATTAAGTCAACACAGTTTAATGTAATATGTCATTAAATTATATTACTATTTCAATAACATATAGAAGTAGAAAGAATTGACAATATGTCTTTATTATTTCTTTTTGGATCAATATCTAAACGAAAAAAATTATTCAATCATTCAAAATATGTCCCAACACAACTTTGAACTGTTATTTTCAAAGTACAAGTTGAATCTTATATTCAACACAATTGTAAGAAAAATGAGATTCCTTAAAATCTCTATTGTATGAACTTATTCTTACAATTTTTGTTCATAAGCACGATTTAATACGAATTTGATAATATACGGATATTTAATACACAACCAATAAATTAGAGCAAAATTTTTCATTAGAATTCAATTCGAAAAAGAAACCTTAAAGGCTCTAATTACCCTCTCTTTTCTAATGAAAAAGTTTGCTAAATTTATGTATATGCATATTAAATATCAATATTCTTATAACTTATTACAAGAATAAAAATTCATCAATAGTGTCACTTACAACATTTACAATATATTAAGCTCATATAATAAATTGTACAATGATAAATTTTATTAATAAATATTAACAAATATTTATTACATGGATTTTGAACTTATTCAAAATTTCCATATGGTACTTCTTCTTTAAGTACCTGCAATAAATTATACACATATAATAAATTGACAAAACATTAATAAATATTCTCAAATATTTATTTTTAAATTAAGAACTTGTTCTTAATAATTTAACAAATAGAGATTAAGTATGATTCGATCTTGAATGAGCCCGACTGGGACAAGCGAGTTAGATTATGATGGAAGGAATATAATAAAAGGGAAAGATTGTCATGTGTTCACATCTTAAGTTTTTATACTTCACAACCCGGGTAGGTATGCATGTGTGCATAGCTGTCATGATAGAAAACTGTAGAGATCAAATAATTACAAGGGATGTGATATGGAATCTAGGATAAGGCATACAACGCTTCGGTATTTTTCATCGAGATGCTATATATCTCTAACGAGTGTATAGCATTAGAGCTCTCAAGGTATGCTGGTCGCATGAACTATTTGCGAGTATGAAAGAGACAAAAGGTAATGGATTTGTTCTGTTACGTGCGAGTGGGAGATGTTGGATTCTAGACTCGATCCGCCCGTACCAGTACATGTGTGATTTAATTCGGTGTTAGCTTTGTGCCCATTACACCCTTATTAGTATCAATATAGTATAAAAGGGCTATATGTACAAGGACATGTTAACCGAATAAAAGACTAAAAGATAAATTACCGGGCACATCATTTATTATACAGGTACGTATAATAAATGAAGTGTTGGACTGAGCCAACAAACCCATGTGAAGGTTATACGTTGGCCTTATCATATGATATCCATCTATGTCAATATGACCATACATTTTTGGATATAAATAGATAATGAATAGATGAATAAGGAGGACGTAAAGTTTTAGGGCTTTGGCAACTTAATTTTTTTTCTCAATTGAAATAAGTTTAAGTGAGATTAGCCTTTTCTAGTTCATCTCCCATATTTCATAAATTGGTCTTTAGTTGCTTTAGTTCGTTGGTAGCGCGATTTCCTCCCTAGCGTTGTAGGAAATTATCGATCAGTAATACGCGGTACCGGTTTGAGTTCTTCCGATGTGCTCATTGTATGGATTCTGCGCTATAAGAGGTAACCCGATATCCCGAATATTTTGATTGTAATCTAAATTTATATAACCAACAATAGTATTAGAGCAATGTACAAACCTTTTGTTTGTGCCTGTACCAGTACAGTGTGATTCATTTCGGTGTTAGCTTTAGACCCGTTATACATGTATTTATATCGATGTAATTTAAAGTGGACTATATATATTAGTACATGCTAATCGAAAATATAATATAATAAAAATAAAATTAACAATTACCTGCCCGATAGGGCAGGCGATTGTTGACGTCCAACAACCACAATTAATTGGTTGTTGGATGCCCACTAGTATGCACATATTATATATATGTGCATACATTAGAATGAAGAGAAGTGTAGAGCAACGGCTCTTCCTCTCTCTCTCTCTCCCTCTCTTTTATTTTTTGTTTGTCTCTATTTTGCTTTAGTTTGTGGTTCGTGTAACGTTCTCTCATAGGATGTAGTTCGTTACCTGACTAGTAATATGTAGTTCTCGATCATATTCTTTCTGCTGCATCTTTTGAAGAGGTTTTCTATATTGTCTTTTAGTCTTTTATTCGGTTAACATGTACTTAAACATATAGCCCTTTTATACTATATTGATACTAATACTGGTGTAATGGGTCTAAAGCTAACATCGAAATGAATCACACCTGTACTGGCACGGGCGGATCGGGTCTAAAATCCAACATGCTCCGATACTAATGTAGGAATATAATATCAATACATTATATATAGAGTAAAAGACAGTTAAGTGCATTTTTCAGTATAGAAAACGTCTCTAGAAAATGCAGCGGAAAGAATATGATCGAGAACTACGTATTACAAGTCAAGTACCGAACTACATCATATGAGAGAACGTTATACGAACCACAAACTAAAGCAAAATAGAGACAAACAGAAAATAAAAGAGAGGGAGAGAGGAAGGGCCGTTGCTCTACAGTTCTCCTCATTCTAATGTATGCACATATATATAATATGTGCATACTAGTGGGCATCCAACAATCAATTAATTGTGGCTATTGGATGTCAACAATTGTTTGCCCTATCGTGTAGGTAATTGTTAATTTTATTTTTATTAAATTATATTTTAAACCTCTTAACTTTTATTTGGTTAACATGTACTGATACATATAGTCCACTTTAAATTACACCGATATAAATACGGGTATAATAGATCTAAAGCTAACACCGAAATGAATCACACATGTACTAATACGGACAAATCGAATCTAAAATCCAACAATTATAAAAAAAATTATATTTATTTTAATATTAAATTTCTAGTCTATTATTTAATAAATGCTAAGTCCATAACTTAAGTATAACTTCTTTTTACATGATTATTATTCTTTTTACATGCTAAGTCCATAACTTAAGTCTATTATTATATGTTAAAAGTTATTTTTAAAATTGATTCGTGTTGGGTATAAACTTGAGTTTACAACTCAATCAATTTACTGATGAAATGATCATTATATATATAAGTACCCGATGAATTTGGGATCTTCTTCAACATTCGAATATTGTACATTTTCGGTATTAAACAATAATTTTAAATATTTGATTATAATTATTAAACAATTCCTTTTACTTATTTATAGATCTGAGTATTAATCCGTTGACCTGTGAGGTCCGTTCATGCCCATCTTTTATGGGTTGTGTTTGGATAAATTAATTGAAGGTTAGGTTCAATTCGATCTGAATTTAAAAAGGTCCGAAAAAGGTATGGGATAGGCTTGGTTTTAGTCCTAAAACCTAAGCCCGACCTGTCCGGCCCGTACTACTAAATAAATATATATTTATTATTTATATTAGTAATAATTATTAAAATTTTTAAAATTTCTTGTAAAATTTAGCTTCAAAACTTTGTGACTTATATTAGAATTTTAATTACAATTATTTAATTATAATAATTTTTTTATTAAAAAATATTTTAATTTTTTAACTATAAATATTAATTGATAAGCCCCTGGACCGGACTTGGGATTTAATTATTTAATAAAGGATCGACCCGGCCCTAGTGTGACCTTTATTTTTATGAATTGGGCCAGACATGGGCAACTTATTTTTTAATTAAACCTGATTAAACCCGATCCGAGCTCGATAAACAATAAATACCGATAACGACAAAAGTCTATCAATAAATGCAAACATCAACCACACAATGGCAAACAATAACATATGAATGAAAAAAAAGCCTTAATTAAGCAAAATTTTCCACAAATCACTTTGATTAGGTTATATCTTTTGAGGAATATTCTCCTCATATTCTCACACATTAGTATATTCTTCACTTGGATAAGCATTTTTCTTTTTTGGATACTTGCATAATTACACATTAATTATTTTTATCAATTGTGTTTATAGATTAGACAGAATTTGAATATTTTTCTTCTTTGCCTTTTTAATTCATTGCTACATTTTTTTAATGAATTAAATATATTTTCTACCATTAAAATAATTAAGAATAGGAAAATGGGAACTATAAATGGATAAGATAACATTTTCTCATTTAGGCAGGGAAGCAGATTCGGATTTTGAGATTCTCTGTGTTTTGATTATTCTTTTTGCTTTTTGTCAATGAGGTAACGCCCTGATCTCTTACAGTGTAATTTAATTAATTCAGTTCTATTATGTATAGCTATAATTTAAAATAAAATAAATTCAGTTCAGTTTAATTCACTTTAATTTAATTTAGTTAGGTCAATTTCAGTTCAGTTCAGCTTTCAAAAATTGAAAAAAAAAAAAGAATCTAAGTATAGTTTTTATCTTAGTTAAGGGTACTTTTAATTTATCTATTATTTATTGTTACAGTTGTTATATATTATTGTTAATAGTCAATAACTTTTTGCTCCGGAAACATTTAAAAGCAATTGTGAGAATATGTTTCCAACCTAACAATTATATGTTCTTCGAGATTCTTTATACTTAGAAAACATTAACTCACTAAACCAAAAACCAAAAGAAAAATGAAATAATTATGCGCTAGAAGTCTCCAAATGCAACAAATACAGTAAAAAGTAGCATCACCATTCATTGATGTCCTATGGGATCCAGATCGGTTTCCTAAGATTGTCTGTCGCTGTAGAGCTCGGATTTGTAAGATAAGAAGAGATGAATTGCGCCGGAGTTTCTAGCGAAGCCTGGATCTGTTCATCGGGTCGGTTTGGTCGGACTCGGGCCTGATCCGTCGGGCTTTTTATGAAAAATACTAACCCAAGCCTGGCTTAAGTCTATGATTTAGAACTTCGGACTTGGGTCGGGCTTACTAACTCATTTCAAGACCGGCTCATGACCCATCGATAATTCTTTTCTTTTTATATTTCGTAAACTAAATTGAAAAAAATACAAAATTTATATAAAAATGTCTAAATTTTGCATACAATTACATTTTTAAGTATAAATATTTTATATATAGTTAAAAATTTAGTAGGTCAAAATATAAAAATCTATATAAACTATTAAATATAATATAAAAATATAAAATAAATATATTTTTTGTTCGTTGGGCCAGACTTTGGTATTTATATAAAAATCAAGCCCGACCCTTAAAACTTCGGGCTTTTGCGGGCTTGGGCTCGGGCCAGACTTTATAATAAAATAAGTGTTCAAGCCCGACCCATTTGAGCGGGCTCGAGCCGGGCCCGATGTGTAGTCCCGACCCGCAAATAGGTCTAGCGAAGACCCTCCGATGATTAAGTTAGTTGAGGGGAGGAGTAAATGAGTATATTTGATGTGATAGTAGTTAGTCGTACCTGAGTTACACGGTGGTTATTTATAAATGGATTGATAATCATGGCATGTGGGCCCTGTAAGCCCAACTTTTGGGGAGTGCCATACCTGCCTTCAAGACGGAGCCATGCTAGCATTTATGACGCAACGTAATTGACTTATCAAAAAAATGTGTCGTCATTGTAGTTGATATTGGCTATTGTCTTCATCAACATATATGACTAATGAGTTTAATTGACAACGATAATGATTCACCATCGTCATTCCGCTAGCCGTTATTTACCATCGTAATAGGTAACTGTACCTTGTTATCATTCCTTGAAAGAAATCCAATAGTCTATATACTTCAACTCCATGTAATGATTAATAAGCCAGAATGGAGACGATAGAAATTGTCTTTATCATAAAAATGAAAACTAGAATTGGTAGCATTTTCTTTTAGCAATTTATATTATTCTTTTCAAGTGAAATTTTGTATTGATTTCAATAAAATATATAATTGAAATGAAAAACTTAAAATTAAAATAAACTGAAAATTAGTTGAAAATAACATGTAAACCTAAACTTAACAATAGGTGATAATATGATGTATATAATGTTAATAAATAGTCGTTCCATACAATGCAATGAGAAGTGAAGGAAGTTTCCTATAGTCATTAAATAGCATGATATATTTGTTTTGGACTTAATTATAACTAAAAGAAAAAAAAAATTATAGTAACACTTATGGCGTCTAATTTACTAAATTTGCCTATCTATGCTTGAGGTATCACTTTTCGTTTATTTGGTGTTTTGGCATATTTAAAATTTATATATTTAATGTATGCTTTATTTTATTTTAGTACATTAAGCTTGTATTTAACACCATAAAAACGTAAAATATTTATATCGATATTTGGAGCATGAATATATTTTTCTAGCCATGTATAATTGTCGATCCTAATGATTTATTAAATTTTCGTACTAAAATTAGGTATGTCACACACTAAATAAATAAAAATTAAATACATTAAACACTAAATAGACAATTTCAATAGGCTGAAAAAGACATTTGTATTATATCGAGTATTAAAACTTATCAAATTTTTTTATTGTTATTAATAATTTTTTGGACAAACTTAAAAATACTTTGTATTTTTACTCATTTCTAAAACGAAGTCTGAGAATTTTTGTTAGCAAAATGGGATATGTGATTTAAAAAAATACAAAAAAGTGATAATTTTTTTATTCAGAATAGTGGTGCTACATATATTGTTTTAATCAATTCAACATATTCATGATTTTACCTTATTATTTAAAAATTATACATCATGATTTGAGTAAATTTCGGAGATTTTTTTTCATTTGTTATTATATTTTAAAGTTTATCATCATATTTTACTCAAAAATGTTTTCACTATTAGAAAAATTTTAAAAATTATCACTTTGTGTGTATTGCATTCTTATTAACCAATTCACAAAATTTCTTTTTAACCCTATTTTACAAATTTCTCAAATATCATTATACAAATGATTGAAACCACTTTATACCTTTTAAAAGTCTATCCTATTTTTTTCATTATAGGTGAAAATTTGAAGAATAGTGTATTGGGAAGTTGAATTTGAAGTTTTTGTTCTCAATAGAAAA
Source organism: Euphorbia pulcherrima (assembly GCA_947683365.1). Lineage (NCBI taxonomy): Eukaryota > Viridiplantae > Streptophyta > Magnoliopsida > Malpighiales > Euphorbiaceae > Euphorbia > Euphorbia pulcherrima. Next base: position 4,214,943 of record CANTUS010000010.1, read on the forward strand.
AAATAAAGTTTTTTTTGATAAAAGAAAAATAAAGTTAATTACTTACTTTTTGAGGATTCCAGAGTAATAATTTCCCACCCCCATCAACATAAATTCATCCAATTTGTAGGGGCAAAGAAGTAATCTTAAAGAAGTTTCCAATTCTTCCATTTTTTCTGCTATGTATATAACACTCTCAAATCCTCTTCCACTCTCCACTTTCATTTTCATATTCTCTTCTTCCTTGTGTTTCTTTCTCATTGCAATCGAATAGCAATTGAATTCCTCTACAAAGATTAGATCTTTACATTACAAAATAGATAATTAGTGAGATAGTCAGGAAAATAGGGCTAATCCAACAATGAAAATCGCTGTCTCTCATCTCCTCTGTTAATCAGTACAAAAAAACTCGAAAGGGGGAAAAGCTTAGTGTCTTCTGTTGTGTGATTTGATTCAATTCGTTGGAAAGATTTAATCTTTCAAAACTAGAATTGAAAATTTCATTCGGGATTGTTTTGGGTATTTCTGGGTATGATTATAAACGGGGAAATCTCGCCGGAGGAGGAGGCGGTGGCGGTGGCGGTGGCGGAGGATTTCGAAACGGTGCCGTTGTCTATACAACAGTTCCAAAAATTGGTTGTTGTTGGCTATGCTTTAACGTCGAAGAAAAAGAGAAGTTTTTTACAGCCAAAACTAGAAGTTCTTGCCAGGTACAACTCTGTATATTTCCTCTCATTTACTGTATCAGCTTTTTTTTTAATCAATTTCAGCTTCATCTATACAAATAAAATCGACTTAAATACCTTTACGGGTTATGCTCTATAATTGCTTAACCTTTTGAAATTGCCTATTATAGTTTGACCACTTCACAGATTGTTTAGGGTTGACAATACTTATCAATAAAATATATTCATGTTTTAAAATAATCTTGTAGGTATTTTATATTTTTTGTGTTGTTAGATTGATACCTTTATATACTAAAATTAAATAGTTCGGACACTAAATAAGCTAGTGTTAAACACGTCAGGTACCAAATATGCGAAAAGAGAATAGATCAGACACTAAATAGGCAATTTTAATAGGTAGGGCATTTAAGGTATAAAACAAGATCTGAATTTTAGTTTTATGGGTTATATCTGAATTGTTGATATATTTGCTAGTCATGGTTTGTTTTTTTCATTTGATTTATTGTCATTTTTAAATGGGATGTATGAAGTTTAAATTTTTTTTCTGCTTTGTTTTGTAGCTTTATTTGGTTGCGGAAGTCTATTCTATCTACTGTTATATGCCAAAAGCAGAGATTTTTTTTGAAATGTAGTTTGTTTGTGGTAATTTAAAGAACAAATTGTTGTTTGTGTATCACTGTCTGGAATAGAATTTGGGCCGACCAGTTTGACTAAGCTTTTTTAGCGGCTTTTTTAGGAGCGTCATATTTTTAAGCTTTTTCTAGGAGCAGATTTTATTTTAGAAAAAATAAATCAGACAGATAGTTTCTAACTGATTAGTATGAAAGATCAAAATATATTGTACAAAAGCCAAAATATACAGTTCTATTCAAAGTTTGTGAGAAGCTCTGTTCTTTTGGACTGCAATTTTCTGAATGGAACTGAACTGAACTTTTTTCAGTGTAAATTTGTAACTACGCATAGTTGAACTGAACTGAGTTGTAGTCCAAAAGGACAAAACCTTATTTTGACAACTTAAAAAGCAATACCAAACTGACACTGAGGCTTGACTTGATAGATATGCTTTTACTTCTGGATGTTTGGAATCTTTTAGTTCCAATTTTTTGTGGGAATATTCTTCCATATATTCTCTTTTGATAGATAAGGAAGCATTAAGTCAATGTTTGATGCTTTCTTCTGGCTTAACTGTATTACTTCGGTCAATGCCTTATATATTTCCTTTAATTCTTTGTTTGTTCATTTGTTTAGATTAATACTTAGCTTGTGTTTTCTTCCCTTTTACAGTTTTACCCCTATGTGATTTTACCCTGTGCTCTTTTTTTGGTTGCCCATTTGGTTCACCGAAGATTTGCTTTGACTACGTTCAGATATAACCTGGGTCGTGCACCTGGTTGTGGTGAGTGAGTCTCTCAATAAGGATTTTACCCTGTGCTCTTTAGGTAGTTGGGATTTGAAAGAAGCTAGCTTTATGTTTTTATGGAAATTTAGAATGACTCAGTTTCAATCTATTAGAGATTGATGGGACCCTTATCCTTACTTATGGTCATTTTAGTTGTTTTTATATATTCTAGTGATGTGGTGATTTTATCCTTTAAGAACAGCTTCAATTTGACATTGTTAAAGATGCTTATTGAGCAAGGGCACTTCTGATTGGAAAAAAAAATTAAAAGAACAAACATTTAAAATGAATTTAACTGAAATAGCTGCACTATTATTTCATCTAAATTGGTTCGTTTTATCCGTGCAGAAATAAGGGAATACATTTTGTTGCCATTGACTTGAACAGGCCATTATCAGATCAAGGCCCTTTCGATGTTGTTTTGCATAAGGTTAATGTCAATTGCTGTCTTTCTCTAATGATAGACATTTACTGCCTAACATGTTGCCTGTTTTTTTCTGTTTCGACCTAACATTTGATTTCTGGTGTATTTTTTCATATTTGAAGCTGACTGGAAAAGACTGGTGCGAAATTATTGAGGTTAGTAATCTGATTTTTCTGTTAATTGTACCTTTATAAGTACATGTGCAGTTCATTATTAGATGCAAAGTAGTTCCACATGTGTTAGGATTTAGGTTTTGACAATTGAAGCACATGAAACTCGGTGCAACTCCTTTTCTACTCGACATATCATGTTGAGTTCGAATGACTTTTCTGTTCGATTCACGTATCTTGTTAATGAAAGGCGGTTGGCACGTTCCACCTACTACCCCCCTGAACTTGAAAAGTGTCCCTGTAGCTCCCCTAGCTTGGCAAAAATGCACCATTTGCCCCTGAATGCTACGTGTCAACTTGAAAAGAGTTCTATCAGTAAAATGACATATTTGAAAAGTCAAACTAACTAGAACTGACATGTGGCATTAATGGAGAAATCCGGTGCACTTTTCAAACATTGAAGGAGAACGTGGATCTTTTCATGGTTTAGGAAGGCAGTAGGTGTAACGTGCCAACTTGGAGGAGCTGTTGATGAATTTGGCATTGGAATACTTTCAAAATGTTATTTATTTCTAGTTCATGGATTTATGGGATACAATGACTAAGTGGTCAGCACTTGTAAAAACAAGCACCTTATGTTTTTATACTTCTTCCTTGAAGGATTATCAAAAAGAACATCCGGAAGTAACTGTCTTAGATCCTCCAGATGCTATAAAACATCTATATAACCGCCAGTCCATGCTTCGGGAGGTAGCTGAATTAAACCTGTCTGGCTCTCATGGTAATCTTTCTATTTTTTATCCTCATAGAATCCTTCTGATTTTGCTTGAAAAAGGCATCCCTAATGAACATCGTTGTATTGATTTGCTGATCTTGTAGGTAAGGTTTGTGTTCCGAGGCAAATGGTTGTCAATAAAGATCCATTATCCATACCTCATGAAGTTAACAAAGCCGGCCTGAAGTTGCCTCTAGGTAAATTTTCCAAGCAACCATATCTGTTTTTTTTACTCTGTGTATCTTCTGTCGTACTCCCTCCATTTTTTTTAACCGTCGCTTTTGAGCCAAACTCATTTTTTTTAATAAGTGTCATTTTCAAATTCCAATGTAATTATTAAGTATCTTTCCCATTTTACCCTTTTTAATGCAACATTGGAAATGACAAAAGATAACAAAGACCAATCATCATATCAAACAATTATTAGTGTTAGGGGTATTTTAGTACTGTTATTCTCTTAATTAATATTTTCTTGGTATTGACAAACTTACCAAAAACGACAGTTAAAAAAACGGAGGGAGTATTGATTCAGCCAAATACATCAATTACTCCTGAATTTCGTCCAAATGGTATACTGCCTCTCTGAACTTTCACTCGTTTCTATTACCTCCCTGAATTTCGCAAAAGTGCACAAGCTTTCTCTCTAAATGCGACGTGTCAGCTTTTGGTTGGTTTGACTTTTCAAAGATATCATTTTTCTGATTTTTCTCTCTCCAACCAGAAGTTGACACGTTGCGTTCACGGAAAATCAATGTACTTTTGCAAAGTTCAGGGGCTAAGAGAAACTTGAGAAAGTTTAGAAAGTTTAGAGGGGCAGTAGACCATTTTGGCCAAGTTTCTATTTGGCCTATTGATAAACTAGTTTTCACATGGTATGACTAGTTGCAAAGCCGCTTGTAGTGGATGGAACCTCCAAGTCACATGAATTATATCTCGCATATGATCAATATTCTTTGTCAGAACTCGAGCCTCCTCTGGTCCTACAAGAGTTCGTTAATCACGGTATGATATTTTGCAAGTCATCGATTATATTATGGCCAACGGTATTATCTTAGTCTGAAATTTATCACTACTTGTTATTTTAGGTGGACTTCTCTTTAAGATTTATATTGTTGGTGAAGCAATAAAGGTCGTTAGACGCTTCTCTCTTCCTAATGTTACTAAATGTGAGCTAGAAAAAGAAGCAGGTGTTTTCCGATTTCCACGGGTCTCGTCTTCTGCAGCTTCGGCCGATCATACCGATTTGGATCCTTCTATTGGTGGTGAGATAGTTGAACCTTTCCCCCTATAAGTTATGTCTATATACTTGACTGAACTCATTTCTCAATTCGTTTTCTGTTGTGTTGCAGAATTTCCTCCTCGGCCTTTGTTGGAGAGGCTTGCAAAAGAGCTTCGCCTCCGACTGGTAGCCTCCATTTTCCGTACTTCTGTTTGGCTCTGTTGTTTCTGTTGTCCTGTTTAGATTCAAATGCGGTTTACTCGATATGTTGCATTTTCTAGGGTCTTCGGTTGTTCAACATAGATATGATTCGGGAGTATGGTACAAAAGATGTCTTCTATGTGATTGATATCAACTACTTTCCTGGCAAGTATAGTATATCTACAAATTTCTGAGGCCAAATACAGCTTTACCCGCATGAACTTGGTTCAAATGGCCTACAACCCTTGAACTTTTCAAAATTTCTCTTAGCCACCTGAACTTGGCAAAAGTGCACTAGTTTGCCCCCTGAATGCGAAGTGTCAATTTCAGGTTGGTTTGACTTTTCAAAGGTCTTATTTTCCTGATTTTTCTCTTTCTAATCAAAAGCTGACACGTGGCGTTCATTGATTCACTTTTGCCAAGTTCGGGGGCTACAAGAAATTCTGAAAAGATCAGGGGGTAGTAAGCCAATTGAAACAAGCTTAGGTGGGTATAGATGTATTTAACCAATTTCTGATGTATTAACACATGCTTGATATCAAACATTCGGATATGCCTATATGCATTGCCTAGAACAAGATTGATAAGGCGATCCTTGCTTTGCGAACATGTTTTAACAATGTTTCGTGTCTTACTATTTTTGTGGCATGTCCAGATTTAGATGAACAGGATCTTTAATTCATGACAGGTTACGGGAAAATGCCTGATTACGAGCACATTTTTACGGATTTCCTGCTGAGCTTAGGGCAGAGCAAGTACAGAAAGAAGTCTGCGACATGACTGGAGATGAACATACAAATATATATATCGATGTTCGATAATTGAATAACTAACAGTTTACCTAACTCCTGTAATTTACCGAACGGTATGGAATATTCTTCACTTAAGTGTAAATGTGAACTGCATTAGTGTCTGATGTTTTGTAGTGTTTCTATCCACAGGAACGCCTCGTATCGTTTTTGTGTATCAATGTGCTCAATCGGAACTTAATATCTGTAGTATAGCATATTCAATAATTTCATCAAAGAGCTGCCACAGTTGCCCCTTTTCTTTTCTGCTGTTTTTCGTTTGTTTTCAAGTTTTAATTCGTTCATTCCTTGTCTTATGTATTGAGATTTATGTCTGAGTGACACGAATAATTTTCGAGAGTTATACATGGAATTTGATTCACTCGGCCGATAATTGTTGTTTCGGTAATCTTGAGAATACTATAATATCTGCACTTGCTAACTTGCTGGCTGGATTTAATGAAAGGCCGTCATATTATCCAATCTCGACATATGACATCAGAATATTCTTAGCCATAAGAAATTCGATGCGAAAACAAAAAATGTGCAAAATTTATTTAGGCACGAAATTTACATCTGAAAATGTAAATAAGCTTAATAACTAGATCAAGTATTTGCTTTGTGTTTGACTATACAAGATAACGTGAGGCTTCTATAAACCACAAATGCACTTATGTACAAACATTGTAACGCTAATGCCAACCAGTAATTCACAAGGTCCTCCTTAAATCAGCTATATACATGTGCTTTATGTACAATGGTGTAATGTTGAGTTCACCAGAACGAACACCACCTGAGAAACGATTAGGAGCCGTAAGAAACCGAGCATTTCATTCTTGGTACTGAAAAATCCAGTACGTTTCGACTGATATAAACAAGGGAAGGAATTGTGATGACCACTTACCCTACATAATTTTGGCACAAATTTTCTGATGAGGTGGCTTGTATTACCATCTTCTGAACTTGCAATTTAACAGATAAGCCGTGATCCATTTCACGAGCATCTCCAGCAGTTAAAGAGCTGTGGTCAAGTGCATGTTGAATATGGCTTGTCGATATCAAGGAGGATGGCGAAAAATCCTGTCCTGTTAGTTTATTACACATTCGAGCCATGACAACCACAGCACGTTCTTTCAGAACCTCGTTAGCATCACCGAGTTGATTCACAGCCTACATATAATGTGGAAATATAAGCAACAAACAACAGAATCAGGCAAAAGGGCTCTTTTCTGGACCCTGTGGTATTACTCATTTTCCTATTTGGTCCCTCTACTATCTATGTTACCCATTTGGTCCTTACACTATTCAATTTGTTACCTTTTCAACCCTTACCTATTAAGTCCCATTTGGTCCTTATGCTATCCACCCATTACCTATTATGTCCCTATACTATTTGTTACCTTTTTGGGTCCTGCATTTTAGAATCTTTATTGATGTAACTATGCATAATATGCATTAAAGGGACCAGAAAGGTAATAGGTTGCATGTCACATGGACCAAATGGGTAAATGGATTATTCCACGGGGTTCAAGAAGGCGCTTTTGCCAACATAACCACTAATATTTTCTGATACTTTAGATAGCATGATACCTGTAGAATTTCCCTCTCACGAGCACCGCGTTGAGGTTGGGGAAGCTCTCTACTTGGAGCAGCTTCGTCGTTGGCATTTACAACAGCAGGAGCATGTGTATTTGCAAACATAGACACTTGAGGGACTTCGTTGAAGTTAAATAGACGCCAATCTATAAGAGGATCATGAACAGATGCCTGATAAAATTCAAAACTAACCGTTATTACATACAGAGTAAGCATTTGTGTATTAGTAACATGAAAATACGAGGCCAAATACATCAGTTACCCCCCGAACTTGAACTTGGTCTAAATGGTCAACTGCTCCCTTGAACTTACAATTGTTTCTATTAACTCCCTCCCTCAACTTGTCAAAAGTGCACCAGTTTGCCCTCTGATGCCACGTGTCAGTTTTTTGTTGGTCTGACTTTTCAACAAGTTATTTTTCTGATTTTCTCTCTCCAATCAGAAGTTGACACGTGGCTTTCAGGGGCCAGTGCACTTTCGCTAAGTTCCAGGTGTAAGAGAAACTTTGGAAAGTTGACCAATGTAATTGATGTATCTGCCCAAAATACAATCATGCAACTTTGAATCCTACCTCCATCATGGCCATAACCTATGAAGCACGGAAACTCCGGTTACATGCCGTTTCCGCATTTCCGTTTCCGTATCCGAGTCCGTGTTCATTTCCCCACAGTTTCCAAGACTATATTTTTTAGAAATGGCGTTTCCCGGTTTCCGTTTCCGTATCCGTTTCCGTTTCCGTGCTACATAGGCCATAACACTATCCTCATTTGTGCGAAGAACTTGCATTACATTTTCACAGGTGGAACGGAAGTTGCCCTCCGTTTACAAGCATTCTTGTCAAGCGGAAGGGTACCTAGGGAAATAGCAGATTAGTAAATCTAGGCATCATTAGATCCACGAAAAACTACACCTGAGAGCACACCTTTTCAGGGAACTTCTCCCCGTTCATTGATGCTTCAAAGCAGTCGCCAAAGTCAATATGTCAATTTGTCACCAATGTAGAGACCATAGTTTCTACGGGCGCAAGGCGCACTAAGGCTCCAGGGACTTGAGGCGCATATAGAAAAAAGTGCAATAAACTATTAGTTACTACTGCAAACAAACCTATAATTCAATAAATAGTAAAAGAAACACTAAATCACACTCAAGTTGACTAACCATAATCACACTCAATATAACTACCCATGTAAATGCAAAATCTAGAAAATAAGTTTAATCAAACTACAAAAGTTACCAAATAGTACTTTCAATTTAGATTATAGACTCCATAAGTAAACTAAAAGAAATGATAAATTCTTATTAAAGTTGGTTGATTCTTTCCTTTTCATGGAGAAAATTTTGATTGATGATATCATATCTAATGACATAGATATTGCTTCTTTTAGTTTTATTTTTCTATCTTTTTTACTAATATATTATTATATTATAATGGACAATATCATATATGTGACACAATACAAAAAAAAAATAGAAAAAAACCTTCATCAAACAATTGAGGCGCGCCCGAGGCGCAAAAGGCCCGTGCCTGATGAACCGTGCCTCGCCTGACCCTCTGCAAAAGGCGAGTTTTTCTTGAATTTTCCAGAAGTGTATTTACCAATCCAAAAAGCTGAAAAGAATGTGTGAGCGAGTCAAGGAATTCACAACTTTTAAGAACTAAAAAGATTAACTACACATGTTGTATTACAAAAAAAAAGCAAAATCAGATACGGTTCATCAACACGAGACAAATATCCTCATACGAAGAGAGATTACCTGCATGACGCGCTCATCTTGGCGCATATCTTCGTGACCCTTCAGCAAGAATGCATAACCTTCACCATCACTTCCATGAATTGTCAACTTACGAGGTCGCTGTTTAGATGTTATGACAAGAAGCTGGCGTGAAAATGATGCTATCGTCACAACTGGTGAATCTGAAGAGAAAAAAGTAAATAAAAAAATTGTTAAGAAATTCATAACTTGCAAGGGAAATTTTTTATCAACTAGTGATTTCATATTACCAGCACGATATGTCCCAGGAACAGCAAGCTCCAAGTTACGGCACTCTAATAGCTCCGGAGACACAAACTTGTTTTTTTACAGGGATAGAAGTCAGTACAATTTCAATGAAATGGCAAAAATAAAACACAGAAAACGTGGTAATATAAAAACAATCTTCTTACCTGCAGGTCAAGGGAAGTAAGTCTTTGAAGCTGATTGTCTATCCGTCTGAAAACATGGTAGTATAGACATAGTTGTAACGGGCGCGCCTCGGGCGAGCCTCGAGCTCCGGCAAGGGCTAGCGCCCCGTGGAGGGTCAGGCGAGGCGAGGTTCCTCAGGCGCACACCTCGTGAGCCTCGGGCGCGGCTCGGATGCGCCTTTTGCGCCTCAGCTCGCCTCAATGCAAATATGAAGGCTTGTTTGTGGTAGCAACTGCTTCCTCTGTTTTTTAATAACTGTCGCTTTTGGTACTTTCTCACATACCAATGTTTCATTAATTAGGACAATAAAAATACTATTATACCCTTAAAGCTAACTCTTCATTTTATTTTTCACTTTTTACAATAAAGGAGTAAATATGGATAAAAAGGGAAAAAGGTGGACATAAATGCATTATAATCCGTAAAGTGACTTATTTAAAAACAAAATTCTCTTTCAAAAGCGACAGTTATTAAAAAACGGAGGGAGTAATAATTATTGCACTTTTTCCTGTATGCGCCTCAAGTACCTCGGGCGGGCGCCTCGCGCCTGACCCTCTGGCGCCTCAGTGCGCCTTGCGCCCGTAAAAACTATGAGTACAGATCCCATGCCTGACAAAAGCAAACTAAAATTTCAACAAACAATTCCTGGACGCCTCAGCAGAGGAAAAAAACAAAAATGAATAGGAAGTAATTCAATCAGAAACGTTTTTTTTTATCGGTGTTTAGGGGGTCAAACACCAAACTGGGAGGGTGATCGAAATGCAAGATTGTAATGCATTGTACAGCTTACCGCTGTGTACAAGCCGTACACAAATAAGAGAGGTTTGCCCCAATCATTTACCAAATAAGAACAAATACAAATATCATAGAAATCCTCCAGGTTGTAATACCCGTGTAAGCTCAGGTTCATGTACATTTCGCCTATAATTCATGCAACATGCCCACCCCTCTAACAATTCATGTTGGTAGGCCTGCAAAAAGAAATGAACATTACATATATAGATGAATAAGATTGCTGTGTCCTAAAATGATGATGGGTTCAACAGAACAATAGAAGGATTCAAATCTCCAATTGAATGCCAAAGGGGAAGGAAGCATGTCTTTGTACTCAGCGTACACCAAAATTGGACACAACATTTGACAGTTGTAAAGTAATTTGAAATAAAATAATTAGTCAAGCATGTGAACATTGGACATGCAGACTAATTGGAGACAAGGAGACAGAAGCATTTATCAAGTGGACTCTCCCCAATGAATGCATCCACTAAAATTGAATTTATGAAATTATGTTCGCATAATACAAAATGGCTATAAAGAACCATGGAATGCATAATGACATGTATCCTGCAGTTGGCGAGAGAGCAGATTGAGTGAAGAGAAAATTAAGATCAGTAGTGTGTGTAATTAGTCTATTGTGTGAATTTTCTTTGGGTATATTGGGGTCATCGGGGGAGATTTGTTCGCAAATTTGCAGTCGTGCAATTAATTGCAGACTTTTAATAAATGATTCTGCTAGACCATTTTGTGTATGAATATATGCTATAGGATGTTCAACTTTTATTCCAATCGACATACAATAATCATTAAATATTTTGGATGTGAATTCTCCAGCATTGTCAAGACAAATTGATTTAATAGGATAATCGAGAAACTATGCCCGTAATCTTTTAATTTGAGCAAGTAACCTTGCAAATGCCATATTTTATGAAGATAATAAGCATACATGTGACCACCTAGTTGAAGCGTCAATTAGAACCATAAAATATCTAAATGGTCCACATGGTGGATGAATTGGTCCACATATATCACATTGTATGCGCTCTAAAAATGCTGGCGATTCTATTCCAACCTTACTTCTGGAAGGCTTTATTATTAATTTTCCTTGCGAACAAGTAGTACAAAATAATTCATTATTTTGAAGAAACTTCTAGTTCTTCAATGGATGCCCATGTGAATTTTCAATAATTTTTCTCATCATTATCGAACCAGGATGACCCAGTCGATCATGCCAAATTTTATAAGTATCTGAATCTATAAAATTCTGGTTTATAGTTAAATTGGCTTCAATCATATTAATATATGTGTAGTATAAGCCACATGAAAGAGTATAAAATTTTTCAAGTATACATTTCTTACTTGAAATTATTTTTGTAACATAAAGACATTCTTTATTGTCTTCGCTCACTGTTTCAATATGATATCCATTTTTGTGAATATCTTTAAAACTTAATAAATTTTTGTGAGAATTTAGGAAAAATAATGTATTATTTATAATAAGTTTTGTTCCCCTTTGTAATATAATACTAGCTCTTCTGGAGCCTTCAACCATTTTTTATTGTCCCGATATTATCGTAACAACAGTTTCACCCCTTTTAAGAGTATTAAAATATCTTGTCTCTTTAAGAATAGTATGGGTGATGACACTATCTACAATACAAAAACTTGCTTCATTTTCCTTGAAGTCATATAATACCGGATAAGAATTTATTTTTTTCATTAAAGAAACGAAAGATGCATTATTATTTATTTATAAATAAACATTACATAAAAAGTACATTAAACAGCAATAACAAAAACAAACCAATAATAGCATAAAAATTATAAGATATTAATTAAGCAAAATATATGAAGTAATTATTCAAATTTTTCCTTGCCACTGGTGCTGAGTAACAGAAAATCATCCAACCCCATATTAGGGATATCAATAGAGTCATTAGTGGGGTTATTATCATCCAATATAAAATTGGTTTCTGGTTCCGCACATTTCTTGACGGATGCTTGGTATAAGCTTACCAAATGTTTAGCGGTTCTACAAGTTCTTGACCAATGACCAGTCATACCACATCTATGGAATTTATTTTCATTATCTTGACTATTATTTCTTTTATCAAATCTTTCAATTTGATTATTCCACTTTTGGTGGTTATTTGTATTTTTCCACTTCGGGTGGAAATTATTGTTATTATTATTAACATGTTTCCACTTCTGGTGGAAATTGTTATTATTATATCCTCTACCACGCCCATTACCACGACCTCTACCTCGACCACGACCACGACCACGACCACGACCATTTCTGCGGCCGCGTCCATTAAAATTATTATGAATTATAGCATTCACTTCAGGGAATGGATTTGTTTCGGTAGGTCGTAATTCATGGTTTTTCAACAGGAGTTGATTTCTCTATTCTGCTAGGAGAAGAGCAGTAATTAGTTCACTATATTTCTTATAATTTGTTGCTCTATATTGTTCCTATAATACCATATTAATCATATGAAAAGTAGAATATGTTTTTTTCAGTAAATCCTCATCAGTTATTTCCTTTCCACATAATCTTAATGCGGATATAATTTGAAAAAAGTTTAAAATTGTATGCACTAATAGATTCAAAATCTTGAAGCCTTAAGTTTATCCATTCATACTGGGCATTTGGTAAAGATATTTTCTTCAGGTATTCAAACCTCACCTTTAATTGTCTCCAAAGATCTTCAGGATCTTTGACAGTCAAATATTCTGATTGAAGTGCTTCATTAAGATGACGGCGGAGAAAAACTAGAGCTATTGCCTTATACTGAGGTGTAATATTATTATTTTCAATAATAGTATTATTAAGACCCATTGATTCTAGATGCATTCCTGCATCCAACACCCAAGTAAGCTAATTTTTTTCTGATACATCAAGAGGAATAAAGTCCAAACTTTTGATATTAGATATATTAAGAATTATAGGCATAATATATATTTATAGAAAATAAAATAATTATGCCTTACTTTGAATTTATTTGGTGATATCCTTGATTGATAGAGCAAGCTCGTGCTGATAACGTGTTGGAAATTATAACAATAATAAAGAAGGCAGAGAGAAAATTTGAGAGAAACTTTTATTTCTTATTTCTAAGGTATATTTCAAATGAAGAATTGAATTCCTATTTATAGAGAAATCCAACGTAAAAACGGTAAATAAGTAAAAAATATATTACATCAAGTAGAAAATATATTATATTAAATATTAATGACGTGGACCCCATGTCAATTATATATCAGCCTCCTGCATAGTAACAGGCGGCTGATACATCAATAATTCAACAAAATTGAAATAAAATTAAAATAACAATAACAACAATATTAATAATAAAATATTTGATGATTATTTAAAATTGATTAATATTCATACTAATCATAACAATACCAAGATATAATTCTGTTGATTATAAAATTTATATATATATATATATATATATATATATATATATATATATATAAAGACTCTTTTATCCTTACACCTTTTAAAAAAATTATCCTTATGCCTTTTATATATATAGATTACAAATAATGTTACTTACCATGAATAATGAATGATGAAACTGAAATCCTAAAAGACTCTTTTACCCATATACCTTTTAAAAAATTTATTCGTATACCTTTTACATATGTAGAATACTAATTAATGTTACTTACCATTAATAATAAATGATGAAACTAACTACAAAAATTATTAATAATAAATAAATTATTAATTATTTTTAATAAATAAAATCAAAATAACAAATCTATATATTAAAAATAATAAAAATTATATTTCAATTATATTCATAATAATCATAACAATACCAAAATATAAATTGAAATAAAATAATAATAATAATAATAAAATATTTTATGAGGAAAAAAGAGTCACATTAATTATTAAATAGGATTATAATTAATAGATTCATATTTTTAAAATTTTAATTTATTATTCATATTGTCCAATTGTTTAAAATTTTTTTTACAAGTTGATTTTTATTTTTTTTTTACCAATGTGAATATTTGATATGTTATTGCTAACTTTTCCAATTATTTGTTGACATATAAGATCTTTCTTTACTTGAATTACTTTTACACTATATATGAGCAGATTTTATTACCGTCTACAATAATTATTAAATTGGATATTTTTTCATAAATTTAAATCAATATTAAATAAATTCTATTTCAATCAGAATTTTAGGAAAATGATTTTAATATATTTTTTGAATATGTTTGATTTAGAAAAATGACAATGACTAATATCAATAACTACTTTTTATAAGGAAATAATTGATTAGGGTGAACTATAGTTATTGTTATACACTTATAAATTGTTATACACTTATAAATTGTGTATCCCTTTCCTTAGGCGGAGGACTCTCCTTCTGCTGGTGTATCCCTTTCCTGAGGCGGATGACTCTCCTAATGCTGATGTTGAGCTACCTGCCAAAAAGATAATAAAAATGTTGCGTTAGTTACCGTCTGAAATGATACATCTTAATTCTTGATTGACTTTGAGATAAATAAAAATTTTTGCCCCTTCAATCAAGAATGAAGAGTGTGGATGGGGGCTAACCCCTGAATAAAATGTAAATTGCATTTAGAAATGTTGGGTTTGGCCCAACACGAATTGGGGTGCCCTTGGGGAGCTGACTACTGAGGAGATAACTCTTGAATGACAAGTCCATTTGGATTGCTGGGGGGAAACTCCACGAGGGCGATTTCAATTATTTAGGGAAAGGTGTTCCTGGGATATCCTAGCTGCTGGGGAGTATCCTTGGAATCCATTTTGAGAAAGCTTGACTAGTTGGGGGTGCTTCTAGAAATTTGCCCTTGGGAGGCTTTGGGGTTGATGCCCCTCAGGTATTCTTCTGACCGGGGGAACGACGTCTCTAACCGCCTAGCCGTCGGGGACTGGGACTGATTCTTCGTGGGGACAGGGGAATGCCCCTTGAATGTTTCATTTGCTGGGGAACAAGCTATCCTGATGTGGATGCTTTATTGGAGAAAAGGTTCCCCTTTAGTTGGCATTCAGGTTTTTTCTTGTCTGACCTACAGAGGAAAAATAAGTTTTATTAGAATATGACCTTAAATGGTACATCTTAATTCTTGATTGACTTTGTGACGAACAAAAATTTTTGCCCCTTCAATCAAGTATTAAGACGTGGGGTTTTGCCCCTAATTAACTGTTAAGAGTGAGTGAAGAAATGTTGGGTTGGTCCCAATTCTGCTTTGGTATGCCCCTGGAGTGGCCTTACTACTGGGGGGAAAATAGCTTATGAGTGGCTTAATAGCTTGGGAGCAAGTTTCTTAGCTGACTTGGATTGCTAGGGGGTGCCCCTTGGAAAGAGAAACTTAGCTGCCGGGGGGTGCTCCTGGAAAGAGAAACTTAGAATTGCCTTGGGTGTCTCGACCGGTTGGGGGATGCCCCTCGGATGGTTCGCTTATTGGGGAAAGGATCCCTCCAACGGTCTGGTTGCTGGGAATGCTTCTTGGGAAGATGCCCCTTGGCTGGTACCCCTTGGACGACACCTTTGTTGGATTTGATGCCCCTTGGGTGGCAGTGTGGCTGGGGGAATTCCTTTATTTCATATAGATACCTCTCCTTAGGTTCTTGCACATGATAATGGAACTGGTAAGTAAAACTTTGATATATGCGGGTCAGGACTTGCCCCGATTAAAAGAAAAGACTGAGTTTAGGGATGTTGGGTTGGTCTTAACTTGAACCGGGGTGCCCCTAGTATGCCCCTTCTACTGGCCGGCACTATTGGGGAGTGCCTCTAGGGTGCTTGATGATGGGGGGAAGCCCCTTGATGGTTCCCCTTTAGGGAGTGCCTCTAGGGTGGGTTGCCCTAAGGTGTTTGATGATGGGGGGATGCCCTTCAACTGTATCCACTGCTGAGGAATGGAGGGATGCCCCCCAATTGATTTCTTTGTTAGGGAGGTGTCTTCCTATATGATTTTTCTGTTGGGGTTTTCTTCTAGGATAATTGTTACCCTTTGATGTTTAAACCGCTTGGGGATCCTCCCCTTGAATGAACCAGCACATGAAAAGCATTCACGTTAGCATTTGTTTGGACATGGCTTACCTTGATTCTTGATTGATTTTGTGTAGACAATTTTTTTTGCCATTTTAATGAAGGATCAAGGTGAGCTAGGGGTTTAGCCCCTAACTAACTGAAAGAAAGGGGTTTGAAAAGTGGGGATTGCCCCAATTTGGATCTGATGTGTCCCTACTACTGAGGAGTTCTAGTTTTGCTTGGAAAATTGTTCTACCCTAGAGTTGGGACTCGTATGACAGGGATCCACTAGAGAGGACCTATACGGGTGATGGATCTGATGGGAAGGGACCTGTATGCCTGATATTGACCCGTGGGGAAGCTATGGGATGGGATGCATATGCCTGCTGGGGACCCGTATAGCTGAGGATGGGTTTAAGTGGAACCCAAGTTTGACTAGTGTGCCCCTGTAATGGCATTTATGATATTATTGTGTTTCAACCTTGTAAGAACTTTGTCTTGAATCTGAAAAGAGGACTCGTATGCCTTTTGTAAACTTGCACAAGTATGGATGGACATTGTATGCCCAAATAAGGCTTATGCTTCTTCCTGGTATTGGATCTGATATTGGTTCAAGATACCCTCGTGGTAAGTTCAAACCTGCAAAACTCAAAGCTAAACTGTGCATAATGCATTATATATGAACTTTTACATATGTGTACTGATCCTTTGGTTTTCATTGCAGACTCTGTTGGCTATGGAGTGTGGTAAATCCGCTCAAGATTTGGATGCCTCTAAGGAGCAAGCTAGGTTCCTAACCACTGCTGAGGTCGACCGAGTTAGGCCACTGGAGGAGAAGTTGGAGAGGGCTAGAGTGGAGACTACTCGGGCGAGGTTCGAGGTCAAGGTGTTACGGGGCCAGCTGGTCCAGATGATTGAGGACAGAAAGACACTGGAGCTGTCTGATTCTATTTTTGAGGACGACCTTTCTGCCTATCGAGTGGCATCGATAGTGACCTAGAGGGATGGAGCTGAGTAGGAGGTATACCAGCATGCTGGGGGAGCCGTTGCTGTTGCTGAGGGTGTCGTAGGGGCTGAGGACCATGTGATTATTAACATGGATGACCTGTTAGCGGATACACAGGACCAGACTTCAGAGGATCGCTGGGGACAGGATCCCTCAGTAGCTTAGATTGAGATGTACTTTTACTCTCTAGACTACTTTTCAGCCCTGCATGGCTTACTTTGGTGTAAACTTAGATTGGTACTTTCGGCATTTAACGTTTTATGCATGCTGATTTTTCTTTTCCCTAACCGAGATCGTTGAATGTTGCAGCTTGTACACCCGTCTTACTACTTGGTATAGCTAACAATGAGACCAAGTCTGGCTAGTTTGAAAATAACACTCTCAGGGATACGCGTCATCAAGTGATTTCATAGTGAGGGGACTAAGTGATGTTCTAACTTTTGCATAGGTCATTCGATGTGAGATGACCTATCGAACATTTATTTTAATTTCTTTTCGTCCTAATTTTTGCCTGAACTATCCTTGACGGCTCAGTCCAGCGGACCTTTTCTTTTTTTTTGCTTTAACTTTTGCGTGGACCGCCCTTTCGGGTTTTCAATCTAGCAAGCTTTTTTTCTTTTGTTTTTCTTTGCTTTATTTCTGCTGGGACCGCCCTTTCAGGTTTTTGATCTAGCAGGCTTTTTCTTTCTTTGGAGGAGGATAGTTCAGCTTGTCGGGTGGCGCCGGCGGCCACTCAGGTGGTGGGAGCTGAGTAAGAGGTAGAGCAGCAAGTAGAGGAGACTACTATTACTGCTAGGAGTCTAGTAGGAGCTTCAGAGGCTAGGGTTCCTGATCTACCTGAGGCGGATGTTGGTGGGGCAGAGGATTATGTGATCATAGACAGGGATGACCTACTGGTGGATGCACAGGACCATACTCAGGATGAGTGCCAGGGATATGACCCCCTAATAGCTTAGATTAGGATGTGTTTTTCTTGCTTGTCTAGGTCCTTGATTGATCCTTTTCCTCGAGGATATTGTTGTCGTGTCCTTCTTTGATAAAGGCTTCAATTGCTAGTGAATTGACTAGTAACCAAACTTTTGAAGCTCTAGATTATTGAAAGACTGGCCCAACTGAGATTGATGAGTACTACCAAGATTTGGATGAGATCTGTACATTTTTTGTAGGCTCGTACAGGTTTATATGGATGCCCGTACTTCTTTGCACTGGCGGTTTGATTAGATGAGATTCATTCTTTGCATATTAGGGGAATGTGTCCTTGGGGTGTCCAAACTGTAACATGGTGCAAGCTGGATGATGCTAGTGGAAGCACTAAGCGCTTTTAATTTAAGTTCTAACTTTTGCATAGATCGCTTGATGTGATGCGATCTATCGAACTGATTTTGTATTTTTCTTTTGTCTTAACTTTTGCCTGACTGATTTATGGAATACCGATCAGCGGGTTGCACACTAATTTTTGCCCGAGTAGTAGAGGACCACTCGCCGGGTGATTTATTCTTTATTTATTTATTTATTTTTGGTGTGATACTTTTTTGTGATTTATTTCTTTTAACCAAGACATGATAGCGCTTAAGCCTATCTTAATTCACTGAATTCACAAACTCATTTCCATCCATATCCCTGAGCTTAATTCCTCCCTTGTTAAGGACTTTATTAACCACGAACGGTCCTTCCCAATTAGACTTGAACTTGCCCCTTAGTATCAGTGTTTACTTGGTGTAGCTGTTTGAGAATTAGATTACCTGCCTTGAGAGGTTGCTTTGGGTATCTGACTTTATTGTTGTAAGGTTGGGCCATTTAGTGTTGGAATGGACAGGTTTTTCTCTTTTGTGAAAGAAGGAGGTTACGTCATTGTGGAGGCTTGGGATCATTATGTAGGGTGAGGGGTCTTCTTTCTTTTGAACAAATGAAGAAAGCATTTTTGGAGGGATATTTTGATGGGAATATAGGTCCAAGGGAGGTACCTACATTGATAAGAAATGCCCATTTGTGATGGTTTACCCTTTTGAAGGTTTTGGAAGAGCATTGGATTTAAGGTTGCATTGATTTTGGGTTTGTGTTGTAAGATCTTTTCCTTGAACGGTGCTTTTGATGTGAAGTATGTCTTCCCCTCTTTTTTTTGGACTCTTGGCTTCTTTCTTAGTGATGTGTATTTTCCTCCCCTCTTATGGAAAAAGATGAGCTAAGACCCAAGGCTATCATGTTTGCTAAGCACTTTTCATCTCTCTTTTTTTGTGGTATGTTTTAACCATTGGAACCTTATACCATTGAGACTTACTCAAATTCAATTTCTTTAATAAACATGATGAAATTTTTAAGAATGTTGACTTTATGAGTGCATGATATCGTTTAGAATGAAATACTCAAATATGATGTGAATGCATCAATTTATTCGTGATGTGCTTTAAAAGTGGCATTGTTTGCATCAAGACACTAGCAACATTAAAAGGTTACCTCATCCTCGAAATCATCCTCCACATATAGAGGGTTTTCATCTTCAATCTTGATTGGATCAATCGGTGAATCGGTAGTCTCCCAATCCTGAGCTTCTACTTATATTGGCACTAGTCCTCTTTCTGCTTCATCAATGTACTCCAATTCCTCAAATATTTCCCACATTCGGGGGCCCAATCTTCCCCTCTTGTGGCTTGGACCGGAGGTGAAGGTTGTTGAGCATTTGTAGTCACACCAAAGGGTAGACCTGTTGGATGATGGAAGGTAGTCCCCTTAGGCGTGGCTACGCAGTTGGGACCTTGGCTAGATCCCCCAAACTGAAACACTAACATTATGAATCCTTGGCTACGCTGAATAGACAGACTGACTGACGACTGGAGGCACTACCGTACCCCCTGAATCATACGGACCAACTGAACCCAATTGTTCAAACTGATTGGACGATGGATTACTAGGAGACGAAGGCGGAGATTCATCCTTTAATTGAACTGAATTTGGTTGAGTAGAAGCTCGAATGCGGACCAAATGAACTTGAGATTGTCCCGAAGATTTGACTCTTGCTCAGGTGGGAACCAAACAATCAATACATGCAAGGGTTCGATTATGCAAGAGGCAGGTACAATGATGCATGGTGAGGTTAATAAATAAAGATAGAGTGTATCTACGATAGAGTGTAATAATTTTCCCAAATGATGAAAAAGAAAATGGGTTGAATTTAACTATATGATTTTTGATGCTCATCTTAATCTTTTAAGCTTTTCAAAAGCAAACCAGAATTTTGCTAGTTAAAAGATTATTCCCTAGCAGAGTCACCATTGTGAGGTATCGATGACGTGTGGGTCTCCCTTGGTGCCTTGGTGAGAGGTGGGGCCCATTGGGGGTTGATTGCATTTAGGCGTGATGAAAACTTTTTTAATTAAAGTTTGCACAATTAGCCAATTTTAATGAATAAAAGAATCGAGACCTAAATCTCGATTCAAATGATAGAGTCGCCACCTAAGTTGTCTACTTGGGAAAGAGTTTTGGTACGGTTCCCATTGGGCGGGAGACTTATACCTTTTGGATCAGAGATTCGGGTATCAGATGAGTCACTTATTTCTCATTTAGTTAATTCAAAATTACATTTGTCGCGTAAAACCGTTTTGTTTACATTATTTGGGGAATTATCACAGAAATCTATTTTTTCTACAATCTTTCATGCATTCAACAGTTTATAATAAAGCACAAGCAGTAAAAAGGGGAATAAAATTACAACCGGGGGAAAATGGGGGAATTGCAAGAGAACCTATACATTTGTTCTAAGTTATAAAACAAAATAAAAATAAATTCTCCTGCATCCACAAAGATTATCACAGTTTATAGCACATCATAAGTCAGCATTTTATTAGGAAAAATATGATTATATTAGCGTGGCGGTTTTGTGATCGATAGTACCCGGGCGGCTTCTAGGATCGAAATGAAATAACGGGTCTTCAACGTATTTTGTTATGAAAACACATTTTAATTTTTGTGGGTTGATTTATCGGATTATTAGTGAAAATGATCGTATGGCAAATGGTGAGTTGATTTATTTTAACCAGTTAAAAAGTGAATTCTGGGTTTTGCCTGGGGACCGATTATCGGGACCTGTACGACTATTGGGGAGGACCGATACCGGTATAGGGGACTCGTAACGGTCCTGTTAGGTCCCGGACAGAAACTCAGTTTGATTTAATAAAAATATTAATGCAGGAGAGATGAAATAAAAATGGGATTTCCTTCCATATGAGTTTAGTGCACAGTTTAATATCCTTAAGGATATAGGGTGCCAATAAGGCTCATATGGGTTAGTACCAACAGATATAATAGAAGAGGCAGAGAATAATGATAAAATAACCGAGATGTGAGTCTCTTTGAAACTCAGGAGGGTACCTTTACGCGGTGAATCTACTTTAGAGCGATTCCAATGCCGAATGGAAACTTTGTCAAACTATAACCTCAAAAACTTGTTGAATATGATTTTTCTATATCATATTTCTAATATTTTCTTATGTTTTTCTTCTATGTTACCCCCTTTAAGTGAGGAAAATGACCTCTATTTATAGGGGGAAAAAGGTCTGAACGCATTAAATGGCTAATTTTATGCATTTATGGCAGATTATATTCTTTTATGGCAAATTATATTTGCTATATGGCAAATTATATTCGCTTATGGCAAACTATATTCTTTTATGACGAATTATATTCTCTTATGGCAAAATAATTCTTTTATGGCAGATTTGGGCATTAAAACCGAATGTTCGGGCGTTTGAGGGACTGGTACAGGTGGCCTGGACCCGTACGGGTCCCGTTAGTACCAAATTGGGCAATTGGGGAAGTTTTCAGACTGGTACGGATTGGGTGGACCTGTACGGGTCCAACCGGTCCACCAGTACGGATCTGAGTCGACCCGCATGGATCCGTACAGACCGCTACGGATCCAGGTCTACTCGTATGGATCGATCCGACCGGTTTTGCTCGAAACTTCCCAAAACTGCCAGAATCACTTGAAACTGACCGGTTTTGACT
The DNA here is from genome assembly GCA_947683365.1 of Euphorbia pulcherrima. Classification (NCBI taxonomy): domain Eukaryota; kingdom Viridiplantae; phylum Streptophyta; class Magnoliopsida; order Malpighiales; family Euphorbiaceae; genus Euphorbia; species Euphorbia pulcherrima. The sequence continues at coordinate 4,237,120 of CANTUS010000010.1, forward strand.
GGTTTTGACCAATTTTGACTATTTTAGACCTTTTTAGGGCTTAGGCGCTAGTTTTCTGAGGTTTAGATTTGACAAAGCTTGACCAAACTGCATTGAAATCACTTATAGTAGATGACACCTGTAGAAGGATGCATTATATAGCTCTCATCATCGTTTCTTGAGAAGGATCGTTAAACTCCAATGCTCACAACACTCCAATTAATGTATCCTGCAACCTCAAATGTAGAATAGTAATGACATGATGTTAGGCAAGCTTTTTTTTATCTTCTTCTAGTATGTAGTTTGTTTACACTTGCTTGTTTGACTGGATTAATCTTTATGCCTTTAAGTACTTGTTTACTTCTACATAGTACTAATGATATTGATCTTGTTTTCAATCAATTTGGTGTTTTTTTTCCTTGTTTTTTCCCCAATGCTTTTGCCAGTTGGTGTTGAAGCATGACAAGATAGCTAATATTCTTTGCACTGTAGGTGTTGAAGTATATCTATTTAAACAAGTTCTGTTTTGTGGTTAGCAGTGCTTGTGCTGTGTAGACTTGGGGTGTTCCAGTGCAGAATGGCGGCGACAATTGCTGGTCCGTTTACTGTTGACGTTGCCGACGACTCCACTGTTCAAATCCTCAATGAATCGGTGTGCAGTTTCAGTTCCGCCTGGCACATCATTACAGTCCCTGGGCATTTCCTCCGGCATAGTGATTTCCTGCAATTTTTCAGGTAATGCTGTAATTCAACAAGCTTCTTGTTCATCTCTCAACCATTTTGAAGGAAAATTTGCTAAAGATCGCAAGGGGAAAGCAATCTCCGACTCTGGTAATTGCACCAATTTCCATTGCGCCTCATGCTCTGATGATTATCTAGTCTATCTTGCGATCAATTCCCTGTTTTTGGACTCTAGGTTCAAAGAATTCGATTTTGGGAAGGACGCTTTCTCCAGGACTGCAAGGTACACGGTTGTCAAACCGCGTGATCCCGAAGACTCTATTGCGCTCTACTTCCAAACCCTCGAAAATCTCGTCCACGTCTTTGCGAAGTGTCCACATAGGCTGTGCACCCTCAACATCGATAAAAGCCTCATGGTTCCCGCCCTTCGCCAGCTCTGGGCCGATGGCGCCGTCTCTGACAAAATGTATCGAGGGAATCGCCGGAAATCGTTAGAGACTTCCGGTCAAGGATCTCCTAATTCATCCTCTTCTGACCGAGCTGTGTGACCGAATGGGCCTTGTCCCACCGGCTTCCTTCGCCGAGCTTCCCCGGAATCTGTTCTCAAGCGGCTGCCAGGGAAAGACTTAGCCTGGAGTGCCTACCTCTTGAAGGAAATGAGAACCCTAGCTTCTGACGGCATGCTTTGGAAGGAGAATTGCATGTCTGCTTTTGGAAGTTCCGTATGACTCTTAAGAACGTTGAAGGAAGAGATTTTTGAAGCTGAAGGCTGATTAGAGCTTGTGTTTTTCTAGTTGAAGTGCTTGTCTGAAGGTACAGTTTTAGTAGTTTTGACTTAAATGATTTTTGTTTTGGGATATGTACTCTTGAGTAGCTGTATACTGTGAATGCTTTTCCCCCTTTTTTTGTTTGTCAAATTTTAGACGTTTAACCTAGTTTGGGTCATCACCATGGTTGTGTTTGCTCGAAAATTTGCCTCTGATCTTTGATCTTATGTCTTAGTTTACCTTAGCCATCCTCCTCTCCAATTTGTGTGAGTTTTATGTTTCTCGTTTTAAAGGCATTTTCCCAACCGTAAGAGCTCTTCTATGATACTCTGGCTAAAGAATACATACTTTAAATGATGATAGAAAAGAAAAAGAAATGCATGCATACTCTCACGTGTCTTTTAAATTTGTGTAAGACTTTAGTTAATGAATACTATAGCCTAAGTGAGATTTATCAAAGAGTGGTATTCTGATGGGGAAAGCGAAGTGATAGTTGATCTTGAGGCAATTGCATTAATGAGAAGGCCTATAGAGTTGAAAGAGATGAAGACTAATGAGGGATTGAAGGTTTTTGATTTGTTTAACCAGAGCCAAGATTGTCCGTTGTGCCTGTTCCCGAGTGAGGGGTTCGAAGGTGATGATGATGGGAACTAGCCTATTAGGCCAATGATGGATTATGTTGTTGGGTTTGCGATTATGGGTTTGCAGTAGGATTGTGTTGCTGGGTTTATGATTATGGGTTTGCAGTAGGATTATGTTGTTGGTCATTATGCCAATTAGGCCAAATATTATTTAGTTATGCAGTAGGAAAGTTGAGAATAGGAAAATTTAGAACATAGTCATGCTACTTGATTGAATGCTATGTTCATTTCTGGTGTATATATAAAATAAAAAAGAATCCCTCAAAATGATTTTTAAATAAGGTACTATTAATAGTTGTGATTTATTTTTATTGCTGAAAATATTCCTTAAAAATGTCAAACAATAGGTTGTCAAGTAACTGCCTGTTCCATTAGGTTTAAGGCTCTGTTGTTTTCAACTTCTAAAAGTTGAACTGAACTGAACTTATTTCAGTGTAAATTTATAACTATGCATAGCCGAACTGAACTGAACTGGACTGAACTACATTGAATTGTAGTTCAAGAGAACAGGGCCTAAGGCCAATGCTCATGCATAGTAGTTAGGCGTGTGCCATGGCGGTCATGGCGGCGCACGTGGTGAAGTCACTTGCATAGGCGCAGCGCCTGAAAAATTAAAGCGACGACTGTAATTAGAAACCTGCAATTAACAACAAGAAACTGAAAGTAAGAAAGGCTGGCCCTTAGAAAATGCAAAGTAATTGTCTTGATGATGGAAAACATAACAAATGTATTTTTCTTCACCTCTTTTTCCATCAAGACTTGTACATACATATGTATTTATCATACTTGGACAAAAAACTACAATCAGAAAACTAAAAGAAAGTATTTCTTTTGACTCCAAAAATTAACAAATATTTTAAGAGAAACTATGTTTGATTTTATTTCAAGACAAATATTTTAAGTTTATTATCAAATATAATTTATATCACTTTTTAAATATGGTAATGATGACTATGTGTTTAAAAGGTTTTCAACGCTTGTATTTATATTCCCATAACTTTATTTTGAAGATTATCTTGCTATTATACTTTAGCAACTGTACATGAGTTATAAATAGGTCAGCCTGAGCCAAAAAATCGTTCGGAACCTCGATTTCCATGAAGAGATGAAAAAATGGAATGGCGAACTGCTACATTAGCATCCGCAACAGCTGCAACAAGAAGCTTTTCCACAAGCTGTAGGGTGTTCGACAAACATTTTAAGTGCAAGAAAAAGAATACCACACCATGAAAAACATTAATCAGCCTGTAAACAGTTAAACTGAAGAGGTTTTTGAACTACTGTTCCATTTTCTAAATCCCTTTTGCCTTATTCATTGAACTATTTAATATCCACAAAACATCAAGAGAAGTGATCTAAAAAAAGAGTAGAAATACCTCCTCAACGAGACGTCGTTACTTTCCCCCAGTTTGACCAGACCTCGTGGAACCGAATTGTGTTGATGAGATGCCAGAAAGAGAATTGGCAATTAGTTTGCAGCAACAAAGTGCAGCATCTTTTGGTGCGGCTCCATCCTCATCATCCGAATAAACAACTACAGATTCTCTTGCAAACTCAAGAAGTTCATGACGCTAAATAAAGGAGTACCTTTAGAGAAAGAAAGAAAGAAATCGAGGGAAAAAGAGCATATGATGGAAAGCTTCAGTAGGGCCATGAAGATATGCAAACCTTGAAATTAAACCGAGCTAGAGTCTGCAGAGCAAGTTGCACAAGTGCTGCACCACTATAAGGTCCGAAACTCGCTGAGGTGCATTCACCGCGGCCCCTCTCGAGCTATAGGAGCAGCCGGCTTAGCCAGAGAGTAATGTGACCTTGACAGGACTAGTGAAATGGAGTCAAGTAACCTGTATTGAATAGTTGGTAACAAAGATGGGATACTGAACAGCAAGAAAGTAGTGATTTGTTACTGAAATTAAGCACCTCATTAAATAAAACTCTAGTTAGACAAATCAACATAACACATTTACCTTATGGATATTTGCTCGAGGGCTTCGACGAGTGTAGAGGAGAGACCAGCAGCAAACATAATTTCCAAAAGGTTACGTACATATGGTTCCATAACAGGACCCATGGCTTTAGCAATGTTACCAACACAAGCCAAAGCCTCCAGCGAAGGTCTATCTCTACGTGGAGCAGTCTATAAGAAAAGCAGAGTGCAAAAAATCAATATGATTGATTCCTAAGAAAGGAACACAACAGAAATCGAAGACATTCCCGAAGGACGATAAAAACATCCGCAGGAGAATACATCAACCATTTGTAGGTCACTTACAGCATCACGAATACGAGGCATAATTGTTGGCAAATAATTGACAAGCTCCCCATCCAAAGCACCGGCCATCTCCCCTAGAGCAATGAACCCACTGCCTCTCTCAGCTGGCAGTCTGAGTACAGCCAGAATATGATTCATGCATATCTACAAGAAAAAATATGAGATCACATATGACAGCCATAGTAGTCGAGGGCGCGAGGCACACTCAAGGCGCTAGGGTCTCGCCTGTAGCCTACGCGCAAGGCGCAAAAAAGGCACGCGCCCGGAACAAGAAAGGCGCACAAGTATAAAATTTCTAAAATATATTTACAGTCTCATAGATATATAAAGATATATATAATATAACTACTTAAAACTTAAAGTTATCAAAATATCACAAGTCATAATGGTCCGCAATAACAAAAAAATTCATAATCCTAAATTAAAGATAATAATAATCCAAAAAAAATTCATCACATGGAGTGCCACAAGCACAGACTAGAAAATCATTCATCACTAAGGTAATCTAAGTTTTCATTAGCATCCTCCTCAAGTATTTCCACTTCCCCTTCCGTGCTTTCTCCATCTAAGTCATCGTCATCACTTTCTTTATCTTCTAATTCTAATGCCACTAAACTTGAAGATGGTGGATTGTCTTGTTTCCTAGCCTTTGATTTCCTAGTGTTTCATAGTCTTGATCACTCAACTTCTTCCCAACCAACAACTCATTGCTATCATCAATGTCATCCAAAGATATGGGATCAAGAGCCTCTTTAGCATGACGCATCTTGAGTGTTTGATTGTATTTGACAAACACAATGCCTTTTAGCTTCTTATGCTCTAAACAGTTCCTTTTCTTTGAATGTATATGATGAAAAATATAACAATTAAGAGCTGGTTGTTATTTATTTTAATATTTATCAAACGATATCAAAAAAATAACAATTAAGAGCTGATGGTTTTTTATTTTAATAAAAAAAAATAATTAAGCGCCCAACTTAAAAAAGCCTTGCACCTGAGCGCCTGTCAGCCTTGAAAAAGCGCACCCGGGTGTGCCTTTACAGGAAAGGACGCCTTGCGTTCTAGTGAGGCGCAAAGCTGCGCCTCGCTGCGCCATTGCGCCTAGGCGCACGCCTTGTGCGCCTTTAACTACTATGATGACAGCATCATTTAATTCATTAGTTAGTGAATTTAAGCTATATCACATTCTTTCTTCAGTGCCCTCCAACAGCAAAAATATATATGCATACATACACTAAAGGAGGAAGCCAGCAAAACAAAACGTTAAATAGTTCGTAACAAATCGATCCCGCAAGAAATGAGCAATGCGAGGAAGTAATGAAGTTATGCTGAGGCGAGCAAGACGATCACAGTGCTCTAAGTATCGGAGAACAATCTCAGCAACTTCTCTGTACCTGGACATCATGAACTCACCAGTATTCCTGACCAAACATCAGAATTACATTGACATCACATAGCATCTTAAAACTTGCATGAGAAACTTTGATAATAATAGCCAATATTTAATTGGAAACAACCTCTCTATAATTACAGAGGTAAGGTTACGTACACCCGACCCCCTCGTGCGGGAGCCCTGTTAGGCATTGGCGTAATGTTGTTGTTGTTGTATGAAAAGGGAGGTATCTATGGTGTCACACCATTCATTTTATATTCAGAAGTGTAGTTTGAAACATACTTCAGCAATGTCACTTCATTAAGAAACCGTGAATAATTCCATCTAATTCGACAACAAATAAATCAAGCACAGATGACAAATCAGGACAGGACTTCCATAGTTTCATGTCAAAACATACATCCTCATTAACCCAAGGTCCAACCCTCTCTTCTTCGCCATTTACCCTTGCATGGCAGGAAGGATAACACCCATCTAATTAACTTGGGCCAAAAATTAAGAGGACAAACGAACAAAAAATAGTATGACAATTGAACAACCACCCACCGAGCCTTAAATCCCAAACTAGCTGGGGTCGGCTATATGGATATTCTGACGCCATGAAGCTCTATCAAAAGACAACTGAACAATTCAGGCTAAATCAATGACATAGTGGAATGATTAAAGCCTTGAAGAAATACTTCCAGAATGCCAAACCGACATATCTCAGGAGCAGGAGCGGGAGCAGGAGCAGTGTTTTTTCAATCTTTTGTCTAAATTTAGAACCTTGTGAACTCCATTCAATGTTTTCACCATAGTAGTCAAAGGCGAGCCTAGGCGCAGCGAGGTGCAACTTTGAGCCTCATTGGAACGCAAGGCGTACTTTTCTGTAAAGGTGCGCGCCCGGATGCGCCTTTTTCAGGCACACGGGCGCAGCGCTTTTTTAAATTAGGCGCTATAAGTGATAAAAAAAATTAAAAAAACAATTGAAACCTGTGTTTTGTTAATTAAAAGATAAAAATAAAATAAAAGAAGGCCCATATAAAGCTTTGGATGGCATTAATGATACCAATGAGTGGTTGGTTGGGAAGAAGTTGAGTGATCAAGACTTGGTATTCACGAATGAGGACTTGACATGGCATGATGTGGAAAATGCAAGTGGAGCTGGAGAAGTTACAAGCACTAGGAAATCTAAGCCTAGGAAACAAGAAAATCCATCATCTTCAAGTTCAGTGGCTTTGGAATTAGAAGATAAAGAAAGTGAGGATGATGACTTGGATGGAGAAAGCACGGAGGGGGAATTGGAAATACTTGAGGAGAATGAAAACTTAGATTACCTAAGTGATGAATCATTTCCTAGTCTGTTCTTGTGGATCCCCATGTGTGCTGAATGTTTTTTTGGATTATTATTGTCTTTCTTTTAGGATTATGAATTTTTTTTTAATCGTGGACCATTACAACTTGTGATATTTTTTATAACTTTAAGCTTTACGTAGTTATGTTATATATATCTTATATAACCTATAAGACTATAAATATATTTTAGAAATTTTATACTTGTGCGCTTTTCTTGTTTTGAGCGCACGACTTTTTTGCGGCTTGCACTTAGGCGACGGGCGAGACCCTAGCGCCTTGCGTGCGCCTCGGGCCCTCAGCTACTATGGTTTTCACCTTATTAATCACTTGACACGCCAACAAGTCTCACTCTTTTTCCAAATTCAATTGCATAAATTAGATCAAAATATCACATAAATTAGATAGTGCTAACCACTGGACACGCCAACGAGTCTCACGCTTCTCAATAACTCGAAGGCAGGCACGTAGTGCCTCTACTGCTCTCTCTCTAATCACCAATGTTGGATGCCTCAATGCAACCCAAATAGCGTCAACGAATTCAGGTACATGAACATTAAATACAGTTGAAGCATTTTCTGCCATTTCCTATAGCCATCAAACACAAGGCATATACTTAGATAATGAATAGTTTTGGAAATATGAACTGAAAACTTCAACTATAAGCCTCAAATAAACAGAATTCCTTAGGATTGAAAAGGACTTAACAACTAAAATGATGTAATACATACCAATACCGAAAACAAATGAGTTCCATCAATATTCCAGCAAGGAGAATGGCGTACCTTTAAAATTGACACAGCAGCAAAAAGACGACATTCTGCTCTATCATGGCGTAGCCAATCAAGGGCCATTCTCACCTATGAAAAACATATAATATAAGTTTACGCAAGGTCAAAGACGGTATTAATTACCAAAATCAAGGAGTAAACAACCTGAAATTCCACTTCTTCTGCGGTCATTGCACCCCCGGCCCTAGCCAGGTGGCCTAAGACTCGACTAGCAAGGGGCAAGACATCACGATCCCGCTTTACCTCAAACACGTTACGCATATAAATAGAAAACTTTCAGACCTTGGAGGCATTATCACCAAGTGCTACATCTATCAACTCATCAAGCCTATTCAATAGCTCTTAAGGCTCCCATGTTATCAGCAACTTCATTACTTTCCAAACGACTGGAAATTCTTTCATATAACTGATCCATAAAGCGTTAAAAAGCTTCTCCACTTAGATCATGAGCTTGTTCCTCCAAATGTTTTCTTAGGACTTTAGTTTGTATTTATCTCGAGATATGCATTTAACCTTTTGATAAATAGATCATTTAATAAAAATGTAGATATTAATGTTTGTATTTCATATCTTTTAAGGATGATTATACGGTACATGGCAAGTACCGTCATGTACCGTAATTTTATCTAAAATATTTGATTAACTCATTATTATATTTATAGTTAATAAAAGTAAAGGCAATAAAATCTTTTTCTACTCTTAACTTTTATATTATTACCTTAACTACAATTTTTTCTATATTTTCTTCTCAATTTACTTTTTCCAAATTTAATTCAATCTACTTTATTTTTCTTTTCAAAATTATAGTATTTTACATTATGATATATTTATTTTAATTTAAAACATAAACTCTATACCTTTACAAACTTAATTATTTTTATACTCAGATCCTAAATCTTTATAGTCAATAAAAATTTAAAATCTTTAAGACTTTAACAATGTAATATATCTTCCTTTTATTTTTGTAAATGTATTATTTTTGAAACTTTTTGTTTTTAAAAATCTCATCCTAACATGCAACACAAACCCTGAATCTGAAACCCTTTACCCTAATATATGACATATATTTTTTACTTTTTAGTTTATTGTTATGATTTCAAATATCAGTATTTAAAGAGTCTAGCATAGTTTATAAATATCTTTATTGATGTACTTTGAAAATTTGAACCCTAACATTACCACTAAACATTAGAGTCTAATCTTAAACCATAAACAATATACAAAGTAATTTGGAGTATGACTATTAAATTCATGAAATAATAGAAAATCATAGCAAATTACTACATTAACGATGCATATATTTTGCTCGTTTTGACATTTTTTTAATTAAAATCAACTACAATCAAGCTGTGATTTCAAACTACTTTTCTGCTATTTCAAAAACGTCATTACTTCAAAATGTAGCATATATACATATATATTATCCAAACATGTAAAAGTTAATTAAAATAATTTTAAGGGTTAAATGTTTAAGGTTCGAGATTTAAAATTATGTTCAAATTCTAAATTTAATTTAAATTTTTTATTTTTTATTTTACTATTTAATTTTTTTACGCTGGGGTGCATCAGATTCATGCTCGTCCACGACGAAAATGTGATTTGGACCCGTCCCTTCGATGGCGGAGACATGATTTGGGCGCATCACTGAAAAAATTATTAAAAACAAATATTATAATGCTATTACTAAAGTTCAAAGTTTCAAAATACATATTTAAATATTGGTATTTGAAATCATAACAATAAACTAGAAAAATAAAAATATATGTCATATATTAGGATAAAAGGTATACTGTTAGGAGTTTGTGTTGCATAGTAGGGTTAATTTTGTAAAAAAAAATCCCAAATACAATAAATTTATGAAAAGAGAAGAAAAATATGTAAAATTGTTAAAGATCTAGAAGTTTTATTGACTGTAAAGATTTAGATTTTGAGTTTAAAAATAATTAAGTTTATAAAAGCATAGAGTTTTTGTTTCATTATAATAAATACTGAATTACATGAAATACTATAATTTTGAAAAGTAAAATTAAGCATAACTAAATATGGAAAGAGTAATTAAAAAATAAATTGGGAAGAAAATATATAGAAGAAATGCATTTAAGGTAAAAATATAACATTGAATTAGGTAAGATAAGAAAGAGATTTTATTTCCTTTACTTTATTAATTATAAATATTAATTATAAATATAATAATAACTTCATTAAATGCTTTTAGATATAATTACGATACATAGCGATGCTTGCCATGTACCGTATAATTTTTTATCTTTTAATGTTTCAACAAAAGTTAAATGATACACCACCCATACTTGAATAACAAACAAATTAAATATTGCAGAGCAGAGTCGTAATCAATTAAACACAGCCACAACATTAACAAAAAAAATGCTAAAATCACTTCTAAGAGAAAAATTGAAAGTAGAATAAGGTGATGTTCTCTTGAAATACAATTAGTTCAATTCAATTCAGTTCAGACTACTTCAATTAGGTTTAGTCCATTGTAGTTCGGTTAGCTATGCATAGCTATAAATTTACATTAAAATAAAGTCAGTTCAGTTCAGCCAACTCCAATCCTGTTTAGCTTTCAAAAGTTGAAAATCACATGGCCTAAATCTTTCAAATCCTTCAACTCCACAGTCCAAATTGCAGAAAACACTCACCCATATAAGTATACCAGGCAACTAAAATTTGTTCTTACCTTTTCTAGTAGTTTTTTTTTTCAGAAAAGGCATATAATAAAATTGTATTCAAGTATAGCAGCACAAAAACTAATCACTAACATTTGCATGTTATAATTTGCAGTAACAACTAATTCTTTCATCAAAAAAAAAACAACAACTAATTCATTACCAACAAGGTGTAGCTCAGTTGGCAATGCAGATTGAGTAAATTGTAGGAGAACAAGGTTCAAATTCTACTAAATGCACTTGTTAAGAGGGGTGGGGGATCCTTAATTGTCTGTGACTAAGCCCGAACAAGATTATTTCAATGAAGATAATTGTAAATATTAAAAACATGGTAAACTTCAAAAACATACCTTGTGGTTTGGTTGTTTTGCAAAAAAGTGCTTGTGAAATTTTTTTTTCAAAAGGGTGCCTGTGATTTCAAAAGTTTGCAAAAAGAGGATTTTCAAAATTTTAAAACCACATTTTGAAGGGTAATCCTGTCCATTTTGAAGTGAAATTTTGCAGCTTAGTTAATGAAAATATAATACACTTTTCTGAAAAATTTTAGAATTTTTTGAGAAGTATTAATATTTTTTTAATTAAAATTTGATTATAACTTTAAACAATCAAAACAAAATGAAAATTTTCCGAATCTTAATCAAATTTTGATATATAATTCTTAAATAATATAGTTAAAATATATAAATGTTGAATTTATTGAAATATAACTAGCCTAGCACTGTAACGTCTAAACCAGATGCACCTTTTGAAAATTTTTGAAACCACAGGCACCCTTTTCAGAAAAAAAATTCTACAAACACCTTTTTGCAAAACGATGAAACCATAGAGCATGTTTTTTAAGTTTACCCTGAAAAAACAACAACTGATTCATTTGCATGTGTTACCATTTGCATCAATAACAACAAATTCATTTGCATGTTATCATTTTTTCACTTATTAGAAGACATTTGACAAAACAATATCTACAATTTAATAGGAATATGTATGATGTATCTATTAACTCAAAATTTACAGCCATACGTGATTTTAATAAACTTACAGCTTCAAACTTTGATAGCCATACGTGATTTTAATAAACTTACAGCTTCAAACTTTGATTTTTATAAAGTGTATATATTATTGTGCAATTGTTCAACTCTACCTTTCTGTAAAATAGTATAGTTGAATCTTAATAATTGTACATTTTTTATAAAATGTATAATCGTTTAACTATACCTTTATGTACAACAATATAGTTGAATTTTAATAATTACATATATTTTTTTATAAATGGTATAGTTGTTGACCAAACTTTTGGAAAATAATATATTTTTTCACTATTATATAGTTCATAACAGTTAAAGTCGTAAGGCGCAGAGGGCTCGCATGTCGCTAGGTGCAAGACGATGAAAAATCGCACGAATAAGAAAAGAGCAATAATATGAAAAATGATAAAAAAAACATATATTAGACATAAAAAATTAATATCATTCTACCGTTTTAATGGAATAGCAAGTAGAATATTATTATCAAAACTAAAACAAGTGCTTATTCACAAAAACATATTCAACAACCTAAATTACTAATTTAAAATGTTAAAATGAATTAATTTTAAGGGAAATTATAAAAACAAGGTTCATTATTCGTACATTCTTTTCTTGTTACTATGTTTTGAATAATAAAAGGAGTATTGTAAAAAAAAGTTATAAAAAATAATAACGTTAATTTTCTTTAAAAATATGTAAACTTCGACTAGAATATTGATATATTAGAAATAAAAATAACATACTTCATCCCCTTTTCAGTAATTGAAGTTCTATTAGTGTGCAAAATTTCCAAAACAATTGACATATTTTTCAGTAGATTTTGTCCTCGTTTAATGATTATAATTAAAAAGAGAGATTAACGGGGAAAAAAATTATTTTTTTAATTAGGAGTACAATAGAATTTTTACTGAATTAATTAGTATAGCACTGATATTATTTTTAGGAAAAAGGGAGTGTAAATATATTAAAAAATTGCAAAAGACGAGCAACACAATGGGAAACACCGTTACCTCATCAAGATAAACCTGCGTGCAATAGTATGAGCTATAACATCTGCATCTCTAGGCAATAGATTAAACACACGTGAAGTTAAGAGTCTAGATAAAGCTTTACACTCCCTAATAATAGAATTGATATAGGAAAAACCTACATTATGTTCCATTAAAGCATTGAAAATAATGGTGTTGTAGCCCAACAATTTCAATCAAGACAAGGCTTCACGACAGTGGGTCAGGGAGAATAGAAGAGTAGATGAAGAAAAAAAAGATGTCCCTAGTAAGGTAAGAGAGCTCGCTGAATAGGCGTAAATGATTCACCGAGTTTGCTGCTTCGACAATTGATAAATGAGGAGCTAACGAGCCTGCCTTTGCGCAAACAAAATTACCTCCAGCATTCCTTGCAACAAGGCCGTAACACACTGCTTCTCCATCTAAAAAAATGGCGGCATCAGTACTGTATATCAGAGCCATGGCCGGTTCGCGGTAAAATCGTACCGTAGCCGTGGCCTCATAATCTAATTAAAATATGCGGTGCATTCTATGAGCAATGGTTACCAGGAACTCTTATTAATCTTCACCACTGCTATATATCCTCGCCAACATCCTCTTCATCGCTAAACATTAGATGGACCCCACACTTTGTTATCGCATCGTATCTGTGTCCACCTGCACAATCTTCGGCGAAAAATTCAAACGCCACTTTGGATTTCTCATTCTGTTCATGTTCCATATACCTGACATGGTATTCCCATATCATTGCTTCAGGAACAACCCAAAGGAACAGGTGCGCCGAATGACACAAGCAACCTATACTTGCAAGCTCCACGCCTGAGTAAAGAAGGGGAGATAACCCCTCAAACCAATGGCAATAAGTTCCATCACTGCTACACCCAGAATCATCGGAAAAATACATCTTACAGCCAATGCTTGAGCAATCAGGATAAACGCTGGGATCGTAAACAGCACAAATATAGACACCAAGGAAGTTCAACGACTCCAATTCTCTCAATGGTAAAGACAACGAAAATCCATTCTGATTTCGGTACATAATATTTTCGGGAACTTCACCTCCAGGGATACATAAACGAAGCCGGCCCTGTTGTATCATAAAAATCAAAATTGATACGCCTACATTATTAAAGAGGAAAAAATAAAGCAATAGTTCATGATATACATATAAAGACAAACCTCTCTTGGAATCCAAGATGACGTTGTTAGCAGTAAGTGGTTCATAATTTTATCAAGTTCCTCCTCGTCCAAATTTGTGCAGTTCAGAAAATCTAGTAAGAGGTAACCCGGTTGTTCTTCTATGAGTTGAAATGAAATGTTAGTCGCCCTCAGAGAAGTACAGTTAGCCGCTGATAATTCATTCAAGGATATCGGAAGCTCGGGTAAACACACAAGTCTGTTGCAATCACTTATATCTAGCACAGTAAGCTGAGAAAGGTGTTTGATGCTTTCAGGTATGCAATCAAAGTTATTTCCACCTAGGCGTAATAGTTCCAGTGATGCCACAGAGCAAAGACTACTCGGAAATTGTAGCAAGCCACATGACTCCAGAGAAACTGAGCTTAGAGACAGAAAACCCTCCATCTCAGTAGGGAAAATCAAATTTCCACATCCTGCGAGATTTAATATTCGCAATACTGTTAACTGAAACATAGAGGATGGTATCTCTTTAAGACCAGTTAGAAATGCAATAAGCTCCTCCAAAGGTTCGCAATTCCCCAAATTCTCAGGCAAGCAAATTAGATTAGCACAATTACTAACATCCATAAATGTAAGATGCTTCAGGTTGCATATGCTATCTGGTAATCTTTTTATAGCAGTGCCGCAGGCAATAAGCTTTTCTAGATATTCTAAATCACCCAAATTCTCGGGTAGGGTATGGAGATTCAAGCAACAACTAATATCTAACTTTACAAGATATTTCAGACAGCAAATACTCTCTGGTAACTCTTCAATAGTACTAGTTCCATATGCAATAGATTTCAGATTCTTTGAAGTAAAGTAGTCAAACTGTGGTAACCTGACATAATGGTTCAACTGGCGCGAGGTCTCTGCCGTGTAGTTAGATTCCCTGCTATAACCCAAATATAATTGTGAAAGTTGAGAGAGATGCCCAATGGATGAGGGAATTTTAACTAGTGCAGTTCCATGTATTAGCAATTCAGTTATATCGCAAGGAAGCTTCGGCAGCTCTCTGATTTTTGAGCAGCCACAAAGAGAAAGAAACTTCAGACTTCTCAAATGAAGGAAGCTTGGTAAACTGCAAAGACTTTCACAATATGATAGGTACATTTCGGTAAGCTTGCTCAAATACGTAGCAGATAACGGCATCTCAACCAAACTTTTACACCAGCTCAAATCCAAAACTTCAAGATTCGAGGCTCTAGACAAATCTGGAATTCTGATAAGCTCAAGAGAGTCACTAACATCTAGCAGCTTCAAATTTTCAACATTCTGTGACGGAAATATAATATTGCAATAAAAAAAATAGTACATAGAGACTTTAAAAAAGTAAGGTCCTAAATTTTATGAAGAATGCAAAATAGAGCATACCTGGACTCCAGTCCACAGCTCTTTTAGTTGGCTGTTAGGCATGTGAAGTTCAACAAGATTCTCGGCATTAAAACTCAAAGGCAAAGACTTTGAAGGAAACTGACACCAGCATAAAAATCTTAACTCATCTGGAAGAAATTTGAGCCCTTTGGGGAGGCGTATTTTGATTTCCGAGTCAAATGGTTTGTAGAAGTTGAGCAACCTAAGATTATGCATCCTCCTAAAGACTGTTGGACGCAATTCCACATCTCTGATTTTCGACATGTCTAGTGATATGCCTCGGATTGCTTCAGTCCCCTGACAATTGAAAGATTGCAACTGTAAATGCACAATGCGCTAGCTTTACTTATAACGGTACCTGTATTTCGCATCAGGCTAAAATTACAAACAAAGATAAGCACGAAACTATGAAACATTCAATTCTTACCTTATCTTTGCTTAACACATAAAATATATCTTTCGGATTCCATAGCCTGCTACGCTTTCCAATCTGGTTTTCCTCACAAATGATATCCTTGCCCATCTGTTGTAGCAGGTCATGCATATGTATTTTATTGAAGGATACAGATATGAGAGACTTGTCAATAAGACGACTTATTCCCATCTTTGAACCACGAGTATCCAGTATACTTTCCACATCAACTCTATCTTTCCCCTTAAGAAAACATGCGATATCAAGAAATATTTCTTTTTCGTTATTGCTTAGTCCGTCATAACTAATTCTTAATATATTCAGTATTCTTTCATCAGATGTCTGTTTTAGTCTTCCCAATTCATCTTCCCATTCTTCTGCACTTTTTCCATATAAATCGGAACCTAAAACTTTAATAGCTAGTGGATTGCCTTGAGCATATCTAACAGCTCTTTCTGAAAGACTCAGAAATTGTTCGTCCAAACGATTTTGTTTGAGGGCATGACAGCAAAATAGACAAAGAGCCTCGTTGTCATTTAATGCTTTGACTTCATATATTTTTGCACCCACATAGTTAAGCAGCTGTTTATCTCTGCTTGTCATTATGATTCTACTTCCAGGACCATAATCAGTAATTTTTCCTATTAAAATTTCTATTTGCTTTAAATCACTGACATCGTCAAGAACAATGAGAACTTTTCTCCTGGAAAGCATTTTTCGAACGGAAGATGATAACACAATGGGCCTGCCTACATCAGAGATATCTTTTCCTAACAGTTTAGAAAGAACTTCCCTTTGTATGTAATCTGGTCCGGTGCAGCTATCTAATTTTTCCCTAACATTTCTGACAAAGCATTGACCAGCAAATTGATTAGATATTCGATCAAATACTTTGCAAGCAATAGTTGTTTTGCCAATGCCGCCCATTCCCCAAATTCCAATAAAAAGCACGTCAGGTAGCTCAAGGCATAACAATGACTCAACATGTTTGATATGTGAATCAATTCCCACTAATCCACTATCATGACTCTCACTTGGAAAAACTTCATCTAGTTTCTCTAGAATGCAGCTGACGATCTTGTCAATTAGATTGGAATCAGGCCTGATCATGTGTAAATAGAGAGTCATCAGCCAAGAGAGGGAGAAATTGTATGCAGAAATTCATGAATGCTTTATATAAAGGCTCAATGCATCTTTAGGTACCTGAACTTATCCCAGAAAACCTATTGCCTCCCAGAACTTTTAAAGTGACCCCATAGGTCCCTCAACTTTCAAAAAGTTCACCAACGTGCTCTGAATGCCACGTGTCAGCTTCTGATAGGTTTGACTTTTCAAAGATGTCATTTTTCTGAATTTATCTCTCCAATCAGAAGATGACAAATGACATTTATGGAGCACAGTGGTGCACTTTTTGAAAGTTGAGGGAGCTACGGGGTCACTTTGAAAGTTAGGGGGGCAATAGGTTTTTTGGGACAAGTTCAGATACCTGGAGATGCATTAGGCCTTATATAAACTATTCTTACTCTGGACAAATGACTAAACTTCATAGATATCTAATGAACTACGCATACGCATACGCAAACTATGTCAACATTAAGAATCATTTTCCAAACTAAGTTTAAAGCAGAAACTTTACTTACTGAATGTTTTGGGAAACCAACCCTGCCATTTCAGCTGCTTCCTTCAAAGCTTGAAGCCAATTTTTCACTCTGGATGAAAAATCCTTGAACTCTTCTCTATGCTTAGCAAGTGCATTGCCGTAGTTTCCTGTCAGTTCTTGGACATCGGATGGATCTACCCAGTAAAAGACTGGTAGTACTATCTGCCCTATCAGTTTCTTGCACTCAATTATCTTCACAAGCTCATCCAAACACCATGGAGAAAACGCATAATTTTCTGAGAAAATGACTAATGAAACATAAGATTGTTCAATAGTTGTCAAGAGGGACGATGAGATTTCTTCTCCTCGATCAAGGTTTTCATCCACAAAGGAATTAACATGGTTGCGAAGCAAAGCTTCATGGAGATGACTAAGAAAGCCAGTCCGGATGTCTGCACTGTTAGGCCCAATAATAGATCACGAGAAAAATAATATCAGCAGAATAAAAAGACACGCAGATTTTTACGTGGAAACCCCAAATGAATTAGGGAAAAACCACGGGACCAACTCCGAATAATTCTTCCACTATAAAATAATAGTAGGTACATCAAGAGATTACAAAATAGTGGCACTCAAGTGTTTCCCAAAACCTCACTATTTTCTCTCTTACCCAGCTCTTAGGAACCCTTTCCCTAAGGCTCTCTACACAGATTACATTTTTATCTGTGTTTCTTCTTTATTACTCTCTGTGTTGGTCTGCTCTTCAAATGAGCAAAACACTCCTCTATTTATAGGAGATTCAAAACGCGTATAGCCGAATTATGCACAGTAATTTTACTGTGCACTTTTTGAAAAACGTTTCCTGCCGACCTGCCTCCTCTTTTTGTTTTTTTTTTTTTTTTTTTTAATTAAACAGTGGGTCCCACATTAATAGGGACACCACTCAGCAAATCTCCCCCTCCCGACTACATTGTGGGACTCTCCATCCCGGTTGTTTCAACGCACTGGTCGAACTTTTCTTTTGGTACGACCTTTGTCAGCATATCAGCAGCATTTTTTATTTGTATGAATCTTCTGCAACTTGAACTCTTTTTCTTCAATGGCAAGTCTGAGCCAATGATATCTTACATCAATATGTTTCGTCCGTGCATGATACATAGTATTTTTGCTCAAGTCTAGTGCACTTTGACTATCACAAGAAACTATGTAGTCTTCTTCTTGCACACCCAATTCGGTGAAGAATCGCTTTAACCGAAGTATTTTCTTTCCTGCTTCAGCTGCTGCAACGTACTCTGCTTCGGTTGTTGATAATGAAACATATTTTTGTAACCGTAACTGCCATGAAATAGCTCCCCCTGAGAATGTAAATAAGTAACCTGATGTAGATTTTCTTTCATCAAGGTCACCAGCCATATCCGCATCTGTGTAACCAACAAGTGCTGGCTTTCCACCTCCAAAGGTTAAACATAACTTTGAAGTTCCTCTCAGGTATCTAAAGATCCATTTAACTGCTTCCCAATGTGTCTTATGGGGATTTGACAGGAATCTACTCACAACTCCAACTGCATGAGCGATGTCTGGTCTCGTACACACCATTGCATACATTAAACTTCCGACCGCTGAAGAATATGGAACATTTGACATATCTTCTCTATTTTTCTCTGTTGAAGGGTAGGATTTCTTACTCAACTTGAAATGAGCGGCAAGTGGAGTGCTAACTGGTTTAGCATTCTTCATATTGAACCTTTCTATTACTCGTTCAATATATTTTTCTTGCGATAACCATAGCCTGCAGGACCTCCGATCTCGGGTAATCTCCAATCCAAGAATTCGCCTTGCCGGTCCTAAATCCTTCATGTCAAACGCCTTAGACAAATCACACTTCAACTTACTAATCATTTTGGCATCTGGCCCAATGACTAGCATATCATCAACATATAAGAGAAGAATGATAAATTTTCCATCAGGGAATTTCTGGACATATACACATGGATCAGCTTCTGTCCTCTTGTATCCTTGATTCACCATGAAGGAATCAAACTTTTTATACCATTGCCGCAGGGCTTGTTTTAAGCCATACAAACTTTTCTTCACGCGACACACCATGTCTTCCTTTCCCTTGACCTTGAAACCTTCTGGTTGTTCCATATAAATTTCTTCTTCTAAATCCCCATGCAAGAACGCGGTCTTTACATCAAGCTGTTCTAACTCAAGGTTCAAGCTGGCTACAAGACCTAACATAACTCGAATTGAACTCATTTTCACAACTGGTGAAAAAATCTCGTCAAAGTCGATACCTTTCTTTTGAGTAAAGCCTTTAACCAATCGAGCTTTATATCTCACTAGGTCTCCATCATCTTTCTTCAGCTTGTACACCCATTTGTTCTTGAGTGTTCTCTTCCCTTTAGGAAGTTTCACCAGCTCGTACGTGTCATTCTTCTTCAAAGAATTCATCTCCTCTTGCATGGCCTTCATCCAACAATCTTTATCTTTACAAGATTGCACATCTTGGAAGCTTTCAGGCTCCCCCTCATCAGTGATTAAAATATAATCAGAACTGGAGTATTTTGTAGATGGTTGGCGTTCTCTGATTGACCTCCTTAATTGAGGTTCTTCTTCTGGTAGAATGGGGTTCTCTGGCTCCCCCTGCTCAATACCCTCTTTATTCATATCTTCATCTACAATCGTATCTTGATCCCTCACAACTGGCTCTTCTTCTCCATCTTGTTCTGATTGATGCATTCTTCTTTCTGTGACATCATCTGATAGAATGCTCTCTAGTGTAATATCGATAACACCATCACTTGTAGTTCTTTCGCCGATGATATCATTCTCATGAAATACAACATCTCGGCTCCTTCCTCCAATGGATTCTGTATCCATAGGACCACTAACGTCAGAGTGTACCAACTCTAACTTATTATTTCTCCTTCTAGAGCTTTTCTGAAATGAAACTCGATGTTGCTTCCCAGATAAACAGTGATCACATGGGTTAATTTTTCCTTTGGCTAATGGGATGAGGGACTTCTTAGCCAGTATATTCAACCCTTTCTCACTAACATGCGCCAGTCGCCTATGCCACAAATTTGGTGAAGCATCATCTCTAACTGTATTCAGTTGACCCGCACATACTATTGCTTGTGTTTTGTATAGCGAGCAACACAATCTTCCTTTCGCCACCACCAACGATCCTTTGGTGAGTTTCCAATTTCCATCGCCTGTATGATTGTGATAACCTTCCTTGTCCAATACACTAACAGACAACAAGTTCAACCGAAGATCTGGAACGTGTCGCACATTTTTAAGTGTTAATGTGCATCCGACACTTGTCTTCACGCAGATATCGCCGATTCCCACCATTTGCGACACACTATTATTTCCCATTTTAATAGTATCATAATCGCCCGCTTTATAGGTTGAGAAGTATTCCCTTTTTGGAACACAGTGGTATGAGGCACCATAATCCACAATCCACTCGGTATCTGCATCTCCAACATGACAACAATCTGCATCATGAGATACTAAAGCCACCTCTCCATCTTCTATTGTGACTGCAGCAGATGTGTTTTTGTCATCATCATGACTTCGGTTTGCATTCTCTTGTTTAAGGAAACGACAGTTCCTTTTGAGATGACCCTGCTTTCCACAGTGGTAGCATGACCTCTTCTCTCTGGACTTGGATCTATCTTTCAATTTTCCATTCCCACGACCTCTACTCTTGCTTCGGCCCCTATTCTCTGTGACAAGGGCTTGTGAACTGGTACTGGCAACTTCCCTTCTATGAAGCTCTACATTAAGTAGACTATTCTTTACCATAGACATTGTTACCGCACCATTTGGAGCTGAGTTACTCAGTGATACAACAAGAGTATCCCAGCTATCTGGTAGAGTTCCCATCAAAAGACATGCTTGCATCTCATCATCCAAGGACATACCAGTGACTGCTAACTCACTTATGAATCCTTCAAAGTCGTTCAGGTGTTGTGTGATTGATCGTCCCTCTGTCAATTTCAAGTTCATGACTTTACGAATCATGAACACTTTTCCTTGAGCATTTTTAGCCTCGTACATATCCTCTAGCTTCTTCCAGAGAACTTTGGGATCTGTTTCATTCCTTACGTGGTTGTACAGGCTAGCATCTATCCATTGGCGTATTGTACCCAATGTCTGCTTCTTCAACTTTATCCACTGCTGATCTTTCATATCCTTCGGCTTTGCGTCGTCACCCTCAATTGGATCATACAAATCTTTACAATTGAGGTAGTCTTCCATTCTGGATTTCCACATTGAATAATTTGTATCCGTCAATTTGATCATTACGCCGTCATTCGCCATGTCGAAACTTTAAAAATGGCAAAATTTTACTATTCACGAATTTCACTATTCACATAAATAGTGGCTGTATATGTGAATAGTACCGTATACCCAAATAATACTTGTATATTGGAATAGTAACAGTATGCCCGTATTCTTACATGATACTATTCATAAAAGATGGCCGAATATGAATAGTTATTATATATGAATACTATTACTCAAGTTACTATTTTACTATTCACCCAAATTGCCTATGTTCGACGGTTTTTCGAACGGATTACGCCACCGGATTTCCCGTAATTTTCTCGTCGTCGTGGTATATTTATTTTTAAAAAATATATCCACGGATTTTACTGATAAAACAACCTTCAGCTCTGATACCACTTGTTAGGCCCAATAATAGATCACGAGAAAAATAATATCAGCAGAATAAAAAGACACGCAGATTTTTACGTGGAAACCCCAAATGAATTAGGGAAAAACCACGGGACCAACTCCGAATAATTCTTCCACTATAAAATAATAGTAGGTACATCAAGAGATTACAAAATAGTGGCACTCAAGTGTTTCCCAAAACCTCACTATTTTCTCTCTTACCCAGCTCTTAGGAACCCTTTCCCTAAGGCTCTCTACACAGATTACATTTTTATCTGTGTTTCTTCTTTATTACTCTCTGTGTTGGTCTGCTCTTCAAATGAGCAAAACACTCCTCTATTTATAGGAGATTCAAAACGCGTATAGCCGAATTATGCACAGTAATTTTACTGTGCACTTTTTGAAAAACGTTTCCTGCCGACCTGCCTCCTCTTTTTGTTTTTTTTTTTTTTTTTTTTAATTAAACAGTGGGTCCCACATTAATAGGGACACCACTCAGCATGCACCTCTAAAACTAATGAACACATCATACTTCTTCGATTGAGTAGAGGTCAAAGAATACGAAGAAGCCATAGTAATTGTGAAAGTTGGCTTCTAAACAAATTTTATAGACAGGTGGGGATATAGACGAAAACCAGGAGATCTCCTTCAAAGAAAGAATGAGGAAGACAACGCTTTCTAACTTTTCTATACCGAGACCTCCTTCCTGGAAAAGATGAGAAAGAAGATGCAATCAAAGCCCAACAATTTAAACACAGTTCACTGGAAAAATGCAGGAAAGAGGCTTAGCCATTGTTTCACACAAATCCATTTTTACTTCATTGAACAGAGAAGTGGACCGAAGACTTCAATTATGAATTCATCTTCTCAGAAGCAACATATGAACACTCCAACTCATACATTGACCTGACCACTTACCAAATTATACTCTCTTATTTTCATACCTATTTGATAGGCCTTTTCAATAAAAGTAAATTTACCAGACATTTCATCAAATTCCATGATGCGATTTTGCAAGTTCCCTTCATCTTATTCTCTACAACATGGAAATACTAACCTTGAATTCAACTCAGTTGAACAATCGTCCAATTAAGCTTCTATATGCCCTAGTTAGAAGCTTGCGTAATACAGTCGAAGAAATGCAAAGTCGCCGATAAATGAAGGTGATATATGAACACCATACGCCTCCTTTGCTTTCTTTGATTACAATTAATATAAAGAAATATAAAAATAGATTACCGTCCACTTAGATACACAACTGAAGTTTCATAAAGAACGACCGTTGAACTAGCGTAGTTGCCGCGAAGGAACCCGGCAAGCCGTCTTCATCTTCCTCAGACTTTGGATTATGCCTGTTCAGAGGCCGAGCCCGCTCAAATGGACGGGCTTGGATACTCAAAATTTTCATAATACATTACTGAATTCCATCACGCAAAAGTCCGATGTTTTATGAATCGAACTTAATTTTTATATAAACACTCAAAATCGGCCATATAAATAATAATTATATTTATTAAGTATCTATATAGTATATTTAATAATTACTAATTTTATATTTTAATCCACTGAATTTATATAATATTTCTATCTATTTATTAAATTATTCAAGTAAATAATATAATTATACGTAAGATTTGAATATATTTATATGAAATTTACTTTATTTTACTCTTATAGTATACCGAAAAATTTAAAAGAAAATAATTTATGAACTTTAGGCCGGCTTGAGAATGCCCTTTAAAGCCCGGTCCAAACTTAAAATTTTAAAGTATGAATCGAACCGAACTTAAATTAACCTTTTTAATTAAAAATTTAATTAGGCCCGATTCAAATCCGACGAACATGTCTGGTTTGGATGGAAGTGAAAAGATTTGATAGTAGTAGTAGAAACTTGGGGTAATTTTACTGATAGTGACTAATTTCATACATATATTTTATTTATGTTTTTTTATATACATAAACTTTATTAATGTCCATTATCGTATCTAAGTATTAGATTACTAATATGACTATTATTAAAAAAAGAGATTACTAATATGACTTGTTATAGTAATTTACTTGTCCATGTCACCGATATTTTACTTTTATTCAACCGATTGTATTTGAAATCATTACTATTTATACCCAATTATGAGAAATATAGTCCTCGACTCCTTAAAAAATTATACGATGAATCGAATTATTTGATTCATTCTCCTTATATAAATTATATATTAAATAAAATATTAAAAAATATTAATATAAAATAGTTTCCGAAACATATATTATTCATACACAATGAAGGGATTAAAGACCCAATCTCTAGTATAATTTCCCCCACTCCAGGTAACTCTCAAAGACTTGTAGTAACTAACAATTAGTTTAGTGTAGTTGATTAATATAATGTCTTTCTAATTGATGTTTCGAGTTTCACTTAAGGAACTGTGGTTTTGCTCAAGTTACTGAATTTTCAAAATTTCTTAAAAAATTGCGATAAAAAAGTGTAATAGCAAAGTTTGAAATTTCCATTCTCGTAAATTTTAATACACTGTTTTAAAAATTTCCACCTAGCTCTGTTTAGGCACTATTTTGAGATTTGTCATTCGATTTTTCATTCTTCGGGCTCTATCAGGCACTAGACCATATATTGCCGCCTACGTACCATCTAGTCCGACTTTTTCCGCAATTTTTAAGATATCAATACTTATATAAATATAGTTCAAAATATTCTCACCGTATAATTTTTATTTTAAATCTCAAACCGAGTATGTTATAAACCACAAAAAATTGTGCGGATATGCATTTTTAAGGAATTGATTTTAGTGTTGATGTGTTTATATATAAGAATCGATTAAGACTTATATTGTCGTATGCTAAACTATATTTTTGTAACATATTATTACCTTATAATTTTTTTTATTGAATTCATACTTTTATCTATTAATAAATATTAAAATATAAAAAAATCACATATCTGCTTAGGCATCACTTAGACGCCGCCCAAACACTGAAAGCCTTGACAACTCGACTAGCGCTGGCGGTTTTTAAAATATTGTTTTGATCAAAAGTTTTATTTGTTTTTCTCTCAAACAATGCAAAAGTAGTGTTGTTGAATCCCCGGTCAATTAAGAGGCTTAAGAACTTTATCTATTTTGCTACATACTTCGGCGATGTATGGTATTTTTATTTTTAATTGTTTTAAATATTTACATTCCCATTTGATTTTGTGATTTAAATTTTATTTGTCACGCGTAGATTAATCATATAATATAATTAGAGAATGGGTGCAGTTGGACTTTAAATTTTTCTCTTGGTAAAAAAGAGAATGAAAGTAAATGAAAAATACAAAGAAAAGTATCTAATTTGTATTTTCTCTAGTAAAAATAGGGTAAAATAGTTTTTCTCCATATATTATATGTTGAAGAAAAGTAAAATGATGACATGGACATAGGTGATAGGTGACTCAAGTCATATGTACGGTATTGAAGGTAATCTAGCTAATAATACATGTATGATAAGTAAAATTCACGTATTAAATTAAAAAAACAGGTATAGTCGAGGTAGTATAAGTGTAATTAATCCTGAAAACTTGTATGCACCAACTTAAATTTAGGTAATTCAATTTAATTTTTTAAAAAAATTGAAAATGTTTAATGTAAAATGACATTAATTAATTCTAAAATTTTGATTTCTAGTTTCCAACCGCATTGCATGTCTAAATTAAGAAGTCATCACCAACTATGGCCCTGTTTTCTCTTCAATTAACTATGGCCGTTCAATTCAATTCAGATCACTTCAGTTTAATTCATTTTAATTTAACTTGTGTAGTTATAAATTTATATTGAAATAAGTTCAACTCAGCTCAGCTATACGTAGTTATAAATTTACACTAAAATAAGTTCAGTTCA
Organism: Euphorbia pulcherrima; assembly: GCA_947683365.1. Taxonomy (NCBI): domain Eukaryota; kingdom Viridiplantae; phylum Streptophyta; class Magnoliopsida; order Malpighiales; family Euphorbiaceae; genus Euphorbia; species Euphorbia pulcherrima. The sequence continues at coordinate 4,262,839 of CANTUS010000010.1, forward strand.
GCTCTTTTCATTTCAGTTCAGCTTTCAGAAGGCCTAAACATGTTTGTTATTGCTTCTAATCTAGCCAAATGCACCTCAACTTGTTGTGGTGTAACTAGATGCTACCTTTGCTAGATTTACTTTATCCCAATAAGGTCATGTTCTTTTCAACTGATAAATAGATATACTGGACTGGACTGAACTGATTAGTACTGAACTGAACTGAATAATACTGACCTGAACTGTACTGAAACTGAATTGAATGATACCAAAACTGAAAATACTGAAATTGAATTATAATTAATAATATAAACAAGAATTTTAAAATATTAAAATTTATTGACATAATAATTAATAACACTTTACATAATACTTTATATTCTTATAAAATTTATTAATTATTACATATAATAATAATAATAATTAAATATACTATTACAAATTATTATTATTGTTATATGTTCTATTTTAATGCAATTATTGTTATAAATATTACCTTATTATTTTAATTGTTATCAATGTTTATAAAATATTATTACTTTTATTTATTTATTTATTTGTCCTATAAAATTATTTATTGTAAAAATAATAATTAATAATTTTGAAAATATTATTATTCGTATGTTTTCTTTATTGTTATTTGTGATTATTAATATTAATTACTAATATGTATATAATGTATAACTAGAAATGAACTTAAATTGAAATTAAAATGATATTATCATTAATATTCATTCTTTTTTATTATTTATGAATAATAATATAAATTAATAATATTGATATAATGCATAAACTGAAACTTAATACTGAATGCTGAATACTGATTGCTGAATACTGAATACTGAAACTGAACTAAATTGAAATGAATTGAATGATACTGAACTGAACTGAATAGTATTAAACTGAACTAAACTGAATAAAAAATAAGTTAAAAAGGAACATGACCTAAGAAGGATAGAGGTTAGCAGGAGTCCTAAACTGTGATTTTTTTTTCAAAAAAGGCATTTTTCAAAAAGTAGGGCAAAACGAGCTCGGTATCTTGTTGCAGTTTAGTGATTGTAATTAAAAAAAATATTGTTACAAAAAATAATTGTCAATTATTATATCCAGTCAATAATTTTTTTTTTGAAAATGAATAAATAACAATAATAATGATAATAATCTTTTCATTAAATTAATAATAATACAATAAGTCAAAAAATTTAATATTCACAATAACTGAATATAACAAAAATATAACAATTATTATTTATAATGGTAATTTTAATTAATTTAGTTATTAATAATATTTTTATAATATATAATGTGTATGATTATTGTTGTTAATATATATTCATATTTTTAACACATTATCATTTATATTATTAATATTTTTTAGTCTCAATATTACAATTTCAATATCGTTTAATTCGATTTAATAGACTTACTTGTGTTGAATTAGGGGAGAGTTAACATTTATCAAAGGATAGTTGTGTTGAATTTTCAGTCCTTAGGCCATTACATTAGTGTGGTTGGCTCGTTTGCCAATAGCCATGTTAGGCTGCATAGGTTAAATACAGAGAGAAGTAGGCTCTTTTTTGCAATTAGTAAATTTTGGGTAACCAATGACTTTTATGCTAGGCCGAATGAAATGAATACAACTAGCATTAGGCCTTTTACATATATTGCTCTTTTCTTATCTGAAGCTTGCGATTTTTAAGCATCTTGCGCCTAAAACCCTGTGCGCCTTGAGACTTCACTATTATAAACTAGTATACAATAGTGAAAAAACATATCATTTTACGAAAGTTATACAATAGCTATATAATTATATAAAATTCAACTGTATAGTTTGTAAATAAAGGTATAGTTGAACGATTACACATTTTATAAAAAATGTACAATTATTAAGATTCAACTATACCATTTTACGTAAAGGTATAGTTGAACAATTGCACCATAATAATATACATTTTATAAAAAGCAAAGTTTGAAGCTGTAAGTTTATGAAAATCGCCAATCACCATAAATCACAAGGAAAAACAATTGAACAAGGTGACAAGAAGTCAACGCCTGGTTCAACTCAGTAACCTGATGTTTTCACTGGAAGAAATCAAAGTAGATTGAACTAATATTCATTGATAACAGAATACTACCGACTAGTAGTTCGAAACTCGTAAGTCCGATATCTGTGAAAGAATCCTAAGTAGATTAAACCAATAATCATAACTACATTGACTTGCTTTTTGATCCTACTAGATCGCCTAACTGGTGTAAGAAACTCTTCCTCGCCTTTTCCCTGCATAACCGAAACAAACAAACCAGTAATTTCTATTTCAGTTAAAGTTCAAAGTGTTGCACAAGATGATTCATAGTGCTGATTCACATACAAGCTTGATTTGGACTTTCTCATATGTGGTGAAAGTGCCGCACGAAGCGGACCCCATTGAAATTGCATAATGAAATGTTTAGTGTATATATTGTCTAGACCTTAATTCAGTAAAATGTATATAACTAACATAAAGATCAGAATATGACATAGTCCCTGCCAGAGATATGTTTCACACAACAAAATGGATCCAGCATCTATACTTTCGAATTGTGCATAAAAATGGACAAAATGATACTACTTACCCTGTTCTTGCTAAAATTTCAATTTTGCGATGCTAATAAGTATGTCTGCCAATTCTTTAAACTGATACTGAAACTCCATTCTCAGATATGCAGTTCTATATTTACCTTTGATAGCTCATTTTCCTCTTTTGTAAGATGAACTATTCTGTGCAAAACATCATTTTCCTATCTTCTTCAACAATTGAGATACCTTTCGCCTCTTTGTGTAGCTTCAACTCCGCACACCTTCTCAAAGGGTTTTTAAATTTGTCAAGAAAGAGAATGACACATTTACCCTCTATTTGGAAACATTTTTTCCAAGTAATTCAATTCATGTCACATACAAGATCGGAATTTTATACTAAAATAATTTGAAATGAATTGAATTCCTTGGAAAAGAATGTTTCCAAACAAACGCTTAAGTAGAAAAAACTAAGGAATAACACTAAAGCACTAAGAACCTTAAAAATTACCTAGATTTGACATTATGAACCTTAACAGCATGGCCAGATAGAACACCTTTAAGCGAAACAAAGCTTGGAATGTGAGCAATTGCTTCAACTTTTGAATCCATCCCACGAATCTTCAGATATCTGAACCTGTGTTTGTTCAGATCCTTATGTATTAAAGCATGTGTACGAGGATGAAACATTAGCAATGCCCCGTTGTTCAAGTATTTATTGGTTGATATGCACCACAAGGCCAAGGTTCAGTATCAATTAAAAAACATATGTCAATGGAGAAAACAATAGACCAATACTTTTTGGCACCATCATCTTTCAGTGACCAAAAATTAATATACGAGCATAGATCATAAGATTCTGATATACAGAGTTCACCCCCTATAACTCCCATGCTTACGCATTCAAGATCACTTTCCAGCGGTGGTGCTGGGATAGACTCAAAGCAATCTTTCTCCAAGTCAAAAGAAATTACTGAGCTTGGATCTAAAATAGAAAACCAATAGAGAAACCCGTTAAGATCTGTATGAAATGACTTGCGCATTGTTCCAGGCTAAAAGCCAATGTCTTTCCACGATTTAGTGCCGAGAACATGTACTTCAGCCACCTCAAACTTTTGGTAGGTGTCATCTACGAACCAATGAGTGAACGTTCTTAACACCTTATATTGGTTAGTCTTTGGATCAAAACCAAAACCACAATCAATGGTTACATTACGTTGCTTAACGGCCTTAGCCTCTGAAAGGTTAACGAACTCATCCGTAATAGGATTACAAACAATTACAGGATCGTTATCAGATGGATTCGACAAGCAAAGCAAGCCATTGCACGAATTTATAACTTTATAATTGTGATCCTTCATGTTTAACTTGAGGCACTTGTCAGTCTCGCCACCACATTCAGGATTAAGCATCTTTTTGAGGTTGCGCAGTGGAAGTCTTAATTTCGTATCAAGTTTAAACTTAATGTGACAGAAACATTCATCATATTCATCAGATTCATCAGAATCATAATGTTGAAACCAATGATCACACATATCAAACTTGAACTCGAAATCGTCTTGCTCTGGCTGTACAAGATAAAGCATTCTCGATAGGCAATTAGAACCAGAGGTTCGAAGCAGAGGACAAACCTGAGCTCAATTGAAATGGAGCTTTGCAAATCCAGGATCTGAAATAATATCGCACCAGGTTTTGCACACACATTTGCATATAAAAATTCTCTTCACTGATAACCTAAGCAGGATATTTTCCACCATGTTCTTCGGCAGATCAGAAAATGAAGGACCTGAAGACTGATCCCGCTTATGGCCAAGTTTCTTTCCTCTCTTTGAATTAGAAGCACTAGAACTGTTTCTTTTCATGATTATTTGATAGTTTCCAAACCTGTTGAGACCGTGAAATCACATCATCAGGAAAACACAGAACTAAATTGATCGAATGATAAACAAATCAATTAGGGATATATTTCTTCTTTAACCTAAATCTCGAGAAGCAAAGCAAAATTGATTCCTACGATTCAGTACAAAAATAAATGAACAATTTAGAGGAAAACAGGATCAGAAACCGAAAAACACAGTAATGGCGATTCCTAATCAATAATTATGAAAACCTAGATCAGCGACTGAAAATTGGAATGAAGCAGAGGAAAGACTACCCCTGAAAAACGATTATGCTAAATTATGAAAACTTATATCAGCGATTACTGTAAATCGGAATGAAACAGAGGAACGATTACCTGGAAATCGACGGCCTCGGCGGAGGAAATGAGTCGAAAGGGAGAGCAGATGCAGTTTATAGCAAAATTATGGCCACTGGCGGGAAATAACGCACTATACAAGGCATTGTTTGTTTATTGTTGGAATATTATATAAACTCTTACAATGGTACTAAACATTTTTATAATTAATAATATTTATATTTTTTAGTTCAACAATTTCAAATACTACATTATATATGTATAAAAAATTATTACTGTATATAAATAATGTGGATTGGCCGAATTCTGACTAATATACTTTATGGGCTTTAGTGAATTCGGGTCGAGCCAAATAAAATTTAAAAAATCATCTTTCAAACACGAGTAATACATCACGGGTTTGGACTGGCCACAAAACCTATAAACAGGTCTACTTATATGGGTGCTCACGGGTACGAATGTTGGAGAATCTCGTTGTTTAATAAGATTACACAACTTCTCAAAGTTCCAAACACCATGCTACATATCATGTTTACGATTACATTTTGAAGATTTCAAGAGTTCTATAAATTTGTATGAAAATATTTAAGATAAGCTTTCATATGTTATAAATTAAAGAAATATTACTGTTGTACTTAATTTTATTGGAACTCAACATTCAACATTCAACATTCAAGAATAGTAAACTAAATTGCGGAAAAATTAAAGAACAGAAGAATTTTTTAGGCAGCCCAATTGGTACGTTGATCCGAAAGACTAATTCTTAAAGTATTTCTACCGGTGAAGATGAACAACTTTAAGCATAGGGCACTAAAGACTACGGCAAAAGAATATAAAGTAGAGTTATCAACATGCAACTAAAGATCTCAACGAAGGAGATAAAGAAAAACAGCAAATAGAAAACCCAAAAAACACCACAAGCCAATAATCCTAAAAATTATACAGAGTACTTAATGACATCGCTACACTTCCTGAAAAATCAAATATAGAAGAACCTTTTATAATCTTTCAAGTCACAAATAACCGCCTCACAACAGAATCACCATCACATCTTTTATATCACCATTGAATAAATAAGGGTAATCACCAATATAGATCCCATGCCTGACAAAATCGGACTCATATATGAATGGAAGGAAATCTCATGCCTCCCTTTGTGCACATTATTAAAGACAAATTCTCATAATTACCATTAACAAATATCTACTTTCACAAAATAATAATATATCATAACAAACTGCTCATGAGAACACACACCCAAAAAAAATCCTAGCATCTTTCAATCCCAATCTACACAACAAACTTGGTTAAAGAGTTTACGCACCACTTTAGGGGCCTGTTTGGTATTGCTTTGCTATCCCAATAAGTTTCTCCCACAAACTTTTAATAGAACTACATATTTTATCTTTGAATAACACATTTGATCTTTCATACTAATTAGTTAGAAACTTTCTGATTTATTTTTTCCAAAATTAAATCTGATGCTTATAAGGAAAGCTTAAAAATGGAGCTTTTTAAAAAAGCAGTTGAAATAAGTACAGCCAAACTCGCATAGCAAGATATCCAACAGTTTCAAAAACTCCACTATTAATTTCGTTATTTGCATTTACCCCATGTGCCCTCAACGAGTCTTGCCACAAGTGCCTGCAAAATTAGACTTTTCTATAACCAAAACGGAAGAGAGAAAAAGAAATGCTACTATATATATCATAAGCACATCAAACCTTGTGCATCGGAGCAATGTACGAGAGTATTAGTTTTTCACAGTTGCAATTAAACATCCTAGCAGTTGAATGTAAATTAAAGGAATAAAAACGATAACTATTTTAGTTGACCAATAAATTACAAATACAATATGGGATGAATTAACAAATTATCCAATTTGTGGTGTACATGAAATTAATTATTATGAGATCATAAGTTGCTCAATTAATAGCATCAAGATGAAATTCTTAAAACACAAACAAATAATTTCTTCATAAATTCTAATTGTTTTATTATGAACAAGCAGTTTCAATGGTCCAGTTAGTTATTTTAATGGTATCCAAATTTAATTTATGTCTGATTTCTTTTATATATTGAAAAATTGGAGGGGTTAGGATAATAATTATTTTATTATACGACAAAATCCTATCAAGGTCTAAAATTAATAAGGAAAAATTATAAGAATATTGAATTGATTAAAAAATCTACTGTAACATCACTATTCTGAACAAAAATATATTTTTTATCTTTTTTTTGCAAATTTTTTAAAACCACATACCTCATTTTGAAAAGAAAAATTCTCATACCCAATTTTACAAACGAGTGAAACTATAAGATACTTTTTCAAAGTTTGCCCTAATTTTTTTGAGTAATATAAGGATTTTAATATAATTAATTTTCTTTCAAATAAATGAATATCTAAAATATAGTGAAGAGAAAGATATTGATAACATTTAATGGAAAATAAGTCAAAAGTACCCAAATTTCGTCAAATTTGGTCTCGTAGCGTCTTGTCATCGATCATCGCCTATTATTGGAGGAATTCCAAATTGATCAGGTATAACTCTCGGCTTCTGACAAATCTTATCGAGCTATCAAATATCGATTCACACTTATCCTTCCACAGCCTATTGTCAGAAGACAAAGCAAGTATCTCTCTCCAAAGACATGCCATCCTTGCAATGTCTTGGTCAGGCAATAGGTCCAAAACTAAAATCTTCAAGTTTGTAGGAAGATAATGAAGCATGCAAGATGAGCAAAACCCATTTTTCCACAAAAATCTGTCATCACATGTAGAATAATCCCATCTTTCTCTAATAAATTTTGTTGATTTCACTTCATTCATCCTACCATAGAAGCCACTATCTACCCATGACTCGCGAACGAAGTGAATTTTATCAATATTCAAGCTACACAACCCATCCTGGCACATGGCGAAGACATTGACAAGATCTCCTAGGGTTTGAAAGCATACCACAACTAAATCATGTGGTTCACTGTCATCTGATAATGGTCTCCAATAATGTACATGATAGTCGTTGAGAAAGTTTTCTTTTTACAATCGAATTCAACCAAACCAGAGTCCAAGAAAACAACATTGATAGCAAGATAAACTAAATAAGAGTCACTGTAATCAAAATCTTAGTTACCAGTGTCGATCAAGATTTCTTTCCCTCCAAAATTAAGAACATAATTATCTGAAGAACAAGACGAGTCATTACCTAAAATATAAAAAATATCACTTGCCTAAAGGAAATGTCAAGGGAGTGCAAAGACACATCAACAACAGACTGCGAGAGAAGATCATCATTTCGGTTGATAAACATGCTGAAAGAAGAGGTCGAGGAGAAGTAATTGCACAACAATTCATTTAGATTCTGAATTGTGCAGTCATCGGCCACTTCAACCTTTATTGGATCAATTTTGAAGATTGATAATGTGGAGTGTAACAATTCTGATAAAATAGCATTTGTCATTCACGCCTCTTTCCTTGCTTCCGGCTACATTCTAATCACTACCGGCGCCCCTCCTTTTTGACAATGGGTTGTACTCTTCTGCTACAGGTAATTCCTTCAATTTCATTCTCCTAATTCTGATCTTTATACTCGGTGTCTGTTATAATTTTGTGTCGATGAAGTAGGGTGTGATCATTGGAATGATTACGAAGATCAATCCGCGTTCCTCTATATGAATCTAGACAAGGACGGGAAGAACGTTCAAGCCTGGTGTTCAGTGATGGCCGGTAGGCTTCTTCTTGATGCTTCGGCTGAGGAAAGTCCAGAGCTGGTCCATTTGAAAATTCGATAGGGTTTTACTCCGTCGCATTATTGATAGTTTTGTTTTGCAATCTGTAATTACTATTTCTTATTTGTGTCTATTCAGACTTTTATATTTGGTTTTTTATTTGTCAATTTAGAGCCTGTTTGCTATAGCTTTCTTAGCCTTGTCCCAATAAGTCCCTCTTACAAACTTTTCATAAAATAACACATTTCGGCTTTAAATAACATATTTTGGTGCTTCATACCAATTGATTAGAAACTGCCTGATTTGTTTTCTCAAAACCAAAATCTGCTGTTTCTGGAGAAAGCTTGAAAATGGAGCTTTTCGAGAAAGTAGTATGGGAAAACAACCTCAAACTGGCCCTTAGATTATCCATGCAATTTCTATCATGTTTTCTCTACTTTATCCTTGTATTAATTGGGAAACAAATTAATAATTGATGAAGTTATAAGTTGGTAATTAGACGAAAGAGAATTTTTTTCATTAAGTATGAAGGATAAAATAGTCATATTGATGATGTAACAAATTTTTTATTAGTTTTGATGAAAAACTTTAAATAAACATTTATTTGGAGCATGATGAATATTAATGGGTCCAAACTTTTTAAATGTAAATTCAATGAGTTGTGTATTTGATTAAGGTATGAAGGGAATTACATACACATATATAGACAAGAGATTGTCCAATCCATTACTCTATATTTTTTTTAAATTCTATTTTTTCAGTATTTATTCTATTCATACGATTATTACAGTAAATTTATTTCAACCTATTACTCTATTTCTCTACTCTAAAAAGGAATCTTTACATCCAACAATATTTTATTATTATTATTATTATTATATCAATTTTTTAAACATTTCATTAAATAAATTATTATAATTGAATAACAAAAAATAAAAAATAATATTAAAATAATCAACTCTAAATATAGAGTAAGGTATGGGTTACTCTAAATTTAGAGTAACTCAAACCTACTCTATATTTGGAGTAAGAATTTGAAGTAGGGTTGGACTTTAACTCTACTCTAAATATGGCATTTACTTTATAAATAGAGTGTCATTGGACTTGTCCTAGTAGGGAAGACTCTTTTATAATATAGGAGTGTACATAGAATAGGAAAATAAAAGAGATATTTACTCCAATACCCTCCCTTAAGTTGAGCATGGAAGTGAAGAAATGCTCAACTTGTCTCGTAATGTCACAAACCGATCTTCTTTGAGTGGTTTTGTTAATACATCTGCAACTTGTTCTTGAGTAGGGGTGTAAGGAATATGCAACTGCCCCTTTGATAGACGATCTCGTATGAAATGAAAATCAACTTCAACATGCTTATTTCTTTGATGCTTGCTGAAAATTTTCACTAGCCATAGAAAAAAACTAACAACATGAAAAATGAATCTAATTGCTTTCAATAGGGTATCAAATGGAATAAAAAAACTCATTTCTAATATGTTAAAAACACTTAAGAAAATATATTGGAAAGAATATGGATTTTGAGAATTACAGGATTCGATATTTGGCTGAAGAGAAAATTAGACTAGAAATTTTGTTACATGTGCAAAGAAATGTGGGTTGGAAACAGGGGTGTGTAAAATCAAATAAAAATTAAAATTCAAACTAAAATTAAAATAAAAAATAATCAAATTAAACTGAATTATATATATTTCGTTTCGATTTTAATTTATAAAATTCTGATAATTTAATTTTGGATCGGATTGGGTTTGTTTTTCGGTATTTTATAATAAAAACCAAACGGAACAGGAGTAATTAATAAATTTTCTGATATATATATATATATATATATATATATATATATATATATAACAGTAACTGTTTTCAATATATAGATAGAATCCTAATTATTCTCATTTACTTTTTCCTATTCTACTATTACCGACGGTTCTCTTGTTTCTTCCCTCTTCTTCCCAATTCTTAATCATCTTTCTTAGCTATAGGTTTTAGGGGAGTATAAAAATCGAAAAAATTTAAATCGACATGAATCGAATTGAACTTATTCGGTTTGACTTTCGGTTTATATATTTTCATTAATTTGATTTTTGGTTCAGTTTGATTTTTTTGGTCAAAAACTAAAAAAACCAAAAATCAAACCGAATTAGTTTTATTTTATTTTATTTTATAGTTTATTTTAAATTAATTTATTTATGATTTTAGTTCAATTTACATTTTATACTTGACAATAAAGCTTTTTTTTAAATTAACAATAATTTATTTATGTTAAAAGATATTTTTATTGATTTTTAGTCATTTTATATATTAAATTTATATTTGAAAAATAAAAATTAATAAAAAAATTTATTTGGTTTAAAACCGAATTGAACTGAATCGAAATAATTCGGTTCGGTTTGGACCGAACCGAAATATATTCGGTTCTTACATTTTCTCTATTTGATTCTTGGTTCAGTTCAATTTTTAAATCGAACCGACATTTGCTCACCCCTAATTGGTTTCGCCTTTTATTTTACGAATAGATTGATATTCTGATTTTATTTTCATCATGGAAAATATATAAAATTCCAAATAAATCAACAATTTTATAAAGACGTAGGGCGAGTTTGGCTGTGAGTTTTTGCAGCTTTTTTAAGTAGCTTTTCTGAAAAGCTTCAAGATTTTTTTAAAAGCTGCGAATTTTATTTTGGTAAAAATAAACTAAACCATTTCTAATTAATTAGTATGAAAGATTAGAATGTGTTGTTCAAACCCAAAATATGTAGTTCTATTAAAAGTTTGTGAGAGCAACTTATTTTAACAGTAGCTTAAAAAGCAATGCCAAACTGACCTTGGGACTCTATTATTTGAATAGTCATTTTTACTTGAAAAATGATTTTTTTTTATATAGATGTAATAGAAATAATGAAATATATGCATTTGGATTGTATATTTTGTAACAAGTCTATGAGGTAATTAATGTCTTGTATTAGTTAAATACAGTAAAATTTTATTTCATGTAACTAAATTGGTTATAACAGAATTTAATCAAAACCAAATTAAATTTATTCGGTTTTGTAACCAAACCAAACATGATTTGGTTTAATTTTCATTTTCATTTTCCATAGTATTGATTTTTGATCTGTTTGATTTAATTCGGTCTTTAAACCAAACTGAGATTTGATCACCCCTGATTGAAATTGTTTATGAATAAATACTGTAGGTTGGAATTGTGGGATAAGTTTACTTGTGATTTATTAAGAAAAAAATTCTCTCCATTTAGATTAAAATGCCGAGTTTAAATCTTAGTTTTATTGAAATCGCTTTGGAAAATTTTCTAGAATACATCACGTATGCTTGTTGATTCAGAATTATATTATTTAAAAATAAATAATAGAACTAAAAATATTAAGGATAAATTTAAAAAAATATGTCATGTCGTTTAATTATTTTGGAGTAAGGTTTTTGTGAATTTTTTTAAGGGTGCTCGTAGTTTTAAAAGTTAATAAAAAGGATGATTCGCAAAACTTTGAAACCGATATTTTAAAGGATAATCTTATTCATTTTGAAGTGAAATTTTACAACTTAATGATAAATTTAGAAGTTCTTAAGAATGTAAATATGTTTTTTAATTACAAATTAATGACAACTTTAAATAATCGTAACGAAATAAAAATTTCTGATAATTTTTAAATAATATAGTTAAAATATATGATGAATTTATTAAAATAATTTGTGTAGCATTAAAAAAATTAATTTTAAAAAACAGGTCTTGTATTTTCTTTTATTAATTTTTTAAAACACATGCGTCCTTTTAAAAAAATCATAAAAATCTTTTTACAGAACAATCAAACCAATTTTTGAAGTTTATCCAAATATTAATTACGGGGATTGTTGCTTACTTTCCAATTTTTTTAAAATTTTTTTGCCTTATATGGACTTACAATAATAATAAAGAAAAACCTTATCTCATCCCGCCTGAGTGTCGACTCAAACCTATAATCTTTAGGATCACAACTTCAAAACTCAACCGTTAGACCAAACTTTTTCCTCATCTTACTTTCCAATTTACCCTTTCAATCTCCAAGTCTTTCCAATTTTCAATTTCTTTCACCATTTCCATTATCTCTCCAATAGCTTCTTCCATTTATAATTTATCTTCGTTTCTTTGTTTTCTCTTATTGTGGAAAATCAATATTTTCAAAATCATATTCAAGTAGACAAAAACAAGAAATGACAAGGCGCTCTTCTCGATTCTCCTTCTTTTTCTTATGGACTCTATGGTATAAAATCAGAATCAATAACATATTAACATCAATAAGGTATTCTTCAGTTGGTAACGTAGGTTGAATAAGTTGGAAGAGAACAAAGTTCGAATCCCACTAAATGCATCTGTTGGAGGGGTGAGAAACCTTAACTGTGACTAAGCCCCGAACAAGATTATCTCGATAAAGATAGACAAACAGACATACATACTAAATACAACATGATTCACAGACAGACAAACATAAATAAATCTAAAAATACTAAAACCAGATTATCGGAGTTGAAACATTGGACAAAAAATACCACATCAAACAAACAAACTAAACTTTTACAACAAGACAAGCAAGAATTAATCTCAAAATAAAAGATAAACACTTGAACTTATATATTCTAACCTATAACGATTTCGAATATCCACAACCATAAGAATAACTTCTTACGCCATAGCATTAACTAGTATTACTCCGATGATTTCATAAAACGGAACATCATTAGATATCTAATAGATGTATATCTTTCAACAATTATTTTAGGCCAAATATATAGATAGCCCCCGAAGTTGGTATCAAAAGTCTGTTGTCCCTTCAACTTTTAAAAAGTTCTCTTAACCCCCTTAAATTTAACAAATATGTATCTGTTAGCCTCTTATTGCTGATATGGCAGCGGAAGCGGCTTACATTGAAAAGTCAAACACGTGACTCTTGTTGTACAATATAGAGCATAAAAGTATAAGAAAATGGAAGGTAAAACTGATATATTTTTACTGATAGCAAGGACACTATTTATAGAGTTTACATGATAAGGTTATTCAATTCAAATTCAAAATTAAACAAATCCTATCATATTTGATACGAAATCCTAACATAAAAATCCTAATTTATTTCCTATTATCTTTTATTAACAACTTCAAAGTGAAATATCTAACAATCCTCCTTGACTTTGAAGTTGTGAATTTTATTTTGAAATATAAATATGATTATAATCATGATATGATCATGGTTATAGTCATAGGCATGGGCATGACATTGCTCATTGGTTGTGGGCATTGGTCATTGGTCGTTGGTAGTTGGTCCTTGGTTATTGGCCGTTGGCATTGAGTGGAGTCAAAACAACTCCACCTGTTGGATATTCACTGCAACAATGAACTTTTGCAGCTTCATTTCTTTGTGGCTTTTCATCTTTAAAACAATGGATTCATTGGCTAAAGGTGGAACCTCGTAGTCTTCTTCAAAAGCTTCCATGGTATTTGGCTTTGTGTTTATAAAGTTTTGGTTATAGGTTGAAGGTTTTGTGTAAGACGGAAGATAATTTTGGTGGGTTTTCTTGGATCATAGGTCCCTTAAGATTAATTATGCTCTCGATACCATGTTGTAAAATATAGAGCATAAAAGTATAAGAAAATGAAAGGTAAAACTGATATATTTTTACTGATGGTAAGCACACTATTTATAGAGTTTACATGATAAGACTATTCAATTCAAATTCAAAATTAAACAAATCCTATCATATTTGATATGAAATCCTAGCATAAAAATCCTAATTTATTTCCTATTATCTTTTATTAACAACTTCAAAGTAAAATATCTAACAACTCTCTTATCGAACTAAGAAGAAAGGACTTGTTTGTCATTATATAAATTATTTGGGCTTTATTTGTAACTCTCTATTCATCTTCAACCTCTCATCCATTTCATATTCTTTTATTTCTAATTCTGTTTATCTAGAATTCTACAACAAATCAAATATCTTAACAATCTAATTTGCTACTTCAAAGCACAATCAAAGATTCCATTAATTGATTTAAATTAAGAGTGTTAAAATGGGTATCTCTAAAAAGCGAGAGCTATAATCTGGTGGCACCAGGAGTACCGAAGCTCCGGGAATCCATGGATGAAGAAACCATTGGTTCGTCTATAGGTCCAATTTCTGCAATATGAATGCCAATGTCATTAATTTTGAGGATTCGGTGCTCAACTGAATTCCAGCACGGATTGTTTGAAGGAATTTGTATAATTATTGAGGAATTTGAAATTGATATTTATTAACCACAGTTCCAGCCCCTAAAACAAAGAAAAACTAGCATTGTCAACGGGGCGGGATTCCCCGAATCCGAAGGGGATCCACGTTGATAATAATGGAGAATCCCCGCTAAGATCCTCGTGGGTATGGATATGAGGAATTTTTTATACCCGAAATATTTGTGGATGTGGATATGGATATAGGGAATGTATATTTATACCCGAGAATCCCCGAATCCGACCCCAATAATTATCCATTAGATTTCCTTGAATGATCCCCAAAAAATTCCCGAAATATGGAATTAATTGTAATATATCATATTAATATTCAACAAGTGGTATTTTTGGTGGCCCAATAGACATGAAATATGAAGTGCAAGATTTCGCATTCATTAATAAATTATATGATGTAAACATTGGTATTTTTATTAGTATATACTCCTTCTATGAACATGTACAGTCGTCTATTTTTTATTTAATATTGAAAAACCTTGGTCTTAAATAGGTTTTTCAATTATTATTTTTATAAATTGTGTTTATCGATTATTTGGTTTCGTCTTGTACTAAAAAAACTACTTTTATAGTTTGAAACTTTATAAAATATTGCATGTTATTTATCCTTAATGGGTAATGGGGAATATCAGATGGATAATAGATATATCCCTGATGGGGAATGGGGAGAATTTTTTACTCATAACTTTAATGGATATGAATATAAAAAAAATTTATACCCAAAACTTTAATAAATATAGATATAAAAAATGCATTATCCAATTCAATAAGACCGTTGACAACCCTGTTAAAAACCCACCAATTTTTCTGCCTCAATCCTTGAAAAGTGCTCAACAAAATGGAGTTTGAAAAAATATGTCAGGGGTCAACAAATTATTGGTTTGAGATTTCAAACAAAATCATGTGATGCACCTGTTGTTCACTTTTATAAAGTGAGAATGGTTGTGATGAGCAGGGGGTTAGAGATGCGTATCTTTAAGTTTAGGGGTTGAGAGAACTTATTTAAAGTTGAGAAGGTAATAGATTTTTGATACCAATTTCAGGGGCTATTTATATATTTAACCATTGTTTTATAAAATCTAACATCTAATAGATATCTTTTATAATATTAGTTACAAGAAATCTAACAAAAATCTATTAAATATCTACTAGCAAACTATAGGAAATCTGATATAAATTTAGTATAAATTTAGCATATGTTTAACTTATTGTTTAGAATTTTACGAAATCTACTATTAAATATTTGTTAGAAATTTATTATATACATATTAAAAATCTATTTAAAGTTTTGATATATTAAAATTTTATTGTGAATATATTAGATATACAGTAGAAATCTGATTTTGAATTTCTAATCTATTAAATATCTATTGAAAATATATCTAATGTTTTAATTTCAAGTTTTTCTGAATTCTACGGGCTTTATCCAGCATAGTAAGTGTTTGATGCTTTTTCGGTATGAACTCAAAATCATGTGATCTTCATTATTAAAGAACTAACTTGATAAAATAATGAACCAATTAAGAGATCTTCATTATTGTTTCCTCCTTTTTTTAATCATGGCTTTGGATATGTAACCCCGGAGTTGAAATCTCAAAAAAGATAATGTAAGCGCAGCCAAACAAATTTTTTAAAAAAACTTATTCTGGTCCACGAAATCGCTAAAAGAAGTTTAATAGTCGTTATTAAGCATTTAAAACTATTGTTTAATGATGAAAAAGGCAAAAGGCACTGCCAAGCACCCCATCAGTAACCATGTGAGGAATTCTTTCTCTCTCTCTCGATTTTCTCTCTTACAGTCAAGAAAGACTAGAATTTAGTAGTCAAGGCCTCCTTAAAGGCTTAAACTTATTCGGAACGAAAAAAGGAAATGCGAAAGAGAAAAGTAGTGCGATGGTTACCGGAACAACTCAAAGTAGATTGAACTAATAAATAACAGAATGCTACTGGTTAGTAGTTCGAGTCCTAAGTAGATTAAACAAATAATCAGAACTACATTGATTACAAGAGCTAGTTAACTTGTTTGAAAAAGAGTCACTTTAATGGAAAACTCAACAACTAAAACAAACTAAAAATCAAGAACTAGACAATAGAGTGGAAGTAGCATCATCAGTCAGATGAAAAAGGCTCCCATATAACAAAAACAAACACACCATTCATATATGTCAAGGAGAAGTAACTTGCTTATTGATCCTGCTAGATCGCCTAACCGGCGTAAGAAACTCTTCCTCGCCTTTTCCCTGCATAACCGAAACATACAAATCATCAGTAAATTCAATTTCTTTTTACAGTTTATAAAGTGTTGCAAAAGATGATTCAAAGTGCTGGTATACATACAAGCTTAATTTGGACTTTCTCATATGTGGTGAAACTGCCATACGAAGCTGAAGCGGACCCCATTGAACAATCCGAAGAAGCCATGGATTCTCTCTTGCTATTTTTGCTTCTAGACCTTCTCTTCTCTTTATCTCGGCTCTGAGCTTCACTTGTTGTGCCTCTTTCTTGTTTGCTGTAAGATGAGCTGTTAAAAAAACTGCTCATTTCTGATGGGCATACCGTTTCGACCTCCTCCTGCCAATGCCTCGAAAAAGACCTCGAGGGACTATGATCTGCTTTTTCATTGATTGGCTCTCGATTGGCTGCATTAAGTTCCACAGAAGTTCGGTTCTTCATATATATGAAAGGAACAACCACAATTAGACTTATAACAGTCAGCAATGATATCCCCATCATTGCCTGTCTAGAAAGTAGATCCACTGATCCTGCTATCGGTTGCTCCATAGTTGCAATAGTCTCTGATTCGAAGCTTTCAGGGTCAAAATCTGGCATTGTTGACTCAGTTTCAACTGGATTAATGGCATTTTCAGCTAAAGGTTGATGAAGACTGGATACTTCTGGCTCAATTTCAGCAGCATTGGCCATTGCAATGGGCAGTTCAGTAATTTCTTCTGCGTCAACACTCTCTTCGGTCACTTCGGTTGCCAAATGACTATGTTTAGTTGCCGAATTACTCGGTAGTGACACCTCATCGTCCTGAACTGTTATACTTTCTTCTTCAAATTCAGGAGCAGTAACAATCCCTGACACCTCGAAGCTTTCAGACAATACAATGGCTTCTTCGTTATATTCGGATCTTTCGATCTTGCCATCTATCACTTCTACAGCTTCTTTAACAAATTCATCACCTTCAATGATTTCTTCATCTTCGGTCTGAAAAGGCTGTTGAATCTCTCGGCCTTGTTCGACTTTCCCATCAGCTTCAATTGGTTGACCCTTTTCTGCAATAAAAGCACTGTCATCCACCAATAGATAGCTATCGACCGTGCTTTCCTCGAGCAATATGGTCAAGTTAGCGAACTGCAACCGACTAGGATTACGCCATTCTCTGAAACCAATCACTAGATTATGAATATATGATAAGGAGTCATATAACCATTGCCTGAACTTCTGAGCTAGGCCTTCCAAATTCTCTCTAGTGAACTCCGAAATCTCGGGCGGTACATATAAATTCGGGAAGTTTAAATTGTTAAGCACAGAAGGGTCCATGATGGGTGAGTTACTAACTGAGGCCCATAGACCTGCTAGAGCTAGGACAAACAGTAAAGCTGTGAACTTTGGTCTCGTTACGAAAGTTCTCTTTTGCCCTTTTCTTGCCCCCTCAAATGGGGTGATTGGATTTGGTTCAGACACAAGCAGCTCTTCTTCAGAATCTTTGGAATCTTCCGCGTCCTCCTCTGTCATTACTTCACTCAAAGCGGCATCTTCGGAATCTTTGAGTGAATCTGAAGAACTTTCTTCAGATACAGTTTCTTGTTCAGTAATTTCAGCATCTGAAGAGCTCTCGGATGCAAAACTAAAACTCTCTTCGAGCTGTTTTTCATCTCTTTGTTTGAGATACAGCTCAACAAGGGGTTTCGGCTTGTAATGGAGAAACCGAGGCCTGGGCGACGTGTAGTTAGTGTTTAGATCATAAGGAGGCAATAAGGGATCAGCATCAAGTGGTGCTAAAGCAGGACTCGGTAAAGGGATCGAACTCCTGGGACTAATTTCAAAACTGGGATCTAAGTTTACAATATCATTTTCAACAGCTGAAAACGAATCGAAATCACCATAATAACTGTTTTTAACTTCCTCTTCTTTATCCTCCAAATAAGTGATTGTAGGACTAAGCGAGACCTCCTTTTTCTGGTTCAAACCCTTTTCCGGCTTGAATTCTGAACTTTCCTTTGAAGGTTCATATTCTTTAGAGAGGGAAACAGATTGGCGAACATGCTCGTTTCTCTCTGTCAGGATTTTCTTCTTTGGAGATGGATTAATTTTTGAGGCTGCAGAGATAGTTGGAGACATGAAGTTTTTTGTGCTCTTGGAAGAAGCCGGTGATCTAACAATGCACAACTTCGGTTTCTGATCTTTGCTGTTTTCTTTATCCTCGTAATCTCGTGAGGAAACTATGACATTTTCTCTCCCAATGGAGTTTCTCCGTGGATGATCTGTCAGCAAGAGCAAGAAAGTGCGAATTTAGACACAAAATATTATGTCAAACAATTACAAACCAAGTCATAAAATGATAAAATTCTACCAATATGTAAAAAAGAACCTTTAGATTCTATCTGTTATACAGAAAATAGAGTATATTCTACCAAAATAGAGTATATTCCACAAATTATCCAAGATCATTATCTATCTAACACAAATAAAAGAAACATAATCAAAATTTAATTCGTAATTCCCCTGCTAAAAGACCTAACAGACAATCATGATTTAGATATACTTTTTGTTAATTTCTTCAAGTTTCTCACCAGTCAAACAACTAAGAAATCAGTAATTTGAAGTAAAAACAAAAAACCTCCATAAAAAAAAGAAACAAAGAACAATTATTTAGATCAATCTACATAGTACAAACACAGTGCTCCTTCAACCTAGTGTTTTCTTTTCATCAATCAAACAATCAATTATTCAAAAGAAAAGCAGAAAACTTCGAATTTGAACAAGAAAGAAAGAAGAAAGGGAAGGAGAGATTAACCTGAAGGGCTATTAGCAGGGGTGTTAGGGTTAAACCCATGTCTTTGATTTGGGATAATCGAGGGCTTAGAAAAGGGATTACCGGTGAAACTTCTTCTCATAGGGTTACTAATCTCGGAATTTCTAGGGTTTGTGGGCTTGCTAGGTGACGGCGAGCAAGAAGAACTGCTCTTGCTTTGAGGCGCAGCCATGGACAGCGAATTTCTGTGCCCAAGTTCTCTGATTTCTCAAGTTCTCTGATTTGTTTGAATGAAGATGGAAATTGAAAAGAATCTGAGAGATTTTGAGGGTAGTGAGGAGTGGAAACGGCTAGTTGTGGAAAGGTTTTTGACCGTTGAAGGACAATATTTGAAAGTTTAAAAGGTTTAAAGCCGTTTGATTTGGGGAGAATAATTGTAGCCGTTGACGATATGGATTTATTTTTTGTTTCATTTATCGTTGGATTTGGCCTTGATTTTGGTTGCCTTTTAAGGGAGTTTAGGGTTTTTTTTTGTTTTGTGTGGAGAATAAAGAAATTATTTTTAAACTTTCTGATTTATTAGGAGTTACCAAGCCAAAAGTTAGTTTTTTAAAGTTTATTCTAAGTATTTGATAGCTTGCAACTTACTAGCAATCAAAGTTTGATAAATAAAATATAAATATAACATTCCTTTAATTTTAATTTTATAACATCCATTTTTTTTACATGTTATTTAATCATTTAACTATTTCCTACAACATAACTTACTTATAATTTAACTTTACAAAACACTTTAACAGCTTAACAGTCCAATTCAATGAAATTTACAAATCTTAAGGTTACTTATATGAAAATAGCTTACAAGTAATAACATCATCTTCTCTTAAACTTATACTTAATATAAGTTTACATATTAAAAACAGCTACTAACACTTAATATAAGTTTACATATTAAAAATCTATATCTATGCTATCGGTAAATCATAAAATGTGATTTTCCTAAAGATATAATTTTTTTTTGAATTATAATGTCGAGAATTGAACTCCTTGAGAGCAACACAATGTTGTATTTCCTTACAAAAATTTAGGGTACGTTTTTATAGATTTGTTGTACTAAAACTTTAAAATGAGTTTCATCATTGTATACGAATAGTATGGGAGTGAAATATGGAAAAAAAAGTTTATAATTTTTTTTATAATATTTATAAGTATCTTTATTGAGATAAAAAGTATGGTACAGAAAAAATGAGAGAGAATATAATAATTTTTTAGGATAAAGTTGGGGGCATTTTAAAGTTTTGTTTAATATCTTCTATGTCTTTGTAACTAAAGTATTGTATAAATTAAAGAATGGAGAAAGAAACATCATTTAATCTCAAATGAAAAGGATATAAAGAGTGGCTTTCATAGAGAGTGGCTTTCATAGTTGAAGCTGTGGTTAACTAGCAAACAACTTTTGTACCTCTTAAATTTACACTTAATATAAGTTTACAAATATGAAGGTTACTTATATGAAAATAGCTAACAAAACTACTATTATTTTGCTTTTTCACTCCTTCACACTCAACTTATGAAATTTGATCAAAATTTTCATTATGTTGGATTTATTTATGGTTGTGATTCTTAAGAGTTAATAAAATCGGTTGATTTTATAGTTACTTTATAGTTTTCTACAATAGAATGAGTGATGGTTATTTTGATCAAATGATGAAAAAGATAAAATAATGATTAAATAAAGTAACCGTAGAATATGCCAATAAATATATAATACAAAGTTGGTATTGCAATTTGTTATTTTTTATTTCTCTTTTTCCGTATCAGATTTGGATTCTCTAAAGTTCAAATTCTTTAAAGTTTTGCATTTCAATCAATTTCAATCATCCATTGAGTTTTAGGCCGTATCCTTTTCAACTTATATTCAGTCCAGTTCAGTTTAGTACTGCATACATATGAATTTACAATGAAATAAGTATTTATCAATTTAGCTCGGTTCAGTTCAGCTCAGTATTACTATTTATAAATTAAAAAAAATAGAGCCTTAATAGTCTAAATTTTATTATACTATGAATCCTATAACCCACTAAAATTCAATAAAAAATTAAAATTAATTAAAATATATAACCATCTAAATGTGTCAAATCCTATATGTTTTGATGTTTGAATGATGTACCTTTTCATGAGAAAAAAGTCACATAAACATCCACATGGTCTATACTCTATATCACGTGACACAAACACGTGACTTCTATACCACCCCCGTCTTCCAAACGCAATCCTTAAACCCCTTCTCAACCCCAAAACTCAGCTCTATCCATCTCCTCCAACAACTCATAACTATGTCCCTATTTCTCCGATCACTCCCTTCCATATCTCTCCGCCACAAACCCTTTCTCCCCCTTCTCCCCTGTCTGCTCAATTACCCCTTTCCAATTTCAATCTCAAAAAACCCCACAATTAAACCCATTTCCTCTGCTTCCATTTCCCCTCCCTCCTCTACTGAAACTCCCCCCAAATCACAATCAATCCCCTTCAAAGAAACCCTCGATTGGGTTTCCCGTACTGGTTTATGCGGCGAATTGTCGGTTGCTGATGTGGGTAAACGGGTTCGTCTTTGCGGGTGGGTTGCTTTCCATAGGGTCCATGGTGGGCTAACTTTTGTCAATCTCAGAGACCATTCTGGAATTGTTCAGGTATTAATGTAAAGTTAATTTTTTTTGTTGTTTCAGTGTCATTGTGGGATGAAAGGCTGCTGCTTTTTCTGTGGGTTTATCTGTTTTGGGGTTTTTGATTGGTTATGAGGTGGGATTGTAGGTTACTACACTTCCTGATGAATTCCCTGATGCTCATTTGGTTATTAATGGCTTGAGGCTTGAGTATGTGGTGGCTGTAGAAGGTGTTGTTAGGTCAAGGCCTAGTGACTCTGTTAATAAGAAAATGAGAACTGGTTTAATAGAGGTAATATTGCATTCTCTTCTATGCATTTTTTTTTCTTTTAAAATGGATGTATTTGTTGTGGTCTCTATTTCATTTTCTCTTGTTGTTCTTGAGGTGTGGATGGACAATGCGGTGTATTGATTCTATGTTGTGAATTTAATAAGGCGAAATACATCTTTGACTGCCTGAACTTGGCCCAAATGGTGTAATGCACCCTAAACTTTTCAAAGTTTCTCTTGGCCACCATGAACTTGGCAAAAGTGCACAAGTTTGCCCCCCCCCTAAACGCCACGTGTCAGCTTCTGATTGGTTTCACTCATTTTCTTGATTTTTCTCACTCCATTCAAAAGCTGACACGTGGCGTTAATGAGAGAGAGAGAGAGGGGGGGGGGGGGGGGGGCTAAGAGAAACTGTAAAAAGTTATAGAGGAAGTAGGTCATTTGGACCAATTTTAGGCGGACAGAGATGTATATGGCCCAATGATGAAATAATGCTGATTATGCATTACTAGGTTGCTGCGGAGAATGTTCAAGTGTTGAATGCCGTGAGATCAAAATTACCATTTTTAGTTACCATTTCAGATGATGCTAAAGAGTCTGTTAAAGAGGATATTCGTTTGAGGTAGTTGTTTGGAATTTTCATTTATATGACCTTTGTTTAACCTTTATAGGCATAATAAGCTCCAATAAGAGGGAAAAAAAGAGCCTTCATAGCATAGCTGAATTTTAAAAAAGCCCCAATGGACGAAGAAGATAAATAACTTAGTTTTACTGAATTATTCGAAACTGTGTTTAGAAAAGATAAAAAATATCCAATATTGCTTTCAAACTTTTGCAGTTTCAGCTTTTATACAGAGTGGTTTATGCTTGTTGAAGTGTATGTGATTTTAAAGTAACTCATGTTTATATAGATTTCGGTGCCTTGATTTACGGCGGCAGCAAATGAATGCTAACATAATGTTGAGACACAGAGTAGTGAAATTGATGCGCAGATATCTAGAGGACGATTGTGGGTTTGTGGAGGTATACTGTGTGATTGCTTAGATATTTTTTCGTTTTCTGTCTCGACTCGTTTTCTTTGTAATGGTTTTGATAGTGAACTTTTCATGGTTATAAGGTAGATTGAGACTCCAATACTTTCTAGATCCACTCCAGAAGGCGCTAGAGATTATTTGGTACCCTCAAGAGTTCAGGTACTTGCCATTTAAAAAACAGTGTGAATGTACATTTGACTTTGATCTGATTAGCTTAAACATATAATTTGAAGCCAGGAACATTCTATGCTCTGCCTCAAAGTCCTCAACTCTTTAAACAAATGTTAATGGTCTCTGGTTTTGACAAATATTATCAAATTGCACGGTAATTTCTCTTTGCTTTGTGGCTTAATGCATACAATTATATTATTATTAAGAAGTTCAATTTGGCCCCTTTTTTCGTCATTGTAAGTTGATGTCTCGGATACTTGTGTATGAAAATACAAGTGAGGTGGACCTAGTCTTGAATTTAATATTCAGTTTATCTGCTTATCCAAGCAGAAAATATGCATTTTTTTTGCATATGATTCATTTTTGTAATTTAGATTTTCGTTTTTTTGTAGTAAGAGATTAAGATTTTACTTGTATTTTTCACAGATGTTTTAGAGACGAGGATCTAAGGGCTGATAGACAGCCTGAGTTCACTCAGCTGGATATGGAACTGGCGTTCACTCCTTTAGAAGACATGCTAAGACTCAATGAGGATTTGATTCGGAAGGTTAGTTCATTATTTGATTTACAGTTCACAATGATATTGCGAATATCAAAATAATGTTGAAAAAATCGAACTAAATCATCAAAGAAAGCATTTTTTTTCTTTTGTTTACTTTACATTTGCAGAGATTGCCAACATAAAACATTCTTTGTGTGTCTGTAGATTGAAGCATCTGATTTTCTTTAAAAGAATGTCATTTATGAGTTTCATGAGTTGCAGGTTTTTCTCGAAATTAAAGGTGTCCAACTGCCAAACCCGTTTCCAAGGCTTACATATGCTGAAGCAATGAATCGGTATGGTTCAGACAGGCCAGATACAAGATTTGATCTCGAGTTGAATGATGTAATCATCTTCTTTCAAACTCACTCACACGTCACTATTTTCATCATAATTATGAGTTATAACCTTGATTAGTTAATACTTCCTTTCTTTTCATATTGAATTGTTCATATTATACTCGTCTTAGTGTCAAGTAAGACTTTTCGTTGATGCTGCAGGTGTCTGCTATTTTTGTAGAGTCCCCCTTCAGGGTCTTTGCAGATAGCTTGAAAAACGACGGAATTATCAAAGTAGTGTGTGTGCCTTCCGGCTCTAAAAAGTATTCTAACACCGCTCTCAAAAAAGGTGATCTTTACAATGAAGCATTCAAATCGGGAGCAAAGGGTTTGCCTTTTCTTAAGATCTTGGATGATGGTAAGAAGATGCACTTTTCTTGTAATGTATATCACAATGGTATTGTAATTTCGGTATTTGACTCAGAGATGTCTTAATTTATTTAGGGGAGGTTGAGGGGATCCCAGCACTAGTCTCGAGTTTGGATCCAACAAGTAAAGAACAGTTGTTGAGGAAATGCTCCGCGAAACCTGGAGACCTTGTATTGTTTGCAGTTGGTCATCCTGCATCAGTCAATAAAACTTTGGACCGACTTAGGACGTTTGTAGCAAACGATATGGGCTTAATTGACCATGTTTGTTTTCTCTGTCTAGGTCATTGATTTTCATTCAGCGTCTTTGCAACCCCTCTTTCTGACTCGTTCTTGTTCTTTCTTGTGGTTAGTCCATGCACTCGATCCTCTGGGTGACTGATTTCCCGATGTTTGAGTGGAACGATATGGAGCAGAGACTTGAGGTTTAGCCTTACATCGATCTCTCTCGCTTTCACTTCAGATGTAATTATTAGGCTAAATACATCTTTACTTGCCTAAACTTGGCACAAATGACTTAGCCCCCCCTGAACATTTCAAAGTTTCTTTTAGCCCCCTGAACTTGGCAAAAGTGCATCAGTTTGCTCCCTGAATGCCCTCTGTCATCTTTTGGAGAGAGAAAAATCGTCAAACTAACTAGACATGGGCACATGGCATTTAGGGGGTAAACTGGTGCACTTTTGTCAAGTTAAAGGGGCTAAGAGAAACTTCGAAAAATTCAAGGGCGTAGTAGGCCATTTCGTCCAAGTTCAAGCGGTTAAAGATGCATTTGGCTTAAATGTTATTAATCCTAATTGTAATTGTGTTGCAGGCTCTGCATCATCCATTTACGGCACCCAATCCTGAAGACATGGATGATCTTTCCACTGCTCGAGCGCTTGCTTATGATATGGTTTACAACGGGGTTGAGGTAGTTTTCTGTTTCTTTCAATAACTACAGTTGCAGCTTCTGCTGTAATGTAACAGAAAAGTTCCTTTCGTCTTTTGTCAAATGGTTAGATTGGTGGTGGAAGTTTGAGAATTCATAAACGTGAAGTTCAACAGCGGGTTTTGGAAATTGTCGGTATTTCTCCCGAGCAGGTGAGATTTGAGAAGACCCTCAATATTTCTAAGGTTCCATTACCTTTAACTGGAATTCATATATAACCGAGCATGGCTTTTGGTGTGTGCCTCGGTGCGCCTCAGGCGCGCCTCGGGGATACTTTTTTTTACAGGGTTTTCACTTACTTTAATACTTGTTTGTTCATCTATTTTTAAGAGTTCTAATAATAATTCAAGGCTAGATATCCCTTTTTTTAGAAATAAGGTGACAATTTTGCCAATATTGTTGATTGTGGAATTTGAACCCACAACCACACTCTTGAATTCTTCAAGGGTGGTGGCCACTAGACCAAAGCCTAGTGGTTAATTCATTTCATGTTGTGGATAAATTTAAGGCTGGATATTCCTAATGCAATATGTAGATCACACACACACACACACCCACCTAGCAATTCTGTTGTTTTTTTAGTACTGTTATTGCATTTAACTTCATTTTTCAAGTAAATATCTTTTGCAAATTTTTTGTGCCTAGCATACAACAGGCGTGCGCCTCGCCGCTAACGACTATGACTTGAATGTGTAATTTCTTTTCGCTGGCAGGCTGAAGCGAAATTTGGATATCTTCTAGAGGCTTTAGACATGGGCGCTCCTCCACATGGTATGCGACTATATTCATTGCCTTTTCCCGTGTATTTTATTCGTAGTTGCTTTCTCGAGCAGAGATCGTGTGGCTGTTATTTTGGTGGTTGTGAACTTGTGATATCTATTGTTGTTGTTGTAGGGGGAATTGCGTTTGGGTTGGATAGATTGGTGATGTTGCTAGCCAATGCTAATTCGATTAGAGATGTGATAGCTTTTCCCAAGTCAACGACAGCGCAATGTGCGCTTACTCGTGCACCATCACAAGTCGATCCTCAACAGCTGCGAGACCTTTCTTATAATACCCAACAAAACACTCTTTAATTTTGATAGAGTTATATTTCAAGTTTCTCCTCACAACTGTGTTATTTATAGTTGAATCAATTGTTCTAGCATAATTATGTCTGAAAATAAACTTGTCTGTAACAATATTTATCAGCACTGGTCTGTACAATCGTTTGAATGATTACAAGGGAATAATCTCATTTGAGAAAAAAAGAATAGATTCCGCAAAGAATGTCCTAATACGAATAGTCAACCAAGAAAAAGCAATCGTTCTGTTCTTAGGTGGCGTTTGGTTAGTAAAATGCCTATTCCGTGAATGGAAAGATGTACAAAATGATACATTATTTGTGTAAAATCTGTAATTGAATGGAATAATTATTCTTAGCTATTATACATCTCATGAAATGACTATTCCTTCTAGAATAGTTTTAAATAGGAATAACTATTCCATGAGATGTATAGGAACTAAGAATAGTTATTACATCCGATGGATTTTAGACAAATACTCGATCATATTTAACATCTTTTCAGTCGTTTCTATTCTATTATACATAACAGGCATTCAATGAACAAAATGAGCCCATATAGTTTTAGCGGCGAGTTCTTTGAAATTCGGGCATGGCTATTGGGAAAAGAATTTCTCAAACTCCTTCAGCCTTCATTACTGGAGTATCATTCTTGATGCACTTTGTAAAACGCAACAATTGCATTCACCTTTTATCTTCAAACTTCGAGAAACCAGAAGTTCTAAAAGCAAATTGAACCAATGATGCATACCCATATCAATTTTGTTGCATTCAAAATGCTGTTAGGCAATGGAACTGGAAGTATCAAATGGCCAACCCCATAGACAGCAAGAAAACAGAAATGCAGACTGAGGTTTATAGGTTGAGGGTTTAAAACGGCCCATTTGAAAATACACCGTCAAGACTCAAATACTCGGAACATGCTCGCCACATTTCGTAAGTCGCTGAATCCGATGATGCTGAGAACAAAAGGACTGAAGGTATTTTCGAAGGATGGGCCCATCATTTAGGTTGCAGAAAGGCCTATGAAGGTCTCGTAACAGAACAATATCACGTCAAAGGCGCCTACTAGGTTTTCCGAGGAAGTTTACAGTTCTTTAGTATTAGTGCCATGAAACAAGAAGGAATATCAACATCCAGAGTTGGTCGTAAGTCAGTTATTCTCGTTAGACTCAGTTTAAAAACAATTAAAAGAACGACAGTTATGCAGATTTAAAAGAACTAAAATGGTAAAGAATTGCATAACATATTTAGTAATTCAACATTTTTTCTATACAGTAAAGAATGATGGAAAAATAACGAATAAATTCTCAGATATAACTTATGTACATTTTGATTCTCGAAGGGGGATGCGATGATCAACAACTATACAAGCTTGATCTGAACGGCAAAACAGAGGCAATCTTCTTTGTGCAATATTCAACTGCGATACGTTCGCGGGAACAGCATTTGGGCGAATCCTTCTGCCTTCATTATCGGAAAAATAATCCTTGTAGCAGCCTACAACGAATGATGCAAACATTTGTTATAACGATTGCACTTGTTCATAAGAAAAAGAGACTTCAAACTACAGACATCAACAACAAAAGGGTAATGAAATCTTTCTTCGGCAATAGAATTGGTAAAGTGAAGGTTTTCAATGCTATCACAAAAGATTCGTACCAAGATAAGTCTAGCTCCAGCAAGAATGCTTTTTGGTGAAGGAAATGGAAGTATTAATCGGCCAACTCCATAGATTGCTACAGCAAAGAAATGCATGACTAAATTTAAAGGACAAGGATTGAGTCCTGAAAGCAAAGAGATCGGTCCTTCAGAAAATACACCGCCAAGGCTTAAATAGTCGAAACACGCTTCTCGCATATCATTTCTTGCTGAATCAGTTGATGCTGAAAAGACCTTGTAAAGTGCACCAGCTAATGTATTTATGGTAGATGCCATTGGCTGTCCAAAAAACGAAGAAATTAAGGCACTCTAAGTTACTTGTTGAGCAACAGAAATGTCAGTTCGGGTATGCAAATGTTACTCACCTTTCGAAGAGTATAAAAAGATTCGAGGTGCTTGCATAGAGTGGATGCATCGTTTATATTACTTATAGGCCTAAGTAGGTCTCGCAACAAGACTATATCGGAAAGTGCAACAGTCATTCCTCCACCTGTTAATGGATGTCTCATGTTGAATGCGTCCCCTAACAATAAGGCACCTGGAGTTGGACGAGGAGAAGCTGGCATGCTCCTGTTCGGCATTGTTCTTATGTTTCCTTTGTTGATTGCAGCGATAAAAGCATCATAAACCTCAGAGGGAATCTGAAGGATTAAAAAAACAGATCGAATGAGTATATTTCTACATGATATATTAAAGAATGCAGAGTTAAAAAGAAGATTATACTGAATCCAAAATACCTGCGGAGCTACCTCGGTCTTCAAATATTCAGCCAATTTACCATTAGAAATGGATGGTACTTTTTTTCCGGGAATATCAACCAAACAACGCACCTCTGTGCTACTAATAGGATAAAACAAGATGGGAGAGGGATTAGCCAGAACAACATGCCCATGATTGGCATAAGGAAGGTCACAATTCTCAAGCACCAATGCGACAAAACAAGACGGGATATCAACCTGTAGCGTTGGTCATAAGGAATTTTATGTCGATCTGATTAGCAAATGACAAATTGTGAATTGGACATCATAGAACTAGGCTAATATAATGTATCCTTACCTTTGGATTGCAGAGAGAACGCCGCAAGTTTGAAAAACAGCCATCGCATACAATGGTAAGAGGAGCATATGCTGTCAACTCTAGACCATTTTGAGTTCTGTAATTTACGCCTTTAACAATGCCTTTCTTCTCAACTAGTGATGTTACAGTTCCTTGTTCCAAGCTTACACTACATAGCAGATGAAGGTAGAACATGAATAGCCATATTATTAATGCAAAACAGTGTATAAAGTTAAAGTGAAAAGATTCAAGTTTAGCCATTGCAGAGGGAATTACTTGGGAAGAGATGCAGCCTTTTCACGCATCCTTCGAATGAAACGTCCATTGTGAAAGCTTCTTCCAGCTACATTAGACTGAAAGCCTTCCAGAGGATATGACAATTTAGTACTTTTTCCATTTTTGAGAATCGCATACCCAAAGACATGTTGGGCATCAATCTCTTCAACACAATCTACAGGAGAAAACATTGAAGATACAATTAACATTTGGAGGAGAAAAGAACTTGAAACTTTATGGAATGCACAATGATACATCAGAAAACATAGAAGATACAATTTCTTGTTATAAAGCAAAGAAATTCATGGCTCTTTTGCTGAATGTAGGATAATCTATTTGATATATGTTTCAAATCTCTGTTTCCAATGCAAACTAGCGTACTAGGACCTGATTAGAAGGAAAATGTTGCGCTATGGTTCATCCTATTTGCTATTCCTCAATTTTCATAGCCCTTGAGCTAATTGATGTACGATTATAGTTGTTAAGTATTTATACCTTCAAGACTGAGCTCAATGAGTTTGAGATAGCCACCAGGCTGGAGGAGTTCACCAACAATTCTATCAGGCTCATTTAAATCTCTTTCTATTACTTGCACTCGGCATCCATCCTGTTATAAGCAACCCAAAGAATTCAACAACTGCGCAAACAGAAATAAAAAGAATCAAATATATTACAGTTATCACACAAACTCACCTTGGCAAGAGCATAAGCAAGAGCAGAACCAGCAACACCAGCTCCAACTATGATTATATCAGGACTTGAAACATCCTCAGAACAACCCACTTCTCCAGTAGAGCTCTTGAACATATTATCATCTTTTGATATCTTTGCCGACACTCCGCTGTTATTTTTTCTCCTCAAACTGAACAACAAAACCAATGCACAAAGTGAAGCTATAATTCCTTCTATTACAAGCATATAATCCATCCTCCTTGATCAATTTACTGTTTCCTAAGAAGAAAATAGATAAAAAGATTGATCGTTTATCTTTCTACCATAACGTGACTGCCTTTTATAGGCTGTATTATGGTATAGACAGTTAATGATATTGTTAGCCGACGACTAGCAAAAGAAACATAAATTGTGTTCAACATGTGATGAGATATAAGCCAGATGCCACCAAGACTAACTAAATTAGACTGCTATTTGACCGAATAAAGACAGGAATGGACTGTTGAAGGTTGAAATAATTTTCATGGAATTTAATATTAGAGGTAACTAAATCAAAGCAGACAAACCAAGCGGTCCATCAGCAAAAAAAGAAGTCAATAAGAAAACAAAATACAGGATAACTTAAAGATGCAGCACATGCTATTGAAGTCTAGCTTGGAATAACAGAAAGTATCAAATCTAGTCAAACTTCTATGTATAGGCAACAATTATCAGTTTCACAGATAAAAATGCTAATCCAAATTTTATGCAACCATTGCGAATTTTAACAGAGGAAGATGAAGAACCTTACGCTTGAGAATCTGCGCAGTAATGAAGTGGAGTTAAAAATTGGAGAAAAAGGAGCGCCGAGGGAGATGAGAGTGATCGGAGGTAAGAATAGCAGTGGCGTCGGCCGCCTATTTACAGAAATCGCCGGCGGCATCATGAATTAGGGCTTGTACAGCTTCATCTAACTTGGATTTGCATTTGCACAGAGAGGAAGGCTGAGCTGAAGCTAATAGATCCTTCCCTTAGATTAAGAACTGGTCTGGCCATCAAGATCGATGAAGATATAAGGCCACTCAAGGTATATTTAGGACATTCGCCGGAAATTTTGGTCATGGAGAACTGTTGCCGGAAAATTTGGTAAAACAAAACTTCCATCTCAAAACTCTATGGCTTATGGCTACGGTAAGATAAACGAATGATATAGTATAATTTTTTAAAATTTTTATTTAGATAGATGGTATGATATTATATGATTTTTTTAAATTTTTAGTTTAATTTGAAGGAGGATCATGGTGAATTATTAAATTAATATTTTTATGATTATTTAAACCATGAAATAACCATTGAAAATCATACTTTTAAAAAAAATCATGCAAATAAACAAGAGATTTTTAATTAGAACCATTATTTACTATAATGAATCATGAAAAAACTGTATGCCCAGCACGTCCTAAAGTATCTCAAAAGTGCTTATGTCACAAGCTTTTGGTCAAGCGGTCAAACATAATTCGATATTCGGCTCGATTAAAGCTCGATCAGAACTCAATTCGATAAGGCTCGATTCGAATTCGATATTAGTTCGACATATTAATAAATTAAGCCAAACTTTTTAATTAATAAATTGAATAAGTCTTTGGGATTATATATTTTAATTTTATTTTTATCAAAATATTGTATTTATAAAATAATATTCAAGAAAAGGGGACTTGATAAGGCTTGTAAAATACTGAGCTTGAGTTAAATTTTTTATGAACTTAAGCCGAGCTTTAATATTTTGAATTCATAAATTCGAGCCGAGCCCATTCATTTTCATTCACAAATCGAATTAAACTGAATCGAACCCGAATATATGAATCTTGGTTCGGTTCATTAACACACCCATACGTGACATAAGAAAGCACGATTTCTCATATTTTTCATGTCTAATTTAACAACAATATTTTTACATCTATTGACCAATAATAAATTTTCAGTTTAATGATGTCTTTGAGTACAAATATAATTGTGTCCCAAATTAATTAGCATAAACACGATAACAAATTCCAATTTTGTCATTTGAGACATATCTAGCGACCTTAAATAAATAAATTTTAATTTGTTAAATAAATTCAAATCGAGGTCCACTCTAATATTAATTAAGATTTTTCAGGTGATGAACGAACTCGACATGGAAATGAAAAGAAAGGAAGAGTTAAACTCCACATGGAAATGAAAAGAAAGGAAGAGTTAAACCGAATTGAAAAGGATAACATGAGGTAATTTTGGTGGGATAGACATGTAGATGAACTTGAATTTCAGTGGCAATTTCTACCTCACTTAGCGTGGGAAGTTCACTTGTCATCTTGAAAAGCGATCGTTTTATTAATAAGAAAAAGTTTGTAGCTTGATTTTACAGTGTAGTACTTCGGCTTAATGTTGGCATTCACATTTGATCAATAAAATTTTCTTTCATTTTGTTGTAAAAATGTTTATACGGTATTAAAGTATAATATTTTTTAAAATTTTCTTATCAATTTTACAATTTCCACGTTTTTTTATGATTACGAGGATTAGAGATAGAATGTCTCCCTAAAATGAAAAGAAGAGGGTCACCCTTCTCATTAATGAAACTCATCTTATGGGTTTTCAAGCTTATTTTGGATTATATTTCAAGCATGATCTTTCAAGCTCTCTCCCCCGCTCTTTTCATTTCCTCCACCTGAGACGTTGGGTGAAGAAGTACCGGAGGAAGAAAGTGAAGCAGTCCAAAGAAGAAACGGTTGTCTAAGCCGATCTTTAGTTTCTAGTTATCGGATTGGTCGATTCTTGAAGAAAGGCTGAAATGCTTAGCGTGGTTAGCTCCCATTTACCTCGCCGTCGTGCTCGAGTATCTCATCTAAGCACAACCTCCTTTTTGAAGGTATTTCTCAACCCCATTTTCATGGGTTATCAACCAAAGCTTTTTCAAGCTCTTCCTTGTTGCTGGCAGGTTTTGCTCCGGTATTGTATCTAACATTCTACCGTCGAGTGGTAGCACAACATGAAAACGGTGGTCACCATCACCAGTTAGTCGCACTTCCTGCCGAAGGAGGTTCACCGACCCCGACTGTTTTAAGATTCAAGGCAGCAAAATAGGTAATGTACCATCTAGTTGGTGGTTCTTTTGCCATGTGTATAGCTTATTTTGTGTTTTTGCTTCTTGTAAGCATTGTATCAAGCTTCCTGTGAGCTTCTTTTTCTTTTTTTCTTTATGTTTTTTGTACACCTTTTTTTTCTTTTAATAATATTCGGGATTGGATTACCGGCTCCAACTTTTAATTAAAAAAAATTTCTTTTTGACTTTTCAATGCTTTAATTTATTTCCCTTCATCGAAGAAGCATTGAAATCAGTGTCATTGATACCAGTAACATCAGTGCTACGCAGTATTATTTGTACTATCGGTATGATTGGTTGTTTTACAGGTTTTTTTATTTTTAAAAGAATATATGTTATTTAGGGTTACCTGTGGATATTGCAAAGCTTTCTAGTCTTTACAACGTTTTTGCATGTTATCAGAGGGGTTTTGGAAAAGAATATATATTATTTACGATTTCCAAACACTCTAGGGTTTTGGGAACCAACAGTCAGATTGATAAACATGCATAAGAGGCATGGAGGAAATTCAAAATTTTGTCCCTGTCCCCAGAAACTCCTATTAGTTGCATATAAATTAAATAAAGCCTTAACTAAATAATTCTCTACCTAGGTTAGTATGCTAAATGACTAGGCATACCATAATTTCAAATTATATCCTAGCATATTTATTTTATACTAAGCATGTTATAACTCTAAGTTATAACCTAAGCATAAAATAAACTAAGCATGTAAAAATAACCTAAGCATAATTATTAAGTCTAAAAACACTTAAAGAAAAAGACTTAATAATTAAAAGAGAAAGAAAAAGAACTTACCAGTTGAAGCGTGCTTTTGCAGAACCTTTTTGCACAAGCCTCCAATCGTAGGATAACCTCTATCAGTATCCACACGAACCCCACCAACCAAAACCTCCCCAGGAGGAAGAACTAAGAAGCCTCGAGTAGTTGCTAGACCACTCCAGAAGCCTCACCCAAAAAATATAAACTAGAGGTGCCCGAATAAATTCAGGCTCCACAAAAATAACTTGCTCAATTACCCGAGAGATTAATTATCTCGCTTAGGATTTATGCTTGGAGCTTGGTACAATTTGATAGGAAAGGGGATAGCCTATATATAGGCTTGGGGGGAGCAAAATTGCTCCCCCATAGGCGATGTGGGATGGGCTGCCGCTAGCAATGCCCAGCATTGCTCGCACACCTTTTAGTGAACTTCCGCGCACTCGAACCTGTATAAAATACTTTTATACTCTCGGTCCAATTAAACTCGCCAATGCAAAATTTCCCTTTTAATCCTTTTTAAATATTTATTTTCTGGCCCTAATAAATTAGTTACCAGTCAAAATAAAGTTCTTGGTCCAATCAAAATTGATCTAATCAATTATAATTTATTTATGACTCTAATTAATTAGTTACCGGTTAAAATAAATACTTTGATTTATCTAAAATTGATCTAATCAATTTTAACCAATCAAATAATAATTAAATTATTATTTAAGTTATATATTTTGTAATAGAATAAATCTATTAGTTCTTTACTTAGTCCGATGAAGGTCCAATGTGTGTGACCTTATAGGATCCCAAAGTATTGAGCTGTTAAGGGTTAACCAACCCTTGTTCTAATGGAACCATTGGCTCGATGCTCTAGACCGTGAATAGAACCCGACTACCTTAAACGACTGTAGTACACCTCTAGCAAGGGTTTATCATCCCCCATTACTCGGAACGTCATTTATGCTTATAACTTAATCCCAGTTAATGCAATAGTTATCTAGTGCGATAAATTCTTTCCATTCTTTAATATTATTACCATCTGGTTTATTGGGTTTGGTTAAAGTGTTGACCCACTAATAGCAAGGTTGCTCCAAGCTATCCCAGTTATTTACTTGTTACCGAAGTATATTGCCTTTTACCATAGTGTGTTTGACTAGAAACCATTTCTATGAAACACATACTCTAATAAGAGGTTTATGGCAATCATCACTTCAACAAGTGGCCAGGTACAACTCCTTAATATATCCAGACCGATGGATTCTTTTCGACTACTCAGCCTACCAACGTGCTGTCATCACTAAACCCATAATCACCCGTAGCACCCTAAATTAATGAGTGCATAGTAATGACCCAAAGTATAGCAATAGTACCACACAAGGCAACTAGCATCTCAAGTATGAGGACATTCGCAAAGCTTATTGCATGAAGATAAACACTAACACATTGATATTTTTACCAAGTTTTTAACTTGCTGCGGTCTCCAATATATCTCCCAGATATATCCATGTGTCAA
This sequence comes from Euphorbia pulcherrima, assembly GCA_947683365.1. Taxonomy (NCBI): domain Eukaryota; kingdom Viridiplantae; phylum Streptophyta; class Magnoliopsida; order Malpighiales; family Euphorbiaceae; genus Euphorbia; species Euphorbia pulcherrima. Next base: position 4,298,988 of record CANTUS010000010.1, read on the forward strand.
GCTTAAGGCACCACCTTCAATCTTTAGGAGATTAACTGCTTGGACCATTTCCAAGAAAGTTGACCACATGCTAGTCTTTCCGTTTCATCAATATCCTTTCTTGATGAAACTGTGACTAGGGATAGTTTAAACATAATCATAATTACACATAAAGTAGGTTCCACTAAATATAGTCCAACTATAATTGCTCTGACTTCATGCTATGATATGTCAAGGACTTTTGTATACATATATCAATGAATATATTTTAACCAGCTATAATATATATGTATAGAAACATATTGATATAAACAAAAGAACAAATGCCTTTATTGATTAAATAAATTATTCGTACTATTATATAATTAAGATATATCGCCCTAATTGCCTTAAGGGCATACATAATATCCAACAAACTCCCACTTGCACTAAGGCCAATTAGCCATATGTTTTAATCCATATGCTTTAACATGTTGGTCATGTTTAACTTGAGTCAATGGCTTTGTCAGACCATCTGCGAGGTTCTGATCAATGGGTATATATTCTAATCTTATTATCTTAGCATCAACAATCTCCTCGATTATATGATACTTTTTGGATACATGTCTATTTTTCTGATGAGACCATGGTTCCTTTGCCTGAGCTACGGCACCATTGTTATCACAATATAAAGTAATTGGATCAACAGCCTCAGGCACCACACCGATATCACCAATAAATCCCTTTAACCAGATAGCTTCTTTTGCTGCTGCACATGCAGCAATTTATTCAGATTCTGTGGTTGAATCAATAGTAGTTTCTTACTTGGAACTCTTTCAGCATACTGCCCCTCCATTTAACACATACACAAAACCTGACTGAGACTTAAAGTCATCCTTGTCAGTTGAAAACTCGCGTCAGTGTAACCTTTGATAGTGAGGTCACCTTCTCCATAAATCAAGAACTCATCCTTAGTCCTTCTCAAGTAGTTAAGGATTGCCTTGACGGCCATCCAGTGCTTTTCACCTGGATCTGATTGATATCTGCTCGTAAAGCTCAAAGCCTGAGAGACATCTGACCTAGTACATATCATAGCATATATGATGGATCCTATCGCGGATGCATAAGGTATATCCTTCATGCGCATTCTCTCCTAAGCTATCTTCGGACACTCAGCCTTAGATAGGTTAATCCCCTTTATCATCGGGAGATAAACTTTCTTAGAATGCTCAAGGTTGAACCTATTCAATACCTTGTCTATATATGTAATTTGAGAAAGACCTCACAGCCTCTTGGATTTATCCCTGTAGATCTTTATACCTAGTATAAATGCTGATTCACCAAGGTCTTTCATGGAGAACTTTCTTGACAACCATACTTTAACGTTTTGAAGAAGAGAAATGTCATTTCCTATTAGCAGAATGTCATCAACATACAATACTAAAAAATGACTACACTCCCACTAACATACTTGTAAACACAAGGCTCATTTGCATTTGGGCAGAAATCCAGTTCCCGGATTGTTTGATCAAACCTTATATTCCAACTCTTGGATGCCTGCTTAAGTCTATAAATGGACCTTTGTAGCTTGCATACCTTCGAGCCATTATAAGATGTAAAAACCTTAGGTTGTGTCATATACACATCCCGATCTAAATCCCCATTTAGGAATGCTGTTTTTACATCCATCTGCCAGATCTCATAATTATAATGAGAAGCAATGGCAAGGAGTATCCTTATAGATTTTAGCATGGCTACCGGTGGGAAGGTTTTATCATAGTCAATACCTTCCTGTTGACTATAACCTTTCGCAACCAACCTTGCTTTATAGGTAATTACATTACCGTCCATGTCTGTCGTCTTCTTAAAGACCCATTTGCACTCAATTGGTCTAACCTCTTGTGGTGCATCAACCAAATTCCATACTTGGTTCTCGTACATGGAATCCATTTTTTATTTCATGGCCTTTTGTCATTTATCAGAATCTGAGCTTTTCATTCCCTCATCATATGTCCTTAGTTCATCATCCTCTATAAGATATAGTTCCTTATCATTAGTGATGATAAACCCATATCTATCGGGACCCTTATGAACATGACCTGATCTTCGTAATGATTGTATTTCGACAGGTTATTCTTAGATCACACTCTCTTGTGTATCTAGAACGGGGTCAATTAGTTGATTATCTGTCTCTTTCTCTCGAACTTCCAGTTCAATATTGCTCCTACTGACTTTTGCAAGTAAGTATTCCTTTTCCAAAAAATGAGCATTTCGAGACACAAATGCCTTTTATGCTTCGGGTTGGTAAAACAGATATCTAATTATTTCCTTTGGATATCCAATGAACAGACATTTGTCTGCCTTGGCATTTAGCTTATCTGACGCTATCCTCTTTACCATAGCAGGATAGCCCCATACTCTTAAGTGACTTAGAGATGGCTTTTTGTTACACCATCTTTCATAAGGTGTAAAATCAACTGATTTAGAGGGCACTTTGTTTAAGAGATAAACTGCGCTCTCCAGTGCATATCCCCAAAAGCATTTGCTAAGAACTACATGGCTCATCATGGACCTGAACATATCTAATAAAGTCCGATTCCACCTTTCTGACACTCTATTGTGTTGGGGTGTATTAGGAGGGGTCCACTAGGGAACTATCGAGTTTTCCTTTAGATAATCCTGAAACTCCTGACTTAAGTATTCTCTATCTCGATCCGATCGAAGTGTTTTAATACTTTTCTCAAGCTGTTTCTCTACTTCAGCTCTAAATAGTTTGATTTTTTCAAAACTTTCAGACTTGTGCTTCATCAAGTACAAATAACCGTATCATGAGTAATCATCAATAAAGGTTATGAAGTAGGAGTATCCTCCTAGTGCCTGAACACTCATTGGACCACATACATCAGTATGTATAAGTTCCAATGTATTTATGGCCTGCTCACCCTTTTCTTGAAAGGGTAACTTTGTCATTTTTCCTTTTAAACAAGGTTCGCAATCACCATAAGACTTTAAGTCTATTAGGCCTAAGTCTCCACGCTTATGCAACTTAGTTAAGCGATCTTTGTTTATATAGCCTAAATGGCAATGCCATAAGTAGAAGGAATTCTCATTATCTAATTTAACTTTCTTCATATTGTTTATATTGAAAACTTCTGTTGTAGTATCAAGAACATAAATGCCACTTTTCAACATTCCATAACCATAAAGAATATTATTCAAACGAATCTGACAATTATTATTCGAAAATAAAATTTTAAATCCTTCTGCTGCTAAACATGCAACAGATACAATATTCTTAGTAACACTTGGAATGTAGTAATAATTATTCAAAACTAAAACAAGTCCACTTGGCAAAACAAGACTAAAGCTCCCTATGACTAACGCAACAACTCTGGCTCCGTTTCCCACGCATAGGTCCATCTCCCCTTTTGCAAGTTTTCTACAGTTTCTTAGTCTATGCATAGAAGTACAGATATGAGAACCACAACCAGTATCCAATACCCAAGTGGATTCTCGCAGAAAAGTAGCAAAATTTTCAATTACAAACATACCTAAAGTAGATGCCTCTGTAGGCTTCTTCTTCAAATGCTCAGAAGCAGGAGCTTTGCAATCCCTCTTCCAATGTCCTAGTTTCCCACATTGGAAGGAGACATACTTAGATGCCTTCTTTTCATTCTTCTTCTTGCCGATTCTTTTCTTGGCACCCAGTGCCTACTTCTTCTTCTTCTTAGAAGCTTTGCCTTTTTCAACCAACAGTAAAGGTTTCTGATCCTTCTTGATCTAAGGTTCTACTATTTTTAGCATGTTGATTAATTCAGGGATAGTTGAATTAATCCTGTTCATGTAATAGTTAGTCACGAAGCTTGAGTAACTATCTGTCAAGGACATCAACACAAGGTCAATGCTCAAGTCATGATTCATCTCAAATCCCAATCGATTCAGCTTCTCAATGTATCCCAAGAGTTTCAGTACATGTTTAGAGGCAGAGGTGCCAGCCTGCATCTTAGTCCCAAAAAGGAGCTTGGAGGTCTCGTACCTCTCTGTCCTCTCCCTCTCCGAAAAGAGTTTTTAAAGATGGAGAACCATATCCTCCAAGGGCATGTTCTCATGTTATTTCTGAAATTGAGGATTCATGGACCCCAACATAATACACATGGCAGTCTCACGATCTTTCCTGTGCTTCAACCAGGCATCATATTCCATATGATCCTCAACAACAGGTTCTATAAGGAAAATTTCACTTAGGACATAGGCAATTCCCACGGATCTGAGAACTATTCTCACTTCTCGAAACCAATCAGAAAAGTTCGAGCCATTCAATTTAGTGTCAAGTAACATACGGAGATTAAAATTGGAAGCTATTTTCAACCTAAGATATAAGAAAAGAAAAGTTTTTAGATATTAGTTTATGTACATGTATTTAATATGAGGACTTTTAATTAAATACATTTTCCTACTATTTTCTTTGAAATTTACAATAGCCCATTCTATTGAATTCGTGAATTTTAGCCCTGCTAAATTTCCTAGTAGGTAGCATCTATAACTAGTCTATTACAACCCCCAATTTTATGAGTCATGTCATAATAGTAAGTCATAGTTAGAATCCCATTCCATTTGCATCGCATGCAATTGCTAATTCATTCAATTTCCTTAATCCCAAGGGACGTGTGCTCTTATATTAGCATCTCCTTCAATATGTCTCAAATCTGGGCCTAGCCCCCAATTTTATGGTGGACTACCCCAACTCTATTAAAGCAGACCATATCTTAAACTTTACAACCAATCAATGTGGACTAGAAGGAACACTTTGCATAACACTTTGATAGCCCAAAGAGATCATATTATAAATTTGAGTAAGAAAGACTATAACTTGCCTTAATATATTTACTTTGGGATTTTATTGGTGTTAAACGTCTCACCCAATCTAAGATTTTATCAGATGGACAAAATTATAATAACTTGTATTAATTCAAGGAATTTTAGAATTAATTTATAAGGTCTAACCTTAGGTGGATTCAGCTCTTTATTATAATTATTCCATCAACCTAGATTATATTCAAAATAATTAATACTTCTATTTGTTATATTTACATTGCATTTCCTTTAAGCTTTTATTCAATAATTTTAATTTTTTACTTTGTTATAGAAACATATATAAGCAGCATCTTATATACTAGAAATAAATTAGTTCATATTAATCCCCCGGTTGGTCAATTCAAATTGCAAAGATATAGGTTCCCAGGTAGGAGAGGTGCCCTATGAGGAGTAGACACCAAGTCCAATCGTTAGCCAAAACAAATACGGGCACACACTTGAAGACCAATGGATTCTCTTGAACTAATAAATTTCGTTCTTCCAATTCATATAAATTAGGAGCATCTATAACCCATTTAAATTTAAATAAATTATTGACACTTGTATAATTTGAGTAAGTTGAGCAGACTTATTCAAAATTATTTTTAACCATTTTCTAACCTTGAAACGAAAGGCACAAGTTTATATATATTGTTCCAAACAATTAAATAAATAAATCATTTCATTTAGAAAATAATATTTAGTTTGCTTCTAACTTCATTATGCACTAAATAGGCAGGCTCTGATACCACTGTTGGAAACTGACAGTCAGATTGAACATGCATAAGAGGCATGACGGAAATTTGAAATTTTGTCCATGTCCTCAGGAACTCCTATTACTTGCATATAAATTAAATAAAGCCTTAACTAAATAATTCTCTACCTAGGTTAGCATGCTAAAGGACTAGGCATACCGTAATTCCAAATTATATCCTAGCATATTTATTTTATACTAAGCATGTTGTAACTCTAAGTTATAACCTAAGCATAAAATAAACTAAGCATGTAAAAATAACCTAAGCATAATTATTAAGTCTAAAAACACTTAAAGAAAAAGACTTAATAATTAAAAGAGAAAGAAAAAGAAGTTACCAGTTGAAGCGTGCTTTTTGCAGAACCGTTTTGCACAAACCTCCAATCGTACGATAGCCTCTTTCAGTATCCACACGAACCCCACCAACCAAAACCTCCCCAGAAGGAAGAACTAAGAAGCCTCGAGTAGTTGCTAGACCACTCCAGAAGCCCACCCAAAAAATATAAACTAGCGGTGCCTGAATAAATTGAGGCTCTACAAAAATAACTTGCTCAATTACCCGAGAGATTAATTATCTCTCTTAGGATTTATGCTTTGAGCTTGGTACAATTTGAAAGGAAAGGGGATAGCCTACACATAGTCTTGGGGGGAGCAAAATTGCTCCTCCATAGGCGATGTGGGATGGAAGTAATTAATTACTCCCATCCCATGTGCACACAGCGTGTACATGCTGTGTGCCACAAGTCAACATGGGCTACCGCGAGCAATGCCCAGCATTGCTCGCACACCTTTCGGTGTACTCCCGCGCACTCGAGCCTTTACATAAAACTTTTATACTCTCGGTCCAATTAAACTCGCCAATGCAAAATTCCCCTTTTAATCCTTTTTCAAATATTTATTTTCTGACCCTAATAAATTAGTCACCAGTCAAAATAAATTTTTGGTCCAACCAAAATTGATCTAATCAATTATAATTTATTTATGACTCTAATTAATTAGTTACCGGTCAAAATAAATACTTTGGTTTATCCAAAATTGATCTTATCAATTTTAACCAATCAAATAATGATCCAATTATTCTTTAGGTTATATATTTTGTAATAGAATAAATCTATTAGTTCTTTACTTAGTCCGATGAAGGTCCAATGTGTGTGACCTTATAGGATCCCGAAGTATTGAGCTATTAAGGCTTAACCAACCCTTATTCTAATGGAACCATTGGCTCGATGCTCTAGACCGTGAATAGAACTCGATTACCTTAAACGACTATAATACACCTCTAGCAAGGGTCTACCATCCCCCATTACTCGGAACGTCATTTATGCTTATGACTTAATCCCGGTTAATGCAATAGTTATCCAGTGCAATAAATTCCTTCCATTCTTTAATATTAGTACCATTTGGTTTATTGGGTTCGATTAAAGTGTTAACCCACTAATAGTAAGGTTGCTCCAAGCTATCCCAGTTATTTACTTATTACCGAAGTATATTGCCTTTTACTATAGTGTGTTTGACTAGAAACCATTTCTATCAAACTCATACTCTAATCAGAGGTTTATGGCAATCATCACTTCAACAAGTGGCCATGTACAACTCCTTAATATATCCAGAGCGATGGATTCTTTCCGACTACTCAGCCTACAAACGTGCTGTCATCACTATACCCGTAATCACCCGTAGGACTCTAAATTAATGAGTGTATAGTAATGACCCAAAGTATAGCAATAGTACCACACAAGGCAACTAGCATCTCAAGTATGAGGACATTCGCAAAGCTTATTGCATGAAGATAAACACTAACATATTGATATTTACACCAAGTGTTTATCTTGCTGCGGTCTCCAATATATCTCCCAGATATATCCATGTGTCAAGCTTAAGGCACCACCTTCAGTCTTTAGGAGATTAACTGCTTGGACTCTTTCCAAGAAAGTTGACCACATGCTAGTCTTTCCATTTCATCAATATTCTTTCTTGATGAAACTGTGACTAGGGATAGTTTAGGCATAATCATAATTACACATGAAGCAGGTTCCACCAAATATAGTCCAACTATAATTTCTCTGACTTCATGCTATGATATGTCAAGGACTTTTGTATACATACATCAATGAATATATTTTAACCAGCTATAATATATATGTATAGAAACATATTAATATAAACAAAAGAACAAATGTCTTTATTGATTAAATAAATTATTCGTACTATTACATAATTAAGATATATAGCCCTAATTGTCTTAAGGGCATACATCATATCCAACATTGGGGTCTTTTGCAACGCTTTTGCATGTTGCTAGAGGGGTTTTGGAAAAATCGGGTTTGAATCGGTTTACCGATTTTTTCGGTTCAACCCAATTTTTTCTGATTTTGTTCAAAAATCGTTAAACTAAAATGTACCGAAGTCATGGCCGATTTGGGATAAAACCGATCAATCAGTCAGTAGATTTTGATAATAGTGATTGAAATGTACCTTCAAGACCAAGCTCGATGAGTTTGAGATGCCCATCAGGCTGTAGCAGTCTTAGTTTTTTTTTACCTTAAACTTATATTATGTTCTTCCTTGTTAGTATTGTAAGCCCAGTGAGATAAACTTTTTTTTCGAAAAAATAAATATTGAATCGGTGGAGATATGGAAATATCGGAGATTCTCAATTTGTTTAGTCCTTGTATTATACATGTTTACCATTTAGTGTCTCATACACTTTTTTCTCTTTACTACATATCGCATGTAACATTCTTAAATAACATAAACTACCAATAACTAACTCCAACTACCAACAACCAATAAGTAACTAATAACAGAAATATTATTTTTTTTTACCATGAGGAAGTCTTAGATGAGCCCCAACTGTGGACGACACCTTTAAGCTATGTCCACATTTAAACTAATCCCCGATCGCTAATTTGCAGGTGCCTCGAAGGGCAGGATGGCTGGCCCTAAGATTTAAGGTTGCTCCACATCCCAGGGTTCATTTCCCGGTGGATGCTTAAGAATGAACTGGTCCCTACCACTGAACCACCCCTGGAGTTTTAACAGAAATATTAATTAATTACTAGTATTTGTAAAGGATTGCCCAACACGTTTAATAAAGTATACACCATAGAAACCAAGTGATAAACGGACTATACAAGAGGACTAGAAATGATCTTTTTTGCCATATGTAATTCATTCTAGTATGCTGAAAGCATAATGTGGGTAATGCATTTAGTAATTCAACATTTTTTTAATTTCTATACATCAAAGAATGATTGGAAAAAGTAATGAATATATTCTCATATATTACTTTTATACATTTCGATTCTTGACGATCATCAACTATACAAGCTTGATTTGAACTGCAAAACAAAGCACTCTTCTTTGTAAAATAGTCAACTACAACACGAAGACTTGCTTCATAGGAATAGCATTTGAGCAAATCCTTCTGCCTTCGTTATCGGAAAAATAATACTTGTAGCAGCCTATCTTCAATGTTTCAAACATTTGTTATTACGTTTGCACTCATTCATGCCGAAAAGAAACTTCGAACAATAACAATCAACAACAAACAAGTAATGAAATTCTTGCTTCAACAATAACACCGATAATGTAAAGTTGCATACAAATTATCTAGCTCCTGAGAAAATGCTTTTTAGAGAAGGAAATGGAAGTACTAATCGGCCAACTCCATATACTGCTACAGTGAAGAAATGCATGACTAGATTTAAGGGACACGGATTGAGTCCTGAAAGCAGAGAAATCAGTCCTTTTGAAAATACACCGCCGGGGCTTAATTAGTCGAAACACGCTTCTCGCATATCATTTCTTGCCTAGTCGGTTGATGCTGAAAATACCTTGTAAAGTGCGTCAGCTAATGTATTTATGGTAGATGCCATTGGTTGTGCAATACAAAGAAATCAAGGCACTCTATGTTACTACTTGTTTGTAATTTATGTTGTGCGACACAAAATGTTATTTTGAGTACGCAAATGTTACTCACCTTTTGAAGAGTGTAAAAAGATTCGAGGTTTGCTTGCATAGAGAGGATGCATCGTTTATATTAGTTAAAGGCCTAAGAAGGTCTCGTAATAAGACTGTCGGAAAGTGCGACAGTCATTCCTGCTTGAAAATGAAGGGAATCAAGTTGAAAATGAAGGACCACGAGTATAACGTGGTCAATTCATGCAATGGCTTGCTCTGCTTGTCCGATCAATATCATAATGATCCTTTAATTGTCTGCAATCTTGTTACCGGTGAGTTCATTAACCTTCCCGAGGCTAGGACACCAAGACCTCTTATGCCAGTTAATTATTTGGGGTGGCACAATATTAATTATGGTTTTAGTTGTGGTCGTACTACTAACCAATATAAAGTGATCTGAATGTTTCAGAAGAAATCTGTCGATGAATCAGTCAATACTATTGACAATGTGACTGAAGTACTTGTTCTTGGTACAGATTCATGGAAAAATAAGGGCTATTACATTAACTCATTGTCGAAGTCCTTTGCAACCTACTTGAACGAGTCTATTTATTGGCTGGCTGAAAAGAACTTGTTTTTTCTTCCATTCTTTTGTACAAATTCAGATCATTTATTTTATTTATTTTATTTCATTTTGTTTTTCTGTTTGGTTTTTTCAAAAGTCAAACATATACATTGGTGGAACATGTCTTCTCCGTGTCCCATGAACCTATGATCTGCATAACTAAAAGATGACACCGGGGGTTGGCCGAAACCACTCCAATGACTAGAACTCATATAGAGAAAACAAGATAGTAGAGAGATAGATGGTGAGAATACCTTGGATGTGAAGAGAATGGTAGTATTTATAGGCATTAGGATGGGTTATTGGGCTTCTAGTGGGTTAGTGGGTTTGGCCCATTTATATGGGTACCACCAAAATGTTACCCCCACAACTTATTGAAATATATTTATGTATTTTTGTAGTTGTCGTATGGTGCGAAGGGTTTTGACTTTTGCTTAGTGCCAAATTTTTTTCAAGGTGTGGAGGGATTTGAGACCCTATTAATATTAGGATTTTGATGTCTTTGCAAGGGTAAAAGGTTTTTGAGGGATTTTGCATGGTGCATGAGGTTTTCAAGAGATGTCAAAGTTATTCTTAGACATTGAATGGTTCTAGGAGTGTTTTTGCAAGGCGCAAAGGAATGATTTTGCAAGGTGCAAATAGTCTTCTAGAGAGTCTTCATAGAGTGTGAGATTTTGGAATTGATTTTGCATTGTATGGAGTGTGACCATGCTAGGTGCAGTCTTTTAGACGTTCTTTGCATGGTACGAGATCTTGAGTGTAAATTTTATATGTAGTCTTCTAGAGGGTCCTCGCATAATGCGAGATCTAGGAGTCTCTTGCAAAATGTATATAATTGTTCTTAGAGCAAGGAAATGATATTGAAGAAATGGTGAAACCTTGTTGATATGAAAGATTTTGTTGGAGTAGGAGACCATGCTAATATGGAAAGCCATAAAGTGGAAATTTATGTTAGTAGTCACCTCAACAATTCTGAAGATATCGAGGATGTAAAGTTGGAATTATTGAGGGATCTTTATTGATGATTTTTGCAGCTGATTTCATGAAAAGGATGACTTTTTACGGCGTTAAACGCTTCTAGAGAATCTGCATATGGTGTGATGGGATTCAGATTTAGTATTTTCTAGGCACAAAGGGACTTCTAGAGAGCTTAGGAGCTCAAGTTAGTGAGTCTTCAACTTTAGTCGGCTCTCTTTGAAATGGAGTCAATGGAGATCCAACGTTAGCGAGGAGTTAGCTTATGGAGAGCTAACAGGAAATTGGGTGCTCTAGAGTTGGAAAGGATCTAACACGGTGTAGACAATGAGCTATCTGTATGGAATTAGATGGCGTTGCTCTGGAGTCTTAGTTCCTTCTTGACAAAAAGGTCTTAGTGGCTTTCAAAGAGGGTTTCGTGTTCTTTTGGATGAAAACATTAGAATTGTGCCTCTTGTAGAAGGATTATTGTGGAAGGATTAATGCTTGTAGGACACTTATTGCCTTATCGCTTAAGGGCTTTAAATGTGTGTAAGGGTCTTCAAGATGAACTTCGCTTGATGTTAAAAGTTTTGGAGTTTGGACGTGATGAATTGCCTTTAAACAGCTTCGACAAAATCTGGAGTTGGATGAAGCCAGAGGGCTTTGAGCCTGTGAAGGACTTTGCTGCTGGTCCTTAAGTTATGTGAAATCTTGCTATAAGGTGTTGGAAATCGGGGATTACTTGGATATTTCTAAAGTTGCGAAAACACTGTCAGATTAAAATTTATTTGGCCGGTTTACCAAATTTTCAATCGGATAAAATCAGAAAGAAAATCAAGAATAAGAATTTGTTTGCAGTGAAGTTTTTAACCGAATTTCTCTGTACTTGGCCAACATCGTTTTGGTGAAATAAATAGCCAAAACGTGAAGAGTCATGCTGTTTGGGGTAGCAGCCATGTCCAAAAGACATGTTTCTTCCGAGATTCAGTTGTGTCTAACAGACACACTATTTCGGACAAAAATTCATTTTCTAATGAATTTTTTCAAAGGATGCATGGGTTCAGGGATAAAATTTTTTTGAGCTGACCTGGTAGCTCGACCGCAGCCCGGGGCTACCGCCCCTCAGACCCTGCCTAGGGGCGCTGCCCCTAGACCCCGCCAGGGGCTGCCGCCCCTTGGACCCGCCACCCGGGGCGCTGCCCCTGGACCCCCCAAATCATAAACAGAACCCGAACAAGTGTGCACTCCGCACTCTCCATACTTGTTCGGTGAAATGTCACGATCGCATTGGTCAAACTAGTGATCCAATTACACTAAAATATTAACAATCCTCCCCCATTTTAGTGTAATCCTTGATTAACTAAACAAAATCACAGTAAATAACAAACTTATGCATAAATGAAATATCGTGACGATTGAATTTCATCTTAGTATATTACACATTCCAAATATTCGAATACCAAGGTGTCACTATGGATTGAACCTTAGTTATTCATTATGAATACATGAAGATAATATACACATAAGTCAAAATTCTAAAGGTTCTAACTTGACACTATCTTTTACTAGCCTTGTGTCCTTATCCTTCATAAGCATATCAAAGCCAAGTCCAAGCTTCTTGAAGTAGCTAAACTTCATGCTCACATAGGTAGCTCTTTTACTCTTGCACCTGCATATGCAATTTTTCAAAAGAACTATTAAGAAGATAAACTTCAACCTCCTTTATCTTGTAGGTCTGAACACATACCTTGGGATGATGTTACTAATGTGTTCCAATCTCCAAATGTTAAGCTTTCCACATTGAATTCTACATCTAATGTCATATTAGATGGGAATTGGGTATCTCAACATGAGAGATTTCAGATGGACTTTAATCCCATCCCCATAGCCGACTTGTGCACAAGATCTCTTCTTAACCCTTTAGTTAAATGATCGGCTAAATTTTGCTCAGTTTTTACAAACTCTAGTGATATGACACCTTGCATGATGCGTTCCCGAATCATGCTATGTCTAACACTTAAATGTCTAGACCTGCCCTTATATACTTGTCTGTAAGCATTGGCCAAGGCAGCTTCACTATCACACCTAATAGATATAGGTGATATTGGTTTAAGCCACAATGGAATATCATAAATGAGATCTCTCAGCCATTCAGCTTCTTTAACAGCTGCTGCTAATACAACAAATTCAGATTCCATTATTGAATCAGTGATACAAGTCTGTTTCTTCGACGTCCAAGAGATAGCACCTCCCCCAAGAAGGAATACCCATCCACTTGTGGAAGAACTATCTTCTTCATTGGATATATAACTTGCATCTGAATAACCCTAAAAAACTGAAGGAAATCCAGTATAGGTCAAACCATAATCCTTGGTTCCCTTTAAGTACTTGAATACTCGGCTTAAAGCTTGCCAATGATGTGAACTAGGATTACTAGTATACCTACTAAGTTTTCCAACAGCAAAGGCTATATCAGGCCTAATGCTAATCATGGCATACATAAGACTGCCAATAGCTCTCGAGTATTCAAGTTGAGATACTGCAACACCTTTATTAGGCAGAAGCTTAACACAAGGATCCAAGGGAGTGCTAACTGGAGAACAATCCTTGAAATTGAATTTATTCAAAATCTTCTCAATATAATGAGATTGGGAGATTGAAATAACATTGTTCTTCCGCTTAATTCGTATACCAAGAATCACCTCAGCCTCCCCCAAATCCTTCATTTCAAAACTAGATGACAAGAATTTCTTCATTCTATTAACATGATTTTGGTCAGTACTAAAAATCAACATGTCATCCACGTATAAGCAAATCATAACTCCTTTACCAGAAAGATCAAACTTGCTATATATACATTTGTCTGATTGGTTGATATGAAAATCGTTAGACAAAACCACATCATCAAATTTTTGATGCCAAGCTTTCAGTGCTTGTTCAATCCATATAAGGATTTCTTCAATTTACATACCTTATTTTCATAACCTGACACAACAAACCCTTTCGGTTGTTTCATATAGATTTCCTCATCTAATTCACCATTTAGGAATGAAGTTTTAACATCCATTTGATGAATTACAAGGTTGTGTATAGCTGCCAGGGCTATCAACAACCTAATAGTAGAAGTCCTTGTAATAGGAGTATAAGTATCAAAGAAGTCAATTCCTTCTTTTTGCCTAAAGCCTTGGATAACCAATCTAGCTTTATACTTTTCTATGGTACCATCCACTTTCATTTTCCTTTTAAAGATCCACCTATTTCCTAGTGGTTTGCATCCGGGTGGTAAATCAGCCAATTCCCATGTATTATTGTGCATAATAGAGTCCATCTCATCCTGGATTACTTCTTTCCAGAATGCAACATCTCTTGAAGCCATAGCTTCATTTAACGTTTTGGGATCCTCTTCAACAATAAAATAATATTGATACTGATTCTCAACCTCATCCCTCGATCCTTCAACTAAATAAAGATGAAAGTCATCTCCAAAAGATTTAGCTTTTCTAACTCTAGTACTTTTCCTAGATGGTCCAGGTAAGGAAATATTTCCACCAGATAAACTTTTAGAATGAATAGGGTTCTCACTACATGAATTCTGAATCATGTCTCTTGGTCTAGATATAGATGTAAATCTATCTTCATCATAAACAGCATCTCTTGACTCTACAACCGAGTTTACAGATACATAGTCATTAGATTCTATTACATAGAACCTATATGCATGGGAATGCTCTGCATACCCAATGAAGATACAATCTATACCTCTTTCACCCAAGTTTCGTCTTTTTGGTTCAGTGATTCTTACCACTGCTCTACAACCCCAAACTCTTAGAAAACTCAACTTTTGTGGCTTTTTAAACCAATATTCATAAGGGGTAATTTTATTCCTTTTATTAGGAATTCTATTTAATAAATAACATGCTGTTAGCATAGCCTCACCCCAAAATTCTTCACTCAAACTTGAATAGGACAACAAAGAATTAACTGTTTCTTTCAAGGTTCTATTCTTCCTTTCCGCCACACCATTTTGTTGTGGTGTATAGGGAGCTATGGTTTAATGTATTATACTAGTAGATTGAAAATATACTGGATCACAATACTCATCTCCCCTATTAGTGCATAAACTTTTAATGAAATTACTTTGATGTAACTCTACCTCTTGTTTATAGATTTTAAATTTATCAAGAGCCTCAGCTTTGCATGCAACAGATAAACATAATAATATCTGGATGCACCATCAATAAAAGTAATAACGTACTTTTTATTTCCTATTAAAGGTGTAGAGTGAAAATCGCATAATTCACCATGTATTAGATCCAATACATTAGTCACTCGGTTAACATTCTTGAAAGGTTTTCTCGTTATCTTTGTCGATATACAAGTTATACATTTCTCATGGTTTAAATCAATGGCGGGTACAAGACTCATTTTAGACATATCTTTTAATCTTTTATAATGTACATGTCCTAGTCTAGCATGCCATAATTCTGATTTATTCAAATTTTTACTATCACTAGAGGAAAGCAAAAAAGAAGATTGATCACTAAAAGAAACTTTAATATTTAACATAAACATACCATTACATAAATATCCAAATCCTATAAAAGTACCATATTTCGACAAGATATACTTGCTACTTTCATACACTTGTTTGTACCTATAGTTATTTAATACAACACCAGATAACAGATTCTTTTGAATCCCAGGAATATACAATACATTACTTAAACAGATACATTTTCCAGAATTAAAGACAATATCTACTTTTCCAAGTCCTTTGATTGGTTCTATCGCAACATTTCCCATCTTTAATATAGATCCATCTTCGATTGGTTGAAAATCTTTGAACCAACGAAGATCCTCACAAACATGACTTGTTGCACCCGAATCAATCCACCAAGCAACATCATCATCCTGTACATAAAATGCTTCAGATATTAAAGACACATAATTCTGATTAGAATTACAATTTTGCATTAAAATCTAACCTTGTTGCTTTTCAGGATCCTTAGATCCACTTGAACCAGAATTGTTCTTCCCTTTACCAAATCGACAATCCTTCTTAAAATGACCAGGTTTGCCACACTTCCAACACGCCACTTTAGGCTTCTTATTGGAGAACTTATTATTGTTTCCTTTAAACTTGCATTTACTGCCTATGTCACTGTTTGGATTCTTAGAAAATCCACCTTCTTCAACCATATTTACAGAAACAGTACCGACTTGGTTCTTGCTCTTAGGATTATTCTCAATCTCTTTAGCCCTTAAGGATTCTTCGATCCTAAGATGACTGCCAAGTTGAACCAGAGTCAAGTCTTCTTTATTATGTTTTAATGTATGCTTGAAATCTCTCCAAGATGGTGGCAGTTTGTCAATGATACTAGAAACAGAAATGGATTCATCCATCTACATATCATGTTGAACAAATTATCCCAGAATCCT
Organism: Euphorbia pulcherrima; assembly: GCA_947683365.1. Classification (NCBI taxonomy): domain Eukaryota; kingdom Viridiplantae; phylum Streptophyta; class Magnoliopsida; order Malpighiales; family Euphorbiaceae; genus Euphorbia; species Euphorbia pulcherrima. The sequence goes on from CANTUS010000010.1 coordinate 4,315,478, forward strand.
CAACAATTCATTATATTGTTCCATGACAGGTCTAGTATCAACCATCCTGTAATTGATGAAATTACTGACCAGAAACTTCTGGCTAGAAGCATCCTCTGCCATATACTTTGATTCCAGAGAATCCTATAGTTCTTTTGTAGATTCAACGTTTTGATATATATCGAATAGGGAATCAGACATACCATTTAGAATGTGCCCATGACATATGTAATCATCATTCTCCCATTTGCAATGCTTCCTTGTTTGTTCCACAGTTTCATTCTCTACGATTTCTGGCATGGGATAACTCAGAACATAAACCACTTTCAGTGTTGTCAACAGAAAATGCATCTTTTTCTGCCATCTTCGAAAATCCTGACCCTCAAACTTATCTAGTTTTACAAATTTACTGGACATCTCCTTAACAGTTTCAGCATTCGACATCTTCAGAAAAATAAATTTCTATAAGGTGTTGGAAATCGGGGATTACTTGGATATTTCTGAAGTCGTGAAAACACTGTCAGATTGAAATTTATTTGGCCGGTTTACTAAATTTTCTATCGGATAAAATTAGAATGAAAATCAAGAATAAGAATTTGTTAGCAGTGAAGTTTTTAACCGAATTTTTCTGCACTTAACCAACATCGTTTTGGTGAAATAAATAGCCAAAACGTGAAGGGACATGCTATTTGGGGTAGCAGCCATGTCCAAAAGACATGTTTCTTCCGAGATTCAGTTGTGTACAATAGACACACTGTTTCGGAAAAAAATTCATTTTCTGATGAATTTTTCCAAAGGATGCGTGGGTTCAGGGATAAAATTTTTTTGAGCTAACCTGGCAGCTCAACCCTAGCCTGGGGCATTGCCCCAGGACCCTGCCAGGGGCTACCGTCCCTCAGACCCTGCCTAGGGGCGCTGCCCCTAGACCCCACCAGGGGCTGCCGCCGCTTGGACCCCGCACCCGGGGGTGCTGCCCCCGGACCCCCTAAATCAAAAATATAACCCAAACAAGTGTGCACTCCGCACTCTTCATACTTGTTCGGTAAAATGTCACGATCGCATTGGTCAAACTAGTTGATCCAGTTACATTAAAATATTAACATAAGGTTCTTAGAATTCACAAGATTTGTTATCGCGTATATATCGATTATTTTTCTTTTGGAGTTTGGACGAAGCGAGGTGCTAAAGGTCCTTACGCTGTCTAGAAATCTTCACATGTGGAAATGAGTCAATCTTGTGATGCTTAGAGTGTTCCAAGATATGACTTGTGGCTGCAATTCTTAGAAGCGTTGTAATTCTTGAAAGCGATGCGTTCTCTAGAGCTAAATTTGAATAGCTATGACTTTTCTTGGGTTGTATAGATTTAGATTAGGACTTCTCTCCAAATGTATGAACGACGAGTAATATGATAATGTCGAACTGGTTGGGAACTAGTGGTTTCCTTCTTTCTCCAGTGGTTAGATTTATCTAAAACTAGTTCTCTATTGCTTGACGATATTGTGGATCTTCGATTGCAGGATGATAACTTTAAAAGTCAGCAAATGTTTGAATTGTGAATCTCGAGAAAAGCTGATCAACTTTAAATGATACGGATAGTAGAGCTGATATGGATCTAGCTCATAATTAATACTTGGACATAACAAGACTTCAGCCATGGAGAGATCTCAAATAAAATGATCCAGAATTTGAGAGGTTTGAGATAGGTCTTGAGATGATTCACATGATTGTTGGACATGATAGTAGAGCTGACATGAATCTAGCACCTAGAAACTTAGAGGGCCTGGTTATAATCAAGCGCGTATGATATGAGTAAAGTTGAGTTATGCTAATCTATGTTATGATAGATCCAGACTTGCTTGGAGGATTTTTCGAGTTATAGTGAGGAATTGAGCTTGTGACACTCTAGATTTTTGCTGATAGTTTTTAGTTATGAATTCTTCATGGATATGAGAATTGATCTAGCTCATGGTGAGTCTTAGATGTAGAGATGTAGCTCTTGAAGGTAAGAGGGTTTCAAAAATTTTCAAGGGATTGAGTTTCTTTGCTAATAGATTCAGCTAGAGAATGGGCTTCTTTGTAGATCAAAATCATATAAGTCTAACTAGAGGAGGAGTTTCTTTGTAGCTTCTCAATTTAATAAGTACATGGCTTTAAAGAGCCTCAGACTTGTGTGGAGGGATTGATTTCTTGTTAAAAAATCTTGATCACGCTCTAGGTCTTGAATGCTAGAATATAGTGATGGATTTTATCTCGTGATTCTCGAAACCTTGGGACTTGGCCCTTGGGTAGTTTTGTGTCATAGAACCATAAGAGATGTATTGTAGTGATTAAAAAAGACGCATGGATCTGGAATAATATTACACTTCTTAACGGCATGTTACCCATTGAGGGTATCTTGCTCATGAAAAGCAAGAGTTGGTTGGCTTGTTACCCTTTGAAGGATCCAGCTTCAAACGGGTTAGATGAGAATGACAGTTTAGCCATTGAAAGGATCTAGCTCTTGGTGAGTTTTAGTATTGGATTGTATTGACCCTTGAATAAATTTAACTCTTGGTGAGCCTTAAATATGTATTCAAACTTCACGAGGGTCTGTATATGGCAATAAATTGAGTGTTTGAGATGTTCTTAATTTTGCAAGTACTTGAGTGTTTGGATAATAGCTTGGGAACGCGTGTGAAATTGGAAAGCTAAAGGCATATTCTCTCCACCATATTGCAATTCCACACAATTGTGAGATACACTTATTCTCTTAACTTCAAATGACTCTTAGCAAATGCATTTTCGACCTTCTAGTAGGGCGAGAGATCTAGCTTATGTGGTATTTTGGATTTGGTTAAATCTGGTTGAACTTTGAGTTGTTGATAAGTGTGAGGGGCCTATTGATGAAGCATATGCGGGCCAAGTAAAGCCAAAATTTAGTGTTCTCGGATTTAGCGAGGACCCAACTCTTGAGAGCTCTAGACCTGGTTATGAGTTCACTGAGTTATGGCGGGGCATCCAGTTCTTATAATACTCTAGATCATATTAGATTAGAGATTGAGTTTTGTGCATCATGACTTTGCTCGAGATCTTGGATATAACATTACGAGATTTCCTAGATTCAAAGAGTGATCTTGCTTTTAATGAGCACTAGATGTGGGATTTTGGCTCTCGAAGAGTGGTGAATATGTATGGCGCATTAGCCTTTGAGAGTTCTAGCTCATTCAGAGCTGAATTTGGATAATGCATTAGGCTTCTATACCATCTTAGCTCTTTGTGAGGAATCTAATTTGTAGTGAGTTTTAGATCTTAATGACGTGTTAGCCGTCGAAGTGAACTAACTCCAAATGAGTTTTAGATCTTAATGATGTATTAGACATCAAAGCGATCTAGATCTTGGATACAGTGAGTTTGTTTACGATGATCCCAAAGAATTTATCAAAAATTTCCAAACACGTGCGAAATCAGTGGGGCGAGAGATACTATTCTATCCACCACATCATGAATCCACACAATTACAAGCAGGGAATCATTAAAGTAGGAGACAATTATTCTCTCCACCTTAAATAAGTCCTTGCAAACACAAATATTGTGATCTTCTATTACGACGAGGAATATTAAAATGGTTCTAGGGTGACAGGTCTCTTTAGTTCAAAGAGCACGTATAGATCTCTAAGGATGGAACGATACTTATATCATTTTAATAAAGGACACATCAGTGTTGGATTGCAGTAGTAGGATGTTGTCATATGCTTTGCGAGATTTCTTCTACGTTAGCCTTGCTTGATTTTTTTAAGTGTCATGGTGACATGGAATGGTTTTAATGTTAAAGCTAGTTCGAGGTGCCCAAGAGATAGTGTCTAGATGTTGTAAAGCGCCAAAGGTTCTAGGAACAAGCTTGCAACACTTCAGATTCCAGAAGTATTGAGGGCTAGTCTTCAAGCGATTGTACGAGAGGTTAGCGAGATGTATAGCATCTTCTTACCTATAAAGATTTCTTTTGTTAGAGGTGATGAGAAATTTAATCATTACAAATACGCAAGTGTTGCGATATTGTCTGACACCATTTTACTTGATGTAGTCTTTAGACGTAGTTTAGGTTGTCTTGAGCCACTCTATGTTTAGTGGATGCTAACACTAAAGCCGCTTTACATGGTGTAAAGTCTTTAGATACCACTAAGGTTGTCTAGAGCCACTCTAGATGAAATCAAGACTATCTAGCCTTAGTTTTCTTTATGTCATTCCAGATTCCATTGAGTTGGTGTGTAGTCGCAGTTGCTTATTGCAAAGTCTAGATTCAATCTAGGCATAGTGGAAGGTATATATAGTCGTAGACTAGAGCATATAAGAAGCATTGGATTCGATCTAGCTCCTGTAAACTATTGAACACGGTTAAAGTTATATTGAGCCTTGGATTCGATTGAAGCCATACAGAGCCTTGTTATTAAACGCAATTGAAGCTATATTGAGCCTTGGATTCGATCGAGTCCATGTCAAGCCTTGTTCTTTGTTTTATATAAGCTGATTATCTGTGGTTGGGGCCACGTGTAATTCTGGATACTATTGAGGTTATCTTGAGCAACTTTACTTGGTGTAAAGTTTTAATCCGGTTGAGATTGTGTCGAGATACTTTGCTCACAGAAGAGGCTATGGAGCCTTAGACATTCTTGAGGCTTTATAGAGCTCTGGATGTAGTTGAGGCTCTATTATGCCCTTGATAAAGCTGAGGCTTTGTGGGGACTAGGACACCGATGAGGTCGTTTAGAACCTTAGACGAAGTTGAGGTTATGTGGAGCTATATTGCCATTAATGAGATTGTGGAGCCTAGATTTAATCTGGTAGCGTGGGTCCTAGATAGAGTTGAGGCTATGTTGAACCTTGGACTCGATCGAGGTAGTGGCTAGCCGTAGAAGTGATTGAGGCTATATAGAGCTAGACTTGGTTAACGCTACGCTGAGCCTTAGATTTGATCAAGGCAGTGGCTAGCCTTAGATGCAATTGAGTCCTCGTAGAGCTATACTTGGTCGAGGCTATGTTGAGCCTTAGATTTGATTGAGGCTGCTGGAGCCATTTTACGAAGTGTAAAGTTTAAGATACAATTAAAGTTGTTTGGATCTGCTTTAGTTGTAGATGAGGCTATGAAGCCCTAGACCTAGTTGTGGTTGACAAGAGTTACTCCATATGGTATGAGCTCTTAAAATGAATCCGTTATAAATATTATTTGCATTTAGCTCAAATAAAAAATGTACAATATAATATTGAACCACCTCACCTCCTTATGAACACTAGTCATTACTGTAACTTCCTTTGCAAAGACGTGTCATTAGCGTGGTGCTACTTAGTTCCATATGGACGTGTTTATTATTGTGAGTAAAAGAATAATTGCAGTCAATGCCACTTGCATGTAAATAGTAACTATAGAGGCCCACTAATTATCATTAAAATTGACAAATACACCAAATTTATACCATGAGACATACTGTAACACCATGGACATGTGTCATTAAGGCAAAGTAATTTTATGCTTAATTGGATGCAAGTCCTTCTATTCTATATTATCATGAAATTTAGTGATTTGATTTCCCATGTTCCATTTTGATGAACTGAAAATGAAAACTTTTAATTTGATTTGCCAATCAAAGCACGCCAACAACAAGCTGTTTGATAAATCAAATTGAAGAATATGGCCTTTGAAGGATTGTAATGAAATGAGACTGTAAATTGTGAGGAAGTGAAGCAATGAAATCACTAGAAATAAATTGTCTTCGCATGTGTAGCAGTGAATAGCATCAAATCACTCAAGTGATCTTTCATCAGATTAAGTGTGAAGTTGGAACATAAAGGGAAATGAAAGCAAAGAAATTCGGAGTTACTGTTGTTAGTTTTATCATCGTATCAGTCGTTGGTAGCTCAGAGATGATAACGAAAGCAGAGCCACCGTCTCCGTTGTTTGCATCTGTAGTACTATTGGAGATTCGATAAAAATAATTCCAATTTGGCTTTGTTTTTCTTTGAAGATGGAGATCAGATTTTCATGTCAAACATGTTAGGCTTTGTGTATTTCTACCGGTTTGTTTTGTTCATCCGCTACTTCACCAGAAAACCCAAGCTCACAGATTTGAGAGTTTTGCTCCAAAGAAGCTTTTTCAGTGCGATTTTGGCCTAAGGAGTTTGATTTCTTTTGATGCATGTCCTTTTGCCAGATCATCTTGCACATCTTGAACAACCCCTTTAGATACTTGTTCTCCTGCAGTCGTTTGTGAGGGATCCGAAGGTCGAACAGGTGAAAATCCACGCTCACAGCACCAATGGTGGAACATGTCTTCTCCGAGTCCCTTGAACCTATGATCTACACAACTAAAAGATGACACCGGGGGTTGGCCAAAACCACTCCGATGCCTAAATCAGGACTAGAACTCATATAGAGAAAACAAGTAAAGATAGTAGAGAGATAGATGGTGAGAATACCTTGGGTGTGAAGAGAATGGTAGTATTTATAGACATTAGGATGGGTTATTGGGTTCTAGCAGGTTAGTGGGTTTGGCTCATTTATATGGGCACCACCATACATTTTGTTTCTTTGTTTCTTATCAATTAGGCACGATAACAAGTGTACAATCAAGATGATTAGTGAGCGATCGAGGAGTTTTTCATAACAACTGAATTACATCAGGACTTCGATTGAGCCCACTATTTTCCGACAAAAGGCCATAATTTTGCTACGAAACTACTGATGACTACAACGAAAATTAAATAATAATCCAAATTCACTCCCTCACATCTAGATGCGTTCGGTTGACCCGGGTTCAGACCGGCCGGTCTATTTGGTTTTGAATTAAGACCTTATTCTTTATAATTTTTGAAAGTTGAACTGAACTAAATTAAACTGAAGTTGGCTGAACAGAATCAATTAAGCTGAACTGAAGTTGGCTGAAGTTGGCCCAAATCTCACTAAAATTTTTAGTTATTTTTGTACTGGATTATAGGAATCAATTAAGGTTTGCTTCTCGGGGATTTAGGTTAGAGAAGAATATAATGAATCATTAAAAATTAATTCTATGATGTCTGATGATGTGATTTCCACTGTATCCACAGGCTCACAAGTTTATTTATGATCATGAAAAGAAGCAGGTCTACTGCTTTTAATTCAAAGAGAGGAAGGAAACTTAGCCATAAACAGAATCAGTATTCAGGTCCTTCGTTTTCCGATCTGCCAAAGAACATGGTGGAAAATATCATGCTTAAGTTATCCGTGAAGAGAATTTTCATATGCAAATGTGTGTGCAAAACCTGGTATGATATTATTTCAGAAGCTGGATTTGCAAAGCCCCATTTCGATTGAGCTCAGGTTTGTCCTCTGCTTTGAACCTCTAGTTTTAATTGCCTATCGAGAATGCTTTATCTCGTGTAGCCTGAGCAAGACGATTTCGAGATCAAGCTTGATATGTGTGATCATCGGGATTGGAATCCATAAGATGAATATGATAAATGTTTCTGTCAGATTAAGTTTCAACTTGACATGAAATTAAGACTTCCACTCCGCGACCTTGAAAAGATAGTTAATCCTGAAAAGTGCCTCAAGTTAAACATGAAGGATCACAAGTATAAAGTTATAAATTCGTGTAGTGGCTTGCTTTGCTTGTCAAATCCATCTGATATCGATCCTGTAATTGTTTGTAATCCTATTACGGTTGAGTTCATTAACCTTCCAGAGGCTAAGACCGTTAATCAACCTAATGTAACCGTTGATTGTGGTTTTGGTTTTGATCCAAAGACTAGCCAATACAAGGTGTTAAGAATGTTTACACATTGGATCTTAGATGACACTAGTTTCGCCTACAAAAAGTTTAAGGTGGCTGAAGTACACGTTCTCAGCACTAAATCGTGGAAAGAAAATGGCTTTTACCCTGGAACAATGCGCAAGTCATTTCATACAAATCTTAACGGGTTTCTCTATTGGTTTTCTCTTTTAGATCTAAGCTCAGTAATTTCTTTTGACTTGGAGAAAGAATGCTTTGAGTCTATCCCAGCACCACACATTTAAGGTAATCTTGAATGCGTAAGCATGGGAGTTATAGGGGGTGAACTCTGTATATCAGAGTCTTATGTCTCATGTACGTATATTAATTTTTGGGCAATGAAAGATGATGTTGCCAAAAAGTATTGGTCTATAGTTTTCTCCATTGACATATGCTTTTTAATTGATGATAACTTACTAAATATATTTCGCCCCGTCTTGGCTAAGAGAACGGGTCAACGAAGGGGCCATCTAACTTGTTATCCTCCTGTGTTGGGAAGGCTCGACTAGATAAACCGGCTGGAATCCTATTCTAGCTGGAGAAGCCCTAAAGCGGGGACCACAAGAAGTCTTGACCGGTCATAACCACCAAATGGCTCATGGCCGGCTCAACTGTCTCTTCGTGTCCCATGGGGAAGGAAAGTCTAGGTCTGACTCTAGTTCCTATATTCTCTCCTCTATCCTTATCCTCATCTACTTGGGGTGCAAGGATCAGATATACATGAAGAATCCTAAACTCATCATGATTGGAACTCCTTATTTTACTAGGAATAGGGCATCTGGTGAGCCTATAAATAGACCCCTAGGTCAGTTCAATAGGTATCTAACAATCAGACTCTCACAAATACTTTCACATTATTTCTTAAGTATCCTTTACTGATATAGGCATCGGAGGGTCGCCCAGGGGTAAACACTGATCACCCCCAAGTTGTGCATTATTTTGCAGGAATTAGCTCATTGATACACAGAAGTTCTTAATAATCAAAATTTGAAATATCAGATCTAGGTACTATATTTTTAGTGGTGCAGTGAGCGGGGAGTTTGTTTACTTGCCCAGGCAAGAATCGTTGTTCATCGAAAAGAGCACTTCAATTTAGATTATAACCAATTCTTGCCTATGATCATGTTGCATGAGAACTTCAACCTAACCATCAACGATGGTGAAAACACCCAAGGTGGTGCTGAAACACAATAGGCAAAATGCCAATCTCGGCGGATCCAATGGCCAAGGGGGCATTCACAGCTAGGAGTTCAGGAACTAAGGAAACAGAGGAAGGCTCCTCCCATCCTCAGAAGGACCTAGACCCGTTCATGGAAATCGCTCGCCCCATGGCACTAACACTGGAGCAGCAAGAACTCATGATGAGGTCGGCCTATAGGCACTTTGTGTTGATCGACCGTCTGGGAGGAGAAATTCGTGAAGACATAGAAATTTTGCCTGAAATCATTGTTAACTAAAATTTGCTCATATAATTTAACTCAGTTTTAGATGTTCCAACATTAGTATAACAGGTAATAATGGGATTTCTACACCTCGTAGTGACCCGGCCAGTATTAGCCCACTCGGTGGCCCTAGCCATAGAGGAACCCGCTTTGAAGTACCACCTCCAAGCGGCTTCACTGACTTAGATCTCACAACATTGAGAGGGATATTGATGCTGGCGTAGGAAGGAAGAGACATTCCAACAGGAAAAAGGCTTTAAAGTAAGGCCCCAGAATCGGAGGAATAGCAACTGACTCAATGGTCGTGACGGCTGAGGCGGAGGATTCAAATAAAGCCAGATCCAGGCGGAAATCAAAAGGAAAGGGTAAGGGGAAAAAGAACAAGACACCCACTCCCGTGCCATTCGGGTCATCTTCATCCGAATCCGAATCAGGAAGTTCAAAAGACTTCGATTCAAAATTCAAGAGACGGCTGAAGAAATATGATATATCATTCCTGGAGCTGATCAGCAATAAGGCCCTCTCCCCGTTAAAAAGTGCATCCTAGATTAGAAGCTGCCTGATTACATTTTCCCCCAGTTCTAGATAAATATGATAGGAAAGATGACCCTAGAATGCACCTGGCAGATTATGTAAACAGAATGGACTTGATTAAGCCCCAGAAGCTTTCAGATGCAAGTATTTTCCCACTGCCTTAACTGGAGAGCCAAATGCTGGTTCCTTCGAATCGCGCCTAACTCAATAAAAGATTTTGAAACATTAAGGGGAAAATTCTAGAAACACTTCTTGGGTTTGGCTCAACCAGAGAATGTCAGCCGGGACCTTCACGGAGTGGTGCAAAAGCAGGATGAATCCTTAAGGGATTATCTAAAGAGATTTAATGAAGCCTGCGTAGGCATCGCCGATTTATATTATAGGACGACAAAGGAAGCTTTGATTAAGGGAACTAGAAATGATCGGCTCAGGCAAGAAATAATTACTAAAAAACCAACTTAATTCCCCCAGTTGATTGGCATGGAGCAGAACTTTGTGGAAGTTAACAAAGTAAGTCGCCTAAGCTGGCGGAATTCAGATGAAAATCCCAGGAGGGATGAGAAAAGAGGAAAGAGGAAAAGAGATATGAACGACCAAGGATCTAGCCGGTACGATCAAGAGGAAGACGTGCCATAATTGAATACATCATTGAGTCGAATTTTGGTGGCAATCAAGAACTGACCAGAAAAGAAAAGCGTCCGCTTCCCAAACTTTCCAGAAGGAAAAACATTGGGCAGAGACTATGACAAGTATTGTGAGTTTCACAGAGCTAATGGACATCATATAGATGACTGTAGGGTCCTGGCAGAAGAAGTTCACGCCTTAATCAAAGTAGGAAATTTAGCAAATTTGTCAAAGGAGTTATAAGAAGAACCGATGAGCGAGATGAATCCAAGGAAAGGCCCAGAGATGAGAAAAAGGACCATGATGGCCGGGGAATAAAAGTGATGGTCATAGAAAGCGGAGACAACCGAGAGCCCCCTTCTAAAAAAGCAAGGTGTTCCTCTGACTATCCACTCATAAAAAATGACATTTCAGAGGCCAACAAAGCTTTCAGGAAGGTAACCCTGGTAACTAAAACTCACACGGACCTGCTTGTGATAGGAGCCAAGGTAGAGAAATGCACGGTGTACTGGGTCCTAGTTGATATGGGAGGCTCTGCCAACCTAATAACTAGAATAACATTCGAACAGTTGAAGATAAACAATTACAGAGTCTAGCCAGGCTATGCCACCATATCAGATTTAAGCGGTCATAACACCGTTTCTCTGGGAGAAGTTAAGTTAAACGTAGCCATTGGGGACAAGGAACATGTATATCGCACGGAGGTGGACTTTACCATTGCCGAAATTTCAGTCGGATTTAACATTATCTTAGGACGTTCCTTTTTATGCGAATCGTTTGCCTCAATTTCCCTAATCTACTTGGTATTGCAAACAACAACCCCAAAGGGGATGGCAGTGGCAATAGGAAACTCCTCGGTAGCACACAAAACGTATGTTGGCTCATTAAAGAAAGAGAAATAGCCGGCTCTAAGAGATTCGGAGGAAGACCAGGTGAATGTAGATTCAGACGAAAGTAGTTCAATAGTCGAGCGGGTTGGGGAGCAGGAAGTGTTTATGGTTGGACCTGATAGAGCATTACTAGTTATGAAAGATTTAAAAGTAGGCACGAATACGGTAATTAACTCGGTCCTAGTAGGTCAATAGCATTCATTCTCCTAGAGTCACAATGACTTGTTAGGAGTTTGGCTCGAAATCATTCAGCACTACCTCAATCTTGATCCGAGCGCGGCCCCAGTAATACAAAAGAAGAGAAAGCATGCCCCAAAGAGACAGAAGGCTATTGAAGAGGAAATTGACAAATTGCTCAAGGCTAAACATATCAGAGAAGTAAATTACCCCGTATGGTTGGCGAACGTAGTATTGGTTAAGAAACCAAATGGGAATTACCGAATGTGTGTAGACTTCACCGATTTGAATAAAGCAACGCCTAAAGATAGTTATTGTCTACGAAGTATTGATCAATTAGTGGACTCCACAGCCGGGTACGCAGTGTATTCTTTCCTGGATGGGAAAGCGGGATATCACCAGATTCCCATGGACCCATCAGATGAAGAGAAGACCTCTTTTGTTACACACAAAGGGACATATTGCTACACAGTCATGCCGTTTGGATTGAAAAATGCTAGAGTTACCAATGATTGGTGAACAGAATGTTCAAAGACATGATTAGTGAGGCAGTAGAAGTTTACGTGGATGACATGATAGTAAAAAGCAAAGTGAAGAATCACATGCAGATGATCTGGAAAAGGTGTTTAGGACATTGTAGGCTTACCGATTGAAGCTTAACCCAGAGAAATGTGCCTTTGGGGTTAAGAGTGGAAAGTTTTTGGGTTTCATGATTTCAGGAAGAGGCATTGAAGCAAACCCATAAAAAATTAAAGCCATAATTAGGATGGAGCCTCCTCGCGTATTGAATGAAGTTCAACGTCTCAATGGTAGGATCAATGCCTTGGGACGGTTCATCTCTTTCTCCGTGAAGAGATGTATGCCATTCTATAAGGCCATCAAGAAAGATTGTGAGTTTAAATGGGACAAAGATTGTCAAGAGGCCTTTGAAAGGATGAAGGACTTCTTAGCCAACCCTCCGCTTATGAGCCGCCCCAATGTTGGGGATACACTCTACCTATACTTGGCAGTAATGGATGAGGCAGTGGGAACTGTCCTAATCCGAGAGGATGAATAAGATCAGTATCCCGAGTACTACACAAGTAAGGTGCTTAGGAATGCAGAATTTAGGTACCCCAAAATTGAAAAACTAGCTCTAGCCTTAATTCACTCAGCAGATCGGCTCAGACCTTATTTTCAGGCACACATGATAGTTGTAAGAACTAGTGTTCCCCTTAAAAGGGTCTTACAGCGGTCAGACACGTCTGGTCGCCTGATCAAATGGCCATTAGGCTCAGTGAATATAATATAAGGTTTGAGGAAAAAAAGCCTTGAAAATGCAAGTATTAGTAGACTTTGTGGTAGAATTTAAGGGAATCGAGCCAGAGAAAACCATCCCCTCGAAAACATGGACGGTTTTTATGGATGGTTCTTCCTATATAAAAAGAGCTGGAGTCGGAGTTTATATCCAAGGACCGAAGAGAATTAGGTTGTCTTACGCCACCAAACTAGCGTTTCCATTTAGCAACAATGCGGCTGAGTATGAGGCGGTAATCAAAGGGCCAAAGTTAGCCAACGAAATAGCTCCAAACGTCATGGTCTTGAAGTGCGACTCCAGATTGATAGCTAACCAGATCAACCTTACGTCTGGAGCTAAAAGAGCTGAGATGGTAAAATACTTAGCTAAAGTAGGCAAATTATTGGAAAACCTAGAGGCCAAGGGAATCAAATAGAAGATTGTGTACATTTTAAGGAATGAGAATGAAAAAGCAGACGAATTAGCTAAAGCGGCTACTGGGAGAGACTCATGGAAAGAGCAAAGCTTCCCTTATGAAGTCTTGACCCTGCAGGCTTGTGAGGAGCAAGAAAATTTATGGATTTAGAAGAAATCGCTTGGGTGGATGCAACCCCTCTATGATTACTTACCTTACGATAAGCTACTAGAAGATAAAATTGAGGCAGAGAAGATTACCCGGAAATATTTTTGGTATGCTTTGATGGAAGATGAGTTATACAAAAAATCCTACTCAGAAGTGTGGCTCAAGTGTGTCACCCATGAGTTGGGAAAACGTATCATAGAAGAAATTCATGAAGGAGACTGTGGATCCCACCAGGCGGCAGAGACACTATACAGAAGAATCGCCCTTCCAGGGTATTATTGGGAATCGGTCAAAGCCGGCATGGAGGAATATGTGAAAACTTGCCATCAATGCCAAATACATGCAAGGAAGTCACACCTCCCAAAAGCAAAGCAAAAGCCAATTTTGACCGGCTGGCCATTCATGTCTTGGGGGATTGATATTGCAAGGCTAATGCCAGAAGCGTCTGGACAATGAAAGTGGATACTGGTGGCAATTGATCACTTTTCTAAGTGGGTCGAGGCTGAAGCACTTAGTTCGGTCACAACTGAGAGGATTATTGACTTTGTTTAAAAGCATATAATCACTCGATTTGGGATACCAAAGTGGATAATTGCGGACAACTGCTTATAGTTCATCTCAGAAAAATTCAAGGATTTCTACAAAGAGTTAAAAATAGAGAATCACTACTCATATGTGGCACATCCATAGACAAATGGATAGATGGAGGTAACTAATAGAATCCTTGGAGAAGGACTGAAGAAAAGAGTACTGGATCGAAAGGGAAGATGGCCAGATGAACTAATCAAAGTCTTATGGTCATATAAAACCACCCCTTGTGGAACAACTGGCTAAACTCCTTACTCCCTAGTTCATGGGGTTGAGGCGGTAATCCCAGTTGAAGTAGGAGCTCCATCCGATCGAGTGGCATATTACATGGAAGAACAAAATAACATCAACATGAGATATCACTTGGACAACTTAGATGAAAGAAGGGAGCGAGCTTGGATCCTCATGGTGGCTTACAAGGCAAAAATTGCAAAATACCATGATAGGCGAGTACTAGAGGTCATTCTCAAGGCGGGGGATCTTGTTCTCACGGATTCAGCTGTCTTACAGGTCCACGAAGGCAAAGGAAAAATGGGAGCCAATTAGGAAGGCCCCTATAAAATCATCAAAGTCATTAGACCGGCCACCTATAAACTAGGGACTATGAAAGGTAAAGAGCTTCCTTGCACATGGAACATTGCTAATCTTAGACCCTACTACATAATAAGTACTTAGAGAGTTTAGCAACCACACTTTTTTTCCTTCCTTGGGGATTTTTCCCATTGGGTTTTCCCCCAAGGGAGTTTTTAACGAGGCGGCTCCCCTCAAGTAGATATCCGGATGTATAGAATTCCTGAACTTGTATTCAGTTCATTAATAAAAGCATTCTTTTAATTATATATATTCCTCAACTAAGTATTGATCACACTTTATGGCATATCACCGGCATGAAATAACATCTGCTCAAGAAATCATACACGCATAAGACCTAGTTAAAACTACGGTAAAAACATTTTAGGCGATCGCGCCTCTAGAGCGTATTCGAAACCGATGCCTAATCGGCTAAAGTCCTTAATAAAAGGCTACTCTAATCGGCAATAAAATGTAAGACTGAGCAGAAATAATATAGAGGCACAAAAATAAGACCTAAAAAAATGCCTCAAATCTTAGGCTTACATAAAATTATGCTTACAAAAAGGTACATATAAATTGAAAATTACAAGAGCAAAACTAAGCTAGTGGCACCGAGTCTCTAGACTCGTCCTCCATTCTCCCTGACTCAGTTTGTCCATCTTTAGCCAGCCCCGATGAGCCCTCTGGAACCACCTCCTACTCTTCAGATCCTGGATACTTAAGCGTTCTCATGAGGGTCTCAGGAATATCCGGGTGGAGTAATCTGCAGGCATCCAACACCATCCGGGCAAACTGGTAACTGTCATCCACCATGCCTTTGATTGAGCGGAGGTACTCATCTTCATCCTTCTCCTTCGGGGCTTGAATGGATTGACTCTCCAGTCGCTGGCGGCAAGGTCTGCTTGAGCTTTGACTAATTCGTTAGAGGCGACCTCATAAGCCGATTGGAGCAACTCATGTTCTCCTTTCAACTTTATGAGTTCACCTTGCAGCTTCTTGTTAACCTCATCCAATTGCTTTAGCCATCTCTTCAGGCTCTTGTACATATCAATCGCCTCAACAAGCTTTTTGGCATTTGTTTCCTCGGCCTCCACCCGACGGTATAACTTGACTCTGCGAGATAAGGACTATTAAAATAGCAAAAAGGGATTAGTACACCACCGAGTGTAAACATGAATATTTGGAAAAATAGGAGCATACCTGACTAATAGATTGGAAGAGAAAGGCCGAGAGGGTAAGAAAATCCTCCTTTTCATAACGTTGAGCTTTCCGTTCCAAGGGAAAGGCCTCTCGGAGTGACTTCTGCACTCGGGGAAGGGTAATAGCCGGCTTATCCTCTGTCACATTTAGTAGAGCCTCTCTCACGAGCATGACAGAGGGGGGATAAGCCGACTCTGCATCTTCAGACGCCCCCGGCACTACCACCGAGTCAAGGAATACCTGATAAACAATCTTTAGCAACAAAGAATCAAAATGTACAAGTGTAGAGCTTAAAAAGCGTGGTGTTACCTTTTGATTCTCCTTGCATTTCTTCTTCCTCTTGCTGACCAGCTCTGAGTCTTGAGCACTAGCCCACTTCCCTCCCACATCTTCTAGGGCAGGGCCTTTGCCTAGCAAAACTGGATCAACACCTTCGTTAGATTAAGCCACCAACTCAATCGGAGCTATTCGAGTATTCTCTTGTTGCAAGTTCTTGACCCGTTTGCTTACGGTACCAAAAGTTTTAGCTCTAACACCCGACATGGCTGAAAAATATAAAACACAGAAAGAAATTAATGACTTACTGGGTAGCTTGGGGCCTGGATAGTATTCAAAACCATCATCTTACTCCAGGGCATAATCTATCACCTATGCCTGTAGACCAGGGCATAAGAAATGTTGCCCAAGGTCCAAACCCCTCTCTTTAACTGCTCAAATAGCCTAACATGGATGTCCGGATCATTCTTGGAACATAGAATTGCTTGAAGTTTTCCACCAAGTCAGATTTCCCGGTGAAGGCATAGAATCCCTTCTTGTGGAAGAAATGCAGGTGATCCTCGCCTTTATTCAATTTGCAGGAGGCCACCCATTTGAAAAAGTTAGCATCAAAGCTAAGTCTTATGTCTATACAAATCTTATAATGACCCGTAATATCGCTCTAAGAGTTTGGGTGTATCTGAGCAGGGCAAACTTCCAATAATTAAGGAAGTCACAGATTCCTAGAGGCAGCGGGCAGAGGAACCCTGACCAAATCTGTTCTAGGTATATGTTGAACCACCCGAGAGGTGGCTTATGAACGCGTTGATCTTCGACCGAAAGCATTACCCTACACTTTCTCAGCCAAGGGAAAGTAGCCTTTTCAAACTCAATATCCACCGGGTGAATGATGGATATCATATCTTCTATCCGAGGTGTCATCTTTTTAGGCTTAGGGGCTTCCTCTTCAGTCGAACCCTTAGAGGTGAGCTTGGCCTTGCCCTTGTTCGCTGCCCTCTTGACCCTGAAACCATGGGGCGCTGAGGCGCCAGTACCTTGGTGAGTCAGCTACTGGATTTCTTGCTCATCACCACTAGCCCAAGCGAAGTCGGATGAGTGCAGTTGTGAGCTTGAGGACGTTGCATTAGATGCTCTCCTTTATTAATCAGTGTTATCCCCTCCTCGGTCCATCCTCTCGGCTGTTCTTTTAACCCTAATGTTAGGACGAATGTTAGTTCGATCAACACTAACGAAACACCTCGACACCTCGTGAAGAAACTTGGCATAATACTCATCAAATAATCTATCGGCTGATAGAGTGCTTATGGAGGTAGTAGATGACATGACCGCCTAGCAAAGGTAGCTGCCTAAAATAAGTTAATTCAAGGAAAATCTATCCTAGTGGATCTAAATACTATTTCAGTCGGGAGGGAAATGTTGGAATCATAAAAATTCGGTGCTCATCATGTTTATACTAGTCCTAAAGATAGGGAGATATAAAACCCAGATTTCGGTGAGCAACCAAAATCTCGATGTAGTGAAGCATGAGAAAGCTACCCCTCAATCATACATAGCACATTTTCAACAGAAAAATGAGGCATTTTAGGCAGAATTAAATGGGATTTTAGACAAAGATAAACATGGGAAAAATCACTAAATCAAACCAAAGCATGCATGACAACCCATATTTATGGGCGAGGAAAGTAAAAGAGCTTACTTGATTGGAAAATACGAAGAGAAAAGCCATTAGAGAAGTGTCGTTTCGTCGGAAATTGCCAAAGGAGTGTTATAGCTAAGACTAAGGGTAAAAGTGATGAAATGAACTCATTTCGTGTTTATATAAGAGGAAGGATAGAAATGAAGAGGCACAGTCACTAAAGATTAGGATTACAGTGCCACGTGTCACTTTTGGTTAGGCTGGTTTCGAATTTCAAAAATTTTGAGCTGCCGCCAAGGAAGATGGAGAGACTCCCCAAAGAAGCTTCAAGAACTTTGAGCCACAGTTGGCCACATAGCCCTAAGGCCGCCTGATTTTGAGCCGGCTCACGCCTTCAGAAGCCCTCAAGAACTTTTCACACTTGGGGGGCCTTCTAATAACTTACTAAATATATTTCGCCCGTCTCGGGCAAGAGACCGGGTCAACGAAGGGGCCATCTAGCTTATTCTGCTCTTGTGTTGGGAAGGCCCGGCTAGATAAACTGATTGGAATCCTATTCCAACAGGAGAACCCCTAAAGCGGGGACCACAGGAAGTCTTGACCGGTCATAACCTCCAGGCGGCTCATGGCCGGCTCAACAGTCTCTCCATCTCCCATAGGGAAGGAAGGTCCAGGTCTGGCTCTAGTTCCTATATTCTCTCCTCTATCCTTATCCTCATCTACTTGGGGTGCAAGGATCAGATATACATGAAGAATCCTAAACTCATCATGATTAGGACTCCCTATTTTACCAGGAAGAGGGCGGCTCCTGCGCCTATAAATGGGCCCCTAGGTCAGTTCAACATGTATCTAATAATCACTCTCACAAATACTTTCACATTATTTCTTAAGAATCCTTTACTGACTTAGGCATCGGAGGGTCCCCCCGGGGTAAACACCGATCGCCCCCAAGTTGTGCATTATTTTGCAGGAATTAGCTCATTGATACACACAAGTTCGTAATAATCAAATTCTGAAATGTCGGATCCAGGTACGATATTTTCAATTGATACTGAACCTTGGCCTTGTGGTGCATATCAACCAATAAAATACTTGAACAATGGGGCATTGCTAATGTTTTATCCTCGTACATATGCTTTAATATATAAGGATCCGAACAAACACAGATTCAGATATCTGAAGATTCATGCGATGGATTCAAAAGTTGAAGCAATTGCTCACATTCCGAGCTTTGTTTCGCTTAAAGATGTTCTATCTAGCCATGATGTGAAGGTTCACAATGTCAAATCTAGGTAATTGTTAAGGTTCTCAGTGCTTTATTGTTATTCCCTAATTTTTTTGCTTTCTTTTCTAAGGAATTCAATTTATTTCAAACTATAATATCATTTCATTTCGAATCTTGTATACAAAATTATTTGAAATGAATTGAAATTCTTGGAAGGTTTTAATGAAACGTCAGGATGAGGGGAAGAGACAAGAATGAAGCTCTTCTTAGTAATTTAAATCCCTAATATTATCCCCAAATAGTAATAAGTTTTAATTATTATTTTGTTTATATTTTTTTCTCAAAATTGTCGTCCCCTTTTCAGCTATTAGCAATAATCAGGGACCATAAATACAATTGTCACCTATATTAGTTACAAAGCTCTAATCAGGGACCATATTCACAACTTGTCTTCCATTTTTTGTCCCATAAAATCTTTTTTTTGTAATGGCTCCTGCTGAAGACCAGTGATTGATTCTCTAGTCTAATTAACAACTGGTTTTTTAATTATGATATACTTCTTAGCTAAAATTTATATGAAAGGGTAAATTTCAAAAATATATCATGTGGTTTCGACCATTTTAAAAAAGAGGATCATAAAATTTTTGTTTTCAAGATGAGGATGGTGGTTTCAAAAGTTAGCAAACAAATGACTAAAAAAATCCTCAATTTGAAAATGTCAGGAAAAAGGGTAATCTTATCCATTTTGAACTGAAATTTTGTAGGTTGGTTAATAAAAATACAATACACCTTACTGATAAATGTTGAAAATTTCTGACAAGTTCAAGTATTTTTTTAGGTAAAAGACGATAATAATTTTGAAAAATCATAACAAAATGAAATTTTTTTGAAACTTATTCAAATCTTGATATATAATTCATAAATAATACGGTTAAATTATAAGAATGTTGAATTAATTAAAATACTATTTGTAACATTAGAAAATAGACATTTTGTAAAATTTTTCCTCAGTTTGCTAACTTTTGAAACTATCCCATTTTAGTGGAAGGTCGCGCTATATTTTTACACCCATTAGTTTGTAAGGGATTCAACGCAGACTTTGATGGGGATCAAATGGCTATTCATGTACCTTTATTGTTAGAGGCTCAAGCCGAGGCTCGTTTACTTATGTTTTCTCATATGAATCTCCTGTCTCCCGGTATTGGAGATCCCATTTCCGTACCAACTCAACATATGCTTATTGAGCTATATGTATTAGCAAGTGGAAATCATTGTGGTATTTATGAAAACAGGCATAATCCATGTAATCGAAGAAATTATCAAAATGAAAGAATTGTCGACAATAATGAAAAAGATACAAAAGAACCTTTTTTTATAATTCTTATGGTGCAATCGGCGCTTATCGGCAGAAAAGAATCAATTTACATAATGCTTTATGGCTCCGATGGCAACAAGATCAATGCACTATTGCTTCAAGAGAAGCTCCCATTGAAGTTCATTATGAATCCATGTGTACCTATCATGAGATTTATTAACACTATCTAATAGTAAGAAATATAAAAAAGAAATTCTTTGTATATACATTCGAACTACTGTTGGTCATATTTCTCTTTATCGCGAAATCGAAGAAGCTATACAAGGGTTTTGCCAAGCCTCCTCAGATGGTATCTAATTAAATTATAGAAATCTAGGCTAAGTAATTCTATGACACCGGCATGAATTCTGAATTTCTATGCGAATCAAGATCGAGAAAAGGAAGTTTCCAATCATTGACTCAAACCCTTTGTCGAACCCTACTAAGCGGAATATGGAGGTACTTATGGCCGAGCTGGCCAATATGGTCTTTCATAATAAAGTAATAGATGGAACTGCCATTAAACGACTTATTAGTATATTAATAGATCATTTTGGAATGGCATATACATCATACATCTTGGATCAAGTAAAGACTCTGGGTTTCCAGCAAGCCATTGCTACATCCATTTCATTAAGAATTGATGATCTTTTAACAATACCTTCTAAGGGATGGCTAGTCAAAGATGCTGAATAACAAAGTTTGATTTTGGAAAAACATTATCATTATGGAAATGTACATAGTCCTCGTTTCGGAAACAAAAATTTTATGATCTTTTAGACAATGGCCAAAAGCGCAGGGTATGTTTTTGAAATTTACCCTATATAAAAATAGTGTCAAGTATTAGATATTTACTAGTACTATTGATTAATATTGATTAAAATCGCAGCCTCTTTTGTCCGAAATCACCTACTATTATCACAGTTGGTGTTGTCACCTATTTGCGTCTATTTAAAATCGTGCCCTCTAGAACTCGGGTCCTGGCTCCGCGATTGCCAATAGCCTTCTTAGAATATCCTATAAATAGACGTTTATTAGATTTAACTTCCAGCTAATCTAATGTTGTCCTTTTAACATAGGCCAGACAATCCCCTACTCGCAATAAGTGTAAAAAGGAGTGAAAACTACATTAACTTTTTTAATATTTATAAAAGACATATAAACAATTTTAAGAAATGATTAGTATAAAAGAAAGCATAATATGACACATTTATTTTAAAAATCTCCGCCTAGTCCCCACCTAGGCCCTATTTTAGAGCTTGCCGCCCGACTTTTTATTCTTATGGCGCTATCAGGCCCCTAACCGATATATTACCGCCTAGGCACCACTTAGTCCGATTTTTTCGGCCAACACTACAAGAAATCAAGTAATATGTGACAACCAAAGTTGTCACAAAAAAGTGAAATGTTGTTTACATAAAACAATTTATGACAATAAAAAGTTGTCACATGATCGTCACGTATAACTCGTAACAAAAAGTATTTTCAAATGTAACAATAAAATAGTCACAAATACAGCATTTTATTGTGGCAGTAATATTCTTATCACAATAAAATTATTTGTTACAACTTCTATTGTAACTGGAAAGAAAAATTATTGTCACAAATAAGAATGTTGACACGTATTATACAACAAAATCAACTAAAACTATGTGACAACTTTCACAAGTTGTCATAAATAATATATTTGTGACAGTAATAGTTGTCACACAAGAAGTAAGAAGTTGTCATGCAAGTATGTACGTGACATGAAAAGTTGTCACAACATGATCGTCACGTATAACTCCGTAACAAAAAGGTATTTTCTAATGTAACAAGAATATATTGTCACAAAATATTGAAATCGTTTGTGACAATAATATACTTTTCACATTAAAATTATTTATCACAACATTTGTTGTAACTAAAAAGAAAAATTATTGTCACAAATAACAATGTTGTCACATATTATACAACAAAATAAAGTTAAGTACGTGACAACTTTCACAAGTCGCCCCAAATAATATATCTGTGAAAAGAATAGTTATCACGAAATGTAAAAAGTTGTCACACGAATCTATATGTGACATAAAAAGCCGTCACAATAAAGTCATTACGTATAACTCCGTAAAAAAAGTATTTTCAATTGTAACAATGAAATAGTCACAAAATTACAATTTTGTGACAATATTATTTTATCACATTATTATTGGATTGAAGGGAACTCTGCCTGTGCGTTTATGTGCATTGCCGGTCCTAAGCCCGAGTAAAGGAGGAAGGTTGCGTAGTAGGTCAATAGCCAATGCGTAAAACAGCTATAGCTTGTTTATAGTCATGTCATAGCTTGTTTATAGTCATGTCATTCTTGGAGAAAGAGAAAAGAATATAGGAAACCCAAGATTAGATGGTGGGCTCTTAAGGGTATCAAGATGTTGGAGTTTAAGAAAAAGGTATCAGATGGAGGATTAAGAGATATAAAAATTGACACAAAGTCAATATGCAAAGTAATGGGAGAATGTGAAAGGAAAGTAGTAGGTGAAGTGTTAGGGATTTCTAAGGAACAAGGACCTCGCCCTCAGGATGCATGGTGGTGGAATGAGGACGTTCAAAATGTTATAAAGGAGAAGAGGTATAAGATGTTACTAAAAGCAGCTGATGGTGAGGCTTTTGAGAAATACAAGAGGGATAAGAAAGAAGCTAAGAAGGCTATTAGTCAAGCATGAGGTAAATACTTTAAAGGCTTGTACCAAAAGCTAGGAACACGTGAAGGAGAGAGATATATACAAACTAGTCCGACTGAGAGATAAGTAGACAAAGGATTTGAATAGAGTCAAATGCATTAAAGATGAAACAAAAGGAGTCTTGATAGGAGATAGAGAGATCAAAGAGAGATGGAGAAACTACTTTGATCGGTTATTCAATGATGGAAAGGAAGATGACATTGCAGGATTGGAGGTAAGCGGAGTTGAGAAAAATCTAAATTACACAAGAAGAATTACGCATAATGAAGTGAAGGAAGCTCTGAAAAGGATGAAGGTAGGGAAAGCATGTGGGCCAGATAACATACCAATTGACTCATGGAAATGCCTTGGAGATGAGGGAATAGTTTGGTTAACTAAACTATTTAACTCTATATATAGGGAGAGGAAAATGCCGGACGAGTGGAGAAGAAGCACCCTTGTACCTATATTTAAGAACAAAGGAGATATACAAGACTACTCTAATTATAGAGGTATTAAACTAATGAGTCATACAATGAAACTTTAGGAGAGAGTGATTGAACACCGTCATAGGATGATCGCTAAGGTTTCTGCAAACCAATTTGGTTTCATGCCTGGTAGGTCCACAACGGAAGCTATTTTTCTTCTGAGAAATCTAATGGAGATATATAGGGAGAAGAAAGACATTCATATGGTTTTCATTGACTTAGAGAAAGCATATGATAGAGTGATGAGGAAAGTACTTTGGTAGGCACTAGAGAAAAAAGGTATTCATGTAAACTACATAAACTTAATAAAGGACATGTATGAAGGGGTAGTAACACGTGTTCAAACTGGACAATGAGTGACAGAGGAGTTTCCCATCACGATTGGATTGCATCAAAGATCATCTCTAAGCCCATTTTTATTTGCCCTAGTTATGGATGAGTTGACCACCAAAATACAAGACGATATCCCACGGTGTATGTTGTTTGCGGATGACATCGTTTTGGTTGATGAATCAAGGGAATGGGTAAACAAGAAGCTAGAGGTGTTGATAAATATGTTAGAGAGTAAAGGTTTTAAGTTAAGTAGAAGTAAGACGGAGTATTTGCACACCGAGTTCAGCTTACGAAAGGGAGATGAAAGAGAAGTAAAACTAGGAGATACAATCGTGCTAAAATGCAAACGATTTAGGTATTTGGGTTCCATCTTTCATGAGGGGATGATTGATGATGATGTAACTCATAGAATTAATGTAGGATGGATGAAATAGAGAAGTGCTACTGGAGTCTTATGTGACAAAAAGATACCTTTGAAAGTGAAAGGTAAATTCCACAGAACGGCGATTAGGCCAGCCATGACATATGGGAGTGAATGTTAGGCTATCAAGACACAACATATTCAAAGAATGAATGTGACGAAAATGAGGATGTTTAGGTGGATGAGTAGGCATACAAGGATGGATCGAATTAGAAATAAGTGCATCCGACAAAAGACCGGTGTGGCACATATTGAGGATAAACTGAGTGAAGGACGACTAAAGTGGTATGGACATGTGCTAGATGCTCCAGTTAGAAAATGTCTTATGGACAGAGAGTAGGGGTAGAGGGAGAGGTAGACCTAAGATTACTTGGAGGGAAACTATTTCTAAGTATATGCGTTTGCTCGGTATGGATAAAAATTTGGTTTTTGATAGAGCTTCATGCATAGGAAGATCCATATGCCTAAAATAGACAAATAACTCAATAACACAAAATTAATTTTAGGCACACTGTAAAAAAATACCTTGTGGTTTCACTCATTTATAAAGGGGTCTAAGGAAATTTTTTTCGCAAAATGGGGCATGTGGTTCAAAATTTTTTGCAAAAATAGGCCTTAGTATTCTAAATAGTAGTGTTACGTTGAATATTTTTAACAATTTAATATTTTAATAATTTAACCTTATTATTTATAAATTATAAGTCATGATTTGAGTAATTTTTGAAATTTTTTTATTTTTTTATAATTTTTTTAAAGTTTGTTATCATAATTTAATTAAAAAAAATATTTACACTTCAAAAAATTTCAAAATTTTTCAGCGACGTGTATTATATATTTACTAATCATCCCGCAAAAATTCAGATAAAAACGAGCAAGATTATCCCTTTTTATGACATAATTTAATATTGAGAATTCTTTATTTACAAATTTTTTAAAACCATAGACCTCGTTTTGCAAAAAAAAAAATTCCTCAAACCAGAAGGTACTTTTTTTTAAGCTAATCCATTAATTTTCTAATATTTGTATTAAATCTACAGAACTTGGCCCTAAAAAAGGGCAGTATCCTTCAAAACCCATGCCTTGCAAGCATTTCATGTTGAGTAGGGAAGATTAGTTATGCTTAAAAAAATGAAATGAATTGTGCATTCCTAAAAGAAAGATCAATTATAACTCGTCATTAATTATTTTTGTGATCTTTCAAGTTATATAACCCGTAAAATACATTTGAATTAGTTTTCTTAAATCCTTATAGTTTGCAATAATAAGAAAATAGTTTTCTTAAATCCTTATAGTTTGCAATAATAAGAAAAGCACTAGGTTGTTATAAGAAAAGACAATAAAGATATAAAAAGATGGAAGCACAATATAAACTAAAAGAAATGTCAAGTAAGGCAAATGATTGATAATTAGAAGGAAAAATTCATTAAAAATAGCAGAGAAGCGCACTTGCCTGCATCAACCTCCATCATATATAGCATGTAATTTTGTCTATCTTTGATTTATTCATCCTCAATCTTTAGTTCCTCGGCCCCTCTAACATGCCAATCTAGCAATGATGGCATCCATTACCAAAGCATATAAATAAAAAAATTTCAAAAAATAACAACAAATCCCATACTGAAAATTTTCATTAAGGAGATATAACATCAGTTACCATACCGTGTATATGTTGCCTTCAATGTTCAATGAAATTGAGACTTCACAATATTAATTTGCTGAAACACAATCAAACTTATTTCAATATTATTAAAAAAAAACAATCTACACAAACACATGCATATACAAGCATATTCTAGTTGTACCTTAGGAAGAAGTTTGCCCTTTTAAGGTAACCAACATAATTAGAAACCATTTCTGTGCTGCTGGCATGTGTTTTCTAATGCAAGAAAAAAAGTTGAGCACTCAAGTGGTAAGTTCTACAAGACAGAATAAAGAATTCTTTAAGTATACGCATTTTCATCGTATGTAAAATTCAGGAGTGAGGTAATAAACTTTATTGAACATGGTTATTCCCAAGTTATCACAAATAATGAGTACAACGAAAATTGTTATCATAATATGTGTATTTATTGACAATTTTTATTAAACTAAAAAATGCAATAACTTTAGTTAAAACGTGTATTCAATATAGTAACTTTGCCCAAAAAAAAAACAATAAGAGTCCTAAAGTCAAGTATAAAAGTTCAATAAAGTCATATATATATATATATATATATATATATATGGCTAGGGCCTGAACTGGATTGTGTTGTTGAGAGGCACACGCGTAAAATACTGCCTCTGAGATATCTTAGGTTGTCACGGTCCTCGGACTATGTGGACTTAATGGTATTAGAGCCTAGTAGTATTTTATTTTCTACATTTATTGTATTTTTTATTGTTAGTACAATACTATTTAGAAAAAATTCTAAGTTGATCTTGCATAAGTTCTGTGAAACCCAAGTCGCGTTGTCGTAACCATTTGAGCCGTGTGTTAGGCGTTGTTGGCAGAATACTGACATAAATCGTTGATAGTGATCAGACTCATGGAAGCTATATTTGAAAAATTTTCTGGTAGTTCTTCTAATAATAATAAAAGAAATAATAAATGTAAAAATAAAGAAATATTATTAGAATGTAATATAGAAAATGATTTAAATAATTGAAATTTACCGCCGCTAAAAGCATTTACAAGTCAAATAGTAATTTTCTGATTAAATCAGATTATATTATAAAGACTGTAGAACAGTCTATTTCTATTGATGACAACATTAACTCGTTTAATCTATTGACTAATAGTTTAATAGATAAACATAAGGAATTATATTCCTTTATCCATATTGGAATGATTCAAGTAGCGGTTAAACCAGCTACTAGACTAGGCCTACCAATCACTGCATTAGTTTGTCTTAGAGATAAAAGGAACTTAAAGTTCACTAACTTTTTACTAGGAGCTATTGCGTCCTCTTTAACAGAAGGACCTATTTATTTCACTTGTTATCCAAACCTTATGGTACCATTAGATTATCCTCACATAACGGACATAGCCTCTTTGGATATCAAAACTGAGGGCTTTGAGATGAAGCCTGGATCAAAGAATCTGATCCTAATCTATAGAACACATTATAAAGTCATGAATTCGACTGTACCCAATCTTAAAGATGGTGCAAGTAAGTTATTAAATACACCTAAAGGCATCACAACTTTATTTTTGACTGATCTCTCAAAAGGAAATCTGGTTGTTCCCAGGCCTATTCCTTGGGATCAATTGAATTTTCCAGAATCATGGAAAATTGATGATGCTGTTCCTCTAAAAAAGGAAGAAAATTCACAAATTGATTATGTCTTAGAAGAATCTGATGGTAGTGTCATCTTAAAGTTTGACAAATAAAGATCTTTATCTTCTAGAAGATCCTTTAGTAGAAATATTAAAACTCCTACTTATTTACCACCGCGATCTTCAACTTCCTCTATTCCAATTAAACTGGGAGAAGAAGTAAAGGCAACTGAAAGATTGTCTGACAATGTGGTTAAACTACTTTACGAACGTCCTAATAGTCCTTCCATGTCTGACATGGGATATTATTCAGTTAGTGTTTTATCTAAGGATTTAACTCCATTTGAAAAATGGTATACGGTTACTTTCTCTGAAAGAGAAAAAATTAAATGGAATAATAAGTATGATTTATATATTGCAAAAATGAATAATGAAGATTATAGATCTTTCCCAGAATTTGTTAAACAAATGATTTACCTTAAAGGTAGAAAATCTGATATTAAATATCCAGATTTTGAGAATTCGAAATTCTTAGAGACTTTAGAAATGTCTTATAAGCCCTTTCTTACACCACAAGGTGAAACCTTAACAAGCCTACATCCTCCTCTTGTCTCAGTAAGTTACCAAGTAACCCCTGAAGCAAGAATAGAATGTAGTCCTTTTGTCAATGGTTCAGATACTTTTGTTATTTCTGTATAAATTGCACGTATATGTGTTCTGTATTTTGTGTAAATATAATTTAAAGTTCTAGTGTACGATCCGTCGATTTTGGGTATCAGAGCAGTCAGAGAATAAAGTCCTGTCGCCCTGTAAGACAGGTATCAATCCATGGAGGGTTCTCACTGTGTGATATAGTGATGAAACACATGCTCTTACCTCCAGGAAATCCCAATGGCTAGGGCCCGAACTGGGTTGTGTTGTCGAGAGGCACACGTAAAAGGCTGCCTATGAGATATCTTAGGTTGTCACGGTCCTCGAACTATGTAGACTTACCAAAAATCGACGGATCGCACACTAGAACTTTAAATTATATTTGTACAAAATACAGAACACATATACATGCAATTTATACAGAAATAGTAAAAGATAATTACAAAAGTATAGAAAAACTTACGTCTTTTAGACATATACAATAAGCCAAAAAAGTGGCCTAAAAAAGTCACCGGAAAAAGAACGGTGATCGAAAAATAACCGCCGGAGTGTGGTGGTCGTCGGAGAGTCATCGGAGACTGGTGGTCGGAGGCAGAGCGTCTCTCTCTTCTTTCTCTCTCTAAGCTTTCTTTGTTTTTTTTGGTTCTGCCTTTCTTCAGGCAGCAACACGCCTTATGAAGGCCTCGAGCTGGTTTAACCGGTAAAAGTGACCGGTTGAAGCGATCATTTGGTAGCCCGTCTTTTGAAGACTTGATGAAGCGGTGCCCGGTAGCTAAAACTTTTATTTTAGCTTTAGTGACTCTAGAAAATCTCTAAGGGAGTTTTTGTCTATGCTGATTGTATCATCTGGACTTTGGGCATCTTCATATAGCCAGTCAAAGGGATTGGTAGAAATGTTTATCTTTTTTTTCCTTTGCTGGAGGAGGCTTCAATTTTCTCCTCTTTGCCTGGAGATGTGTCCACTGGTAAGGAATCATTGTTTTTCCTTTTAGGAGAATCGTGTATAATAATTCCTTTAGACTGGGGAGCCGAAGGAGGTGTTTTAACCTTTGAATTTAAAAAATTCGTCATTTGAGCTTTAAGCTCTTCTTCAGTCATTTTTTCTAAAAGACTTTCAAAAAGATTTAGCAAAGGGATAGGAGGATCTGCTTTGTCAAGATCTGAGGGTTTTCTAAAGATTATTAATTTCTCAGAAGAATATACTAAGGGTTTTTTGAAGAATTCAAACTTATCCCACCATTTAATGGCGATTTTTCTGACTAACCAAGGTAGTCAATTTCATTGGGCGGAATTTGAGATAGTTGCTCTCGATGTTTATAAATGACATCATAGTCCCATTTAAGGATCCACGGGACTTTATAAAATATAGTAAAGAGCAACCTAGTGAAGTCACAAGATCCGTTCTTATCATAAAATTGGTTAAAGATTTCCCTTACCTTTTTAAGGAGGCAGATGGGAAATAATCCCCACTGCTGGAACCAATGATGGAACCAATTTGGAAAAGTTTTAGTTGGTTTAACCAACTAGAACTGTATGAACCAGCTAAATTTCCTAAAGCTGTTGTTGTATAACAAAGCTTAGGACCAGACTTGAATATAATCAAAATAACTATAAGTTGTTTGACTGCTTCTATGCATGAAGAACAAATCGTTTTCCTATTCTTCGGGAGTTATGATCTTTAAGATCGTGAATTTGGCAAAAGCCATTCATTTCCATTTCTTTTCATTGGTTCGAATTTAATTGAACCTGTGTCTTCTAAAACTGTTAAATAGAAACCATAATCTTTAGGAAGGAAAGGAACAGTTGAGTGGTTTCTAGTATAGAAGGTGGCTATTTTGTAAGGTTCAAGCCAATTGTACCTGTTTTCAATAGGACAAATAAAAATAAAGTTTGTGGGTATGAACGGCCACTTTTCTTCCTTTAAGGACTCTGGTTCTAATGATATTTGATATGCATCATCATCGTATGAATCATTTCTACTTTTAGCAGAAAGATTTTCTATTTGTTATGTCCTTTGAGGAGTTCTATGTTGAGATCTGCTCCTTTGAGGAGTTCTTTGAGAGCCTTACGAGGGCTGCCCTTCAAACCTTTTTAAGTTGAAGTTATTTTTCTTTGAATTCATTTCCTGCAAGAAATTCCCTGGTCAAAAAATCTGGTAAGGTGTTTTCAACTCCATTAATAAATTTGATATCAAAATCAAACACGGACAAGATAGCTTGCCATCTAGCAAAAATTTATTTAGAGGCTATGTTTTTAACATCCTTAGTTAGCACATCTTTTGCACTTTTACACTTTTACAGTCAATTCTTAAAAGAAACTTCTGATTTATTAAATCAGATTCGAACTTCTGAATACACAGAACAATAGAAAGAATTTCTTTCTTAATAGTGGAATAGTTAGCTCTGGCTCCTACCCAAATTCCACTAGTAAATCTAACTAAAGATTCAATTTCATTGATCTTTTGCTTAAGAATTCCCCCGTAATCGAGGTTTGATGCATCGGTTTCAATGATTTTGAAAGCATTAGGCTGTGGTAAAGCCAAACAAGGAAGAGATTTAACTCTTAACTTAATTCTTTGAACTGCTAAAGTGTGACTTTTAGTCCACTCAGGAGGATTTTTTCTTAACCGTTCAACTAACGGTTTTGTATCTAAGGCATGATCTTTATAAAAGTCTGCCACGTAGTTTAGACTACCAAGATAGCGTTGAAGCTGATTTTTTATCTCTGATTTCATCAGGGAATTTGCTACTAAATTCGATAGCTCTATCTATAGGAATACATGTACCATTTTCAATGGTATGGCCTAAAAATCTGATATTAGTTTGGAAAAGTTTAACTTTTCTCGTAGAAATGACTAAACTATTTCTTTTAACTAGATCAACAAACAACTTTAAGTGTTTGAAGTGTTGTTCAATATCCTTTGAGAATATAAGAACATCATCAATGTAAACGATGGAAAAAGATGAATAACCGTTAAAAATGTCATTCATAATTTTCTGATACTCTGATGGGGCATTTTTAAGCCCAAAAGGCATGACATTCCATTCAAAGTGACCAAAAGGGATAGTAAAAGTAGTTTTATACCTATCTTTTTCATCAATTTGAATTTGCCAAAAACCAGATTTCATATCAAATTTAGAGAAGATTTTTAGCTTCGTAGGGTCTGTTTAACAGATCCTTTTTATTTGGAAGTGGGTACCTAATCCATCTTAAAACCTTATTTAAAGGTTTACAGTTAATGACAAGTCTAGGAACACCACGTTCTAGTTCAGCTATGTTTTCAACGTGGAAAGCAGGACAGCTCCAGGGGCTGTGACTATTTCTAATAAGTTTTTTTTTGTAAAAGATCATTAATCTCTGTTTTACAGATTTCTAAATGCCTTGGAGACATAGCAATAGATCTAGCTTTTGTAGGAATAAATCTTTCATTAAAGTCTGGTTCATAAGGAAGCTTAATAATATGCTTCTTTCTTTCCCAAAAAGCAGAGGGAAGATCTGAGCATATTTCAGAAATAATTAATTGCTACAAATCATGAATCCTATTTTTTAAGACGGGATTTTCAAGCATAGTTTTTAAAACTTTAAGACCTACTTCATTCTTAAGAGAAGCAACAAATTTTTCTTTATAAAAAATATTTTGTTTTAAGATGTTTAGAGTTTTACTCTTTGGTTGTGAGATAAATTCAAACATAATTTCCTTACCAACGATTTCAGTTGAAATTCCTTTTTTAGAAAATTTTAAGGGAAATATACTATGCAAAAATGGGTTTCCCAAAATGATAGTTTGATTTAAATTTTTTACCATTATAAATGGTATTTCTAAACAAAGACCTTTATTACAAATGGCGGCATTGTTTAATTTGAAATTAGCAGAAAGTCTCTCGCCATTAGCAGTGTGTAATTGTTCAAGGGTCTTAGTAAAATACTTTGAAGGAATTAAACCTTCGTTTATGCAATTTAAATCTGCGCCAGAGTCAATTAAAGCAACAGTAGTTATGAAAAACTCTGTCTACTACCAAAGTAATTTTCGTAGGCCATTTATAAGTTGTGAATCTGTTGATTAAATCAACAAAATTAAGATTTTCAATTGTACTTATTTCTTTGATTCTTTTAGTATCTTTATTAGAAATTTTAAGTTCTGGTTCTGAAATTTCTTCTAATTCACTATCTGAATTAGAATTTTCTATTTCTAAAAAGGTAACTCTTTCTTGAAGATTTTCAATTTCCTTTTTCATATCATTGATTTCTGACTTTAAGTCATTAATCCTAGGTTCTCTTTTAGAGTCTATAAACCTATCAATTATATCTTTAAGATTATAAGTGATATTTTTCTCATCTAATTTCTTTTCAAAAATAGTTAGCTTAGTACTTGAAGTACTAGCTTCAGAGCTGTTTTTAACTATTTCTAGGTATTGTTCTAAATGTTTTCTTCTTTCAGAAGGATCTTGGATTTGCTCTATTAGAGTTAGAATCATGTCTTGACTTTTAGTTAAGACCATAAGTCCATTTAATGAACAAAGTAATTTATAATTGTCATAGTGACCATCACAACTTTTACTAGAATTGTCTCCTTCTGAGTTTAACTCAGATGTATAATCATTTTCATTATCGAAGATATAATCTTCTTTTTCTGAATTTGTCTCAACAAGTAGAACCTTTAACAACGAATCTTTAAGATTGTTATCTAAAGACAGAGATTTAATCTGCTATTTAACTTTACATTTATTTTAGTAACGACCTACTTTTCCACATTTATAACAAATTATTTTTGGAAGAATTTCATATTTT
The DNA here is from genome assembly GCA_947683365.1 of Euphorbia pulcherrima. Classification (NCBI taxonomy): domain Eukaryota; kingdom Viridiplantae; phylum Streptophyta; class Magnoliopsida; order Malpighiales; family Euphorbiaceae; genus Euphorbia; species Euphorbia pulcherrima. The sequence goes on from CANTUS010000010.1 coordinate 4,348,249, forward strand.
TGGGTTTTTTAGAAGATGAAGCATTTTTAAAATGTCTTTTTCTATGAAATTTTGATTTAAAAAATTTTGAAGACTTTTGATCTCTTTGTTCATTGTTAAAAGGTCTTTTTCCTTTATAGATGGGTTTTCTAGATCTTTTCTTAATAGGATTGAATCCTAATTATTCGCAGAAAGATCCTAAAATCCTTTTTCTAGAGAATCTTTCGCTTTGAGCTTGTTTATAAATTTTTAATTCATTGCAGAGGAGTAATCCTTCATCTATTATTTCAGCTGAGATTTCATCGTAGGTGAGAGAAGTATAAGGAATAGTACCATTGTACTTATTCTTTATCCTATCTCTAACTCTATCTGCAAATAACCTAGGAAGTCCGGAAATAAATTTCTCTTTCCAGAAATCCTAAGTACAGTCCTCTCGAGTATAAACAACACTCAATAAAACATTCTTGTAACACTTAAATTCAGATAAATCTCTACAGCGTAGGTTCATTAACTATTCTGTAGTTTGTTCAAAGAAGGAAGATGTTGATCCTAAAAAATGTAGAAACAAAGTATATATTAAGACATTGACAGAATCAAGGGCTTGTCTATTTCCTTCCGTTTTAACAGCGATAAGAATATTATTCTTAGATTCATTTGACACATAAAAATCCCACCAACCTTTAAGTTGGCCAATAAAGCCAGCAATTATTGCTTCATCAATACTTCTATCATTATTATTGTGTATTCTAGAGGACGAGGCATGCATCAAGATATACTGAATAACATTTTTTATCTGGTATTCAGATAATCCATCAATATTCCATTCTTCTATGGCTCTTCCATCAAAGGATACTATAGATGGCCTGAACTCTTCATACTGTAGATTAACAGGTGAAGGTCTAGGATAGTAGGGTTTATCTGAAAAACCCTTAGAGTGGTAAATTTTATTTACCTGATTATTGTCAATCTTTAAATTTTGAAATAAAGCTTAAAGTTTGTCAACTTTAGAATCTTTAAAACTTTCAGTTTCAGAAGAACTATCAGAAAAAGTAGAATTTTCTGATCTATCTACCTCTTTTGTCAAAGGGGTAATTTGTTTAGATTCACTTTGAGTTCCTTTCTGTTTTTTATCAACAGGAATTAAAGCAACATGTTTAGTGATTTCATCAACTAATTCGTTTTGGGACTTTTCAAATTTAAAGTCTAATTTTTCGTTAGAAGTTGGTTTGATAATGACCTTCTCCCCCACTTTTAAAGTAGGTACAGATGCTTTAAGTATAGTATTTTCAATACGACATAATTGCTCACTCATAAACTCCTACTTATTTACCACTGAGATGAATCATGACTTGAGCATTGACCTTGTGTTGATGTCCTTAACAGATAGTTACTCAGGCTTCGTGACTAACTATTACATGAATAGGATTAATTCTACTATCCCTGAATTAATCAACATGCTGAAAACAGTAGAACCTTAGATTAAAAAGGATCAAAAACCTCTACTATTGGTTAAAAAAGGCAAGGCGTCTAAGAAGAAGAAGCAGACACTGGGTCCTATGAAAAGAATCAGTAAGAAGAAGAATGAAAAGAAGACATCTAAGTATATCTACTTTCAATATGGGAAACCGGGACATTGGAAGAGGGATTGCAAAGCTCCTGCTTCTGAACACTTGAAGAAGAAGCCTACAAAGGCATCTACTTCAGGTATGTTTGTAATTAAAAACTTTGCTATTTTTCCGCGAGAATCCACTTAGGTACTGGTTATGGTTCTCATATATGTACTTCTATGCAGGGACTAAGGAGCTATAGAAAACTTGCAAAATGGGAGATGGACCTACGCGTGGGAAATGGAGCGAGAGTTGCTGCATTAGCCGTAGGTAGCTTTAGTCTTGTTTTGCTAAGTGGACTTGTTTTAGTTTTGAATAATTATTACTACATTCTAAGTGTTACTAAGAATATTGTATCTATTGCGTGTTTAGCAGTAGAGGGATTTAAAATTTTATTTTCGAATAATAATTGTCAGATTCGTTTGAATAATATACTTTATGGTTTTGGAATGTTTAAAAGTGGCATTTATGTTCTTGATACTAAAATAGAAGTTTTCAATATAAACAATGTGAAGAAAGTTAAATTAGATAATGAGAATTCCTTCTACTTATGGCATTGTAGTTTAGGCCACATAAACAAAGATCGCTTAACCAAGTTCCATAAGTGTGGAGACTTGGGCCCAATACACTTAGAGTCTTATGGTGACTGGGAACCTTGTTTAAAAGGAAAAATGATAAAGTTACCCTTTTAAGGAAAGGGTGAGCGGGCTATAAGTACATTGGAACTTATACATATTGATGTATGTGGTCCAATGAGTGTTCAGGCACTAAGAGGATACTCTTACTTTATAACCTTTATTGATGATTACTCACGATACGATTATTTGTACTTGATGAAGCACAAGTCTGAAAGTTTTGAAAAATTTAAACTATTCAGAGATGAAGTAGAGAAATAGCTTGAGAAAAGTATTAAAACACTTCGATAAAATCAAAGTGGAGAATACTTAAGTCAGGAGTTTTAGGATTATCTAAAGGAAAATGGGATAGTTCCCTCCTTATACACCCCAACACAATGAAGTGTCAGAAAGGAGGAATTAGACTTTATTAGATATGGTCAGGTCCATGATGAGCCATGCAGTTCTTAGTAAATCCTTTTGGGGATATGCACTAGAGAGTATGGTTTATATCTTAAACAGAGTGCCCTCTAAATTAGTTGATTTTACACCTTATGAAAGATGGTGTAACAAAAAGCCATCTCTGAGTCACTTACGAGTATGGAACTGTCCTGCTTTGGTAAAGAGGATAGCATCAAATAAGCTAAATGCCAAGGCTGATAATTGTCTATTCATTGGATATCCAAATGAAATAACTAGATATCTATTTTACTAACCCAAAGCATAAAAGGTATTTGTATCTCGGAATGCTCACTTTTTAGAAAGGGAACACTTACTTGCAAAAGTCAGTGAGAGTAGTATTGAACTGGAAGTTCAAGAGAAAGAAACAAATAATCAACTGATTGACCCTGTTCTAGATACACAAGAGAGTGTGATCCAAGAACAACCTATCAAAACATAAGCATTGCGAAGATCATGGCATGTTCATAAGGATCCCGATTGATATAGGTTTATCATCACTAATGATAAGGAACTATATCTTACGGAGGATGATGAACCAAAGACATATGATAAGGCAATGAAAAGCTCAGATTCTGATAAATGGCAAAAGGCCATGAAATCAGAAATGGATTCCATTTACGAGAACCAAGTTTGGAATTTGGTTGATGCACCGCAAGGGGTTAGACTAATTGGGTGCAAATGGGTCTTCAAAAAGAAGACAGACATGGACGGTAATAAAATTACCTATAAAACAAGGTTGGTTGCAAAAGGTTATAGTCAATGGAAAAGTATTGACTATGATGAAACCTTCTCACCGGTAGCCATGCTCAAATCCATAAGGATACTCCTCGCCATTGCTGCTCATTACGATTATGAGATCTGGCAGATGGATATAAAAATAGCATTCCTAAATGGGGATTTAGATCGAGATGTGTATATAACGCAACGTGATGGTTTTACATCTTAGAATGGCTCAAAGGTATGTAAGCTACAAAGATCCATTTATGGACTTAAGCAGGCATCCGAGAGTTGGAATATAAGGTTTGATCAGATAATCCAGGAACTGGATTTCTGCCCAAATGCAAATGAGCCTTGTGTTTACAAGAAGGTTAGTAGGAGTGCGGTCATTTTTCTAGTATTATATGTTGATGACATTCTGCTAATAGGAAACGACATTTCTCTTCTTCAAAATGTTAAAGTATAGTTGTCAAGAAAGTTCTCCATGAAAGACCTTGGTGAAGCAGCATTTATAGTAGGTATAAAAATCTACATGGGTAGATCTAAGATGTTGTTAGGTCTTTCTCAAAGTACATATATAGATAAGGTGTTGAATAGGTTTAACCTTGAGCATTCTAAGAAAGGTTATCTCCCGATGACAAAGGGGATTAACCTATCTAAGGCCAAGTGTTTGAAGACAGCTCAGAAGAGAATGCGCATGAAGGATATACCCTATGCATCTGCTATAGGATCCATTATGTATGCTATGATACGTAATAGGCTGGATGTCTCTCAAGCTTTGAGCTTTATGAGCAGATATCAGTCAGATCCAGGTGAAAAGCACTGGATGGCCGTCAAGGCAATCCTTAAGTACTTGAGAAGGACTAAGGATGAGTTCTTGATTTATGGAGAAGGTGACCTCACTATCAAAGGATACACTGACGCGAGTTTTCAATCCGACAAGGATGACTTTAAGTCTCAGTCAGGTTTTGTGTATGTGTGACATCCCAGTACATACATTATAATTACATTTGCTAATATTTATTGCATCTCGTGAAATTAGATCATTTAATATTTTATATGTTAAATTATAAGAAATTGATTAGTTAAGTTAATAATTATTTGGTCATACGAAATATGATATTTTATTGTCTAGGCACCAATCTATAGAAGAATAGAATTTTAAGAAATAAGTAGAGTATAGCTATATTATAGATATAAAGTGGTTTATTGGATAAGATATTTGTATTGTTTAATATTAGTATTGTTATTAGTATTATTGTTTTAGTATTAAGAAAGAATATAAAGGTATAGTTAGTGTATATATAATGTATGTATATAAAAATATATTAGATAAAATATATTTTGAATTATATATGTTATAGCTATATGATATTTGATTAGGTAAAGGATAGTCATCTAAGTATATAAGTACTTAGTTGCAAAACCTTGAAATTCTAATATTTTAGTATTGTTTTAGTGTTTGTATAATTAAGATTAAGATATGATAATTATTATATTAATAATATTATTATGTTTATTATATATAAGGTAAAGAGATTATATGTTTTTTCATTAAAAATTATTATTATTATTATTTTGGTATTAAGAGAATTCATAAGGGTAAAGTTAGTCTTTTGCCCCAAATTAATAGATACATACAAGGAGGTGGGATTAGGATAAGATTCAGTTACTAGAAACCTCTAAATGAGTTCAAAGATTGAAACTCAATAGACAAAGAAGAAGAGAAATATAGAGGAAGGAAAGGCAGAAGAATAAGGTATTTTGATAACTTTGTGATACGATTTTTGTTATGTTATACATAGAATTAGAAGTTTTCATAAGATGGTTAATTGTTCCTCTTTATGTCAAGGATCATCCTACAAAATTTGGGGACTTTTAGATGAGTAGATCAATAGCTATGATTTTCATAAGATGAAGTGTGCAGAATTGGATGATCAAAGAGATAGGGTGAGTTTCAAAATTAATCTGGGATTGTTATACTGCTTATAAAATTCTAAATTTTTGATATGTTATTGACTTATGTGTATAGCTTAAGTAGGAAAAATAATCAGGTTATTCACATTATGTAGAGAGAGTTATACTCGTTTTATTATGCTATTGTCCAGGTAAAGCGGGACTGAAACAGGTTTTGATGGGAAATTCCCTATAAATCGTATAAGGCTTTGAAAATTTTGAGGATTTAGTATGTTATGGAATTGTGTAATAGGAATTGAACAAAATAAGAATCATCACATTTGAGTAAGTGAGTTAAAATTTATGAATTTTGAAGTGAAGTTAGGTCATAAGAACACTTGTTCTAAGTGTAGAAAGCAGGACAGATTTAGAGTTTAAAATACAAAATTCATAACAAATGAAAAAGTGATCTGAAAATTATAAAATTTTGTTATGTTATAAAGCTATGAGTTAAGAGTAAAATGAAACTAGAATTAGGTCATTTGGTTGAGTACTTTGAGAGATATGATTGATTAAAGTCAGTAAGGTCATATAAATAGAAATTCTAGTTTATGTTAATCTTTAGACACACACACACACACACACACACACACACACACACACACACACACACACACAAGGAAATAAGATGTATATATGTATGTTTTATATATGAATATGTATGTTATAGGAGCTCAAAACAGTGAAGGGATTCCGGAGAAAGGTCCAAGTCGTTCCGAGAGCATTAGCTCAGATAAATTTGTGAGTATAAACATGATATGAATAAAGGGGTGAAATGTGTTAATTGATGAATATGTGAATGTGATATGAATTGTTTTGATATGAAATTGTATGAGAAATATGTTGATATGTGTCATTTGAATATCATAATGGATTGAATTCTTAAGTGAAGTGAATTGGTGCATATGTGAATTATTGGATACGTTTATAATGAGAAATGTATTTGATAAGGTGGATTTATATGATATATGTATGTGGAATATATGTTCATTTGTATTAATATATGCTAATTATAAGTTCAATGATTCATAAAACAAACATTTGCACTTGAATATATGAAAAGTATAAGAGACGTTGTGATATAGCCGATCAAACATTGCAATACATGTCCTGTTCACATGGACCTATATGGTCAACCAATTGCAATATCTGGCAAATGGACCAAAAGGTCAACCAATTGTTTATCTGGACCGAAAGGTCAACCAATTGTTACATAGCTGGCCAGCAAATCAATTGACAATTGTTACAAATGTTACATGTATCCCGGAGCAATAGTTTGGCTGGTGTTGTCACAATAATTAAATAACCGGCTGATTCATTCTCATATAAGTGTGACTGTATATTGAATTTGTAATGTGTGTATATCTATGATTTGCTAAATTCATAGATTGTTTATATTCACTGAGTTGCGCCTCATATAAAGAGCTAAATTTTTCAGAGCTGATAAAGTTTGTACTAGAAGCTCATTACCTGGACGAAAGATTAGCTGGCTGTGTTCCATCTCACTCCCTCTCCTCAAAAAACAAGCATATAGAATAGAAGGTGGTCGGGTTTTGATTTTGCTTTGTATAAGATTGTTTTGTAAAAAGATATAATGTTACAAGTGATTATATATATAAATGAAGTATAAGTACAAAAAAAATTTATATGTTGTGATTACGATTTTGGTGATTTAGTATAAGGTATAGGTTGTTTCAGTATGTGTTAAATGGAGGGGCAGTATGCTGGAAGAGTTCCAAGCAAGAAACTACTGTTGAGTCAACCACGAAATCTGAATACATTGCTGCATGCGAAGTAGCAAAAGAAGTTGTCTGGTTAAAGGGATTTATTGGTGATCTCAGTGTGGTGTCTGAGGCTGTTGATCCAATTACTTTATATTGTGATAACAATGGTGCCATAGCTCAGGCAAAGAAACCACGGTCTCATCAGAAAAATAGACATGTATCCAGAAAGTATTATATAATCAGGGAGATTGTTGATGCTAAGATAATAAGATTAGAATATGTACTCACTGATCAGAACCTCGCGGATGGTCTGACAAAGCCATTGACTCAAGTCAAATATGACCAGCATGTTAAAGCATATGGATTAAAATATATGGCTAATTGGCCTTAGTGCAAGTGGGAGTTTGTTGGATATGATGTATGCCCTTAAGGCAATTAGGGCGATATATCTTTATTATGTAATAGTATGAATAATTTATTTAATCAATGAAGGCATTTGTTCTTTTGTTTATATCAATGTGTTTCTATATATATATTATAGCTGGTTAAAATATATTCATTGATGTATGTATACAAAAGTCCTTGACATATCATAGCACGAGGTTAGAGAAATTATAGATGGACTATATTTGGTGGAACCTGCTTCATGTGTAATTATGATTATGTCTAAACTATCCCCAGTCATAGTTTCATCAAGAAAAGAGGATGTGGTCAACTTTTTTGGAAAAGAGTCCAAGTAGTTAATCTCCTAAAAACTGAAGGTGGTGCCTTAATCTTGATGCATGGATATATTTGGGAGATATATTAGAGACCGCAGCAAGATAAACACTTGGTATAAATATCAATATGTTAGTGTTCATCTTCGTGCAATAAGCTTTGTGAATGTCCTCATACTTGAGATGCTGGTTGCCTTGTGTGGTACTATTGCTATAATTTGGGTCATTACTATACACTAATTTATTTAAGGTGCTACGGGTTATTACAGGTATAGTGATGACAACACGTTGGTAAGCTGAGTAGTCGAAAAGAATCCATCGGTCTGGATATATTAAGGAGTTGTACATGGCCACTTGTTGTAGTGATGATTGCCATAAACCTCTGATCAGAGTATGTGTTTGATAGAAATGGTTTCTAGTCAAACACACTATGGTAAAAGGCAATATACTTCGGTAACAAGTAAATAACTGGAATAGCTTGGAGCAACCTCGCTATTAGTGGGTTAACACTTTAACCGAACCCAATAAACCAGATGATACAAATATTAAAGAATGGAAGGAATTTATCACACTGGATAACTATTGCATTAACCGGGATTAAGTCATAAGCATAAATAACGTTCCGAGTAATGGGGGATGGTATTTGCTAGAGGCGTACTACAGTCGTTTAAGGTAATCGAGTTCTATTCATGGTCTAGAGCATCGAGCCAATGGTTTCATTAGAATAAGGGTTGGTTAAGCCTTAACAGCTCAATACTTCGGAATCCTATAAGGTCACACACATTGGACCTTCATCGGACTAAGTAAAGAACTAATAGATTTATTTTATTATGAAAATATAAAATAAATAATAATTGGATTATTATTTGATCGGTTAAAATTGATTAGATCAGTTTTGGATAGACCAAGAAATTTATTTTGATCGGTAACTAATTAATTAGAGTCATAAATAAATTATAATTATTAGATCAATTTTGGTTGGACCAAGAAATTTATTTTGACTGGCAACTAATTTATTAGAGTCAAAAATAAATATTTATTTAAAAGGATTTAAAGAGATTTTGCAATGGCGAGTTAAAAGCGAAGAGTATGAAATATTTTGTACATAGTTCGATTGCGTAGAGTACACCGAAAGGTGCGCGAACACTGCTAGGAAGTGTTTGTGGCAGCCCTTGTTCATGGGCTGCACAAAGGCAGCCCATGAAAAAGGGCACGCGTGCAAGGCAAGCCCATGCAACATGCTGTGCACGCTGCATGTATTAATGGGATGGGAGTAATTACTCCCATCCCACATCGCCCACAGGGGGAGCATTTTTGCTCCCCCAAATCTATATATAGGTTGTCCCCTTTCCTTTCAAATTGTACCAAGCTCAAAGCCTAAATCCTAAGCGAGATAATTAATCTCTAGGGTAATTGAGCAAGTTATTTTTGAGGAGCCTGAATTTATTCGGGCACCTCTAGTTTATATTTTTGGGTGAGGCTTCTGGAGTGGTCTAGCAACTACTCGAGGCTTCTTAGTTCTTCCTGCCGGGGAGGTTTTGGTTGGTAGGGTTCGTATGGATATTGAGGCTATCCTACGATTGGAGGCTTGTGTAAGAAGGTTCTGCAAAAGCACGCTTCAATTGGTAAGTTCTTTTTTTTCTCTTTTAATTATTAAGTCTTTTTCTTTAAGTGTTTTTAGACTTAATAATTATACGTAGGTTATTTTGCATGCTTAGTTTATTTTATGCTTAGGTTATAACTTAGAGTTATAACATGCTTAGTATAAAATAAATATGCTAGGATATAATTTGGAATATGGTATGCCTAATCCTTTAGCATGCTAACACAGGTAGAGAATTATTTAGTTAAGGCTTTATTTAATTTATATACAACTAATAGGAGTTCCTGGGGACATGGATAAAATTTTGAATTTCCGCCATGCCTCTTATGCATATTTAATCTGACTATCAGTTCCCAACATAAAAAAGGATAGAATTTTTTGTTAGTTATGCAATTTTATTAAATATTTAGAGTGATAATTTTTTAATACTCAATTATAAATAATTTATTAACATACCTTTTCGTCTTGAAAAACTATTTCAATAGTAAATATTGCATTTAGTTTATTTCATTCTGAATGGTCCAAAGGCTGAGAACACGTACTTTGAGGGTCCATTGCATCTTAGTTAGATTTATATCACATATAAAATCCGTCTTCAGTTGCACCCTAAGTGGGTTGATATCATCCACCGAATTGTGTTTCTGCTTCAACATAATGAATAATATATTTTTCTACAATTATCTTGTGCTTTTCTGTCAAAATTTGATGAGGAAAAATGAGTCACACAGATTCTTAAATTAGGAGTTGGCACTACTACGAAATTCAAATTGATTTTTTTAATAGGATTATAACCAATAGAATTAAATCTAGAATAGATTAAATTTTAAATAAATAGATTTAGGAGACATATATTATTTTGATTTGTTTCAATAATTCACCTTAATTAATTATTTTCCAATAAAAAGTAGTTATTGCTATTAATCATTATCATTTTTCTAAATCAAACCTATTCGAGAAATATATTAAAATCAGTTTCCTAAAATTTCAATTTAAATTCATGAAAAAATATCTAATTTAATAATTATTGTAGACGACAATAAAATCTGCTCATATATAGTGTAAAATAAATATTTGGAAAAGTTAGCAATAATATATCAAATGTTCACATTGGTAAAAAAATAAAAATCAAATTGTAACAAAAATTTCATAACAATTGAATAGTATGAACAACAAATTAAAATTTAAAAAATATGACTCTATTGATTATAATCTTATTTAAGAATTAATATGAATCTTTTTGACTCATCAAATAAATTATTATTATTATTGTTATTATTATTTCAATTTTATATTTTGGTATTGTTATGATTATTATTATGAATATAACTGAAATATAATTTTATTGTTTTAATATATAGATTTGTTATTTTGATTTTATTCATTAAAAAATACTATTATTATAGTAATATTAATGTGACTCTATAAGATGTGTTTACGCTAACCGCACCACTGAAAGGTAATCTAAGTTAGATGCGTTAAAAATACCATTACTAAAGTAATATTTTCAAATAATATTAACCATTGTTATGAGACCATTATTATAGTAATATTCATGTGATTCTATAAGAATTAATGTGACTCCTTAATGTAACTCTATAAAAATTAATTGACTAGTTTTCACTTATCAAATATTTTATTATTATTGTTATTGTTATTATTATTTTAATTTTGTAAGCAACTTGTGTTACATTTTTAGTATTGTTATGATTAGTATGAATATTAACCAATTTTAAATAGTCATTAAATATTTTATTATTACTATTGTTGTTGTTATTATTATTTTAATTTTATATTTTGATAAATTTAATAATAAAATATTACTATTTTTTTTGAAAGGTGTAGGGGTAAAAATATAATTTATGACTTCTCTTTCTATATATATATATATATATATATATATATATATATATATATATATATATATATATATATATATATATATATAATTTCAACGTTTAGGTTCATGGTGTAAAGTATAACAAAACTATTGTAAAAATACAACAAAATTACATCAATTAGAAAACACTATAAGATGCAACGTTGTTCATTAAAAAAATAGGCCTAATACATTCATTGCCCCCCAAACTTGGCACGTTTTATCACATGCCACTCTTAACTTTTAAGTGAATCACTTTACCCCCTAAAGTTGGCAAAACTGATACAGTTTCCCCTTCAATGTCACGTGTCAACTTCTGATTGGAGGGAGAAAAATCTAAATAGACATCTTTGAAAGTTAAACCAACTAAAAACTGACACGTGGCACTGAGGGGGCAAACTATATCAATTTTGCCAACTTTAGGGGATAAAGTGATTCATTTAAAAATTTAGGGTGATATGTGACAAAATATGTCAAATTTGGGAGTCAATAGATGCGTTTGGCCAAAAAAATATAACAGATTGGACCAAATATGCATAGCACAATTACAGAAAATTAAACATGATATAAGTTCACAATAATAAAACTATGCCTAATTCATAACTAGCTACCTGAACTTGTCCCAAAAAACCTACCGCCCCCCTAAACTTTCAGAGTGACCCCGTAGCTCCTTTAACTTTTGAAAAGTGTTTCACTCAGCTACTTGAATGCCACATGTCATAACTTGATTGGAGAGAAAAAATCAGAAAAATGACATCTTTGAAAAGTTAAACCTATCAAAAGCTGACACGTGGCGTTCAAAGAGCTAAGTGGAGCACTTTTTGAAAGTTGAGGGAGCTACAGGGTCACTTTAAAAGTTTAGGGGGCAACGAGTTTTTGGGACAAGTACAAGTAGCTGAATATGCATTAAGTCATAAAACTATAATAAAAATATAACAAAATTACATCGTTTTTACATAACTATAAGATAACTAGAAGATGCGATACTGTTACACTAAAAATATATTATAAAACAAAGTTTAACTAAATTTACATAACCATAACACAATTACTTCAATTGGACATACTATAAGTTATATAATTAAAGTATACTAAAATTTAACAAAATTACAACTTTTGAAGTATACTAAAATTTAACAAAATTACAACTTTCTTATATCTTTTGTTTACCTTTTATAAAATTTTTCATATAACTTATAACTTTTTAATTAACTTATATATTTCTTATATGTCTCTTGTATCTTTATTTTACCTTTTATATAAGGTTTCATATAACATATAACTTATAACTTATCATTTTTCATACATACTATAACTTTTGTATTTGTATAACTTTTTATATAACATATGACTTTTATAGGCTTTTTCTATACATTCCCTATTATTGAAGTATTTTTTTTCGAGTTAAACTTATATATTACAAAATTGCTACATTTTTCAAACAAACTTTTTTATGAGGTCACACACTTTGCACACAATCTTTTTATGTTGTCACGCATATAGTGTTTGTGACAATAAATAAATTGTTATCACATATTGTATAGTTTTCGTTACAACCATTACTTGTAACTGAAGCATTTTTTTGTTTCGAGTTAAACTTATTGTCACAAAATTAATATATTTTTTGCAACAAACATTTTATGTTGTCATGCATATAGTTTTTATGACGATCAAAAAATTTATTGCCTCATATTGAATAATTATAGTTACAGCATTTACTTGCAACATAAATATTTTTTGTTTTAAGTTAAAATTATTGTAACAAAAAGAATAAAATTTATGCAACAATCTTTTAATGTTGTCACACATATAGTTTTTGTGACAATAAAATATTTTTTTTGTCACGTATTGAATTGTTTTGGTTACAATTATTACTTGTAACTGAAGTACTTTTTATTTCAAGTTAAACTTATTGTCACAAAAATAATATTTTTTTGCAACAAGCTTCTTATGCTGTCACACATATAGTTACTGTGACGATAAAAAATTTATTATCACATATTAAATAGTTTTATTTGCAACATTTACTTGTAACTGAAGTATTTTTTGTTTCAAGTTAAATGTATTGTAACAAAAATGATATTTTTTTGCAACAAGCTTCTTATGTTACATATATAGTTATTGTGACGATAAAAAATTTATTGTCACATATTGGATAGTTTTAGTTACAACTTTCACTTGTAACTAAAGTAATTTTTGTTTCAAGTTAAACTTATTGTCACAAAACTAATGTATTATTTGCGACAAACTTTTATGTTGTCACATATATTGTTTTTGTGACAGTAAAAAGTTATTGTATATTCTTAGTTACAACTGTTACTTATAACTAAAGTATTTTTTGTTTCAACTTAAATTTATTGTGACGAAAATGATAAAGTGTTTGTAACAAGATTTTAATGTTGTCACATAAATAGTTTTTGTGATAATAAATTTTTTATTGTAACAATTTCTAAACTATAAGTTACAACTTAAATTGTAACAGAAGATTATATGTTAAATTTTTTAAAGTTGTCACAAAAACAACTATTATATGTGACAATTTTACAACAAAATTTTACAAAAGTAACTTTTGTGATAATAAAAAATTTATTGTAACAAATAATAGCCTTTTTTGTGACAACAATTTTTGTGGCGGATAAATTTTTGTCACATATTAGCTGATTTCTTGTAGTGCAAGGCGGCGCCTAATTAAACTCAATTTTTTTAAGAAATCGATATCTATAATAATTACAGTTCAATTTTTCTAACCCACGAAAAATAGCTTAATTGATAAACGAAATTACATCAATGTGTTCTCATAATAAAACTCTCGTTTCCATTTTTAATACATGTTACAAATTATGTTTTTTAATATTTTATTGTATTATAATTCATTTTTAGTTGAATTATATTTTTATGTATTAATGAATATTAAAAAAATAAATATATACAAATCTGTCTAGGCCTCGATCAAGCCTCGCCTAAGCCCCGTTCAGACTCCACCTAAGCCCCTGAAAGCCCTGGTGTCCGACTGGTGCTTAGCGCTTTTTAAAACATGGAATAACATCATCCATAATAAAATGAGTTTGTGTTTAGAATTATATAAAAAAAATATTGCATTAACTAGTTTCAAAAATATATATAAAAGAAAAACTTAAAATTGGACAAGTCACTTTCAAATATTAGTGCTTAGTTAGGGCAGTTTGGAATAGGCATTTCGCGAACAAAACGCCACCTTAGTTTTTGGTTGTAATCCATAGTTAAAGGTCAACTGAACTTATCTGAGTTAACAAAATATCATGCAATTTCCTAAAATTTGGGCAGTGAATTTATAATCTTGACTACTCCCATCATCATTCCATACCAAATTTGATCATATAAGAGGCAAGAGTTACTTCATTAATGTTGCAACTCGCGGAAGCGCCATAGACGGGACATACCCCCACACATGGTATGATATTGTCCACTTTGATTTTAAGCCCTCATTGTTAGAAAAGAAAAGGAAAGAAGAAAAGAATTTGGAATCAAATCTTCAAATCATTATTTCCCATTCACCACCTTGATTCTAAGAAACTGCTATGGAAACAAATTTACGTCCATTTATGTCATTTATCCTATTTTCTTTTGAAAAGATTTATTTACTTATACATTTTCATTTTATCTCCTATAGAAAGAGGCCTTGTAAACACAATAGCATAAATCAAATACAAAATCCAACTTCCTCCCTCAGCCTTTCTTCTCCAATGTAACTTTATAGTTAATCAAGGCTGCCTTCTTTGAGGAAGTCTGAGTTTGTGTTTGTAAGTTTATTTTCAGACTTTGTTCAAAATTCATCATGGTATCAAAACAGGATCTCGGTTCATAAAAAAACAGAAGATAAAATAGATAGAGAGAAAAATAAAAATAAGAAGAAGAAAAAAAATGAGTGTTTTGCTTTGGTCTTTGGCTTGAGGGAGGAATATTGGTTAAGCAAACCAAATACCACAATGGAAGTTTAAGTTAAAATACCTTGAATAGATGAGCTCAAATTAGGTTTAAGAAACCTGTTAAAACACAAAAAAGAGATAAGAGTAGAAGCAAGCCGGTTTCGAGCCGAAAAGGAGGACGGTGCGGAAGTTTACAAACGCATGATTTTTCCATAAAACTATTAGAGCTGAAATGCTCCAAAACTACAAAAGGAGCCGAAATGCTTTAAAACTACAAACGGAGCCACAGTGCTCTAAAACTATGGTTAGAGCTGAAATGCTCTAAAACTATCAGAGCGGTAACGCTCTAAGAATATTGGAGCCGAAATGCTCTAAAACTACAAATGGAGCCGAAACGCTCTAAAACTATCAGAAGCGCCATATTCTAAAACTATGATGATGGGAGGCGAAATCCTCTAAAAGTATAACATGTGAATCTGCAGTTTCCTCTTCAAGCAACGAAACTTGGCTATTGAAAACCATCAGTAAAAAAGATGGATCTTCAGTTATGTTCTTTTGAGCAAGTTGAGCATTGGAAATCCCACTACTCAACTTAAGGGGGAGTGTTGGAAAAGAAAAGAATTTGAAACCAAATCTTCAAATCATTATTTCTCATTCATTACCTTGATTCTAGGAAACTGCTATGAAAATAAGTTTACGTTCATTCATGTCATTTATCCTCTTTCCTTTTGTAAAGATTTATTTACTTATACATGTTCATTTTATCTCCTATATAAGGAGGCCTTGTAAACACAATAGCATCAATCAAATACAAAATCCAACTTCGTCCCTTAGCCTTTCTTCTCCAATGTGATCTTTATAGTTAATCAGAGTTGCCTTCTTTGAGGAACTCTAAGTTTGTAAGTTTATTTTCATTCTTTGTTCAAATTTCATCAGGATTTACTCATTGGCTTTACCCCAAAAGGCCTCAGACCATTGGGGATTATCCACACTTATAAACCATTGATTCTCCAACTCTCTTAGAAAAGTGGGATATTTGTTTGCCCAACATTTCTCCCCTCGAACAAATATCCATCGAGTCTTCCCTTAACCGATCAACCATTCATCCACTAACACGTTTTTCATCACACCATAATGCATTGGAGGACACGCCTTACATAGAGCACTAGCGGTTCCACGTATACCCGGTGATCATACTGGGCGTACCATTATTTGTTCGAATTTTCGAGGATCAATCCACATGGCTAACGTCGGAGCATAGCTCTAATACCAATTGTAATGCTCGCGGAAGCTCCATGGACACCTCATATCCCCACACATGGTATGATATTGTCCATTTCGGGCTTAGGCCCTCATGGTTTTGCTCTTGGACTTTACTCCAAAAGGCCTCTTACTATTGAAGATATTGTCCAACTTTATAACATTCAATCTTCTTTCTTCTAGCCAATGTGGGACATTGTTCGCACTCCAATATGTATTTCAGTATCAAGTGAACATAACTCAGAATGGGTTTGTTAGGGTTGACACTTAAATCATATCCTAAACCATGTAGTATTGATTGATGGAAAGATGGATTTGGATTCTATTAAGTTTGGGCTTTGTAAAGTTATACAGTTTATTCATTCTCAATCATCTATTGAGTTTTAATGGTTGAGATTTAATTGCATTGTGGTCCCTACAAATCACTTAAACAAAATCTCAACAATTAAAACTCAATGCATAATTAAAATTTCTTGACATGTTCAATTTTGCAAAGTTCAAACTTTAAAGAATCTTAATCCAGGAAAAGATTATGTTGTGGTAAGTTAGCTCCGGAAAGAATATAAGGCAAAGACAACAGAATTACTCCAATCCATTACACATCTAATTAATCAAATTGTCTGTAGCGATCTATTAGTCTCAATCAATGGTGAGACAAAGTCTATTAAATGAAATTAAGATGTGGAAAAATAAAAATGGCCCATAGGTGTATTATTTCAGATAATCACCTCGTCTTCTTCTACGTCCTTAGTATTTAGATATTGACCTTTATTTGTACATTACTTTGTTTGAACAACATCGTCGGTCATTAGTAGGAGTGAGTGGAGTGACTGTCAAGATCCCAAGTCTTCGAAGCCCCAAAATATTAGTTCGGGTATTGTATGAAAATAAAAAATAATACATATAACTAATGCTGAGAGGCAAAATCATAATTGCTTTTGGTCCAGTGGTAAGAGCTTAAGCAAGTCTATGAATGCCTTGGTTCAATCATTGATGTATTTAGCTTTTTTTTATCTCATTTTTCCTTAAGAAATTTTTCCCTTGCATGATATAGGTAATTTTTTACCATACTTTAAAATACATTTTATTTTATTTTCAATCTTTTAAAGTCTTTAATAAATAATAAAAAATACATTTTAATTAGTTTATTTATATTATGAGTTCTTTATTCTACATGACAATGCAGTGGTGGAGCCAGGATTCCAAAACAGGGAGGGCGAGTTTTCATTAAAAAAAATTCTTTTAAATTCTTTGTTCTCTTCTCATAGCAATTTCACCCAAAAATTATCTTAAATTTGCATTTATAAGATATAATTACACACTTATAATGAATATACACTAGAATACTCTTTTGGGTCTGCCTTAGCTTTTATAATAAAAAGAAAATAGTCCTAATTAAGAAAAAAGAACAAGTTTTTTTCTTAACAAATAGTTGCATGCACTTATTATTAAATACAAAGGAAAATCACCACTCCGCTCATGATATGATTCGAACCTATAATCTCTATAGTTAAAAAATTCAATTTTCCTTTTCCTTTTTAAACTGAAAAATGAACTTTATTTTGAGCTACCAAACGAGGCCATGGAGTTGCTTTTATATGGGGGTTTTATCTCCTTTTTTAAGCTTAAGCAAATTACTATTTTTATAGAATTCTGTTGAGATTTGAATTTCGATTTATCATAAATACCCTTATAAATAACTTCTAATTTATTTTAAATATGTCCATTTTAGTAATTTGTATCTCTAACCGCAACAATGAATTATATTTTTACCAAACACTAAAGTATAAATCAATTAATAACAGCAACTTGAAACCACAACAAGAAACAGCAACAGTAAACCACAACAGTAAACATCAACAATAACGATAACCGCAACTATTTTATCAAACGGACCTTTATGTACATAATACCATACTATTTTATTCACTTTAATTCAATAAGGCACACATGTAAGTGACAACTATTACTCATCCAATTGTGAGAAGGTTAAACAAAATAGATTAAGAAAAAAATAAGTGTAGTCCTAAACCAAAACTAATTAGGAACTGAACAAGAATATTTTGATTTTTTCTATCTCAATGGAACCTATTAATTTGAAGTTCACTTTAGAGTTTTTCTCAAATCCAACCACACTTTATTTTGTATATATACGTCCTCCATGCATTTACTACTTCATTCGCAATACCTATAAAATTCATTTCAAATATATTATCATATTTTTTCATGTAATTCATTATTTTTTTATAGACGAGGAAAGAAACTAAAAGAAAAGGGAGAAATAAGTTATCTCGAGCATAATCACGGGAAACCAACGCCTACTAGATCCTGAATCATCAAATCCAATAGCCCCATTGCAGGTACATCAAACACATGGAAGCCGATCGCGAAAGAAGCCGCCAAGTTTGCCAACCTATCCGCGCACCTATTACCTTTTCGAAACGTATGCTTAACTACCACCTCCCAATCTCTACTCAACACTTCTTTAATACTCACAACCAAGTTGTACGTGTCACACGGCTCCACATATGTCTTATGGATCCTATCATAATCTAATTACATAAATTATATCTAAAATTTATTCTTTATTAATTTATTAATATGCAATTTAAAAATATTTCTTTACATCCAAATTTATTAGTTATATACTATAATTAAACAGAACATGATGATGCAATTGAAAAATTGATGTCAAGCCTCTTGTATATTTGGGGGTTTGTTTCCCAAAAAGTAATTAAATTATATTGGCTTTGTAATTATGATCCAGAATCAGCTCAACACACAGAAAGCTTAACACCTCAAAACAAAAAATGCAAAAAGAGGGCCCACAGTACTGTGTACCTTCTTCTATCTTCTTCTTCACTTCATATAATCCAAATAAAAAAAACTATCAGAGGCTTCCTTCATCATCTACCACCGCCCTCCTCCCTTTACCACCAATTTCTTTGTCTTTTTCGCCTCCCCAATCACCATTGGAATACATGATACACAAAATGGTCTATTGTCTATTCTTTCTGTCACAAAAAGTTAAGGGAGGCGGTTTTCAAGTTTTCTACACTTAGGGGCGGCAATCGGTATGGTGTAGGCAATTATCCGGGAGTCAGGGAAGGCGGCCGCCGACCTCCGCTACCTCTGACTTCGCCATTGTGACAATGTGACTATATTAACATTTAGATATAAATTTTTTTATTTCAAAATATAATAGTTTTTAATTGTCTTTTACTAATTTTATCTTACAAATTTCTCAAATAAAAAAAATTAACAAGAAGTTTAAGTATTTATTAGTTTACAATTAATTAGTAATGATTTAACATTTTTTAGCTTGATGGAAATTATAAAGAAACAGATTCGAATACTTATCTTTTTCCGTGCTCGAGATCGAAGAACGCCGTAATAACACCGTTCGTATGCAAAGCCGTTGGCTAACCCACGGCATATCAGGATTAAGTCGTTGTTTTCATGACTTCTTTAAGATTCGGTGAAGAATGATAGATAAAAAAGTCTCGAAATTATTTTCGGAAGAGAGAATGCAAAGTGAGAATTAGGAAAAAAAAATGAAAACCATTTTTATCTTACATAGGAAATGAGAATTTGATTAATTGCAATTTAGTCTTTTTGGACTATTGATTATTTGTAATTAAATTATTAAAGTTTAATAACTTTTTAATTAAGTGTATAGACTTATTTAATTCTCTAATTGGATCTAATTATCTAAATTGGGTCGAGTCCTTTGACCCAATTGAACCGCTCATGGGCGGATCGGGCATTTTCAACATCTCTCACTCGCACTTGAAGGATCACGTTCCGTACAAGGTCATCATATCTTCTTTATCCTGCGAAGTCGTGCGACCTGCATACTATCAGAAACACTTTGTCTTGCACCCATTAGGGTCTGCCAAGATGATTCTGATCACTACTTAACCACATAGATTAAACTATATGGTTATTAATAATATCACATTGATATATTGCGCATATGCTTTACCCTAGATTGGTCGACAATCCCCCACTTCCACATCATTAGCGATCTCGGAAGCCTTAATCTATTGTTCACTATCTTACATCAACTGTAACGATAGGCTAGCCGATGAACTAACAGAACTCTAGTGAATGTTCATTGGCCATATCTTCCTTTTGAGTTATCAATTCCATACAGAACTAGTTTAGACCACCAACCAATCTCTCCCAGATCGAATCAAATCATAATCTCTCACTGATTGATCAAATTGTCCTTGCTAGTCCTTACTTCTCAATATAACACAATAGTAATGAGGGTAAGGTCCAAAAACACTTCAGTTAATGGACTGAGTCTCACATTAGAGAAGTTGAGATCCTTGTACAGCATATAAACTTCTCATCTCATGGTCGCTAAGCACACATTATCCTGAGGACTCACTCCTCTCCCACTTTGATAATATGTCATGGTGTTCTTTCCTTTTATCCTTATAAGGAGCGCATGTCTATTCTCATTAAAATGAACTAAAACCATGTAAAGGTTTTAGTTACAATGCACCTTAGCATTTAACCTTGTTCTACTCTAAGAACTACCTTTAGCTAATTAGACAGAACATGACTTATCGTCATGTGAACTACATAGTTCTTACCTGATTCCTTCTTAGATTCAGCACACATTGTTCCATGCAATGCGGCTTTTCTTATTACTTGAACAAGTCGATTAACAATTTTGAATAGGTTCCTGTATTACATACAGTATGTTCAAAATCAATCTCATCCTAGTCTTTACCTTCGAGGTAACACTAAGGTAAACACCCATGTGAGTAGGCTACTTCTCTGTCCGACATGCTATGAACGAAAACAATGTATGTACAAAACATAATTACACACAAACATATATCATACAATAAAACTTATTTATTTCAACACAATATCATTCACAATTTAAAAGGTATAATAAATGAGGTAACTCGAATAAGCGTTATATACTTATATTTAACCCTTTAATATATTTCACATATGCATCTTTAGGGACATGCTTCGTAAACAAATCTACAAGCATGTAATACGTAGACAAATACCTCATGTTGACCTCTCCTCGTGTAATTAAGTCTATAACTAAATGATACTTGATTTTGATATGCTTATACCTTAAATGATATTTCGGGTCTATCATATAAGCTATCAATGTTTGACTATTACTTATAAATAGCCAATAGTTGTTTGGAGCACCTAGCAGGTAAAGACTCACTAGTCTCTTTAGGCAAACAATATGTTGGACCATGGCTGGAAAAACACAAATTCAGTTTTGGCCTTTGCCAATTTGCATATGAGTATCTATAAGGTCTATTTCTTAGCCTGATACACCAGAGCATAACCAACGGTCTTTTATAAGTATCACAAAATTTCTTAACAGTGTTCTAGTTCTCTATTACTATAACATAATAATATTTACTTACAATGCCCATGACATTACAAATATTAGGTCTGAAGTACGACATAACAATATATGATGTTTCCATTAGATGGAACTATTTCCATATCCTCCCACTTTTTAGGAGTTTTAGGACAAATGCTTTTACTAAGAAGCTACACTCTTAGTCATAGGAATACTTATGGGTTTATAGTTATACATAAAGAATCTTTGGCAAACTCATTTTGTGCAATATTCTTGAGACAAAGATACTCATTTATCTTTCTATCCATTGAGATCTTAATCCCTAGGATATATGCAAACTCCCCCATGTCTTACATATCAAAGTTGCTCGATTACCAATAGTTCACTCAATGGTATATATATTGTGGTCCTCATTTACCATTGAATATCATAACCTTAAGACCACATGGGATCGTAAATTGACTTATTCAATTATGCAAACCTTGTGTTTGCAAACTATTTGGACAAACCCTTTTAGTAGTACCATATAGATATCTCATGATAATTCTCCATTGAGAAAAGAATACATCCATTTAATATGAGTCTAAGGGTAAATATAACTACCAAAGCTATACAATTCTTATATATGTAAATGTTGAAACTGAAAAGAAAATATTCTCATAATATATTCTTATTAGTTTGAGTATACGTATTCCTTAATTATAAGCCGAGTGCTTTTACTTTATCTTGAGAATCCACTTGCTCTCAATAACTTTGTATCCTTCATATATGTCAACTTAATTCTTCTTCCATCATATGCAACTATTCATCTCCCTTTAAACACATAATTTTCAAGGTGGAACATTTTCCATTTTGTTCACTTAGGCTCAGAGTCATTATAAATATATCTTATATATTTATCGAAACTCGAAATTCTTTCCTTTAAGCTCATTTCTTTACTCCCACTTTGATCAGAAATTCTATAATGATATGAGCTCCCACTGGAGCTAAAAATAATGAATCCCACTTGGAATAATAACATTGACTCCCACTAGAATCAATAACATTGTTGGGTTCTCGGCTCCCCTATGGAATAAGATCCCTTTGATTGAAATGATCATTATGAACTACTTTATTTGAATTACTCCCACTTGAAGATACATCCAAACTATCAAGAGTCTTATTAAAAAGAAATGTTTTTGCCAAATATGCACAGTCTTTAAAACTCATTTTCTAAGAAATTGACATCTCGTTATTCAAACTATGTCATATATCCTTCCACATTCTCCCCCACAAAAACATATCCTTTTGATATGTTAGAGTATCTCGTAAAAATGCTCTTTCTAACTTGTGAGCCCAATTTATCAAAGGTATGTGGGTATAAGCGGTATAACTATAAAGTTGTAAATAGGATAAGCTCGAAATTCTTCCAATTCACATCTCACATGGGATGCAAGAAACAGACCTTTGAAGGTACTTGGTTGATACATATACCTAACCATTTCAAGAAGAAGCTTATTCTTCTTTTATAAACCCCATATTACTATACGAAGTATAAGGAATAGACAACTAATGTTTAGTCCTTTATTCATTACATAAAGCTGTAAGCATAATTGAAAATAACTCTTTACCACTTCAGTTGCAATGCTTTACAACCAAATCCAATTGATTTGCTACAAGATTCATAAACCTTTTAACAGCTAAAAGCTTTAGATTTATGGAAAATCAAGTAGTTGATGCCATAACGAGTATGGTCATCAATTAATTTGATGAAATATTAGGCTTATGCCTTACCCTCATATCTACTGAACCACATATGTCATGGTGAATAAGTTGCAAAAGATATATTATGTTCTAGTTCATCTCTAAGAATTGTTTCGTTGTTTGTTTTCCTTTTATGGAACCCATCACATGGTGATAATTTAACATTTTTAAATTATCCATCACAATATGCCTAGAGAACTCATTCTTCTTAGATTTTGTGATATAATTGCATATGCGATATACTAACATTATCATTTTAAAGATGAGTTAGTCAATGGAAAAACAAATATTTGTTGGAAATAATGATCTGGAACACTAATATCTGGATCAGGTTTGAAGTAAACAAAACCTAAGTATAAGACTTATCCGGATAATCCAAAAAAAAACTGAAGCTATATCATCCAGAAAATTAAGACAATTACCAAGTCCTAAACAAGGCTCCCAAGTCAAGACAAGTACCTAAGCATAAAAGGAAAGATCCAGTTAAAGTTTGGAAAGGAAACAAACTATTAACTATCAAGACTAGCATCCGAAAGAACTGATTGAAGCTACACCAAAAGAAGGTAGATCCAGAGATATA
Organism: Euphorbia pulcherrima; assembly: GCA_947683365.1. Lineage (NCBI taxonomy): Eukaryota > Viridiplantae > Streptophyta > Magnoliopsida > Malpighiales > Euphorbiaceae > Euphorbia > Euphorbia pulcherrima. The sequence goes on from CANTUS010000010.1 coordinate 4,372,344, forward strand.
GAGTCTGAAGATGTTCGTAAGACTCCTATATCAGACAAAAAGAAAAGTTTTAAATATAACTTTCCCTCCATCTTTTTGGTCTATGAAGTCAAAGATCCTTTCCCCAAGACAAAGACAAAATGACAGCTTGCATATTTCAGAGAAAGGACAAAAGGACTGACATCGGATAGAAAAAGCTAACTACCTTTTTATCCTAGACTAATAAGGAGGCGCATGGAGCTCACATCAAAAAGCAACTGGTATAAAAGTTGGTGCATCACAAAATGCCAATGAAAACGATCACTGACAACTTTTCAACCTCAATCCCAAGACTTTAAACGGGTCAAATTACAGTCTAACGGATTGATCCACATCTCCGGAAGTGCCAACCATAACCTGATCAAGGGTGAAGATTTATTTCAAGTTCAATAACCCACAACGACTGCATTTATGATCGAAGCCTATAAAAAGAGCTCTTCGCCATTTGAGAAACTAACTGGTTGATTTAAAAAAATCGAGTAACAAAGAATACTCATTCAATCAGTTGATATAATCCCTCTAAGAACCCTTTGATTCAAAATCTATTAAGGATTCCTAAGTAAGCTATAAACTTATGAAACTTCAAACCAAACCTTTGATAGAAACCAAAGTGTAAGATCTCCAACCTGGGTGAGTTGTAAGATTGGGATACAACTTAAATTTGGTGCTTTAAGTGAGAACTCCCTATAGGACTCAGCTTAGATTCAGGGTAGAAGGCTAATTGGTATATCCTATAAAAGACTCAAAGGACTCAGCTAGGGGTTGGTGCTTCCAGTGATGTATCCTACATCCGAAAGGGGTTACCATCCGGAGATAAATTGTAAGGCTTGATTCCTTCCAGTTGGAAAGGAATCCACTAGTGGAAAAGCTCGGAGGAAGGAAACTCTAGGGACTGGAGTAGGCGAGGCCGAACCAGGATAAAAACCTTATGTGTTTGATTTCTTAAACTTTCATTTATTGCATTACATTATCATAACTGCATCATCCAGATCATATTCAAACACGCTACACTAAGACTTTTAAAGTCTTTATATTCCTCAAAAAAGGGCCATTCACCCCCTCTTACCTTATAAAGACCCTCACAGGGACCTACAAGTGGTATCAGAGCAAGTGCTCAACCTAGAGATCTAACAATCTTGAACTAAAGGTCCATATATTTTGATTCACATATTAAAATGAGTTTCCAAAACTCACAACTCCTTCCCGAGGGTATATCCGTTACCCATCCTTCACTCTTCACCGGTGAATACTACACGTTCTAGAAAAATCGAGTGAAGAACTTCATCCAGTCATAAAGCATTCAAGCATGGTTAGTTAGTAAAGATGGTCCATATGAGCCTACTTATGAAGTAGAGGGTATGACTACCTGAAAACCATCAAGTATGTAGGATGAGAATAATTTTAAAAAGTTAGTGGAAACGCAAATGCTATTAACATGCTTCATTGTGCTCTTAGTGCAGCTGAATTCAATATAATATCCGGATGCGAGACTGCAAAAGAGATTTGGGAGAAGTTGGAGGTAACTTATGAAGGAACCACCAAAGTAAGAGAGGCTAAGCTTGATCTACTCCAACAAAAGTTTGAATCCTTTAAGATGGAGCCTAAAGAATCAATCAACAGCATGAACACTAGATACACCAATCTAGTGAATGAAATGAAAAGACTGAGGAAGGAGATTCTAGAAGTAGAAATGGTCAAGGAAGTGCTCTGGAGTCTCACCAAGGAATGGGATAGTAAAAAGACTGCCATTGAGGTAGCTCATGACTTAAATTTTTACAGTTATGATGAACTCATTGGTAATCTTCTAACCCAAGAATTGTCCTTGGAGATGTATAGCCAACAAGAAAAGAAGCCTGAGGAGAAAAAGAAGCCCATTGCTCTTAAGGCAGAATCCATTGGATCTGCTTCATCCAGAGAGGAAGAGTAAATCAATGAATCAATGAGCACCAAAGATCAACTTGCTCTACTAACCAGAAGGCTGAATTGATTCATACAAAAGAAAGACAGAAGGAAATCAAAAAGGTATGAATTCCGGAAACCAAGAGAAGGCACCTCCAGAAGAGACAAACCCAGAAGGAATCCAGAAGAATAGAAGGATCCGGAGAAAGAAGCTGCTTGTTTTGAATGTGGTGAAAAAGGCCACTTCAGAACAAAGTGCCCCAAGCTCAAAAGAACCAAGAAGTTTAAAAAGAAGGCAATGGTAGCTACTTGGAGCAACAGTGAAGAAAGTAGCAGCTCATCTTCAACGGAAGAAGAGAAGACTGTGAACTATGCATTCATGGCTCTAACTAACCCGAAAGTAGAGCAATCTAGAAGGAATGCCTCCAAGCGAGAAACAGTGCAAATTGAAGAATCAGAATTAGATACAGCAAACACTGAGGTAAATTCTTGTTCTAATTCTGCCTCTAATCTTGATCTTACTAAAGCTCTATCTATTGTAATCAAGGGCGTAAAGAAGAATGTAAGAGCAATCAAATATCTTAAAAGAGCAGTGATGGAGTTGGCTAAAGATGCTGAAGTAATGGCACAAGATATCAACCTGGTAAGAGCAACCAAGAATATTGATGTTGTGGAGGAAAATTTCTTAAGGAATCAAGTCTAGATCCTAAAGGCAAATGTAGTGGGACTGGATAGAGAAATCAATCTATTAAACGAAGCATCCAGGAAGAGACCAAAAATAAAGGATCCAAGAAGAGATAATCCTCTTCCTCCATAGAACAGATTTCAAAGGACCCTCAATCAAAAGATAAAGGGAGCTAGCAGCCAACCACAAGCTCAACGATATACCGCTGCTCAAAAGGGAAAGGCTAAGGTAGCGTACCATCAACAGCCTATCAAACAAAAAAGAAACCATTGACCAGAAGTTGCACCTCCAACTAGCGTCCGGATTAACACTGGACCATCCACCAGTATGCAAAGAGCTGGGTATAAAGTCAACTATAGGAAAAAGGATCTGGAGAAGATCAGCGAGAAGCAAAAGCAAAACATACCTATTTCAGGGTGTAGGTTTTGTGGGAAAAATAATCATATTACTAAATCATGTAGATTAAAAAATGATTATTATGATGTTTATCCTTAGCCTAAGATGGTTATTAACCCAAGAGGACCCAAATCTGATTGGGTACCCAAACCCACTTGATCTATTTTGCAGGTATGCCTTAGATCCACAGTAGATTAACACACATGGTATATTAATAGTGGATGCTCAAGGCACATGATAGGTGATGAAAAGGCCTTCATCATACTAACTCGGAAGAAGGGAGGCAAAGTAAGCTTTGGAAACAATCAAAAGGGATAGATTATTGGTCATGCAACCATTGGATCTGAATTTAAGATTGAAGATGTCTCACTGGTTGATGGACTAAAGTTCAACTTGCTAAGTGTGGCTCAATTATATGACAAAGGAAGGAAAGTCAAATTTGACTCCGGAGGCTGCTTAATCTATGATAGTAAGTCCAATCATTTACGCGCCTAGAGTAAATAATGTCTATTCTGTAAATATTAAAAATGATAAGAAGAATATATGCTTGATGTCTAAAGAAGAAGAATCATGGCTATGGCACCGGAGGTTGGGATATGTAAGCATGAAACTCCTGTCCAAACTAGCCAAAAAGGAATTGGTTGTGGGTTTGCCTAAGGTTGCTTTTGATAAGGATCACCTATACACTACATGTCAATTAGGCAAACAGCATAAGAAAAGTTTCCCTTCTATCACATACATTCCTTCCAAAAGAGTACTTGAGCTCTTACATATTGATCTCTTTGGTCCAATCAAGCCATTGAGTTTAGGTAAAAGAGAATACACCCTGGTCATTGTGGATGATTATTCTTGTTATACCTGGGTTCTCCTACTAATAAGTAAGGATGAAGCCTTTGACAAATTCTCTAAGACATTCATCCGAATAGATGTAAACAAGGCATAAGCAATGCACGCATCCGAAGTGATAATGGTGGAGAATTCAAAATAAGAATTTACTGATTTTTGTGACTCAAAGGGCATTGAACACAACTTCTCTGCCCCTCGCACTCCTCAATAGAATGGAGTTATTGAGAGAAAGAATAGGACTATAGTTGAGATGGCTAGAACAATGCTTAGTGAAAATTGTTTGCCAAAATATTTTTGGGGTGAGGCCGTAAATACAACACGCTATATATTAAATAGAGATCTCATTAGAAAGACCATCGAAAAGACCCCATATGAAATCTGGAAGGGAAGAAAACCCAAAATTGGGTATTTCAAAGCATTCAGATGTAAATGCTACCTCCTTAATGATAGAGAGCAACTAAGAAAATTTGATCCTAAATCTGATGAAGCAATTTTCCTTGGCTACTCAACATTTAGTAAGGCTTACAGAGTCTTTAATAAACGAACTCAAACTGTGGTAGAGTCTATATATGTAGACTTCGATGACATTAACACTATAGGAAAGAAAAGCTACACTCTGGAAGATCAAGTTCTAGAAGCTGAAAAATCTAGAGAAAAGGAGGAAGCAGGAATTCCTGATTCATTTCAAATCAAGAAGTACAAAGAGGAAGATGAAGGAATATCCTTTAATCCAGAAGTACAACAAGTTAATCTCAACCTACAGGAGATTAACTTTAATGAAGGCCAAGAAGGAATGGTTGAAGCTGAAATGAGCAAATCCTAGTTCAACACGAAGGCCTACAAAGAGAGATCCGGACCCACAGGGATTATTTTATCGAAAATATTCTAGATGATGTTCGAAATTCAGTTAGAACTAGAGGTCAGCTCAACCAGATGATGAGCCATGCTGCCTGTATCTCTCTCATAGAGCCAAAGAAATTTCAAGATGCTGAAGGCAATGAAAGCTGGATGATGGCAATACAGGAAGAGTTAGATCAATTCACCAGGAAGGATGTATGGGCTCTGGTGCCCTCTCCTAAAGGGAAATCAATTATTGGCACTAAATGGGTGTTCCGGAATAAGCTTGATGAATCGGGAGTAGTGGTGAGAAACAAGGCAAGACTAGTTGCCCAAGGCTATAGCCAGCAAGAAGGAATTTATTTCAAAGAAACTTTTGCTCCTGTAGCAAGGCTGGAAGCAATCCGAATCCTTTGTGCTTTTGTATCATTCATGGGGTTCACATTATACCAAATGGATGTCAAAAGTGCGTTTCTAAATAGTGTCATCCAAGAAGAAGTCTATGTTAAGCAACCACCCGGATTTGAAGATCCAAAGCATTCGGATCATGTCTACAGGCTAAAGAAAGCTCTCTATCAATTAACGCAAGCACAAAAAGCTGGTATGAAAGATTAACCTCATTCCTTATATCCAAGGGATATACTAGAGGAAAGGTAGACACCACACTATTTATCAAAAATAAGAAAAATGATATTATTCTAGTCCAGATCATTGTGGATGATATCATTTTTGGAGCCACTGATGAAAGGATGTGTGAAGAATTCAGCTCTCAAATGCAGAAGGAATTTGAGATATCCATCTTCCTTGGTCTCCAGATCAAGCAAAGTCCAGATGGGATTTTCATTAACCAATCAAAGTATACCAAGGAGATCCTGAAAAAGTTTGAAATGGATAAAAGCAAGCCTATGTCCACTCTAATAGGATCAGACACAATCTTATCCAGGGACTGTGAAGGAGAAGATGTTGATTAGAAGCTCTATAGTGGAATCATTGGTTCACTATTATACTTGACAGACAGTAGACCTAACATACACTATGCAGTTTACTACTATGCAAGGTATCAAGCCAATCCTAAGGATTCCCATCTCAAGGCAGTTAAAAGAATCCTTAGATACCTCCTAGGAACCACTGAGGTTAGGTTATGGTATCCTAGTAATGGAGATTTCACACTCCAAGAGTTCACTGATGCAGATTATGGTAGAGATACTCTTGAGAGAAGGAGTACATTCAGAGGCTGCCATTTCCTTGGAGATTGCTTAGTATCATGGTATAGCAAGAAGCAAACTTTAGTTGCCTTATCCACTATAGAAGCAGAGTATATGATAGTTGGAAGTTGTGTTACTCAACTCCTATGGATCAAATAATAACTTGAAGATCATGGAGGGCAATCTATATGTGTGGATATTATGTATGACAACAAAAGTGCTATTAATGTGTCAAAGAATCCGGTGCTTGATAGTAGGATGAAGCATGTCAATATAAGGCATCATTTCATCCGGGATCACGTGATGAAGAAGGATGTTGCATTGGTATATGTCCCAACCAATGAATAGAGAGCTGATATCTTTACTAAGCTTTTAATTAAAGATCAATTTGGGAAACTGAAGGAGTCAATTGGAATGTCAAATCCAATTTAGGGAAAATCCGGAAGACAGTTTTAAACTAAGCCGGATCCTAACTTGAAAACTCATTTCGGAAGTCAAGGAGTATTGGGAGAAAATCTATTCTAGAAGATTGCCACGTCAACCGATAAGAATGATATATGGCAGTAAAAGCTCATAAAGGTAACAATTACTTTTTGAATTTCAAAGGTCTATTGGCTATTAAACGCTCAGTAAATGCAGCAGTTATTTGAAAAATAAACCGTTCCCATTCTCCGGTTAAACTGACTTACCTCTCTCCTAAAAATCCGACTGCCATGTCATCAATTCAATCAAAACCACCGAAATCTAGATTACCAAAATACCCTCAATTTTAAAAATCTATAAATACCCCCAAAACTCATCTTCTTCCTCACGCGAGCAACTACTCTACTGTTACTCTGCAAAAATTCAAACCTAGAACCCTAGCTTTCAAAATCTCTCCCAAATGGCAGTCATAAACACTTCAAACACCTTCAAGATCTTACCTAGCAAAAATTTCTTTCAAATATTCGACTTGAAAGATTTTGATTTAAAACCTCTCCACTTTAAAACCTCCGAATCGGTTACTTCCACCGATCACCTTGGTGATGATTATCTATTCAACACTCTTCCTTTCTTCATTCTCATAGATGATTAGAGTCTGGGTGATTTCTTAAAGATAAACTACCCCACGTACCCAGACCTTATGCGAGAATTTTATGAAGTCCATTTTATTGCACTGCACATTGAAGTCCAAGGGAAGGTGATAACGATTACTCCTGAATTTTTCGAGAAGGATCTAAACATGAAAAACTCTAGAGTGTTATTGAGAAAGGATGGAGATGAGAATGATGTTGACTACACTTCAAAGCTCTGGCTACACCAAAATTATTTTGGAGATAAATTCTCAATATACTTCCCAAGAACGCCAAGGTTCCTGCAGCACGTTCTGGCAAAACTCATCCTTATAAGGAAGGGATCATTGATTACATTTTGTTCCTTCCAACATTGCATCTTGCAGCACTGGGTTGGAAGTGTGGAAGTAAACTGGCCAGTCTTAATCATTCATTATCTCAAGACATATGTGAACTCCCATGGGGCCCTAATCACTAGAATCCTATAAGCAGCAAAAGCAGATCTGATCGGGCTTGAAGGCATCTATGGCAAACCTATTATTAAGAAGAATTTCCTCAATCTTTGATATGATGAAGAGTGGGACGAAGAAAAAGCCAAACAGAAAAGGGAAGAGAAAAGAAGCAAGTCTCGAAAGATGGTGGATCCGGAAGAGCAAGCACCTGTCCCCTAGAAGGCCAGAACCATTAAAAGCAAGGCATAAAAGAAGCCAAAGGCAATTCCAGAAAAAGTAATTGATGAAGACACCCTGCCAATTCGCCAGATCATAAAATCTAGCCCTGAGAAACCTAAAGTCAGGGGTAAGTTCATCAAGGCCACTGCTAAGAAAGGTCAGAATATGATTGATACAGATATGTCTACTATTGCTGCCAAATCAGTTGAGGCAGGAAAAAGGAAAGCCAAGAGAACATTGGTTGTAATGGAAGCAACTGAGGATGATGAGAAGATAGAGGATGAGGCTCTTGTACAAAAGAAACTTAAAAGAAGGGGTCCAACATTTGAAGAAGCCAGAGTTGTACAAGAAAAGAAGGCAAGCGAAGGAAGAAGGCTGGCTGGTATAGTATTAGATGAGGGAGCACCACAGTATAAAGACAAGGCTGCTTTAGAGAAAGCAAAACTAATCAAAGGGAAAAATGTTCCAAGGGCAACAGAGATAGTAGGGGAAGATGATGACCAATATGTAATAATACAAGCTGCCATCAAGGAGAACACCAAAATAAACCGAGAAAGAAAAAAAGGTCTAGGTGCTTCATCTGGAGTAAATCTAGCCCTGGTACTTCCAATTTTAGTGACTCCTTATGAGATGGACACATTGTCCAAAATCCTTGAAGCTGATTCATTTATTTTTGCCTCCCATAAAGAAGATCTATAAGAGAATTTACTTGGATCCGGCATTCCAATAATAAATCTTGAAAGTCCTAAAAAGGCACTAGAGAAGGGTGTTGACGAAAATACCAACACGCTTGGGGGAGAAAAGATAAGTCCTGAAAAGGCATCTGTAGTAACCATTGAGGACACTTCTAACATGCTTAAAGAGCGAACTGTAAGTCCTATAAAGGCACCTATAGGGGTGGTTGAGGACAGTTCCAACCATCCGAAGGCTAGGCTGGAAGAAGAAAAGCAGGAAGTTAAAGATGATCAGAATCAGACGCTACAAACCAATGAGGTAACCCCTGCTCTACTTCATCTTGATTCTGATCTTGATGCTATTCAGGATGATATTGCAGAAAATGAGCACAACTTAACTACAGACTCTCGCAATGTCACTAAGGATATAGTGCTAAACCCGGATAATATAACTCCAGAGGAGGGAGCGAGTCTGAGTTCTAAAGGGCACACTTCTGAAGTGGACCCTACAGGCGAGGCTCATTCAAAGAAATGGATGGAGGAGGATAAGGATGAAGAAGAAAGTGATGATGAGGAGGAGAAGAAGGACATGAGAAAAATGATGAGAAGGAAAAAGGACATAAGAAAGAAGATAGGGAGGAAGACACCTCATCCAGCTCCTTAGATGAGGAATTCCCTTCCAAGATTCCAGCTATGAGAGTGCCTGCGAACAACAATATCAAATCCAAAGTTACAACTGCGCTTCAGTCATTGAAAGAGGTTGCTAAGGAGGAAAGCGAAGAGGGATATGTGAAGCAGAGTCTCCACACTATATGCGCTCATCTTCGAGGAGTTGAGAAGGAATTACTAAGGCAATAATCTGATACAGCAGTACAAAAGAACTTGGGTGAGATCAAGGAGAGTTTGAAATGTCTCCCCAAAATTGAGCAATAAGTTACGGATTTTCCAACTCCCGGAGCTCTAGTGGAAGCTTCTGTATTCCAAGTCTAACCAATTTTGAATGAACTTAAAGAGAGCGCCACTACAGTAAACAGGACTGCCAGTCAAGCCAATACCTTAGCCTCTGATAACTGTACAACTATTCTTGAAAGAATGTCCTCATCTGCCACTGATCTATCCACCAAAATAAAGGACTATATTGATAACAAGTTTGAAAGCTTGACAAAATTCATAGAAGAGAGAGAATTGAAACCTACTATTTTCAACCTAAAAACTGATCAATAAGTAACCCAGGACATGCTTGCTCACTTCATTGATGAAACCATCCCTAAACTCAAATAGAAGATACTGGATGATATGGGTGATGAGTTGCAGTCTAGAAACTCCGGTATTAAACAATTGATAAATGACTGGAAGAAGTCAGTTTCCAAGGAAATAAAGGACCAGATGGAGTCACTCCACAATATCCGGAAGGGGATCTCAAAGGAGATAACCTTACTCAAAATTGGAATCAACAATCTGTCTATTTTCGGACCCTCTTCCCTTTTGGCTATTCCGAAAAGCCAGCTCATTTCAGTACTACAGAATCTTATCCAAGCCATAGGAGACTCCGGATTCATGAGTCAAAAAGGTATGGCTACTCTTATCAAGGCCATGTTCCCCTATTTTGATCGCAAAGACTAGGACCATATTCTGCGAATTCTTTCCCAAGTCTCACAATCCTATGATCAACTCTAGAGATCTCTTTACCCTTATTATTTGACTCCACCTATAGCTGATCACATCATTGATGAGCGGGCAAAAGGCAATAAGGATTACTCTATCTACTCCTCTACTTGGCAGCAGTCTTGGGACAAGCGAACCTACATGGTTATTGATCCCCTTGATGGAAGCAAAAAAGGGGAGGAAGATCCGAGTCATCAAAGGGACGGAAGTGGGAGTGGCAAAGGCAAAATGATACAAGTCAGGAAGAGCGGACCTTCTGGAGAGGTAGTTAAGCTAGCTAGATGATATTGTAAAACTTATGTAATAGCTAGATTCACTTTATATGTATTTCTGTAATTTATAATTTTGAACTTCATGATGTTAACCATTGTTAACAGCAGAAGTATATATGAAGTGAAGTACTTAACTATCAAAATAAACAATTCTAAAGTACAATCTGCAATTATACTAAAACAAACTTAGAAGCTAGAATTATAAAATTATAGGGGAGTTAGGATGCTAAAATTATGGGAGAGCATTGTAAATGACTAAGTATCAAGAATAATACTTAGATCATTAAACCCTCTTTCTTTATGATTAGTTGACTCAAGTTTTTATTTCCATCAAATGGGGGAGATTGTTGGAAATAATGATCCAGAACACTAATATCCGGATTAGGTTTGAAGTAAACAAAACCTAAGTGTAAGACTTATTCGGATAATCCAAAAAAAAACTGAAGATATCATTCGAAAAATTAAGACAATTACCAAGTCCTAAACAAGGCACCTAAGTCAAGACAAGTACCTAAGCATAAAAGGAAAGATCCAGTTAAAGTTTGGACAGGAAACAGACTATTAACTGTCAAGACTAGCCTCCGAAAAAACTAATTTAAGCTACATCAAAAGAAGGCAGATCCGGAGGTATAGAGTCTGAAGATATCCGGAAGACTCCTATATCAGTCAAAAAGAAAAGTTTCAAATATAACTTTCCCTCCACCTTTTTGGTCTATGAAGTCAAAGATCCTTTCCCCAAGATAAAGACAAAATGACAGCTTGTATATTTCAGAGAAAGGATGAAAGGACAGACATCGGATAGAAAAAGCTAACTACCTTTTTATCCTAGACCAATAAGGAGGCGCGTAGAGCTCACATAAAAAAGCAGCTGGTATAAAAGTTGGTGCATCATAAAATGCCAATGAAAATGATCACTGACAACTTTTCAGCCTCAATCCTAAGACTTTAAACGGGTTAAATTACAGTCTAATAGATTGATCAACAGCCCTAAAAGCACCAACCATAACCTGATCAAGGGTGAAGATTTATTTCAAGTTCAACAACCCACAACTGCTGCATTTATGATCGAAGCCTATAAAAGGAGCTCTTCACCATTTGAGAAACTAACTAGTTGATTTACAAAAAGCAAGTAACAAAGAATACTCATTCAATCAGTTGATATAATCTTTCCAAGAACCCTTTGATTCAAAATCTATTTTAAGGATTCCTAAGTAAGCTATAAACTTACGGAACTCCAAACCAAACCTTTGATAGAAACCAAAGTGTAAGATCCCTAACCTGGGTGAGTTGTGAGATTGGGATACAACTTAAAGTTGGTGCTTTAAGCGAGAACTCCTTGTAGGACTCAGCTTAGATTCAGGGTAGAAGGCTAAGTGGTATATCCTACAAAAGACTCAAAGGACTCAGCTAGGAGTTGGTGCTTCTAGTGGTATATCCTACATCCAAAAGGGGTTACCATCCAGAGATAAATTGTAAGGCTTGATTCCTACCAGTTGGAAAGGAATTCACTAGTGGGAAAGCTCGGAGGAAGGAAACTCCGGGGACTGGAGTAGGCGGGGCCGAACCAGGATAAAAGCCTTCTGTGTTTGATTTCTTTAACTTTCATTTATTACATTATATTGTTATAACTGCATCATCCGAATCATATTCAAACACGCTACACTAAGACTTTTTAAAGTTTTTATATTCCGGGAAAAAGGGCCATTCACCCCCCTCTGACCCCATAAAGACCCTTATAGGGACCTACAATATTATCCGCTTGATAATTAGTAATGTACACTTATCATGATAATATCAATCTTATAATAACTAGACACATAGAATCTACTTTTAGGAATGAAGAAACTAGAAATTGGAAAAAATTCACGAATAAATTGATTATTTTCTATATCGGTACATATGTCTCTCGTGATAATTGTCGGAAGTTCACAAAGATACTTCGGTCCTTGCTCATATTGAATGTTGCACTTGAGTCAATTCCCAAGGAATAAGATTCCATCAGCAACATAGAGCTTGATATGAAAGCATATAATTCACATTAGAATTTAATACTTCTACTAGTGTAGATTCCATGTACCATAACATAGTTCCTTTTATTATGGCAATTTTAGTAAATCACCTCTGTGATGTTGACTATCTATTGCCTTTCGACCTCTTAATTTATGTTCGTATGGTCAAGACCCATTTTCCTTGTTCTTTTAGCTTTACATAGATGCTTCACACCAACCAAAAGTCCTCAGGACACTTCCTTTTTAAGTTGTCTATATGCCAAATGCATTTAAGACAAAATTTAGCTGGTATAGGACAACATTCTTCCAGATCCAAAGAGCTGGTGACATCGTCAAAAGAAGCTAATCTATAAAAAATGAGTTAGATGCATCATATATGCTCCCACTCAAAGCAAAGAACAAATCACCAATTTGAACTTTTTTTCATATTGGTAATAAAAAAATACATGTCTCACATACATGTAATCCCTCAGCAATATAATCCTTAATAGTGCTTAGAAAAATGATTTGGGTCAGTGAACTCTTCCTCCCCATGTAAGAAACATATTCTTGTCATTCAGGAATTTGTTGGTGTTGCTTTCTTTGAACTCATACACAATAGTTCCCAATGCATAAAACGACTGTGTTCATCGGCACAAACCCAATTTATAAATTCCAAATTTACTAATAATTACCGTTAAGTTTTTAAGTCTGCTACAAATACTTTTGAAGTAGTAACCATTACTGATCTTCTTTATCAGTAATGGTGAGACTAAACACGAATTTAAGGATTTAGGTCAATTATTATGAGCAATTATATGTTAATTACTATTCACTTAAGAATAAACTATCCCAGAAATATAAGCACTAACCTTAGTTTCTAAAGAATTACGTATACCCAATCATCAACCAGGTGATAACACTCATATTTACTCAGTTCATTCCGCCATTTAATAGTTATTATATGTGTTTGATTGTTTATCATATAGTTCTCTTTAACTATAAGGTATATATTTAAATGCACTTTAGACCTATTACCTTAAATTAGTTCACTTAACTAAATGCATTTAAAAATATGTATTGAACAATTTATCATACATTATTATTGAAACTATTTGGCATTTAAATAGGGCACTCTAGTCCTAAAAGTTTTATTATGGTTTATATAATTTATTTAAATTATTTAAAATTTCTTTAAAACAAAAATAAAGAACAAAATTTGATAAAAAATTATATAAACCATATAAATTTAAATAAATAAAACATAATCCCAAAATATATCCAATAAATATCATACAAAATTCTTGTCCAAAGAAACATAACAAACAAAAACATGGAGATGATGCTAAACAAATAACAGTCTTATACTGTTAACCACCACATAATGTACTCTACGTGTGTAAATATATTTATATGCCTTTTTAGAAGTGAGACAGACACGTAGTATCTCAAATCTAAAAAATAAATATCATTCTCAATGACATTACTCCTTTTGAATTACCCTTAGACCAGCTCAATAGGTCGATGTTTATTCCTATAATCGAATAAAATAGTAATTAATTAAATAACATATTAAAGAACTAATTATTCCCTAATAAATGTATGAATAAAAATTCAAACAAATTGAATGATAAGTTGTATAAATTTTTGTAGCTAGAAAATTATACATTCAAAAATGCTTTCCAATAAAGCAATTATTACACACTTATTGTATTTATATATGCAATAAATACATGATTCATAAAGCATTCGTATTTAATGTACAATTACATTATGAAGAACCTATTTTTCTCAAACTTTTCATCATATGCGTGACCCTTTACCTCTGAAAAGGTGTCTTTGGTGACGTGGGGTTTGCACCATTTTGACCATCTACAACATATGTAATAAGTTAATTTCAATAATTGCACAAATTATTAACTTAAATATAATACAAAAATATATTATTTATAGATTTATATTACATAGATATAAATTATATAGTTATCACACAAACAATGAACTCAAAATATATTACAAATAAATATATTTATACCGATAGATATAAAATACGTTAACTATTTATAAATAATTGACTATATTAAATATATGATAAAAATATATTTAATATCAAATCTATATTACTTAAATATAAATTTGACAATAATTATCACAAAGCTAATTAATAACTCACATATATATTACCAAAATATATTTATTAAATTATACAACTAAAGTATAATCATAGTCAACATACAATAATAATTAACTTAGGGAATTTATTGGTATTTTTCAAATAAAATAAATATATGTAACTTATACATAATTATGTGAATTTAATTTTTTAAATTAATCAATAAATGAAAATTTTCAGAAAGATTCACCATTAGGTCCTAAAAACAATTTCTAACATATTAGAAATTTTTATAAAACTCAGAAATTAATTTCTATAATTTTTATGAACTTATTTACACAAGATAAATCAAATACTCACTTTTATGTACCTCAAAAATTTCTGAAAAAATTATCATTAAATCCAAAAAATATGAAAAAAATTGGGGTAAAAAACATTTCGCAGCAAAACGATATTGTTAAAGGCCTTAAAACATAAAAGTATATATTGGACCATTAGGGACGCACCGTGTGGCTTTCTAATGACCAATCCAATTTGACTTTTGACTGACATATGGCAGTCAACCATTGACCAGTCAACCTCAAAGGTTAAATCAATGCCACATCTGATCCCACGTGACATTGACCACAGTCAACACCAAACTATGCCAAGTGAAGGAAGATAAGGATAAAGAAACTTCTGGCGACAGTTTCATTAAGTGTCTCAATAGAACACTTTTAGCATCTATCATCTTGTTTTTTTAGTTGTGGCAACACTTTCAAAGCGTTGCCACAACTGCTTCACAAACCGTCACCACAGTTCATGAATCATCGCAACGATTGTCAAAAAAAAATGGTCGTGACTTTTGTTTTGCGACGGAATCTGCACCGGACACAGAATCCCTTACAGAATGCAGAAAATCAACTTCCATTTTTCAAAATGTTTCGAAAATAATTTCGGCCTCTGACTCGACCCCTCCTTAGGTTTTTGGACATCCCGAGTCCAATGGTGATGCCCGTTTTACGAAATAACGAACTAAAATTCATCATTTACGCAAAATGATGCTTAAACTCAAACTTTTTAGTAGAAAAGCAATGTTTTTCGCACCGATAATAACCAAAATTCAAATGGTCATTTTATGGACAAAAATACTGTCAAAACAGTATACACTCTGTCCAAAATCATGAAGTAACAACCAAATCCAACCCGAACTATCAATGTTCCACCAAAATCATATTTACCCGTGAAACAGACTCAAATTTCATGAAAATGAATTCTCAAACATAGAATTCATGACAATCAGAATAAGAAGAAGAACAACACATCATATAATCATAAATAACACATAAAAGCATTGACCAAATACCCGCTCGAATACCAATGACCAAAATCATAAAGAAACGGATTTAAATACTTACCTTTTTCCGTGCCGGAGATCGAAGAAAGCTGCAATAACACCGTTCGTATGCAAAGTCGTTGACTAATCCATGGTATGTCGGGATTAAGTCGTTGTTTTCACGACTTCTTCAGAATTCGGTGAAGAATGATAATGCAAAGTGAGAATTAGGAAAAAAAAAATGAAAACCATTTTTCATTCATGTTGTAACCTGTATGCACGTCCTATCTTACATAGGAGAGGAGAATTTGATCAATTGCAATTTAATCCCTGGATTTGTAATTAAATTATTGAAATTTAATAACCTTTTAATTAAGTTTTTAGATTTATTTAATTTTTTAATTGGATCTAATTACTTAAATTAAATAGAGTTCTTTGATCTAATTAATCCGCTCACGAGTATATTGAGTATTTCCAACATAGCTTTTTAAGTATTTTTTATTGTGGTATTTTTTTTTCTCATTCTTATTCCAATGGATCAAAAATATCTAATAAATTATTTTATATTTCAAAAATAATAAATATTAGTTCGCTTGTTTCAAAATATATTTTCAATTTTTTAATATAATATTTTAATTAAATCCATCATATTATTATATTTTTTAAAAAGATCAATAATCAATAAAATTGATATGCAGTTTTAAATAATTTCTTGTGAAAAATCGACTTTAAAAAATATTCTTGATAACCAAATTTTTAAATAATAAAATTATAATAAAAAATATATATATACTAAATTTTAATTATTTTTTTAATTATTAATAAAATATAAATTTTATTGATAAAATTTTTTTAAAATAATTTTAATATAAGAGCCCTGTTCCATTTTTTTTATCTCAAATTTACCCGAGACAGCCTGTTATACAATAATTAGTGAGAGAAAATTTATGTAAGTCAACAAGTGAATAATAAACATTTTGAACTTATTTGTCAACTTGTTTGACTTTCAGTAAATAATGCATATGAAATTGTTCTCCTGACAACAACTAAAAAATATTGGCAGTTGATAAATTTTAAGAAAGGCATCTAGATCTATAGATGGAGTCACGGAGATAATAGCCTCTAATATTTATTCTAAGAAAATTTATAGCGTTTATTTATAAGGATTGATTTAAATGATACTAGTACCTTTTAAATAAAATTTTAAATTTAAGTTTCAGTGAATGTAAAATTTTTTTATTAAATGACTTATTCATCACAGTTAAATGCACGATCTAGGTCAAATTATAAATATAAATTAATCAAAACTCTAAGCATATGAAAAAAATAGGAAAATTTATAGTGTTTTAAAAATGGTACTACAAGATTTAATAATAGCCACGTTTTAAAAATTATTAGTGTTTTAAAAATTCTAAGATAATAGCCCTGTTTTATTTTATTTTTTTGTTTCCGTATGACTGTTTTGTTTTCAATTAATAATACCTGAGTCTAATTAGTTTCTTTTAGTGTAGGCGTCAACTTAGTTAGAATCCTCATCCTTTAGAGTGTTTCAGCGCCATAAATGTATTAAAAACATTAATATCATTTCTATAAGAACAGAAGTGCAATAAATTAGCATGTCACGATGGTGCAAAGAGGCCACAATCTCTACAATGCTTTTGTTATAACTATATTCAATAGGGCTAATATATCGGAACCCTTCTATAGTTGTCCTTAAATGTACATTTTTTTCCATGAACTTTTAAAAGTTCCACGTAATCCCCTGAATTTGTTTAAAGTGCACTTCATAACCCTCTAAATGTCCCGTGTTAGCTTATGATTGAAGAGATAAAATCAAGAAAATGATATCTTTAAAAAGTCAAACCAACCAAAACATGTGCCTTTCAGGCAAGTATTTAAAAAGCGCTAGGCCCTAGTCGGGCGGAAGGGGCTTCGAACGCCTAGGTGGGGCATGGGCGGGGCCTAGGCGGCGCCTAGACGGATTTGTAAATTTTTTATAATTTAATACATAAAAGTATAAATTCAACTAAAAAATTAATTATAATACAATAACATTTAAAAAAATATATAATTTAGTATATGAAAATATAAGTCTTAGTTAATTTTTACATAAAAATACATCAACATTAAAATCAATTCCTTAAAAACAAATATCATCACTAATTTTTTTGTGGTTTATAACGTACTATTTCTCGGTTTGATATTCAAAATGAAAATTGTATGGTGTTAATATTTTGTTGTACATTAGTTTTACAAACCGTGCTACATTTTTTTAATTGAAAAAATTAAACTATAATTATTATAGGTATCAGTATCTTAAACATTAGGGAAAAAATCGGACTAGACAGGGCCTAAGTGGAAAAAATCGGACTAGGCGGTGCCTAGGCAGAAAAAATCAGACTAGGCGGTGCCTAGGTGGCAATATGTCGGTCCAGCGCCTGATAGCGCCCGAGGAATGAAAAGTCGGGCGGTGAGCGTTAAAATAGCGCCTAGGCGAAGCTAGGCGGGGAGTTCTAATCAGGAGGGAAACTGAGGCATTTTTTCCAAGTTAAAGGGGATAATTAAAACTTTTAAAAGTTCAGGAGCTAAATGAATGTTTAGGAACAATTATAAAGGGCCTCGATGTATTAGGTACATCAGCCATGTTGGATGAAAACACGCATTCTACGTTTATGATGTGTGTCTTGAGCCATATAACTTTTCACACTTATGATGGGATTCCACGCATGGAACAGGAATGTCTAAACGAATTTACTGTCGTGTATTCTCCATCTTGAATGCAGATGTTCCTTATTTAGGCCAAATACATGGGAATCCTAGTATAGTTATTCCTGAATTCCCATTCCCCTGAGCTTTTAAATGTTTCACGTAACCTCTTGAATTTGTTTTAAGCGTACATAATAACCTTTGAATGTCGCATATTAGCTTTTAGTTGAAAATAAAAAAATCGGGATATTGACATCTTTTAAAAGTCAAACAAATTAAAAGATGAAATGTGGCTTTCAGGGGCATGCATTTTTTCCAAGTTCAAGGCGGTTATTGAAACTTTTGAAGGTTCAAGGGTAAATGAGCGTTTAACAGCAACTATAAGGGAGTTTTGATGTATTAGATCTTAAAAAATTTTAAAAAGTTAAACCAGCAAAAAAATGACACGTGACTTTCAAAGGCAAATTAGTGCATTTTTTTCAAGTTGATGGAGTAATTGAAACTTTTTAAAATTTAAGGATAAATGAATGTTTAGGTACAATTATAAAGGGTCTAGATATATTAGACCTTAAAAAGCTCAATCAAATATAGAAGATTTTATGCATTTGTAAGGCTATTAATGAAAACATCACATAAATTACATATGATGATTTGAAAATTAATAAATACTTCCTCCCTTTTTAAATAAGTTTCAATTTTGGATGAGAAAAGTTCTTTTAAATAAGTCTCACTTTTTAGATTACAATACATTTATACTCATCTCTTTTCCCTTTTACTCTTATTTACTCATTTATTATAAAAAGTGAGAAAAAAAGAAGAATGAGCTTTAAGAGTACAATGGTACTTTTATTGCTCTATTTAATGTAGCATTAGTACGTAAGAAAGTGACAAAAATAACACTTATTTAAAAAGGAAGGGAGTAAATAATTAAATGAAGACAATACTAGTCTTAAACATATGGAACAGCCAGTAGAGGTCGAGCCTTGGCCAGTGTCAAACCAAAACAATCACTCATATCCAATTCACTTGGTTTGATGCCGTTTGCTAACTTCCAATCAAATGAGTGAATTAGAGAAGCCAACATCAGATGCAACATTCGATGAGCTAATGGCAAACCGGGGCAAATCCTTCTCCCAGCTCCAAACGGTATTAGCTCAAAATGTCTCCCCTTTACGTCAATTTCGCTGTACAAAAATCTTTCTGGCTCAAACTTATCTGGATTATTCCATAACCTTCCATCTCGTCCCATTGCCCATACATTCACAAGTATCTGTGCATTTTTCGGTATCTTGAATCCACCTATTTCTACTTCATATTCGGCTTTATGTGGCACCAAGAATGGGCTAGCTGGATGTAGTCTAAATATTTCTTTAACGGTCGCTTGTAGATAAGGTAACCTGCGAATATCACATTCTTGAATGTCTCCTTCGACTGTCTTGAGCTCGTTTTTGAGTTTTGAAAGCTTTTCAGGATAACGAAGCAACTCTGCCATCCCCCATACTAACGATTCTGTAGTTGTGTCGGTTCCAGCAACGAAAAGATCCTACGAAAAATTGTGACAAGTTGTAGTGTTAGTCTGAAGTAAGGCTTTGTTCTTTTCAACTTACAGTTCAATCAACTTCAGTTCAGTATAATTCAATTCAATTCCAGTTCATTCTCACTCCTCAATATTTAGTTTCAATATTAAATTTCAATTTTTACAGTAAATCAATATTATTAATTACAATCAATAATCATGAACAATAAATAATAAAAATAACTAATATTAATATTAATAATATTTTAAAATTATTAATTATTATATTTTGTAATTAATAATTTTTTTATAATAGATAAATAAATAAAAATAAAATTATATTTCACTTATATTCATAATAATGATTATAATATAACAAAATTGAAAAAATCTCAAAATAATATTTATAATAAAATAAAATACAATAATAATAATAATTTTAATTGTAATTCTATGTATTATTATTATTATAAATAATTAATAATTATTAATAAATTTATTATAATATATAGTATAATATATATTAATATTTTAAAGTATTATTATTTATATTATTAATTATTTTTATTTTTAATATTATTCAAGTTATATAATTGAATTTAGTTTAATACTTTTATTCATAAGTTGAAAAGAAGAGAGCCTGATAAGCCTAAAATGCTAAACTAAACTTACCACTAGCAAATGCTTTATGTCAATTAGGTTCAACCCGGAGTTACTTTCTTCATGACAAATTCGAAGAAGTGAATCAAGTACATCATGTGTCTTCTGAACTTGCATAGATGAAGACTTTAGTTGCGATCTCTCTGCAATGATACTATCAAATATCTCAAACCACCTTCTATAACAATGGTTTGTTCTTCGGCGAATACCTTGGGGATCAAATAACTAAAGTATGGGAAAATAATCCACAAGGTTTGGCCTTCCCAATTCTTTTGCGATGATTTCAGCTGCAACATGAAACTCAATAGATACATTAGAACTATTATAGCTAGCAAAATCAAAGGAGAAGAAGGTGTTTGACATAACGTTCAAGACAGTTGTGAAGGCAGCTCGACCGATATCAATAGCTTCACGATTCTTGCATTTCTCACTTGCGAACACTAAAAGCTCTTGCACTTTTTTATGGCGAAGATCTTGACTTTCTTCAAATTTTCGTAAGGCGGTTATTGAAACTTTTGAAGGTTCAAGGGTAAATGAGCGTTTAGCAGCAACTATAAAGGGGTCTTGATGTATTATGTCTTAAAAAATTTTAAAGTCAAACCAATCAAAAGATGACACGTAGCTTTCAAAGACAAACTAATGCATTTTTTCTAAATTAATGAGGTAATTGAAACTTTTTAAAATTTAGGAATAAATGAGCGTTTACATAACCATACGGGGTTTTATATATTATGCCTTAAAAAGCTCAATCAAATATAGAAGATTTTATGCATTTGTAAGGCTATTAATGAAAACACGGCATAAATTACATATAATGATATAAAAATTAATAAATACTTCTTTTTTAAATAAATTTTAATTTTAGATGAGAAAAATTCTTTTAAATAAATGTCACTTTATAGATTACCATACATTTATACGCTACCCTTTTCCCTTTTGCCCTTATTTACTCATTTATTATAAAAAGTGAAAAAAGGAAGAATGAGCTTTAAGAGTACAATAGTACTTTTATTGCTTTCTTTAATGTAGCATTAGTACGTGAGAAAGTAACAAAAGTAACACTTATTTAAAAAGGGAGGGAGTAATCAATTAAACAAAGACAATACTAGTCTTAAACATATGGAACAACCAGCAGAGGTCGAGCCTTGGCCAGTGCCAAACCAAAACATTCACTCATATCCAATTCACTTGGTTTGATGCCGTTTGCTAACTTCCAATCAAATGAGTGAATTAGAGAAGCCAACATCAGATGCAACATTCTATGAGCTAATGGCAAACCAGGGCAAATCCTTCTCCCAGCTCCAAACGGTATTAGCTCAAAATGTCTCCCCTTTACGTCAATTTCGCTGTACAAAAATCTTTCTGGCTCAAACTTATCTGGATTATTCCATAACCTTCCATCTCGTCCCATTGCCCATACATTCACAAGTATCTGTGCATTTTTCGGTATCTTGAATCCGCCTATTTCTACTTCATATTCGGCTTTATGTGGCACCAAGAATGGGACAGCTGGATGTAGTCTAAATATTTCTTTAACGGTCGCTTGTAGATAAGGTAACCTGCGAATATCACATTCTTGAATGTCTCCTTCGACTGTCTTGAGCTCGTTTTTGAGTTTTGAAAGCTTTTCAGGATAACGAAGCAACTCTGCCATCCCCCATACTAACGATTCTGTAGTTGTGTCAGTTCCAGCAACGAAAAGATCCTACGAAAAATTGTGACAAGTTGTAGTGGTAGTCTGAAGTAAGGCTTTGTTCTTTTCAATTTCAGTTCAATATAATTCAATTCAGTTCAGTTTATTCTCACTCAATATTTAGTTTCAATATTAAATTTCAATTTTTACAGTAAATCAATATTATTAATTACAATCAATAATCATGAACAATAAATAATAAAAATAACTAAGATTAATATTAATAATATTTTAAAATTATTAATTATTATATTTTGTAATTAATATTTTTTATAACAGATATATAAATAAAAATAAAATTATATTTCACATATATTCATAATAATGATTATAATAATAATAAAATTGAAAAAAATCTCCAAATAATATTTATAATAAAATAAAATACAATAATAATAATAATTTTTAATTGTAATTCTATGTATTATTATTATTATTATGAATAATTAATAATTATTAATAAATTTATTATAATATATAGTATAATATATATTAATATTTTAAAGTATTATTATTTATATTATTAATTATTTTTATTTTTAATATTATTCAATTTATATAATTGAATTTAGTTTAATACTATTACTCATAATTTGAAAAGAAGGCCTGATAAGCCTAAAATGCTAAACTAAACTTACCACTAGCAAATGCTTTATGTCAATTAGGTTCAACCCGGAGTTACTTTCTTCATGACAAATTCGGAGAAGCGAATCGAGTACATCATGTGTCTCCTGAACTTGCATAGATGAAGACTTTAGTTGGGATCTCTCTACGATGATTCTGTCAAATATCTCAAACAACCTTCTATAACAATGGTATGTTCTTCGGCGAATACCTTGGGGATCAAATAACTGAAGTATGGGAAAATAATCCGCAAGGTTTGGCCTTCCCAATTCTTTCGCGATGATTTCAGCTGCAACATGAAACTCAATAGATACATTAGAACTATTATAGCTTGCAAAATCAAAGGAGAAGAAGGTGTTTGACATAACGTTCAAGACAGTTGTGAAGGCAGCTCGACCGATATCAATAGCTTCACCGTTCTTGCATTTCTCACTTGCGAACACTAAAAGCTCTTGCACTTTTTTATGGCGAAGATCTTGGCTTTCTTCAAATTTTCGTAAGGCGAACAATTCTTCGACCATGACTTTTCTGAGGCTCCTCCACTTATCTAGAGTCGGCAAAAAACCTACCGAGAACTTGTGGTGGTCATGTGAGCGAGCAGCATCAGGGATGGTTCGGCCAGATAAGGCTTGATCATGTTTTTGTAAGACTTCTTTGGCGAATTCGGGGGAAGATATGACTATAGTTGTTATGCTTCCTAATTTGAGGGTCATTAACGGTCCGTATGTTTTAGAGAGATTAGTGAGAGAACGGTGAGGATTGTCGCCCATTTCTAATATGTTTCCGATGACCGGAAAAGGCCTCGGACCTGGTGGAAGTGGAATGGAATTCTTGCCAAGGATTTTGGATTTGAAAACAAGGATGAATATTGGACATATCAAGGAGAGTAGTAGTAGCAAAATAGAATAATCCATAATAGCCTCTCTAGTCTCTTCAACCATTGGATAGAAGGTAGCAATGAATTGTTGACGAAAACAAATACTCAAGGATAAGGTAGCAAAAGGTCATTTAACTTGATTAATAAATTAATTAATGGCCACAAATAGATCTGATCTTATCTTTTGGAGTCCCGAATAAAAAAATAAAATAGAGGTATTTATAGACGAAAATAATTTTAGAAATTTTTATCAATAAAATTTATATTGTATTAATAAGTAATAAAAAAATTTATTAAAATTTGGTATATACATAATTTTTTCAATTATAATATTATCCTTTGAAATTTTGATTATCTTAATATTTTTTGAAGTAAATTTTAATTAATTTTTCATACGAAATTATTCACATTCTCGGATTTATTGATTGTTGATATTTTTTAAAGATATAATAATACAATAAATTTAATTAAAATACGGTATTAGAAACTCAAAAATATATATTGGAACAATCAAATAAATATTGTTGTTTTTGAAATACATAACTACCTATCACATTTTTTGATCCATTGGAACACAAAAGAAGAAAAATAATACCATAATGAAAAAATACTTAAAAAATTAATATTAAATCATTAAAACTTCTTGCCAATTCGTTTTGAATATGAGACTTGTGAGATAAAACTAATAAAATATAATTAAAGACTATCTAAATATTAATTAATAAATTATATCTAAATGTTAAGATAGTTACGGTTAAATAAAGATGCTTTTATATAAATAAACTACTTACATGTATTTTTTATTTTTGTATTAAAAACTTTATAAGATTGAAAATAAAAAAGATGTGTTTTAAAGTATTGTAAAAAAATTATCTATATTATGGAAGGAACAATTTTGCAAGGAAGAAGGAGATTTTAAAAAAGGATTCCTCAAGAATTAAGCCCAGGCGCTCTTCTAAAATGGCTCACTAGAGTCCATAATGCTGGAGCAAACGTTGATTATGTTATCATTTCTTAACTACGTTTATATATAACGTTTTTTATACTCATACTATATTCAAATTAATATTTAGGGCCCTGAGTGGTCGCTATACTTGCTCCTCTTAATGACCGGCCCCAATTAACTATATGCCTTCTATCAATAAACACAGCCACATAATTTTACTTGTTTTGTACAAATTATATGAAATAAATAATAGATATTTTCTTACTATTTCTAACTTATATTATCTTTCGGATTATATAGCATACATAAATTATAATGAAATTGACATAGGTAAAATATTAGGAAGCATTATTAAGATAAACTCAATCTGCAATTTATGTTTTAAGGTAGCTTTTTGAATGAAAGTTGAGCATCTGAGAATGATTGGGAACGGACATTCCATACAAAAACTGAGCTCAATATTGTTATTACAGAAATAAAAATGTCACGAACAAGCCATACCTATGCCAAGTGAACCCAAACATAATATGGCCACATAAATCATGTAAAAAAGTAAAAAAAGACAACAAAAAAAAAGGATGGAATTGAAATCCCTTCATTTGTAGATCGTCTAATCCATCAATAGCATCCTCAATTTGTCCCCAAAATCATACTGCCTCTCTGAACTTTGAAAGTGTTCCCGCAGCTACCTCAACTTTTAAAAAGTGCGCTATTTAACTACCGCGGTCCTGCGTGGCATCCGTTGAAAATCTGTTAGCGTGTTGACTTTTTCTGGAGAAAATCTTAAATTTTCCCGGAAAATGTCGATTTTTCCCTTGAATTTTCTGGATATAATTTCCCCAATCTTCATAACTTGGTTTCGACCTATAAATATTTGTTGATCAGTTTTTAATTTCAAGGGATTAATTACAGAACAAATCTCCAAATGAATCTCAATAAATGAAACAAAGCTTTGAAAATTACAATAAAAATAAAGATAAGTGAAGTAAGAGAACGAGGAGAGAGACAGGGGAAAATAATAAAAATTAAAATCATTTTCTTATGTTATTCTGTTAAATAAAGAAAAAGAAGAAATTTTATTTGACTTTTTTTAAAAATCATGCAGTAGTAATAAGTGTAGTTCACACATAAAGTCGTGAGTGGTTAAGGGGAGAGAAGGTGATTGTATGGTGCATTTTTTGAAAGTTGAGATAATTGCAGTGACACCTCTAAAATTCAGGGAGGCAGCAGAATTTTAAAGATGATTGGAGGATATTGTTGATACATTAAACTTTATAGACTAATGAAATGTCAAATATGGCCATGATTCGCTAGAGCATTTGCAATTTGATTTACTTCTCTATAAATAAAATACCACCACTTGCATCAAACGCAAATTTTTATGACAATTAACTAATCTGAATGAATAGCTTAGGGAATTGAACGACACCGAAACTTAAAAAGACTAACAACACACTAACAAAATATTATTATTCCATGAGCGATGATAAACTCGTATCTTTTAGGGTTGACGCGAGTCTTTGTAGACCCTTGCAATTGTTGTGTTTCACCATGTTGTTCATGCATGCACCATATTTTCATGTGTATCAAGAATTGGATTAATTAGTTTCATCTTCTTAAACTCCAAGTTAAAGATTGCTCCCACTAGCCTCTTTGGGCATGTGTTCCTTCTCTAAAAATAGAGCATGCTTGGAAACAGAAACTTTTTGTTATTCAAGACTGTAAACCATGTATTCAATAGTCTCTACCAAAACTTAGCTTTTAGCTTATCTGATATTGTCCTTTTAATGTAGGCATGACAACTTTAAAGTCACGGTATGTGCAAAAGGGACGAAAATTATTAGAAAGGAAATTATACAGAAATCAAGGATCAGATTGCATCATCTCTTCCCAATCTGCAAACGTGATTTTAGGGCCTTAATATAGAAACAGTCTTTATTTATATTTATTCCTAGTTATTGCATTCCATATGTAGAGATTATTTTCCTTGGACAATCGTGTAAATCACACTATATAAATCTCTGCAAACTGAAGAAATAAAACAGAGCAAAAAAACACATTTCCTCAATACAAATATTTGTCTCAATATCATTCAAGATTCTTTAAAGTTTGAAATTGGTAAAGTTGTACATTTTAGTCAATTTCAACCATCCACTAAATTTTAATGGTTCAGATTGAGCTTTAGTAGTTTGTGGGGTCCACAATGAAATTAAATCTAAACCATTAAAACCCAGTGGAATGTTGAGATTAATTGAAATGTACAACTTTACCAATTCCAAACTTTAGAGAATCCAAATCCATAAAATTACATCAACTTTTATACATTATCAAATGAGTCGGTGTATAATGAAAAAATAGAATTATAGAGAAAATATTGCATAAACCAGTCTAAAATAAATTATATCCATTTTTTTAAAATAGACATTCTAGCTATTTTTTAAATATTTTTTTATTTATTATTATTAAATTTTTAGAAATTATTAAATTATTTTTTCAATTATACCCTTGTTTATTCTATTATTATTATTAATTATAATAAAGTAAAAATTAAATATTAAATAAAAAATGACGATGGAGGGGTGTTAAAAAAATGAAAATGGAAGTCACTTTCAGTTTCAAATATTCTGACTGATCGGTACTGATCGTGTTGCAGCGACTCCAAATTGCAATTTCTTTGGCCGATCTTTTATAAGGTTGATCCTGCTGATGTTGAACGCCAAAGTGGCTTGTTTGGGGAAGCTGTGGATAAACTTGAAGCTCAGTTTACTGGTGATGTTGAGAAAGTGAGGAGTTGGAGATCAGCTTTATGTAAAGCTTCCAAGTTATCTGGTTTTCCTTTGGATGCTAATGGGTAAGCAGTTTCCCTCTTTTACTTCGTAGTTTTTGTAGCCATAACTTTATATTCACTGTCCTAATTGTATGAATCGCTAAGATTTTAATTTCGTAGCTAACTCTAAGGCCCTATTCTTTTGGACTGCAATTTCATGAATTGAATTGAACTGAAGTGTTGGATGAGTTGAACTAATAAGTGAGCTGAACTGAACTTATTTCAGTGTAAATTCATAACTACGCATAGCTAAGCTGAACTAAACTGAAGTGGTCTGAATTGAACTGAACTGAACTGAATTGTAGTCCAAGAGAACAAGGCCTAGATTTAGGATAAATTGTTGAGGTTTTGATTTCGTATTTATGTTTTTTGATTGTTAATGAAGTCACACTTGCCTCTTATATGATGAAATTTGGTATGGAATGATGATGTGAGTAGTCAAGATTATAAATTCACTGCCCAAGTTTTAGCAATTTGCATGATAATTTGGTTTCTTATATGTGGCTTTTAATTCTATTAAGTTTACTTGACCTTTAACTATGGATTACAACCAAAAATTAAGGCGGAGTTTGGTATGCGGAATGCCTATTTTGTGGAATAGAATAGAATTGAATGGAAAGATGTCAAATATGATACATTATTTGTTCAGAATCTGTCATCTGGTGGAATAGCTATTCCTTGTTATTATGCATTTTATGGAATAGCTATTCCTTCATTTCAGATAGGTTAGCTATTCCATGAGATGTATAATAACTAGGAATAGCTACTCTACGATCTACCATATCTGACATCTTTCCATTCATTTCTATACTATTCCATGGAATAGGCATTCCTGGAACCAAACAAGCCCTAACTGTTGCATGATTCTTAGTCTACTTCTCCTTGGCAATAGACATCTCTTAACAATATTATATTTTTAGAGATGAAGCTAAATTTATTCAAACTATCGTCGAAAACGTCTCGATGAAGTTGAACCGCACATTATTGCATGTTGCTGAACACCCGGTCGGATTAGAAAATCATGTAAAAGAGGTGATTTCTATGTTACGCATTGGATTCAAAGATGTGCGGATGGTTGGGATATGTGGAACTGGTGGAATAGGCAAGACAACTATTGCAAAAGCCATTTACAACCGAATCGCCAATCATTTTGAAGGAAAATGCTTCCTTGAAAACGTTGGAAAAACATCAGAGCAACATATTGTTCAACTACAAGAAACCATGCTGTTCGAGGTATTAGGCGACAAAAATATATTTGTGGGGAACTTTTCTCGAGGAATTAATTGCATAAAGGAGAGACTATGCAAGAAAAGGGTTCTTATCGTAATTGATGACGTGGATAGCGTGGACCAAGTGAGAAAATTAGCAGCAGTGAATTGGTTTGGTTCGGGAAGTAGAATCATTATTACAACTCGAGACGAACATTTACTTGTTTTTCATGATGTGAAAAGTGTGCATAGAATTAAGGAATTATGTGCCCGTGATGCTCTCGTTCTTTTTAGTTGGAATGCATTTAAAAGTTCGCAGCCTCCAGAGGATTATCTGAAGCTTTCGGTAGATGTAGTGACTTACGCTAACGGTCTGCCATTAGCTCTTGTAGTGCTGGGCTCGTTTTTGTGTGGAAGAACGGTGCCTGAATGGGAAAGTGAAATAGCAAAGCTCGAAAGAAACCCGAAAAGGGAGATCTATAAAATACTCAAAATAAGCTATGATGGCCTTGACAATAATGAGAAGGCAATTTTCCTTGACATTGCGTGTTTTTTCAAAGGCATGGAAAAAGATGTCATCGTGAAAATTCTTGATCCGTGTGATTTCAACCCGGTTATTGGGTTACAAGTTCTTGTCGAGAAGAACTTGATATATGTAGAAAACAACAAGATACAAATGCATGCTTTACTACAGTCAATGGGCAAGCACGTCGTATTCCAGAAATCTCCCAAACCGAAAAACCGCAGCAGATTGTGGTTTCATGAAGATGTTTGTGAGGTCCTAACAGGAAATATGGTAAGATTTCTTTTAGTTTTGGTCCTTTTGGAAATGAACTATTAGAACATATTTATCATTGAAATAATTATTATGTTTTTCGGGTCTTAGGGAACTGATGACATTGAAGGTATATTACTAGACCTTCCTAAATTCGAAGAGATTTGGTTATGTGCCGAAGCATTTGTGAAAATGCAAAGACTTCGAATATTATTGATACGAAATGCTCATATTATCGGTGGTCCTATCGATCTCCCTAATGAATTAAGGTGGCTTGAATGGCCTTCATGCCCTTTGTTGTCCATGCCGTCTGGTTTTTGTGCGAGAAAACTCGTTGGGCTTAATATGCATCATAGCGCCATCACACACTTCGGTGTTGAATTCAAGGTTGTACCCTTCTTCCATAATTTATAGGCAAAAAGACCTTTTTGACTCTTGTGGTACGATTAGTTCGTCCATTTGGTCTCAGGTATACATGTTACCCATTTAGACCATGCTATGTTACCTTTTTGGTCCATTTAGTACTTATTACGGGATATTTTGGTAAAATAGTTTCTACCACATTGGGCCTAAAATGTTAACTTATTGCAAACCACAAGGAACAAATGATTAATCAATGTATAGCACAAGGACTAAAAAGGTAACAGACTGAATAGCACGGGGTCCAAATGAGTAACATGTATTAGTAAGGGGCCAAATGGGCAAACAAACTGGCTATACCGAGGGCCCAAAAAGTTGTTTTTTTTACCTAATTTATATAGTTTTAACAACTTTTGTATATGTTTAATTTGATTTTATTTTTTGGCAGAATTACAATTATCTGAAATTTATGGATTTGAGAGATTGTGAATTTTTAGTTGAAACACCGAACTTCTCGGCAATTCCTAACCTCGAAAGGTTAAATCTTGGAGGTTGTTCGAGCTTAATCGAGGTTCATGAGTCTGTTGGGCATCTCGAGTATCTTGAATTTCTAAGCTTCGAATTCTGCGTTAATCTGAAAAGGCTTCCGAGCAGATTCAAACTGAGATCCCTTCGAACACTACTTCTCACTGGATGCACAAAGCTTGAGACATTTCCCGATATTGTGGGAGAGATGAAATGGCTAGAAAAAGTTTCGCTAAATGGGACTGCAATAAAAGCACTTCCTTCATCAATTGAAAATCTTACTGGACTCAAGGTCTTAATTCTTACATATTGCAAAAGCCTCGTAAATCTTCCAAGAAGCATTTATAAGTTGGAACATCTTAAGCGTCTACTTCTCGAAGGTTGCTCGAATCTCTGCAATTTTCCGGCTAACAATATTCAAACCAAATCAGTATTTCATTTGCTGAGATGTTTGGATTTAAAAAACTGCAATCTACCCGAAATTGATTTCCTAATGGAGCACAATTGTTTCTTGATGCTGAAGGATTTGGATCTAACTGGAAATGATTTTATTACCATTCCACAGAGCATTCGGCTATTTAAGAACTTGAGGACCCTCAAGTTATCGAAATGTAACAAGGTCCGAGAAATTCCGGAACTTCCTCCAAGTGTTAAGAGAATCGGCGCTAGAGATTGTGAATCGCTCGAACGATTTTCGCAGCTAGAAAGGGTTTTCCGATGTAATAAAGGCGAACAGGCAAACAGACTTCATGATATTGACTTCTCAAACTGCCAAAAGCTAGCACAAAACGAGAGCAAATTTTTGGAGACTGCATTGTACAGTCAGGTTAGCACTCGTAAACGACTCTGTTCATTCTTATAGGCCTGATCATAGATGTCAAGGTGCTAGGCGCACCTCAAGGCGAGGCGCATGCCTAAGGGCAAACAATTTGCGAAGAGTATTTGCTTGAAAAATGAAATGCAACAACAGTACTAGAAAAAGAACTAAGAGAATTGTTAGATTTGCACATATATGTAAAATTTACATATTGCAATTGGAATATCTAGTCTTGAATTAATATAGCCATAATAGGAACTGAATTAGAAATATCTAGCCTTGAATTATGATTAGAACTCTTAAAAATAGATGAACAACACTTTTTAAAGTAAGTTGAAACCCTGAAAAAATTTGTCCCCGAGGCACGCTTGAGGTATGGTGAGGCACGTCTTTAACAAAATTGGGCCTGAGCACTAACTTGTTGGTTTCTTGTTATAGAGATTTCGCCAGGACCTCCGAATCAAGATATTCCTTCCTGGAAGAGAAATTCCCGAGTGGTTCAGCTACCGAAGTGAAAGAGATACGTTATCTTTTCAAGTACCTTCAAATGAATGCGAGAAAGTCACAGCATTGGTTCTGTGTGCTATTTTAAGTCCCGAGAAGGGCAGGGCGGCTGCCAATATATCTCGTCAAGTGTTCATTAACGGTCATAATGTGATTATGTTTTCGAGACAGTTTTTTTCGTTGGAGTCGGACCATGTATGGTTGTATTATCTTCCTCGTAGTTCTATCAGAGTCCTGAACCAAAAGCAGAATGGTTTGGTTGACTTCAAGGTGACGTTCGAAGTCCTCGGGAGATGTGTGGGTTTGACCCCGAAAAGGTGTGGGGTCCATCTGGTTTTGTGTCAAGATGAGGCGGCGAACAACCCGAGTCATACTCCATCTTTAAGCGGTCAAATTGAATCGTTGTTGTCGATGGATCTTAAGAGAAGTTGTGATAATGAGTTGGAGCAAAATGTTCGTTCAAAGGCGAAGAAGCGAGCAACTGAAGAGTCGCGGCCAATTGATCATGTTGGTTTGAACAAATCGGAGAATCCATAATGTACATAGTTTACAATGTTCATATCGATTAATTATGTGGCTCTGCATCTAGTATTGGGTATACCTTATACAACAATGGGAATTTTTTAGATTTGGTTGTAAAGAGTATTAAATACAAATTGGAGGTGATAAAGCCATGTTCTCTTGAATTGCTAAGAGCTGAATTGGTTTGAACTGAATTGAACTTATTTTATTGTAAATTCATAACTGTGGAGCTGAACAAAACTGTACTAAATTTAATTGATTTGAAGTCCGAGAGATTATCGCCTAAATATAATCATATTATTTAGTAATATACATTCAGTTTAAATGAAAGCAATGCAGAAACTTTTGGAGATAGATAACAAACACATTTACTCTTATAGAGGTCAATGTGTATAGCTTTTGGGAGCTGAAAAAAAAACTGGAGGGAACTGGGGTTTAGAGCAATTCCAATTATTATTTTTATTTTTAATTTTTAAACTTCATTTTTGAGAAATTTATGGTATTTTTATTTTAACCATTTTTTCTATTTTCATTCCCCATATTACATTTTTAAAAAATAATAATATTCTATTATTATTATATTAATTCTTTTACATCATTTTAATTCTAATCAACTAACAAAATAATAAAATAAATAAAAACTAAAAAGAAAAAATAATAAAATAATGGTTCCCCACATACTATATGGAGAATAATTAAACTCAATCATTCCTCATATATATTCCCCATTCTCCTCAAAATGAGGAACCATTGGAAATACCCTTGATCGAAATAAAGGAGGCAGTTTTGACCCTTTTGAAAATGTTGAAATTGAAGTTTCCAATAGCTGAACTGAATATTATTTGTATGACTGATTGATATTCAAAATGTTTAAAAAGTTGAGTGCATTCAATTTGTGAAATCATTTTTATCGATCTTGGGTAACATTTGGTTCGAGGAAATCCTATCCCGTGGAATAGAAATAGAAATGAATGGAAAGATATCAAATATAGTAGAGTATATATTCAGAATCATTCATTGCATGGAAAAGCTTTTCCTAGTATGTATACATCTCACGGAAAAGTTATTCCTTTATTTCAAAAAGGAATAACTTTTCCGTGAGATATATATAAATTAGGAAAACCTTTTCCGTACGTCGACGGATTCCAGATGAATAATGTGTTATATTTGACATCTTTTCATACATTTGGAATTGCATACCCACGAACCAAACGAGGCCTTGGTGTTTGGAATCAACAAACAATGAAAGAAATCAATTGTTAAGTACAAGTAATGAAAATCATGTTAATTTTGGCAATGATTTTAAAGAATTCAACTGACTTCAAACCTTTCTCCTTCTTTCGGGCTCCCACGTCCAGCCCGTGGTACAACTGGGCCAAGATAGCCCTCGGCCAATTCTTCCTCTTGATTCCCGGCACATCTTCCACTGCCGTTATAAGCATGTAGTTGATCTTACTCCCCGAGATTGGGAAGAACAGCACGGTGAGTAGTGAGATCACAAAGGAGCGAACGCATGCCTCCCTCTCCTCCTCGGGTACCACATTCACCCGGGTCCAATGATGGTACAACTCACCATAGGACAGCCGCCCAGAGACTGGCTTTAGACCGAACAATTCCTTTACCCGCCTCACCACGGGCCGCTCGACATGGTACTTGTCCATGTAGACGTCAAAATGTATAACTTCATCCGTCCAAGGAAGGCCGGTCATGGCTACCACATCGGAAGGAGTAATTGTAACTTCCCCAATGGAGAAATGGAAGGTATGGGTGGTCTCAGACCACCTCTCAGTCAGGGCCGTTACTGAAGAATGAGGAAGCTTAGGCATTAACATAGGCATGATCCGCGCCAAATCCCCAAACCCCGTCTCGTTAATCGCGAGCGCAAGCTCGGGATCATTCTCTGAAATATGATGCCACCACTCACCGATGGTGCCAATCCCTCCTGTGTAAGTCAGTTCATATGGCTGCAAAATCGAAAGCAAAACGGATCAATTCTGTGCATTTCTGTCAAAAAGGCTGCCGATGTCGCCTCTATTAGAAGCGATATCGCTGGCGGCATCAGCCCATACCGCCAGCGGCATGGCTCATGTCGCCGGCGACATCAGCTTCAAAAGAAGCGACATCAGATTCCCAAAAAGCCTTTGCCAAAGGCTGATGTCGCCAGCAACAACATTGATATCGCCAGCGGCATCACTCATGCCGCCAGCGGCATCACTCTACGCGGGCAGAACCTGTTTTCTCCCTAAATCGCACCCATCGTGCCAAAAATCACAATCAATCAAACAACAAGGCGAAAACCGATCCTAAAGCATGCAATATGACTGAGATATTCCACATTTTAAACCCCTATAATAGCATGTTTTCAAATCTAAAGCAAAATCAAATCAAACTCAAAAAGAAGTAATTCAGGTTTTTATGGGATTACCTGGATATAACAGAGATGTTTCTCCTTCTCCGGAGTCAGATTGGTGATAGGAGAGTTAGTGCCATAGCCATACATTTTAGCCGTCTTCTTGAGGCCGTATGCAGTGGGAACAGAAAGGATTTTCAAACCCTCGACGGAAGAATCGGGCAGGCTCTCCCTAGCCTTGGATTTGCCCCTGAAAGCATTACTAATCCTCTTCATGATTTGAAAAAGCAAAGATAGAAATCAAAGAGCTTTGGGAGAGAAGAGAAAGGGATACGGTTTTGAGAGAGAATGGGGAAGAAAAGAGTTCCAATCTCTTTTTAAACTGCCGCGCGAGATTCGAGGAGTTTTAATTAATCTGAAACTGTCCCTCTATGCCGCCGGCTGCATCATCCCATACCGCCGGCGACTTCACTTAGGCCGCAGGCGACATCGCCTCATTTAGTTCAAATTTTGAAATTATCTGACCAGTCAAAGCTGCCACGTGGCATCCATACCGCCGGCGACATCAGTCCATGCCGCCGGCGATATCACTTAGGCCGCCGGCGACATCGCCTCATTTAGTTCAAATTTTGAAATTATCTGACCAGTCAAAGCTGCCTCGTGGCATCCATACCACCGGCGACATCAACCCATGCCGCCGGCGATATCACTTAAACCGCCAGAAACATCAACTCATGCCGCCGGCGATGTAAGTCATGCCGCCAGCAATATTGCCCCTCCAAACTAGATTTTCGAAATGAGCCCGACCAAAGGGCGATCTCCTCATAGTGAGCCCTACCGAAGGGCGACCTCTTCAAAGTGATAGTCCGACCAAAGGACGATCATCTCATCAAAATACAAAAGCCCAACCGAAGGGCGATCTCTTTGAAGTGAAAGTCCGACCAAAGGACAATCACTATACCAAAATACAAAAGGCCAACCGAAGGGCGATCTCAACAGAACGAAAGCCCAATCGAAGGGCAATCTCTTCAGAACGAAAGCCCAACTGAAGGGCGATCTCTTCAGAACGAAAGCCCAACTGAAGGGCGATCTCAACAGAACGAAAGCCCAACCGAAGGGCAATCTCTTCAGAACGAAAGCCCAACTGAAGGGCGATCTCTTCAGAACGAAAGCCCAACTGAAGGGCGATCTCTTCATAGAAAGCCCAACCGAAGGGCAATCATTTCAGAACGAAAGCCCAACCGAAGGGCAATCACTTCAGAACGAAAGCCCAACCGAAGGGCAATCTCTTCAGAACGAAAGCCCAACCAAAGGGCGATCTCTTCAACGAAAGCCCAACCGAAGGGTAATCATTTTAGAACGAAAGCCCAACCGAAGGGCAATCATTTCAGATCAAGCCCAACCGAAGGGCGATCTCTTCAGGACGAGAGCCCAACCGGATGGCGATCTCAACAGAACAAGCCCAACCGAAGGGCGATCACAACAGAACAAGCCCGACCGAAGGGCGATCTCTTCAAACGAGCCCGATCGAAGGGCAATCTCTTCAAACCAACCCAACCGAAGGGCGATCTCTTCAGAATGAGAGCCCAACCGAAGGGCAATCTCTTCAGAACGAAAGCCCAACCGAAGGGCAATCTCAACAGAACAAGCCCAACCGAAGGGCGATCACAATAGAACAAGCCCGACCGAAGGGCGATCTCTTCAAACGAGCCCGATCGAAGGGCAATCTCTTCAAACTAACCCAACCGAAGGGCGATCTCTTCAGAATGAAAGCCCATCCGAAGGGCAACCTCCTCAGAATGAAAGCCCAACCGAAGGGCAATCTCCTCAGAACGAAAGACCAACCGAAGGGCAATCTCTTCAGAACGAAAGCCCAACCGAAGGGCGACCTCTTTAAAGTGAAAAGTCCGACCAAAGGACAATCACTATATGAAGTGACAAGCCCGACCGAAGGGCAAACTCCCCACGAACTGTAAGTCCGACCAAGGGACGAACAGTAGACAAAGTATAAGTCCAACCAAAGAACAAACAGTCAACAAAGCGTGAGTCCGACCAAGGGACGAACAGTCGACGAAGCATAAGCCCGACCAAGGGGCAAACAATCAACGAACTATAAGTCCAACCGAAGGACAATCACTGTACCAAATGAGAGCCCGACCGAGGGGCAAACCTCTTTATTCAAAGCAGAAGCCCGACCAAGGGGCAAACCTCTTTATTCAAAGCAGGAGCCCGACCAAGGGGCAAACCTCTTTATTCAAAGCAGAAGTCCGACCAAGGGACAAATTCTCTACGAGGCACAAGTCCGACCAAGGGACAAATTCTCTACGAGGCACAAGTCCGACCAAGGGACAAATTCTCTACGAGGCACAAGTCCGACCAAGGGACAAATTCTCTACGAGGCAAAAGTCCGACCAAGGGACAAATTCTCTACGAGGCACAAGTCCGACCAAGGGACAAATTCTCTACGAGGCACAAGTCCGACCAAGGGATAAATTCTCTACGAGGCACAAGTCCGACCAAGGGACAAATTCTCTACGAGGCACAAGTCCGACCAAGGGACAAATTCTCTAAGAGGCACAAGTCCGACCAAGGGACAAATTCTCTACGAGGCACAAGTCCGACGAAGGGACAAAATCTCTATGAGGCACAAGTCCGACCAAGGGACAAATTCTCTACGAGGCACAAGTCCGACCAAGGGACAAATTCTCTACGAGGCACAAGTCCCACCAAGGGATAAATTCTCTACGAGGCACAAGTCCGACCAAGGGACAAATTCTCTACAAGGCACAAGTCCGACCAAGGGACAAATTCTCTACGAGGCACAAGTCCGACCAAGGGACAAAATCTCTACGAGGCACAAGTCCGACCAAGGGACAAATTCTCTACGAGGCACAAGTCCGACCAAGGGACAAATTCTCTACGAGGCACAAATCCGACCAAGGGACAAATTCTCTACGAGGCACAAGTCCGACCAAGGGACAAATTCTCTACGAGGCACAAGTCCGACCAAGGGACGAACAAATGACGAAGCGTAAGTCCGACCAAGGGACGAACAGTCGACAAAGCGTAAGTCCGACCAAGGGACGAACAGTCGATAAAGCGTAAGTCCGACCAAGGGACGAACAGTCGATAAAGCGTAAGTCCGACCAAGGGACGAACAGTCGACGAAGCGTAAGTCCGACCAAGGGACGAACAGTCGACAAAGCGTAAGTCCGACCAAGGGACGAACAAATGACAAAGCGTAAGTCTGACCAAGGGACGAACAGTCAACAGAGCATAAGTCCTACCAAGGGACGAACAGTCGACAGAGCGTAAGTCCGACCAAGGGACAAACAAACGATAAAGCGTATGTCCGACCAAGGGACAAACGAACGACAAAGCTTAAGTCCGACCAAGGGACAAACGATCAACAAAGCGTAGGTTCGACCAAGGGACGAATAGTCGACAGAGCATCAGTCCGACCAAGGGGCAAACAATCGCAGAGCATAAGTCCGACCAAGGGACAAACCATCGACAGAGCGTAAGTCCGACCAAGGGACAAACAATCAACAGAGCGTAAGTCCGACCAAGGGACGAACAGTCGACAAAGCATAAGTCCGACCAAGGGACAAACCAGTCATCCTTCAGGTATCGTTCCTATCCCTTGCTCTTTCGTGTGATCATACTGACCTGTGTCAGCAGTGATCTCCTGAGGGGCAGCCTGTGAGCACTGGATTTTGCAGTCCCTCTCGCGAGACGATGATGACGTGTACCCGATTTCAATACCTCAAAATAAAAGTTCTCTTCAGAATTTTTATTACCAAAATAATATTCCTTGTGAATTTTATAATTGGTAGAATCCAGTTCGGCGTGGCCGATAACGCGTTCGGTAGGAGCTTGAACCGATAATTTACACCCAAACTAAATAATGTCCATTAAAATATTGTTAAGAGCCATAAAAATGCCTTTTTCCACTAATAAACCACTTTTCCCGACTTTTTAGGCTTTTTAACCCGTTGTTTGTCAGTATGCTGGAGAATGATGTCGCCACCGACATCATTCATGCCGCCGGCGGCATCACCATACCGCCGGCGGCATGATCCATACCGCCGGCGACATGACACAAAATGGGTTCTCCACAAACAGCCTGTCGGCCACTTTCGGCGGAATAAGTCAAAAAGGTCTCGAAAAATACCCAAATTTGCCTATAAAAGGCACCCAAAAACTACATTTGAGAGGGGGAACTGAACTTGTGGAAGAAAGGAGCTAAATTGGGCAATTAAGAGCTGAAATCGAGAGTAGATTTTAGTGAGATAAGAACTAGAAAAGGCAGGAAAAAGGATTCTAATCCACTTTTCCCGGTTTTTCTTCTTCGAACTCTCTGATTGTGAGCTTAAATCAGTGGGTCTTTGGGTTAAATCAACTAAATAGAATTTAGAGATCTAAAACCTTTAAATTAACAATCAAATTATCGTTCCAAGCTCCCCGGAGGCGTTATTGTTCAGTTCACGAAGAGTTGGATTCACTACCCCGAGGTGAAAATCCTGAGTCTCATAGCTCTTCGGCTTTATTATTATTGTTTTGCACTTTTTTTTGTTGATATGTATTTGCTTTAAGTTTTCGGTTATTTTAACTGCAAACCGCTGCTGCTGCGAGAAATTGAAGTCGCCGGAGACATGTGATGTTGCCGACTGTATCACCCATGTCGCGAGAGACATCGTGGATACCGCCGTTAGCGTCGCATTCCCCGGAGATCTCGTTTTCTCACGGAAACCCCTTTTTTACGGTACTCAGAAAGCCCTGTGCCTGTCTGCATGCTGATGTCGCCCATGACATAATCGATGTCGCCGGCGGCATCATTCATGCCGCCAGCGACATCACCTATGTCATCGGCGGCATCAGATGCCCGACGGCGGCATGGCTTTCCGAACAGCAGTATTGCCTTCGTTTGTTTTCCAATTAATTTATTTTTTGAAGGTAGGACCTATAGTGCAACGATGGAGGTTCAAAACCTCCTGAAAACAGACCCGCCCCTCGATGAGTGGTATATTCACTTGTAATCTGATTAAAGCAACGACCGAATCTAAAATTTGGATTTAAATGGAATTTCCCCGCAAACGCCATTCAAATCTCGTTTTAGCCATCCAATCGGGCTTTATGATGTTATAAATAAAATATGCCATATCTGTGTCAACTATCCTCTGCATGTAGATGTATATCGGACATTCGGGTATTACATTTGTTACGTAGAAAATGTACAGGACTGGAAAATCTTGTAATAATTCTATTTTCCGCACTTATTTTTCCTTACATTTGTAAATGTTTTATTTATCGCTTCAATTGCTTGATAAATGCGAAAACCACAAAATAACTGAAAATACGAATAAATAGGGTGGATTAAACCGATTAAGAAAGAATGAAGTATCGTAACTTGGCTCAATGAAAAGTAGATAACATCATCCGAACTCAGAATCTCTATTTAAGGTATGGTCCAACCACCTGGTGGGAAAATCGTACCAAAAATTTCCCGGTTGAGCTGAACCGGGTGGCGACTCTATTCTAAGTACGGGATTTCGATCTCGTATCTTTTAAGCATTACAATATGCAAAATCATTTTCTTTTCAACCACATCATACTCGTCTCCCCGACGCACAAAAAGCGGGCCCGCCGGATAGGGTCCGGCCCCGCGCCGCAGCCGCGCAAATAGCCGTCCGCTCACACCCAACCGAAGGGCAATCTCTTCAGAACAAGCCCAACCGAAGGGCAATCTCAACAGAACAAGCCCAACCGAAGGGCGATCTCAATAGAACAAGCCCAACCGAAGGGCAATCTCAACAGAACAAGCCCAACCGAAGGGCAATCTCAACAGAACAAGCCCAACCGAAGGGCGATCACAACAGAACAAGCCCAACCGAAGGGCAATCTCTTTAAAATGAGCCCAACCGAAGGGCGATCTCTTTAAAGTGAAAGTCCGACCAAAGGACAATTATTGTACCAAAATACAAAAGCCCAACTGAAGGGCGATCTCATCAAAATGAGCCCAACCGAAGGACGGTCTCTTCAAAACACGAGCCCAACCGAAGGGCAATCTCTTCAAAGTGAAAGTCCGACCAAAGGACAATCATTGTACCAAAATACAAAAGCCCAAGGGCGTTCTCATCAAAATGAGCCCAACCGAAGGGCAATCTCTTCAAAACGAGCCCAACCGAAGGGCGATCTCTTTAAAGTGAAAGTCCGACCAAAGGACAATCACTATGCCAAAATACAAAAGCCCAATCGAAGGGCGACCTCTTCAAACGAGCCCGACCGAAGGGCAACCTCTTCGAAGTGAAAGTCCGACCAAAGGACAATCACTATACCAAAATACAAAAGCCCAACCGAAGGGCGATCTCATCAAAACGAAAGCCCAATCGAAGGGCAAACCTCTTTAATCAAAGCAGAAGCCCGACCAAGGGGCAAACATCTTTAATCAAAGCAGAAGCCCGTCCAAGGGCAAACCTCTCTACGAAGCACAAGTCCGACCAAGGGACAAATTCTCTACGAGGCATAAGTCCGACCAAGGGACAAATTCTCTACGAGGCACAAGTCCGACCAAGGGACAAATTCTCTACGAGGCACAAGTCCGACCAAGGGACAAATTCTCTACGAGGCACAAGTCCGACCAAGGGACAAATTCTCTACGAGGCACAAGTCCGACCAAGGGATAAATTCTCTACGAGGCACAAGTCCGACCAAGGGACAAATTCTCTACGAGGCACAAGTCCGACCAAGGGACAAATTCTCTACGAGGCATAAGTCCGACCAAGGGACAAATTCTCTACGAGGCACAAGTCTACCCAAGGGACAAATTCTCTACGAGGCACAAGTCCAACCAAGGGACAAATTCTCTACGAGGCACAAGTCCGACCAAGGGACAAATTCTCT
This sequence comes from Euphorbia pulcherrima, assembly GCA_947683365.1. Lineage (NCBI taxonomy): Eukaryota > Viridiplantae > Streptophyta > Magnoliopsida > Malpighiales > Euphorbiaceae > Euphorbia > Euphorbia pulcherrima. The sequence continues at coordinate 4,413,793 of CANTUS010000010.1, forward strand.
ACGAGGCACAAGTCCGACCAAGGGACAAATTCTCTACGAGGCACAAGTCCGACCAAGGGACAAATTCTCTACGAGGCACAAGTCCGACCAAGGGATAAATTCTCTACGAGGCACAAATCCGACCAAAGGACAAATTCTCTACGAAGCATAAGTCCGACCAAGGGATAAATTCTCTACGAAGCACAAGTCCGACCAAGGGACAAAATTCTCTACGAAGCACAAGTCTGACCAAGGGACAAAATTCTCTACGAAGCACAAGTCCGACCAAGGGATAAATTCTCTACGAAGCACAAGTCCGACCAAGGGACAAATTCTCTACGAAGCACAAGTCCGACCAAGGGACAAATTCTCTACGAAGCACAAGTCCGACCAAGGGACAATATACAAAGCGCAAGTCCGACCAACGGATAATCTACAAAGCGCAAGTCCGACCAAGGGACAATCGACAAAGCGCAAGTCCGACCAAGGGACGAACAGACGATAAAGCGCAAGTCCGACCAAGGGACAATCTACAAAGCGCAAGTCGGACCAAGGGACAATCTACAAAGCGCAAGTCCGACCAAGGGACAAACAAACGATAAAGCGCAAGTCTGACCAAGGGACGAACAATCTACAAAGCGCAAGTCCGACCAAGGGACGAACAAATGACAAAGCGTAAGTCCGACCAAGGGACGAACAGTCGACAAAGCGTAAGTCCAACCAAGGGACTAACAGTCGATAAAGCGTAAGTCCGACCAAGGGACAAACGAACGACAAAGCGTAAGTCCTACCAAGGGACAAACGAATGACAAAGTGTAAGTCCGACCAAGGGACAAACGAACGATAAAGCGTAAGTCCGACCAAGGGACAAACGAACGATAAAGCGTAGGTCCGACCAAGGGACGAATAGTCGACAGAGCATAAGTCCGACCAAGGGGCGAATAGTCGACAGAGCATAAGTCCGACCAAGGGGCGAATAGTCGACAGAGCATAAGTCCAACCAAGGGACTAACAGTCGACAAAGCGTAAGTCCGACCAAGGGACAAACAAACGACAAAGCGTAAGTCCTACCAAGGGACAAACGAACGACAAAGCGTAAGTCCGACCAAGGGACAAACAAACGACAAAGCGTAAGTCCGACCAAGGGACAAACGAACGATAAAGCGTAGGTCCGACCAAGGGACGAATAGTCGATAGAGCATAAGTCCGACCAAGGGGCGAATAGTCGATAGAGCATAAGTCCGACCAAGGGGCAAATAGTCGACAGAGCATAAGTCCGACCAAGGGATAAACCATCGACAGAGCATAAGTCCGACCATGGGACAAACCATCGACAGAGCATAAGTCCGACCAAGGGACAAACCAGTCATCCTTCAGGTATCATTCCTATCCCTTGCTCTTTCGTGTGATCATACTGACCTGTGGCAGCAGTGATCCCCCGAGGGGCAGCCTGTGAGCACGGGATTTTGCAGTCCCTCTCGCGAGACGATGATGACGTGTACCCGATTTCAATACCTCAAAATAAAAGTTCTCTTCAGAATTTTTATTACCAAAATAATATTCCTTGTGAATTTTATAATTGGTAGAATCCAGTTCGACGTAGCCGATAACGCGTTCGGTAGGAGCTTGAACCGATGATTTACACCCAAATAATAAATACCCTTTAAAATATTGTTAAAAGTCATAAAGATGCCTTTTTTCCACTATTAAGCCACTTTTCCCGACTTTTTAGGCTTTTTGACCCATTGGTTGTCGGTATGCTGGAGAATGATGTCGCCACCGACATCATTCATGCCGCCGGCGGCATCACCATACCGCCGGCGGCATCATCATGTCGCCGGCGATATGGCACGAAAATGGGTCCTCCACAGACAGCCTGTCGGCCACTTTCGGCGGAATAAGTCAAAAAGGTCTCGAAAAATACCCCAATTTGCCTATAAAAGGCACCCAAAAACTGCAATTAGGGGGGGACTGAAGTTATAGAGGGAAGGAGCTAAATTGGGCAATTAAGAGCTGAAATCGAGAGTAGATTTTAGTGAGATAAGAACTAGAAAAGGCAGGAAAAAGGATTCTAATCCACTTTTCCCGGTTTTTCTTTTTCGAACTCTCTGATTGTGAGCTTAAATCAGTGGGTCTTTGGGTTAAATCAACTGAATATAATTTAGAGACCTAAAACCTTTAAATTAACAATCAAATTATCGTTCCAAGCTCCCCGGAGGCGTTATTGTTCAGTTCACGAAGAGTTGGATTCACTACCCCGAGGTGAAAATCCTGAGTCTCATAGCTCTTCGGCTTTATTATTATTGTTTTGCACTATTTTTTTTGTTGATTTGTATTTGCTTTAAGTTTTCGGTTATTTTAACTGCAAACCGCTGCTGCTGCGAGAAATTGAAGTCGCCGAAGACATGTGATGTTGTCGACTGTATCACCCATGTCGCGAGAGACATCGTGGATACCGCCGTTAGCGTCGCATTCCCCGGAGATCTCGTTTTCTCACGGAAACCCTTTTTTTTAGGTACTCAGAAAGCCCTGTGCCTGTCTGCATGCTGATGTCGCCCGTGACATAATCGATGTCGCCGGCGGCATCATTCATGCCGCCAGCGACATCACCTATGTCATCGGCGGCATCAGATGCCCGACGGCGGCATGGCTCTCTGAACAGCAGTATTGCCTTCGTTTGTTTCCAAATTAATTTATTTTCTGAAGCTAGGACCTATAGTGCAACGATGGAGGTTCAAAACCTCCTGAAAACAGACCCGCCCCGCGATGAGTGGTATATTCACTTGTAATCTGATTAAAGCGACGACCGAATCTAAAATTTGGATAAAAATGGAATTTCCCCGCAACGCCATTCCAATCTCGTTTTAGCCATCCAATCGGGCTTTATGAAGTTATAAATAAAATATGCCATACTTGTGTTAACCATCCTCTGCAGGTAGATGTATATTGGACATTCGGGTATTTCATTTGTTACGTAGAAAATGTACAGGACTTGAAAATCTTGTAATAATTCTATTTTCCGCACTTATTTTTCTTTACGTTTGTAAATATTTTATTTATCGCTTCAATTGCTTGATAAATGCGAAAACCACAAAATAACTGACAATACAAATAAATAGGGTGGATTAAACCGATTAAGAAAGAATGAAGTATCGTAACTTGGCTCAATGAAAAGTAGATAACATCATCCGAACTCAGAATCTCTACTTAAGGTATGGTCCAACCACCTGGTGGGAAAATTGTACCGAAAATTTCCCGGTTGAGCTGAACCGGGTGGCGACTCTATTCTAAGTACGGGATTTCGATCTCGTATCTTTTAAGCATTACAATATGCAAAATCATTTTCTTTTCAACCATATCACACTCGTCTCCCCGACGCACAAAAAGAGGGCCCGCCCGACAGGGCCCGGCCGCGTGCCGCAGCCGCTCGAACAGCCGTCCGCTCACATCTATCATGACTTTCTTATAACTTAAACCTTTCATATACTTTTTATATAACTTTTCATACAAAATATAACTTCCATATATCTCCCAAATAATACATTTTTTGCAACAAGCTTTTTATGCTGTCACGCATATAGTTTTGTGACGATATAAAACTATTGTCACATATTGAATAATTTAGTTACATCCTTTACTTGTAAAATAAGTATTTTTTGTTTTAAGTTAAACTTATTGTAACACAAGTAAAAATATTTTGCAACTAGCTTTTTTATGTTGTCACGTCTATAGTTTTTGTGACCATGAAAATTTGTTGTCACACATTGAGTAGTTTTAGTCACAACTTTTATTTGTAACATAAGCAATTTTTGTTTCAACTTTAACTTATTGTCACAAAACTACCAAATTATTTGCAATTGTCACATATATTTTTTTGTGACAATAGAAAGTTATTGTCGAAATATTTTTAGTTACAACCGTTACTTGTAACTGAAGTATTTTTTGTTTCAAGCTAAATTTATGGCATGAAACTAATAAATTATTTGTAACAAGTTATTTATGTTGTCACATAAACAATTTTGTGACAACAAATTTTTATTGTAACAATTTCTAAATTATAGGTTACAACTAAAGTTGTAAATAAAAAATATTAGTTACGATCTTAAAAAATTGTCACAAACATCTATTATATGTGACAATTTTACAACAAAATTTTAGAAAACTAATTTTTGTGACAATAAAAATTTTATTGTAACAGATAATAGCCTTTTTGTGACAATAATTTAGTGGCAGTAAAATTGTTGTCACACATTAACTGTTTTCTTATAGTGAATAGTAGGATTAGCAACAACAGTTGGTTTAAAAAGAGTCGGAATTCGAGCTTTGGTTTTAGAAAGAGCGCCAAAGCTACGCGTCTCGGCCGCGGCTTTAAATCTTTCGAATAATGCTTGGGTTGCGCTTGATGCTTTAGGCCTCTTCCATAAGCTCACTTCTATCTATGCTCCTTTAATAAGGTGTTATTTTATTACTCGTTTTTTCTGATAATTAAGCTGAGAATTCAAAAAAAATTTATTGGGAGCCAGGTATTTGGGGTACCTTGCTCTCAATACATGGCATCTGTCTCATTTACTGTAATTTAGGACATATGTTATGTGATAGAACCATGATACTCTAAATATCCGGCTCCCTGTAAAAAAGCTAGAGAACTTCGTCTTTGAACCTTTACCATCAACACGTGGCATTTTTTCTATTTCTTTTCAATATATATAAAGAAATTTGTGCACGAAACTATATTAATTTGTCGCCATGTAAGATACAATTTTTCTTATAGATGTATATTTTTTCCAAGATTCTCATATTATGTATCAAAGACAGGAAAAATGTTTTATTTTCTTCTGAAACATTTTCAATGGAAAATAAAAATTATTTTTCACGAAACAAATGTAGCCTTAGTCCATAATTGTTATAAAAAACGAGAATTATACAATGATTTTGATTTATAAAAGAGAAATATTAAGAACAATCAGTCATTTTTCTAAAAACATAAATACATTATCATTTATAAACTTAAACATTATAGAAAATGGGGAAGAGAAATATGCTTTCTTAAATAGTGGTCTGCCTTGAATGGGTTGCCGATAACAATTGACTAATGATATTTATATATTTATTGACAAAAAGGGGAAGCATAATTAATGTGGCAAATGGAGAAGTTACTGAGATTACATTCCCTCAAAGTAAAAGGTCTCAAATTTTTTTATATATATTTTCTATTTTAATTTTTGTAGTTTCAATTAATCACATTTAGAATTTTAAATGTAACAGAGGAGTGAGAACAGTTTATCATCATGAAAATGACTACATCAAAGTAGTTTAGAGTGAGAAGCTCTCCCTTCTCACTAGAAACTACCTTTCATTTCCTTCGTTCTCTCTTAAAACTACATTTCTTTTCCTTGTTTAAGAAGGAAGAAGGAAGCTTTTTTTACTTTCTTCTTTCTTCTCCCCTGCAACTTTCTCAAAAAATTTCAATTCATTTTAAATCATTTTTAAATTCTTGGAGGGTATGATTGGTGGTTTTACCGATTTTTTATTTTTAAAAGAATATATGTTATTTAGGGTTTTCGGTGGATATTGCAAAGCTTTCTAGGTCTTTACAACGTTTTTGCGTGTTGTCAAAGGGGTTTTGGAAAAGAATATATATTATTTAGGATTTCCATACGCTCTAGGGGTCTTTCGCAACGCTTCTGCATGTTGCTAGAGGGGTTTTGGAAAAATCGGGTTTGAATCGGTTTACCGATTTTTTTGGTTCAACCCAATTTTTTCTGATTTTGTTCAAAAACCGTTTTTAAACTAAAACGTACCGTAGTGATGGTCTGTTTATGGTAAAACTGGTCAATCAGTCGGTACGGTTGTGATAACACTGATTGAAATGTACCTTCAAGACCAAGCTCGATGAGTTTGAGATGGCCATCGGGCTGTAGCAGTCTTAGGTTTTTTTTACCTTAAACTTATATTATGTTTTTCTTTGTTAGTATTGTAAGCCAAATTAGACAAAAAAAAAATTTGAAAAAATAAACATTGAATCGATGTAGATATGAAAATATCGGAGATTCTCAACTTGTTTAGTCCTTGTATTATACATGTTCACCATTTAGTGTCTCATACACTTTTTTCTCTCTACTACATATCACATGTAACACTCTTAAATAACATAAACTACCAATTACTAACACCAACTACCAACAGCCAATAAGTAACTAATAATAGAAACATTAATTTTTTTTTACCGTGAGGTGGTTTTAGATGGGTCCCAACTATGGACGACACCTTTAAGCTATATCCACATCTAGACTAATCCCCGATCGCCAATTTGCAGGTGCCTTGAAGGGCAAGATGGTTGGTCCCAAGATTTAAGGTTGCTCCACATACCAGGGTTCATTCCCTAGTGAATGCTTAAGGATGAACTGATCCCTACCACTAAACCACATCCCTGGAGTTTTAACAGAAATATTAATTAATTACTAGTATTTGTAGAGGATTGCCCAACACATTTAATAAAGTATACACCATAGAAACCAAGTGATAAACGGACTATACAAGAGGACTAGAAATGATCTTTTTTGCCATATGTAATTCATTCTAGTATACCGAAAGCATAATGTGGATAATGCATTTAGTAATTCAACATTTTTTTTATCTCTATACATCAAAGAATGATTGGAAAAAGTAATGAATATATTCTCATATATTACTTTTGTACATTTCGATTCTTGACGATCATCAACTATACAAGCTCGATCTGAACTGCAAAACAAAGCACTCTTCTTTGTAAAATAGTCAACTGCGACAGGAAGACTTGCTTCGTAGGACAACATTTGAGCAAATCCTTCTGCCTTCGTTATTAGAGAAATAATACTTGTAGCAGCCTACAATCAATGTTTCAAGCATTTGTTATTACGTTTGCACTCATTCATGCCAAAAAGAAATTTCGAACAATAACAATCAACAACAAACAAGTAATGAAATTCTTTCTTCGGCAATAACACCGATAATGTAAAGATGCATACAAATTATCAATCTAGCTCCTGGGAAAATGCTTTTTGGAGAAGGAAATGGAAGTACTAATAGGCCAACTCCATATACTGCTACAGCGAAGAAATGCATGACTAGATTTAAGGGACACGGATTGAGTCCTGAGAGCAGAGAAATCAATCCTTTTGAAAATACACCGCCGGGGCTTAATTAGTCGAAACACGCTTCTCGCATATCGTTTTCTCGCTGAATCGGTCGATGCTGAAGAAACCTTGTAAAGTGCACCAGCTAATGCATTTATGGTAGATGCCATTGGTTGTGCTATACAAAGAAATCAAGGCTCCCTATGTTACTACTTGTTCGTAATTTTTGATGTGCGACACAAAATATTTGTTATTTTGAGTATGCAAATGTTACTCAACTTTTGAAGAGTGTAAAAAGATTCGAGGTTTGCTTGCATAGAGAGGATGCATCGTTTATATTAGTTAAAGGCCTAAGAAGGTCTTGTAATAAGACTATGTCAGAAAGTGCAACAGTCATTCCTGCTTGAAAATGAAGGGAATCAAGTTGAAAATGAAGGACCACGAGTATAACGTGGTCAATTCATGCAACGGCCTACTCTGCTTGTCCGATCCATATGATAATGATCCTTTAATTGTCGGTGAGTTCATTAACCTTCCCCGAGGCTAGGACACCAATACCTCTTATGCTAGTTAATTATTTGGGGTGGCACAATATTGATTGTGGTTTTGGTTGTGGTCGTACTACTAACCAGTATAAAGTGATCAGAATGTTTCGGAAGAAATCTACTGATGGATCAGTCAATACTACTGACAATGTGGCCGAAGTACATGTTCTTGGTACAGACTCATGGAAAAATAAGGGCTATTTACATTAACTCATTGTCGAAGTCCTTTCCGACCTACTTGAACGAGTGTATTTATTGGCTCGCTGAAAAGAACTTGTTTTTTCTTCTATTCTTTTGTACAAATTTAGAACATTTATTTTAATTTTTTATCTCATTTTACTTTTCTTTTTGGTTTTTTCAAATAGTCAAACATATAAATTGTGTTTCTTATCCAACTAGGTGCCATAACAAGTGTACAAACAAGATGATGAGTAAGTGATAGAGTAGTTTTCCATAACAACTGGATTACATCAAGACTCCGATTCAACCCAATTTTTCCAACAAATGGCCATAATTTTGCTATGGAACAACCGATAACTACAACAAATATAAAATAATAATCCAAATTCACTCCCTCACGTCTAGATGTGTTCGGTTGACCCGGACCGGCCGGTCTATTTGGTTTTGAATTAAGACCTTATTCTTTTCAATTTTTGAAAGTTGAACTGAACTAAATTGAACTGAAGTTGGCCGAACAGAATCAATTAAGCCGAACTGAAGTTGGCTGAAGTTGGCCCAAATCTCTCTAAAATTTTCAGTTATTTTTGTACTGGATCACATGAATCAATTAAGCTTTGCTTCTCGGGGATTTAGGTTAGAGAAGAATATAATGAATCATTAAAAATTAATTCTGTGCTGTCTGATGATGTGATTTTCACTGTATCAACAGGCTCACAAGTTTATTTATGATCATGAAAAGAAGCAGTTCTACTGCTTTTAATTCTAAGAGAGGAACGAAACTTAGCCATAAACAGAATCAGTATTTAGGTCCTTCAATTTCCGATTTACCGAAGAATATGGTGGAAAATATCATGCTTAAGTTATCCGTGAAGAGAATTTTCATATGCAATTGTGTGTGCATAACCTGGTAAGATATTATTTCAGGTCCTGGATTTGAAAAGCTCCATTTCGATCGAGCTCAGGTTTGTCCTCTACTTCGAACCTCTGGTTTTAATTGCCTATCGAGAATGCTTTATCTCGTGCAGCCTGAGCAAGACGATTTCGAGATCAAGCTTGATATGTGTGGTCATCGGGATTGGAATCCATATGATGAATATGATAAATGTTTCTGTCAGATTAAGTTTCAGCTTGACACGAAATTAAGACTTCCACTGCACAACCTTGAAAAGATAGTTAATCCTGAAAAGTGCCTCAAGTTAAACATGAAGGATCACAAGTATAAAGTTGTAAGTTCGTACAGTGGCTTGCTTTGCTTGTCGAATCCATCTGATAACGATCCTGTAATTGTTTGTAATCCTATTACGGGTGAGTTCATTAACCTTCCAGAGGCTAAGACCGTTAATCAACCTAATGTAACAATTGATTGTGGTTTTGGTTTTGATCCAAAGACTAGCCAATATAAGGTGTTAAGAATGTTTACACATTGGATCTTAGATGACACTAGTTTCGCCTACAAAAAGTTTGAGGTGGCTGAAGTACACGTTCTCGGCACTAAATCGTGGAAAGAAAATGGCTTTTACCCCGGAACAATGCGCAAGTCATTTCATACAGATCTTAACGGGGTTTCTCTATTGGTTTTCTCTTTTAGATCTAAGCTCAGTAATTTCTTTTGACTTGGAGAAAGAATGCTTTGAGTCTATCCCAGCACCACACATTAAAGGTAATCTTGAATGCGTAAGCATGGGAGTTATAGGGGGTGAACTCTGTATATCGGAGTCTTATGTCTCATGTACGTATATTAATTTTTGGGCAATGAAAGATGATGGTGCCAAAAAGTATTGGTCTATAGTTTTCTCCATTGACATATGCTTTTTAATTGATGATAACTTATTAAATATATTTCGCCCGTCTCGGCCAAGAGATCGGGTCAACGAAGGGGCTATCTAGCTTGTTCTCCTCCTGTGTTGGGAAGGCCCGACTAGATAAACCGGCCGGAATCCTATTCCAACTGGAGAACCCCTAAAGCGAGGACCACAGGAATTCTTGACCGGTCATAACCCTCAGACGGCTCATGGCCAGCTCAACAGTCTCTTCGTGTCCCACAGGCAAGGAAAGTCCAGGTCTGACTGTAGCTCCTATATTCTCTCCTCTATCCTTATCCTCATCTACTTGGGGTGCAAGGATCAGATATACATGAAGAATCCTAAACTCATCATGATTGGGACTCCCTATTTTACTAGGAATAGGGCAGATCCTGCACCTATAAATAGGCCCCTAGGTCAGTTCAACATGTATCTAACAATCAGACTCTCACAAATACTTTCACATTATTTCTTGAGAATCCTTTACTGACTTAGGCATCGGAGGGTCCCCCCGGGGTAAACACTGATCGCCCCCAAGTTGTGCATTGTTTTGCAGGAATTAGCTCATTGATACACACAAGTTTGTAATAATCAAAAGGTTTTGAACCTCCATCGTTGCACTGTATATCCTAGCTTCGAAAAATAAACTAAGTCGGAAATAAACGAAAATAAAACTGCTATCCAGAAAGTCATGCCGCCGACGATACTACTGATGTCACCGGCGACATTACTGATGCCGCCGGTGACATGGCTGATGTCGCTAGCGACATGGCTGATGCCACCGATGACATCAATGATGTCGCTGGTGACATCAGTGATGTCGCTGGTGACATCAGTAAGCAGGCAGGCTACATGGCTTTCTGGGTACCATAAAGAGTGGGTCCCACAAGAAAGTGAGGTATCTGGGGAATGTGATGCCACCGGCGGTATTAGTGATGTCTCTGGCGACATGGGTGATACCGCGACGACATCACATGTCTCCGGCGACCTCAATTTCTTGCAACAGCAGCGGGCAGCAGTAAAAAATGACCGAAAACCCAAAAATGAACACAAATCAATAAGAATCAGCACAAATCAGTAATATTAATGCCAAAGAGCTATGGGACTCAGAATTTTCACCTCGGGGTCGTTAATCCACCTCTTTGTGAACTGAAAAGAAACACCTCCGGGAAGCTTGTAACGATGATTTAGTAGTCAATTTGAAAGTTTTGGGTCTCTAAATCCTATCAAGTTGATTTTAACTTAAAAACTTACTGATTTTAAGCTCACAATCAGAGAGTTCAAAGAAGAAAAACCAGGAAAAATGGATTAGAATCTTTTTTCCTACATTTTCTAATTCTTATCTCACTAAAAATCTATTTTCTCATTCTAACATTAAATTTTCCCATCAAAATCTCTCCTAATTTCTGCCTCCTTTTCCAATTTCAGCTCCACTCCTCAATTCAGCCTCAAGGTGTGTTTTTATAGGCAAATTGGGGTGGTTTTTGAGACCTTTTTGATTAATTCCGTCGAAAGTGGCCGAAAGGCTGTCTGTGCAGGGACCCATTTCAGGTCATGCCGCCGACGACATGGAGATGCCGGCGGCGGCATGGCTGATGCCGCTGGTGGCATCAGTCTCCCGCAAACCGACAGCCAGCGGGCCCAGGAGCCTAAAAAGTCATAAAAAGCGGTCAAAGTGGGTAAAAGTGGGTCAAAAGGCATCTTTTTGAATTTTAATAATATTTTAATAGGTATTTTTAATTTGGGTGTAAATCATCGGTTCAAGCTCCTACCGGACGCGTTATCGGCCACGCCGAATTGGATTCTACCAAGTATAAAATTCGCAAGGAATATTATTTTGGTAATAAAAATTCTAAAGAGAAATTTTATTTCGAGGCATTAAAATCGGGTATACATCATTATCGTCTCACGAGAGGGACTGCAAATCCCATGCTCACACATATATTATTTTGATTTGTTTCTATAATTCCCCCTAATTAATTATATCCCAATAAAAAGTAGTTATTGCTATTAATCATTATCATTTTTCTAAATCAAACCTATTCGAGAAATATATTAAAATCAGTTTCCTAAAATTTCAATTTAAATTCAGGAAAAATATCCAATTTAATAATTATTATAGACGATAATAAAATCTGCTCATATATAGTGCAAAACAAATAATTGAAAAAGTTAGCAATAACATATCAAATGTTCACATTAGTAAAAAAATAAGAATCAACTTGTAACAAAAATTTCATAACAATTGAACAATATGAACAACAAATTAAAATTTAAAAATTATGACTCCATTGATTATAATCTTATTTAAGAATTAATGTGAATCTTTTTTACTCATCAAATAAATTATTATTATTATTATTATTGTTGTTATTATTATTTTAATTTTATTTCAATTTTATATTTTGGTATTGTTATGATTATTATTATGAATATAACTGAAATATAATTTTATTATTTTAATATATAGATTTGTTATTTTGATTTTATTCATTAAAAAATACCATTATTATAGTAATATTAATGTGACTTTATAAGATGTGTTTACGCTAATCGCACCACTGAAAGGTAATCTAAGTTAGATGCGTTAAAAATACCATTACTATAGTAATATTTTCAAATAATATTAACCATTATTATGAGACCATTATTATAGTAATATTAATGTGACTCTATAAGAATTAATGTGACTCCTTAATGTAACTCTATAAAAATTAATTGACTACTTTTCACTTATCAAATATTTTATTATTATTATTATTATTATTATTATTGTTATTGTTATTATTATTTTAATTTTGTAAGCAACATGTGTTACATTTTTAGTATTGTTATGATTAGTATGAATATTAACCAATTTTAAATATATATTTTATTATTACTATTATTGTTATTATTATTATTTTAATTTTATTTTAATTTTCTATTTTGATAAATTTAATAATAAAATATTACTATTTTTTTGAAAGGTCTAGGGATAAAAAGGTAATTTATGACTTCTCTCCTTTTTTATATATATATATATACATATAGATAATTTCAACGTTTAGGTTAATGGTGTAAAGTATAACAAAACTATTGTAAAAATACAATAAAATTACATCAATTAGAAAACACTGTAAGATGCAACGTTGTTTATTAAAAAACATAGGCTTAATGCATTCATTGCCCCCCAAACTTGGCACGTTTTATGACATGACACCCTCAACTTTTAAGTGAGTCACTTTAGCCCTTAAAGTTGGCAAAACTGATATAGTTTGCCCCCCCTCAATGCCACGTGTAAACTTCTGATTGGAGGGAGAAAAATCTAAAAAAGACATTTTTGAAAGTCAAACCAACTAGAAACTAACACGTGGCACTGAGGGGGCAAACTATATCAATTTTGCCAACTTTGGGGGGTAAAGTGATTCACTTGAAAGTTTGGGGTGGCATGTGATAAAATGTGCCAAATTTGAGAGTCAACAGATGCGTTTGGCCAAAAAAAATATAACAGATTGGACCAAATATGCATAGCACAATTACAGAAAATTAAACACGATATAAGTTCACAATAATAAAACTAGGCCTAATTCATATCTAGCTACCTGAACTTGTCCCAAAAAACCTACCACCCCCTGAACTTTCAGAGTGACCCCGTAGCTCCCTCAACTTTCGAAAAGTGTTTCACTCAGCTCCTTGAATGCCACATGTCAGATCTTGATTGGAGAGAAAAAATCAGAAAAATGACATCTTTGAAAAGTCAAACCTATCAAAAGCTGACACGTGGCGTTCAAGGAGCTAAGTGGAGCACTTTTTGAAAGTTGAGAGAGCTACATGGTCACTTTGAAAGTTCAGGGGGGCAACGGGTTTTTGGGATAAGTACAAGTAGCTGAAGATGCATTAAGCCATAAAACTATAATAAAAATATAACAAAATTACATCATTTTTACATAACTATAAGATAACTAGAAGATGCGATATTGTTACACTAAAAATATATTATAAAACAAAGTTTAACTAAATTTACATAACCATAACACAATTACTTCAATTGGACATACTATAAGTTATATAATTAAAGTATACTAAAATTTAGCAAAATTACAACTTTCTTATATCTTTTGTTTGCCTCTTATAAAATTTTTCATATAACTTATAACTTTTTAATTAACTTATATATTTCTTATATATCTCTTATATCTTTATTATACCTTTTATAGAAGGTTTCATATAACATATAACTTATAACTTATCATTTTTCATACATACTATTACTTTTATATTTGTATAACTTTTTATATAACATATGACTTTTATAGGCTTTTTCTATACATTGAAGTATTTTTTTCGAGTTAAACTTATGTATTACAAAATTGCTACATTTTTCAAACAAACTTTTTTTATGAGGTCACACACTTTGCACACAATCTTTTTTTGTTGTCATGCATATAGTGTTTGTGACAATAAATAAATTGTTGTCACATATTGTATAGTTTTCGTTACAACCATTACTTGTAACTGAAGTATTTTTTTATTTCAAGTTAAACTTATTGTCACAAAATTAATATATTTTTTGCAACAAACATTTTATATTGTCATGCATATAGTTTTTATGACGATCAAAAAATTTATTGCCTCATATTGAATAATTATAGTTACATCATTTACTTGTAACATAAGTATTTTTTGTTTCAAGTTAAGATTATTGTAACAAAAATCATAAAATTTATGCAACAATCGTTTAATGTTGTCACACATATAGTTTTTGTGACAATAAAATATTTTTTTTGTCACGTAATGAATTGTTTTGGTTACAATTATTACTTGTAACTGAAGTACTTTTTATTTCAAGTTAAACTTATTATCACAAAAATAATATTTTTTTTGCAACAAGCTTCTTATGCTGTCACTCATATAGTTATTGTGATTATAAAAAATTTATTGTCACATATTGAATAGTTTTATTTACAACATTTAATTGTAACTGAAGTATTTTTTGTTTCAAGTTAAATGTATTGTAACAAAAATGATAGTTTTTTGCAACAAGCTTCTTATGTTGTCACACATATAGTTATTGTGACGATAAAAAATTTATTGTCACATATTGGATAGTTTTAGTTACAACTTTTACTTGTAACTAAAGTAATTTTTGTTTCAAGTTAAACTTACTGTCACAAAACTAATGTATTATTTGCAACAAACTTTTATGTTGTCACATATATTGTTTTTGTGACAGTAAAAAGTTATTGTCACATATTGAATATTCTTAGTTACAACTATGGTTAGAGCCGAAATGCTCTAAAACTATGGTTAGAGCTGAAATGCTCTAAAACTATCAGAGCCGAAACGCTCTAAGACTATTGGAGCCGAAATGCTCTAAAACTACAAATGGAGCCGAAACGCTCTAAATGTAACGAACCGAAATTTCTAAAATTTGCTTATAATAAATTACTATGGTATTAAAAATATCATAGAAATTATTTTTATTATTATTGTTGTTATTGGATATAAGGCATGAGGAAATAAGAGCTAATTATACTAAGAAGGATGAATTGGACATTTAATTATTTGTCCAAGGGCAATATTGGAAATTGAAAAAAAAAAAAAGAAACACACAAATACATTCCAGCATCTTCATTTCCTTATCTCATTTCTTCATTTCCTTCTCCATTCTTCCTCTCTTTAATCAAAAATTTTCATAATCCAAAAACTTCCGATTTCTTCGATTCAACTTCGAATTCTTGCTAGAAATCGATCCTTAAGCCCTCTATCATCATCGATTTCAGTCAATCAAGACTAGAAGAGGAGGATTTCATAAATTAAGATTCGGACGAATAGTAACCCGAGTTTGAGGTGAGTGATTTTTGGTAAAATCAAAGCTTAATTAGTAGAATTCATGGTAGATTAAGCATATTTATGGTATTAGGAAGTTTATTTATGCAATATCTTGATAGAAATATATATGGCTGTTGTAGAGGAAGCTATTGCAAGTAAATCAAAGGCAAAAGGGGTAGAAGAGAGCTAGAAAGAGCATAGAAAAAGGTTTGTGTCCCGAATTTTGATTTATCGGTTTTTCGGAAAATTTTCAGATTTGTATCCCTATTTTGTTTTAATGTTTTCTCTTGCGATATAAATCCGATTTGAACGATTCTTGATTCTATTGACATCTACAGAAAGTAAGGAACATATGTTCAGAAGAAACCTTGTTGAATTTCGTTCGTTTTCAATGTGAAATTTTCATTTGAAGTTGAGTCATGAAATCTGTTTTCGGAAAATCTCAGCTTGGTACACTGTTTAGTATTTTGATCATAACTTTGGTTATAAAATTTGGATTTTTGTGATTCTGATGGTTTTGGAAAGCTGAGACATGTGGATAATTGTGTTTAGAAGAAAGTTCTTCGATTGGATGATGTTTTGATGGTGAAAAATGCAGGGGAAGTCAGGTTATGAAACCTGGAAAAATTCTGGAAAGTATGATATTGATTTTATTGAGTTTTAATTGAAGTTTGATGCTTAAAAATTTGGGATTTAGATTTCTTAATTACTGAAGTTATGTTAAATTATGATTGATGGTTTATACTGAAATTTTTAAGATGTTACTTTGATTTATTGCCCTTATTAAACGAGTAGAATACGGGTCAAGGTAGATTGGCGCCAATAAAGGGGGGTACAGTACTGTACAAACAATTGAAGCTTTGGCTTCGGGCTTGACCGATATATTGATTTTGAAGCTTCGGCTTCGGGCTTGATCGATATAATGATTTTTGAAGCTTCGGCTTCGGGCTTGACCGATATATTGATTTTGAAGCTTTGGCTTCGGGCTTGTCCGCTCCCGTATCCATTTTACCGTTATTCAGGACTTGTTTACTTTGGGCAATATGTGGTTAAAGTGTTTGGAAAAATTGGATATAAATTTGATTATACTTTGAAAGGATTACTATATAAGTTTTGTGACTTGGTTCCATAAAGTTGGTTAATTTATTTTTGACTTATAAATATACTTGGTTTCTATTTTAAAAATATTCAAAGTTGTTATATTTTTTTTATGGACACCACTAAGCAAATTGCTTAGCATGTAGTTGATTTTCTACGCGTAGGTGGAGAACTTGTAGATAGCTTGGACCAAAGTGGTACAGGTGGATCAACTTAAAGAGCAAATAAGGAAAGACTCGAGGTGGATATGTATTTTAATGTAATATTATGGTTTGTAGAATAATGGCATGTACTAGAGAGTGAGAAATGTAAAGTGGCATTGAGAAATATTTGGAGAATAATTTGGAGTTTAAAACATTATATTGGTATTTGTATGTATTAAAACTATAAGTATTGAATTCTATACAGTGGAGTATAGTTATTCATTGGGTGATTATTGTTACCGTAGCGCTCCCTATAGGAGGGGGCGTTACATTTGTTGGTATCAGAGCTGAGGTTTAGGCGATTCTAGGACTAGTATGTACATGCCATTTAAGATATAAATATGTTATGTTAGTTGTTTGATCCACTTTGGTCCAATTTTTAGGAATAAGAATGGCTAGTAGTAGTCACAACCAGAGTGAGGAAGAGGATGCTGAGAGTACGGTCCGTATCAGACAAGGGGATGAACAAAGACATGAACCACCACCAGTTCATGGGTTTCCTGAACAACCTACTCCAGCACAAGCTGCTTTACTTCAGCATATGACTACTGAAGTAATCACACAAGTACTACGAAACATACAAATCCCTCAAGTTCCTGTAGTACCTCATGTTGAAAGAAGAGAGGAGAGGACTCCTCTTGAAAGAATCAAGAAGCTTCCGGCTGAAGACTTCAAAGGGGATACAGTGAATCCTGCAATTACAGAAGATTGGCTTGATCATACTAAATGGTGTATGACTAGGCTTCATTTTACAGATGAAGAAAAATTAGACTGTGTGCAAGGTCTACTAAAAGAACAAGCTAGGAGGTGGTGGGATAATATTGTGAGAGAAAGACGACCCGGAGAAATCACTTGGGGACTTTTCTTGGAACAATTTAACAAAAAGTACGTTAGTGAACGATTCAAAGATGAGCAGAGGAAATTGTTCTTATCTTTGAGACAGGGACGAATGACTGTATCAGAATATGAAGTTCAATTCCTCAAACTCGAGAGGTATGCTCGTGATATCGTTGACAGTGAAGTGAGGCGATGTAAGAGATTCGAGGATGGGCTGAATGATGAAATTAGAGTGCATTTACTTGCACAAAAGATCAGAGTGTTCAATGACTTGGTTGATGCTGCTATGGGCATTGAGAAGATTAATTCAGATAGACAACAAAGAATGGCTAAAAGGTCTGGATTTCAAAAGGGATCACAGGGTCCAGCTAGTTCAGAATCTCCAAGTAAGAGACAGAAGGGAAAATCAGAACAAACACAATCTCATTTCAGAGGGTTTTCACCGAGACAAACCATAAGTACGGGGTCAGCGGCTAGTGTACCTTCAGGTAGAGGCAGAGGAAATATTCCACAATGTTCTAATTGTGGAAGGATGCATACAGGGGAATGTTGGGGAAAAGGTAGAGTCTGCTTTAAATGTGGCTCAAGGGAACATTTGATTGCAAATTATCCTCAAAGACAGATAAGTACATCTGCACCTGCAATAGTTCCTACTCCTACAATGCAAGGTGGAAGAGGAAGGGGAAGAGGAAATGTTAGTGAGACAAGTAGACATAATGTGGCTCAACAAGCACCGCAGAGTGGTAGACCGGGAGGAATGGCGCGGAGTTATGCAATCCGAGGGCCTGAGACTAGAGAATCTATCAAAGTTATTATCGGTAAATTTTCATTCTTTAATCATGATGTTTATGCTTTGATAGATCCTGGTTCATCTCATTCATATATATGTACTGCATTAGCACAAGAGAAAGGGTTGCATGTAGAAGAATTAGGAGAAAATATTGAAGTGACTAATCCTTTAGGACACAGTGTGATAGTAAGCAAAGTGTATATGAATTGCCCTATTATGATTCAACATCAACTCTTCCAAGCAAATTTAATTGAGTTACCTTTTCGAGATTATGATGTTATCTTGGGAATGGATTGGTTATCGGAACATCGAGCTGTGGTGGATTGCAAAAATAAAGGAATGTCACTTCAAGTTTTCGATGGAGAAGAAATAGTTATCGTAGGTGAAAGATCAGATTATCTCTGTAACATAATTTCTTTTATGAAGACTAAAAGATTAGTTAGGAAGGGATGTCAAGCCTACCTAATCTTTGCTCTAGAATTAAAGAAAGGTAAGTTAGAATTGCAGAATATTCCCACGGTATGTGATTTTCCAGATGTATTTCTAGAAGAACTACCGGGTTTGCCACCAAAAAGAGAAGTAGAATTCGCAATTGATGTATTGCCGGGTACCGCACCAGTATCCAAAGCACCATACAGAATGGCGCCTGCTGAACTGAAAGAGTTGAAGATTCTGTTGCAAGAATTGTTAGACAAAGGATTCATACGCCCGAGTATATCCCGTGGTGTGCACCAGTGTTGTTTGTTAAGAAGAAAGATGGGTCGCTCCGATTATGTATTGATTACCGGGAGTTGAATAAATTAACAGAGAAGAACAAGTATCCATTACCGAGGATTGAAGACTTATTTGATCAACTCAAGGGTGCTAAATACTTCTCCAAGATTGATTTAAGATCGGGCTACTATCAGATGAGAGTGAAAGATGATAATATTGTAAAGACCGCTTTCCGAACCAGATATGGGCACTATGAATTTTTGGTGATGCCATTTGGTCTAACTAATGCACCAGCAGCATTTATGGACCTCATAAACCGTGTCTTTTACTTATATTTAGACAGGTTTGTAGTGGTTTTCATTGATGACATTTTGGTGTATTCTAAGTCACGGGAAGAGCATGATCAACATTTGCGAATAGTCTTCCAAACTTTGAGGGAAAATAAATTGTATGCCAAACTTAGCAAATGTGAGTTTTGGCTTGAAGAAGTTTCTTTCTTAGGCCATGTTGTTTCTGCCGAAGGAATTAAAGTGAATCCTAAGAAGATAGAAGCAGTTGTTGAATGGAAACCACCAAAGAACCCTATGGAAGTCAGGAGTTTCCTTGGCTTAGCAGGGTATTATAGAAGATTTGTGAAAGGATTTTCAGTCATTGCTGCCCCACTGACGAAACTACTTCAAAAGAACGCAAAATTTGAGTGGAATCATAAGTGTCAAGAAAGTTTTGAGAAGTTGAAAGTGATGTTAACAGAAGCACCCATCCTTACCCAACCAGAGCCTGGAAAAGATTTTGTAATCTATAGTGATGCTTCACATAGTGGTCTTGGGTGTGTTTTGATGCAAGAAGGAAAAGTGATTGCCTATGCTTCCAGGCAATTGAAGAATCATGAAAGGAATTATCCTACACATGATTTGGAAATGGCTGCAATAGTCTTTGCCTTAAAAATTTAGCGACATTATCTTTATGGAGAAAAATGTTATATTTATACAGATCACAAAAGTTTGAAATATTTGCCAACACAGAAAGAGTTGAATTTAAGGCAAAGAAGGTGGATGGAATTCATTAAAGATTACGATTGTCTTATTGATTACCATCCAGGAAAGGCTAATGTAGTGGCAGATGCTCTCAGTAGAAAGACAATGATGGCACTAAGGGCTATGAATACGGGGTTAGCTCTTACCAGTAGTGGAACCTTAATTGCAGAATTGAAGATTCAACCTGTACTACTACAACAGGTTAAGCAAGCACAAAATGAAGATGGTGACTTAAAGATTATTCGAGCACGGACACAAGTGGGTATCGTAGACGACTATATGGTTCGAGAAGATGGGTGTCTATATTTTAAAGATAGACTATGTGTGCCAAACAATGAAGAATTAAAGAAGAATATCTTACAAGAGGGGCATAGTAGTCCTTATGCGATGCATCCAGGAGCAAACAAGATGTACCAAAATTTGAAGAGCCATTATTGGTGGAATGGAATGAAGAAAGACATTACTAACTATGTTGCTCAATGTCTAACTTGTCAACAGGTGAAAGCAGAACATTAAGTTCCTTCTAGATTATTGCAACCAATAAAAATTCCAGAATGGAAATGGGAAAGAATCACAATGGACTTCGTGACATCTTTACCACTAACACAGAAGAAACATGATGCAGTGTGGGTTGTTGTGGATAGATTGACAAAGTCTGCCCACTTTCTTCCAGTTAGGATGGATTATTCACTTGATAGGTTGGCTCAGTTATATGTAGATGAGATAGTAAGGCTACACGGAGTGCCTATTTCAATCATTTCTGACCGAGATCCAAGATTTACTTTGAGATTTTGGAAGAAGTTGCAAGAGGCCTTAGGTAGCAAACTTCATTTCAGGACTTCATTTCACCCTCAAACAGATGGTCAATCTGAAAGAGTAATTCAGGTGTTGGAAGACATGATGAGAAGTTGTATCATTGAATTTGAAGGAAGTTGGGATAAGTATTTGTCACTCATGGATTTTGCCTATAATAACAGCTATCAGTCAAGCATACAAATGGCGCCATATGAAGCATTGTATGGAAGGAAATGTCGAACTCCATTATATTGGACCGAACTTAGTGAAAACAAGATTGTGGGAGTGGATTTGATTCAGGAGACAAAAGAGAAGGTAAAACTTATTCAAGAAAGATTGAAGGCTGCATCGGATAGACAAAAGTCTTATTTTGATCTAAAAAGAAAAGACATTACTTATGAAGTGGGAGATAAAGTGTTTCTCAAAGTATCTCCTTGGAATAAAGTCCTGCGATTTGGCAAGAAAGGCAAGCTCAGTCCGAGATTCATTGGCCCATATGAGGTTATAGAGAAGGTTGGACCGGTAGCTTATCGGTTGGCACTACCCCTAACACTCGACAAAATTCATAATGTGTTCCATGTATCAATGTTAAGGAGATACAGATCAGATCCATCACATATCTTATCTCCTAATGTCGTAGAAATCAAACCCGACCTGACGTATGAAGAGGAACCGGTACAAATCTTGGCGAGAGAAGTTAAACAATTGAGAAACAAGTCTATACCTTTGATAAAAGTACTTTGGAGGAATCATAAGGTTGAAGAAGCAACTTGGGAACCGGAGGATACAATGAAAACTCAATATCCGCAATTGTTTTCAGGAAATTTTCGGGACGAAAATTCATAAGAGGGGGAGAATTGTAACGAACCGAAATTTCCAAAATTTGCTTATAATAAATTACTATGGTATTAAAA
This sequence comes from Euphorbia pulcherrima, assembly GCA_947683365.1. Classification (NCBI taxonomy): domain Eukaryota; kingdom Viridiplantae; phylum Streptophyta; class Magnoliopsida; order Malpighiales; family Euphorbiaceae; genus Euphorbia; species Euphorbia pulcherrima. The sequence continues at coordinate 4,435,613 of CANTUS010000010.1, forward strand.
ATATCATAGAAATTATTTTTATTATTATTGTTGTTATTGGATATAAGGCATGAGGAAATAAGAGCTAATTATAGTAAGAAGGATGAATTGGACATTTAATTATTTGTCCAAGGGCAATATTGGAAATTGAAAAAAAAAAAAAGAAGAAACACACAAATACATTACAGCATCTTCATTTCCTTATCTCATTTCTTCATTTCCTTCTCCATTCTTCCTCTCTTTAATCAAAAATTTTCATAATCCAAAAACTTCCGATTTCTTCGATTCAACTTCGAATTCTTGCTAGAAATCGATCCTTAAGCCCTCTATCATCATCAATTTTAGTCAATCAAGACTAGAAGAGGAGGATTTCAGAAATTAAGATTCGGATGAATAGTAACCCGAGTTTGAGGTGAGTGATTTTTGGTAAAATTAAAGCTTAATTAGTAGAATTCATGGTAGATTAAGCATATTTATGGTATTAGGAAGTTTATTTATGCAATATCTTGATAGAAATATATATGGCTGTTGTAGAGGAAGCTATTGCAAGTAAATCAAAAGCAAAAGGGGTAGAAGAGAGCTAGAAAGAGCATAGAAAAAGGTTTGTGTCCCGAATTTCGATTTATCGGTTTTTCGGAAAATTTTCAGATTTGTATCCCTGTTGTGTTTTAATATTTTCTCTTGCTATATAAATCCGATTTGAACGATTCTTGATTCTATTGATATCTACAGAAAGTAAGGAACATATGTTCAGAAGAAACCTTGTTGAATTTCGTTCGTTTTCAATGTGAAATTTTCATTTGAAGTTGAGTCATGAAATCTGTTTTCGGAAAATCTCAGCTTGGTATACTGTTTAGTATTTTGATCATAACTTTGGTTATAAAATTTGGATTTTTGTGATTCTGATGGTTTTGGAAAGCTGAGACATGTGACTAATTGTGTTTAGAAGAAAGTTCTTCAATTGGATGATGTTTTGATGGTGAAAAATGCAGGGGAAGTCAGGTTATGAAACCTGGAAAAATTCTGGAAAGTATGATATTGATTTTATTGAGTTTTAATTGAAGTTTGATGCTTAAAAATTTGGGATTTGGATTTCTTAATTACTGAAGTTATGTTAAATTATGATTGATGGTTTATACTGAAATTTTTAAGATGTTACTTTGATTTATTGCCCTTATTAAACGAGTAGAATACGGGTCAGGGTAGATTGGCTCCAATAAAGGGGGTACAGTACTGTACAAACAATTGAAGCTTTGGCTTCGGGCTTGACCGATATGTTGATTTTGAAGCTTCGGCTTCGGGCTTGACCGATATAATGATTTTTGAAGCTTCGGCTTCGGGCTTGACCGATATATTGATTTTGAAGCTTTGGCTTCGGGCTTGTCCGCTCCTGTATCCATTTTACCGTTATTCAGGACTTGTTTACTTTGGGCAATATGTGGTTAAAGTGTTTGGAAAAATTGGATATAAATTTGATTATACTTTGAAAGGATTACTATATAAGTTTTGTGACTTGGTTCCATAAAGTTGGTTAATTTATTTTTGACTTATAAATATACTTGGTTTCTATTTTAAAAATATTCAAAGTTGTTATATTTTTTTTATGGACACCACTAAGCAAATTGCTTAGCGTGTAGTTGATTTTCTACGCGTAGGTGGAGAACTTGTAGATAGCTTGGACCAAAGTGGTACAGGTGGATCAACTTAAAGAGCAAATAAGGAAAGACTCGAGGTGGATATGTATTTTAATGTAATATTATGGTTTGTAGAATAATGGCATGTACTAGAGAGTGAGAAATGTAAAGTGGCATTGAGAAATATTTGGAGAATAATTTGGAGTTTAAAACATTATATTGGTATTTGTATGTATTAAATCTATAAGTATTGAATTCTATACAGTGGAGTATAGTTATTCATTGGGTGATTATTGTTACCGTAGCGCTCCCTATAGGAGGGGGCGTTACACTAAAACTATCAGAAGCACCATATTCTAAAACTATGATGATGGGAGGCGAAATCCTCTAAAACTATAACATGTGAATCTGCAGTTTCCTCTTCAAGCAATGAAACTTGGCTATTGAAAACCATCAGTAAAAAAGGTGGATCTTCAGTTATGTTCTTTTGAGTAAGTTGAGCATTGGAAATCCCACTACTCAACTTAAGGGGGAGTGTTAGTAAAGAAAAGGAAAGAAGAAAAGAATTTGGAATCAAATCTTCAAATCATTATTTCCCATTCATTACCTTGATTCTAGGAAACTACTATGAAAATAAATTTACATTCATTTATGTCATTTATCCTATTTCCTTTTGTAAAGATTTATTTACTTATACATGTTCATTTTATCTCCTATTTAAGGAGGCCTTGTAAACACAATAGCATCAATCAAATACAAAATCCAACTTCCTCCCTTAGCCTTTCCTCTCCAATGTTATCTTTATAGTTAATCAGAGTTGCCTTCTTTGAGGAACTCTGAGTTTGTAAGTTTATTTTCATTCTTTATTTAAATTTCATCAGGATTTACTCGTTGGCTTTACCCCAAAAGGCCTCAGACCATTGGGGATTGTCCACACTTATAAACCATTGATTCTCCAACTCTCTTAGAAATGTGAGATACTTTTCTGCCCAACATTTCTCCCCTCGAACAAATATCCATCAAGTATTCCCTTGACTGATCAACCATTCGTCCACTAACACCTTTTTCATCACACCATAATGCGTTGGAGGACACGCCTTACATAGAGCACTAGCGGTTCCACGTATATCCGATGATCATACTGGGCGTACCATTATTTGTTCAAATTTTTGAGGATCAATCCACATGGCTAACATCGGAGCATGACTCTAATACCAATTGTAATGCTCGCGGAAGCTCCATGGACACCTCATATCCCCACACATGGTATGATATTGTTCATTTCGGGCTTAGGCCCTCATGGTTTTGCTCTTGGGCTTTACTCCGAAAGGCCTCTTACCATTGAATATATTGTCCAACTTTATAACATTCAATCTCCTTTCTTCTAGCCAATGTGGGACATTGTTCGCACTCCAACATGTATTTCAGTATCAAGTGAACATAACTCAGAATGGGTTTGTTAGGGTTGAGACTTAAACCGTATCCTGAACCATGTAGTATTGATTGATGGAAAGATGGATTTGGATTCTATTAAGTTTGGACTTTGTAAAGTTATACAGTTTACTCATTCTCAACCATCTACTGAGTTTTAATGGTTGAGATTTAATTGCATTGTGGTCCCTATAAATCACTTAAACAAAATTTCAACAATTAAAACTCAACAAATAATTAAAATTTTGTGATAGGTTTAATTTTATAAAGTTCAAACTTTAAAGAATCTTAATACAGGGAAAGATTGTATTGTGGTAATTTAGCTGCGGAAAGAATATGAGGCAAAGACAACAGAATTACTCCAGTCCAATACACATCTAATTAATCAAATTGTCTGTAGCGATCTATTAGTCTCAATCAATGGTAGAGACAAAGTCTATTAAATGAAATTAAGATGTGGAAAAATAAAAATGGCCCACAGGTGTATTATTTCAGATAATCACCTCGTCTTCTTCTACGTCCTTAGTATTTAGATATTGACCTTTATTTGTACATTACTTTGTTTGAACAACAGCGCCCATTATTAGCTGGAGTGAGTGGAGTGACTCTCAGGATTTTAAGTTTTTAGGGCCTTAAATATTAGTTCGGTATAGTATGAAAATAAAAAATAATACATATAACTAATGCTGAGAGGCAAAATCGTAATTGCTGTTGGTCCAGAGCTTAAGCAAGTCTATGAATGCCTTGGTTCAATCATTGATGTATCTATCTTCTTTTTTATCTCCTTTTTCCTTTAAGAAATTGTTCTAGGTAATTTTTTTATCATACTTCAAAATACATTTTATTTTATTTTCAATCTTTTAAAGTCTTTAATAAAAAATAAAAAATACATTTTAATTAGTTTATTTATATTATGAGTTCTTTATTCAACATGACAATGTGGTGGAGCTAGAATTCCAAAACAGAGAGGGCCAACTTTCATTGAAAAAAATTTCTTTTAAATTCTTTGTTCTCTTCTCATAGCAATTTCACCCAAAAATTATCTTAAATTTGCATTTATAAGATATAATTACACACTTATAATGAATATACAGTAGAATACTCTTTTCGGTGTGCCTTAGCTAGCTTTTATAATAAAAAGAAAATAGTCCTAATTAAGAAAAAAGAACAAGTTTTTTTTTAACAAAAAGTTACACAAATGCACTTATTATTAAATATAAAGGAAAATCACCACCCAGTCTCTGATATGATTCGAACCTATAATCTCTATAGTAAAAAATTTAATTTTCCTTTTCCTTTTCAAACTGAAAAATGAACTTTATTTTGAACTACCAAACGAGGCCATGGAGTTGCTTTTATATGGGGTTTTATCTCCTTTTTCAAGCTTTAGCAAATTATTATTTTTATAGAATGTTGTTGAGGTTTGAATTTCAATTTATCATAAATACCCTTATAAATAACTTCTAATTTATTTTAAATATGTCCATTTTAGTAATTTGTATCTCTAACCGCAACACTTAATTGTATTTTTACCAAACACTAAAGTACAAATCAATTAATAACAGCAACTTGAAACCACATCAAGAAATAGCAACAGCAAATCATAATAGTAAACATCAACAGTAACGGTAACCGCAACTTTTTTGCCAAACGGACCTTTATGCACATCAATACCATACTATTTTATTCACTTTAATTCAATAAGGCACACATGTAAGTGACAACTATTACTCATCCAATTGTGACAAGGTTAAACAAAATAGATTAAGAAAAAAAATAAGTGTAGTCCTAAACCAAAACTAATTAGGAACTGAACAAGAATATTTTAATTTTTTCTATCTCAATGGAACCTATTAATTTGAAGTTCACTTTAGAGTTTTTCTCAAATCCAACCACACTTTATGTTAATATTTTAGTGTAATTGGATCGATTAGTTTGACCAATGCGATCGTGACATTTCACCGAACAAGTATGGAGAGTGCGGAGTGCACACTTGTTCGGGTTCTGTTTACAATTTGGGGGGTCCGGGGGCAGCGCCCCCGGGTGCGGGGTCCAAGGGGCGGCAACCCCTGGCGAGGTCTAGGGGCAGCACCCCTAGGCAGGGTCCCAGGGGCGGCAGCCCCTGGCAGGGTCCTGGGGCAGCACCCCGGGCTAGGGTCGAGCTGCCAGGTCAGCTCGAAATTTTTTTATCCCTGAACCCACGCATCCTTTGGAAAAATTCATCAGAAAATGAATTTTTGTACGAAACAGTGTGTCTGTTGGACACAACTGAAACTCGAAAGAAACATGTCTTTTGGACATGGCTGCTACCCCAAACAGCATGTCTGTTGATGTTTTGGCTATTTATTTCACCAAAACGATATTGGCCATATACAGAAAAACTCGGTTGAAATTTCACTGCAAACAAATTCTTGTTCTTGATTCTCTTTCTGATTTTATCCGATTGAAAACTTGGTAAACCGGCCAAATAAATTTCAATCTGACAGTGTTTTCGTGACTTCAGAAATATCCAAGTAATCTCCGATTTCCAACACTTTATTTTGTATATATACGTCCTCCATGCATTTACTACTTCATTCGCAATACCTATAAAATTCATTTCAAATATATTATCATATTTTTTCATGTAATTCATATTTTTTTTATAGACGAGGAAAGAAACTAAAAGAAAAGGGAGAAATAAGTTATCCCGAGCATAATCACGGGAAACCAACGCCTACTAGATCCTGAATCATCAAATCCAATAGCCCCATTACAGGTACATCAAACATATGGAAGCCGATCGCGAAAGAGCCGCCAAGTTTACCAACCTATCCGCGCACCTATTACCTTCCCAAAAATTATGCTAACCACCATCTCCCAATCTCTACTCAACACTTCCTTGATACTCACAATCAAGTTGTACGTATCACACGGCTCCACATATGTCTTATGGATCGTATCATATTCTAATTATATAAATTATATCTAAAATTTATTCTTTATTAATTTATTAATATGCAATTTAAAAATATTTCTTTACATCCAAATTTATTAGTTATATACTATAATTAAACAGAACATGATGATGCAATTGAAAAATTGATGTCAAGCCTCTTGTATATTTGGGGGTTTGTTTTCCCAAAAAGTAATTAAATTATATTGGCTTTGTAATTATGATCCATAATCAGCTCAACACACAGAAAGCTTAACACCTCAAAACAAAAAATGCAAAAAGAGGGCCCACAGTACTGTGTACCTTCTTCTATCTTCTTCTTCACTTCATATAATCCAAATAAAAAAAACTATCAGAGGCTTCCTTCATCATCTACCACCGCCCTCCTCCCTTTACCACCAATTTCTTTGTCTTTTTCGCCTCCCCAATCACCATTGGAATACATGATACACAAAATGGTCAATTGTCTATTCTTTCTGTCACAAAAAGTTAAGGGAGGCGGTTTTCAAGTTTTCTACACTTAGGGGCGGCAATCGGTATGGTGTAGGCAATTATCCGGGAGTCAGGGAAGGCGGCCGCCGACCTCTGCTACTCCCTGACTTCGCCATTGTGACAATGTGACTATATTAACATTTAGATATAAATTTTTTTATTTCAAAATATAATAGTTTTTAATTGTCTTCTACTAATTTTATCTTACAAATTTCTCAAACAAAAAAAATTAACAAGAAGTTTAAGTATTTATTAGTTTACAATTAATTAGTAATGATTTAACATTTTTTAGCTTGATGGAAATTATAAAGAAACAGATTCGAATACTTACCTTTTTCCGTGCTCGAGATCGAAGAACGCCGTAATAACACCGTTCATATGCAAAGCCGTTGGCTAATCCACGGCATATCAGGATTAAGTCATTATTTTCATGACTTCTTTAAGATTCAGTGAAGAATGATAGATAAAAAAGTCTCTAAATTATTTTCGGAAGAGAGAATGCAAAGTGAGAATTAGGACAAAAAAAATGAAAACCATTTTTCATTCATGTTGTAACTTGTATGCACGTCCTATCTTACATAGGAAATGAGAATTTGATTAATTGCAATTTAGTCTTTTGGACTATTGATTATTTGTAATTAAACTATTAAAGTTCAATAACTTTTTAATTAAGTGTATAGACTTATTTAATTTTCTAATTGGATTTAATTATCTAAATTGGGTCGAGTCCTTTGACCTAATTGACCTGTTCACGGGCGGATCGGGCATTTTCAACATCTCTCACTCGCACTTGACGGATCACGTTCCGTACAAGGTCATCATATCTTCTTTATCCTGCGAAGTCGTGCGACCTGCATACTATCCGAAACACTTTGTCCTGCACCCATTAGGGTCTTCCAAGATGATTCTGATCACTACTTAACCACATAGATTAAACTATATGGTTATTAATAATATCACATTGATATATTGCGCATATGCTTTACCCTAGATTGGTCGACAATCCCCCACTTCCACATCATTAGCGATCTCGGAAGCCTTAATCTATTGTTCACTATCTTACATCAACTGTAACGATAGGCTAGCCGATGAACTAACAGAACTCTAGTGAATGTTCATTGGCCATATCTTCCTTTTGAGTTATCAATTCCATACAGAACTAGTTTAGACCACCAACCAATCTCTCCCAGATCGAATCAAATCATAATCTCTCACTGATTGATCAAATTGTCCTTGCTAGTCCTTACTTCTCAATATAACACAATAGTAACGAGGGTAAGGTCCAAAAACACTTCAGTTAATGGACTGAGTCTCACATTAGAGAAGTTGAGATCCTTGTACAGCATATAAACTTCTCATCTCATGGTCGCTAAGCACACATTATCCTGAGGACTCACTCCTCTCCCACACTGATAATATGTCATGGTGTTCTTTCCTTTTATCCTTATAAGGAGCGCATGTCTATTCTCATTAAAATGAACTAAAACCATGTAAAGGTTTTAGTTACAATGCACCTTAGCCTTTAACCTTGTTCTACTCTAAGAACTACCTTTAGCTAATTATACAGAACATGACTTATCGTCATGTGAACTACATAGTTCTTACCTGATTCCTTCTTAGATTCAGCACACATTGTTCCATGCAATGTGGCTTTTCTTATTACTTGAACAAGTCGATTAACAATTTTGAACAGGTTCCTGTATTACATACAGTATGTTCAAAATCAATCTCATCCTAGTCTTTACCTTCGAGGTAACACTAAGGTAAACACCCATGTGAGTAGGCTACTTCTCTGTCCGACATGCTATGAACGAAAACAATGTATGTACAAAACATAATTACACACAAACATATATCATACAATAAAACTTATTTATTTCAACACAATATCGTTCACAATTTAAAAGGTATAATAAATGAGGTAACTCGAATAAGCGTTATATACTTATATTTAACCCTTTAATATATTTCACATATACATCTTTAGGGACATGCTTCGTAAACAAATCTACAAGCATGTAATACGTAGACAAATACCTCATGTTGACATCTCCTCGTATAATTAAGTCTATAACTAAATGATACTTGATTTTGATATGCTTATACCTTAAATGATATTTCGGGTCTATCATATAAGCTATCAATGTTTGACTATTACTTATAAATAGCCAATAGTTGTTTGGAGAACCTAGCAGGTAAAGACTCACTAGTCTCTTTAGACAAACAATATGTTGGACCATGGCTGGAAAAACACAAATTCAGTTTTGGCCTTTGCCAATTTGCATATGAGTATCTATAAGGTCTATTTCTTAGCCTGATACACCAGAGCATAACCAACGGTCTTTTATAAGTATCACAAAATTTCTTAACGGTGTTCTAGTTCTCTATTACTATAACATAATAATATTTACTTACAATGCCCATGACATTACAAATATTAGGTCTGAAGTACGACATAACAATATATGATGTTTCCATTAGATGGAACTATTTCCATATCCTCCCACTTTTTAGGAGTTTTAGGACAAATGCTTTTACTAAGAAGCTACACTCTTAGTCATAGGAATACTTATGGGTTTATAGTTATACATAAAGAATCTTTGGCAAACTCATTTTGTGCAATATTCTTGAGACAAAGATACTCATTTATCTTTCTATCCATTGAGATCTTAATCCCTAGGATATATGCAAACTCCCCCATGTCTTACATATCAAAGTTGCTCGATTACCAATAGTTCACTCAATGGTATATATATTGTGGTGCTCATTTACCATTGAATATCATAACCTTAAGACCACATGGGATCGTAAATTGACTTATTCAATTATGCAAACCTTGTGTTTGCAAACTATTTGGACAAACCCTTTTAGTAGTACCATATAGATATCTCATGATAATTCTCCATTGAGAAAAGAATACATCCATTTAATGTGAGTCTAAGGGTAAATATAACTACCAAAGCTATGCAATTCTTATATATGTAAATGTTGAAACTGAAAAGAAAATATTCTCATAATATATTCTTATTAGTTTGAGTATACGTATTCCTTAATTATAAGCCGAGTGCTTTTACTTTATCTTGAGAATCCACTTGCTCTCAATAACTTTGTATCCTTCATATATGTCAACTTAATTCTTCTTCCATCATATGCAACTATTCATCTCCCTTTAAACACATAATTTTCAAGGTGGAACATTTTCCATTTTGTTCACTTAGGCTCAGAGTCATTATAAATATATCTTATATATTTATCGAAACTCAAAATTCTTTCCTTTAAGCTCATTTCTTTACTCCCACTTGGATCAGAAATTCTATAATGATATGAGCTCCCACTTGAGCTAAAAATAATGAATCCCACTTGGAATAATAACATTGACTCCCACTAGAATCAATAACATTGTTGGGTTCTCGGCTCCCCTATGGAATAAGATCCCTTTGATTGAAATGATCATTATGAACTACTTTATTTGAATTACTCCCACTTGAAGATACATCCAAACTATCAAGAGTCTTATTAAAAAGAAATGTTTTTGCCAAATATGCACAGTCTTTAAAACTCATTTTCTAAGAAATTGACATCTCGTTATTCAAACTATGTCATATATCCTTCCACATTCTCCCCCATAAAAACATATCCTTTTGATATGTTAGAGTATCTCGTAAAAATGCTCTTTCTAACTTGTGAGCCTAATTTATCAAAGGTATGTGGGTATAAGCGGTATAACTACAAAGTTGTAAATAGGATAAACTCGAAATTCTTCCAATTTACATCTCACATGGGATGCAAGAAACAGACCTTTGAAGGTACTTGGTTGATACATATACCTAACCATTTCAAGAAGAAGCTTATTCTTCTTTTATAAACCCCATATTACTATACGAAGTATAAGGAATAGACAACTAATGTTTAGTCCTTTATTCATTACATAAAGCTGTAAGCATAATTGAAAATAACTCTTTACCACTTCAGTTGCAATGCTTTACAACCAAATCCAATTGATTTGCTACAAGATTCATAAACCTTTTAACAGCTAAAAGCTTTAGATTTATGGAAAATCAAGTAGTTGATGCCATAACGAGTATGGTCATCAATTAATGTGATGAAATATTAGGCTTATGCCTTACCCTCATATCTACTGAACCACATATGTCATGGTGAATAAGTTGCAAAAGATATATTATGTTCTAGTTCATCTCTAAGAATTGTTTCGTTGTTTGTTTTCCTTTTATGGAACCCATCACATGGTGATAATTTAACATTTTTAAATTATCCATCACAATATGCCTAGAGAACTCATTCTTCTTAGATTTTGTGATATAATTGTACGCGATATACTAACATTATCATTTTAAAGATGAGTTAGTCAATGGAAAAACAAATATTTGTTGGAAATAATGATCTGGAACACTAATATCCGGATCAGGTTTGAAGTAAACAAAACCTAAGTATAAGACTTATCCGGATAATCCAAAAAAAACTGAAGCTATATCATCCAGAAAATTAAGACAATTACCAAGTCCTAAACAAGGCTCCCAAGTCAAGACAAGTACCTAAGCATAAAAGGAAAGATCCAGTAAAAGTTTGGAAAGGAAACAAACTATTAACTATCAAGACTAGCATCCGAAAGAACTGATTGAAGCTACACCAAAAGAAGGTAGATCCGGAGATATAGAGTCTGAAGATGTTCGTAAGACTCCTATATCAGACAAAAAGAAAAGTTTTAAATATAACTTTCCCTCCATCTTTTTGGTCTATGAAGTCAAAGATCCTTTCCCCAAGACAAAGACAAAATGACAGCTTGCATATTTCAGAGAAAGGACAAAAGGACTGACATCGGATAGAAAAAGCTAACTACCTTTTTATCCTAGACTAATAAGGAGGCGCATGGAGCTCACATCAAAAAGCAACTGGTATAAAAGTTGGTGCATCACAAAATGCCAATGAAAACGATCACTGACAACTTTTCAGCCTCAATCCCAAGACTTTAAACAGGTCAAATTACAGTCTAACGGATTGATCCACATCTCCGGAAGTGCCAACCATAACTTGATCAAGGGTGAAGATTTATTTCAAGTTCAACAACCCACAACGACTGCATTTATGATCGAAGCCTATAAAAAGAGCTCTTCACCATTTGAGAAACTAATTGGTTGATTTACAAAAATCAAGTAACAAAGAATACTCATTCAATCAGTTGATATAATCCCTCTAAGAACCCTTTGATTCAAAATCTATTAAGGATTCCTAAGTAAGCTATAAACTTACGAAACTCCAAACCAAACCTTTGATAGAAACCAAAGTGTAAGATCTCCAACCTGGGTGAGTTGTAAGATTGGGATACAACTTAAATTTGGTGCTTTAAGTGAGAACTCCCTATAGGACTCAGCTTAGATTCAGGGTAGAAGGCTAATTGGTATATCCTATAAAAGACTCAAAGGACTTAGCTAGGAGTTGGTGCTTCCAGTGATGTATCCTACATCCAGAAGGGGTTACCATCCAGAGATAAATTGTAAGGCTTGATTCCTTCCAGTTGGAAAGGAATCCACTAGTGGAAAAGCTCGGAGGAAGGAAACTCTAGGGACTGGAGTAGGCGAGGCCGAACCAGGATAAAAACCTTATGTGTTTGATTTCTTAAACTTTCATTTATTGCATTACATTATCATAACTGCATCATCCAGATCATATTCAAACACGCTACACTAAGACTTTTTAAAGTCTTTATATTCCTCGAAAAAGGGCCATTCACCCCCTCTTACCTTATAAAGACCCTCACAGGGACCTACAAGTGGTATCAGAGCAAGTGCTCAACCTAGAGATCTAACAATCTTGAACTAAAGGTCCATATATTTTGATTCACATATTAAAATGAGTTTCCAAAACTCACAACTCCTTCCCGAGGGTATATCCGTTACCCATCCTTCACTCTTCACCGGTGAACACTACACGTTCTGTAAAAACCGAGTGAAGAACTTCATCCAGTCATAAAGCATTCAAGCATGGTTAGTTATTAAAGATGGTCCATATGAGCCTACTTATGAAGTAGAGGGTATGACTACCTGAAAACCATCAAGTATGTAGGATGAGAATAATTTTAAAAAGTTAGTGGAAACGCAAATGCTATTAACATGCTTCATTGTGCTCTTAGTGCAGCTGAATTCAACAGAATATCCGGATGCGAGACTGCAAAAGAGATTTGGGAGAAGTTGGAGGTAACTTATGAAGGAACCACCAAAGTAAGAGAGGCTAAGCTTGATCTACTCCAACAAAAGTTTGAATCCTTTAAGATGGAGCCTAAAGAATCAATCAGCAGCATGAACACTAGATACACCAATCTAGTGAATGAAATGAAAAGACTGAGGAAGGAGATTCTAGAAGTAGAAATGGTCAAGAAAGTGCTCTGCAGTCTCACCAAGGAATGGGACAGTAAAAAGAGTGCCATTGAGGTAGCTCATGACTTAAATTTTTATAGTTATGATGAACTCATTGGTAATCTTCTAACCCAAGAATTGTCCTTGGAGATGTATAGCCAATAAGAAAAGAAGCCTGAGGAGAAAAAGAAGCCCATTGCTCTTAAGGCAGAATCCATCGGATCTGCTTCATCCAGAGAGGAAGAGTAAATCAATGAATCAATGAGCACCAAAGATCAACTTGCTCTACTAACCAGAAGGCTGAATTGATTCATACAAAAGAAAGACAGAAGGAAATCAAAAAGGTATGAATTCCGGAAACCAAGAGAAGGCACCTCCAGAAGAGACAAACCCAGAAGGAATCCAGAAGAATAGAAGGATCCGGAGAAAGAAGCTGCTTGTTTTGAATGTTGTGAAAAAGGCCACTTCAGAACAAAGTGCCCCAAGCTCAAAAGAACCAAGAAGTTTAAAAAGAAGGCAATGGTAGCTACTTGGAGCAACAGTGAAGAAAGTAGCAGCTCATCTTCAACGAAAGAAGAGAAGACTGTAAACTATGCATTCATGGCTCTAAATAACCCGAAAGTAGAGCAATATAGAAGGAATGCCTCCAAGCGAGAAACAGTGCAAATTGAAGAATCAGAATCAGATACAGCAAACACTGAGGTAAATTCTTGTTCTAATTCTGCCTCTAATCTTGATCTTACTAAAGCTCTATCTATTGTAATCAAGGGCGTAAAGAAGAATGTAAGAGCAATCAAATATATTAAAAGAGCAGTGATGGAGTTGGCTAAAGATGCTGAAGTAATGGCACAAGATATCAACCTGGAAAGAGCAACCAAGAATATTGATGTTGTGGAGGAAAATTTCTTAAGGAATCAAGTCCAGATCCTAAATGCAAATGTAGTGGGACTGGATAGAGAAATCAATCTGTTAAAGGAAGCATCCAGGAAGAGACCAGAAATAAAGGATCTAAGAAGAGATAATCCTCTTCCTCCATAGAACAGATTTCAAAGGACCCTCAATCAAAAGATAAAGGGAGCTAGCAGCCAACCACAAGCTCAAAGATATACCGCTGCTCAAAAGGGAAAGGCTAAGGTAGCGTACCATCAACAGCCTATCAAACAAAAAAGAAACCATTGACCAGAAGTTGCACCTCCAACTAGCTTCTGGATTAACACTGGACCATCCACCAGTATGCAAAGAGCTGGGTATAAAGGCAACTATGGGAAAAAAGGATCTGGAGAAGATCAGCGAGAAGCAAAAGCAAAACATACCTATTTCAGGGTGTAGGTTTTGTGGGAAAAATAATCATATTACTAAATCATGTAGATTAAAAAATGATTATTATGATGTTTATCCTTAGCCTAAGATGGTTATTAACCCAAGAGGACCCAAATCTGATTGGGTACCCAAACCCACTTGATCTATTTTGCAGGTATGCCTTAGATCCACAGTAGATTAACACACATGGTATATTAATAGTGGATGCTCAAGGCACATGATAGGTGATGAAAAGGCCTTCATCATACTAACCCGGAAGAAGGGAGGCAAAGTAAGCTTTGGAGACAATCAAAAGGGATAGATTATTGGTCATGCAACCATTGGATCTGAATTTAAGATTGAAGATGTCTCACTGGTTGATGGACTAAAGTTCAACTTGCTAAGTGTGGCCCAATTATGTGACAAAGGAAGGAAAGTCAAATTTGACTCCGGAGGCTGCTTAATCTATGATAGTAAGTCCAATCATTTACGCGCCTAGAGTAAATAATGTCTATTCTGTAAATATTAAAAATGATAAGAAGAATATATGCTTGATGTCTAAAGAAGCAGAATCATGGCTATGGCACCGGAGGTTGGGATATGTAAGCATGAAACTCCTGTCCAAACTAGCCAAAAAGGAATTGGTTGTGGGTTTGCCTAAGGTTGCTTTTGATAAGGATCACCTATACACTGCATGTCAATTAGGCAAACAGCATAAGAAAAGTTTCCCTTCTATCACATACATTCCTTCCAAAAGAGTACTTGAGCTCTTACATATTGATCTCTTTGGTCCAATCAAGCCATTGAGTTTAAGTAAAAGAGAATACACCCTGGTCATTGTGGATGATTATTCTTGATATACCTGGGTTCTCCTACTAATAAGTAAGGATGAAGCCTTTGACAAATTCTCTAAGACATTCATCCGAATAGATGTAAACAAGGCATAAGCAATGCACGCATCCGAAGTGATAATGGTGGAGAATTCAAAATAAGAATTTACTGATTTTTGTGACTCAAAGGGCATTGAATACAACTTCTCTGCTCCTCGCACTCCTCAATAGAATGGAGTTATTGAGAGAAAGAATAGGACCATAGTTGAGATGGCTAGAACAATGCTTAGTGAAAATTGTTTGCCAAAATATTTTTGGGGTGAGGCCGTAAATACAACACGCTATATATTAAATAGAGATCTCATTAGAAAGACCATCGAAAAGACCCCATATGAAATCTGGAAGGGAAAAAAACCCAAAATTGGGTATTTCAAAGCATTCGGATGTAAATGCTACCTCCTTAATGATAGAGAGCAACTAGGAAAATTTGATCCTAAATTTGATGAAGCAATTTTCCTTGGCTACTCAACATTTAGTAAGGCTTACAGAGTCTTTAATAAACGAACTCAAACTGTGGTAGAGTCTATATATGTAGACTTCGATAACATTAACACTATAGGAAAGAAAAGCTACACTCTGGAAGATCAAGTTCTAGAAGCTGGAAAATCTAGAGAAAAGGAGGAAGCAGGAATTCCTGATTCATTTCAAATCAAGATGTACAAAGAGGAAGATGAAGGAATATCCTTTGATCCAGAAGTACAACAAGTTAATCTCAACCTACAGGAGATTAACTTTAATGAAGGCCAAGAAGGAATGGTTGAAGCTGAAATGAGCAAATCCCAGTTCAACACGAAGGCCTACAAAGAGAGATCCGGACCCACAGGGATTATTTTATCGAAAATATTCTAGATGATGTTCGGAATCCAGTTAAAACTAGAGGTCAGCTCAACCAGATGATGAGCCATGCTGCCTGTAGCTCTCTCATAGAGCCAAAGAAATTTCAAGATGCTGAAGGCAATGAAAGCTGGATAATGGCAATACAGGAAGAGTTAGATCAATTCACCAGGAAGGATGTATGGGCTCTGGTGCCCTCGCCTAAAGGGAAATTAATTATTGGCACTAAATGGGTGTTCCGGAATAAGCTTGATGAATCGGGAGTAGTGGTGAGAAACAAGGCAAGACTAGTTGCCCAAGGCTTTATCCAGCAAGAAGGAATTGATTTCAAAGAAACTTTTGCTCCTGTAGCAAGGCTGGAAGCAATCCGGATCCTATGTGCTTTTGCATCATTCATGGGGTTCACATTATACCAAATGGATGTCAAAAGTGCGTTTCTAAATAGTGTCATCCAAGAAGAAGTCTATGTTAAGCAACCACCCGAATTTGAAGATCCAAAGCATTCGGATCATGTCTACAGGCTAAAGAAAGCTCTCTATCAATTAACGCAAGCACAAAAAGCCTGGTATGAAAGATTAACCTCATTCCTTATATCCAAGGGATATACTAGAGGAAAGGCAGACACCACACTATTTATCAAAAATAAGAAAAATGATATTATTCTAGTCTAGATCTATGTGGATGATATCATTTTTGGAGCCACTGATGAAAGGATGTGTGAAGAATTCAGCTCTCAAATGCAGAAGGAATTTGAGATATCCATCTTCCTTGGTCTCCAGATCAAGCAAAGTCCAGATGGGATTTTCATTAACCAATCAAAGTATACCAAGGAGATCCTGAAAAAGTTTGAAATGGATAAAAGCAAGCCTATATCCACTCTAATGGGATCAGACACAATCTTATCCGGGGACTGTGAAGGAGAAGATGTTGATTAGAAGCTCTATAGTGGAATCATTGGTTCACTATTATACTTGACAGACAGTAGACCTAACATACACTATGCAGTTTACTACTATGCAAGGTATCAAGCCAATCCTAAGGATTCCCATCTCAAGGCAGTTAAAAGAATCCTTAGATACCTCCTAGGAACCACTGAGGTTAGGTTATGGTATCCTAGTAATGGAGATTTCACACTCCAAGAGTTCACTGATGCAGATTATGGTAGAGATACTCTTGAGAGAAGGAGTACATTCGGAGGCTGTCATTTCCTTGGAGATTGCTTAGTATCATGGTATAGCAAGAAGCAAACTTTAGTTGCCTTATCCACTATAGAAGCAGAGTATATGATAGTTGGAAGTTGTGTTACTCAACTCCTATGGATCAAACAATAACTTGAAGATCATGGAGGGCAATCTATATGTGTGGATATTATGTATGACAACAAAAGTGCTATTAATATGTCAAAGAATCCGGTGCTTGATAGTAGAATGAAGCATGTCAATATAAGGCATCATTTCATCCAGGATCACGTGATGAAGAAGGATGTTGCATAGGTATATGTCCCAACCAACGAATAGAGAGCTGATATCTTTACTAAGCTTTTAATTAAAGATCAATTTGGGAAACTGAAAGAGTCAATTGGAATGTCAAATCCAATTTAGGGAAAATCTGGAAGACAGTTTTAAACTAAGCCGGACCCTAACTTGAAAACTCATTTCGGAAGTCAATGAGTATTGGGAGAAAATCTATTCTAGAAGATTGCCATGTCAACCGATAAGAATGATATATGGCAGTAAAAGCTCATAAAGGTAACAATTACTTTTTGAATTTCAAAGGTCCATTGGCTATTACACGCTCAGTAAATGCAGCAGTTATTTGAAAAATAAACCGTTCCCATTCTCCGGTTAAACTGATTTACCTCTCTCCTAAAAATCTGACTGCCATGTCATCAATTCAATCAAAACCACCAGAATCTAGATTACCAAAATACCCTCAATTTCAAAAATATATAAATACCCCCAAAACTCATCTTCTTCCTCACGCGAGCAACTACTCTACTGTTACTCTACAAAAATTCAAACCTAGAACCCTAGCTTTCAAAATCTCTGCCAAATGGCTGTCATAAACACTTCAAATACCTTCAAGATCTTACCTAGCAAAAATTTCTTTCAAATATTCGACTTGAAAGATTTTGATTTAAAACCTCTCCACTTTAAAACCTCCGAATCGGTTACTTCCACCGATCACCTTGGTGATGATTATCTATTCAACACTCTTCCTTTCTTCATTCTCATAGATGATTAGAGTCTGGGTGATTTCTTAAAGATAAACTACCCCACGTACCCAGACCTTGTGCGAGAATTTTATGAAGTCCATTTTATTGCACTGCACATGGAAGTCCAAGGGAAGGTGATAACGATTACTCCTGAATTTTTCGAGAAGGATCTAAACATGAAAAACTCTAGAGTGTTATTGAGAAAGGATGGAGATGAGAATGATGTTGACTACACTTCAAAGCTCTGGCTACACCAAAATTATTTTGGAGACAAATTCTCAATATACTTCCCAAGAACGCCAAGGTTCCTGCAGCACGTTCTGGCAAAACTCATCCTTATAAGGAAGGGATCATTGATTACATTTTGTTCCTTCCAACATTGCATCTTGCAGCACTGGGTTGGAAGTGTGGAAGTAAACTGGCCAGTCTTAATCATTCATTATCTCAAGACATATGTGAACTCCCATGGGGCCCTAATCACTAGAATCCTATAAGCAGCAAAAGCAGATCTGATCGGGCTTGAAGGCATCTATGGCAAACCTATTATTAAGAAGAATTTCCTCAATCTTTGATATAATGAAGAGTGGGACAAAGAAAAAGCCAAACAGAAAAGGGAAGAGAAAAGAAGCAAGTCTCGAAAGATGGTGGATCCGGAAGAGCAAGCACCTGTCCCCTAGAAGGCCAGAACCATTAAAAGCAAGGCATAAAAGAAGCCAAAGGCAATTCCAGAAAAAGTAATTGATGAAGACACCCTACCAATTAGCCAGATCATAAAATCTAGCCCTGAGAAACCTAAAGTCAGGGGTAAGCTCATCAAGGCCACTGCTAAGAAAGGTCAGAATATGATTGATACAGATATGTCTACTATTGCTGCCAAATCAGTTGAGGCAGGAAGAAGGAAAGCCGAGAGAACATTGGTTGTAATGGAAGCAACTGAGGATGATGAGAAGATAGAGGATGAGGCTCTTGTACAAAAGAAACTTAAAAGAAGGGGTCCAACATTTGAAGAAGCCAGAGTTGTACAAGAAAAGAAGGCAAGCGAAGGAAGAAGGCTGGCTGGTATAGTATTAGATGAGGAAGCACCACAGTATAAAGACAAGGCTGCTTTAGAGAAAGCAAAACTAATCAAAGGGAAAAATGTTCCAAGGGCAACAGAGATAGTAGGGGAAGATGATGACCAATATGTAATAATACAAGCTGCCATTAAGGAGAACACCAAAATAAATCGAGAAAGAACAAAAGGTCTAGGTGCTTCATCTGGAGTAAATCTAGCCCTGGTACTTCCAATTTTAGTGACTCCTTATGAGATGGACACATTGTCCAAAATCCTTGAAGCTGATTCATTTATTTTTGCCTCCCATAAAGAAGATCTATAAGAGAATTTACTTGGATTCGGCATTCCAATAATAAATCTTGAAAGTCCTAAAAAGGCACTAGAGAAGGGTGTTGAGGAAAATACCAACACGCCTGGGGGAGAAAAGATAAGTCCTGAAAAGGCATCTGTAGTAACCATTGAGGACACTTCTAACGTGCTTAAAGAGCAAATTGTAAGTCCTATAAAGGCACCTATAGGGGTGGTTGAGGACAGTTCCAACCATCCGAAGGCTAGGCTGGAAGAAGAAAAGCAGGAAGTTAAAGATGATCATAATCAGACGCTACAAACCAATGAGGTAACCCCTGCTCTACTTCATCTTGATTCTGATCTTGATGCTATTCAGGATGATATTGCAAAAAATGAGCACAACTTAACTACAGACTCTCGCAATGTCACTAAGGACATAGTGCCAAACCCGGATAATATAACTCCAGAGGAGGGAGCGAGTCTGAGTTCTAAAGGGCACACTTCTGAAGTGGACCCTACAGGCGAGGCTCATTCAAAGAAATGGATGGAGGAGGATAAGGATGAAGAAGAAAGTGATGATGAGGAGGAGAAGAAGGACATGAGAAAAATGATGAGAAGGAAAAAGAAGGACATAAGAAAGAAGATAGGGAGGAAGACACCTCATCCAGCTCCTTAGATGAGGAATTCCCTTCCAAGATTCCAGCTATGAGAGTGCCTGCGAACAACAATATCAAATCCAAAGTTACAACTGCGCTTCAGTCATTGAAAGAGGTTGCTAAGGAGGAAAGCGAAGAAGGATATGTGAAGCAGAGTCTCCACACTATATGTGCTCATCTTCGAGGAGTTGAGAAGGAATTACTAAGGCAATAATCTGATACAGCAGTACAAAAGAACTTGGGTGAGATCAAGGAGAGTTTGAAATGTCTCCCCAAAATTAAGCAATAAGTTATGGATTTTCCAACTCCCGGAGCTCTAGCGGAAGCTTCTATATCCCAAGTCTAACCAATTTTGAATGAACTTAAAGAGAGCGCCACTACAGTAAACAGGACTGCCAGTCAAGCCAATACCTTAGCCTCTGATAACTGTACAACTGTTCTTGAAAGAATGTCCTCATCTGCCACTGATCTATCCACCAAAATAAAGGACTATATTGATAACAAGTTTGAAAGCTTGACAAAATTCATAGAAGAGAGAGAATTGAAACCTACTATTTTCAACATAAAAACTGATCAACAAGTAACCCAGGACATGCTTGCTCACTTCATTGATGAAACCATCTCTAAACTCAAATAGAAGATACTGGATGATATGGGTGATGAGTTGCAGTCTAGAAACTCCGGTATTAAACAATTGATAAATGACTGGAAGAAGTCAGTTTCCAAGGAAATAAAGGACCAGATGGAGTCACTCCACAATATCCGGAAGGGGATCTCAAAGGAGATAACCTTACTCAAAATTGGAATCAACAATCTGTCTATTTTCGGACCCTCTTCCCTTTTGGCTATTCCAGAAAGCCAGCTCATTTCAGTACTACAGAATCTTATCCAAGCCATAGGAGACTCCGGATTCACGAGTCAAAAAGGTATGGCTACTCTTATCAAGGCCATGTTCCCCTATTTTGATCGCAAAGACTAGGACCATATTCTGCGAATTCTTTCCCAAGTCTCACAATCCTATGATCAACTCTAGAGATCTCTTTGCCCTTATTATTTGACTCCACCTATAGTTGATCACATCATTGATGAGCGGGCAAAAGGCAATAAGGATTACTCTATCTACTCCTCTACTTGGCAGCAGTCTTGGGACAAGCGAACCTACAAGGTTATTGATCCCCTTGATGGAAGCAAAAAAGGGTAGGAAGATCCGAGTCATCAAAGGGACGGAAGTGGGAGTGGCAAAGGTAAAATGATACAAGTCAGGAAGAGCGGACCTTTCGGAGAGGTAGTTAAGCTAGCTAGATGATATTGTAAAACTTATGTAATAGCTAGATTCACTTTATATGTATTTCTGTAATTTATAATTTTGAACTTCATGATGTTAACCATTGTTAACAGCAGAAGTATATATGAAGTGAAGTACTTAACTATCAAAATAAACAATTCTAAAGTACAATCTGCAATTATACTAAAACAAACTTAGAAGCTAGAATTATAAAATTATAGGGGAGTTAGGATGCTAAAATTATGGGAGAGCATTGTAAATGACTAAGTATCAAGAATAATACTTAGATCATTAAACCCTCTTTCTTTATGATTAGTTGACTCAAGTTTTTGTTTCCATCAAATGGGGGAGATTGTTGGAAATAATGATCCAGAACACTAATATCCGGATTAGGTTTGAAGTAAACAAAACCTAAGTGTAAGACTTCTTCGGATAATCCAAAAAAAAACTGAATATATCATTCGAAAAATTAAGATAATTACCAAGTCCTAAACAAGGCACCTAAGTCAAGACAAGTACATAAGCATAAAAGGAAAGACCCAGTTAAAGTTTGGAAAGGAAACAGACTATTAACTGTCAAGACTAGCCTCCAAAAAAACTAATTTAAACTACATCGAAAGAAGGCAGATCCGAAGGTATAGAGTCTGAAGATATCCGGAAGACTCCATTATCAGTCAAAAAGAAAAGTTTCAAATATAACTTTCCCTCCACCATTTTGGTCTATGAAGTCAAAGATCCTTTCCCCAAGATAAAGACAAAATGACAGCTTGCATATTTCAGAGAAAGGATGAAAGGACAGACATCGGATAGAAAAAGCTAACTACCTTTTTATCCTAGACCAATAAGGAGGCGCGTAGAGCTCACATAAAAAAGCAGTTGGTATAAAAGTTGGTGCATCATAAAATGCCAATGAAAATTATCACTGACAACTTTTCAGCCTCAATCCTAAGACTTTAAATGGGTCAAATTACAGTCTAATAGATTGATCAACAGCCTTAAAAGCACCAACCATAACCTGATCAAGGGTGAAGATTTATTTCAAGTTCAACAACCCACAACTGCTGCATTTATGATCGAAGCCTATAAAAGGAGCTCTTCACCATTTGAGAAACTAACTAGTTGATTTACAAAAAGCAAGTAACAAAGAATACTCATTCAATCAGTTGATATAATCCCTCCAAGAACCCTTTGATTCAAAATCTATTGTAAGGATTCCTAAGTAAGCTATAAACTTACGGAACTCCAAACCAAACCTTTGATAGAAACCAAAGTGTAAGATCCCTTACCTGGGTGAGTTGTGAGATTGGGATACAACTTAAAGTTGGTGCTTTAAGCGAGAACTCCTTGTAGGACTCAGCTTAGATTCAGGGTAGAAGGCTAAGTGGTATATCCTACAAAAGACTCAAAGGACTCAGCTAGGAGTTGGTGCTTCTAGTGGTATATCCTACATCCAAAAGGGGTTACCATCCAGAGATAAATTGTAAGGCTTGATTCCTACCAGTTGGAAAGGAATTCACTAGTGGGAAAGCTCGGAGGAAGGAAACTCCGGGGACTGGAGTAGGCGGGGCCGAACCAGGATAAAAGCCTTCTTTGTTTGATTTCTTTAACTTTCATTTATTACATTATATTGTTATAACTGCATCATCCGAATCATATTCAAATACGCTACACTAAGACTTTTTAAAGTTTTTACATTCCGGGAAAAAGGGCCATTCACCCCCCTCTGACCCCATAAAGACCCTTATAGGGACCTACAATATTATCCGCTTGATAATTAGTAATGTACACTTATTATGATAATATCAATCTTATAATAACTAGACACATAGAATCTACTTTTAGGAATGAAGAAACTAGAAATTGGAAAAAATTCACGAATAAATTGATTGTTTTCTATATCGGTACATATGTCTCTCATGATAATTGTCGAAAGTTCACAAAGATACTTCGGTCCTTGCTCATATTGAATGTTGCACTTGAGTCAATTCCCAAGGAATAAGATTCCATCAGCAACATAGAGCTTGATATGAAAGCATATAATTCACATTAGAATTTAATACTTCTACTAGTGTAGATTCCATGTACCATAACATAGTTCCTTTTATTATGGCAATTTTAGTAAATCACCTCTGTGATGTTGACTATCTATTGCCTTTCGACCTCTTAATTTATGTTCATATGGTCAAGACCCATTTTCTTTGTTCTTTTAGCTTTACATAGATGCTTCACACCAACCAAAAGTCCTCAGGACACTTCCTTTTTAAGTTGTCTATATGCCAAATGCATTTAAGACAAAATTTAGCTGGTATAGGACAACATTCTTCCAGATCCAAAGAGCTGGTGACATCGTCAAAAGAAGCTAATCTATAAAAAATGAGTTAGATGCATCATATATGCTCCCACTCAAAGCAAAGAACAAATCACCAATTTGAACTTTTTTTCATATTGGTAATAAAAAAATACATGTCTCACATACATGTAATCCCTTAGCAATATAATCCTTAATAGTGCTTAGAAAAATGATTTGGGTCAGTGAACTCTTCCTCCCCATGTAAGAAACATATTCTTGTCATTCAGGAATTTGTTGGTGTTGCTTTCTTTGAACTCATACACAATAGTTCCCAATGCATAAAATGACTGTGTTCATCGGCACAAACCCAATTTATAAATTCCAAATTTACTAATAATTACCGTTAAGTTTTTAAGTCTGCTACAAATACTTTTGAAGTAGTAACCATTACTGATCTTCTTTATCAGTAATGGTGAGACTAAACACGAATTTAAGGATTTAGGTCAATTATTATGAGCAATTATATGTTAATTACTATTCACTTAAGAATAAACTATCCCAGAAATATAAGCACTAACCTTAGTTTCTAAAGAAGTACGTATACCCAATCATCAACCAGGTGATAACACTCATATTTACTCGGTTCATTCCGCCATTTAATAGTTATTATATGTGTTTGATTGTTTATCATATAGTTCTCTTTAACTATAAGGTATATATTTAAATGCACTTTAGACCTATTACCTTAAATTAGTTCACTTAACTAAATGCATTTAAAAATATGTATTGAACAATTTATCATACATTATTATTGAAACTATTTGGCATTTAAATAGGGCACTCTAGTCCTAGAAATTTTATTATGGTTTATATAATTTATTTAAATTATTTAAAATTTCTTTAAAACAAAAATAAAGAACAAAATTTGATAAAAATTATATAAACCATATAAATTTAAATAAATAAAACATAATCCCAAAATATATTCAATAAATATCATACAAAATTCTTGTCCAAAGAAACATAACAAACAAACACATGGAGATGATGCTAAATAAATAACAGTCTTATACTGTTAACCACCACATAATGTACTCTACGTGTGTAAATATACTTATATGCCTTTTTAGAAGTGAGACAGACACGGAGTATCTCAAATCTAAAAAATAAATATCATTCTCAATGACATTACTCCTTTTAAATTACCCTTAGACCAGCTCAATAGGTCGATGTTTATTCCTATGATCGAATAAAATAGTAATTAATTAAATAACATATTAAAGAGCTAATTATTCCCTAATAAATGTCTGAATAAAAATTCAAACAAATTGAATGATAAGTTGTATAAATTTTTGTAGCTAGAAAATTATACATTTAAAAATGCTTTCCAATAAAGCAATTATTACACACTTATTGTATTTATATATGCAATAAATACATGATTCATAAAGCATTCGTATTTAATGTACAATTACATTATGAAGAACCTATTTTTCTCAAACTTTTCATCATATGCGTGACCCTTTACCTCTGAAAAGGTGTCCTTGGTGACGTGGGGTTTGCACCATTTTGACCATCTACAACATATGTAATAAGTTAATTTTAATAATTGCACAAATTATTAACTTAAATATAATACAAAAATATATTATTTATAGATTTATATTACATAGATATAAATTATATAGTTATCACACAAACAATGAACTCAAAATATATTACAAATATATATATTTATACCGATAGATATAAAATACGTTAACTATTTATAAATAATTGACTATATTAAATATATGATAAAAATATATTTAATATCAAATCTATATTACTTAAATATAAATTTGACAATAATTATCACAAAGCTAATTAATAACTCACATATATATTACCAAAATATATTTATTAAATTATACAACTAAAGTATAATCATAGTCAACATACAATAATAATTAACTTAGGGAATTTATTGGTATTTTTCAAATAAAATAAATATATGTAACTTATACATAATTATGTGAATTTAATTTTTTAAATTAATCAATAAATGAAAATTTTCAGAAAGATTCACCATTAGGTCCTAAAAACAATTTCTAACATATTAGAAATTTTTATAAAACTCAGAAATTAATTTCTATAATTTTTATGAACTTATTTACACAAGATAAATCAAATACTTACTTTTATGTACCTCAAAAATTTCTGAAAAAATTATCATTAAATCCAAAAAATATGAAAAAATTGGGGTAAAAAACATTTCGCAGCAAAACGATATTGTTTAAGGCCTTAAAACATAAAAGTATATATTGGACCATTAGGGACGCACCGTGTGGCTTTCTAATGACCAGTCAACTTTGACTTTTGACTGACATATGGCAGTCAACCATTGACCAGTCAACCTCAAAGGTTAAATCAATGCCACATCTGATCCCACGTGACATTGACCACAGTCAACACCAAACTATGCCACGTGGAGGAAGATAAGGACAAAGAAACTTTTGGCGACAGTTTCATTAAGTGTCTCAATAGAACACTTTTAGCATCTATCATCTTTTTTTTTAGTTGTGGCAACACTTTCAAAGCGTTGCCACAACTGCTTCACAAACCGTCACCACAGTTCATGAATCATCGCAACGGTTGTCAAAAAAAAAATGGTCGTGACTTTTATTTTGCGACGGAATCTGCACCGGACACAGAATCCCTTACAGAATGCAGAAAATCAACTTCCATTTTTCAAAATGTTTCGAAAATAATTTCGGCCTCTGACTCGACCCCTCAGGTTTTTGGACATCCCGAGTCCAATGGTGATGCCCGTTTTACGAAATAACGAACTAAAATTCGTCATTTACGCAAAATGATGCTTAAACTCAAACTTTTTAGTAGAAAAGCAATGTTTTTCGCACCGATAACAACCAAAATTCAAATGGTCATTTTATGGACAAAAATACTGTCAAAACAGTATACACTCTGTCCAAAATCATGAAGTAACAACCAAATCCAACCCGAACTATCAATGTTCCACCAAAATCATATTTACCCGTGAAACAGACTCAAATTTCATGAAAATGAATTCTCAAACATAGAATTCATTACAATCAGAATAAGAAGAAGAACAACACATCATATAATCATAAATAACACATAAAAGCATTGACCAAATACCCGCTCGAATACCAATGACCAAGATCATAAAGAAACGGATTTAAATACTTACCTTTTTCCGTGCCTGAGATCGAAGAAAGCTGCAATAACACCGTTCGTATGCAAAGTCGTTGACTAACCCATGGTATGTCGGGATTAAGTCGTTGTTTTCACGACTTCTTCAGGATTCGGCGAAGAATGATCGACAAACGAGTCTCAAAATCATTTCCGGGAGAGAGAATGCAAAGTGAGAATTAGGAAAAAAAAAATGAAAACCATTTTTCATTCATGTTGTAACCTGTATGCACGTCCTATCTTACATAGGAGAGGAGAATTTGATCAATTGCAATTTAATCCCTGGATTTGTAATTAAATTATTGAAATTTAATAACCTTTTAATTAAGTTTTTAGATATTTAATTTTTTAATTGGATCTAATTACTTCAATTGAATAGACTTCTTTGATCTAATTAATCCGCTCACGAGTATATTGAGTATTTCCAACATAGCTTTTTAAGTATTTTTTATTGTGGTATTTTTTTTCTCATTGGAGATCAAAAATATCTAATAAATTGTTTTATATTTTAAAAATAATAAATATTAGTTCGCTTGTTTCAAAATATATTTTCAATTTTTTAATATAATATTTTAATTAAATCTATCGTATTATTATATTTTTTAAAAAGATCAATAATCAATAAAATTGATATGCAGTTTTAAATAATTTCTTGTGAAAAATCGACTTTAAAAAATATTCTTGATAACCAAATTTTTAAATAATAAAATTATAATAAAAAATATATATATACTAAATTTTAATTATTTTTTTAATTATTAATAAAATATAAATTTTATTGATAAAATTTTTTTAAAATAATTTTAATATAAGAGCCCTGTTCCATTTTTTTTATCTCAAATTTACCCGAGACAGCCTGTTATACAATAATTAGTGAGAGAAAATTTATGTAAGTCAACAAGTGAATAATAAACATTTTGAACCTATTTGTCAACTTGTTTGACTTTCAGTAAATAATGCATATGAAATTGTTCTCCTGACAACAACTAAAAAATATTGGCAGTAGATCAATTTTAAGAAAGGCATCTAGATCTATAGATGGAGTCACGGAGATAATAGCCACTAATATTTATTCTAAGAAAATTTATAGCGTTTATTTATAAGGATTGATTTAAATGATATGCGATTTAGTACCTTTTAAATAAGATTTTAAATTTAAATTTTAGTGAATGTAAAAATTTTTTATTAAATGACTTATTCATCACAGCTAAATGCACGACCTAGATCAAATTATAAATATAAATTAATCAAAACTCTAAGCATATGAAAAAAATAGGAAAATTTATAGTGTTTTAAAAATGGTACTACAAGATTTAATAATAGCCACGTTTTAAAAATTATTAGTGTTTTAAAAATTCTAAGATAATAGCCCTGTTTTATTTTATTTTATTGTTTCCGTATGACTGTTTTGTTTTCAATTAATAATACCTGAGTTCGATTAGTTTCTTTTAGCGTAGGCGTCAACTTAGTTAAAATCCTCATCCTTTAGAGTGTTTCAGCGCCATAAATGTATTAAAAACATTAATATCATTTCTATAAGAACAGAAGTGCAATAAATTAGCATGTCACGATGGTGCAAAGAGGCCGCAATCTCTACAATGCTTTTGTTATAACTATATTCAATAGGGATAATATATCGGAACTGTAACGCCCCCTATAGGAAGCGTCACGGTAACTATACTCACCCAATCAATATAACTCTACTCCACTATATATAGTTCAATACTTATAGATTTCAATATGTATAAATGCCAATATAATGTTTTAAACTCCAAATTATTCTCCAAATATTTCTCAATGCCACTTTACATTTCTCACTCTATCTAGTACATGCCATTATTCTACAAACCATAATATTACATTAAAATATAAATCCACCTCGAATCTTTCCTTAATTGCTCTTTAAGTTGATCCACCTATACCACTTTAGTCCAAGCTATCTACAAGTTTTCCACCTACGCGTAGAAAATCAACTACACGCTAAGCAATTTGCTTAGTGGTGTCCATAAAAAAAATAACAACTTGAATATTTTTAAAATAGAAACAAAGTATATTTATAAGTCAAAAACAAATTAACCAACTTTATGGAACCAAATCACAAAACTTCTATAGTCATCATTTCAAAGTATAATCAAATTTGTATCCAATTTTTCCAAACACTTTAACCATATATTGCCCAAAGTAAACAAGTCCTGAATAACGGTAAAATGGATACGGGAGCGGACAAGCCCGAAGCCAAAGCTTCAAAATCAATATATCGGTCAAGCCCGAAGCCGAAGCTTCAAAAATCAATATATCGGTCAAGCCCGAAGCCGAAGCTTCAAAAATCAATATATCGGTCAAGCCCGAAGCCGAAGCTTCAAAATCAATATATATATATCATAATATCGGCCAAAGCCCGAAGCCAAAGCTTCAATTGTTTGTACAGTACTGTACCCCCCTTTATTGGCGCCAATCTACCCTGACCCGTATTCTACTCGTTTAATAAGGGCAATAAATCAAAGTAACATCTTAAAAATTCCAGTATAAATCATCAATCACAATTCAACATATCTTCAGTAATTAAGAAATCCAAATCCCAAATTTTTAAGCATCAAACTTCAATTAAAACTCAATAAAATCAATATCATACTTTCCAGAATTTTTCCAGGTTTCATAACCTGACTTCCCCTGCATTTTTCACTATCAAAACATCATCCAATCGAAGAACTTTCTTCTAAACACAATTAGCCACATGTCTCAGCTTTCCAAAACCACCAGAATCACAGAAATCCAAATTTTATAACCAAAGTTATGATCAAAATACTAAACAGTGTACAAAGCTGAGATTTTCCGAAAACAGATTTAGTGACTCAACTTCAAACGAAAATTTCACATTAAAAACGAACGAAATTCAATAAGGTTTCTTCTGAACATATGTTCCTTACTTTCTGTAGATATCAATAGAATCAAGAATCGTTCAAATCGGATTTATATAATGAGAGAAAACATTAAAACAAAACAGGTATATAATCTGGAAAATTTCCCGAAAAACCGAGAAATCGAAATTCGGGACACAAACCTTTTTCTATGCTCTTTCTAGCTCTCTTCTATCCCTTTTGCCTTTGATTTACTTGCAATAGCTTCCTCTACAACAGCCATATATAATTCTATCAAGATATTGCATAAATAAACTTCCTAATACCATAAATATGCTTAATCTACCATGAATTCTACTAATTAAGCTTTAATTTCACCAAAAATCACTCACCTCAAACTCGGGTTACTATTCATCCGAATCTTAATTTCTGAAATCCTCCTCTTCTAGTCTTGATTGACTGAAATTGATGATGATAGAGGGCTTAAGGATCGATTTCTAACAAGAATTCGAAGTTGAATCGAAGAAATCGGAAGTTTTTGGATAATGGAAAATTTTGGTAAGGGAGAAGGGAAGAATGGAGAAGAAGATGAAAGTAAATGGATGAAGGGGGGTGAAGGTACGTATAGGATTTAGGATTTTTTTTCTTTTTTTTTTTTCAATTTTCAAAAATGCCCCTGATCAAATAAATAAAAGTTCAATTCATCCTTCTTACTATAATTAGCTCTTATTTCCTCATGCCTTATATCCAATAACAACAATAACAATAAAAATAATTTCTATGATATTTTTAATACCATAGTAATTTATTATAAGCAAATTTTGGAAATCGTTACAATTCTCCCCCTCTTCTGAATTTTCGTCCCGAAAATTTCCTGAAAACAGTTGCGGATATTGAGTTTTCATTGTATCCTCCGGTTCCCAAGTTGCTTCTTCAATCTTATGATTCCTCCAAAGTACTTTTACCAAAGGTATAGACTTGTTTCCTCTAGGATGCATCGCATAAGGACTACTATGCCCCTCTTGTAAGATATTCTTCTTTAATTCTTCATTGTTTGGCACACATAGTCTATCTTTAAAATATAGACACCCATCTTCTCGAACCATATAGTCGTCTACGATACCCACTTGTGTCCGTGCTCGAATAATCTTTAAGTCACCATCTTCATTTTGTGCTTGCTTAACCTGTTGTAGTAGTACAGGTTGAATCTTCAATTCTGCAATTAAGGTTCCACTACTGGTAAGAGCTAACCCCGTATTCATAGCCCTTAGTGCCATCATTGTCTTTCTACTGAGAGCATCTGCCACTACATTAGCCTTTCCTGGATGGTAATCAATAAGACAATCGTAATCTTTAATGAATTCCATCCACCTTCTTTGCCTTAAATTCAACTCTTTCTGTGTTGGCAAATATTTCAAACTTTTGTGATCTGCATAAATATAACATTTTTCTCCATAAAGATAATGTCGCCAAATTTTCAAGGCAAAGACTATTGCAGCCAATTCCAAATCATGAGTAGGATAATTCCTTTCATGATTCTTCAATTGCCTAGAAGCATAGGCAATCACTTTTCCTTCTTGCATCAAAACACACCCAAGACCACTATGTGAAGCATCACTATAGATTACAAAATCTTTTCCAGGTTCTGGTTGGGTAAGGATGGGTGCTTTTGTTAACATCGCCTTTAATTTCTCAAAACTTTCTTGGCACTTGTCATTCCACTCAAATTTTGCATTCTTTTGAAGTAGTTTCGTCAGCGGGACAACAATGATAGAAAATCCCTTCATAAATCTTTTATAATACCCTGCTAAGCCAAGGAAACTTCTGACTTCCGTAGGGTTCTTTGGTGGTTTCCATTCGACAACTGCTTCTATCTTCTTAGGATCCACTTTAATTCCTTCTGCAGAAATAATATGGCCTAAGAAAGAAACTTCTTCAAGCGAAAACTCACATTTGCTAAGTTTGGCATATAATTTATTTTCCCTTAAAGTTTGGAAAACTATCTGCAAATGTTAATCATGCTCTTCCCGTGACTTAGAATACACCAAAATGTCATCAATGAAAACCACTACAAACCTGTCTAAATATAAGTAAAAGACACGGTTCATAAGGTTCATAAATGCTACTGGTGCATTAGTTAGACCAAATGGCATCACCAAAAATTCATAGTGTCCATATCTGGTTCGGAAAGCCGTCTTTGCAATATCATCATCTTTCACTCTCATCTGATAGTAGCCCGATCTTAAATCAATCACTTTGGAGAAATATTTGGCACCCTTGAGTTGATCAAATAAATCTTCAATCCTTGGCAATGGATACTTATTCTTGATTGTCAATTTATTCAACTCCCGGTAATCAATACACAATCGGAGTGACCCATCTTTCTTCTTAACAAACAACACCGGTGCACCCCATGGGGATATACTCGGGCGTATGAATCCTTTCTCTAACAATTCTTGCAACTGAATCTTCAACTCTTTTAGTTCAGCAGGCGCCATTCTGTATGGTGCTTTGGATACTGGTGCGGTACCCGGCAATACATCAATTGCAAATTCTACCTCTCTTTTTGGTGGCAACCCCGGTAGTTCTTCTGGAAATACATCAGGAAAATCACATACCGTAGGAATATTCTGTAATTCTAACTCACCCTCCTTCAATTCTAGAGCGAAGATTAGGTAGGCCTGACATCCCTTCCTAACCAGCCTTTTAGTCTTCATAAAAGAAATTATGTTATAGAGATAATCTGATCTTTCCCCCACGATAACTATTTCTTCTCCATCAGAAACTTGAAGTGACATTCTTTTGTTTTTGCAATCCACCATAGCTCGATGTTCCGATAACCAATCCATTACCAAGATAACATCGTAATCTCGGTAAGGTAACTCAATTAAATTTGCATTGAAAAGTTGATGTTGAATCATAATAGGGCAATTCATGTACACTTTGTTTACTATCACACTGTGTCCTAAAGGATTAGTCACTTCAATATTTTCTCCTAATTCTTCTACACGCAATCCTTTCTCTTGTGCTAATGCAGTACATATATATGAATGAGATGAACCAGGATCTATCAAAGCATAAACATCATGATTAAAGAATGAAAATTTACCGATAATAACTTCGGTAGATTCTCTAGTCTCAGGCCCTCGGATTGCATAACTTCGCGCCATTCCTCCCGGTCTACCACTCTGCGGTGCTTGTTGAGCTACATCATGTCCACTTGAACCACTAGCATTTTCTCTTCCCCTTCCTCTTCCACCTTGCATTGTAGGAGTAGGAACTACTGCAGGTGCAGATGTACTTATCTGTTTTTTAGGACAATTTGCAATCAAATGTTCCCTCGAGCCATATTTAAAGCAGACTCTACCTTTTCCCCAACATTCCCCTGTATGCATCCTTCCACAATTAGAACATTTTGGAGTATTTCCTCTACCTCTACCTGAAGGTACACTAGCCGCTGACCCCGTACTTATGGTTTGACTCGGTGAAAACCCTCTGAAATGAGATTGTGTTTGTTCTGATGTTCCCTTCTGTTTCTTACTTGGAGATTCTGAACTAGCAGGACCCTGTGATCCCTTTTGAAATCCAGACCTTTTAGCCATTCTTTGTTGTCTATCTGAATTAATCTTCTCAATGCCCGTAGCAGCATCAACTAAGTCATTGAACACTCTAATCTTTTATGCAAGTAAATGCACTCTAATTTCATCATTCAGCCCATCCTCGAATCTCTTACATCGCCTTACTTCACTGTCAATGATATCACGAGCATACCTCTCGAGTTTGAGGAATTGAACTTCATATTCTGATACAATCATTCGTCCCTGTCTCAAAGACAAGAACAATTTCCTCTGCTCATCCTTAAATCATTCGCTAACATATTTCTTGTCAAATTGTTCCAAGAAAAGGCCCCAAGTAATTTCTCCGAGTCGCCTTTCTCTCACAATATTATCCCACCACCTCCTAGCTTGTTCTTTGAGTAGACCTTGCACACAGTCTAATCTCTCTTCATCTGTAAAATGAAGCCTAGTCATACACCATTTAGTATGATCAAGCCAATATTTTGCAATTGCAGGATTCACTGTGTCCCCTTTGAAGTCATCAGCTGGAAGCTTCTTGATTCTTTCAAGAGGAGTTCTCTCCTCTCTTCTTTCAACTTGAGGTACTACAAGAACTTGAGGGATTTGTATGTTTCGAAGTACTTGAGTGATTACTTCAGTAGTCATATGCTGAAGTGAAGCAGCTTGTTCGGGAGAGCCATGAACTGGTGGAGGTTCATGTCTTTGCTCATCCTCTTGTCTAATACGGACCGTACTCTCAACATCCTCTTCCTCATTCTGACTATGACAACTACTAGCCATAACTTATTCCTGAAAATTGGACCAAAGTGGATCAACAACTAACACATCATATTTACATCTTAAATGGCATGTACATACTAGTCCTAGAATCGCCTAAACCTCAGCTCTGATACCAACAAATGTAACGCCCCCCCTATAGGGAGCGTCACGGTAACTATACTCACCCAATCAACATAACTCTACTCCACTATATAGAGTTCAATACTTATAGATTTCAATATGTATAAATGCCAATATAATGTTTTAAACTCCAAATTATTCTCCAAATATTTCTCAATGCCACTTTACATTTCTCACTCTATCTAGTACATGCCATTATTCTACAAACCATAATATTACATTAAAATATAAATCCACCTCGAATCTTTCCTTAATTGCTCTTTAAGTTGATCCACCTATACCACTTTAGTCCAAGCTATCTACAAGTTTTCCACCTACGCGTAGAAAATCAACTACACGCTAAGCAATTTGCTTAGTGGTGTCCATAAAAAAAATAACAACTTGAATATTTTTAAAATAGAAACAAAGTATATTTATAAGTCAAAAACAAATTAACCAACTTTATGGAACCAAATCACAAAACTTCTATAGTCATCATTTCAAAGTATAATCAAATTTGTATCCAATTTTTCCAAACACTTTAACCATATATTGCCCAAAGTAAACAAGTCCTGAATAACGGTAAAATGGATACGGGAGCGGACAAGCCCGAAGCCAAAGCTTCAAAATCAATATATCGGTCAAGCCCGAAGCCGAAGCTTCAAAAATCAATATATCGATCAAGCCCGAAGCCGAAGCTTCAAAAATCAATATATCGGTCAAGCCCGAAGCCGAAGCTTCAAAATCAATATATATATATCATAATATCGGCCAAAGCCCGAAGCCAAAGCTTCAATTGTTTGTACAGTACTGTACCCCCCTTTATTGGCGCCAATCTACCCTGACCCGTATTCTACTCGTTTAATAAGGGCAATAAATCAAAGTAACATCTTAAAAATTCCAGTATAAATCATCAATCACAATTCAACATATCTTCAGTAATTAAGAAATCCAAATCCCAAATTTTTAAGCATCAAACTTCAATTAAAACTCAATAAAATCAATATCATACTTTCCAGAATTTTTCCAGGTTTCATAACCTGACTTCCCCTGCATTTTTCACTATCAAAACATCATCCAATCGAAGAACTTTCTTCTAAACACAATTAGCCACATGTCTCAGCTTTCCAAAACCACCAGAATCACAGAAATCCAAATTTTATAACCAAAGTTATGATCAAAATACTAAACAGTGCACAAAGCTGAGATTTTCCGAAAACAGATTTCGTGACTCAACTTCAAACGAAAATTTTACATTAAAAACGAACGAAATTCAATAAGGTTTCTTCTGAACATATGTTCCTTACTTTCTGTAGATATCAATAGAATCAAGAATCGTTCAAATCGGATTTATATAATGAGAGAAAACATTAAAACAAAACAGGTATATAATCTGGAAAATTTCCCGAAAAACCGAGAAATCGAAATTCGGGACACAAACCTTTTTCTATGCTCTTTCTAGCTCTCTTCTATCCCTTTTGCCTTTGATTTACTTGCAATAGCTTCCTCTACAACAGCCATATATAATTCTATCAAGATATTGCATAAATAAACTTCCTAATACCATAAATATGCTTAATCTACCATGAATTCTACTAATTAAGCTTTAATTTCACCAAAAATCACTCACCTCAAACTCGGGTTACTATTTATCTGAATCTTAATTTCTGAAATCCTCCTCTTCTAGTCTTGATTGACTGAAATTGATGATGATAGAGGGCTTAAGGATCGATTTCTAACAAGAATTCGAAGTTGAATCGAAGAAATCGGAAGTTTTTGGATAATGGAAAATTTTGGTAAGGGAGAAGGGAAGAATGGAGAAGAAGATGAAAGTAAATGGATGAAGGGGGGTGAAGGTACGTATAGGATTTAGGAATTTTTTTTTTTTTTCAATTTTCAAAAATGCCCCTGATCAAATAAATAAAAGTCCAATTCATCCTTCTTACTATAATTAGCTTTTATTTCCTCATGCCTTATATCCAATAACAACAATAACAATAAAAATAATTTCTATGATATTTTTAATACCATAGTAATTTATTATAAGCAAATTTTGGAAATTTCGGTTCGTTACAGGAACCCTCATATAATTGTCCTTAAACGCACATTTTTTTTCATACACTTTTAAAAGTTCTACGTAACCCCCTGAATTTGTTTAAAGTGCACTTCATAACCCTCTAAATGTCACGTGTTAGCTTATGATTAAAGAGATAAAATCAAGAGAATGATATTTTTAAAAAGTCAAACCAACCAAAACATGTGCCTTTCAGGCAAGGTTTTAAAAAGCGTTAGGCGCTAGTCGGGCAGACGAGGCTTCGAACGCCTGGGCGGGGCCTAGGCGGCTCCTAGGCGGATTTGTAAATTTTTTATTTTTTATAATTATTAATAGATAAAAGTATAAATTCAATAAAAAAATTAATTATAATACAATAATATTTAAAAAAAATATAATTTAGCATATGAAAACATAAGTCTTAGTTAATTTTTACGTAAAAACACATCAACATTAAAATCAATTCCTTAAAAACAAATATCATCACTAGTTTTTTTTGTTTATAGCGTACTATTTCTCGGTTTAATATTCAAAATGAATATTGTATGGTATTAATATTTTGTTGTACATTAGTTTTACCAACCGTGCTACCTTTTTTGAATTGAAAAAATCGAACTATAATTATTATAGGTATCAGTATCTTAAATATTAGGGAAAAAATCGGACTAGGCAGTGCCTAGGCAGAAAAAATCGGATTAGTATAGTTATTCCTGGATTCCTATTTCCCTGAGCTTTTAAATGTTTCACGTAACCTCTTAAATTTATTTTAAACGCACATAATAACCTTTGAATATCGCATGTTAGCTTTTAGTTGAAAATAGAAAAATCGGGATATTGATATCTTTTAAAAGTCAAATAAATCAAAAGATGAAATGTGACTTTCAGGGGCAAATTAATGCATTTTTTCCAAGTTCAAGGCGGTTATTGAAACTTTTGAAGGATAAAGGGTAAATGAGCGTTTAGCAGCAACTATAAAGGGGTCTTGATGTATTATGTCTTAAAAAATTTTAAAAAGTCAAACCAACCAAAAGATGATACGTAGCTTTCAAAGGCAAATTAGTACATTTTTTCTAAATTAATGAGGTAATTGAAACTTTTTAAAATTTAGAGATAAATGAGCGTTTAGATAACTATAAGGGGTTTTATATATTATGCCTTAAAAAGCTCAATCAAATATAGAAGATTTTATGAATTTGTAAGGCTATTAATGAAAACACAGCATAAATTACATATAATGATATGAAAATTAATAAATACTTCTTTTTTAAATAAATTTTAATTTTGGATGAGAAATTTTTTTTTAAATAAGTGTCACTTTTTAGATTACCATACATTTATACGCATCCCTTTTCCCTTTTGCCCTTATTTACTCATTTATTATAAAAAGTGAGAAAAAAAGAAGAATGAGCTTTAAGAGTACAATGGTACTTTTATTGCTCTATTTAATGTAGCATTAGTCCGTGAGAAAGTAACAAAAGTAACACTTATTTAAAAAGGGAGGGAGTAAATAATTAAACGAAGACAATACTAGTCTTAAACATATGGAACAGCCAGCAGAGGTCGAGCCTTGGCCAGTGCCAAACCAAAACATTCACTCATATCCAATTCACTTGGTTTGATGCCGTTTGCTAACTTCCAATCAAATGAGTGAATTAGAGAAGCCAACATCAGATGCAACATTCGATGAGCTAATGGCAAACCGGGGCAAATCCTTCTCCCAGCTCCAAACGGTATTAGCTCAAAATGTCTCCCCTTTACGTCAATTTCGCTGTACAAAAATCTTTCTGGCTCAAACTTATCTGGATTATTCCATAACCTTCCATCTCGTCCCATTGCCCATACATTCACAAGTATCTGTGCATTTTTCGGTATCTTGAATCCACCTATTTCTACTTTATATTCGGCTTTATGTGGCACCAAGAATGGGCTAGCTGGATGTAGTCTAAATATTTCTTTAACGGTCGCTTGTAGATAAGGTAACCTGCGAATATCACATTCTTGAATGTCTCCTTCGACTGTCTTGAGCTCGTTTTTGAGTTTTGAAAGCTTTTCAGGATAACGAAGCAACTCTGCCATCCCCCATACTAACGATTCTGTAGTTGTGTCGGTTCCAGCAATGAAAAGATCCTACGAAAAATTGTGACAAGTTGTAGTGTTAGTCTGAAGTAAGGCTTTGTTCTTTTCAACTTACAGTTCAATCAACTTCAGTTCAGTATAATTCAATTCAATTCCAGTTCATTCTCACTCCTCAATATTTAGTTTCAATATTAAATTTCAATTTTTACAGTAAATCAATATTATTAATTACAATCAATAATCATGAACAATAAATAATAAAAATAACTAATATTAATATTAATAATATTTTAAAATTACTAATTATTATATTTTGTAATTAATAATTTTTTTATAATAGATAAATAAATAAAAATAAAATTATATTTCACTTATATTCATAATAATGATTATAATATAACAAAATTGAAAAAAATCTCAAAATAATATTTATAATAAAATAAAATACAATAATAATAATAATTTTAATTGTAATTCTATGTATTATTATTATTATAAATAATTGATAATTATTAATAAATTTATTATAATATATAGTATAATATATATTAATATTTTAAAGTATTATTATTTATATTATTAATTATTTTTATTTTTAATATTATTCAAGTTATATAATTGAATTTAGTTTAATACTTTTATTCATAAGTTGAAAAGAAGAGAGCCTGATAAGCCTAAAATGCTAAACTAAACTTACCACTAGCAAATGCTTTATGTCAATTAGGTTCAACCCGGAGTTACTTTCTTCATGACAAATTCGAAGAAGTGAATAAAGTACATCATGTGTCTTCTGAACTTGCATAGATGAAGACTTTAGTTGCGATCTCTCTGCAATGATACTATCAAATATCTCAAACCACCTTCTATAACAATGGTTTGTTCTTTGGCGAATACCTTGGGGATCAAGTAACTGAAGTATGGGAAAATAATCCACAAGGTTTGGCCTTCCCAATTCTTTTGCGATGATTTCAGCTGCAACATGAAACTCAATAGATACATTAGAACTATTATAGCTAGCAAAATCAAAGGAGAAGAAGGTGTTTGACATAACGTTCAAGACAGTTGTGAAGGCAGCTCGACCGATATCAATAGCTTCACGATTCTTGCATTTCTCACTTGCGAACACTAAAAGCTCTTGCACTTTTTTATGGCGAAGATCTTGAATTTCTTCAAATTTTCGTAAGGCGGTTATTGAAACTTTTGAAGGTTCAATGGTAAATGAGCGTTTAGCAGCAACTATAAAGGGGTCTTGATGTATTATGTCTTAAAAAATTTTAAAAAGTCAAACCAATCAAAAGATGACATGTAGCTTTCAAAGACAAACTAATGCATTTTTTCTAAATTAATGAGGTAATTGAAACTTTTTAAAATTTAGGAATAAATGAGCGTTTACATAACCATAAGGGGTTGTATATATTATGCCTTAAAAAGCTCAATCAAATATAGAAGATTTTATACATTTGTAAGGCTATTAATGAAAACACGGCATAAATTACATATAATGATATAGAAATTAATAAATACTTCTTTTTTAAATAAATTTTAATTTTAGATGAGAAAAATTCTATTAAATAAATGTCACTTTATAGATTACCATACATTTATATGCTTCCCTTTTCCCTTTTGCCCTTATTTACTCATTTATTATAAAAAGTGAAAAAAGGAAGAATGAGCTTTAAGAGTACAATAGTACTTTTATTGCTTTCTTTAATGTAGCATTAGTACGTGAGAAAGTAATAAAAGTAACACTTATTTAAAAAGGGAGGGAGTAATCAATTAAACAAAGACAATACTAGTCTTAAACATATGGAACAGCCAGCAGAGGTCGAGCCTTGGCCAGTGCCAAACCAAAACATTCACTCATATCCAATTCACTTGGTTTGATGCCGTTTGCTAACTTCCAATCAAATGAGTGAATTAGAGAAGCCAACATCAGATGCAACATTCTATGAGCTAATGGCAAACCGGGGCAAATCCTTCTCCCAGCTCCAAACGGTATTAGCTCAAAATGTCTCCCCTTTACGTCAATTTCGCTGTACAAAAATCTTTCTGGCTCAAACTTATCTGGATTATTCCATAACCTTCCATCTCGTCCCATTGCCCATACATTCACAAGTATCTGTGCATTTTTCGGTATCTTGAATCCGCCTATTTCTACTTCATATTCGGCTTTATGTGGCATCAAGAATGGGCCAGCTGGATGTAGTCTAAATATTTCTTTAACGGTCGCTTGTAGATAAGGTAACTTGTGAATATCACATTCTTGAATGACTCCTTCGACTGTCTTGAGCTCGTTTTTGAGTTTTGAAAGCTTTTCAGGATAACGAAGCAACTCTGCCATCCCCCATACTAACGATTCTGTAGTTGTGTCAGTTCCAGCAACGAAAAGATCCTACGAAAAATTGTGACAAGTTGTAGTGTTAGTCTGAAGTAAGGCTTTGTTCTTTTCAATTTCAGTTCAATATAATTCAATTCAGTTCAGTTTATTCTCACTCAATATTTAGTTTCAATATTAAATTTCAATTTTTACAGTAAATTAATATTATTAATTACAATCAATAATCATGAACAATAAATAATAAAAATAACTAAGATTAATATTAATAATATTTTAAAATTATTAATTATTATATTTTATAATTAATACTTTTTTATAACAGATATATAAATAAAAATAAAATTATATTTCACATATATTCATAATAATGATTATAATAATAATAAAATTGAAAAAAATCTGCAAATAATATTTATAATAAAATAAAATACAATAATAATAATAATTTTTAATTGTAATTCTATGTATTATTATTATTATTATGAATAATTAATAATTATTAATAAATTTATTATAATATATAGTATAATATATATTAATATTTTAAAGTATTATTATTTATATTATTAATTATTTTTATTTTTAATATTATTCAATTTATATAATTGAATTTAGTTTAATACTTTTACTCATAATTTGAAAAGAAGGCCTGATAAGCCTAAAATGCTAAACTAAACTTACCACTAGCAAATGCTTTATGTCAATTAGGTTCAACCCGGAGTTACTTTCTTCATGACAAATTCGGAGAAGCGAATCAAGTACATCATGTGTCTCCTGAACTTGCATAGATGAAGACTTTAGTTGGGATCTCTCTGCAATGATTCTGTCAAATATCTCAAACAACCTTCGATAACAATGGTATGTTCTTCGGCGAATACCTTGGGGATCAAATAACTGAAGTATGGGAAAATAATCCGCAAGGTTTGGGCTTCCCAATTCTTTCGCGATGATTTCAGCTGCAACATGAAACTCAATAGATACATTAGAACTATTATAGCTAGCAAAATCAAAGGAGAAGAAGGTGTTTGACATAACGTTCAAGACAGTTGTGAAGGCAGCTCGACCGATATCAATAGCTTCACCGTTCTTGCATTTCTCACTTGCGAACACTAAAAGCTCTTGCACTTTTTTATGGCGAAGATCTTGGCTTTCTTCAAATTTTCGTAAGGCGAACAATTCTTCGACCATGACTTTTCTGAGGCTCCTCCACTTACCTAGAGTCGGCAAAAAACCTACCGAGAACTTGTGGTGGTCATGTGAGCGAGCAGCATCGGGGATGGTTCGGCCAGATAAGGCTTGATCATGTTTTTGTAAGACTTCTTTGGCGAATTCGGGGGAAGATATGACTATAGTTGTTATGCTTCCTAATTTGAGGGTCATTAACGGTCCGTATGTTTTAGAGAGATTAGTGAGAGAACGGTGAGGATTGTCGCCCATTTCTAATATGTTTCCGATGACCGGAAAAGGCCTCGGACCTGGTGGAAGTGGAATGGAATTCTTGCCAAGGATTTTGGATTTGAAAACAAGGATGAATATTGGACATATCAAGGAGAGTAGAAGTAGCAAACTAGAATAATCCATAATAGCCTCTCTAGTCTCTTCAACCGTTGGATAGAAGGTAGCAATGAATTGTTGACGAAAACAAATACTCAAGGATAAGGTAGCAAAAGGTCATTTAACTTGATTAATAAATTAATTAATGGCCACAAATAGATCTGATCTTATCTGAAAAAATTGAGATGCATTTATGATTTTTTTTGTTGTTATCAAATTCTGGGGTGATAATATAATTAACTCTACATTGATCTTTATTAAGCGGAGGGGGTCTCGGATAATTTTGGAGTCCCGAATAAAAAAATAAAATAGAGGTATTTATAGACGAAAATAATTTTAGAAATTTTTATCAATAAAATTTATATTGTATTAATAAATAATAAAAAAAATTATTAAAATTTGGTATATACATAATTTTTTCAATTATAATATTATCCTTTGAAATTTTGATTATCTTAATATTTTTTGAAGTAAATTTCAATTAATTTTTCATACGAAATTATTCACATTCTCGGATTTATTGATTGTTGATATTTTTTAAAGATATAATAATACAATAAATTTAATTAAAATACAGTATTAGAAACTCAAAAATATGTATTGAAACAATCAAATAAATATTGTTGTTTTTGAAATACATAACTACCTATCACATTTTTTGATCCATTGGAACACAAAAGAAGAAAAATAATACCATAATGAAAAAATACTTAAAAAATTAATGTTAAATCATTAAAACTTCTTGCCAATTCGTTTTAAATATGAGACTTGTGAGATAAAACTAATAAAATATAATTAAAGACTATCTAAATATTAATTAATAAATTATATCTAAATGTTAAGATAGTTACGGTTAAATAAAGATGCTTTTATATAAATAAACTACTTACATGTATTTTTTATTTTTGTATTAAAAACTTTATAAGATTGAAAATAAAAAAGATGTGTTTTAAAGTATTGTAAAAAAATTATCTATATTATGGAAGGAACAATTTTGCAAGGAAGAAGGAGATTTTAAAAAAGGATTCCTCAAGAATTAAGCCCAGGCGCTCTTCTAAAATGGCTCACTAGAGTCCATAATGCTGGAGCAAACGTTGATTATGTTATCATTTCTCAACTACGTTTATATATAACGTTTTTTATACTCATACTATATTCAAATTAATATTTAGGGCCCTGAGTGATCGCTATACTTGCTCCTCTTAATGACCGGCCCCAATTAACTATATGCCTTCTATCTATAAACACAGCCACATAATTTTACTTGTTTTGTACAAATTATATGAAATAAATAATAGATATTTTCTTACTATTTCTAACTTATATTATCTTTCGGATTATATAGCATACATAAATAATAATGAAATTGACATAGGTAAAATATTAGGAAGCATTATTAAGATAAACTCAATCTGCAATTTATGTTTTAAGGTAGCTTTTTGAATGAAAGTTGAGCATCTGAGAATGATTGGGAACGGACATTCCATACAAAAACTGAGCTCAATATTGTTATTACAGAAATAAAAATGTCACGAACAAGCCATACCTATGCCAAGTGAACCCAAACATAATATGGCCACATAAATCATGTAAAAAAGTAAAAAAAGACAACAAAAAAAAGGATGGAATTGAAATCCCTTCATTTGTAGATCGCCTAATCCATCAATAGCATCCTCAACTTGTCCCTAAAATCATACTGCCTCTCTGAACTTTGAAAGTGTCCCCGCAGCTATCTCAACTTTCAAAAAGTGCGCTATTTAACTACCGCAGTCCTGCGTGGCATCCGTTGAAAATCTGTTAGCGTGTTGACTTTTTCTGGAGAAAATCTTAAATTTTCCCGAAAAATGTCAATTTTTCCCTTGAATTTTCTGGATATAATTTCCCCAATCTTCATAACTTGGTTTCGACCTATAAATATTTGTTGATCAGTTTTTAATTTCAAGGGATTAATTACAAAACAAATCTCCAAATGAATCTCAATAAATGAAACTAAGCTTTGAAAATTACAATAAAAATAAAAATAAGTGAAGTAAGAGAACGAGGAGAGAGATAGGGGAAAATAATGAAAATTAAAATCATTTTCTTATGTTATTCTGTTAAATAAAGAAAAAGAAGAAATTTTGTTTGACTTTTTTCAAAAATCATGCAGTAGTAATAAGTGTAGTTCACACATAAAGTCGTGAGTGGTTAAGGGGAGAGAAGGTGATTGTATGGTGCATTTTTTTAAAGTTGAGATAATTGCAGTGACACCTCTAAAATTCAGGGAGACAGCAGAATTTTAAAAATGATCGGAGGATGTTGTTGATACATTAAACTTTATAGACTAATGAAATGTCAAATATGGCCATGATTCGCTAGAGCATTTGCAATTTAATTTACTTCTCTATAAATAAAATACCACCACTT
Organism: Euphorbia pulcherrima; assembly: GCA_947683365.1. Taxonomy (NCBI): domain Eukaryota; kingdom Viridiplantae; phylum Streptophyta; class Magnoliopsida; order Malpighiales; family Euphorbiaceae; genus Euphorbia; species Euphorbia pulcherrima. The sequence goes on from CANTUS010000010.1 coordinate 4,480,221, forward strand.
GCATCAAACGCAAATTTTCCTTGGACAATCGTGTAAATCACACTATATAAATCTCTGCAAACTGAAGAAATAAAACAGAGCAAAAAAACACATTTCCTCAATACAAATATTTGTCTCAATATCATTCAAGATTCTTTAAAGTTTGAAATTGGTAAAGTTGTACATTTTAGTCAATTTTAACCATCCACTAAATTTTAATGGTTCAGATTGAGCTTTAGTAGTTTGTAGGGTCCACAATGAAATTAAATCTAAACCATTAAAACCCAGTGGAATGTTGAGATTAATTGAAATGTACAACTTTACCAATTCCAAACTTTAGAGAATCCAAATCCATAAAATTACATCAACTTTTATACATTATCAAATGAGTCGGTGTATAATGAAAAAATAGAATTATAGAGAAAATATTGCATAAACCAGTCTAAAATAAATTATATCCATTTTTTTAAAATAGACATTCTAGCTATTTTTTTAAATATTTTTTTATTTATTATTTTTAAATTTTTAGACATTATTGAATTATTTTTTCAATTATACTTTTATTTATTCTATTATTATTAATTATAATAAAGATGGAGGGGTGTTAAAAAAATGAAAATGGGAAGTCACTTCCAGTTTCAAATATTCTGACTGATCGGTACTTAGACGCGTTTGAAAAATTTCCGGGAAAGTGCCGAGAAATTTTCCATATGTTTTAACAGACAAACACCAATTCCTCACCATAAACAGAAACCCAAAGCCCAAAATTCCCAAATTCAATAGCTTACAAGTTAACTTACAGCAACCATGACATTTCCAGCTTTCACTCATCAATGGAAGAACGACGTATTCTTAAGTTTCAGAGGCAAAGACACTCGCTCCAGCTTCACTAGCCATCTGAATCATGCTCTCTGTTGCAAAGGAATCAACACTTTCATCGATTCCGAAATCGAAAGAGGAATCGAGATTGCGCCTGCGATCGTTGACGCCATTAAAGCCTCCAAGATCTTTATCGTTGTTTTCTCTCCTGATTACGCTTCCTCTGTTTACTGTTTGGATGAGTTACTGGTTATGCTTTCGTGTTGCAGCGACTCCAAATTGCAATTTCTTTGGCCGATCTTTTATAAGGTTGATCCTGCTGATGTTGAACGCCAAAGTGGCTTGTTTGGGGAAGCTGTGGATAAACTTGAAGCTCAGTTTACTGGTGATGTTGAGAAAGTGAGGAGTTGGAGATCAGCTTTATGTAAAGCTTCCAAGTTATCTGGTTTTCCTTTGGATGCTAATGGGTAAGCAGTTTCCCTCTTTTACTTCGTAGTTTTTTTAGCCATAACTTTATATTCACTGCCCTAATTGTATGAATCGCTAAGATTTTAATTTCGTAGCTAACTCTAAGGCCCTATTCTTTTGGACTGCAATTTCATGAATTGAATTGAACTGAAGTGTTGGCTGAGTTGAACTAATAAGTGAGCTGAACTGAACTTATTTCAGTGTAAATTCATAACTACGCATAGCTAAGCTGAACTAAACTGAAGTGGTCTGAATTGAACTGAACTGTAGTCCAAGAGAACAAGGCCTAGATTTAGGATAAATTGTTGAGGTTTTGATTTCGTATTTATGTTTTTTGATTGTTAATGAAGTCACACTTGCCTCTTATATGATGAAATTTGGTATGGAATGATGATGTGAGTAGTCAAGATTATAAATTCACTGCCCAAGTTTTAGCAATTTGCATGATAATTTGGTTTCTTATATGTGGCTTTTAATTCTATTAAGTTTACTTGACCTTTAACTATGGATTACAACCAAAAATTAAGGCGGAGTTTGGTATGCGGAATGCCTATTTTGTGGAATAGAATAGAATTGAATGGAAAGATGTCAAATATGATACATTATTTGTTCAGAATCTGTCATCTGGTGGAATAGCTATTCCTTGTTATTATGCATTTTATGGAATAGCTATTCCTTCATTTCAGATAGGTTAGCTATTCCATGAGATGTATAATAACTAGGAATAGCTACTCTACGATCTACCATATCTGACATCTTTCCATTCATTTCTATACTATTCCATGGAATAGGCATTCCTGGAACCAAACAAGCCCTAACTGTTGCATGATTCTTAGTCTACTTCTCCTTGGCAATAGACATCTCTTAACAATATTATATTTTTAGAGATGAAGCTAAATTTATTCAAACTATCGTCGAAAACGTCTCGATGAAGTTGAACCGCACATTATTGCATGTTGCTGAACACCCGGTCGGATTAGAAAATCATGTAAAAGAGGTGATTTCTATGTTACGCATTGGATTCAAAGATGTGCGGATGGTTGGGATATGTGGAACTGGTGGAATAGGCAAGACAACTATTGCAAAAGCCATTTACAACCGAATCGCCAATCATTTTGAAGGAAAATGCTTCCTTGAAAACGTTGGAAAAACATCAGAGCAACATATTGTTCAACTACAAGAAACCATGCTGTTCGAGGTATTAGGCGACAAAAATATATTTGTGGGGAACTTTTCTCGAGGAATCAATTGCATAAAGGAGAGACTATGCAAGAAAAGGGTTCTTATCGTAATTGATGACGTGGATAGCGTGGACCAAGTGAGAAAATTAGCAGCAGTGAATTGGTTTGGTTCGGGAAGTAGAATCATTATTACAACTCGAGACGAACATTTACTTGTTTTTCATGATGTGAAAAGTGTGCATAGAATTAAGGAATTATGTGCCCGTGATGCTCTCGTTCTTTTTAGTTGGAATGCATTTAAAAGTTCGCAGCCTCCAGAGGATTATCTGAAGCTTTCGGTAGATGTAGTGACTTACGCTAACGGTCTGCCAATAGCTCTTGTAGTGCTGGGCTCGTTTTTGTGTGGAAGAACGGTGCCTGAATGGGAAAGTGAAATAGCAAAGCTCGAAAGAAACCCGAAAAGGGAGATCTATGAAATACTCAAAATAAGCTATGATGGCCTTGACAATAATGAGAAGGCAATTTTCCTTGACATTGCGTGTTTTTTCAAAGGCATGGAAAAAGATGTCATCGTGAAAATTCTTGATTCGTGTGATTTCAACCCGGTTATTGGGTTACAAGTTCTTGTCGAGAAGAACTTGATATATGTAGAAAACAACAAGATACAAATGCATGCTTTACTACAGTCAATGGGCAAGCACGTCGTATTCCAGAAATCTCCCAAACCGAAAAACCGCAGCAGATTGTGGTTTCATGAAGATGTTTGTGAGGTCCTAACAGGAAATATGGTAAGATTTCTTTTAGTTATGGTCCTTTTGGAAATGAACTATTAGAACATATTTATCATTGAAATAATTATTATGTTTTTCGGGTCTTAGGGAACTGATGACATTGAAGGTATATTACTAGACCTTCCTAAATTCGAAGAGATTTGGTTATGTGCCGAAGCATTTGTGAAAATGCAAAGACTTCGAATATTATTGATACGAAATGCTCATATTATCGGTGGTCCTATCGATCTCCCTAATGAATTAAGGTGGCTTGAATGGCCTTCATGCCCTTTGTTGTCCATGCCGTCTGGTTTTTGTGCGAGAAAACTCGTTGGGCTTAATATGCATCATAGCGCCATCACACACTTCGGTGTTGAATTCAAGGTTGTACCCTTCTTCCATAATTTATAGGCAAAAAGACCTTTTTGACTCTTGTGGTACGATTAGTTCGTCCATTTGGTCTCAGGTATACATGTTACCCATTTAGACCATGCTATGTTACCTTTTTGGTCCATTTAGTACTTATTACGGGATATTTTGGTAAAATAGTTTCTACCACATTGGGCCTAAAAAGTTAACTTATTGCAAACCACAAGGAACAAATGATTAATCAATGTATAGCACAAGGACTAAAAAGGTAACAGACTGAATAGCACAGGGTCCAAATGAGTAACACGTATTAGTAAGGGGCCAAATGGGCAAACAAACTGGCTATACCGAGGGCCCAAAAAGTTGTTTTTTTTACCTAATTTATATAGTTTTAACAACTTTTGTATATGTTTAATTTGATTTTATTTTTTGGCAGAATTACAATTATCTGAAATTTATGGATTTGAGAGATTGTGAATTTTTAGTTGAAACACCGAACTTCTCGGCAATTCCTAACCTCGAAAGGTTAAATCTTGGAGGTTGTTCGAGCTTAATCGAGGTTCATGAGTCTGTTGGGCATCTCGAGTATCTTGAATTTCTAAGCTTCGAATTCTGCGTTAATCTGAAAAGGCTTCCGAGCAGATTCAAACTGAGATCCCTTCGAACACTACTTCTCACTGGATGCACAAAGCTTGAGACATTTCCCGATATTGTGGGAGAGATGAAATGGCTAGAAAAAGTTTCGCTAAATGGGACTGCAATAAAAGCACTTCCTTCATCAATTGAAAATCTTACTGGACTCAAGGTCTTAATTCTTACATATTGCAAAAGCCTCGTAAATCTTCCAAGAAGCATTTATAAGTTGGAACATCTTAAGCGTCTACTTCTCGAAGGTTGCTCGAATCTCTGCAATTTTCCGGCTAACAATATTCAAACCAAATCAGTATTTCATTTGCTGAGATGTTTGGATTTAAAAAACTGCAATCTACCCGAAATTGATTTCCTAATGGAGCACAATTGTTTCTTGATGCTGAAGGATTTGGATCTAACTGGAAATGATTTTATTACCATTCCACAGAGCATTCGGCTATTTAAGAACTTGAGGACCCTCAAGTTATCGAAATGTAACAAGGTCCGAGAAATTCCGGAACTTCCTCCAAGTGTTAAGAGAATCGGCGCTAGAGATTGTGAATCGCTCGAACGATTTTCGCAGCTAGAAAGGGTTTTCCGATGTAATAAAGGCAAACAGGCAAACAGACTTCATGATATTGACTTCTCAAACTGCCAAAAGCTAGCACAAAAAGAGAGCAAATTTTTGGAGACTGCATTGTACAGTCAGGTTAGCACTCGTAAACGACTCTGTTCATTCTTATAGGCCTGATCATAGATGTCAAGGTGCTAGGCGCACCTCAAGGCGAGGCGCATGCCTAAGGGCAAACAATTTGCGAAGAGTATTTGCTTGAAAAATGAAATGCAACAACAGTACTAGAAAAAGAACTAAGAGAATTGTTAGATTTGCACATATATGTAAAATTTACATATTGCAATTGGAATATCTAGTCTTGAATTAATATAGCCATAATAGGAACTGAATTAGAAATATCTAGCCTTGAATTATGATTAGAACTCTTAAAAATAGATGAATAACACTTTTTAAAGTAAGTTGAAACCCTGAAAAAATTTGTCCCCGAGGCACGCCTGAGGTATGGTGAGGCACGTCTTTAACAAAATTGGGCCTGAGCACTAACTTGTTGGTTTCTTGTTATAGAGATTTCGCCAGGACCTCCGAATCGAGATATTCCTTCCTGGAAGAGAAATTCCCGAGTGGTTCAGCTACCGAAGTGAAAGAGATACGTTATCTTTTCAAGTACCTTCAAATGAATGCGAGAAAGTCACAGCATTGGTTCTGTGTGCTATTTTAAGTCCCGAGAAGGGCAGGGCGGCTGCCAATATATCTCGTCAAGTGTTCATTAACGGTCATAATGTGATTATGTTTTCGAGACAGTTTTTTTTGTTGGAGTCGGACCATGTATGGTTGTATTATCTTCCTCGTAGTTCCATCAGAGTCCTGAACCAAAAGCAGAATGGTTTGGTTGACTTCAAGGTGACGTTCGAAGTCCTCGGGAGATGTGTGGGTTTGACCCCGAAAAGGTGTGGGGTCCATCTGGTTTTGTGTCAAGATGAGGCGGCGAACAACCCGAGTCATACTCCATCTTTAAGCGGTCAAATTGAATCGTTGTTGTCGATGGATCTTAAGAGAAGTTGTGATAATGAGTTGGAGCAAAATGTTCGTTCAAAGGCGAAGAAGCGAGCAACTGAAGAGTCGCGGCCAATTGATCATGTTGGTTTGAACAAATCGGAGAATCCATAATGTACATAGTTTACAATGTTCATATCGATTAATTGTGTGGCTCTGCATCTAGTATTGGGTATACCTTATACAACAATAGGAATTTTTTAGATTTGGTTGTAAAGAGTATTAAATACAAAATGGAGGTGATAAAGCCATGTTCTCTTGAATTGCTAAGAGCTGAACTGGTTTGAACTGAATTGAACTTATTTTATTGTAAATTCATAACTGTGGAGCTGAACAAAACTGTACTAAATTTAATTGATTTGAAGTCCGAGAGATTATCGCGTAAATATAATCATATTATTTAGTAATATGCATTGAGTTTAAATGAAAGCAATGCAGAAACTTTTGGAGATAGATGACAAACACATTTACTCTTATAGAGAACCAAAAAATAGGAGCTTAACCAAAAATTATTACAAGAACCATAAAAGTTAAAAATACTAAAATACTAACAACAATCACAAGTTCTATAATATTTGTACAAAATGTTCAGGATATCACATTCCATGGCTGCCTTAGCATTTTGTACAAATATTATAGAACTTGTGATTGTTGTTAGTATTTTAGTATTTTTAACTTTCATGGTTCTTGTAATAATTTTTATCAAGTGTATTTTTAACTTTTATGGTTCTTGTAATAATTTGTACAAATGTTATGCAAACTTCATTTTTATCAAGTGTATCAAATTATTTCTTGAAAAGAAAATAAGATGCAGGCAATAACTAGGGGAAAAAGATCAAATTTGCATATGTACTTTACATAATTTATTATTTTTTTTAATTTGCCTCGTACGGACTTACAATAATAACAAAGAAAAACTTTATCCTACCTCATCCGAGTCTGGACTCAAACCTGCGACTTCTAGATCAAACCTATGCCACAATTTATTACTTAGCTCTTTTAGTATAATTTCGAAACTTTATCCTACCTCTTGTACTTTAGTTTCTTAACAATGTTTGACTCTAAAAAATTTGCATGATTCTCATAAATACACAATTGAAGACATAGTGTTGACCATCATCTTTGCACCGTCAAATGCTTGGGTTGAAAGTGGCCGGACGGTTTGGGAAAAAAAATTCCCTATTTTCTATCAAGGATTCTCCAATTCTTCATTAAACAAAAAAATAGGTAAATTTTATTTTTCAAAGTAACATAAACTAAACTTATTTCATGTTAATACATAAAAAAAATTAATACAAGATATATAATTTATGAAAATATTTATATAAACTAAAAAAATAACATAATTAGTATCAGATTAATAAAATCTATTTGATAATTAATAAACAATTTGATGGTGTTGAACATTATTTTTGTAAGTATAATGTTATTTTTTAATACTAATATATTCAAATTAATGATAATAAGTATTATATTATTATATTTTATAATAAATTATTTATACATATTCGAGAATTTTGATAAAGTTAAATGTTAACTCTTATTATAAATTAATATATAATTTTTTTTATCGGATTCGGGGATTTTTTGAGTTGAAGAATGATGTCCCCATCCCCATCCCCATCTCCATTAAGGATTCAGGGATAAAAAAATCACCATCCCCCCACTTCATGGGAATTCTTATCTGCAATTCTCATCTCTATCAGGGCGAATTTCTATTGGACTTTGAAAATCCCGGCCCCACTTTTAGTTTTATCAAAAGATGAGAACAAATAGAATTATTTGGAGGGAGCAAGTGTTGAAATTAGAAGTAAGTAGTCATTTCAAATTGTGCATAGAGGTCAATGTGTATAGCTTTTGGGAGCTGAAAAAAAAACTGGAGGGAAACTGGGGGTTTAGAGCAATTTCAATTATTTTTTTTATTTTTAATTTTTAAACTTTATTTTGGAAAATTTATGATATTTTTATTTTAACCATTTTTCCTATTTTCATTCCCCATATTACATTCTTAAAAAATAATAATATTCTATTATTATTATATTAATTCTTTTACATTATTTCAATTCTAATCAACTAATAAAATAATAAAATAAATAAAAACTAAAAAAAAAAAAAAATAATGATTTCCCAAAATAAGGTTCCCCACATACAATATGGAGAATGATTAGACTCAATCATTCCTCATATATGTTCCCCGTTCTCCCCAAAATAAAAAAACCATTGGAAATATCCTTATATCCCAACAATGTAATCAATTATAGTAATTCTTTAGCCACATTTGTTATAGTCCCCCTAGTTACAATAAAAACAAAAAAAAAGAAAAATTATTAGAGCCGTAAAGTTAGAAGAAAGAGGCATAATTTCTATATCCGACAAACCTAACCAACTCTTTGCAAAAAGAATAACTAACTTGTTGTGCTGTAATTAAGCGTTCTTCTTTGTTGTTTTTTGGTTGGTAATAAAGGAGGCAGTTTTGACCCTTTTGAAAATGTTGAAATTGAAGTTTCCAATAGCTGAACTGAATATTATTTGTATGACTGATTGATATTCAAAATGTTTAAAAAGTTGAGTGAATAAATCATTTTTATTGATCTTGGATAGCGTTTGGTTCGAGGAAATCCTATTCCGTGGAATAGAAATAGAAATGAATGGAAAGATATCAAATATAGTAGAGTATATATCTAGAATCCTTCATCGCATGGAAAAGCTTTTCCTAGTATATATACATCTCACGGAAAAGCTATTCCTTTGTTTCAAAAAGGAATAACTTCTCCGTAAGATATATATAAATTACAAAAACCTTTTCCGTACGTCGACGGATTCCAGATGAATAATGTGTTATATTTGACATCTTTTCATACATTTGAAATTGCATATCCACGAACCAAACGAGCCCTCGGTGTTTGGAATCAACAAACATTGAAAGAAATCAATTGTTGCAAGAAACGAATCTATGGTAAGTACAAGTAATGAAAATCATGTTAATTTTGGCGATGATTTTAAAGAATTCAACTGACTTCAAACCTCTTTTACCATAATACCCTTTCAATTGTAGTTTTATAGTTTGAATTTGGGGAAATCGTGTTTCATTTGTCTAAAATAAATAATAAAATAACTTAATAAGTAAATCATATCTTTCTAACCATTTTAAGTTTCCCAAATTATCTTTATACGCGCCCATGCAATTATGAAAGGTTTTTTTTTATTTTTTTATTTATTTTGCATTTATCTCTCAAACCGTTCATTTTTTCTACATGTCACTTTAGAGTTTTTCGTTCGTCTCATTTTTATCTTTGAAACGCCATCTATTGTGAGATACTTTTTTCAAATTTTTTTTCGACCTGTTACAAATCTAATATAATTCTGTTAAAAATCTAATATAAAACTTATAACAGACTTGTAACAGATATATAATAAATATATATCAGTTCAATGGATATTGCAAATATAAAAAGACTTATATTAGACTTATAACACACACACACACACACACACACACATATATAGTTCAATGAGCATTGCAAATACAAAGAGACTTATATTAGAGTTATAACAGATATATATCAGAAATATATCAGATACGTATCTGATATTTTTCTGTTATAATTCTAATATATGACAGATTTATAGTAGATGTATAACAAATTTATAATAGATATAGAATAGATGCACAATAGATACAAAAGAACATCCAAATCAATGTTGAAACAAAAAAATGCAGCAGAAACAGACATATATATAGGTTCAATGAGCATTGCAAATACAAAGAGACTTATATTAGAATTACAACAGATATATATCAGAAATATATCAGATATGTATCTGATATATTTCTGTTATAATTCTAAGATATGACAGATTTGCAGTAGATATATAACAGATTTGTAGTAGATATATAATAGATGTATAACAGATACAAAAGAACATCCAAATCAGTGTTGAAACAAGAAAAAACGCAGCAGAAACAAATATATATCAGATATTTAGTAGATATATATAAGTTCAATGAACATTGTAAATGCAAAGAGACTTATATTAGAATTATAACAGATATATACCAGAAATATATCAGATACGTATATGATATATTTTTGAAAAACAATGTCTTCTATTATCACTGTACACAATTTTAAGCTAATTCAATCGTCAGATCTAAGGCCTTATTCTTTTCAACTTATATTCAGTTCAGTTCAGTTCAGTACTGTATACATATAAATTTACACTAAAATAAGTTCACTGCAGTTCAGTTTAGTACCGCTACTTATAAGTTGAAAAGAACAGGGCAATGCTACATTGCAATGGCGGAGTAAAAAATCCCAACTAATTTCTTCGTTAAGAAAGAAATCTAAATTGAAACTATTAGACAATGTATTAGCAAGAAAGCAGCCAAGTCGTTTGATAATGAAGCAAGATATGCAAATGGTGCTAAAAAATTCTCCAAAATTCTAACGATGTCATAAAAATTAGTTAATTAAGTTTGTTCCTAATACAAATCATATAAACTCTGATTAACTGCAAAAAATGAAGAAAAGCTTTTTACCTATAAGATCAGAGCAGGAAGAAGAAACTGAATGTAGCCAAGCTCTCAAACAAGACTCAAAAAGTTCTTTTCTCCATATGTATGAAATCTTATGTCTAATCAAACCTATATTATCTAGAAAATATTTTTTTATGTTTGATTATAAGATTAAAAAATATTTTTTGAAGTTTGATTACAAAAATTGGAAAATATCTATATACATAAAACTTAAGTATATAATATTATATATATTTATTCGGTGTTATTGTTACCGTTCCAATCAGTTCAACAGTTAAAATTGTGTACTCCGGAAATATGAAGACATGGTGAATATGAATAAATAGATTCGGTATTTGCCGAACTCAACCTTCAATAAAAAAATAAGAGAAATATTAAATCTAACAATCCATAAATTGTAATACCTTTTTATATGTATTCATAACAGATCGGACGAACACCTTAATTCAACCTCTTAAATTAAGGGTCCGTCACAGTTAATATTCAAGCATGTAATTAAATCAAATGGACAACTGATATACGGAGGCATTTTTTTATGTGCATTCAAAGCGTGAAGAAATAGACTATTAATTGAAAAACACTTGTATGAAATCTTATGTGTAATCAAACCTATATTATTTGTTAATGAAATAAAAAATCAAACAAGTCAAATTTAAAACGCAACAAAAAGTGTTTTCTTGTAGAAGCTTCCTAGATAATCATCTTCAATTTGAACTTGTTAATAGTATTCATGTATATAAATACGATCCATTATTAAAATTATTATTACAATTAAGAAGCAAATAGCATAAATAAAATAAGAAGGAAAAAAATGGAAGACGTAGTGATAGTAGGAGGAGGAATAGCAGGATTAGCAACAGCAGTTGCTTTAAAAAGAGTAGGAATTCGAGCTTTGGTTTTAGAAAGAGCGCCAAAGCTACGCGTCTCGGCCGCGGCTTTAAATCTTTCGAATAATGCTTGGGTTGCGCTTGATGCTTTAGGCCTCTTCCATAAGCTCACTTCTATCTATGCTCCTTTAATAAGGTATTATTTTATTATTCATTTTTTCTGATAATTAAGCTGAGAATTCGAAAAAATTTTATTGGGAGCCAGGTACTTAGGGTACCTTGCTCTCAATACATGGTATCTGTCTCATTTATAGTAATTTAGGACATATGTTATGTGATAGAACCATGATACTCTAAATATCCGGCTCCCTGTAAAAAAGCTAGAGAACTTCATCTTTAAACCTTTACCATCAACACGTAGTATTTTTTCTATTTCTTTTCAATATATATAAAGAAATTTGTGCACGAACTATATTAATTTGTCGCCATGTAAGATACAATTTTTCTTATAGATGTATATTTTTTCAAAGATTCTCATATTATGTATCAAAGACAAGAAAAATATTTTATTTTTTTTTGAAATATTTTCAATGGAAAATAAAAATTATTTTTCACGAAACAAATGTAGCCTTAGTCCATAATTATTATAAAAAGCGAGAATTATACAATGATTTTGATTTATAAAAAAGAGAAATATTAAGAGCAAATCAGTCATTTTTCTAAAAACATAAATACATTATCATTTATAAACTTAAACATTATAGAAAAATGGGAAGAGAAACATGCTTTCTTAAAAAGTGGTTTATTATAGTAGTCTGCCTTGATTGGGTTGCCGATAACAATTGACTAATGATATTTATATATTTATTGACAAAAAGGGGAAGCATAATTAATGTGGTAAATGGAGAAGTTACTGAGATTACATTCCCTCAAAGTAAAAAGTCTCAAATTTTTTTATATATATTTTCTATTTTAATTTTTGTAGTTTCAATTAATAACATTTAGAATTTTAAATGTAGAGGAGGAGTGAGAACAGTTTATCATCATGAAAATGACTAAATCAAAGTAGTTTAGAGTGAGAAGCTCTCCCTTCTCACTAGAAACTACCTTTCATTTCCTTCGTTCTCTCTTAAAACTACGTTTCTTTTTCTTGTTTAAGAAGGAAGAAGGAAGCTTTTTTTAGTTTCTTCTTTCTCCTCCCCTGCAACTTTCTCAAAAAATTTCAATTTATTTTAAATCATTTTTCAATTTTTAGAGGTATGATTGGTGGTTTTACTGATTTTTTATTTTTAAAAGAATATATGTTATTTAGGATTTTCGGTGGATATTGCAAAGCTTTCTAGGTCTTTACAACGTTTTTGCGTGTTGTCAAAGGGGTTTTGGAAAAGAATATATATTATTTAGGATTTCCATACGCTCTAGGGGTCTTTCGCAACGCTTCTGCATGTTGCTAGAGGGGTTTTGGAAAAATTGGATTTGAATCGGTTTACCGATTTTTTTGGTTCAACCCAATTTTTTCTGATTTTGTTCAAAAACCGTTTTTAAACTAAAACGTACCGTAGTGATGGTCTGTTTATGGTAAAATCGATCAATCAGTCGGTACGATTGTGATAACACTGATTGAAATGTACCTTCAAGACCAAGCTCGATGAGTTTGAGATGGCCATCGGGCTGTAGCAGTCTTAGGTTTTTTTACCTTAAACTTATATTATGTTTTTCTTTGTTAGTATTATAAGCCAAATTAGACAAAAAAATTTTGAAAAAATAAACATTGAATCGATGTAGATATGAAAATATCGGAGATTCTCAACTTGTTTAGTCCTGTATTATCCATGTTCACCATTTAGTGTCTCGTACACTTTTTTCTCTTTACTATATATCACATGTAACACTCTTAAATAACATAAACTACCAATAACTAACACCAACTACCAACAGCCAATAAGTAACTAATAACAGAAACATTAATTTTTTTTTCACCGTGAGGTGGTTTAGATGGGTTCCAACTGTGGACGGCACCTTTAAGCTATGTTCACATCTAGACTAATCCCCGATCACCAATTTACAGGTGCCTTGAAGGGCAGGATGGTTGGTCCCAAGATTTAAGGTTGCTCCACATACCAGGGTTCATTCCTTGGTGTATGCTTAAGGATGAACTGGTCCCTACCACTAAACCACATCCGTGGGGTTTTAACAGAAATATTAATTAATTACTAGTATTTGTAGAGGATTGCCCAACACATTTAATAAAGTATACACCATAGAAACCAAGTGATAAACGGACTATACAAGAGGACTAGAAATGATCTTTTTTGCCATATGTAATTCATTCTAGTATACCGAAAGCATAATGTGGATAATGCATTTAGTAATTCAACATTTTTTTTATCTCTATACATCAAAGAATGATTGGAAAAAGTAATGAATATATTCTCATATATTACTTTTGTACATTTCGATTCTTGACGATCATCAACTATATAAGCTCGATCTGAACTGCAAAACAAAGCACTCTTCTTTGTAAAATAGTCAACTGCAACACGAAGACTTGCTTCGTAGGACAACATTTGAGCAAATCCTTCTACCTTCGTTATCGGAGAAATAATACTTGTAGCAGCGTACAATCAATGTTTCAAGCATTTGTTATTACGTTTGCACTCATTCATGCCAAAAAGAAACTTTGAACAATAACGATCAACAACAAACAAGTAATGAAATTCTTTCTTCGGCAATAACACCGATAATGTAAAGATGCATACAAATTATCAATCTAGCTCCTGAGAAAATGCTTTTTGGAGAAGGAAATGGAAGTACTAATCGGCCAACTCCATATACTGCTACAGTGAAGAAATGCATGACTAGATTTAAGGGACACGGATTGAGTCCTGAGAGCAGAGAAATCAGTCCTTTTGAAAATACACCGCCGGGGCTGAAATGAGCTTGTTTTTTCTTCCATTCTTTTGTACAAATTTAGATCATTTATTTTATCTCATTTTGTTTTTCTGTTTGGTTTTTTCAAAAGTCAAACATATAAATTGGTGGAATATGTCTTTTCCGAGTCCCTTGAACCTATGATCTGCACAACTAAAAGATGACATCGGGGGTTGGCCAAAACCACTCCGATGACTAGAACTCATATAGAGAAAACAAGTAAAGATAGTAGAGAGATAGATGGTGAGACTACCTTGGATGTGAAGAGAATGGTAGTATTTATAGGCATTAGGATGGGTTATTGGGCTTCTAGTGGGTTAGTGGGTTTGGCCCATTTATATGGGTACCACCAAGATGTTACCCCCACAACGAGTTGAAATATATTTATGTATTTTTGTAGTTGTCGTATGGTGCGAAGGGTTTTGACTTTTGCTTAGTGCCAAAATTTTTTTCAAGGTGTGGAGGGATTTGAGACCTATTGATATTAGGATTTTGATGTCTTTGCAAGGGTAAAAGGTTTTTGAGGGATTTTGCACGGTGCATGAGGTTTTCAAGAGATCTCAAAGTTATTCTTAGACATTGAATGGTTCTAGGAGGGTTTTTGCGAGGTGCAAAGGAATGATTTTGCAAGGTGCAAATAGTCTTCTAAAGAGTCTTCATAGCGTGTGAGATTTTGGAATTGATTTTGCATTGTATGGAGTGTGACCATGCTAGGTGCACAGTCTTTTAGACGTTCATCGCATGGTACGAGATCTTGAGTGTAAATTTTATATGTAATCTTCTAGAGGGTCCTCGCATAATGTGAGATCTTGGAGTCTCTTGCAAAATGTATATAATTGTTCTTAGAGCAACGAAATGATATTGAAGAAATGGTGAAACCTTGTTGATATGAAAGATTTTTGTTGGAGTAGGAGACCATGCTAATATGGAAAGCCATGAAGTGGAAATTTATGTTAGTAGTCACCTCAACAATTCTGAAGATATCGAGGATGTAAAGTTGGAATTATTGAGGGATCTTTATTGATGGTTTTTGTAGCTGATTTCATGAAAAGGATGACTTTTTACGGCGTTAAAGGCTTCTAGAGAATCTGCACATGGTTCTAGGCATAAAGGGACTTTTAGAGAGCTTAGGAGCTCAGGTTAGTGAGTCTTCAACTTTAGTCGGCTCTCTTTGAAATGGAGTCAATGGAGATCCAAAGTTAGCGAGGAGTTAGCTTGTGGAGAGCTAACAGGAAATTGGGTGCTCTAGAGTTGGAAAGGGTCTAACACAGTGTAGACAATGAGCTATTTGTATGGAATTAGATGGCGTTGCTCTGGAGTCTTAGTTCCTTCTTGACAAAAAGGTCTTATTGCCTTTCAAAGAGGGTTTCATGTTCTTTTGGATGACAACATTAGAGTTGTGCCTCTTGTAGAAGGATTATTATGGAAGGATTAATGGTTGTGGGACACTTATTGCCTTATCGCTTAAGGGCTTTAAATGTGTGTAAAGGTCTTCAAGATGAACTTCGCTCGATGTTAAAAGTTTTGGAGTTTAGACGTGATGAATTGCCTTTAAACAGCTTCGACAAAATCTGGAGTTGGATGAAGCCAGAGGGCTTTGAGGCTGTGAAGGACTTTGCTGCTGGTCCTTAAGTTATGTGAAATCTTGCTATAAGGTTCTTGGAATTCACAAGATTTGTTATTGCGAATATATCGATTATTTTTCTTTTGGAGTTTGGACGAAGCGAGGTGCTAAAGGTCCTTTTGCTGTCTAGAAATCTTCACATGTGGAAGTGAGTCAATCTTGTGGTGCTTAGAATGTTCCAAGATATGACTTGTTGCTGCAATTCTTAGAAGCGTTGTAATTCTTGAAAGGGATGCGTTCTTTAGAGCTAAATTTGAATAGCTATGACTTTTCTTGGGTTGTATAGATTTAGATTAGGATTTCTCTCCAAATGTATGAACGACGAGTAATATGATAATGTCAAACTAGTTAGGAACTAGTGGTTTCCCTCTTTCTCTAGTGGTTAGATTTATCTAAAACTTGTTCTCTATTGCTTAACGATATTGTGGATCTTCGATTGTAGGATGATAACTTTTGAAGTCGGTAAATGTTTGAATTATGAATCCCGATAAAAGCTGATCAGCTTTAAATGATGCGAATAGTAGAGCTGACATGGATCTAGCTCACAATTAATACTTGGACATAACAAGACTTCAGCCATAGAGAGATCTTAAACAAAATGATCTAGAATTTGAGAGGTTTGAGATAGGTCTTGAGATGATTCACATGATTGTTGGACATAATAATGGAGCTGACAAGAATCTAGCACCTAGAAACTTAGAGGGCCTGGTTGTGATCAAGCGCGCATGAGATGAGTAAAGTCGAGTTATGCTAATCTATGTTATGATAAATCCAGACTTGCTTGGAGGATTTTTTGAGTTATAGCAAGGAATTGAGCTTGTGACACTCTAGATTTTTGCTGATAGTTTTTAGTTATGAATTCTTCATGGATATGAGAATTGATCTAGCTCATAGTGAGTCTTAGATGTAGAGATGTAGCTCTTGAAGGTAAGAGGGTTTCAAAAATTTTCAAGGGATTGAGTTTCTTTGCTAATAGATTTAGGCAGAGGATGGGCTTCTTTGTAGATCAAAATCATATAAGTCTAACTAGAGGATGAGTTTCTTTGTAGCTCCTTAATTTAACAAGTACATAGCTTTAGAGAGCTCAGACTTATGTGGAGGGATCGATATCTTGTTGAAAAATCTTGATCACGCTCTAGGTCTTGAATGCTAGAATATAGTGATGGATTTTATCTCGTGATTCTCCAAACCTTGGGACTTGGCCCTTGGGTAGTTTGTGTCGTAGAACCATAAGAGATGTGTTGTAGTGATAAAAAAAGATGCATTGATCTGGAATAATATCACACTTCTTAACGGCATGTTACCCATTGAGGGTATCTTGCTCATGAAAAGCAAGAGTTAGTTGGCGTGTTACCCTTTGAAGGATCTAGCTTTGAAAGGGTTAGATGAGAATGACTGTTTAGCCATTGAAAGGATCTAGCTCTTGGTGAGTTTTAGTATTGGATTGTATTGACCCTTGAATAAATTTAACTCTTGGTGAGCCTTAAATATGTATTCAAACTTCACGAGGGTCTGTATATGGCAACAAATTGAGTGTTTGAGATGTTCTCAATTTTGCAAGTACTTGAGTGTTTAGATAATAGCTTGGGAACGCGTGTGAAATCGGCAAGCTAGAGGCATATTCTCTCCACCACATTGCAAATCCACACAATTGCGAGATACACTTATTCTCTTAACTTCAAATGACTCTCAGCAAACGCATTTTCGACCTTCTAGAAGGGCGAGAGATCTAGCTTATGTGGTGTTTTGGATTCGGCTAAATCTGGTTGAACTTTAAGTTGTTGATAAGTGTGAGGGGCCTGTTGATGAAGCATACGCGGGCCAAGTAAAGCTAAAATTTAGTGTTCTCGAATTTAGCGAGGGCCCAACTCTTGAGAGCTCTAGACTTGGTTGTGAGTTCACTGAGTTGTGGTGGGGCATCCGGTTCTTGTAATACTCTAGATCATATTAGAGTAGAGATTGAGTTCTATGCGACATGACTTTGCTCGAGATCTTTGATATAACGTTATGAGATTTCCTATATTCAAAGAGTGATCTTGCTTTTAAGGAGCACTAGATGTGGATTTTGGCTCTCGAAGAGTGGTGAATATGTATGGTGCATTAGCCTTTGAGAGTTCTAGCTCATTCAAAGCTAAATTTGGATAATGCGTTAGGCTTCTATACCTTCTTAGCTCTTTGTGAGGAATCTAATTTGTGGTGAGTTTTAGATCTTGATGACGTGTTAGCCGTCAAAGTGAACTAACTCCAAATGAGTTTTAGATCTTGATGATGTTTTAGACGTCAAAGCGATCTAGATCTTGGATACAGTGAGTTTGTTTACGATGATCCCAAAGAATTTATCAAAAATTTCCAAACACGTGCGGAATCAATGTGCCGAGAGATACTATTCTAACCACCACATCACGAATCCATACAATTACAAGCAGGGAATCATTAAAGCAGGAGACAATTATTCTCTCCACCTCAAATAACTCCTTGCAAACACAAATATTGTGATCTTCTATTACGACGAGGAATATTAAAATGGTTCCAGGGTGACAGGTCTCTTTAGTTCAAAGAGCACATGCAGATCTCTAAGGATGGAACGATACTTATATCATTTTAATGAAGGATACATCAGTGTTGGATTGCAGTAGTAGGATGTCATCATATGCTTTGCGAGATTTCTTCTACGTTAGCCTTACATGATTTTTTAAGTGTCATGGTGACATGGAATGGTCTTGATGTTAAAGCTAGTTCGAGGTGCCCAAGAGATAGTGTCTAGACATTGTAAAGCGCCAAAGGTTATGGGAACAAGCTTACAACACTTAAGATTCCAGAAGTATTGAGGGCTAGTCTTCAAGCGATCGTACAAGAGGTTAGCGAGATGTACTGAATCTTCTTACCTATGAAGATTTCTTGTGTTAGAGGTGATGAGAAATTTAATCATTACGAATGCGCAAGTGTTGCGATATTTTCTGACACCATTTTACTTGATGTAGTCTTTAGACGTAGTTTAGGTTGTCTTGAGCCACTCTATGTTTAGTGGATGCTAACACTAAAGCCGCTTTACATGGTGTAAAGTCTTTAGATACCAATAAGGTTGTCTAGAGCCACTCTAGATGAAATTAAGACTATTTGGCCTTGGTTTTCTTTATGTCATTCCAGATTCCATTGAGGTGGTGTGTAGTCGCAGTTGCTTGTTGCAAAGTCTAGATTCAATCTAGGCGTAGTGGAAGGTATATATAGTCGTAGACTAGAGCATATAAGAAGCATTGGATTCGATCTAGCTCCTGTAAATTATTGAACACGGTTAAAGCTATATTGAGCCTTGGATTCGATTGAAGCCATACGGAGCCTTGTCATTAAACACAATTGAAGCTATATTGAGCCTTGGATTCGATCGAGGCCATGTCAAGCCTTGTTCTTTGTTTTATATAAGCTGATTATCTGTGGTTGGGGCTACGTGTAATTCTGGATACTATTGAGGTTATCTTGAGCAACTTTACTTGGTGTAAAGTTTTAATCTGGTTGAGATTGTGTCGAGATACTTTGCTCATAGAAGAGGCTATGGAGCCTTAGACATTCTTGAGGCTTTATAGAGCCCTGGATGTAGTTGAGGCTCTGTTATGCCCTTGATAAAGCTGAGGCTTTGTGGGGACTAGGACGCCGATGAGGTTGTTTAGAACCTTAGACGAAGTTGAGGTTATGTGGAGCTATATTGCCATTGATGAGACTATGGAGCCTAGATTTAATCTGGTAGCGTAGGTCCTAGATAGAGTTGAGGCTATATTGAACCTTGGACTCGATCAAGGCAGTGGCTAGCCGTAGAAGTGATTGAGGCTACGTAGAGCTAGACTTGGTTGAGGCTACGCTGAGCCTTAGATTTGATTGAGGCAGTGGCTGGCCTTAGATGCAATTGAGTCCTCGTAGAGCTATACTTGGTTGAGGCTATGTTGAGCCTTAGATTTGATCGAGGCGGTGTTTAGCCTAATACTTGCAATTGAGACTATGATTAGTCATGGATTTGATCGAGGCTGCTGGAGCCAATTACGAAGTGTAAAGTTTAAGATGCAATTAAAGTTGTTTGGATCTGCTTTAGTTGTAGATGAGGCTGTGGAGCCCTAGACCTGGTTGTGGTTGGCAAGAGTTGCTCCATGTGGTATGAGCTCTTAGAATGAATCCGTTATAAATATTATTTGCATTTAGCTCAAATTAAAAATGTACAATATAATATTGAACCACCTCACCTTCTTATGAACACTAGTCATTACTGTAACTTCCTTTCCAAAGACGTGTCATTAGCGTGGTGCTACTTCGTTCCATATGGACATGTATCGTTATTGTGAGTAAAAGAATAATTGCAGTCAATGGCACTTGCATGTAAATAGTAACCATAGAGGCCCACTAATTATCATTAAAATTGACAAATACTCCAAATTGATACCATGAGACATACTGTAACACCATGGACATAATTTTATGCTTAATTGCATGCAAGTCCTTCTATTGTATATTATCATGAAATGTAGTGATTTGATTTCCCATGTTCCATTTTGATGAACTGAAAATGAAAACTTTTAATTTGATTTGCCAATCAAAGCACGCCAACAACAAGCTGTTTGATAAATCAAATTGAAGAATATGGCCTTTGAAGAATTGTAATGAAATGAGACTGTAAATTGTGAGGAAGTGAAGCAATGAAATCACTAGAAATACATTGTCTTCGCATGTGTAGCTGTGAATAGCATCAAAGGGAAATGAAAGCAAAGAAATTCAGAGTTATCGTTGTTAGTTTTATCATCGTATCCGTCGTTGGTAGCTCGGAGATGATAACGAAAGCAGAGCCACCGTCTCCATTGTTTGCATCTGTAGTACTATCGGAGATTCGATAAAAATAATTCCAATTTGGCTTTGTTTTTCTTTGAAGATGGAGATCAGATTTTCATGTCAAACATGTTAGGTATTTCTACCGGTTTGTTTTGTTCATCCGCTACTTCGCCAGAAAACCCAAGCTCACAAATTTGAGAGTTTTGCTCCAAAGAAGCTTTTCCAGTGCGATTTTGGTCTAAGGAGTTCGATTTCTTTTGATGCATGTCCTTTTGTCAGATCATCTTGCACATCTTGAACAACCCCTTTAGATACTTGTTCTCCTGTAGCCGTTTGTGAGCGATCCGAAGGTCGAACAGGTGAAACTCCACGCTCACCGCACCAATGGTGAAACATGTCTTCTTCGAGTCCCTTGAACCTATGATCTACAAAACTAAAAGATGACATCGGGGGTTGGCCGAAACCACTCCGATGCCTAAATCAGGATTAGAACTCACCAAGACCTTATTCTTTTCAATTTTTGAAAGTTGAACTGAACTAAAATGAACTGAAGTTGGCCGAACAGAATCAATTATGTCGAACTGAAGTTGGCTGAAGTTGGCACAAATCTCTCTAAAATTTTCAGTTATTTTTGTACTGGATTACAAGAATCAATTAAGCTTTGCTTCTCGGGGATTTAGGTTAGAGAAGAATATAATGAATCATTAAAAATTAATTCTGTGCTATCTGATGATGTGATTTTCACTGTATCAACAGGCTCACAAGTTTATTTATGATCATGAAAAGAAGCAGGTCTACTGCTTTTAATTCAAAGAGAGGAAGGAAACTTAGCCATAAACAGAATTAGTATTCAGGTCCTTCATTTTCCGATCTGCCGAAGAACATGGTGGAAAATATCATGCTTGGGTTATTCGTGAAGAGAATTTTCATATGCAAATGTGTGTGCAAAACCTGGTACGATATTATTTCAGATCTTGGATTTGCAAAGCCCCATTTTGATCGAGCTCAAGTTTGTCCTCTGCTTCGAACCTCTGGTTTTAATTGCCTATCGTGAATGCTTTATCTCGTGCAGCCTGAGCAATACGATTTCGAGATCAAGCTTGATATGTGTGATCATCGGGATTGGAATCATAAGATGATTATGATAAATGTTTCTATCATGTAAAGTTTCAACTTGACATGAAAAGATAGTTAATCCTAAAAAGTGCCTCAAGTTAAACATGGAGGATCACAAGTATAAAGTTGTAAATTCGTGTAGTGGCTTGCTTTGCTTGTCGAATCCATCTAATATCGATCCTATAATTGTTTGTAATCCTATTACGGTTAAGTGCATTAACCTTCCAGAGGCTAAGACGATTAATCAACCTAATGTAACCGTTGATTGTAGTTTTGGTTTTGATCCAAAGACTAGCCAATATAAGGTGTTAAGAATGTTTACACATTGGATCTTAGATGACACTAGTTTCGCCTACAAAAAGTTTGAGGTGGCTGAAGTACACGTTCTCGGCACTAAATCGTGGAAAGAAAATGGCTTTTACCCCGGAATAATGCGCAAGTCATTTCATACAGATCTCAACGGGTTTCTTTATTAGTTTTCTCTTTTAGATGTAAGGTCAGTAATTTCTTTTGACTTGGAGAAAGAATGCTTTGAGTCTATCCCAACACCACACATTAAAGGTAATCTTGAATGCGTAAGCATGGGAGTTATAGGGGGTGAACTTTGTATATCGGAGTCTTATATGTCATGTATGTATATTAATTTCTGGGCAATGAAAGATGATGGTGCCAGAAAGTATTGGTCTATAGCTTTATCCATTGACATATGCTTTTTAATTGATGATAACTTACTAAATATATTTCGCCCATCTCAGCCAAGAGATAAGGTCAACGAAGGGGCCATCTAGCTTGTTCTCCTCTTGTGTTGGGAAGACTCGACTAGATAAACCGGCTGGAATCCTATTCCAGCTGGAGATCCCCTAAAGCGGGGACCACAAGAAGTCTTGACCGGTCATAACCCCCAGACGGCTCATGGCCTGCTCAACGGTCTCTTCGTGTCCCACAGGGAAGGAAAGTCCAGATCTGACTCTAGTTCTTATATTCTCTCCTCTATCCTTATACTCATCTACTTGGGGTGCAAGGATCAGATATATATGAAGAATCCTAAACTCATCATGATTGGGACTCCCTATTTTACCAGGAATAGGACAGCTCTTGTGCCTATAAATAGGCCCCTAGGTCAGTTCAACAGGTATCTAACAATCAGACTCTCACAAATACTTTCACATTATTTCTTAAGAATCCTTTTCTGACTTAGGCATCAGAGGGTCCCCCGGTGTAAACACTGATCGCCCCCAAGTTGTGCATTATTTTAAAGGAATTAGCTCATTGATACACACAAGTTTGTAATGATCAAATTCTGAAATATCGGATCCAGGTACTATATTTTTAGTGGTGTGGTGAGCGTGGAGTTTATTTACTTGCTCAGGCAAGAATCGTTGTTCATTGAAAAGAACACTTCAATACAGATTATACCCAGTTCTTGCCTATGATCATGTCGCACGAGAATTGAACCTAACCATCAACGGCGGTGAAAACACCCAAGGTAGTGCCGAAAATATCAATACAACAGGCAAAATGCCAATCACGGTGGAGCCAGCAGCCAAGGCGCCGTTCACAGTTGGGAGTTTAGGAACCAAGGAAATGGAGGAACGCTCCTCCCATCCTCAGAAGGAGCTGGACTCGTTCATGGAAATCGCTCGCCAGGTGGTACTAAAACCAGAGCAGCAAGAACTCATGATGAGGTTAGTTGTCAATCGGCCGTCTAGGAGGAGAAATTCATGAAGACATAGAAATTCTGCCTGAAATCACTATTAAATGAAATTTGCTCGCATAATTTAACTCAATTTTAGGCGTTCCAACATCAGTATCCCAGGTAACAATGGGATTTCAATACCTTGTAGTGACCCCGCTAGTATCAGCCTACTCAGTGGTCGTGGCCATAGAGGAACCTGCTTCGAAGGTACCACCTCCAGGCGGCTTCACTGACTTAGATCTCACAACGTTGAGAAGGATATTAATGCTGGCGCAGGAAGGAAGAGACATTCCAACGGGAATAAGGCTCTAAAGTAAGGGCCCTGGAATCGGTGGAATAGCAACTGACTCAATGGTCATGACTATTGAGGTGGAGGATTCGGATAAAGCTAGATCCAGGCAAAAATTAAAAGGAAAGGGTAAGGGGAAAAAGCACAAGACACCCACTCCCTCGCTATTTGGGTCATCTTCATCCGAATCCAAATCAGGAAGTTCAGAAGACTTTGATTCAAAATTCAAGAGACGACTGAAGAAATATGATATATCATTCCTGGAGTTAATCAGCAAAAAGGTCCTCTCCCCGTTTAAAAAGTGCATCCTAGATCAGAAGCTGTCGGATTACATTTTTCCCCCAGTTCTATGATAGGAAAGACGACCCTAGAATGCACCTTGCAGATTATGTAAACATAATGGACTTGATTAATGCCCTAGAAGCTTTCAGATGCAGGTATTTTCCCACCGCCTTAACTGGAGAGCCAAATGTTGGTTCCTTCGCATCGCGCCTAACTCAATAAAAGATTTTGAAACATTAACGAGAAAATTCCAGAAACACTTCTTGGGTTTAGCTCAACCAGAGAATGTCAGCCGGGACCTTCACAGAGTGGTGCAAAAGTAGGATGAATCCTTGAGGGATTATCTGAAGAGATTTAATGAAGCCTGCGTAGGCATCGCCGATTTGGATTATGGGATGACAAAGGAAGCTTTGATTAAGGGAAATAGAAATGATCGGCTCAGCCAGGAAATAATTACTAGAAAACCAACTCAATTCCCCCAGTTGATTGGCATAGCCCAAAACTTTGTGGAAGTTAACAAAGTAAGTCGCCCAAGCCGGCGGAATTCAGATGATAATCCTAGAAGGGATGAGAAAAGAGGAAAGAGGAAAAGAGATCTGAATGGCCAATGATCCAGCCGGTACAATCAAGAGGAAGACAGGCCATAATTGAATACATCCTTGAGTCGGATTTTGGTGGCAATTAAGAACGGACTAGAAAAGAAAAGCATCCACTTCCCAAACTTTTCGGAAGAAAAAACATTGGGCAGAGACTATGACAAGTATTGTGATTTTCACAGAGCTAAGGGACATCATACAGAGGACTTTAGGGTCCTGATAGAAGAAGTTCACTCCTTAATTAAAGCAGGAAATTCAGCCAATTTGTTAAAGGAGTTACAAGAAGAATAGATAAGCAAGATGAATCCAAGGAAAAGCCCACAGATGAGAAAAAGGATGATGATGACCGAGGAATAAAAGTGATGGTCATAGAAGGCGGAGATTACCAAGAGCCCCCTTCTAAAAAAGCAAGGCATTCCTCTGACTGTCCACTCACAAAAAATTACATTTCAGAGGCTAACAAAGCTTTTTAGAAGGTAACCCTGGTAACTAAAACTCACACAGACGTGCTTGTGATAGAAGCTAAGGTAGAGAAATGCATGGTGTACCGGGTCCTAGTTGATACGGGAGGCTCTGTCAACCTAATAATTAGAACAGCATTCGAACAATTGAAGATAAACAAT
This sequence comes from Euphorbia pulcherrima, assembly GCA_947683365.1. Classification (NCBI taxonomy): domain Eukaryota; kingdom Viridiplantae; phylum Streptophyta; class Magnoliopsida; order Malpighiales; family Euphorbiaceae; genus Euphorbia; species Euphorbia pulcherrima. Next base: position 4,505,394 of record CANTUS010000010.1, read on the forward strand.
CGCCGAGTCCAGCCAGGCTAAGCCACCATGTCAGATTTAGGCGGTCATAACACCATTTCTCTGGGAGAAGTTAAGTTAAATGTAGCCATCAGGGAAAAGGAACATGTATATCGCGCGAAGGTGGACTTTACCATTGCCAACATTTCAGTCGAATTCAACATTATCTTAGGAGGTTCCTTTTTATGCGAATCGTTCACCTCAATTTCCCCAATCTTCTTGGTATTGCAAATAATAACCCCAAAGGGGATGGCAGTTGTAATAGGAAACCCATCGGTAGCACACGAAACATACGTTGCCTCATTAAAGAAAGAGAAGCAGCCGGCTCAAAGAGATTCAGAGGAAGACCGGGTGAATGCAGATTCAGACGAAAGTAGTTCAATAGCCGAGCTGGTTGGGGAGTAGGAAGTGTTTATGGTTGGACCTGATAGAGCATTAAAAGTTGCAAAAGATTTAAAAGTAGACACCAATGCGGTAATTAACTCAGTCCTAGTAGGTCAACAGCATTCATTCTCCTGGAGTCATAATGACTTGTTGGTAGTTCAGCCCGAAATCATTCAGCACCACCTCAATCTTTATCCGAGCACAACCCCAGTGATATAAAAGAAGAGAAAGCATGCTCTAGAGAGACAAAAGGCTATTGAAGAGAAAATTGACAAATTGCTCAAGGCTAAACTTATCAGAGAAGTAAATTACCCCGTATAGTTGGCGAACGTAGTATTAGTTAAGAAACCAAATGGGAATTACCGAATGTGTGTGGACTTCACTGATTTGAATAAAGCAACGCCTAAAGATAGTTATCTTCTACCAAGTATTAATCAATTAGTGGACTCCACAGCCGGGTACACAGTGTATTCTTTCCTGGATGTGAAAGCGGTATATCACCAGATTCCTTTGTACCCGTTAGATGAAGAGAAGACCTCTTTTGTTACACACAAAGGGACATATTATTACACAGTCATGCCGTTTGGATTAAAAAATGCTGGAGCAACTTTCCAACAATTGGTGAACAAAATGTTCAAAGACATGATTGGTGAGACAGTAGAAGTTTACGTGGACGACATGATAGTAAAAAGCAAAGATGAAGAATCACATGTAGATGATATGGAAAAGGTGTTTAAGACATTGCAGGCCTATCGATTGAAGCTTAACCCAGAGAAATGTGTCTTTGGGGTTAAGAGTGGAAAGTTTCTGGGTTTCATGATTTCAGAAAGAGGCATTGAAGAAAACCCATAAAAAATTGAAGCCATAATTAGGATAGAGCCGCCTCGTACATTGAATGAAGTTCAACGTCTCAATGGTAGGATCAATGCCTTGGGACGGTTCGTCTCTTTCTCCACAAAGAGATGTATGCCATTCTACAAGGCCATCAAGAAAGATCGTGAGTTCAAGTGGGACAAAGATTGTCAAGAGGCCTTTGAAAGGATGAAGGACTTCTTGGCCAACCCTCCGGTTATAAGCCACCCCAATGTTGGGGATACACTCTACCTTTACCTAGCAGCAATGGACGAGGCGGTGGGAACCGTCCTAATCTAGGAAGATGAATAAGATCAGTATCCCGTGTACTACACGAGTAAGGTGCTCAGGAATGCAGAATTTAGGTACCCTAAAATTGAAAAACTAGCTTTGGCCTTAATTCACTGGGCAGATCAGCTCAGACCTTATTTTTAGGCTCATATGATAGTTGTAAGAACTAGTGTTCCCCTCAAAAGGGTCTTACAGCGGCCGAACACGTCTGGTCGCCTGACTGAGTAGGCCATTACGCTCAGTGAATATGACATAAGGTTTGAGGAAAAAAAGCCTTGAAAGCACAAGTATTAGCAGACTTTATGGTAGAATTTACGGGAATCGAGCCAGAGAAAACCATCCTCTTGAAAACATAGACGGTTTTTGTGGATGGTTCTTCCTGTACAGAAGGAGCTGGAGTCAGAGTTTATATCCAAGGACCGGAGAGAATTAGGTTATCTTACATCGCCAAACTACCGTTTCCCTCTACTAACAATGCGACTGAGTATGAGGTGGTAATCAAAGGGCCAAAGTTAGCCAATGAAATAGCTCCAGACGTCATGGTCTTGAAGAGCAACACTAGATTGATAGCTAACCAGATCAACCATACAAATGGAGCTAAAAGAGCTGAGATGGTAAAATACTTGGCCAAAGTAGGCAAATTATTGGAAAACCTAGAGGCTAAGGGAACCGAATGGAAGATTATGTACATTTTGAGGAATGAGAATGAAAAAGCAGATGAATTTTAGCCAAAGCGACTGCTGGGAGAGACTCATAGAAAAAGCTAAGCTTTCCTTATAAAGTCTTGACCCGGCTGGCTTGTGCGGAGTAAGAAAATTTATGGATTCAGAAGAAATCGCTTGGGTGGATGCAACCCCTTTATGACTACTTGGCTTACGATAAGGTACCAGAAGATAAAATTGAGGCAGAGAAGATTACCCTGAAATCTTTCTGGCATGCTTTGATGGGAGATGAGTTATACAAGAAATCCTACTCAGATATATGGCTCAAGTGTGTCACCCCTGAGTTAGGAAAATGTATCATAGAAGAAATTCATGAAGAAGACTATGGATCCCACCAGGCGGCAGAGACATTATACAGAAGAATCGCCCTCCCAGGGTATTATTGGGAATCGATCAAAGCCGACACGGAGGAATATGTGAAAACTTGCCATCAATGCTAAATAAATGTAAGGAAGTCACACCTCCTAAAAGTAAAGCAAAAGCCAATTTTGACCAGCTGGCCATTTGTGTCTTGTCGGATTGATATTGTGGGGCTAATGCCAGAAGCGTCTGGACAATGAAAGTGGATACTGGTGGCAATTGATCACTTTTCTAAGTGGGTCGAGGCTAAAGCACTTAGCTCGATCGTAGCTAAGAGGATTATTGACTTCGTCTGGAAGCATATAATCACTCAATTTAGGATACCAAAGAGGATAATTGTAGAACAAAGGCTCGTAGTTCATCGCGAAAAAATTTAAGGATTTCTACAAAGAGTTAAAAATAGAGAATCACTACTCATCTGTGGCACATCCTTAGACAAATGGATAGACGGAGGTAACTAATAGAACCCTTGGAGAAGGACTAAAGAAAAGAGTACTAGATCGAAAGGAAAGATGGCCAGATGAACTAATGAAAGTCTTATGGTCCTATAGAACCACCCCTTATGGAATAACTGGCCAAACGCCTTACTCCCTAGTTCATGGGTTTGAGGCGGTAATCCCGGTTAAAGTAGGAGCTCCATTTGATTGAGTGGCATATTACATGAAAGAATAAAATAACATCAACATGAGATATCACTTGGACAACTTAGATGAAAGAAGGGAGCGAGCTTGGATTCTCATGGTGGCTTATAAGGCAAAAATTGCAAAATACCATGATAGGAGAGTACGAGAGGTCGTTCTCAAGGTGGGGGATCTTGTTCTCAAGGAATCAGCTGCCTCACAGGTCCACGAAGGCAAAGGACAAATGAACGCGAATTGGGAAGGTCCCTATAAAATCATTAAAGTCATCGGACCGACCACCTATAAACTAGGGACTATGAAAGGCAAAGAGCTTCCTCGCACATGGAACATTGTTAATCTTAAACCCTACTACACAGTAAGTACTTAGGGAGTTTAGCAGCTGCAATCTTTTTCCTTCCTTGGGGATTTTTCCCATTGGGTTTTCCCTCAAAGGAGTTTTTAATAAGGTGGCTCCCCTCAAGTAGATATCCGGATGCGTAGAATTTCAGGACTTGTATTCAGTTCATTAATAAAAGCATTCTTTCAATTATATATATGCCTTAACTAAGTATTGATCACACTTTATGGCATATCACTGGTATGAGATAAGACCAGCTCAAGAAATCATACGAGCATAAGACCTAGTTAAAACTATGACAAAAATGTTTTAGGCGGTCGCGCCCCTAGAGCGTATTGGAAATCGATGCCTAATCGGCTAAAGTCATTAGTAAAAAGGCTACTCTAATCGACAATAAAATGTAAGACCGAGCAGAAATAATATAAAGGCACAGAAATAAGACCTTCAAAAAATGCCTCAAATCTTAGGCTTAAATAAAATTGTGCTTAAAAAAAGGTACGTATAAATTGAAAATTACAAGAGCAAAACTAATCTAGTAGGACCGAGTCTCTAGACTCGTCCTCCATTCTCCTTAGCTCAGTCTGTCCATCTTTAGCTAGCCCCGATGAGCCCTCTGGAACCACCTCCTGCTCTTCGGATCCTAGATACTTAAACATGTCTCAGGAATATCTGGGTGGAGTATTCAGCAGGCATCCAACACCATCTAGGCAAACTGGTAACCGTCATCCACCATGCCTTCGATTGAGTGAAGGTAATCCGCTTCATCCTTCTCCCTCGAGGCTTGAATGGACTGACTCTCCAGTCACTGGCGGCAAGGTCTACCTGAGCTTTGACTAAGTCGTTGGAGGCGACCTCATGAGCCGATTGGAGCAACTCATGTTCTCCTTTCAACTTCGTAAGTTCACCTTCCAGCCTCTTGTTAACCTTATCCAATTGCTTTAGCTGTCTCTTTAGGCTCTTGCACATATCAATCGCCTCAATAAGCTTTTTGACATTTATTTCCTCTGCCTCCACCCGGCCGTATAACTCGGCTCCACGAGACAAGGACTGTTAAAACAGCAAAAGGGGATTAGTACGCCACCGAGTGTAAACATGAATATTTGGAAAAAGTAGGAGCATACCTGACTAATGGATTGGAAGAGAAGGCCTGAGAGGGTTAGAAAATCCTCCTTTTCATAATGTTGAGCCTCCTGTTCCAAGGGAAAGGCCTCTCAGAGTGATTCCTACACTCAGGGCAGCGTAATAGCTGGCTTATCCCCCGCCACCTTTTGTAGAGCCTCCCTTACGAGCAGGACAAAGGGGGGATCAACCGGCTCTACATCTTCAGATACCCCCGACGCTACCATTGAGTCAAGGACGACCTGATAAACAATCTTTAGCAATAAATAATAAAAATGCACAAGTGTAGAGCTTAAAAAGTGTGGTGTTACCTTCCGAGTCTCCTTGCCTTTCTTCTTCCTCTGGCTGACCGGCTCTGAGGCCTGAGCACTAGCCCTCTTCCCTCCCACGGCTTCCATGGCAGGGCCTTTGCCTAGCAAAGCTGGATCAATAGCTTTGTTAGATTGAGCCACCAACTCAATCGGAGCTGTTCGAGTATTCTCTTGCTACAAGTTCTTGACCCGTTTGGCTACGGTACCAGAAATTTTAGCTCTAACACCTGACATGGCTAAAAAATATAAAACACGGAAAGAAATTAACAACTTACTAGGTAGCTTAGGGCCTGGATAGTATTCAAAACCATCATTCGACTCCAAGGCATAATCTATCACCTATGCCTATGGACCAGGGCGTAAGAAATGTTGCCTAAGGTCCAAAACTCTCTCTTTAACTGCTCAAATAGCCCAACCCGGATGTCTGGATCATTCTTAGGGACCATAAAAGCGGGCGACATGTTGAGTGACCATTGGGTTGGAAATATGGGAAACCCTTCCTGAAGCTGGATGTATACATAGAATTGCTTGAAGTTTTTCACCGAGTCGGATTTCCCGGTGAAGGCATAGAATCCCTTCTTGTGGGAGAAATGCAGGTGATCCTCACCTTTATTCAGTTTGCAGGAGGCCACCCATTTGAAAAAGTTAGCATCAAAGCTAAGTCCTAGGTCTATACAAATCTTATAATGACCTGCAATATCGCCCCAAGCATTTGGGTGTATCTGAGCTGGGAAAGCGTTCTAATAATTCAACAAGTCGCAAATTCCTGGAGGCAGTGGGTAGAGGAACCCTGACCAAATCTATTCTAGGTATATGCTGAACCACCCGGAAGGCGGCTTATGAACACCTTGATCTTCGATCGGAAGCATTACCCAACACTTTCTCAGCCAAGGGAAAGTAGCCTTTTCAAACTCAATATCCACCCGGTACTTATGGAGGTAGTAGATGACATGACCGCCTAGCAAAGGTAGCCATCTAAAGCAAGTTAGATTCATGGAAAATCTATCCTAGTGGATCTAAATACTATTTCAGCCGGGAGGGAAATGTTGGAATCATAAAAATTCGGTGCTCATCATGTTCATACTAGTCCTAAAGACAGGGAGATATAAAACCCAGATTCCGGCGAGCAACCAAAATCCTGGTGTAGCGAAGCATGAGAAAGCTACCCCTTAATCATAAGTAGCACGTTTTCAACAAAAAAAAGGGGCATTTCAGGCAGAATTAATGGGGATTTTAGACAAAGATAAACATGGGAAAAATCACTAAATCAAACCAAAGCATGCATGATAACCCATATTTACGGGCGAGGAAAGTAAAAGAGCTTACTTGATTGGAAAATATGAAGAGAAAAGCCACTAGAGAAGTGTCGGTTCGCCGAAAATCGCCTCACCAGAAATTGCCAAAGGAGTGTTATAACTAAGACTAAGGGTAAAAGTGATGAAATGAACTCATTTCGTGTTTATATAAGAGGAAGGACGGAAATAAAGAGGCACAGTCACTAAATATTAGGAGTACAGTGCCACGTGTCACTTTTAGTTAGGCTGGTTTTGAATTTTAAAAATTTTGAGCTGCCACCAAGGAAGATGGAGAGACTCCCTAAAGAAGCTTCAAGAACTTTGAGCCACAGTAGGCCACATAGCCCTAAGGCCACCTGTTTTTGAGCCGGCTCACTCCTTTAGAAGCCCTAAAGAACTTCTCACACTTGTGGGGGGCTTCTGATAACTTACTAAATATATTTCGCCTGTCTCGGCCAAGAGATCGGGTCAACGAAGGGGCCATCTTTCTTGTTCTCCTCTTGTATTAGGAAAGCCCGGCTAGATAAACCGGCTGGAATCCTATTCTAACTAGAGAACCCCTAAAGCGAGGACCATAGGAAGTCTTGACCGGTCATAACCCCCAAGCAGCTCATGGTCGGCTCAATGGTCTCTTCGTGTCCCACAGGGAAGGAAAGTCTAGGTCTGGCTCTAGTTCCTATATTCTCTCCTCTATCCTTATCCTCATCTACTTGGGTTGTAAGGATCAGATATACATGAAGAATACTAAACTCATCTTGATTAGGACTCCCTATTTTACGAGGAATAGGGTAGCTCCTGCGCCTATAAATAGGCCCCTAGGTCAGTTCAATAGGTATCTAATAATCACACTCTCACAAATACTTTCACATTATTTCTTAAGAATCCTTTACTAACTTAGGCATCGGAAGGTCCCCTCCCCCCCTCCCCCGGGGTAAACACTGATCGCCCCCAAGTTGTGCATTATTTTACAGGTTTTAGCTTATTGATACACACAAGTTAGTAATAATTGAATTCTAAAATATCGGATCCAGGTACGATATTTTCAATTTAAACTGAACCTTGGCCTTGTGGTGCATATTAACCAATAAAATACTTGAACAATGGGGCATTGCTAATGTTTCATCCTCGTTCATATGCTTTAACATATAAGGATCCGAACAAACACAGATTCAGAATAAATATTTATTTGAAAGGATTTAAAGGGGATTTTGCATTGGCGAGTTAAAACCGAAAAGTATGAAATATTTTATACATAGTCCGATTGCACGGAGTGCACCGAAAGGTGCACGAACATTGCTAGGCAGTGTTTGCGGCATCCCTTATTTCTGGGCTATAGAAAGGCAGCCCATGAAAAAGGGCATGCGTGCAAGGCAAGCCCATAAGGTTGCCACATGCAGCGTGCTATGAACGTTGCATGTATTAACGGGATGGGAGTAATTACTCCCATCCCACATCGCCCACAGGGGGAGCATTTTTGCTCCCCCAAACCTATATATAGGATGTCCCCTTTCCTTTCAAATTGTACCAAGCTCAAAGCATAAATTCGATGCGAGATAATTAATCTCTCGGGTAATTGAGCAAGTTATTTTTGAGGAGCCTGAATTTATTCGGGCACCTCTAGTTTATATTTTTGGATGAGGCTTCTGGAGTAGTCTAGCAACTACTCAAGGATTCTTAGTTCTTCCTCCCGGGGAGGTTTTGGTTGGTAGGGTTCGTGTGGATATTGATAGAGGCTATCCTACATTTGGAGGCTTGTGCAAGAAGGTTCTGCAAAAGCACGCTTCAACTAGTAAGTTCTTTTTTTTTCTCTTTTAATTATTAAGTCTTTTTCCTTAAGTGTTTTTAGACTTAATAATTATGCTCAGGTTATTTTGCATGCTTAGTTTATTTTATGCTTAGGTTATAACATAGAGTTATAACATGCTTAGTATAAAATAAATATGCTAGGATATAATTTAGAATTATGGTATGCCTAGTCCTTTAGCATGCTAACCTAGGTAGAGAATTATTTAGTTAAGGCTTTATTTAATTTATATGCAACTAATAGGAGTTCCTGGGGACAGGGACAAAATTTTGAATTTCCACCATACCTCTTATGCATATTCAATCTGACTGTCAGTTCCCAATAGTGGTATCAGAGTCTGCCTATTTAGTGCATAATTAAGTTAGAAGCAAACTAAATATTATTTTCTAAATAAAATGATTTGTTTATTCAATTGTTTGGAACAATATACATAAACTTGTGCCTTTCATTTCAAGGTTAGAAAATGGTTATGAATAATTTTAAATAAGCCTGCTCAACTTACTCAAATTATACAAGTATCAATAATTTATTTAAATTACATGGGTTATAGATGCTCCCAATTTACATGAATTGAAAGAATGAAATTTATTAGTTCAAGAGAATCCATTGGGTCTTCAAGTTTGTGCCCATATTTGTCTGGCTAAGGATTGGACTTGGTGTCTACTCCTCATAGGGCACCTCTCATACCTGGGAACCTATATCTGTGCAATTTGAACTGACCAATCGGGGGATTAATATGAACTAATTTATTTCTAGTATATAAGATGGTGCTTATATATGTTTCTATAACAAAGTAAAAAAATTAAATATATTGAATAAAAGCTTAAAGGAAATGCAATATAAATATAACAAATAAAAGTGTTAATTATTTGTATATAATCTAGGTTGATGGAATAATTTTAATAAAGAGCTGAACCCACCTAAGGTTAGACCTTATAAATTAATTCTAAAATTCCCTAAATTAATACAAGTTATTATAATTTTGTCCATCTGATAAAATCCTAGATTGGGTGAGACGTTTAACACCAATAAAATTCCAAAGTAAACATATTAAGGCAAGTTATAGTCTTCCTTACTCAGATTTATAATACGATCTCTTTAGGCTATCAAATTGCTACGCAAAGCGTTCCTTCTAGTCCACATTGATTGGTTGTAAAGTTTGAGATAGAGTCTGCCTTAACAGAGCTGGGGTAGTCCACCATAAAATTGGGGGCTAGGCCCAGATCTGAGACATAGTCAAGGAGATGCTAATATAAGAGCACATGTCTCTTGGAATTAGGGAACTTGAATGAATTAGCAATTGTATGCGATGCAAATGGAATGGGATTCCAACTATGACTTACTATTATGACTTGACTCATAAAATTGGGGGTTGTAATAGACTAGTTATAGATACTACCTATTAAGAAATTTAGATGGGCTAAAATTCACAAATTCAATAGAATGGGCTATTGTAAATTTTGAAGAAAATAGTAGCAAAATGTATTTAATCAAAAGTCCTCATATTAAATACATGTACTTAAACTAATATCTAAACACTTTTCTTTTCTTATATCTTAGGTTGAAAATGGCTTCCAATTTTAATCTCCGTATGTTACTTGACACCAAATTGAATGGCTCAAACTTTTCTGATTAGTTCTGAGCCGTGAGAATAATTCTCAGATCCGAGGGAATTCCCTATGTCCTAAGTGAAATTTTCCGTGTAGAACCTGATGTTGAGGATCTTGTGGAATATGATGCCGTGTTGAAGCACAGGAAAGATTGTGAGATTGCCATGTGTATTATGTTAGGGTCCATGAATTCTGAGCTTCAGAAACAACATGAGAACATGCCCTTAAAGGACATGGTTCTCCATCTTGAAGAACTCTTTTCGGAGAGGGAGAGGACATAGAGGTATGAGACCTCCAAGCTCCTTTTTGGGACCAAGATGCAGGCTGGCACCTTTGCCTCTCAGCACGTACTAAAACTCTTGGGATACCTTGAGAAACTAAATCGATTAGGATTTGAGATGAATCATGACTTGAGCATTGACCTTGTGTTGATGTCCTTGATATATAGTTACTCAGTCTTCAAGACTAACTATTACATGAACAAGATTAATTCTACTATCCCTAAATTAATCAACATGCTGGAAATAATGGAACCTCAGATAAAAAAGGATCAGAAACCTCTACCGTTGGTTGAAAAAGGCAAGGCTTCTAAGAAGAAGAATCAGACACTGGGTGCTAAGAAAAGAATTAGTAAGAAGAAGAATGAAAAGAAGGCATCTAAGTATGTCTGCTTCCAATGTGGGAAACCGGGACATTGGAAGGGGGATTACAAAGCTCCTGCTTCTGAACACTTGAAGAAGAAGCCTATAGAGGCATCTACTTTAGGTATGTTTATAATTGAAAACTTTGCTACTTTTCTGTGAGAATCCACTTGGGTATTAGGTACTGGTTGTGGCTCTTATATCTGTACTTCTGTGCAAGGACTAAGGAACTGTAGAAAACTTGCAAAAGGGGAGATAGAACTATGCGTAGGAAATGGAGCCAGAGTTGCTGCATTAGCCATAGGGAGCTTTAGTCTTGTTTTGCCAAGTGGACTTGTTTTAGTTTTGAATAATTGTTACTACATTCCAAGTGTTACTAAGAATATTATATCTATTGCGTGTTTAGCAGCAGAGGGATTTGAAATTTTATTTTTGAATAATAATTGTCAGATTCATTTGAATAATATTCTTTATGGTTATGGAATGTTGAAAAGTGCTAAAACAGAAGTTTTTAATATAAACAATGTGAAGAAAGTTAAATTAGATAATAAGAATTCCTTCTACTTATGGCATTGCCGTTAAAGCCACATAAACAAAGATCGCTTAACCAAGTTGCATAAGAGTAGAGACTTAGGCCCAATAGACTTAGCGTCTTATGGTGATTGGGAACCTTGTTTAAAAGGAAAAATGACAAAGTTACCCTTTCAAGGAAAGGGTGAGCGGGCCACAAGTACATTGGAACTTATACATACTCATGTATGTGGTCTAATGAGTGTTCAGGCACTAGGAGGATACTCCTACTTTATAACCTTTATTGATGATTACTCATGATACGGTTATTTGTACTTGATGAAGCACAAATCTAAAAGTTTTGAAAAATTCAAATTATTCAGAGCTGAAGTAGAGAAACAGCTTGAGAAAAGTATTAAACTACTTCAATCGAATCGAGCTGGAGAATACTTAAGTCAGGAGTTTCAGGATTATCCAAAGGAAAATGGGATAGTTCCCTAGTGGACCCCTTCTTATACACCCCACCATAATGGAGTGTTAGAAAAGAGGAATCGGACTTTATTAGATATGGTTAGGTCTATAATAAGCCATGCAGTTCTTAGTAAATCCTTTTGGGGATATGCACTGGAGAGCGCAGTTTATATCTTAAATAGTGTGCCCTCTAAATCAGTTGATTTTACACCTTATGAAAGATGGTGTAATAAAAAGCCATCTCTATGTCACTTAAGAGTATGGGGTTATCCTGCTTTGGTAAAGAGGATAGCATCAGATAAGTTAAATGCTAAGGTTGATGAATGTCTGTTCGTTGGATATCCAAAGGAAACAATTGGATATCTGTTTTACCAAACTGAAGCATAAAAGGTATTTGTGTCTCGGAATGCTCACTTTTTAGAAAGGGAACACTTACTTGCAAAAGTCAGTGGGAGCAGTATTGAACTGGAAGTTCAAGAGAAAGAAACAGACAATCAACTGATTGACCCTATTCTAGATACACAAGAGAGTGTGTTCTAAGAACAACCTGTCAAAATACAATCATTGTGAAGATCAGGTCGTGTTCATAAGGGTCCCCGATAGATATGGGTTTATCATCACTAATGATAAGGAACTATATCTTATAGAGGATGATGAACCAAATACATATGATGAGGCAATGAAAAGCTCAGATTCTGATAAATGGCAAAAGGCCATGAAATCAGAAATGGATTCCATGTACGAGAACCAAGTTTGGAATTTGGTTGATGCACCGCAAGAGGTTAGATCAATTGGGTGCAAATTGGTCTTCAAGAAGAAGACAGACATGGACGGTAATGTAATTACCTATAAAAGCAAGGTTGGTTGCGAAAGATAATAGTCAACGGGAAGGTATTGACTATAATGAAACCTTCTCACCGGTAGCCATGCTTAAATCCATAAGGATACTCCTTGCCTTTGCTGCTCATTATGATTATGAGATCTAGCAGATGGATGTAAAAATAGCATTCCTGAATGGGGATTTAGACCGGGATGTGTATATGACACAACCTGAGGGTTTTACATCTCAGAATGGCTCGAAGGTATGCAAGCTACAAAGATCCATTTATGGACTTAAGCAAGCATCCAGGAGTTAGAATACAAGGTTTGATCAGACAATCCAAGAACTGGATTTTTGCCCAAATGGAAATGAGCCTTGTGTTTACAAGAAGGTTAGTGGGAGTGTAGTCATTTTTCTAGTATTGTATGTTCATGACATTCTACTAATAGGAAACGACATTTCTCTTCATCAAAACGTTAAAGTATGGTTGTCAAGAAAGTTCTCCATGAAAGACCTTGGTGAAGTAGCATTTATACTAGGTATAAAGATCTACAGGGATAGATCCAAGAGGCTGTTAGGTCTTTCTCAAAGTACATATATAGACAAGGTGTTGAATGGGTTCAACCTTGAGCATTCTAAGAAAGGTTATCTCCCGATGACAAAGGGGATTAACCTATCTAAGGCTGAGTGTCCGAAGATAGCTCAGGAGAGAATGCGCATGAAGGATATACCCTATGCATCCGCGATAGGATCCATTATGTATGCCATGATATGTACTAGGCTGGATGTCTCTTAGGCTTTGAGCTTTTACAAGTAGATATCAGTCAGATCCAGGTGAAAAGCATTGGATGGCCGTCAAGGCAATCCTTAAGTACTTGAGAAGGACTAAGGATGAGTTCTTGATTTATGGAGAAGGTGACCTCACTATCAAAGTTTACACTGACACGAGTTTTCAATCTGACAAGGATGACTTTAAGTCTCAGTCGGGTTTTGTGTATATGTTAAATGGAGGGGCAATATGCTAGAAGAGTTCTAAGCAAGAAACTACTGCTGATTCAACCACAGAATCTGAATACATTGTTGCATGCAAAGCAGCAAAAGAAGCTATCTAGTTAAAGGGATTTATTGGTGATCTCGGTGTGGTGCCTGAGGCTGTTGATCCAATTACTTTATATTATGATAACAATGGCGCCATAGCTCAGGCAAGAAACCACGATCTCATCAGAAAAACAAACATGTATCCAGAAAGTATCATATAATCAGGGAGATTATTGATGCTAAGATAATAAGATTAGAATATGTACCCACTGATCAGAACCTCACGGATGGTCTGACAAAGCCATTGACTCAAGTCAAACATGACCAGCATGTTAAAGCATATGGATTAAAACATATATGGCTAATTGGCCTTAGTGCAAGTGGGAGTTTGTTGGATATGATGTATGCCCTTAATATCATTAGGGTGATATATCTTAATTATGTAATAGTACGAATAATTTATTTAATCAATAAAGGCATTTGTTCTTTTGTTCATATCATTGTGTTTCTATATATATATATATATATATATATATATATATATATATATATATATATATATATATATATATATTATAGCTGGTTAAAATATATTCATTGATGTATGTACACAAAAGTCCTTGATATATCATACCACGAAGTTAGAGAAATTATAGTTGGACTATATTTGGTGGAACCTGCTTCATGTGCAATTATGATTATGTCTAAACTATCCCTAGTCATAGTTTTATCAAGAAAGGATATTGATGAAACGGAAAGGCTAGCATGTGGTCAACTTTCTTGGAAAGGGTCCAAGAAGTTAATCTCTTAAAGACTGAAGGTGGTGTCTTAAGCTTGACACATGGATATATCTGGGAGATATATTGGAGACCGCAACAAGATAAACACTTGGTATAAATATCAATGTGTTAGTGTTTATCTTCATGCAATAAGCTTTGAGAATGTTCTCATACTTGAGATGCTGGTTGCCTCGTGTAGTACTATTACTATACTTTGGGTCATTACTATACACTAATTTATTTAAGGTGCTATGGGTAATTATGGGTATAGTGATGACAGCACGTTGGTAAACTGAGTAGTCAGAAAGAATCCATCGCTTCGGATATAATAAGGAGTTGTACCTGGCCACTTGTTGAAGTGATGAATGCCATAAACCTCTGATCAGAGTATGTGTTTGATAGAAATGGTTTCTAGTCAAACACACTATGGTAAAAGGCAATATACTTCGATAACAAGTAAATAACTGGGATAGCTTGGAGCAACCTCGCTATTAGTGGGTTAACACTTTAACCAAACCCAATAAACCAGATGGTACTAATATTAAAGAATGGAAGGAATTTATCGCACTAGATAACTATTGCATTAACCGGGATTAAGTCATAAGCATAAATGATGTTCCGAGTAATGGGGGATGGTAGACCCTTGCTAGAGGCGTGCTATAGTTGTTTAAGGTAATTGAGTTCTATTCAAGGTCTAGAGCATCGAGCCAATGGTTTCATTAGAACAAGGGTTGGTTAAGCCTTAACAACTCAATACTTCGGAATCCTATAAGGTCACACACATTGGACCTTCATCGGACTAAGTAAAGAACTAATAGATTTATTCTATTATGAAAATATAACATAAATAATAATTGGATTATTATTTGATTGGTTAAAATTGATTAGATCAGTTTTGGATAGACCAATGAATTTATTTTGACCGGTAACCAATTAATTAGAGCCATAAATAAATTATAATTATTAGATCAATTTTGGTTGGACCAAGAAATTTATTTTGATTGGTAACTAATTTATTAGAGTCAAAAATAAAAATTTATTTGAAATGATTTAAAGGGGATTTTGCATTGGCGAGTTAAAACTAAAAAGTATGAAATATTTTGTACATAGTTCGATTGCGCGGAGTACACCGAAAGGTGCGTGAACACTGCTAGGCAGTGTTCGCGGTAGCCCTTGTTCATGGGCTGCACAAAGGCAGCCCATGAAAAAGGGCATGCGTGCAAGGCAAGCCCACTGGCCACATGCAGCGTGCTATGCACGCTGCATGTATTACTCCCATCCCACATCGCCCACAGGGGGAGCATTTTTGCTCCCCCAAACCTATATATAAGTTGTCCCCTTTCCTTTCAAATTGTACCAAGCTCAAAGCATAAATTCTAAGCGAGATAATTAATCTCTCGGGTAATTGAGCAAGTTATTTTTGAGGAGCCTGAATTTATTCGGGCACCTCTAGTTTATATTTTTGGGTGAGGCTTCTGGAGTGGTCTAGCAACTACTCGAGGCTTCTTAGTTCTTCCTCCCGGGAAGGTTTTGGTTGGTAGGGTTCGTGTGGATATTGATAGAGGCTATCCTACGATTGCAGGCTTGTGTGAGAAGGTTATGCAAAAGTACGCTTCAACTGGTAAGTTCTTTTTTTTCTCTTTTAATTATTAAGTCTTTTTCTTTAAGTGTTTTTAGACTTAATAATTATGCTTTGGTTATTTTACATGCTTAGTTTATTTTATGCTTAGGTTATAACTTAGAGTTATAACATGTTTAGTATAAAATAAATATACTAGGATATAATTTGGAATTATGGTATGCCTAGTCCTTTAGCATGCTAACCTAGGTAGAGAATTATTTAGTTAATGCTTTATTTAATTTATATGTAACTAATAGGAGTTCCTGGGGACAGGGACAAAATTTTAAATTTCCGCCATGCCTCTTATGCATATTCAATCTGACTGCCAGTTCTCAACATAAAAAAGGATAGAATTTTTTGTTAGTTATGCAATTTTATTAAATATTTAGTGTGATAATTTTTTAATACTCAATTACAAATAATTTATTAACATACTTTTTCGTCTTGAAAAACTATTTCAATAGTAAATATTGCATTTATTTTATTTCATTCTGGAATGGTCCAAAGGCGGAGAACACGTACTTTGAGGGTCCATTGCATCTTAGTTAGATTTATATCGCATATAAAATCCGTCTTCAGTTGCACCCTAAGTGGGTTGATATCATCCACCGAATTGTGTTTCTGCTTCAACATAATGAACAATATACTTTTCTACAATTATCTTGTGCTTTTCTATCAAAATTTGATGAGTAAAAAGGAGTCACACAGATTCTTAAATTAGAAGGAGTAGGCACTGCTACGAAATTCAAATTGATTCTTTTAATAGGATTATAACCTACAGAATTAAATCAAGAACAAATTAAATTTTAAATAAATAGATTTAGGAGACATATATTATTTTGATTTGTTTCTATAATTCACCCTAATTAATTATTTCCCAATAAAAAATAGTTATTGCTATTAATCATTATCATTTTTCTAAATCAAACATATTCGAGAAATATATTAAAATCAGTTTCCTAAATATCCAATTTAAATTCATGAAAAAATATCCAATTTAATAATTATTGTAGACGATAATAAAATCTGCTCATATATAGTGTAAAACAAATATTTGAAAAAGTTAGCAATAACATATCAAATGTTCACATTGGTAAAAAAATAAGAATCAACTTGTAACAAAAATTTTATAACAATTGAACAATATAAACAACAAATTAAAATTTAAAAAATATGACTCTATTGATTATAATCTTATTTAAGAATTAATGTGAATCTTTTTTACTCATCAAATAAATTATTATTATTATTATTATTATTGTTATTATTATTTTAATTTTATATTTTGGTATTGTTATGATTATTATTATGAATATAACTAAAATATAATTTTATTGTTTTAATATATAGATTTGTTATTTTGATTTTATTCATTAAAAAATACCATTATTATAGTAATATTAATGTGACTCTATAAGATGTGTTTACGCTAACCAAACCACTGAAAGGTAATCTAAGTTAGATGCGTTAAAAATACTATTACTATAGTAATATTTTCAAAGAATATTAACCATTATTATGAGACCATTATTATAGTAATATTAATGTGACTCCACAAGAATTAATGTGACTTCTTAATGTAACTCTATAAAAATTAATTGACTACTTTTCACTTATCAATTATTTTATTATTATTATTATTGTTATTGTTATTATTATTTTAATTTTGTAAGCACTATGTGTTACATTTTTATTATTGTTACGATTAGCATGAATATTAACCAATTTTAAATACTCATAAGATATTTTATTATTACTATTGTTGTTGTTACTAATATTTTAATTTTATTTTAATTTTATATTTTGATAAATTTAATAATAAAATATTACTATTTTTTTAAAAGATATAAGGGTAAAAAGGTAATTTTTGACTTCTCTTCTTTATATATATATATATATATATATAATTTCAACGTTTAGGTTCATGGGGTAAAGTATAACAAAACTATTGTAAAAATACAACAAAATTACATAAATTAGAAAACACTATAAGATGCAACGTTATTCATTAAAAAAATAGGCTTAATGCATTCATTGCCGCTAAATCTTGGTACGTTTTATCACATGCCACCTTCAACTTTTAAGTGAATCACTTTACCCCCTAAAGTTGGTAAAATACAGTTTGCCTCCTCAATGTCACATGTCAACTTCTGATTGGAGGGAGAAAAATCTAAAAAAGACATCTTTGAAAGTCAAACCAACTAGAAACTGACACGTGGTACTGAGGGGGCAAACTATATCAATTTTGCCAACTTTAAGAGGTAAAGTGATTCACTTGAAAGTTTAGGGTGGCATGTGACAAAATATGCTAAATTTGTGAGTCAATAGATGCGTTTGGCAAAAAAAATATAATAGATTGGACCAAATATGCATAGCACAATTACTGAAGAGTAAACATGATATAAGTTCACAATAATAAAACTAGGCGAAATTCATATTTAGCTATCTGAACTTGTTCCAAAAAACCTACCGCCCTGAAACACCCTTATCATATAATAACTATAGAAAAATACCATAATTTTTTTGTACAAAATATTCATATATTAACACAACCATAATATTTCACATCAACTCTAATATCATTCGTTTATATTACAAACCATAATTATGTTTGATTAGCAAAACCAAAACCCGACCACTTTCTATTCTATATGCTTGTCATGTGAGGAGAGAGAGCGAGATGGACACAGCCGACAAACCTTTCTTCCACGACAGCTACAGGTAAGGACCTTCTAGTACAATACTTTATCTACAACTTCAACAACTTAAAAATATAGCGATTTATATGAGTCCCCACTTAGTGAATATAAACAATTAATGAATTTAACAATCACATACAGTCACACCTTCAAAATAAACATACAGTCATTCTTATATACTATTGGATGATTCATTTATTTAATTATTATGACACTTCCGGCCAAACTATTACCCCGGGATACATGTAACATTTGTAACAGATAACAATTAATTTGCTGGCCAGCTATATAACAATTGGTTGACCTTTCGGTCCAGATAAACAATTAGTTGACCTTTCGGTCCATTTGTCAAATATTGCAATTAGTTGACCATATAGGTCTAGATAACAGAACATGTATTGCAATGTTTAATCGGCTATGTCACAAAGTCTCTCTTTATTTCATTTGTTCCTGTACAATTGTGTATATCATGTGTAATTCAACTAACTCATATTTCACCAAATAAACATAGGTATATATAATTCAAATTCCCCAAATAACATATAATTATTCAATTCACAATAATTCACCAAGCATTCAAATATCACATATCAAAACATTTCACCCATAAATTCATTTCATGTTTATACTCACAGATGGAATGCTAATTTCCATGAAATCGACTTGTTTCCTCCTCTTGAACACTTTCACAACCTCGTGTTCCTATAAGCATAAATTCACATCAATACATTTCACCTTGTGTTGTTTTCTATTTATAAAGTTTTCACGACTTAAACCATTGTTACTTGTATACTTGTTCATATGACCTTGCTCTACTTAAAAATTCATAACTTTCAATTCACTTCACCAAATGATCTGATTCTTTTTTTATTCTATCCCTAATACACAAAGCTATAACATACTAAAACCTCTAAAATTTTAGAAGATTGCCATGTCAGCCGATAAGAATGACATATGGTAGTAAAACCTCATAAAGGTAACAATTACTTTTTGAATTTCGAAGGTCCATTAGCTATTACACGCTCGGTAAATACAACAGTTATTTCAAAAATAAACCGTTCCCATTCTCTGATTAAACTAACTTTACCTCTCTCCTAAAAATCCGACTGCCATGTCATCAATCCAATCAAAACCATCAGAATCCAAATTACCAAAATACCCTTACTTCCAAAAATCTATAAATACCCCCAAAACTCATCTTCTTTCTCACGCGAGCAACTACTCTACTGTTACTCTGTAAAAATTCAAACCCAGAACCCTAGCTTTCAAAATCTCTCTCAAATGGCAGCCACAAACACTTCAAACACCTTCGAGATCTTACCTAGAAAAAATTTCTTTCAAATATTCGACTAGAAAGATTCTGATTTTAAACCTATCCACTTTAAAAACTCCGAATCCGTTACTTCCACCGATCACCTTGGTGATGATTATCTATTCAAGACTCCTCCTTTCTTCACTCTCATAGATGATCAGAGTCTAGGTGATTTCTTAAAGATAAACTGCACCACATACCCAGACCTTGTGCGAGAATTTTAAGAAGTCCATTTTGATGCCCTACGCACTAAAGTCCAAGGGAAGGTGATAACGATTACTCTTGAATTTTTCGAGAAGCATCTGAACATGAAAAACTCTAGAGTGTTACCGAGAAAGGATGGAGATGAGAATGATGTTGACTACACTTCAAAGCTCTAGCTATACCAAAATTATTTTAGAGACAAATTCTCAATATACTTTCCAAGAACGCCAAGGTTCCTGTAGCACGTTCTGGCAAAACTCATCCTGATAAGGAAGGGATCATTGACTACATTTTCTTCCTTCCAGCACTGTATATTGCAGCACTGGGTTGGAAGTGTGGAAGTAAACTGGCCAGTCTTGATCATTCATTATCTTAAGACGCATGTGAACTCCCATGGCGCCCTAATCACTAGAATCCTGTAAGCAGTGAAAGTAGACCTGATTGGGCTTGAAGGCATCTATGGCAAGCCTATTCTTAAGAAGAATTTCCTCAATCTTTGATATGATGAAGAGTGGGATGAAGAAAAAGCCAAACAGAAAAGGGAAGAGAAAAGAAGCAAGTCCTGGAAGATGGTGGATTCGGAAGAGCAGGCACCTATCCCCAAGAAGGCCAGAACCATTAAACGTAAGGCACAAAAGAAGCCGGAGGCAATTCCAAAAAAATAGTTGATGAAGACACCCTACCAATTAGCCAGATCATAAAATCCAGCCCTAAGAAACCCAAAGTCAGGGGTAACCTCATCAAGGCCGCTGCTAAGAAGGGTCAAAATGTGATTGATACAGATATGTCTACTATTGCTGCCAAAGCAGTTGAGGCAGGAAGAAGGAAAGCCAAGAGAACATTGGCTGTAATGGAAGCAACTGAGGATGATGAGGAGATAGAGGATGAGGCTCTTGTACAAAAGAAACTTAAAAGAGGGGGTCTAACATTTGAAGAAGCCATAGCTGCACAAGAAAAGAAGGCAAGCAAAGGAAGAAGTGGTTGGCATAGTATTAGATGAGGAAGCACGACAGTATAAAGACAAGGCTGCTTTAGAGAAAGCAAAACTAATCAAAGGGAAAAATGTTCCGGGGGCAACAGAGATAGTAGGGGAAGATGATAAACAATATGCAATAATACAAGCTTCCATCAGGGAGAACACCAAAATAAACCGAGAAAGAATAGAAGGTCCAGGTGCTTTATCCGGAGTAAATCCAGCCCTGGTACTTCCAATTTTAGTGACTCCTTATGAGATGGACACATTTTCCAAAATCCCTGAAGCTGATTCATTTATTTTTGCCTCCCACAAAGAAGATCTAGAGGAGAATCTACTTGGATCCGGCACGCCAATAATAAATCTTGAAAGTCCTAAAAAGGCACTAGAGAAGGGTGTTGAGGAAAATACCAACATGCCTGGGGGAGAAAAGATAAGTCCTCAAAAGGCATCTGTAGTAACCGTTGAGGACACTTTCAACGTGCTTAAAGAGCGAAGTGTAAATCCTATAAAGGCACTTGTATTGGTGGTTGAGGATAGTTCCAACCATCCAGAGGCTAGGCTGGAAGAAGAAAAGCAGGAAGTTGAAGATGATCAGAATCAGACACTAGAAATCAATGAGGTAACCTCTGCTCTACTTCATCTTGATTCTGATCTTGATGCTATTCAGGATGATGTTGTAGAAAATGAGCACAACTTAACTACAGACTCTCACAATGTCACTAAGGACATAGTGCCAAACCTAGATGATATAACTCCGGAGGAGGGAGCGAGTCTGAGTTCTAAAGGGCATACTTCTAAAGTGGACCCTACGGGCGAGACTCATCCAGAGAAACGGATGGAGGAGGATAAGGATGAAGAAGAAAGTGATGATGACGAGGAGAAGAAGGACATGAGAAAAATGATGAGAAGGAAAAACAAGGACATGAGGTAACGATCAAAACTCAAATGGTCATTTTATGGATAAAAATACTATTCAAAACAGTATACACTCTGTCCAAAATCATGAAGTAACGACCAAATCCAACCCAAACTATCAATGTTTCACTAAATTCATATTTGCCCGTGAAATAGACTCAAATTTCACGGAAATGAATTCTCAAACATAGAATTCATGACAATCAGAATAAGAAAAACAACACATCATATAATCATAAATAACACATAAAAGCAATACCCGCTCGAATACCAATTACAGAAATCATAAAGAAACGGATTCAAATACTTACCTTTTTCCGTGCCCGAGATCGAAGAACGCTGCAATAACACCATTCGTATGCAAAGTTGTTGACTAACCCACGGTATGTCGAGATTAAGTCGTTGTTTCCACGACTTCTTTAGAATTCGGCGGAGAATGATTGACAAACGAGTCTCGAAATTATTTCCGGGAGAGAGAATGCAAAGTGAGAATTAGGACAAAAAAAAATGAAAACCATTTTTCATTCATGTTGTAACCTGTATGCACGTTCTATCTTACATACGAAAGGAGATTTTCATCAATTACAATTTTGTAAATTTTAGTAACTTTTCCATTAAGTTTTTAGATTTATTTAATTTTTTAATTGGATTCAATTATCTAAATTGGGCCGAGTCCTTTAATCTAATTGATCCGTTTATGAGGAGATCGGGTATTTCCAACATAGCTTTTTAAGTATTTTTCACTGTGGTTTTTTTTTCTCATTCTTGTTCCAATGGATTAAAAATATCTAATAGATAGTTTTGTATTTCAAAAATAACAAATATTAGTTTGATTGTTTCAAAATATATTTTCGAGTTTCTAATACAATATTTTAATTAAATCCATTATATTATTATATTTTTTAAAAGGATCAATAATCAATAAAATTGAGATGTAGTTTTAGATAATTTCTTGTAAAAAATCGATTGAAACTTACTTCAAAAAATATTCTTAATAACCAAATTTTCAAATAATAATATTGTAATCGAAAAAAATATGTATATACCAGATTTTAATAATTTTTTTTATTTATTATTAAAATATAAATTTTATTAATAAAATTTTAAAAATAATTTTAATATTAAGACTCCTATTTTATTTTTTTATCAGAATCTCAAAATTATCCGAGACACCCTATTGTACAATAATTAGTGAGAGAAAATTTTATGTAAGTGGACAAGTGAATAATAAACATTTTGAATTTATTTATCAACTTATTTGACTTTTAGTAAATAATGCATATGGAATTGTTCTCGTGACAACAACTAAAAAGTATTGGTAGTTGATAAATTTTAACAAAGGCATCTAGATCTATAGATGGAGTCATGGAGATAATAGCCTCTAGTATTTGTTCTAAGAAAATTTATAGTGTTTATTAACAAGGATTACTCTAAATTATAAATGATTTAATATCTTTTAAGTAAGATTTTAAATTTAAGTGCTAGTAAATATAAAAAATTTTTATTAAAAAACTCACATACTGTAATTAAATGCGTGACCCAAAGTAAATCTATATATAATTTAATCAAAGTTTCGATAATAAAAAAATTTATAGCGTTTTAAAAATGGCACTACAAGATTTAATAATAGCCACGTTTCAAAATTTATTAGTGTTTTAAAAATTCTAAGATAATAGCTCTGTTTTATTTTATTTTTTTGTTTCCGTATGACTGTTTTGTTTTCAATTAATAATATCTGAGTCCGATTAATTTCTTTTAGTGTAGGCGTCAACTCAGTTAGAATCCTCATCCTTTAGAGTGTTCCAGCCTCCATTTTTAATTAAAAATAAAACAATTTTACCACTAAATAGGTTTGGATAAAACTTGATAAGCGCCATAAATGTATTAAAAACATTAATATTATTTCTACAAGAACAGAAGTGCAATAAATTAGTATGTCACGATGGTGCAAAGAGGCCACAGTCTCTACAATGCTTTTGTTATAACTATATTCAATAGGGATAATATATCGGAACCCTCATATAATTGTCCTTAAACGCACATTTTTTTCATACACTTTTAAAAGTTCTACGTAACCCCCTGAATTTATTTAAAGTGCACTTCATAACCCTCTAAATGTCACGTGTTAGCTTATGATTAAAGAGATAAAATCAAGAAAATGATATTTTTAAAAAGTCAAACCAACCAAAACATGTGCCTTTCAGGCAAGGTTTTAAAAAGCGTTAGGCGCTAGCCGGGCGGACGAGGCTTCGAACGCCTGGGCGGGGCCTAGGCGGCTCCTAGGCGGATTTGTAAATTTTTTATTTTTTATAATTATTAATAGATAAAAGTATAAATTTAATAAAAAAATTAATTATAATAAAATAATATTTAAAAAAATATAATTTAGCATATGAAAACATAAGTCTTAGTTAATTTTTACGTAAAAACACATCAACATTAAAATCAATTCCTTAAAAACAAATATCATCACTAGTTTTTTTTTATTTATAGCGTACTATTTCTCGGTTTAATATTCAAAATGAATATTGTATGGTATTAATATTTTGTTGTACATTAGTTTTACCAACCGTGCTACCTTTTTTGAATTGAAAAAATCGAACTATAATTATTATAGGTATCAGTATCTTAAATATTAGGGAAAAAATCGGACTAGGCAGTGCCTAGGCAGAAAAAATCGGATTAGTATAGTTATTCCTGGATTCCTATTTCCCTGAGCTTTTAAATGTTTCACGTAACCTCTTAAATTTATTTTAAACGCACATAATAACCTTTGAATATCGCATGTTAGCTTTTAGTTGAAAATAGAAAAATCGGGATATTGATATCTTTTAAAAGTCAAATAAATTAAAAGATGAAATGTGACTTTCAGGGGCAAATTAATGCATTTTTTCCAAGTTCAAGGCGGTTATTGAAACTTTTGAAGGATCAAGGGTAAATGAGCGTTTAGCAGCAACTATAAAGGGGTCTTGATGTATTATGTCTTAAAAAATTTTAAAAAGTCAAACCAACCAAAAGATGATACGTAGCTTTCAAAGGCAAATTAGTACATTTTTTCCAAATTAATGAGGTAATTGAAACTTTTTAAAATTTAGAGATAAATGAGCGTTTAGATAACTATAAGGGGTTTTATATATTATGCCTTAAAAAGCTCAATCAAATATAGAAGATTTTATGAATTTGTAAGGCTATTAATGAAAACACCGCATAAATTACATATAATGATATGAAAATTAATAAATACTTCTTTTTTAAATAAATTTTAATTTTGGATGAGAAAATTTTTTTTAAATAAGTGTCACTTTTTAGATTACCATACATTTATACGCATCCCTTTTCCCTTTTGCCCTTATTTACTCATTTATTATAAAAAGTGAGAAAAAAAGAAGAATGAGCTTTAAGAGTACAATGGTACTTTTATTGCTCTATTTAATGTAGCATTAGTCCGTGAGAAAGTAACAAAAGTAACACTTATTTAAAAAGGGAGGGAGTAAATAATTAAACGAAGACAATACTAGTCTTAAACATATGGAACAGCCAGCAGAGGTCGAGCCTTGGCCAGTGCCAAACCAAAACATTCACTCATATCCAATTCACTTGGTTTGATGCCGTTTGCTAACTTCCAATCAAATGAGTGAATTAGAGAAGCCAACATCAGATGCAACATTCGATGAGCTAATGGCAAACCGGGGCAAATCCTTCTCCCAGCTCCAAACGGTATTAGCTCAAAATGTCTCCCCTTTACGTCAATTTCGCTGTACAAAAATCTTTCTGGCTCAAACTTATCTGGATTATTCCATAACCTTCCATCTCGTCCCATTGCCCATACATTCACAAGTATCTGTGCATTTTTCGGTATCTTGAATCCACCTATTTCTACTTCATATTCGGCTTTATGTGGCACCAAGAATGGGCTAGCTGGATGTAGTCTAAATATTTCTTTAACGGTCGCTTGTAGATAAGGTAACCTGCGAATATCACATTCTTGAATGTCTCCTTCGACTGTCTTGAGCTCGTTTTTGAGTTTTGAAAGCTTTTCAGGATAACGAAGCAACTCTGCCATCCCCCATACTAACGATTCTGTAGTTGTGTCGGTTCCAGCAACGAAAAGATCCTACGAAAAATTGTGACAAGTTGTAGTGTTAGTCTGAAGTAAGGCTTTGTTCTTTTCAACTTACAGTTCAATCAACTTCAGTTCAGTATAATTCAATTCAATTCCAGTTCATTCTCACTCCTCAATATTTAGTTTCAATATTAAATTTCAATTTTTACAGTAAATCAATATTATTAATTACAATCAATAATCATGAACAATAAATAATAAAAATAACTAATATTAATATTAATAATATTTTAAAATTACTAATTATTATATTTTGTAATTAATAATTTTTTTATAATAGATAAATAAATAAAAATAAAATTATATTTCACTTATATTCATAATAATGATTATAATATAACAAAATTGAAAAAAATCTCAAAATAATATTTATAATAAAATAAAATACAATAATAATAATAATTTTAATTGTAATTCTATGTATTATTATTATTATAAATAATTGATAATTATTAATAAATTTATTATAATATATAGTATAATATATATTAATATTTTAAAGTATTATTATTTATATTATTAATTATTTTTATTTTTAATATTATTCAAGTTATATAATTGAATTTAGTTTAATACTTTTATTCATAAGTTGAAAAGAAGAGAGCCTGATAAGCCTAAAATGCTAAACTAAACTTACCACTAGCAAATGCTTTATGTCAATTAGGTTCAACCCGGAGTTACTTTCTTCATGACAAATTCGAAGAAGTGAATCAAGTACATCATGTGTCTTCTGAACTTGCATAGATGAAGACTTTAGTTGCGATCTCTCTGCAATGATACTATCAAATATCTCAAACCACCTTCTATAACAATGGTTTGTTCTTTGGCGAATACCTTGGGGATCAAGTAACTGAAGTATGGGAAAATAATCCACAAGGTTTGGCCTTCCCAATTCTTTTGCGATGATTTCAGCTGCAACATGAAACTCAATAGATACATTAGAACTATTATAGCTAGCAAAATCAAAGGAGAAGAAGGTGTTTGACATAACGTTCAAGACAGTTGTGAAGGCAGCTCGACCGATATCAATAGCTTCACGATTCTTGCATTTCTCACTTGCGAACACTAAAAGCTCTTGCACTTTTTTATGGCGAAGATCTTGAATTTCTTCAAATTTTCGTAAGGCGGTTATTGAAACTTTTGAAGGTTCAAGGGTAAATGAGCGTTTAGCAGCAACTATAAAGGGGTCTTGATGTATTATGTCTTAAAAAATTTTAAAAAGTCAAACCAATCAAAAGATGACACGTAGCTTTCAAAGACAAACTAATGCATTTTTTCTAAATTAATGAGGTAATTGAAACTTTTTAAAATTTAGGAATAAATGAGCGTTTACATAACCATAAGGGGTTTTATTTATTATGCCTTAAAAAGCTCAATCAAATATAGAAGATTTTATGCATTTGTAAGGCTATTAATGAAAACACGGCATAAATTACATATAATGATATAAAAATTAATAAATACTTCTTTTTTAAATAAATTTTAATTTTAGATGAGAAAAATTCTTTTAAATAAATGTCACTTTATAGATTACCATACATTTATACGCTTCCCTTTTCCCTTTTGCCCTTATTTACTTATTTATTATAAAAAGTGAAAAAAGGAAGAATGAGCTTTAAAAGTACATTAGTACTTTTATTGCTTTCTTTAATGTAGCATTAGTACGTGAGAAAGTAATAAAAGTAACACTTATTTAAAAAGGGAGGGAGTAATCAATTAAACAAAGACAATACTAGTCTTAAACATATGGAACAGCCAGCAGAGGTCGAGCCTTGGCCAGTGCCAAACCAAAACATTCACTCATATCCAATTCACTTGGTTTGATGCCGTTTGCTAACTTCCAATCAAATGAGTGAATTAGAGAAGCCAACATCAGATGCAACATTCTATGAGCTAATGGCAAACCGGGGCAAATCCTTCTCCCAGCTCCAAACGGTATTAGCTCAAAATGTCTCCCCTTTACGTCAATTTCGCTGTACAAAAATCTTTCTGGCTCAAACTTATCTGGATTATTCCATAACCTTCCATCTCGTCCCATTGCCCATACATTCACAAGTATCTGTGCATTTTTCGGTATCTTGAATCCGCCTATTTCTACTTCATATTCGGCTTTATGTGGCATCAAGAATGGGCCAGCTGGATGTAGTCTAAATATTTCTTTAACGGTCGCTTGTAGATAAGGTAACTTGTGAATATCACATTCTTGAATGACTCCTTCGACTGTCTTGAGCTCGTTTTTGAGTTTTGAAAGCTTTTCAGGATAACGAAGCAACTCTGCCATCCCCCATACTAACGATTCTGTAGTTGTGTCAGTTCCAGCAACGAAAAGATCCTACGAAAAATTGTGACAAGTTGTAGTGTTAGTCTGAAGTAAGGCTTTGTTCTTTTCAATTTCAGTTCAGTATAATTCAATTCAGTTCAGTTTATTCTCACTCAATATTTAGTTTCAATGTTAAATTTCAATTTTTACAGTAAATCAATATTATTAATTACAATCAATAATCATGAACAATAAATAATAAAAATAACTAAGATTAATATTAATAATATTTTAAAATTATTAATTATTATATTTTATAATTAATACTTTTTTATAACAGATATATAAATAAAAATAAAATTATATTTCACATATATTCATAATAATGATTATAATAATAATAAAATTGAAAAAAATCTCCAAATAATATTTATAATAAAATAAAATATAATAATAATAATAATTTTTAATTGTAATTCTATGTATTATTATTATTATTATGAATAATTAATAATTATTAATAAATTTATTATAATATATAGTATAATATATATTAATATTTTAAAGTATTATTATTTATATTATTAATTATTTTTATTTTTAATATTATTCAATTTATATAATTGAATTTAGTTTAATACTTTTACTCATAATTTGAAAAGAAGGCCTGATAAGCCTAAAATGCTAAACTAAACTTACCACTAGCAAATGCTTTATGTCAATTAGGTTCAACCCGGAGTTACTTTCTTCATGACAAATTCGGAGAAGCGAATTAAGTACATCATGTGTCTCCTGAACTTGCATAGATGAAGACTTTAGTTGGGATCTCTCTGCAATGATTCTGTCAAATATCTCAAACAACCTTCGATAACAATGGTATGTTCTTCGGCGAATACCTTGGGGATCAAATAACTGAAGTATGGGAAAATAATCCGCAAGGTTTGGGCTTCCCAATTCTTTCGCGATGATTTCAGCTGCAACATGAAACTCAATAGATACATTAGAACTATTATAGCTAGCAAAATCAAAGGAGAAGAAGGTGTTTGACATAACGTTCAAGACAGTTGTGAAGGCAGCTCGACCGATATCAATAGCTTCACCATTCTTGCATTTCTCACTTGCGAACACTAAAAGCTCTTGCACTTTTTTATGGCGAAGATCTTGGCTTTCTTCAAATTTTCGTAAGGAGAACAATTCTTCGACCATGACTTTTCTGAGGCTCCTCCACTTATCTAGAGTCGGCAAAAAACCTACCGAGAACTTGTGGTGGTCATGTGAGCGAGCAGCATCAGGGATGGTTCGGCCAGATAAGGCTTGATCATGTTTTTGTAAGACTTCTTTGGCGAATTCGGGGGAAGATATGACTATAGTTGTTATGCTTCCTAATTTGAGGGTCATTAACGGTCCGTATGTTTTAGAGAGATTAGTGAGAGAACGGTGAGGATTGTCGCCCATTTCTAATATGTTTCCGATGACCGGAAAAGGCCTCGGACCTGGTGGAAGTGGAATGGAATTCTTGCCAAGGATTTTGGATTTGAAAACAAGGATGAATATTGGACATATCAAGGAGAGTAGAAGTAGCAAACTAGAATAATCCATAATAGCCTCTCTAGTCTCTTCAACCATTGGATAGAAGGTAGCAATGAATTGTTGACGAAAACAAATACTCAAGGATAAGGTAGCAAAAGGTCATTTAACTTGATTAATAAATTAATTAATGGCCACAAATAGATCTGATCTTATCTGAAAAAATTGAGATGCATTTATGATTTTTTTTTGTCGTTATCAAATTCTGGGGCGATGTGATAATATAATTAACTCTACATTGATCTTTATTAAGCGGAGGGGGTCTCCGATAATTTTGGAGTCCCGAATAAAAAAATAAAATAGAGGTATTTATAGACGAAAATAATTTTAAAAATTTTTATTAATAAAATTTATATTGTATTAATAAATAATAAAAAATTTATTAAAATTTAGTATATACATATTTTTTCAATTATAATATTATCCTTTGAAATTTTGATTATCTTAATATTTTTTAAAATAAATTTCAATTAATTTTTCATACGAAATTATTCACAGATTTATTGATTGTTGATATTTTTTAAAGATATAATAATATAATAAATTTAATTAAAATACGGTATTAAAAACTTAAAAATATGTATTGAAACAATCAAATAAATATTGTTGTTTTTGAAATACATAACTACCTTCACATTTTTTGATCCATTGGAACACAAAAGAAGAAAAATAATACCATAATGAAAAAATACTTAAAAAATTAATGTTAAATCATTAAAACTTCTTGCCAATTCGTTTTAAATACGAGACTTGTGAGATAAAACTAATAAAATATAATTAAAGACTATCTAAATATTAATTAATAAATTATATCTAAATGTTAATATAGTTACGGTTAAATAAAGATGCTTTTATATAAATAAACTACTTACATGTATTTTTTATTTTTGCATTAAAAACTTTATAAGATTGAAAATAAAAAAGATGTGTTTTAAAGTATTGTAAAAAAATTATCTATATTATGCAAGGAACCATTTTGTAAGGAAAAAGGAGATTTTAAAAAAGGATTCCTCGAGAATCAAGCCCAGGCGCTCTTCTAAAATGGCTCACTAGAGTCCATAATGCTGGAGCAAACGTTGATTATGTTATCATTTCTCAACTACGTTTATATATAACGTTTTTTATACTCATACTATATTCAAATTAATATTTAGGGCCCTGAGTGGTCGCTATACTTGCTCCTCTTAATGACCGGCCCCAATTAACTATATGCCTTCTATCTATAAACACAGCCACATAATTTTACTTGTTTTGTACAAATTATATGAAATAAATAATAGATATTTTCTTACTATTTCTAACTTATATTATCTTTCGGATTATATAGCATACATAAATTATAATGAAATTGACATAGGTAAAAT
This sequence comes from Euphorbia pulcherrima, assembly GCA_947683365.1. NCBI lineage: Eukaryota > Viridiplantae > Streptophyta > Magnoliopsida > Malpighiales > Euphorbiaceae > Euphorbia > Euphorbia pulcherrima. The sequence continues at coordinate 4,536,437 of CANTUS010000010.1, forward strand.
AATAGGAAGCATTATTAAGATAAACTCAATCTGCAATTTATGTTTTAAGGTAGCTTTTTGAATGAAAGTTGAGCATCTGAGAATGATTGGGAACGGACATTCCATACAAAAACTGAGCTCAATATTGTTATTACAGAAATAAAAATGTCACGAACAAGCCATACCTATGCCAAGTGAACCCAAACATAATATGGCCACATAAATCATGTAAAAAAGTAAAAAAAGACAACAAAAAAAAGGATGGAATTGAAATCCCTTCATTTGTAGATCGCCTAATCCATCAATAGCATCCTCAACTTGTCCCTAAAATCATACTGCCTCTCTGAACTTTGAAAGTGTCCCCGCAGCTACCTCAACTTTCAAAAAGTGCGCTATTTAACTACTGCGGTCCTGCGTGGCATCCGTTGAAAATCTGTTAGCGTGTTGACTTTTTCTGGAGAAAATCTTAAATTTTCCCGGAAAATGTCAATTTTCCCTTGAATTTTTTGGATATAATTTCCCCAATCTTCATAACTTGGTTTCGACCTATAAATATTTGTTGATCAGTTTTTAATTTCAAGGGATTAATTACAAAACAAATCTCCAAATGAATCTCAATAAATGAAACTAAGCTTTGAAAATTACAATAAAAATAAAGATAAGTGAAGTAAGAGAACGAGGAGAGAGACAGGGGAAAATAATGAAAATTAAAATCATTTTCTTATGTTATTCTGTTAAATAAAGAAAAAGAAGAAATTTTGTTTGACTTTTTTCAAAAATCATGCAGTAGTAATAAGTGTAGTTCACACATAAAGTCGTGAGTGGTTAAGGGGAGAAAAGGTGATTGTATGGTGCATTTTTTGAAAGTTGAGATAATTGTATTGACACCTCTAAAATTCAGGGAGGCAGCAGAATTTTAAAGATAATCGGAGGATGTTGTTGATACATTAAACTTTATAGACTAATGAAATGTCAAATATGGCCATGATTCGCTAGAGCATTTGCAATTTGATTTACTTCTCTATAAATAAAATACCACCACTTGCATCAAACGCAAATTTTTATGACAATTAACTAATCTGAATGAATAGCTTAGGGAATTGAACGACACTGAAACTTAAAAAGACTAACAACACACTAACAAAATATTATTATTCCATGAGCGATGATAAACTCGTATCTTTTAGGGTTGACGCGAGTCTATGTAGACCCATGCAATTGTTGTGTTTCACCATGTTGTTCATGCATGCACCATATTTTCATGTGTATCAAGAATTGGATTAATTAGTTTCATCTTCTTAAACTCCAAGTTAAAGATTGCTCCCACTAGCCTCTTTAGGCATGTGTTCCTTCTCTAAAAATAGAGCATGCTTGGAAACAGAAACTTTTTGTTATTCAAGACTGCAAACCATTTATTCAATAGTCTCTACCAAAACTTAGCTTTTAGCTTATCTGATATTGTCCTTTTAATGTAGGCATGACAACTTTAAAGTCACGGTATGTGCAAAAGGGACGAAAATTATTAGAAAGGAAATTATACAGAAATCAAGGATCAGATTACATCATCTCTTCCCAATCTGCAAACGTGATTTTAGGGCCTTAATATAGAAACAGTCTTTATTTATATTTATTCCTAGTTATTGCATTCCATATGTAGAGATTATTTTCCTTGGACAATCGTGTAAATATAAATCTCAGCAAACTGAAGAAATAAAACAGAGCAAAAAAACACATTTCCTCAATACAAATATTTGTCTCAATATCATTCAAGATTCTTTAAAGTTTGAAATTGGTAAAGTTGTACATTTTAGTCAATTTCAACCATCCACTAAATTTTAATGGTTCAGATTGAGCTTTAGTAGTTTGTGGGGTCCACAATGAAATTAAATCTAAACCATTAAAACCCAGTGGAATGTTGAGATTAATTGAAATGTACAACTTTAATAATTCCAAACTTTAGAGAATCCAAATCCATAAAATTACATCAACTTTTATACATTATCAAATGAGTCGGTGTATAATGAAAAAATAGAATTATAGAGAAAATATTGCATAAACCAGTCTAAAATAAATTATATCCATTTTTTTAAAATAGACATTCTAGCTATTTTTTTAAATATTTTTTTATTTATTATTTTTAAATTTTTAGACATTATTAAATTATTTTTTTTAATTATACCCTTATTTATTCTATTATTAATAATTATAATAAAGTAAAAATTAAATATTAAATAAAAAATGACGATGGAGGGGTGTTAAAAAAATGAAAATGGGAAGTCACTTTCAGTTTCAAATATTCTGACTGATCGGTACTTAGACGCGTTTGAAAAATTTCCGGGAAAGTGCCGAGAAATTTTCCATATGTTTTAACAGACAAACACCAATTCCTCACCATAAACAGAAACCCAAAGCCCAAAATTCCCAAATTCAATAGCTTACAAGTTAACTTACAGCAACCATGACATTTCCAGCTTTCACTCATCAATGGAAGAACGACGTATTCTTAAGTTTCAGAGGCAAAGACACTCGCTCCAGCTTCACTAGCCATCTGAATCACGCTCTCTGTTGCAAAGGAATCAACACTTTCATCGATTCCGAAATCGAAAGAGGAATCGAGATTGCGCCTGCGATCGTTGACGCCATTAAAGCCTCCAAGATCTTTATCGTTGTTTTCTCTCCTGATTACGCTTCCTCTGTTTACTGTTTGGATGAGTTACTGGTTATGCTTTCGTGTTGCAGCGACTCCAAATTGCAATTTCTTTGGCCGATCTTTTATAAGGTTGATCCTGCTGATGTTGAACGCCAAAGTGGCTTGTTTGGGGAAGCTGTGGATAAACTTGAAGCTCAGTTTACTGGTGATGTTGAGAAAGTGAGGAGTTGGAGATCAGCTTTATGTAAAGCTTCCAAGTTATCTGGTTTTCCTTTGGATGCTAATGGGTAAGCAGTTTCCCTCTTTTACTTCGTAGTTTTTTTAGCCATAACTTTATATTCACTGCCCTAATTGTATGAATCGCTAAGATTTTAATTTCGTAGCTAACTCTAAGGCCCTATTCTTTTGGACTGCAATTTCATGAATTGAATTGAACTGAAGTGTTGGCTGAGTTGAACTAATAAGTGAGCTGAACTGAACATATTTCAGTGTAAATTCATAACTACGCATAGCTAAGCTGAACTAAACTGAAGTGGTCTGAATTGAACTGAACTGAACTGAATTGTAGTCCAAGAGAACAAGGCCTAGATTTAGGATAAATTGTCGAGGTTTTGATTTCGTATTTATGTTTTTTGATTGTTAATGAAGTCACACTTGCCTCTTATATGATGAAATTTGGTATGGAATGATGATGTGAGTAGTCAAGATTATAAATTCACTGCCCAAGTTTTAGCAATTTGCATGATAATTTGGTTTCTTATATGTGGCTTTTAATTCTATTAAGTTTACTTGACCTTTAACTATGGATTACGACCAAAAATTAAGGCGGAGTTTGGTATGCGGAATGCCTATTTTGTGGAATAGAATAGAATTGAATGGAAAGATGTCAAATATGATACATTATTTGTTCAGAATCTGTCATCTGGTGGAATAGCTATTCCTTGTTATTATGCATTTTATGGAATAGCTATTCCTTCATTTCAGATAGGTTAGCTATTCCATGAGATGTATAATAACTAGGAATAGCTACTCTACGATCTACCATATCTGATATCTTTCCATTCATTTCTATACTATTCTATGGAATAGGCATTCCTGGAACCAAACAAGCCCTAACTGTTGCATGATTCTTAGTCTACTTCTCCTTGGCAATAGACATCTCTTAACAATATTATATTTTTAGAGATGAAGCTAAATTTATTCAAACTATCGTCGAAAACGTCTCGATGAAGTTGAACCGCACATTATTGCATGTTGCTGAACACCCGGTCGGATTAGAAAATCATGTAAAAGAGGTGATTTCTATGTTACGCATTGGATTCAAAGATGTGCGGATGGTTGGGATATGTGGAACTGGTGGAATAGGCAAGACAACTATTGCAAAAGCCATTTACAACCGAATCGCCAATCATTTTGAAGGAAAATGCTTCCTTGAAAACGTTGGAAAAACATCAGAGCAACATATTGTTCAACTACAAGAAACCATGCTGTTCGAGGTATTAGGCGACAAAAATATATTTGTGGGGAACTTTTCTCGAGGAATCAATTGCATAAAGGAGAGACTATGCAAGAAAAGGGTTCTTATCGTAATTGATGACGTGGATAGCGTGGACCAAGTGAGAAAATTAGCAGCAGTGAATTGGTTTGGTTCGGGAAGTAGAGTCATTATTACAACTCGAGACGAACATTTACTTGTTTTTCATGATGTGAAAAGTGTGCATAGAATTAAGGAATTATGTGCCCGTGATGCTCTCGTTCTTTTTAGTTGGAATGCATTTAAAAGTTTGCAGCCTCCAGAGGATTATCTGAAGCTTTCGGTAGATGTAGTGACTTACGCTAACGGTCTGCCATTAGCTCTTGTAGTGCTGGGCTCGTTTTTGTGTGGAAGAACGGTGCCTGAATGGGAAAGTGAAATAGCAAAGCTCGAAAGAAACCCGAAAAGGGAGATCTATGAAATACTCAAAATAAGCTATGATGGCCTTGACAATAATGAGAAGGCAATTTTCCTTGACATTGCGTGTTTTTTCAAAGGCATGGAAAAAGATGTCATCGTGAAAATTCTTGATCCGTGTGATTTCAACCCGGTTATTGGGTTACAAGTTCTTGTCGAGAAGAACTTGATATATGTAGAAAACAACAAGATACAAATGCATGCTTTACTACAGTCAATGGGCAAGCACGTCGTATTCCAGAAATCTCCCAAACCGAAAAACCGCAGCAGATTGTGGTTTCATGAAGATGTTTGTGAGGTCCTAACAGGAAATATGGTAAGATTTCTTTTAGTTTTGGTCCTTTTGGAAATGAACTATTAGAACATATTTATCATTGAAATAATTATTATGTTTTTCGGGTCTTAGGGAACTGATGACATTGAAGGTATATTACTAGACCTTCCTAAATTCGAAGAGATTTGGTTATGTGCCGAAGCATTTGTGAAAATGCAAAGACTTCGAATATTATTGATACGAAATGCTCATATTATCGGTGGTCCTATCGATCTCCCTAATGAATTAAGGTGGCTTGAATGGCCTTCATGCCCTTTGTTGTCCATGCCGTCTGGTTTTTGTGCGAGAAAACTCGTTGGGCTTAATATGCATCATAGCGCCATCACACACTTCGGTGTTGAATTCAAGGTTGTACCCTTCTTCCATAATTTATAGGCAAAAAGACCTTTTTGACTCTTGTGGTACGATTAGTTCGTCCATTTGGTCTCAGGTATACATGTTACCCATTTAGACCATGCTATGTTACCTTTTTGGTCCATTTAGTACTTATTACGGGATATTTTGGTAAAATAGTTTCTACCACATTGGGCCTAAAAAGTTAACTTATTGCAAACCACAAGGAACAAATGATTAATCAATGTATAGCACAAGGACTAAAAAGGTAACAGACTGAATAGCACAGGGTCCAAATGAGTAACATGTATTAGTAAGGGGCCAAATGGGCAAACAAACTGGCTATACCGAGGGCCCAAAAAGTTGTTTTTTTTACCTAATTTATATAGTTTTAACAACTTTTGTATATGTTTAATTTGATTTTATTTTTTGGCAGAATTACAATTATCTGAAATTTATGGATTTGAGAGATTGTGAATTTTTAGTTGAAACACCGAACTTCTCGGCAATTCCTAACCTCGAAAGGTTAAATCTTGGAGGTTGTTCGAGCTTAATCGAGGTTCATGAGTCTGTTGGGCATCTCGAGTATCTTGAATTTCTAAGCTTCGAATTCTGCGTTAATCTGAAAAGGCTTCCGAGCAGATTCAAACTGAGATCCCTTCGAACACTACTTCTCACTGGATGCACAAAGATTGAGACATTTCCCGATATTGTGGGAGAGATGAAATGGCTAGAAAAAGTTTCGCTAAATGGGACTGCAATAAAAGCACTTCCTTCATCAATTGAAAATCTTACTGGACTCAAGGTCTTAATTCTTACATATTGCAAAAGCCTCGTAAATCTTCCAAGAAGCATTTATAAGTTGGAACATCTTAAGCGTCTACTTCTCGAAGGTTGCTCGAATCTCTGCAATTTTCCGGCTAACAATATTCAAACCAAATCAGTATTTCATTTGCTGAGATGTTTGGATTTAAAAAACTGCAATCTACCCGAAATTGATTTCCTAATGGAGCACAATTGTTTCTTGATGCTGAAGGATTTGGATCTAACTGGAAATGATTTTATTACCATTCCACAGAGCATTCGGCTATTTAAGAACTTGAGGACCCTCAAGTTATCGAAATGTAACAAGGTCCGAGAAATTCCGGAACTTCCTCCAAGTGTTAAGAGAATCGGCGCTAGAGATTGTGAATCGCTCGAACGATTTTCGCAGCTAGAAAGGGTTTTCCGATGTAATAAAGGCGAACAGGCAAACAGACTTCATGATATTGACTTCTCAAACTGCCAAAAGCTAGCACAAAACGAGAGCAAATTTTTGGAGACTGCATTGTACAGTCAGGTTAGCACTCGTAAACGACTCTGTTCATTCTTATAGGCCTGATCATAGATGTCAAGGTGCTAGGCGCACCTCAAGGCGAGGCGCATGCCTAAGGGCAAACAATTTGCGAAGAGTATTTGCTTGAAAAATGAAATGCAACAACAGTACTAGAAAAAGAACTAAGAGAATTGTTAGATTTGCACATATATGTAAAATTTACATATTGCAATTGGAATATCTAGTCTTGAATTAATATAGCCATAATAGGAACTGAATTAGAAATATCTAGCCTTGAATTATGATTAGAACTCTTAAAAATAGATGAACAACACTTTTTAAAGTAAGTTGAAACCCTGAAAAAATTTGTCCCCGAGGCACGCCTGAGGTATGGTGAGGCACGTCTTTAACAAAATTGGGCCTGAGCACTAACTTGTTGGTTTCTTGTTATAGAGATTTCGCCAGGACCTCCGAATCGAGATATTCCTTCCTGGAAGAGAAATTCCCGAGTGGTTCAGCTACCGAAGTGAAAGAGATACGTTATCTTTTCAAGTACCTTCAAATGAATGCGAGAAAGTCACAGCATTGGTTCTGTGTGCTATTTTAAGTCCCGAGAAGGGCAGGGCGGCTGCCAATATATCTCGTCAAGTGTTCATTAACGGTCATAATGTGATTATGTTTTCGAGACAGTTTTTTTCGTTGGAGTCGGACCATGTATGGTTGTATTATCTTCCTCGTAGTTCTATCAGAGTCCTGAACCAAAAGCAGAATGTTTTGGTTGACTTCAAGGTGACGTTCGAAGTCCTCGGGAGATGTGTGGGTTTGACCCCGAAAAGGTGTGGGGTCCATCTGGTTTTGTGTCAAGATGAGGCGGCGAACAACCCGAGTCATACTCCTCCATCTTTAAGCGGTCAAATTGAATCGTTGTTGTCGATGGATCTTAAGAGAAGTTGTGATAATGAGTTGGAGCAAAATGTTCGTTCAAAGGCGAAGAAGCGAGCAACTGAAGAGTCGCGGCCAATTGATCATGTTGGTTTGAACAAATCGGAGAATCCATAATGTACATAGTTTACAATGTTCATATCGATTAATTATGTGGCTCTGCATCTAGTATTGGGTATACCTTATACAACAATGGGAATTTTTTAGATTTGGTTGTAAAGAGTATTAAATACAAAATGGAGGTGATAAAGCCATGTTCTCTTGAATTGCTAAGAGCTGAATTGGTTTGAACTGAATTGAACTTATTTTTATTGTAAATTCATAACTGTGGAGCTGAACAAAACTGTACTAAATTTAATTGATTTGAAGTCCGAGAGATTATCGCCTAAATATAATCATATTATTTAGTAATATACATTCAGTTTAAATGAAAGCAATGCAGAAACTTTTGGAGATAGATAACAAACACATTTACTCTTATAGAGAACCAAAAAATAGGAGCTTAACCAAAAATAATAACAAGAACCATAAAAGTTAAAAATACTAAAATACTAACAACAATCACAAGTTCTATAATATTTGTACAAAATGTTCAGGATATCACATTCTCAAAAAATAATAATATTCTATTATTATTATATTAATTCTTTTACATTATTTCAATTCTAACGACTAATAAAATAATAAAATAAATAAAAACTAAAAAAAATAATAAAATAATGATTTCCCAAAATAAGGTTCCCCACATACTATATGGAGAATGATTAGACTCAATCATTTCTCATATATGTTCCCCATTCTCCCCAAAATAAAAAAACCATTGGAAATATCCTTATATCCCAACAATGTAATCAATTATAGTAATTCTTTAGCCACATTTGTTATAGTCCCCCTAGTTACAATAAAAACAAAAAAAAAGAAAAATTATTAGAGCCGTAAAGTTAGAAGAAAGAGGCATAATTTCTATATCCGACAAACCTAACCAACTCTTTGCAAAAAGAATAACTAACTTGTTGTGCTGTAATTAAGCGTTCTTCTTTGTTGTTTTTTGGTTGGTAATAAAGGAGGCAGTTTTGACCCTTTCGAAAATGTTGAAATTGAAGTTTCCAATAGCTGAACTGAATATTATTTGTATGACTGATTGATATTCAAAATGTTTAAAAAGTTGAGTGAATAAATCATTTTTATCGATCTTGGGTAGCGTTTGGTTCGAAGAAATCCTATTCCGTGGAATAGAAATAGAAATGAATGGAAAGATATCAAATATAGTAGAGTATATATCCAGAATCCTTCATCGCACGGAAAAACTTTTCCTAGTATATATACATCTCACGGAAAAGCTATTCCTTTGTTTCAAAAAGGAATAACTTTTCCGTGATATATATAAATTACAAAAACCTTTTCCGTACGTCGACGGATTCCAGATGAATAATGTGTTATATTTGACATCTTTTCATACATTTGGAATTGCATATCCACGAACCAAACGAGCCCTCGGTGTTTGGAATCAACAAACATTGAAAGAAATCAATTGTTGCAAGAAACGAATCTATGGTAAGTACAAGTAATGAAAATCATGTTAATTTTGGCGATGATTTTAAGGAATTCAACTGACTTCAAACCTCTTTTACCATAATACCCTTTCAATTGTAGTTTTATAGTTTGAATTTAGGGAAATTGTCATTCATTTGTCTAAAATAAATATCAAAATAACTTAATAAGTAAATCATATCTTTCTAACCATTTTAAGTTTCCCAAATTACCTTTATACGCGCCCATGCAATTATGAAAGGTTTTTTTTTAATTTTTTTTTATTTATTTTGCATTTATCTCTCAAACTGTTCATTTTTTCTACATGCCACTTTAGAGTTTTTTATTCGTCTCATTTTTATCTTCGAAACGCCATCCATTGTGAGACACTTTTTCCAAATTTTTTTGACCTGTTACAAATCTAATATAATTCTGTTAAAAATCTAATATAAAACTTATAACAGACTTGTAACAAGTTATAATAAATATATATCAGTTCAATGGACATTGCAAATATAAAAAGACTTATATTAGACTTATAACATATATATATATATATATATATATTAGTTCAATGAGCATCGCAAATACAAAGAGACTTATATTAGAATTATAACAGATATATATCAGAAATATATCAGATATGTATCTGATATTTTTCTGTTATAATTCTAATATATGACAGATTTGTAGTAGATGTATAACAAATTTATAATAGATATAGAATAGATGCACAAAGATACAAAAGAACATCCAAATCAATGTTGAAATAAAAAAACGCAGCAGAAACAGACATATATCAGATGTATAGTAGATATATATATATATATATATATATATATATATATATAGGTTCAATGAGCATTGCAAATACAAAGAGACTTATATTAGAATTACAACAGATATATATCAGAAATATATCAGATATGTATCTGATATATTTCTGTTATAATTCTAAGATATGACAGATTTGCAGTAGATATATAATAGATTTGTAGTAGATATGTAATAGATGTATAACAGATACAAAAGAACATCCAAATCAGTGTTGAAACAAGAAAAAACGCAGCAGAAACAAATATATATCAGATATTTAGTAGATATATATAAGTTCAATGAGCATTGTGAATACAAAGAGACTTATATTAGAATTATAACAGATATATACCAGAAATATATCAGATACGTATATGATATATTTTTGAAAAACAATGTCTTCTATTATCATTGTACACAATTTTAAGTTAATTCAATCGTCAGATCTAAGGCCTTATTCTTTTCAACTTATATTCAGTTCAGTACTGTATACGTATAAATTTACACTAAAATAAGTTCACTACAGTTCAGTTTAGTACCGCTACTTATAAGTTGAAAAGAACAGGGCAATGCTACATTGCAATGGCGGAGTAAAAAATCCCAACTAATTTCTTCGTTAAGAAAGAAATCTAAATTGAAACTATTAGACAATGTATTAGCCAGAAAGCAGCCAAGTCGTTTGATAATGAAGCAAGATATGCAAATGGTGCTAAAAAATTCTCCAAAATTCTAACGATGTCATAAAAATTAGTTAATTAAGTTTGTTCCTAATACAAATCATATAAACTCTGATTAACTGCAAAAAATGAAGAAAAGCTTTTTACCTATAAGATCAGAGCAGGAAGAAGAAACTGAATGTAGCCAAGCTCTCAAACAAGACTCAAAAAGTTCTTTTCTCCATATGTATGAAATCTTATGTCTAATCAAACCTATATTATCTAGAAAATATTTTTTTATGTTTGATTATAAGATTAAAAAATATTTTTTGAAGTTTGATTACAAAAAATGGAAAATATCTATATACATAAAACTTAAGTATATAATATTATATATATTTATTCGGTGTTATTGTTACCGTTCCAATCAGTTCAACAGTTAAAATTGTGTACTCCGAAAATATGGAGACATAGTGAATATGAATAAATAGATTCGGTATTTACCGAACTCAACCTTCAATAAAAAAATAAGAGAAATATTAAATCTAACAATCCATAAATTGTAATACCTTTTTATATGCATTCATAACAGATCGGACGAACACCTTAATTCAACTTCTTAAATTAGGGGTCCGTCACAGTTAATATTCAAGCATGTAATTAAATCAAATGGACAACTGATATACCGAGGCATATTTTTATGTGCATTCAAAGCGTGAAGAAATAGACTATTAATTGAAAAACACGTGTATGAAATCTTATGTCTAATCAAACCTATATTATTTGTTAATGAAATAAAAAATCAAACAAGTCAAATTTAAAACGCAACAAAAAGTGTTTTCTTGTAGAAGCTTCCTAGATAATCATCTTCAATTTGAACTTGTTAATAGTATTCATGTATATAAATACGATCCATTATTAAAATTATTATTACAATTAAGAAGCAAATAGCATAAATAAAATAAGAAGGAAAAAAATGGACGACGTAGTGATAGTGGGAGGAATCACTACAAGAAATCAAGCTTTTTGTGACAGCAAATGTTGTCACAAAAAGCAAGAAGTTGTCACATATAACATTATGTGATAATAATAAGTTGTCACGGAGTTGTCGCTAATAACTCCATTACAGATAATATTTCATCCAAATGTTGTTACAATTAGTAAAATATTTTTGTGACAACAATTTTTGTGACAACTTTTGTTGTAACTGAAATGAGAAAACTGTCGTCACAAATAAACTACTTGTCACATATAAAACATCAAAAGTCGTCACGCAAAATATTATTTATGACAATGTGGTTGTCACTATTAAAATTTTATTGTGACAAACATTTTGTTGTCACAGTACTTTTATTAGTTACAACAAAAGTTGTAACTGAAATAAGAACTACCTGTCACAAATAATATTATTGTCATGTACTATATCATAAATTAAACCGAAACTACATGACAACTTGTCACAAAAATAATATTTGTGATAATAATTGATGTCATAAAAAAGTTTCAAAATTGTCACATAAGGCTATATGTAACAAGAATAGCTGTCACAAAATGTTGTCGCTAATAACTCCGTAATAGATAATATTTCCACATGTTGTCACAAAAATTGCATATTTGTGACAATAATTTTCATGTCGCATAAAATTTATTGTCACAAATAAAGCTAATTGTCACATATTTAACAATTAATTTTACTAATGCATGACAACTTTTACAAGTCGTCACAAATACTATTTGTAGCAACTTTTCATAATCTTTGGTACCAACATTTACATCAGTTACAACATTATTCTGTCATTATCAATTTGTAGTTACAATATTAACTTGTTATATTAAATATTTGTAACAACTTTGGATTGAAGGGAACTAATATTTATTTCATTAGTTTTGACAAATCTGAATAAATAATGGTTATATCTAGCTAACTAATTTCAATAAAGCATTCAAGTTGCAACCAAAAGATTAAAATAATAATAGAAGAATAACCAATGTCTTGTGATATAAGAAAAACTAACATGTCATTGTCTAATGTAGCCGAAATCTAAAGCTTGCTTGCTGAATGGCCAATGGTGAAATTGGCAAAGGAGCAGGAAACGACGTGGGATGAAGTCAGCAAATCATCTGTTCTACTAGAGGTACATAAGTATCTAATTAAGTGTTTCTCATCTTTATTTTCCACCTTCATTCTTTTTTCAAAATCTACAACTTTGAGATGAGTGTAATTTCTGCATATCACCTCTCGATCAACCGATCATTGTATGTTATTTTTCATGTTGATATAAAAATCAAACCAGATTGTGGTTAAAATAAAGATATCATACAAAAACACAAAACGTGAAGTAAATGTTCCTAACAGCTTTGCTTTCCAGAATGTAAGAACTATTCAAAGCCAAAATTTTTGTAAACATTGATCTTAATTATAAACTTCAATCTCAAAGCAGCTTACAATGTCAATTTCAAAGCTAATAGCTTAATAAGGATCATAGAAGTTAAAGGCGAGCGAGGCGCAACCTTACGCCTCGATGTAATGCAAGGCGCCCAATTGAACAAAAAAAACTTAATCGCTTAGTCAAATTCCAGACAACTATAGCACAACAAACACTAAAAAGGAGTTTCGATGGCATACATCCCCTATTCGACATTAACAAATAACCAGATAGTCAAGTATGAGGCGAAAAAGTCAATTCATTAATGTCATAAGTTTCATAAGCAAAAATACGAGAACTAGTATTAACATTATAGATTAATATTTGTAGATCTTGATTGACAAAATTAGGGTGTCTTTCGAGTTGAATACATATATGATTATTTTGCCAAATTAAAAAATGGTTTCCATCGTTCTGTAAAATGAAATGGTTATCGAGAAAAACCAAGATTTAGTTGATATCACCATTTAAATGATTGCTGTAACTAAACATGAGGACATCTTGGAAATATGAATCAAATCAAAAAAAATTTAAAAAGACATGGGATACATTCCTAATAAAAAAAAGGCAAAGCTTCACAAGAAACATTCAACCCTTTCATTAGCATAACAAATTGAGTAACTGATATAAAAACATAGGAAAATCCGAACTAGTACTGAAGCTTACCAGTGATGGAACTAAAATGTCAATTGCAAAGAGTCCATAATCATCATCAGGAACCACAAGTTCTGTGCTTTGATCCAGAACTTCTGTGTAACCTGCACACAAAAAGAATTAACATATCCCGAACTGCTACATCCCAAACTAAATATTTAAAAAATAGACAAAATTGAACAAACAGCACAAAATATGCAAAATTGAGCAGCTTCATGTGTGTAAAATATCACAAAAAGAATAAAACTTGAAGCATAAAAAAGAAGGCAGAAGAAAAGATAGAGAGAAAGAGACCTGAGTTGTGATTATAGAGAGACCAGAGTTTCTTCTGGGAAGTGTAGTCAGCCAAGAGGATCCAGACCCAAACCCGGGTCAGAGGGCATGTCTTCCCCTTAAGCTTAGAATTGAGAATGGAGCCTCCAATTCCAAATATAAGCAGGACCGAGACGCGATCGGGCTCGGCATAGTCCGTGGTTTCATTGGCATTTCCAAAACAGGGGCAAAAGCAGAACCATTGCCCATTTTAGAAAGGAGAGGACTGTATCAGTTAGCTTCAAATGGTAGTATTCCGTTGGTCTAACATCGCTATATTATTATTAATCAAGTTATTACGAGTTTCCAGAGGAACAACATTTTTCTCATTATTAAATATAATACATTATTCACACTTACAATTTTTTAGAAGAAAAAAAATTCTACACCCGTTTCTTTTAAATTTTTGTCACTCTTTTATAATTGTTTGAATCAATGATAACGGAGGAAATTATTTTATTAAAGTGCACCTAAACATCTGTTTGTCAACTCTTAGGTGCTGACTCACTAGCACTCAATCTCCTATACCCGTTCACATCTCATTTACTTTACAATCTATTCTTATTTCTACAAAAAAAACTAATAAGTAATAAATATTAAATACTCTTTCATTGAATTTTAAAAAGCATTTTAATTAAAGTCAAAACCTTGACACTTTGTCCTTCACAATACTTATCAACTAAGATCCTAAATTCTATTGTCTCAATTGAAAATGTCAGATATCCAAGAAATAATTAATAACTACCTTCACCATTCCGGTTCCATTGTCACAGACAAGAGGCTGAATATCCTCAGCATCCGCCATTTTCCAAAGAAGCTGGATAGAAGTAACAACACAGAATGAACAAATTACAAGGAGAAGAACCAAGGCAACAGTTATTCATACAAGAACATCTATAAGTTCGATGAATGCCATCACGAATTTAAAATATAATTATACAAGTACGCCATAATCTGATTGTTTCATATATACAGAATCTAAACTGTTCATCAACAAATAAAATTGGCTTTATCAATTACCCAACTTTTCTTAGTCTAGCTTCAAAAATACTCACAATCTATCAAGAACCAGCATATTCACAATCTATTAAATGCATTTTCGAAAAATATATAAAATCCTAGCCATTGGCACACCACAAAGTGTAATTATAGGTTAAGAATACCGTAAAATAACAATTCAACATTACATTTTTATTTTCAAAAACTGCTTAACTGAAGAAAGCTAAAATCTTATGACACTCACTAAATTATACAGCTAGTTTTGCAATAAAGTAAGTACAGCACTTCACACAAAGATCGATAAGCAGATCCATATATTTGAAGCAGATCAAAATGTAGAGGTACAGATCTAGATATGAACAAGTAAATTCAGATCAGATAATCAGATCAACTCAATCACGACTATCTTACTCCACACCAAACAACGCTGCAGCTTAAAATCGAGAATTGAACTTCTAAAATGCTAAGATAACCACAGATCTCATCTTCAATAGTGAAATCAAACACAAAATTCACAGATCGGGAACAGAAAAATCTAGAGAGATAACTAAGCATAAAAAGAGTAAGAAATTAAACAAAGTTAGATCGAAGCACATACCTCTTAGATTAAAAAGGAGAAAGATCGATACAAACCAAGCCGATGTACAAAGAAAGGAGTAACGATTAACCTGATCTCTCTCCCTGTCCCTACTAGTCATGACGATGACAGATTTCTCATCGGCCATAACTCAGCGCATGGTTCACAACGAGAATCGAAATGGAAGGGGGAGATAGGAAGGGGAGGTGGAATTCGGCGGAGTGGAAGTGAAGAAGGGAATCGAAAGAGGAGTAGAGAGCCCGAAGCCGAAGCTTCAAAATCAACATATCGGTCAAGCCCGAAGCCGAAGCTTCAATATCAATACATATATATCATAATATCGGCCAAAGTCCGAAGCCAAAGCTTCAATTGTTTGTACAGTACTGTACCCCTTTATTGGCGCCAATCTACCCTGACCCGTATTCTACTCGTTTAATAAGGGTAATAAATTAAAGTAACATCTTAAAAATTCTAGTATAAACCATCAATCATAATTCAACATAACTTCAGTAATTAAGAATCCAAATCCCAAATTTTTAAGCATCAAACTTCAATTAAAACTCAATAAAATCAATATTCACACTTTCCAGAATTTTTCCAGGTTTCATAACCTGACTTTCCCTGCATTTTTAACTATTAAAACATCATCCAATCAAAGAACTTTCTTCTAAACATAATTAGCCACATGTCTCAGCTTTCGAAAACCACCAGAATCACAGAAATCCAAATTGTATAACCAAAGTTATGATCAAAATACTAAACAGTGTACCAAGCTGAGATTTTCCGAAAACAGATTTCGTGACTCAACTTCAAACGAAAATTTCACATTGAAAACGAACGAAATTCAACAAGGTTTCTTCAGAATATATACTCCTTACTTTCTGTAGATATCAATAAAATCAAGAATCATTCAAGTCGAATTTATATAGCGAGAGAAAACATTAAAACAAAACAGGTATACAATCTGGAAAATTTTCCGAAAAATCGAGAAATCGAAATTCGAGACACAAACCTTTTTCTATGCTCTTTCTAGCTCTCTTCTACCCCTTTTGCCTTTGATTTACTTGAAATAGCTTCCTCTACAACAGCCATATATAATTCTATCAAGATATTGCATAAATAAACTTCCTAATACCATAAATATGCTTAATCTACCATGAATTCTACTAATTAAGCTTTAGTTTCACCAAAAATCACTCATCTCAAACTCGGGTTACTATTCATCCGAATCTTAATATCTGAAATCCTCCTCTTCTAGTCTTGATTGACTGAAATTGATGATGATAGAGGGCTTAAGGATCAATTTCTAACAAGAATTCGAAGTTGAATCGAAGAAATCAGAAGTTTTTGAATTAGGGAGAATTTGATAAGGGATAAATGGAGGAGAAGGAAATGAAGAATGATGGATAAGGAAATGAAGAGGCTATTGTAAAAAAAAATAAAAAAATAAATACACATTCCTCATGCCTTATCTCCAATAATAATAATAACAATAAAAATAATTTCCATAATATTTTAATACCATAGTAATTTCTTATAAGCAAATTTTTTAGGAATTTCGGTTCGTTACAACGAGAATCTTAAACGCTCATCGAAATACCACCATTCACAACCTCAATACGCAGGTTACAGAGGTTAATTTATGTTATTTATATTTTTTCTCATATATTGATTTTATATATTAGTTTGAGCTTGATTAAGTAGATATACTACATGTTGTGGAAGCGACCAGCAAATTCAAAACTATTGCTAAAACCAAAATAAAATAGAGAGAACACCGAAATTTACGAGGTTCGGCCAATTTTGCCTACATCCCCGGACACTACCAAATTAATATTTCACTTAAAGAAATATTACAAATAGAGAAGAGAAAGAAGAACAAACCCTTAAGAATAGGAAGACATTTGATTTTGGGATGAAGAATTAGCAAAGATCATAGGTCGATTTATACACAAATTTTGCCATCTTCCAACCATATTTAGCCACCTAATTAATGTAGTCTCCTATTTAATTAAGCCACTAATTTAGTTGAGTCAGCTTTTTACCTTGTCCTTGTTGGACTTTGTCACAATTTCTACAAATCTCCACCTTGACAAAGTACACATCTTCAATCTCTTATCTTGTGTAGTGTCTTCCAATGCAGTCTTCAATTTTCAATAGCATTGATCAAGTCCAAATAACATTGGAACTTGACCAAGCTTACAACATTTACCAAAATATCAGCTAGATTCTCTGTGGTTCGAATTGCAACTCCACCTTCTTCGAGAACCTCTCGTATAAAGTGGTAATGAACATCGATATGCTTCATCCTTGAATGATGATCTTGATTCTTAGCCAACACAATAGCTCTTCGACTATCACAATTTACCTTCACGTGCTTATGCCGAATCCCCAACTCATCAAGCAACCCTTGAAGCCAAATGGCTTCTTTTACAGCCTCTGTGCATGCTATATACTCTGCTTCTGTCATAAACAAAGCGTCTGGTAACTATAAAGTAGACTTCCAGTACACTGGACCTTTTTGTCAAAGTGAACACATAACCAGTATTTGATCGATGTTTATCCATATCACCATCTTTATCTTGCTAATACACCAAACCAACTTGTCCCAATCGCATTTGCCACAATCCGACTACTTCCAACACCTCATCATTAGAAGCCAATTTAGCAGTTCTAATAACAGTAGTACCCTGATAATGATACAACCTATTACTCTTTCAAACTCCCTCCAACACCACCAGTGCACTAGAAATTATCCTCATAACTCCACCTTCTGCTTGTACGATGAGACCTTCTTCTTCCAAGGCTCCCACAAAAATAAGATTCTTTGATAAATCTAGAACGTAGCGAACTTTCTTCAAAGTTCTGATTGATCCATCTTGATTTTTCAATCATATGGAACCAATTCTATGTGCGGTAATAGAGATATCATTTGCTGCACATATTGCTCCATCTTCTAGTTCTTTGAAATCATAAAACCATTTTCGATTAGGACACATATGATAACTACATCCGAAATCAAGAAGCCAAACACTAGAAGAGCTGGTAGAACTCGATACAACAAGTGAACAATATGAGTCCATATCATACTCAGCCACCGCAAGAGTCTTTCCTTTGTCAGATTGAACTCTCTCCTTCAACTTAGGACACTCATTTTTCCAATGCCCTTTTTCTCTACAAAAGGCGCATTCATCTTTGCTCAACTTCGACATTGCCTTTCATTGTCCCTTCTTTCCTTTCGCTTGGTTCCCCGGGCATCCTTTGACAATCAAGGCTTCTGTCCCTCCGCTTAAGCTATCCAATTTATTCTTCCTCCTCAATTCATAGCTATACAAAGCTCTACAGACTTCACTGAGAGTTACAACAGCCTTCCCATAAAGTAGAGTCATTTCAAGAAACTCAAACTCCTCCGAAAGGGATCCCAACAACATCAAGGCGAGATCCTCATCTCCAAATGTCACATCCAGGTTCAACAAATCAGCAACCAACTGATTAAAACTAGTGATGTGATCGTTCATTGTGGTACCAGGAGTGAACGTAAATCAGAACAATTTTTTCTTCATGTAAAGCTTATTCTGACTGCTCTTCTTTAGGAACTTCTCCTCGAATGCCGTCATTAATCTATTAGCCGAAGTCTCTTTGCAAAATGCATACTTCTGCTCTCTAGATAAGCACGACCGAATTATACCACAAGCCAACTGATTGAGGGTACTCCAATCTCCTTCTCCCAGTTCATCTGGTTTCTCTCTTTCAAGTGCAATGTCAAGACCCTGTTGAAATAAGGTATCCTGAACCTCACGTTGCCTCATGCCGAAATGACAGCTACCATTAAAGATTTCCACCATCACTCTCGAATATACTCCAGTAACCTTTGAAAAATACTTGAAGTATTTGATGTGGATGTCTTCGTTGCAAATGGATTCTCCATTTCAGCCAAACCGTAAAATCATAAATAATAATATTACTCAGGGGTGTTAGAAAAAATTCCCAGGTAATTGGTCGAGTCACAAACGGTCTCAGTTACACACCAATTTCCTTGGGCTTGGTGACAGAATTTTTGTTGTTTATTCAAGACAATATACTATTATTATTCTAGATTTTACCAAAAGAGTGTTTTAACATCAATTTTAAATTTGCTAAATGCCAATTAGACAACAGAATCGGAAGTAGAAAAAAACTTTCTGATGTGCCGATCGTAGTATACCTTACGACGCACAGAGCATGCTAATTTATCCTAAAACCAACGCTCTGGTACCAATTATTGCGGAAGCGACTAGCAAATTTAAAATTATTGCTAAAACCAAAACAAAATAGAGAGAATACCGAAATTTATGAGGTTCGGCCAATTTTCCCTACGTCCCCGAACACTACCAAATTAATATTTCACTCAAAGAAATATTACAAATAGAGAAGAGAAACAAGAACAAGGCCTTAAGAATAGGAAGACATTTGATTTTGGGATGAAGAATTAGCAATGATCATAGGTCTATTTATACACAAATTTTACCATCTTCCAACCATATTTAGCCACCTAATTGATGTAGCCTCTTATTTAATTAAGCCACCGATTTAATTGAGTCAACTTTTTACTTTATCCATGTTAGAGTTTGAAACAATTTCTACACAACAAACCGCTTAAATGTGCGATAACTCTCTATATATTAAATCGAACCCTAATATACAAAAAAAAAATTTTCATGTAATAATAAAACACACACACATATGTTATTGTTTGATTATTATACTTCAAACACACATATGTTCATTATTTATAGAATAGATCAAGTGGTGAACCAACTCTAGATGTAGTCACTATGTAGCTCGATGAAGTTGAAGCTTGAACTTGAGAAATATCGGAGCAATTACAAATTGATAACTCTGAGTTGTTATATAGATTCTAATTGATCGTTCGACGGCAATATTAATTAAGAATATTGTTTCAGGTGATGGACCAAATCGAGATGGGATTGAAAAGAGTGGAAGAACTAATCCAAACTAAAAAGGAAAGACTGAAGGAAGCTATGGTACAACTTAAGAATAACGTTGAACAACAAAAAGGTATCGTTTCGAGCCAAAATTCACATCCTGTTCAGCAGTTGGTTGGTTCTAGTTCGAGCTCGAGTTCGAATTCGAGTCAACCATTCCTATTTCTTGACCCTAACAACAACAACAAAGTTTTTAATCCTGATATGAGTCGTGCTCCTGATTTTCCTAATAATGGATTTCGACAATTCAACCTCTAAATCACACAATGAAAATGCTTGTTGTTAAGTGAAAATACAATTTCTACTACACATAGCGATAGCGCGCAAAGTTCACTTTGTCATCTTGAAAAGTGACCGTTTTATTAATAAAAAAGTTTGTAGCTATTTTGACTAACGAACTATGAATAGAAAGGAAGTTACTGTTGACAAATTTTTCTTTCGTTTATGTTGCATCAAAAAAGTTATTTAAAATTTTCTTATTACTTTGAGATTTATGTGTTTTTCCTATTATTGTCTCTGATTGCAATTCTCAAACTAAAGTAGCGAGGAGGCGTTTGGTTCACATCAGAAAAGAAAAAGAGAATTGAGAAAGCGAAGGTAAGGAAATGAATGCAATTCCCTTTAATTGGCTTATGTGTTTGGTATGATCAAGAAAATTAATGAAATTGCTCATAATTTCATTTATTATTTCTTAGATTAAAGAAAATCAATTATTTAATTATAATATAATAATAATTATATATAATCTTAATTAATTAATTATAATAAATAAAAATATAATTTATTAATTATTATTATTAATTAATATTTATATTATATTTATAATAATTATATAAGTAATATTAATATTAATAATATGTATTATTAAATAATAATATTTATTATTATTTAATATATTATTAAATAAACAGTAACATTATTAAATAAATATTTTTTAGGAAAATTTTTATAATAAATAATATTATAATAATATTTGTTATTATTATTATTTTATATATTTATAATAACAATAATATTATAAGATAATAGTATTGGAGAAAGATAAAGAAAGGGAATGCTAATACCTAGTGGAGTGGGGGAATGGAAAGACCTTGAAAGGGGTAATCCCATTACCCAAAATGGGTAATGAATTTGATTCGTTTGTTCAAACAAACAACAACAAAGAAAATCAGATATGTTGATTCCCTTTCCTTCTCCTGAAACCCCCCAACCAAACGCCCCCTAATTGTTAAACTTATTCTAATATCACTTTATACAAGCTAATTAGTACGAGATTTTATATTATACACCTGACTTTTTACACCCTTCTTCAATTCAAGGGATAAAAATTTATTAATAATTAATTATTTTCTCACTTTATTTAAATACTCCCTAATAAATTACCAATCCTTAAATTAAAAAATAATGTAAAAAGTCAGATAAATAATAAAAAATTCCAACTAGTATAGTTTAATAATAAAATTATAAGTTCCGTGTACTATATTTTATACAAATTAATTAATAAATGATAATTTATTGAGTGTGTGATAAAATATATATTTAAACCAAAGCTTGAAATTGCTTTTGATGCTTGACAAAGGTATTTATTGTTCTTTCTCTGCTTTTTCTATGTTTACAACAACGTGTGTGATGATTAGACAAATTTAAGAGGACAATTACATACTAAGGTTCATGGTTGTTTCCAATTTATGATATTTTTAAAATATATGGAATTCGCGAATATTAAATTCCATAATCATCGAGATAGGCAAAAAGAGAAAAAATTATTTTCTCAAACAAACTACATTTTTATTGAAGCATTAAATAGCCAAATGAACAACACATAAAAGTAAACATATAGCAATCTTTTTCCACGCGTAACATGCCTTGATTAAAAACTCATCAATGTAAGATGCATGAATTAACGTAACTACAATAACAGTACATAAAGAAAGAAATAATTAAAGTGTCGAGCCGATTACTGAGAATTCTTCGCTTCTGCGTAAGCTGATCTCATATTCAATTGGCCTTGGTTCATAAATTGGCCTTCTTGGACTGACCTTTCCTCCTTCAATAGTTAAGTTCCCAATTTACTGGATTGTGGGCCTTTTTGGGTCAACATCTCTTTTAATAGTTGAGGACTCATTTCCTTCACGGCTAGGCATGTCTAAGCTAACACTACTTATTTCAATTGGTGTGAGCGCATTCTCTTCCCTCGCGGGCCTATCTTAGCTAACACATCTGGAGAGATTGCTAATTAATCGGATTAAAGTCTTGATGCAACTTGATATTGATGCTAGTATCACCACAAAAGCAATTGATTCTAGAGCATATAGTAGTTTGTCATTCAAACTAAAAGTTGGTTCAGTATAACACCACTTTTCAATATCTACTTGGTAAATTATATATCAACCTAGTATAAAGACAAAAAAAAAGTTGTTGATTAGTTTAAAATTCTGATAAATTGTTTTAAAAGTAAAAATCTATACAAATATATGTAAAATAAATTGCAAAATAAATGTGAACAAAAAAATGTAAAGAATACCTAGGCATCTATGTTTCAATAGTTCACAAAAATTATACTGTAATTTTACAATTAATGGGTATAAATTAATAAAAAAATATTTAATTAAATCGGTATTAAATATTAAACTCTAAATGATTTGATTGTAAAAAGATTCAGTCGATCCTATAAAGCCACACCTGCAGTAATTTTTTTAATGACTTAATTACCAATCAATTCAAACAGATGTGGGTCCCCCTCCTGGCCTTTAAGTTCGATTGGGACCTATTGAGGTTGATTTTTTTGTCATTTTCACAGAATATTCATCAAAAAATAAAAGATAGAATTATGTATGGAATCTGATGTTTAGTAACTTTTTTATTTAATGGTGTATTTATTATACTTTAATTAAATATTTTTTTATTTTAATTAAATATATTTTAATAAATATTTAACTGTTAATAAAAAAGATATTTAATATTTAATATTATATATAAATTTTCAGGTAATGAAGGGACTACCACTTGGAAAGTGCAATTTGCCAAAGTTATATTATAGTATGAAAATTTTGTTTTAAGTACGACCACAAATCTAATATTTTAGAAGTGCTTTATAAACACTTAAAAGTTTGACCAAATAAAAGAGACACTTAACTTCAATTCACTTATTAGCCCACAAGTTTTTATTCACTCCTTCTTGGCATATAGAATTTATATACTTTATTTAATTATATATTTTAACTTTCTCAAAATTCTCCTTCTAAACTAAAGGGTTTTTATAGAGTGGACTGATTTTTTTAGGATCAAATAATTTAAAGGCTGATTTATAATAAAGATTTAATTAAATATTTTTATTTTTTAATTAAATATCTTTTTATTGATTCTCCGTCTTTGATTCTAAAAGTATCTAAAAAAAATTCGGTGTACCGGATAGTTTCTTCTAGACTAAACCTATGTAGTTTGACCTTCTCTTCTTTTGATAAAAAAAACCAATCTTTGATGTCAACGCCAACAAGGACCAAAGTAGAAAGAAAGATGTAGAAAATAAAAGAAAAAAATGCAATTATTAAAAATACAATTAAAAAATACAACTAAATATTAAATGAATCATTTACTAACTTGTGTTATAATTGAAAATCTTTTAATGTTTTATTTTATTTGTGTTGGAATTGAAATGACTTCAAAAGTGTGATGTTTTATTATTATTATTATTATTATTATTATATAAAATTAAAATTTTAAATAATTGTTAAGGTTTTTCATCCCTTGAGTTCAATCATGATTTATAATGAAATGACAGTAAAATATTATTTAAGAACTGGAGATCTGATAGAAAAATTTAGTGTGGACTAATTATTTAAAAAATGAGATACTATTTTTTTAATTCTTTAAATGTTTGTGATTTTAAATATTATTTAAATTTTTTTGACTTTTCCATGTTAAACATTTGTTAATAAAAAAATAAAAGTTCAAATGAGGTTTATGTATTTTTGCAGTTGCATAACTTAATATATGATTGCGAGGATACAATTATTATATATATACTAATTTATTTTCAACTATGTAAATATTTTTCGAGCGCGTACAAGATAGATATGTTAAGCGCACTTATGGCAAACTCCTTTATTAATTTAATGTAAGAACGATATATAGAAATAAATAAAAGCTTGTCGTGTTCCAACACATATAACTATATGTAAAAAATGTCTCCTATTTTCTGTGATCAACTCAATAAGAAAAAGTAATTAATATCTACTTAAATAATCAGTTTTTACTATAACAATTTTTTAAAAAAAAATTTATGCATCCCCATATTGTCATGCACAGTAAAAATGGCAAATCTTATTGGTGTCATAATGAGATAAAGAATAAAAACAATCATATATGCTAATGTCTAAATAAAATGACAACATAGATTTAAACAAATTCCCAAGTATACAAAATTCATTATAAAATATGTGATAGTTTTTTACTTTTATTATTTTTATCAGATTGTGAAAAATCTAATTAATATAGGTAAGTATTTTAATTTATGGATTGTCAAACATAAAATTTGCATATAAGTTCCCTTTCTTTCATTCAGAACACACCGATTCTATTGATAGCTATGGAAAACTACACAAAGGGTAAGGGTAGGAAAAAGGTGGAGATAGCAAAGATAGCTAATAAAAGCAATTTGCATGTCACTTTCTCGAAAAGGCGGTCTGGACTTTTCAAAAAAGCCAGTGAGTTGTCCACTCTTTGTGGTGCCGAGATCGGTGTCGTTGTTTTCTCCCTTAGTAACAAAGCATTTTCATTTGGGCACCCCAGTGTTGACATGGTCATAGATCATTATCTTGGCCAAAACCCACCTCAACATTTTCCCACCACGAAACTTATTAATGCATATAGGCACGCTAACATTCGTGACCTAAATATGCAGTTAACAGAGGTTGGTTATGTTCTTATTTTTTCTTATTTATAGATTTGATTTTAAAGAAAAAAAGATTTGATTTATCAGTTCGAGGTTGATCAGGTTCACTACATATAATAAGAATTCAAATCGAGTCTAAACTCAAATGTGAGACAATATTCTATATAATCGAAAAAATGAGCTGGTTATGGTGGCACAAACCCGTGGATCAACTTGATTTGTCCCAAGTACAACAGCTGAAAGAAGCAATGCTAAAACTAAAGATCAATGTAGAACAACAAAAAGATATTGTTTTGGTCCAAAGTTCAGATCCTATTCAACAGGTTTTCGGTGCAAGTTCGAGTTCCAACCAACCGTTTCTCCTTGTTGATCCTAACAACAATAATGAGGTTTTTAATCCGGACATGGTCCGCGCTCCTGATTTTCCTAATAGTGGTTTTGGACGATTCAACCTCTAAATCTCTTAGTGAAGGGAAAAATTTGTTGTCGCGATTTTTACTCCACAGAGTATGCAAAGGTCACTTGTCGTTTTTAAAAAGTGACCGTTATTATCAATGAAAAAGTTCGAACTAGATTAGTGAGTTAGTTTAAAAACTATTAACTAACGAACTATAAATAGAAAGGAACTTAGTCCTTTTTTTTTTCTCTATTTTTCATAGTTCTTACAATGTTGTACTTGTGTTCGTGTAATTTATCACATTTAATTAAGGAAAGCTTTAGCTCATTCTTACAATGTTATTCCAGGTGTTGTTATACATTTCTTCCTCTATTCTTTAGTCTTGAAATCTCTTTATTTTTTTAGTTATAATCTATGAGTGCAATACCGGAATCAAAGTTAAGTCTATTGCATATCATTTTATGCAATCTAATTATTGGTGTTAAATACTAATTTTTTTTATTGATAAAAAAATACTAATTTTTTTTAACCACCTGCTTACTACTATTTTATACTACAAGATAATTAAATAATGTTGATTGTATATAATAAATATGTTTAGTGAGTATCTGATATTAGAATATATATATATATATATATATATATATATATATATTTCATCTATAAATTAACAACTAAATTTATCTCAATACTATATTTGATTACAAATAAAAAATTGGATAAGTCCATGTGTCTACATAAATCATATTTTTCTCGTAATGATGGACTGCAATCAAAGCCTTGTTTGTTTGCTGAAAAATATTGTGGAAGAGAAAATATTCTACAGAAGAAAATATTTTGTAGGAAAATAAATTATTTTTCTCTATTTGGTTATAGCAATGAAAAATATTTTCTAATATTTGATTGCAATGCTGTAAAATATTTTCCGATTATATATTCATAAATATTTGTACCGTATGTGAAATATTAAATCAATTACTATTGTATAAAAACTTAAGTCATGTAGATCAATATAAGTATATGTGGAGGTGGGGTGAAAATGGTACGTGATTACAACAGTGATGAAAGTAGAATATTCATAGGTGACAATGGTAGTGGTGTTGGTGGATGGAGGAGGGTGGAAATGATAGTAGCTATAGAAGTAGATGATGTGTGGTGGTGTTGTAAAGGTAGAGATAAGAGTAGTGATGGTGGTGCAACAGAGTTGGAGAAGGAAGTTAAATCAATGGTACTGGTGGTGAATTTGGTGGAAGCGATAGTGGCAAAAGTGTTGAAAGTACGTAGAAGTGGTAGAGATGGTGGTGATGACAACGGTAGAAGATGGTGGTGGAGGTGAGACAGAAGTAATGTGATGATGGTGATTACATATGTACATGGAGATGGGAGAGGAGGCGGTATAGGAGGCGGTGGTGGTGTCGGCGGGGTGGGTGGAGGCGAAGGAGGTAATTGTAGTTGTAGTGGAGGGACAGAAGAGATAATGATGTTAATGATTGAGGTGGGATGGAGAAAGTGAATGTAATAAATGAAAGGAAAATGTTTTTCCATCTTTTAAAAGGGTAAAATATTTTTCATTATTCACGTTAGAATGTTAATCACCTAATTTCGTACTAATACATTATTAGTTTAGATTTTTCATAATAAGACATGATTCGTCTTGGTATGTTGGCCAATTCTAGTCGTGTTTTCGTATCATGAACTTATTATGTTGTCAGGTAATCCACATTATTGAATATATGATTTAAATGCAAAAAAAATTATTTGTATTAAAGAGGTTGTCAAGTCAATCCAATTATATATGTGAGCCTATTGTGTTGGAAATTATCACCTCTACTCTCGTGAATCTGTTGAAAATATTAATTCGTTGAATTGTTAAACTTGTCAACTCATTTATGTGAACTCAAACTCTATTCATTAAATTTCTAAGTCATATGTAACTTAGCATCATTTCAGGGTTTATGGGTGATTTTGGGTCAAATGCATACATTGCCCTCAAATTTGGCACGTTTTATCACATGTCACCCTAACTTTCAAGTGAATCACTTAACCCCCTAAAGTTGGTAAAATTGATACAGTTAGCCCCTCAGTGCCACATGTCAGTTTCTGGTTGGTTTGACTTTTCAAAGATGTCATTTTTTATATTTTCTCCCTCCAATCAGAAGTTGACACGTGGCATTGAGGGGGCAAACTGTATCAGTTTTGCCAACTTTTGGAGGGTAAAGTGATTCACTTGAAAGTTGAGGGTGACATGTTATAAAACCTGCCAAGTTTGGGGGGCAATGGATGCGTTAAGCCTTTATTTTGACATATAAATATGTTTCTTTATAACATTTGTTTATAACGGGTTATAAACAGTAATACAGCTCATTTATTAAGTGGTGCTTAAGTGTTGTTCATAACAATTAAGTTAAGTATGGGATAACTAAATCAATAATGATGTTAAAAAAATAGTTTATGGTTGTACGGGAGTTAGTAAATTCAAGGGTAGAATTTCAAGTCTCTGCTAACCTAACTATTTAGTATAACTCTGAGTGTTTTAGGATGAGTAGCTACTTTAGTCACTGACTAAGTCATATTCACTCAGCGCTTGATATTTAGATTTTGTTTCAGCTGTGCTTTACGATATATTATTTTGCTGAGTTACTTTATGTCCGTCAAAGCTACTGACTTTACCATTTAAGGTAAAATGGAATCTTTGCTTTTTAGTGTTGCTTTTTGCAGAATATTAATGAGACAAAGACAAAAAGAATTAATGCCATGACAAGACCTAGTGTAACAACCCGGTCCCAAGAGGGGTGGCGCCGGGGTAGAAGACCTGAGCAAAGAGCGGCCATGAAGGATGTCGATGGGGACAGGAATGAACCGAATCCACACCCGAAAGAGAGAGTTTCGAGATTGTGCTGGTATGGGACAACAGAATTGAGAACGGTTAAGGATTTCGAGATTGTAATGGTATGGGACATTACAATTGAGAGAGACTTAAGAGATTTGATTGGTACTACCTATACCAATAAGGTGCACCTTCTTTTCGGAAGCCTATTCGGGAGAAATCTAAAGTTGAGCGTGCTTGACTTGGAGCAATCTCAGGATGGGTGACCTTCTGGGAAATAATTTCCAAGAAGTGAGCGAGTGAGGACAAAGCTCACTGGAAAGACTTGTGTTGGTTTGTGGGGGCAGTCGGTCGAACACGGGGTGTTACAGTTTGGTATCAGAGCCAGCCCTCTCCTAGTACTGTGTGGTTCGGGGATGAACCAAGCGGAAGCTGGTGGCCCTGTAACGACCCGGTCCTAAGAGGGGTGGCGCCGGGGTAGAAGACCTGAGCAAAGAGCGGCCATGAAGGATGTCGATGGGGACAGGAATGAACCGAATCCAAGCGGCCATGAAGGATGTCGATGGGGACAGGAATGAACCGAATCCACACCCGAAAGAGAGAGTTTCGAGATTGTGCTGGTATAGGACAGCAGAATTGAGAACGGTTAAGGATTTTGAGATTGTAATGGTATGGGACATTACAATTGAGAGAGACTTAAGAGATTTGATTGGTACTACCTATACCAACAAGGTGCACCTTCTTTTCGGGAGCCTATTCGGGAGAAATCTAAAGTTGAGCGTGCTTGACTTGGAGCAATCTCAGGATGGGTGACCTTCTGAGAAATAATTTCCAGGAAGTGAGCGAGTGAGGACAAAGCTCACTGGAAAGACTTGTGTTGGTTTGTGGGGGCAGTCGGTCGAACACGGGGTGTTACACCTAGTTTAATGCAGAAAATGACAAAGTCTTCCATATTCAAGCTGCAAAAAGTCAGCATCAAACGACAAAGGATTTAAATTGAAGCTCGAATTTCATTCTGTCTCTAACGGATTGATTTTCTATCTCACAACA
The DNA here is from genome assembly GCA_947683365.1 of Euphorbia pulcherrima. NCBI lineage: Eukaryota > Viridiplantae > Streptophyta > Magnoliopsida > Malpighiales > Euphorbiaceae > Euphorbia > Euphorbia pulcherrima. The sequence continues at coordinate 4,566,064 of CANTUS010000010.1, forward strand.
GTGTGATTCTATCTCTTAATGGATTGACTTGAAGAAGCAACAGGTGAATAGATGAATTGTCAATTTCAGAAGATGCCAAAGTAAGTTCAACGGCTACTTCCTCAATCCATCTATAAAAGGAGCAAGAAGGCAAGCTTTAGAACTTGGTGATTACAACCGAATTTCTAAAGCGCTAAAACTCTGTCTGATTACGAGCTTTAAAGAAATTCAAGCAAGAGAGCACCACCGCTTAGTGAGAATCTACTTTAGAACAAGAGAGAATAGAATAGATCATTAACATTGTAATATCTGATTATTTGTAACTCGATCAACGTTTCTATAAGTTGATTCCAGCTCTTGTTTAGACTCTTTTTGAGTTGCTGATAGAAGAGGGTACTCTACTCAGCGGGTGAGCAATTGTAGTTTGGAGGGTACTTACTGTAATTGGGGAATTTGTAAAAGGCTTCTCCGCCTAGGGTAAAGGAGTTGAGATTGTGGATTAAAGCTGAGACACTCTCTCGGGACTGGATGTAAGCACAGGTTGGCGAACCAGTATAAAAATCTCGGTGCCCTTTACTTTGAAGTTTTTCCAAAATTTCACTCAGCGAGCTGACCTCACTCAACGGAGCTTAATATTATCGAGAAAAAGTTTACTGAGTTTTTGAGTGAGTCATTCACCCCCCCCCCCCCCGGTCTCATTGAGTGTACGCATAGGGACCAACATATACAAGCATTTTCGGTTCTTGTCTCCAAGTTCAAATCAATTATTTAATCCTGAGAGAAACTACCAAGTATCCTTTAAGGACAATGTCTCAGACATGACTCAACTTGCCTTTCCTAAATAATGTGTCAAACAAGACTCAACTTGCCTTTCCTAACATTTTTCTTCTGCTCCTAGAACTACAAAAAAATCACTCGGCCCATGCTCAATTCAGTCGAACCATGTCAGTCCAGTATTACTCAATCGAACCTAGGTCAAGCTAGTATTACTCAGCCAAATCCAGGTCAGCCTAGTATCACTCAGCCGAAGCCGAGTTAGCCCACTTCAACTCAGCCAAGTCAGGTCAGCCCAATTTCCACTCAACCCAATTTCACCTCAGCTCAGTTTCAACTCAACTAGAATTTACTCAGCCTAATTTCGAAATTTTACCAACAAAGACATTATCTTAGATTATGATTTTTAAACATCTAGCATTTTTCTTTTATAGTTAACATAAAACCTATTCATATTCTATATACATGAATACAATTACATAGAAACATTAAATTTCACTAAATTCTTTTACCTTTCCTAGATTTGAATAATAAATAAGCAAAGACAACACTTTTAATTTTCTATGTATATGCATGAAATCATTAATTTTCATTAAAACTTTTAAAATTCTTTATTCAACTATTTTTTTCTTTCTCATGGCACATACTACAAAATACTTTCTAAAATAATAAATGTTTACTTATTGATAAATGAATATTTTTTTTTCATTTATCGATTAATAATCTCGATAGATGAATACATTTTCCCGGTCCTAAGCATATGCATTTATAGAGGTTTTGTTGTAATCTATATATAAATGCAATGAAGTTCTAAAATACTTTTTTACCCTTATACCTTTTTAAAAAATTTAACCTTATACCTTTTACATATATAGATTACTAATTAATGTTACTTACCATGAATAATAAATTATGAAACTGAAATCCTAAAAGACTCTTTTACCCTTATACCTTTTTAAAAAAATTTATCCTTATACCTTTTACATAAATGGATTACTAATTAATGTTACTTATCATAAATAATAAATGATGAAACTAACTACAAACAATATTAATATCAAATAAATTATTAATTATTTTTTAATGAATATAAAAGCAACAACAACAACAATAACTACAATAATAATAATAATAATAATAATAATAATAATAATAATAATAATAATCTATTTGATGAGGAAAAAAGAGTCACATTAATTCTTAAATAGGATTATAATCAGCAGTGTCATATTTTTTAAATTTTAATTTTTTATTTACATTCTTCAATTGTTTGAAATTTTTTTTACAAGTTGATTCTTATTTTTTTTACCAAAGAGAATATTTGATATGTTATTGCTAACTATTTCAATTATTTGTTGACATATAAGAGCTATCCTTACTTTAATAATTGATTTTACACTATATATGAGAAGATTTTAATGTCGTCTATAATAATTATTAAATTGGATATTTTTACATAAATTTAAATCAATATTAAATCAATGCATCTTCAATCGGAATTTTAGGAAATTAATTTTAATATATTTTTAGAATATGTTTGATTTAGAAAAATGATAATGATTAATAGCAATAACTACTTTTTATAAGGAAATAATTAATTAGGGTAAATTATACTTATTGCTATATACTTATAAATTGTGTCTAATATAAACATTTATACCAAAGCACATATAGTAAAAATGAAAGACTACACGAGTTTGATAATCACGGAAGCTATCGAGATAAAAGTTTTATTTTAATATTTGTCGTTATAGATTTATACAGGTTAATCTTTTTTCAACTGAATACAAAATATTTATTTTACATACTTAGAAGTTGAAACGAATCAATACAAAAATTATAAAATATAATTGTACTTTTAATTTAAATATACGTTGATTTTGAAGTGCGTTATTTTGATTTTGTAGGAATAGATTTATAATATTTCTATTTGACATGTCGAATAATACAGTCAGTGCATATTTTAACGAAAAGAAATATGTACTATAAAATAAATTTTTTAAAATTTAAATTTATTATTAATATATTTATTACGAATGATCAATCTATACATCACAAGGTACAGTAGATAGATCTTAAAGCGAAATAATTGGATGAGTGACAGAGCAAACTTGAGAACATGTTGTAAAATAATTACTCCTGATATACAGCCAATTAAGGGGCAGAAAAGTAGTTATGCATTTCATGTATTAAGGGCATAATTTTATCTATAGTATATCAATTATATTTATAGTTTTATTTTCATACATAAATTATATTGTGTTCCATTATCATACATGAATTTGTATATCACCTTCTATTGTGCCCGTTTTACCAATTTCTCTAAGTTTCAACACTAAAATGATTCAACTTAAAATATATTACCCATAATACACCGATTTCTCTTCCTAAATATCTCTCCAATATCCATTAATAGTATTTCTTAATTAATTTTTTCCTAATTATCTTCCGCTTTCTCTCTCACTCTCTTTTCTCCATATTATTTCAATTCTCTTTATATCTATCCTAATTATTTTTTTTCTGGATTATTATTTGCCGCTTATAATTACTTAGTGCCGCCCACATTATTCTCCGTTTTACCCTTTTTAAAAAATCAGAAACCGAAATTAAAAATCTCAGTTCTCGGGTTTCAAATTTCCCTTTTTCTACTCCATTCGCATAGCTCCCTGTTCGGTAAAATTCTAAATTCTATATAAGTACGCACTCTGCATATATATCAGAGTATTGCTTCTTATTTGTCTAATAAAGTGAAACTGATTGATGCCATTTTGTTGCCATCTAAGATTCTAATTAATAATAAAAACCAATATCAAACCACTGTTTCCGTCTAAATTAATAAGAAAATTAATATCAAATCACCGGAAAAACAGACGGAAGTAGAAACAAGGACAGTTTCAAAAGTAAATTAGAGATTTTTTAATAAGGGTAAAACAGAGATTAATACGGGCGGCACTAAGTAATTATGGGCGGCACGATAGATGAAAATGAATTGAAATGATATGATATGGAGAAAGAGAGAGTATAGAGAGAAAGGGGAACATAATTAGGAAAGATTAATTAAGTAATATAATTAATGGACATTATAGAGATATTTAGAAAGAGAAATTGGGGTATTATAGATAATATATTTTAAGTGAGGCTCATTTCAATGTTGAAACCTAGAGAAATAGGTAAAATGGGTACAATAAAAGGTGATATACAAGTTCATGTATGATAATGAAACAGAACATAGTTTATGTATGAAAGTGAGACTATAGGTATAATTGATGTAATATAAATGAAATTAAGTCTGTATTAAGTGAAGACGTCCACTTAGTTTAAAGCAAGGTTCTAAAAATCGCCAGCGCTAATTGGATGATCAGGTCTTCGAACGCTTAAGTGATGTTTAGGCGGATTTATAAATTTTTTATTTTTTATAATTATTAATAGATAAAAGTATAAATTTAACTAAAAAATAAATTATAATACAATAATATTTTATAAAAAATATAGTTTAACATATAAATACATAAGCCCTAGTTAATTTTTATATAAAAACACATCAACATCAAAATCAATTCCTTAAAAATAAATATTTTTCACTAATTTTTTTGGTTTATAGCGTACTATTTCTCGGTTTGAGATTCAAAATGAAAATTGTATGGTGATAATATTTTGTTGTACATTAGTTTTACCAACCGTGCTACCTTTTTTGAATTGAAAAAATTGAACTATAAGTATCAGTATCTTAAAAATGAGGGGAAATAGAACTAGGCGGTGCCCAGGCAGAAAAAATAGGACTAGACGGTGCCTAGACGGCATTTTATCGGTCTAGTGCCTAATAACACCCGAAAAAAAAAAATCGAACAACAAACCTCAAAATAACACTTAAACAGAACCTAAACAAAATTAAGCAAAAAAATTTAAAATACTAATTTAAAAACTTAATCTAAACTTAACCCTAATCAACACTCATCCTTCTAAAATTTCAAATTTTCTTCTCGCCTGGGTAAATTTGACTAAAGTATATGTTGTGCCCCCTGAATCTAAATCAACCAGCCTTACGTGTATAAGTTTGAAAAATCAAGCCCACTGGATCATGATACGTGTCATTTTTTAATTTATGGAAAATTAAATCATTCCTTCAAATTTCCTTTACCCGGTCATCTTCTTCAACCCACATCATTACCCGCCGCACACAATCACACCATTAATCAAAACAAACATTTCCATTTTCTCATACCCATTCACCTTCCACCTTCCCTTCTTACAACTTTAACAACTCAAAAGGACACTTTTTTACTCTTATCTTCTTCTCTTGTTTTGATCATTCAAATTTTCTCCAAAATTGTTTCAGTTGATTTAAATTTCTCTAGAATCATAGCACCAGTTTGAAGTGAAAGGAAATCAAAGAACCCAGTTCGAGGAAAACGAAATCAGTTTCAAAGGGGAATTCAAAACAATGAAAGGTAATTTCAATTCGAATTCAGCTAATTACAACATTTTCCTAATTTCTGAACTTAAATTGAACAAGGTCAAATGAACAAACAAACAAAACCTAAAGCCTATAATAAGCCTAAATCCTAAAATTGGACTCTCAATTTGAAGTGATTTCATCATTTACCTGGCAGGCTAAGAAGCCCTTGTAATTGGAGGTAGTGGGAGAAGGAAAGCAAGCAGGATCGCGAACGTGAGATAGTTTTAGTCATTCTTTCTTGATTTTAACATCCTGCTCAGATTAGCCCTACATTTTCACATGCTACTATGAGATGTTTTTGGCTACTGCTCGATCTCTTTCTTCTAATTATTGGTCTTGTTTTTCCTCCATTTTCAAGACTCATCAAGCGTCCTCTTCCTCCTCCTCCTCCTCCTTCCATAACTTCTACTTCCTGTAAGAAAACGCGTGAATTGTTCATAAGTTTTAGAGGTCCAGATGCCCGATTTGGTTTCCTCGGCCATCTTCACAATGCTTCAAAACGATACGGAATTGATGCCTTTGTGGATGAAAAACTTAAGAGAGGAGAAGAGATATCAAAATCCCTTCTGCAAGCCATTGAGAGATCGTACATTTCAGTTGTCATTTTCTCGGAAAAGTACGCGTTTTCGCCATGCTGTTTGGACGAACTGGTGAAGATTGTTGAGTGCAAGGAAACAAATGGACATACAGTCATTCCGGTTTTCTTAGGTGTAGATCCGACGCATGTTCAAGAGCTAACCGGGAGCTATGGGAAGGCACTTTCCCAACATAGAAAACACTTCGACAAGTCTGTAGTGGAGCGTTGGAGCCGTGCTTTGATGAAAGCATCTGGGGTAGCAGGGTTCCATTCCTGCAATTTTAAGTAAGTCAACTCTTCTACATTTCCTTTTTAGCTCATCTAATCTAATATATATGTTAACACTTGGTTAACTTAGACGGTAGAACTATTGTGCTTCAAGTGGGGACATATTAAAATTGCATTAACTTTGGAGGTTTTCAGACATAAACATCTATTGACAATGTTGTAGGAATCTATTATACTATATATCATGAAGAATTTTAATTGTTATTTATGTATTTTACGTACAATTTTCAGGTCTGAGTCCAAATTGATTGAAGAAATTATCAGAACAGTTTTGGAGAAACTACATGATTTGTTTCGAAGCCATTCTTCTCACAATGATAAATTGGTTGGAATCGAGTCACGTGTTGAGGATGTCATGTCCCTATTGTATTGTGAAGATGTGAATGTTGTTGGAATTTGGGGAGTAGGTGGTATTGGCAAAACAACTATTGCTCAAGCAACTTTTGATCGAATTTGTGGTCGATTCGAAGCCCAATGTTTTGTTGAAAATGTTAGGGAAAAATCTGAAAGGGGCATAGATATACTACACAATGAAATACTCCCCAAGTTATTAGGAACATTCAGTTTCATGGATGATACTTCCATCATCAGAAGGAGGCTCTCACAAAAAGAAGTTCTCGTAGTTCTTGATGACGTGAGTGATTTCGGTCAAATAAAATCTGTGGTCGAAAAAGGTATTTATTGCGGTTGTGGGAGCAAACTTATAGTCACAAGCAGAGATAAAGGGTTACTACAAAGAATTAGTGCTAAGATATATGAAGTCAAGCAATTGAATGATGTTGAAGCTCTTCGGCTCTTTTGCTTGCATGCCTTTAAAGAAATAGTTCCTCGACGAGAATATTTAGGGCTTTCGAAAAGGTTGATTGCATATGCTCAGGGCCTTCCGTTGGCTCTCGAAGTTCTTGGCTCTAGTTTGTGCTACAAAGGCAAAACTGAATGGGAAGATGAATTGAAAATACTGAAAGGTAGCTGTCATGAAAAAATTGGAAACATTTTGAGAAAAAGTTACGACAAACTATATAAAAATGATAAGGAAGTGTTCCTTGATGTTGCTTGTTTTCACTTTGTGAAATATGAAGATCGTTTTGCGGATATTTTGGGAGTCGGATCACAAATTGGAGTTAGTAACTTATGTGAGAAATCGCTCCTATCGATTAGGAACAAGAAATTACATATCCATGACTTGATCGAACAATTGGCTAAAGACATTGCTTGTGAGGAACACAAGTTAAAGAAGCGGAGTAGATTGTGGAATCCTCAGGACATATATTATCTGTTGACCAAGGAAATGGTAAGAAACTTTTTTCTTAAGCAAGTAAACTTTACTTACAAACTAAATGTTTTTCTATACTATGATTGAATAAGGAAATGTTGATGTCTCTTTTGATTAGGGAAGTGAAGCCAATAGAGGTATGTCGCTGGACTTGTCGAAAACCAAAGACATATACCTGGGTCCTAAAGCATTTGACAGAATGTATAATCTCCAATACCTCGAGTTCTACGAGGCTTCCTACGCTAATGGCAACCGTAATTGGTTGTGGACTGATCTCGAAGACAGATATTTTGGGTTTTTCATGAAAATGGTAACATATATCAATCTTAACACTTTTTTCATTACGGTTGTTTTAATACTGATCGTTCGGGTGGTATCTTAGGGGACCGAAGCTATTGATCTCAAGTATTTCTTTCACAGTACTGACGTAAAAGTACATCTGCCTGAAGGCTTGGATTATCTCCCAGAAAAGCTAAGGTATCTACGTTGGGATAATTATCCTTTGAAATTATTTCCCTTCGTGGGAGTTAGTGGAACTACACTTGCGGAGTTAGTCGAACTACACTTGTGGGCTAGTCAGCTCGAACAACTTTGGGATGGAGTTCAGGTAGCTATTCAATTTTGTTTCATAAAATATTGAAAAGTTCCTATTTCAACTGAATTACCATATAGTAATTCAATTTTACATGTATCTTGTTGCAGAACTTTCCGAATTTGAAACAAATTAGTCTTCGTTACAGTAAGAGGTTAATCAAAATTGCAGACATGTCTAAAGCCCAGAAGCTTGAGGTTATAGATTTGGCGGGGTGTTTAAGTTTGCTCGAGATACACTGCTCTGTTAAGCATTTGAGACGCCTTAAACGACTAGATCTAAGTGGTTGTTCTAGCCTTTTCTTTCTGCCAAGCTTGGAGAATCTAGAATCTCTGGAGTATTTGATTCTGCGTAGAAGTGGCATCAAAGAACTACCACAAGACATTTGCTTTCTGAAAAAGCTTAAATGCTTAGATGTCTCTAACTGTAAAAATCTGCTCCAACTTCCGGAAAATTTGGGGAATATAGAATCTCTGGAGATGCTCTATGCAGATGGAAGTAGCATAGAAAAACTTCCTGAAAGCATTTGCAATTTGAAGAATCTTCAAGAGATCAATGTCAGTTATTGTGCGAATCTAAACGAGTTGCCACAAAACATGGGGAATTTAGAGTCTCTTAAGGAATTTGGAGTGAGAGGAAGTGGTATAACAGAACTACCTGACAGCACCTGCAACTTAAAAGCTGCTAATCAATGGCTAGATGTCAGTAAATGTCTGAATTTACGCAGATTGCCACATAACTTGGAAAATTTTGAATATCTGAAGGAGCTTGTTGCTTCCGGAAGTGGAATCAAAGAAGTGCCATCCTCCATCAATTTTCTAAGAGAATTGGAGCTTTTAGATTTCTCCAAATGTGAAGATTTGATATTATCTCCACTGACCGGAGACTTCCCTAATCTGGCGGAGATAAATCTAAGCGACTGCGGCTTTTTAGAATTTCCGGATGATATTTGCTCTGTGACATCGTTGGAGAGATTAAATTTAGGAGGTAATAATTTTGAAAGCGTACCTGAAAGCATCAAACAGCTTTCGAAGCTGGAAATACTTGATTTGCATTACTGCAGGAAACTAAAATGTTTACCTGAAAGCATCAAACAGCTTAGAAGGCTCAGAATGCTGGATATCAGTGGATGTACCTCTTTGGACCAGAACGTTCATAGCAACATAACTGAGCATATCTTTTGGGCCAATGTTGAGGTATGCTTTTCTTTCAATTCAACAAAGAATTTGTTCTTTTAATGTGTTGATTTCTTATCTTCCTGTTGCTCGATGATGCGGAATTTGCAAGTTCATCATATTAATTAGGAAAGAGTTTGTTCTTGTTTAGATTCTTCTGAAAATTAGTTGGATTTTCAGGGCCTAATACATCACCAGCCCGCTAAAGTTGTCCCTACTCTACCCTCGCCCCCCTGAACTTTCAAAAGTTCCTCTCGCCCCTCTGAACTTGTTTTGTTCACACCTCATGAGTCATGATCCCTTTAGTGGCAAGTGATTTGGAAATGCTTGAAAAATAATCAACTCACCTGCCATGTCAGCATAAAGGGGTCATGAGGTGCAACTTAGACAAGTTCAGGAGGGCGAGAGGAACTTTCGAAAGTTCAGGGGGGCGAGGGGCAATTAGAGACAACTTCAGGGGGTTCCCAATGTATTAGGCCGATATTCAGAAATTTAATCTGTTTCGTAATATTAACCTGTAAAATTACTTTTATGGAACAGAACAAGAGAGAAGAAATTGGATTATGTTTCCAGGGAAGTGAAGTACCAGAACACATGGCAGTTCAAAATAAGAGCGGATCTTCTTTGTCTTTTTCCTTCAAACTACGCGAGCAGCTGCATGTTCTTCACTTTTATGCTTGTGTAGTGGTAGATCCTCAAGTTTTCGATGAGAATGTCAATGTAGGTTGTGTCGGGTTCGATTGTCTTGGCTATTGCATAGACGAGTCTGGACGTAGGCATAGCATTGACCCAGGGGAAAGATTAATATCCACTTTTGGTGCGGTCATTCAATCAAAGCATGTCTTACTTAAAGATTTCAAATCTGAGAGTGATTACTTTGTCAAGGGTGGCAAGTATTCGGTGCACTTGCATTTCTTTGCTCAGTGCAAGTGGGAACCCAGTTTCGGTGCGATAATGAAGTGTGGTGTGCACCCAACATTTGAGCACGAGTTGATTGATTGGAAGTAAGAATGTCAACTTAAATGATCAACAATAGTTCAATTATTTCGTCGCCACCGAGAGGACGGTGGAATGCTGACACGGATTTTTTAATTGTTCATGATTCTCCAGGATCAGCTGGATTTGGTGGTATTTTTCGAGACAACAATGGATACTCTTTTGTTTCGAGTTTTACTTGGATTCTTCTTTTGCGTTTCTTGCAGAACTGAAGTGAGCGATTTTTTTGCATGGCGACTTTGAAGTGATTATATTTATGTTGTGTGCTTGTAGTAGATTGGTTCTGATTGGGTTGAATCCAAGTCTATTCTTGCTAACCATGATCCATGTAGTTTTGAGTTTTCTCAGTGGGATTCAATGTTTTTTTGTTTCAACACTGATTTGGATGTTCTTTTGTATCTGTTATACATCTATTATATATATATACCAAATCTGTTATACATCTACTACAAAATCTATCATATCAGAAAAATATCAGAAATATATCAGATATCTCTGAAAATCCTGAGAGTTCAGAGATACAAACCTAGTATGGCTGATTTCGGAATTAAGATGAAAATAATACCAATAGGACTTGGTTCATTTGGTACATTCACAAAGTTTACCAGTCGAATAAAATTCTGAAGAAGTTAAGTAGTCAGCCAAACAAAAAGCAGATATGGAACACGTGCACAACTCCATTCAAATAAGAACTAAAACGGTAAAGAATTGCATAAAACATGTATTAAATGAGTAAAGTATACTATACACCATAGAAACCAAATGGGCTATACAACAGGAATAAAACAGATCGTTTTTCTATGCATTAAAATAATGAATAAATTCAGAGATACAACTTTTGTACATTTCGATTCTCGACGATCCTCAACTATACAAGCTCGATCTGAACTGCAAAACAGAGGCACTCTTCTTTGTGCAATAATGATCTGAACTGCAAAACTCTTCTTTGTCGGAACAGCATTTGTGCAAATCCTTCTGACTTCATTATTGGAAAAATAATACTTGTAGCAGCCTACAATCAATTATTCAAACATTTCTTATAACAATTGCACCTATTCATACCATAAAGAAACTTCAAACTTTAGAAATCAACAACGAAAAAGTTACGAAATTCTTTTTAGGCAATAGAATTGGTAACGTAAAGATGCATACCAGGATCAATCTAGCTCCAGCACAAATGCTTTTTGGAGAAGGAAACAGAAGTATTAATCGGCCAACTCCATAGATCGCAACAGTGAAGAAATGCATGACTAGATTCAAAGGACACGGACTGAGTCCTGAAAGCAGAGAAATTGGTCCTGAAGAAAATACACCGCCGAGGCTTAAATAGTCGAAACACGCTTCTCGCATATCATTTCTTGCATCATCAGTTGATGCTGAAAACACCTTGTACAGTGCACCAGCTAGTCTATTTATCGTCGATGCCATTGGCTGTGCAATACAAAGACATTAAGGCGCGGGTTGGGCGACACAGAATGTAAGTTTCAGTATGCAAATGTTACTCACCTTTCGAAGAGTATAAAAGATTCGAGGTGCTTGCATAGAGAGGATGCATTGTTTATATTACATAAAGGCCGAAGAAGGTCTCGTAATAAGACTATATCAGAAAGTGCAACGGTCATTCCTCCTCCTGTTAAGGGATGACTCATGTTGAATGCGTCCACTAACAACAACGCACTGGTGTTGGACGAGGACAAGCTGGCATGCTTCGGTTTGGCATTGTTCTTATGTTTCCTTTCTCTATTACAGAGATAAAAGCATCATACACCTCAGAGGGAACCTGAACAATTAAAAAAACCGATCTTATCAGTATGTTATTACATGAATTATGCTTGAGCGAAAAAGAAGATAATACCAAATAAAAAATACCTGCTGAGCTACATCGCTTTTCAAATATTCAGCAAAAATACCATTGGAAATGGACGGTACTTTTTGTCCGGGAATATCAACCAGACAACGCACCTCTGTTCTACTAATAGCATGAAACAAGATGTGCGATGGATTCGCCAGAACAACATGCCTGTGATTGGCATAAGGTCACAATTCTCAAGCACCAATGCAACAAAACAAGAGGGGATATCAACCTGTAGCGTTGGTCATAAGGAATTTAGTAAAAGACAAATTGTGGATTGAACCATCATACAACTAGGCTGACATAATGGATCCTTACCTTTGGATTGCAGAGAGAAAGCCGCAAGTTTGAGAAACAGCCATCACATACAATGGTAAGAGGAGCATATGCTGTCAAATCAAGACCATTTCGAGTTCTGTAATTTACACCTTTAACGATTCCTTTCTTCTCACTAGTGATGTTACAGTCCCTTGTTCCAAGCTTACACTACATAGGAGATGAAGATATAACATGAATAGCCATTTAATTGAAAAAATAGCATAATAGTTAATATCAAAAGATTCAAGTGTTAGCCATTGCAAAGGTAATTACTTGGGAAGAGATGCAGCCTTTTCGCGTAGCCTTTGAATAAAACGGCCATTGTGAAAGCTTCTCCCAGCTACATTAGACTGAAAGCCTTCCAGATGATATGACAATTTCGTACTTTTTCCGTTATTGATGATCGCATATCCATAGACATGTTGGGCATCAATCTCTTCCACACAGCAAACATAATAAATTCTCATGTCAGAAGGTAGAATTAACATTTGGAGGAGATTAGAACTTGAAACTGTATGGATTGTGTTGTACAATCAAAGGAGATGAACAATCACAGTTGTTAAGGATCGGTACCTTCAAGGCCGAGCTCAATGAGTTTGAGATATCCACCAGGCTGTAGGAGTTCACCAGCAATTCTATCAGGCTTATTCAAATCTCTTTCTATGACTTGCACTCGGCGCCCATCCTGAAATAAGCAACCCAAAACGTTCAATAACCATGCTAAAAGAAACACAAGAATCAAACTTAATACACTTATAACACAAACTTGCCTTGCCAAGGGCATAAGCAAGAGCAGAACCAGCAACACCAGATCCAACTATGACTATATCAGGACTCGAACCTATCTCAGACCGACCCACTTCTTTAGTAGAGCCCTTGAACACACTTTCATCTTTTGATCTCTTTGTAGACACTGCTATAATTCTTTCTCCTCAAACTGAACAAGAAAATCAATGCACAAACTAAAGCTATAATTCCTTCTATTACAAGCATATAATCCATCTTCACAGATCAATTTACTGTGTCACTATAGTCAATTTAAAATAATATGAATAAATTCACCTGATGTAAAACACTAAAATGACATAGATAAGATTGTATACTGACATAAATTTTTTTACTGATTTTAGAAAACGATGGTATATAACCATTGACATGTAAAATATGGAAAAAAGATCATGAATAATGACATTCGAAACAGTTAATAAAGCTTCCCAAATTTTTTTGGGGGGTTCGGGTTGTTATTGGAATCTAAGGGCACTTCTATGGTTTATTAAATACGTCGAGGTTAAATTAGTCCTTATTAAGAATCCAATGGCGGCAGGGGGTGGCCTGGTGTGGAACCGGCCACACCCAAGCCGCCGGAATATTCCTAACATCCCAGGTGGTGCTACACCCATCTATGGTGCTGGTAAATGGTTTTTGACAGTTAAAATGAAGCGCAGGCAGGAAGAAAAGGAAAAGAAGAATATAGTTTTAATTGTTTAAAGTTCATGGGCCCCACTTCTTTATTAATTCTAAACCGCTCACTTCCTTTCTTTATTATATTTTTAATTCTTATTTTTTACTTTATTATTACTTTTATGTTGATCTATTATACCAGCTTTTATATGAACTAGCTTATACATATAGACCTATTACTGTTATTGCATATTTAATTTAGTTAATTAAATAATGGGTAATGTTATACTAACACCTAAGAATTGACACTATATGACATCCAGACTATCTCCACCTAGGTTTCAGTTCCGTTCAGTTCACTTCAATGCAGTTCAATTCAGTTCAGTTCAATTCAGTTAAGCTTTCAGGATTTGAAAAGATCAGAGCCTAAGGTTCATGATTCTTGTCACATTTACATGATATCTATTCCTTTCGGACAACTATGAAGTAGAAATTTTTGATGTATTGTTTGTTTTACTATTCATGTAATAGTTTTACACATATTTCTATCATTTGAATTTGAAAAGGACGAGTCTCGAGTATTTTGAGATTAACTTAAGTGGAAAGCACCTATACAGTCGCTTATGTATTGAGTTCGATTTCTAGTTCAAACAATGCACTTTCAATTTGAGTTTGCTCAAGTGTTCGATTACAAGTATTAAACATCAACTTGAAATGGTGTTAAGCACAACGGACTATATTGTAGGTGATTTATTGAAGAGTTTAATAAATCTAATTAATTAGTTTAATTACCATAACTTAAAGTTTCAACCCTAAATTTGCAAATAAGAGTTAATAGCAAATTACCATAACTTCTAAAATCATTAAGCATGGCAAAAAAGAGTTAATGAAAGGAAAAAAAAATTCTAAAACAAACTAGGATCCATATAATAGCCAAATGAACAACAAAACATATTAAATATTCAAGTAAACAAATATATGTCAATCTCTTGTTCGAAAGATAAAACGTTACTTACAAAATTCAATGCAATAAGAGATAATAATATACTACTTCAATATATACAAGCTCAAATTCTTCGCTTAGTCTAGGAGTGAAAATGTATTGCATTTGAAGACTAAAAACTCATAGATATTGGTTGAACCTCTAATGGGTCTTGGTTCATATACAGGTCTTTCTGGGCTAATCATTCCTGCTTCAATAGTTATGAGCTCATTTTCATCATTTGTGGGCCTTTCTGAGCCAACACCTACTTCAATAGAATTGGACTCATTTTCTTCTCTAATAGGCCTTTCTGGGCCAACACTACCGACATCAAGCTCATTTTCATCATTAACGAGCCTTACTTGGCCAATATTTCTAAGGCGATTGAGAAATGCTCGGATTAAACCAACGGCACAACTTCATATCAATAGTAAGATCATTACTAAACCAATTGGTTCTAGTTTAGTAGTCAAAGTAAACAGGTGTTTGGTAGTCTCTGCATGGTAAAAATAAAAAAGAAAACTGTCAATATTTACAAGTATATATGATGGGCAGCAATTAACTTGTTGTTACCATGGTTTTCAGACCCAGACCGGTCATTGAACCGATAAAGGCAGTGGTTCATAAATTTAAGATTCAATCGAATTAAATCAATGGTCGAACCGGATTTTCTTAAAACATGTAAAAATACTAAATATTTTATAAAATTAAAAAATAAACATATAATATAAGTTATATTCATATAAAAATTAATAAAATTAAATAAAATATTTTATAATTTATAGTTATATTTAAAATAAAATATTATTAAAACAACTTAAAAATTAACAATATATAATATAAAGGTATATTAAGAGAAAATGTTACCACTTGTATGTAATAGCTCAATTGATAGAGTATGTATTGAAACATTTGTTGGAGGGCTTGTGTTCAATTCTCACCGCCAACAATTTTTAAAAAAAACATGATTTAAGAGAATCAAAAATCGGTCGCTGATTGAACTCGCTGATTCCCGATCAAACCGACCGGTTCAACCGGTGGTTGACCGATTCTTGACTATGTCAAGAATCTAGTCAAATCGGACCGGACCAGGCACCGATTCTAGTCGAACCCGGTCTGACCGGTCGGTCCGGTCCGGTTTTATAAACCATGGTTGTTACTATGACCAACAAAAGCGAAAGAGAGAAATTTACCTCGAGATAGATCAGAGGCTCCTGTTTCTTTTTGGGTCTGCAAAATTAAAAAAAAAAAATCAATAACTTGAAATTGGAATAAACATTGAAAATAAAATATAAAAATCATCTAATTATGATTAATTAGCTCTAAAAATATGAAACTAGCCTATGGCCAAAGTAGCTTGTAAATTAGTATCTACACATTCACAAAACGGGCCAACTCAAAAAAAAAAAAAAAGACAAAGCGACAAAACCCAAGTTGGCTTTCTTCTTCCTCAGAATTAGAGTGGTCAAATTGCTTCCATAAACCTGCAGGCACCGAGTCAGTGAGTTGCAGGTAGCGAATCAGTGAGTTGAAGCCATATACCTGAGTCATGCTATAGATTTGTCTCAATAAAAAAACAAAATAAAAAAAATGACCTTGACAAAACAATAATGGAAGTGCATGCATTGTAATAAAGGAAGCCGAAAAAGAAGGGTATGTTGGTTAACAAAACGAAGCACAATTTGTTAGCTTTGAGCATTAAAACCCAATTAGAGTTAAGCTTGACTTGGACTCATATATGCGAAATGCTACTCCCAAAATAGCAATCATGGGAATCCCAAAATAGCCGAAATTTAGATACAATTGATATCAATTGATTTTGTAGTGAAGGGAGCATTGAATCGTTGTAGTAATGAACAAATGAAGACTGAAAATCAAGACATTGAAGTAAACCAAATCAATCAGAATATGCAAAAAGAAAATCTTAATCAGTAAGTTCACGAGGTGCAGGTAGCGAGTCAGTGAGTTGCAATAAAATAAAACAGAGACCTTGAACAAAACAATCATGGAAGTATATTGTAATATAGGAGCAGAAAGTGAAGGGTATGTGGTTAACAAAACGAAGCACAATTTGAAATGTTTTTGAGATTTAAAACCCAATTGGGCGATCATGGGAATCCCAAAAATGTTGCAGTCATTTGTTTTTTTCTTTGACTGGTTCAGATACGATTTTCTGTAAGATTTTGTAGTGGAGGGACCATTGAATTGTTGTAATAATGAAAAAAATGAAGAGGAAAACAAAGACTGAAGATTAAGACACTAAAGGATATACCATCCAATGGTTGATAACAGAGTTGGGAGTAAATCTGCCATGGGCTGCCCTTGCTATTGAACATATTACAAAGAGTGCAATCCGTGGATGGCTCACCATGACTCAAAAGCTAATGACTTGAAATGAAATAGCTGTAGTGCCTAGGGACTTGTATATATAGAGGAAACCGTAACTCCTCCGTTAATGGTGATTTCTAATATAGGAGTTGAGATGTTTTATTTGCTACTTGTATCACAAGAAAACAAAAAGCAAAAGTATCTGATTCTCCTAATAATCCCACCATAATTATTTTGCTAACCGTTAATTATTTTAATACGTCCGAATAGATTTTTAGGCATGTTTTATGATTACTTTGTTTAATTATTACTGTCTTTTTCACCATTAGATTAAAATAACTACCACTCATTCAATGGTGAGAAAGTGCAAAGTAATGAGTACTTTATAAAAAATAAAATAATTATAGAATACACCAAATTTTTATGTTTCTTTTATTTTTATCTTCAAAACTAGCTCTTACAGTTCTAATAAAAAAAAAACATCCTTTCCCTTGCTCTAACGAGAATGGCATTTTTGCACAAGACTAGCCTTTCATTCCCGTCACATTGTTGACTATAAAAGGAATCTATGACTCTTGCCTGTGTACAGTTAGATTGCTCATATTCCCATAATACTTTCTAATTCATTCAATTCTTATTTTTAATCATGTCCATTTTAATGTCCAATAATAATGTCATTATGGTCAATTTAAAATAAAAAAAAAAATTTCGCATGATGTAAAATAAAAATGACATAAGTAAGAATGTAATAACATGTATATATGTATAATTACATTAAATTTTTTACTGTTTTTAGACAACGATAGCATATAACCATGACATGTAAAATTTGAGGCATATACAAAAACTGTTATTAGGAGGCCTTGACTTAGAGACATAACCAATTATAAAATTGGTGAAGTGGGGCAAGCAATCCTTTCTTTTTTACTTCATATTTTGCTTTGACAAAAAGGAGGCCTTGACTAAGAGACATAACCAACATGTTTTTTTCTGTTTTGCCTTTTTCATTCTTCCAGAAAATCGATGTAACATTTTTGGCACAGCTTGCCAAGGGTCATAATGTATAAAAGGAGACGAAAGGTAAAAATTAATCGATTGTTATAAAGTGTTAATTTTTAGGTGTTAGTATATTATCATGCATATTAAATTCAGTAAGTTAAATTAGGATGAAATAATTGATCAGATAAAATAGTAAAAAGATAAGATAAGGTGTATTTATGGTAAACTGTGTGATGTAAATTTAATAAAGTGACATAAACATTAGCAGCTATTCATTTCAGTAACAGGATTGGTTAGTAAAATCAAATACTACTGATATACAATGATACTTATGTACGGAAATTATAATGAACAAGTTGACTCTTTCTAGTGACGATTGCAATTAAAATAATGTTTTTGGTGAATGTGTGTCGATAGCTATTTATATTTCTTGAATTTTTAGGTCAATTTGTAATAATTTCTGGTACTATTTTTTTTAAAAGCTTCATTTTTAAGTTTTTTTTAAATTATTGTTATAAAAAGTTTTAAAAATTAATAGCAGACAGTTCTTAATTAATTAGTATTAAGAGTTAAAATCTTTTATCCAATATTAAAATATGTTATTTTATTAAAAATTTATAAGTAAAACTTTTCGTAATATCAGCTCTAACAGCAATACGAAACACGACTTTAAAGAATATTACATGTATGGGCATAAGCAATATTCGGAATTGTTGGATCTTTTATTAAATGGATTCAATCTTCTCATTTGGAGTACATAACTTCTACTCAGACTTGACAGTTAACACGATAACTTGATGTAACTTAATAAATTTTAATTTTTCTATTCTTTATCTTTAACTTGATAAAACTACACCACTTAATATCCCTTGAGTGATAAATGATATGACAGCATTAGAAAAGTCATACACTTGGTTGTTTTTTTCATAATAAAAAATTAAAATTTGTTTTTAATTTTCTATTATGGTTTCATTTTCAAATTTTCTTACCTTATGCTCACTTTCTTTATTTTCTCCCGCCAAACTTTAGATGAAGCTCTCAACGTTGACAACCCAAAACACAATGGCTACTCCGCTTCGTCACCCTCTTGCTGATTTCAGCCTCCTCGTCGATCTAAGAAAGGAGAAATTATATAATTGATCGGGTCCTTTAATCCCTCCTCCCTATATAAATGCTAAGTATCCCATAAATGAATATCAAATGAATGATTTTGTCGATCTTTTGAAATCTTTTAAATTTGATTTTGGTTTGAAAACCTTTTAGAGAAGTTGAAGAACAACTCAGAATTAGTTTATGAGAGAAACATGTTTTTAGAATTTCTTTTCTCCTGTTTTTATATTTTTGTTATTTGCTAACTTTTTGACCTAAATTATTATATCATTTTTGCTCTTTTATGTATAAGTCCCTAATTTGTTAGAATTCATTAGAACCGATTCTCTTAAGTCAAAAAGTTAAAATTTTTTTTGTAAAATATAGAGATATTTATTTTTTTTTAGCAATATGGGCATTTATCAAATTGTTAATTATGGGGTTTCAACTACAACCCCACCGTTGGTTTTTTAATCAATTAGAAATAATATTACAATTTGCAAAACTTTCGGGAATTCTAAAATTATTTTAGCTAATCTCAATGCAGATTGCTACAAATTATGGACATACACAATAAACAAAACCACAACTAACATATGATCTAAAAAAATTTTATTATTATATAATGTAAATCTTGAATTAATGGCAAAACCATAATGAATTTCTAATGAGAACCTTAACATATTTGAATTAAATTTGATAATTAAAAAATAAAATATTTCATAAACAAAAAATATAAGAGGGAAAAGAATAACAAAAATATATAAATACCAATTATGTGTAACTCAATTAGTATACCTCTAAAAAATTAAATTAAAAGTGAGAGATTCTAAATTTAATACACTTAGACCCGTTATTTTCAACTCATAAATAGCAGTATTGAATTGAATTGAACTGATCTGAACTGAACTTATTTCTGTATAAATTTATATGTATGCAGTACTGAACTGAACTGAACTAAACTGAACTGAATATAAGTTGTTCAATTGAGATTAGCTTAAGTGGAAAACGCTTTTAATTTTATTTCAACTTTGCTTAAGTGTTTGGATACAAATATCTAACAACAGCTCGAGATAAAGCTAAACGCTTTAAATGTGGTATACTGTAAATAGTTTTGCTTTGAAGAAGAAAATGCTAGACGAGAGAAGTTTCTCGAAAACGAATCGTAATATGCAACGGATACTACCCGTAGTTTTTTTGTTCAGATTGATCTGTGTTTCACTAGTAGTAGAAAGACAAGTGGAAGACTTTAATCAGGCCGGTCCTGACAATATAAAGGGCCTAGGTTAAATAATATTGGAAGTAGTAAAATAAGGCCCTCAATAAAAAAAATTATAATAAATACTTACTTTTTGAAAAAAAAGTAATAGAATTAACTAATACTCCACCAATTGATCTAACATTTATTAATGTTTCCTTTTATCTTTTTATTACTAACTATTAAAACTTTAAACGAAAATATATTTTTAAACTCCTTCCGATTATGAGTCCTAGGCAGTGACACCTGCCGGCCACCCCTAAAGGCTGGCCTGACTTTGATAAATCTAAAGAGTTGGTTAATCAATCATGACTTAATGTTTTAATCATGAATTTTCAAATATTAGATTGGAGAAGGCAAAAAGAGTTAATAAAGGGAAAAATGTATTTCTCAAACAAACCATTCCACATAATTAGCATACATGTCTTAATTTAAAAGTCATCAATTTAAAATGCATGATTTAAGGCAACTCAAACAATACAAAATAAAATGCATGATTTAACTCAGTAATTGGTTGGATCTCCTATTGGTCTTGTTCGTAAATTGGCATTTATGGACAAACCATTCCACCAGTGTTTTAAAACTCCCCGCCTAGGCGTTATTTTGGGGCTCGCCGTCCGACTTTTAATTCCTCGGGCGCTATCAGGCGCTAGACCGACATATTGCCGCCTAGGCACCGTCTAGTCCGATATTTTCTCCAATTTTTAAGATATTGATACCTATAATAATTATAGTTCAATTTTTTCAATTCAAAAAAGGTAGCACGGTTGGTAAAACTAATGTACAACAAAATATTCTCAACATACAATTTTCATTTTGAATATCAAATCGAGAAATAATACGTTATAAACCACAAAAAAATTAGTGAGAATATTTGTTTTTAAGGAATTGATTTTAATGTTGATGTATTTTTATGTAAAAATTAACTAAAACTTATGTTTTCATATGCTAAACTATATTTTTTTGTAAAATATATTTATATTATAATTTATTTTTTAGTTAAATTTATACTTTTATCTATTAATAATTATAAAAAATTAAAAATTTATAAATCTGCCTAGGCCCTGCCCAGCACCGCCTAGGCGTTTGAAGCCCCAACCGCCCGACTAGCGCCTAGCGCTTTTTGCATTGCACCATGTTCTGTTAGCTCGTTTGTGGGTGTTTCTGGGTCAACACTGTCTTCAATATACGTGGGGTCAATTTCTTCATCAGCGAGCCCGTATGGACTAACACCGCATACTCCAAAATTTATGAGCTCTAGAGACAACATTTCCTTCAATAGATGTGGGTTCATTTTCTTTGCCAAGGGAATTGCGAATGAGTCGGATTAAAGCCGTGGCATACCTTGCTATCAACAATGCTAGCGCCGCTACGGAAGCAACTACTTCAAGAGTATGTTGTAGTTTGGCACTCAAAGTAAAATGTGGTCCGGTAGAACGTCCATTTTGATTCCCTGCGTGTTAAAAGTAAACATTTGTCAATACTATTAAGCGGTATACGGTGGGCAGCCAAAACTGGGGAGGTGACTCACATCACAACCCAAATTATAGGGCCACTAAGGTAGGGTTGAAAGTGGTTTATCGGGGCGGGAAACGCATTCCCCATCCTCATGCTCATTAAGGTTTCGGGTAAAAAATTTTCCCATCTCCATCCCCATTAAGGATCTGGGGAAAAATTTTTCCCCGTTTTCAAATCGGGGATTCCCCATTCCCCATCGGGGAATCCCCAATTCTTCGTTAACAAAATAATACGCAAATTTTTTTTGCCAAAATAACATAAACTAAAATTATTTCATATTGATACGTTGAAAAAATTAATACAAGTTATATAATTAGTGAAAATAATTAAATAAAACTAAAAATAATACAATATAATTAATATCAATTCAATAGTAAAATCAGATAGATAATTAATGAAATAGTATTGAACATTAGTGTTCAAGTATATTGTCACTTTTTAATATTAATATATAGAAATTAATAATTGTAAATATTATATTATTATATTTTACAATCTACTTTTAAGCTTAATCAAGAACTTTTGTAAGATTATTGATCGTACTTATAAAAAATAAAAAATTAGTTTTTCTTATCGGGTTCGGGGATTTATCGGGTTTGGAGACATAGTCCCCATCCCCATCCCCATTAAGAATTCGAGAATTAAAAAATCCTCATCCCCACCCGTGGGAATTCTTATTGAAAATTCCCCATCCCCATCGAATTCGGAAAATCCCCCCCACTTTCAACCCTATCAATGCCTACAATTACGAACATAGAAACATAGAAAATTAAAGATAAAACATGCAATAATTAATTACCATAAGCTGGAGGTGATCCATATGCTGCGTCTTTTTGACTCTGCATTAAAAGAAATGCATTAACTACCTATTTGAATCAAAAGAAAGAATCATAATTCTAAAAACATATACTAGTAATTATGCTTAGTTGCAATAATATTTACTTTCCTTTCCTAGCTATAAGAAAAAAATACTTGTGTAAATCCTTAAACATGTAGAGTGCATAGATATAAAAATACCAGAGAGAGAGAGAGAGCAATTCCTTGAGCTGCAATGGCCATCGAAGCCATTACAATCCATAGAGTCTGTGCTTTGCCCACCATTTTCATCTCACAGAATATGAAGGAAAATAAGCAGATTTTGCAGAGGGAACAGTTGAGAATGGCCACACTGTTACAGAGTGGCTGGTATATATAACATATGCACAACATGTTTTCTTTCCTCTTTAAGGAGTTCCATCTTTTTCATTCTGGTCTCCCTTTTCCCATCAGCCAACAAAATCATAAGTGGAAAAAACGACCAAACGGATATTTGAAATGGCTCTTTTTGTATCCTCCACTAACTCTTTCTCTCTAACCAGTGCCGGCCAGAGCTACCGTCCAAGGCCCATACTCGGAAGGGAACCAATTTTTTTAGTTTTTTCAATTTCTATGTTTTTAAAAGATAAAGATAATTTATTTTTATTATTTTTCAATAACAAATTCTAATTAATTTTCCATAAACCATGATATAATAGTATAAATTACAACTTTAAGTGGTTTTACTCATTTAGGTTTTTAGTTCCCTTTTTCTCTCGAAGCAATTAGATATAATTAATTTTCATTATTGTTATTCAATTATGTATTTTATTTTATAATTATTCCAAGAGTATTGATAATAGCGGTAAAATGACTAGTCGAAGCTCAAAGGCAAAAAGTTTGCTCCTAAGAAAAAAAGTCTTGATCATGTCCATGTCGGAATTATCTAAACAATTATCCCCCAATTTACTATAAAAAAAATTATAATTGGACCATTTTTTTATTAAGAGGGCCCAATGTATTTGTTTTACGTACTATTTTACCTAAGGCCTAGAAAATATCAGGACCGGGCATATCTCTAATTAAAGATACTATAGATTAAGAACAAACAAAAAAGATCATGTTGTCTAAGAAATTGATGCAGTTTTAACAAAGTGGGTAACTAAAATATTCATCGGGCTATTGAAGCTAAGTTAAAGTATTTATGCATTAGACATTTGTTTTGTTTTATAGTTTTCAAAAACATTTTTTACCTTGCAAGAATTACTTAGGATGTCATTGCTAAGAAATACTCCCTCCGGTCTTTTTTTATTTTTCTTCTAACACATTTCACACTTTTTAAGAAATCAACAGAAAAATATTATTTTATCCTCTAATTAATATTTAATTTCCGCTTCATTATAATTAATGATAATGTGATAAATTAGTGTACAATTAAAAAAATAATCTAAAAAATGTCTATATATTTAAGAATTATAAAAAAAAATATTTAAAAAAATGGTTAAAATACCTATTTTAAAAAATGAAGGGGGTGCTTATAATCGGGTGAAAATATATATTTAATAATTTTATAAGCTACCCCCACTCACCACCTCTTACAGGAAATTGTACAAAGTACAATGAATTATAACAAAATAATTATCTCGATAAAACGTGAGAATAAATCAAGCTTTCTTTTTAAGGAAATTGAAATGATCTTTGTGTTTTAAAGTTTGAAACTCATGGTGCCCGTTATTTATTTGTTTTTTTATCTGTTTTAAAAACTCCGTCTAATCTCATTTAGGTCCCGTTTAGACTCTAATTTAGAGTTTATCGTTCGATTTTTCGTTTTCATAGCGTTGTTAGGCCCTTAATTAATTTATTGCCCCCTAGTCACCGCCTAATCCGATTTTTTTCGCCTAGACGACGCCTAAATTCATTTTTTTAAGATATCGATACCTATAATAATTATAGTTCGATATTTTTAACCTACTAAAAATAGCTTAATTAGTAAAATGAAAGTATATAAATGTGTTCTCACAATAAAAGTCTCATTTTTAATTTTAAAACATGTTCTAAATTATGTTTTTTAATATTTTATAATTTATTTTTTAATTAAAATTATATTTTTATATATAAATAATAAAAAATTTAAAAAATAGAAATCCACCTAAACTATCACTAAACCCCATTTAAATCCTTTAAACTATTCATCTTACTAGCTTTTTAAAATATTAGTTTTTATAATTATAAAAAGTGTATTTTTAAGGATTGGAATTCGAGGAGCTGAAATTATGACTTTGGGGTCCAATGTTGAAATTTAGAGATTTATTTTTGTCTTTTTACTTCTCAATAAAATGTACTATCATTAATAGAATTAACATATACAATCTTGGTGATCCAGTCCAATTTACCAAATATTTGAGTGAGAAAATTTAGCCCAAATTTTTACATAATATTTGTCACAATTTAAATACACAAATACATTAGTATAGCATAAACTATAAATCTTTCATTTAGTATTTAATTTAATACACTAAATTAAGTCAATTTGGGGCTGGCAGGTGTAGAATAGTGGAGGCAGAAAAAGAAAAGCAAAACCAAATAATTGACGTTTTACACCAAATTTCCCATCCCCTTTTACTTGACGCGCTCACATTTCTTCTTCCCTCGTTCACGCTCCTGTTATTTTTAATTTATAATTAACAGTGTTAAATTAAATTAAATTTATTAATATTTATTTCAGCATAAATTTATATGTATGTAGTACTGATAAGTACTGAACAGTACTGAACTGAATATAAGTTAAAAAGAATAAAGCCTAAATCAATCAATTTCCTAGATCTTTTAATAATCGAAGTTTAAGGATGTCTAGTGAGTGGATCACTCGCTTCAACCAACACGTAAACTCCTGCAATCGTGAAATTAAGATAAACGAGAACACCAGACATGAGACGTGAAATTAAGATAAACGAGAACCTTCTATATCAACAACCCTATATCAAAGCCACGTTAAAAAAGTCATCCTAATCATCTCCCTTATGAACCGTCAAGTCGGAACACCAGACATGTTTTTGACTTTAGGCTCTAAATAAGGGATATAATGGATTAGAAATTATTCCTTTTTTTTTATAAATAACTAGAAATTATTCCTCTTTCCATATATAATTCATTCTAGTACACAGAGAGTGATAATGAATAAATTCTCAGATATAACTTTAGTAAATCACGATTCGCGAAGGCTAAATTCTCAGATATAACTTTAGTACATCACGATTCCCGAAGGCTGCTTGTATAATTAGTTATTCTTTTTTAGTAGTATTATTCCTTAGCAGCTTTATTTTTCTGCATTTTAATTATGGTATTATTTTATAAATGCGGTTTGATTTAAGTGATAAACGATTTGATACACTTAAGTATAGTCTTTAATTCGAGTTTTAATGAATATAAAAATTTTTATCGAGAGACTCACCCTTCACAGTCAGATGCGCGACCCGAATCGGATCTAGATGTAGTCGGAGCAAAACTCCGGTGAATCAGATGGGCAATAAAAAAATTTATGATATTATTCTAGAAGTTTCCTTCTTAGGCCCTGTTCCTTTTAACTTATAAGTAGCAGTACTGAACTGAGCTGAAATTATTTCAATATAAATTTATATGTATACAATATTAATAAATATTAAATTGAACTGAACTAAATATAAGTTGAAAATAAGAGTACATGAGAGCTGAATCAGCTAGGAGTTAAGTTATGGTATTTTGCTTTTATTAGCTCCAATGTCCTTTGTTTTTGTCTTGTTTGTCTATATATGGGGAGCATGTGTCAATGAATTAATATAAAAAAATTATTACATATTGCTGTCTACAATTAGTCTCTTCAATATTCCGTTTTCTTTTTTTATTTCTTATCTGGCTTGTTATACATATTTTGACACGTAAGACATTAAAAACATACTATTCCAATGATAAGATATTTGAGTATTTTTTATTTATTTATTTTTGACTGATACCCATTTTAGATTTGAAACTTTTTATAATTAACTTTTTAATTTACTTATTATATATAAAATAAATTATAAGAAATAAAAATAATTAAAAATAAGAAACAAAGAAGTCCATCAGCAAAAAGAAATCAATAGGAAATAAAATACTCCTTTCATCTTTTATTACTTGTCTTCTAACACATTTCACACTTTTTAAGAAATTAATTAATTAAAGTAGAAAAATACTATTTTACCCTCTAATTAATGTTTAGTTTTCCATTCCATTACAATTAATAATAATGAGACAAATGAGGGTATAATTAGAAAAATAATCTAAAAGATGCCTAAATATTTGAGAATGATAAGTAAAAAAATATTTAAAAAGTGGCTAAAATTCCTATTCTAAAAGATGGAGGGAGTACAAGATAAAATAAAGATGGAGTATATGGTATTGAAGATTAGATTGGAATTAAAGCGTACCGAAGTTCAAAGCATAGGGATCACATCTAGGGGATTTTAGACCCTGTTCTTTTAAATTTATAAGTAGCAGTATTAAATTGAACTGAATTGAATTTATTTTAGTATAAATTTATATGTATGTAGTACTGAACTAAACTGAACTGGACTGAATATAAGTTGAAAAGAACAAAGCCTTATACTATGCTCCGGGAGCATGATCTCCACTCCTCTGCATGAGTGACAAGTGTCCCAAAAACTAGTTTATGTTATTACATTTTATTATTTTATTCATTTTTTGAGACATTTATCACTCATATAGGAAAGTAGGAAGCATACTCTAAAAGTATAGTATAAAATCCCCACATCTAGACATGTTAAAGTGGTACATGACTTTCTTAGAAAAAAATATATTAATATCATTTTATATTAAATCAAGACCACATGATAAATTACATTTAGCTCTCTTCTTTTGGACTATAATTTAATATAGTTTAATTCAGTTCAATATAATTCAGTTCAGTTCAATGCAGTTCAGCTATGCGTTGTTATAAATTTACACTGAAATAAGTTCAGTTTAGTTTAGTTCAACTTATTTTAGTTCAGTTCAATTCAACCAATTTCAATTTAGTTCAGATTTTAGAAGTTAAAAAGAAGAGAGCCGTAGCCTTAATATATAATTGTGCAGCTGGTATATTTTAATAAATTTTTAAATGTCATAGAAAAACAAAATTATAATGTTTTTTATAAAGAAATTTTGAAATTATACATAGAATTGCTAACGAGTTAAGCGATTCGCGAGAAGTTTGAGATCGGCTCAGTTAAAGTTCGACCAAAGCTCGGCTTGATAGAATTAGACCCGAGATATAAACGAGTCAAGCCGAGTTTCTTAAAGCTCGGCTTAAAATCTCGTGAGCATGCTCTTATAATATTAATTACTATATATTCTTTTATTAAATTTTTATATATGCATTGCAATATACTACGACTATTATTCGATTTTAATATTTATAATACATGTCATTGCCTTTGAGTAATGATTTCATGTGATTATTATTTAATTAAAATAAAAGCTGCAAAATCAATTTTTAAAAAGCTCTTTAATAATAAGATAATATGGTCATGTTATATTTCTATTCATATCCGTCCAACTTCCATAAAAAGAACTTTTACGTAATAAGTAATTTAATATAAAAAGTTCATTTCTATGTAAGGCTCTCGTTTAGACTTGTAAACTCGTGAGTTCGAGCTGAATTTGTAAAAAGCTCGAGACGAGCTAAAAAAATTTCAAGCTTGGCGAGAAATGAGTCAATCAGAGCTTGGTCATTTCCTTTTCAAGCTAGCTAAGCCGAACTTAAGTAGATTCAATCTCGGTTCGGCTCATTTACATATCTAATTATATTCAGAATCTATATTTATTTGTATAAAATTATTAATTACAAAATCTACATTTCAATACTTATTAGATGATATCACTGGGTTGGGCTTCAATCCAAAACCAGATTTTATTGATTTAGAGTATTTGGGCCCGGCCAAGCCAGCTCGTTTAACAGCTGAATCTAGTCTAACTTCTTTTTGTAGCTCATGATTAAACCGTTTTAGCGACAAATGGAATAACCTGTGTATTTTTAAAATTTATTTCATTGGGCTTATAAAAATAATAAAGAAAAACCACATCTCCACTTCAAATATCGACTCGAACCTGTAACCTCTAGAATCACAACTTCAAGCTCAACCACTACGCTAGACCTTTCCACATAACCCGTGTATTAAAACCATTTCTTTTAACTAATTTATTTAGAGGTAATCTAAAAGAAACAAAAAGGATTGACAAAAGCTATTCTTTGAATCATATTCTCAAATGAGTTAAAAAAAAAAGTTAGGAAAAAATATGCAGGGAAAGGAGAACGTGTGGTAAATACAAAGTGACTATTAAAATGCATTTGTTATTGCTTTCTACACCGTAACATTTTGTTATTATTCTCATATTGAATTAAATTGAATAGTTTAATTTTGTGCCATAGAGTGTGGAATTTTAAGAAGTTGAAGAGCCACACACAATTAGGTTGGATATCCTTTTATAAGAGTATATATGCTCTTCATTGTCCCCGATATACAAGTTCATATACAGTTTTAACTAGGGCCTCAAAATTCTCAGGACCGACCCTGCTTAAGTGGATCAAATAACAACATTCCAGACCATCCTTACCATGTTCAACCTTTAAGGTCTCGATATTGTTGATGTTGTAGCACTATCAGGAAGCCACGATTGGAAATGCTCGACGCACAAGCTTCTTTAGGCAAAGGCTTTACAGCCAGTCAGGCAATGGAAAACCTGATATTACCCTAGAAAACCAGATATTATCATGTCTAAAGCTTGTGCATCGAGCATTTCCAATCGCGTGGCTTCCCGAAAGTGCTTGATTTGGGAATCGAGCAACGAGCGGTTTTGGTCGAAAACACTAATAATGATGCAATAACATAAAAGAAATACCTTGTGAGGGTCAGACCATAACGTTGTTGTTCTTCTGCTCTGGAATGGCCATGAATAAGGGCACTAGTATCAATTTTGTCAGTGCTTTGCTCACCATATAGGACTACTGTAGATTCCAACCTAAGGCCCTGTTCTTTTCAATTTATATTCAGTTCAGTTCGGTACTGCATACATATAAATTTATACTGAAATAAGTTCAGTTCAATACTGCTACTTATAAATTGAAAAGAACGTGGCCTTACTACTTTGACATCAAACAAAGTCAATATAATGAGAAAACAAAAGGCTAATGTATCCTAATAAACCCAACACCCACTATATTTCTTTTTGTGAGAGCCTTCCAAACAAATATCCTTCTCTTATCTTAAATAGTAGTTATTTCACCAATTGGACTTGGTACAATCCACAAGGTGTGATCTTGAATCAATTTCCAGCTCTTACAAAAACTCCTATTAATAAAAAAAATGTAGTAATTATTCCGCAAACCGTCAAATTTTTTTATAAGTTTGTACAGATTTTCTTGTTTAATTTATTTTTATCTTTAAACAAGAAAAGAGAATGAATATTGAAGAACACAGAATGACAGAAAGCAGAATGTAAATAACATATTTAGTGATTCAACATTTTTTATATACATTAACGAATGATGGAAAAATAATGAATAAATTCTCAGATATAACTATGCACATTTCGATTCTCGATGATCATCAACCACACAAGCTCGATCTGAAGTGAAAAAAATAGGCACTCTTCTTTGTAAAATATTCAACTGCGATACGAAGACTTGCTTCGTGAGAACATCATTTGTGCAAATCCTTCTGCCTTCATTATCGGAAGAATAATACTCGTAGCAGCCTACAATCAATCATTCAAACATTTATTATTATCACAATTGCATTTATTCAAACGATAAAAAAAACTTCGAAACTATAGAAATCAACAACGAAAAAGTAATGAAACTCTTATCTCGGCAATAGAATTCGTAATGTAAAGATGCATACCAAGATCAATCGAAATCCAGCACAAATGCTCTTTGGTGTAGGAAATGGAAGTATCAATCCACCAACTCCAAAGATAGCTACAGAAAAGAAATGCAAGACTAGATTCAAAGGACATGGATTGAGTCCTGAAAGCAAAGAAATTGGTCCTTCTGAAAATACACCGCCGAGGCTTAAATAGTCGAAACACGCTTCTCGCATATCATTTCTAGCTGAATCAGTTGATGCTGAAAACACCTTGTAAAGTGCACCAGCTAGAGTATTTATGGTAGATGCCATTGGCTGCACAAATCAAAAAATTTAGGCACTCTGTCTTACTTGCTCATAATTTATGAAATTTTATTTTGGGTATGCAATTGCTACTCACCTTTCGAAGAGTGTAAAAGGATTCGAGGTGCTTGCATAGAGAGGATGCATCGTTTATATTACATAAAGGCCTAAGAAGGTCTCGTAATAAGACTATGTCAGAAAGTGCAACAGTCATTCCTCCTCCTGTTAATGGATGTCTCATGTTGAATGCGTCCCCTAACAGCAACGCACCTGGTGTTGGCCGAGGAGAAGCTGGCATGCTTCGGTTTGGCATTGTTCTTATGTTTCCTTTCTCTATTGCAGCAATAAAAGCATCATACACCTCAGACGGAATCTGAAGAATTAAAAAACCGATCTAATGAGTAAATTACTACATGATATATTACAGAATGCACGAGTTATAAAGATGATGCCGAGTTCAAAATACCTGCTGAGAGACCTCACTCTTCAAATACTCGGCCAATTTACCATTGGAAATGGATGGTACTTTTGGTCCGGGAATATCAACCAAACAACGCACTTCTGTGCTACTAATAGGATAAAACAAGATAGGTGATGGATTAGCCAGAACAACATGCCCATGATTGGCATAAGGGAGGTCACAATTCTCTAGCACCAATGCAACAAAACAAGACGGGATGTCAACCTGTAGAATTTGGTCAAAAGCAACTCTATATCAATCTCATTTCATCAGGAAATGAAAATAGCGAACTGAACCATAACTTCATTAACATAATGTATCCTTACCTTTGGATTGCAGAGAGAACGCCGTAAGTTTGAAAAACAGCCATCACATACAATGGTCAGAGGAGCATAAGCTGTCAACTCTAGACCATTTCGAGCTCTGTAGTTTACCCCTTTAACAATTCCTTTCTTCTCAACTAATGATGTTACAGTCCCCTGTTCCAAGCTCACACTACATACAAGATGGAGAAATAGCATGAACAACTATTTTATTTATAAACTTAGCATAAAAAGTATTAGCCACTGCAAATGTGATTACTTGGGAAGAGATGCAGCTTTTTCACGCATCTTTTGAATAAAACACCCATTGTGAAAGCTTCTCCCAGCTACATTAGACTGAAAGCCTTCCAGGGGATACGGCAATTTAGTACTTTTTCCATTCTTGATAATCACATATCCATAGACATGTTGGGCATCAATGTCTTCCACACAATCTACATAATGTCAGAAAATAGAATTAACATTTGGAGGAGATAAGAACTTGAAACTGTATGAGGTGTACAATCGAAGGAGATGAAAGAATACGGTTGTTAAAGATCGATACCTTCAAGACCAAGCTCAATGAGTTTGAGATAGCCACCAGGCTGTAAAAGTTCACCAACAATTCTATCAGGCTCATTCAAATCTCTTTCTATCACTTGCACTCGACGCCCATCCTGTAATAAGCAACCCAAAACATTCAACAACCAAGCAAACAAAATTAAAAAGAATCAAATTTGGTACAGTTAGTTATCACACACAAACTGACTTTGGCAAGAGCATAAGCAAGAGCAGAACCAGCAACACCAGCTCCAACTATGATTATATCAGGACTTGAACCTATCTCAGACCAACCCACTTCTCCTGTAGAGCTCTTGAACGTATATTCATTCTTTGATTTCTTTGTAGACACTCTGCTATTATTCTTTCTCCTCAAACTGAACAAGAAAATCAACAAACAAACTAAAGCTATAATTTCTTCTATTACAAGCATATAATCCATCTTCACAGATCAATTTACAGTGTCCTAAAAAGAAAATAGATTAGAGATTGATTGTTTATCTTGCATTTTCTAGCATAACTTGACTGCCTTTTATAGGTTGTATAACGGTATAGACAGTTAATGGATATGTTAGCAGACAACTAGCAAAAGAAACATAAATTGTCTTCAACATGTGATGAGATATACACCAGATGACTATTCCACAAAGACTAACTAAATTAGTCTGCTATTTGACTGAATAAACACAAGAATGGACTGTTGAAGGTTGAAATAATTTTAATGGAATTTAAAATTAGCGGTAACTAAATCAAACCAGACAAAGAAAGCGGTCCATCAGCAAAAAAGAAGTCAATAAAAAACAAAATACAGGATCAATTAAAGATGCAGCATATGTTATTGAACCATTGAAATCTAACTTGGAATAACAGAAAGTATCAAATCTAGTCAAGCTTCTATTTGTAGGCAACAATTATCAGTTTGACAATAAGAGAACTAAAATGTTAATCCAAATTTTATGCAACTATTACAAATTTTAACACAGCAAATGGCGAGTAAGAAGAAGAAGAACCTTACGCTTGAGAAACTGCGCAGTAAAGAAGTCGAATTAAAAATTGGAGAAAAAGGGCTGCCGAGGGAGATGAGAGTGATCGGAGGTAAGAATAGCAGCGGAGTAGGCTGTCTGTGCACGGAATTCGCCGTCGGCATCATGATTGAGGACTTGTAGAGCTTCAGCTAACTTCAATCCGCATTTGCATAGAGAGGAAGGCTGTAATTTGGAGCAAAAAGCAAAGGATTGGAGACTGAGCTGAATCTGATAGATCTTCCCCTTGGATTAAGAACCGGGCTGGCCATCAAGATCGAGGAAGATAATAGGCTAATCAACGGTTTGTTTGGGATATTGGCCGGAAAGTAGGGTCATGCGACTTTGAATTGGGTTGCCGGAAAATTCGGTTGAACAGAAGTTTGGCATTGCTTTCACGATTTCAAAAATGTTCTTATTTATGTCGCATACTATTTTATATTTGGCCTTGGATTTTATGAAATTAGTAAAAATAAATATATGATTTTATTAATCAGTTAAAAATAAAAAATATATTACTTTCTTTTTTATAAAATACATATTACTTTATCTCTTATCATCATTTAATTTAAATGTCATTCAATCATTTAATGGTGATAAGATAAAGTAAGAGTTACTTTAAATAATCATAAAATATCACACCAAATACAAATGCTTATAAATAAAATAATATTTATAAACTAATTTGGTTGGGATACCATTTCATTTGGGCTTTTCATAATGGATGTGATAAACTCATAATTCGTAATAAGTCTAATGCATATCTAGCTATTTAAATTTATTTTAAAAAATTTACTGTCCCATAAATTTTTAAAATGACTCCGTAGCTTCTTCAACTTTCAAAAAGTGTACCACTTTGCTCAATATATGTCACGTGTCAGCTTCTAATAGGTTTGACTTTTCAAAGAAGTCATTTTTCTGATTTTTTCTCTCCAATCGGAATTTGACAAGTGGCATTCAACGAGTAACGTGGAACACTTTTTAAAAGTTAAGGGAGCTATGAGGTTACTTTAAAAATTTAGTAGGGTAATAAATTTTTTTAGACAAATTCAAATAGTTAAATATGCATTAGCCTTCATAATATCGATTCCTATTTCACATTTGCTTTGTAGAAAAGATAAGAGTGAAGTTTTGAGAAAGTGACTTGAAAATGTTTCTTAAAAAAGGTCAAATACATCATTTATCCCGTGAACTTGGCATAAAAAATTAGATGTCATCATGAACTTTTAAAAGTTTTGACTTGCTCTCTGAACTTGATAAAAGTGCATTAGTTTGCCCCATCATTGTCATGTGTTAGCTTTCGATAAAAAAAATAGAAAATTGGCATCTTTGAAAATTTAAACCAATCAGAAGCTGACACATGGTATTAAGGGGGTAAACTGATTCACTTTTATCAAGTTCAAGGGCGAATTGAAACTTTTAAAAGTTTAAGATAATATCTGACTTTTCGTGCTTAATTTATGGAGAAAATGATGTATTAAGCCTTTTAGAAATAAAGATGAAAAAAAAGGATATGGAATTTACATTTCATGTGATGGCAAGAGAAACATTTTGAGGTAATTATTGTGGAAAATTCCCACCATCATTTATCTTTATTGGACAAAATTAATTTGTTTTGATTAATCCAAGATATGGAGGTTGTGTAATCTTTTGCTTTAGTTGGATTACTTGTTATAATTTGAAACTAAATGCAGTAGACGGAACAATAGGAGCAATCATTGCACCTTTAAAACTAAATGTCAATGCAATATATTTATCAATTTTACAATGGTTTTTCAGTTACGAAGGGCTAGATTTTGAAGCTCAAATTGCATAAAAAGTGCTTGAAAACTATGTGATGCAGATTAGTTTGGGCTGATATAAAAGGAGGGGACATATTTCTTCCTATTACGGTAAAATACTCATAAAATAAAATTATAGTTAGGAAGAGAAAATTATTGTTTGTAAGATTATTCCATTGGCATTGAAATTGCAAATGTTACATTATTTTTAATATAAGTTCAGCTCCACATTGTACAATTGAAAATACCAAGCCCAAGTTTGATTGACAATTCTTCTATACAGGGTTTACCGGTATAGCAAAAGTTCTAAAGTTGAAGCGTGAAGTTGTATATTAAACTTTTTTTTTATCAAATGTCCATCTGATTTGGGGATATTATATAATAGATTAGATCCTTAAGACTCTTCTTTTTCATAAATGACACGTTTTTTAAAAACTTTCGTATCTTATTTATTTATGAAACGCATGTCATTTATAAGGACACGGCCCATTTTAAAATTTCCTTCTTAATTGATTAACAGAGTCAAATCTAAAATTGAATGTAAGGGAGACAGAATTTAGGTGAAAAATAAAAAGATATTTGAGGATGTTAAACGATGGACCAGATCTTTAGAAACTTCATTCCACGTTAATGACATGGAATATATGTCATTCATATGAGAAAAAAACCCAACTTATTTGATAATCGTCAGGCAAGTGGGCTTTGATTGGACCTGATATGAACCCCGTGCCTCAAATTGAATTCATTAATCCAATTCAAAATGCAATTTTGACTCTTGAGTGTTTAGTTTTTTTAAGAATTATAAATTTTAAAGAGGTTAGATACTGAATTTAGGACCTCTTATTATTTTATTAAATAGTATATGAATTGAGCTACATTTAATTAGCGTGATTAGTTTTATTTAAGGAATTAGAACACAATATTTCATTCAACAACCTTTTTTCTAAGACTACCTCACCAAAGTATGATTTCTTATTAAAACATATAATTTCTACCTAAATAAAATATAGAAACACATAAATCCTATATAAAAATGTCCATAAGCAATAACACAACGGGTCACAATATCCAAACATATATAACATAAAAGAAAAAACATACTAACATAGATTTTAATACATTCATATATATAACTCGCGTTTCATTTATTTATTTCCCTCTTGATTGATTAGCAGAGGCGGATCCAAAATTGAATACGAAGGAAATAAAATTTAGGTGAAAAATAAAAAAATATTTAAGAATATCATACAATGAATTAAATTTTTAGAACCTTTATTCCACATTAATGACATGGAATACATGTCATTCATACGAGATAAAGGTCCCAAGACCCAACTCATTTGATAATCGTTGGGCAAGTGGGCTTTGATTGGACCTGATATGAACCCCATGGCTCAATCTGAATTCATTAATCCAATTCATAATGCAATTTTAATTGTTGAGTGTGTTTTGTTTTGTTTTTGAAGAATTATGGATTTTGAAGAGGTTAGGAATTAAATCTAGGACCTTCTATTATTTCATTGAGTGGTCTATCAATTGAGTTGATGTGCTTTGTTTTGTTTAAAGAATTAGAACACAATATTTCATTTCGTTATGTGAACCCAGTAACCTTCTTTTTAAGCCCAGCTCACCAAGGTACGATTTCTTATTAAAACATATAATTTCTACCTAACTAAAATATAGAAACACATGAACCAGATACAAAAATGTCCATAAGCAATAACACAATGGGTCACAATATCCAAACATATATAACATAAAAGAAAAAACATACTAACATAGATTTTAATGCATGCATATATATAACTCGTGTTTCATTTATTTATTTCATTTACTAAACATATAACATCTCCCATTCAAGTGCAGACTTAAGTACATTGTACGCCCAACTCGTTACGAGGTGGACTACTTTCTTTTTTTGGGTTAATTCTAGAAGCATGCCTAATTGGACCTAAGGTGGCTAATACACACATTCAAACTATGTAGCCAAGGCTCAGTATGGTACTAACCTAAGTGATTTTTAAGCCAATTTAGTAAGTCTGTTCCTTCCATGTTATAGGATTAGTAAAAAAATGGTTTTGTTCATCCTTCCAATTCGCAATCAAATATTTGCCAGCATTTTTCTTAAATTAAACCAAATAATATAATAAATTATTTTATTCTTAATAGACAAGCATTCTATCATTTTATACAAGCTAATAACGCACTTAAATGTTGGATTAAATATTTATCATGCGAATGAATGTAAATATATCATTTAATGATTTTACTATTCTTAGATTGTCTATGTTTTTAGAAGCCGGAAATTTGGGTCATGCGACTTTGAATTGGTTGCCGGAAAATTCGGTTGAACTAAAGTTTGGCATTGCTTTCTGGATTTCAAAAATGTTCTTATTTATGTCACATACTATTTTATATTGGCTTTGGATTTTAGGAAATCAGTAAAATTAAACGTATTATTTTATTAACATTAATTAAAAATAGAAAATACTATAGCTGTTATTGCATGATACAAATGCTTATAAATAAAATAATATTTATAAACTAATTTGGTTGGGATTCCATTTCATTTTGGCTTTTCATAATGGATGTGATAAATTCATAATTCATAATATCAATTTCTACTTCACATTTGCTTGTAGAAAAGATAAGAGTGGAGTTTTCAGAAAGTAACCTGAAAATGTTTTTTTAGAAAGTACAAATACATCATTTGCCTCCGAATTTGGCACGAAAAATTAGATGTCATTCTGAATTTTTAAAAGCTCCGACTTGTCCCTTGAACTTGACAAAACTCTGAACTTGGCAAAAATGAACCAATTTTCCCTCTGAACTTGGCACGAAAAACTAGATGCCACCCTGAACTTTCAAAAGTTCCGACTTGCCCCCTGAACTTGGCAAAAATGAACCAGTTTTTCCTCTGAACTTGGTAAAAGTGCACTAGTTTGCCCCATCATTGCCACGTGTCAGTTTTTGATTGGAGAAAAAAAAGAGAAAATTGACATATTTGAAAATTCAAACTAATCAGAAGTTGACACATGGCATTGAGGGGGCAAACTGGTTCACTTTTGCCAAGTTCAGGGGATGAGTTGAAACTTTAAAAAGTTCAGGTTGACATCTGACTTTTCGTGCCAAGTTCAGGAAAAAAATGACGTATTAAGCCTTTTAAAATAAAGATGAAATTTCATAAAAAAAAATAAAGATGAAAAAAAGCTATGGAATTTATATTTCATTTGATGCTAGAGAAACATTTTGAGGTAATTATTGTGTAAAATTCCCACCATCATTTATCTTTATTGGACAAAATTAATTTGTTTTGGTTGTGTAATCTTTTGCTTTAGTTGCATTACTTGTTATAGTTTGAAACTAAATGCAAAAGATGGAACAATAAGAGCAATCATTCCACCTTTAAAACTAAATGTCAATGCAATATAAAATGGTGTTTCAGTTGTGAAGGGCTAGATTTTCAAGCTCAAATCGCTCAAAAAGTGCTTGAAAACTGTGTGATCCAGATTAGTTTGGGCTGATATAAAATGAAGCGACATGATTCTTCTTATCACGGCAAAATACTCATAAAATAAATGATAAATTTAAAAAACATACTCTATGGTTTCAATTATTTTCAAAAAGAGGGTCATAAAATTTTTATTTTCGAAACAAAAATTATGGTTTCAAAAGTTAGCAAATAAAAGAAAAAATTTATAAAAATGTCTCTTTTCTAATGTTACAAATGATATTTTAATTAATACAACATTCCTATAATTTAACCACATTATTTATGAATTATATATCAAGATTTGAATAAATTTCCGAGATTTTTCATTTTGTTACGATTTTTCAAAATTATTATCGTCTTTTAATTAAAAAAATACTTAAACTTCTAAAAAAAATTCGACACTTATTACTAAGGTGTATTGTATTTTTACAAATTGTTAAACACAGTGAATCTAGAGAAATCGAGAGAGAAAATCTTCTTGTATTATTTTTGGTTCAATTCGTGAATTTACAGAGATCACTGTTTTATGTGTAAAACGGTTACAAGCCGGCTAGTAGCAGGATGAGTAGACTGACATGTGGAAGCTATTGGTTGGTTGATCAAGTGGAGTGATTTCAGCCATACGATCATACAGTTGGAATAACTGCTTCTAACTGATTTGCGCGGGCTTTTGGCTTATGGAAACCAGCTCATGAGCCTTATTAGCTTCAGTGTTCTGTATTGTCAACATCCCTCCTCACAATGGAAGTCACTGTGCTGAAGTCTACAAAACTGAAGCTTTTGCAGTGCAGGGAACATTTGAGAAGATGAAAGGCATTTTGTAAATAGATCTGCCAATTGCTGTTTGGTTGACGCAGGCTGTAAACTGATAAAACCTTCTGCAACCATGTTTCTTATGATGTGGCAGTCTATTTCGATGTGTTTTGTCTTCTCATAGAACACTGGATTCTTGGCGATGGCCATTGCTGCCTCATTATAACAATGTAATGGTATAGGAACTGTCTTGGGCACCTGAAAGTCTTCAAGCAAGAAATTGATCCACTTGAATTCGCATGCTATTGTGCACATACTCCTGTACTTTACTTCAGCCGTTGACCTGCTTACTGTTGCCTGCTTTTTGTCTTCCATGATACTAAAGAGTTTCCAAGTTGAATTCAGTATCCAATGATGGATTTTCTTGTCAGCCTAAATGTTCCCCAATCTGCATCACAGTGTCCCTTTAGTTGAAAGTCAACATTTGATGAGTAAGATAGGCCAAAACTCAGTGTTCCTTTCAAGCACTTCAACACATGCAGTGCAACCTGCAGATGGTGCTCATGAGGATCCAGCATAAATTGACTTAATTGCTAGACTATGTGAGAAATGTCTGGTTGTGAGCATGGGATTTTGTACCCGATTTTATTCCTCATAATAAAAATTCTTTTTTGGAATTTTTATTACCGATATAGAATTCTTTACGAATTTTATTTTCAAAAAAATTCAGTTCAGCGTGTCCGGTAACGCGTCCGGTGGTAGCTCAAACCGATGATTTTCACCCAAAAAATAATTTAGTCCAAAATACCGATTAAAAGTAAAACATAAACCGCAATATTTCAATTTTTCCATCAAAATCACCTTTTGCCGGATTTCCTCTCTATTTTCCCAATTTTGAGCACAAATCGTGCAGCTTTTCAGACCTGTCAGGAAGGTGAGGTCACCGGCGGCCTCACCCATACCTCCGACAGCATCATTTTTCCTACAAATAGATGTCTCTCTTTTTTTGCTCGATATCCAATGGATAATTGATCAAAGGCTATTTCCAACGGATTTTAGCCTATATAAAGGTAAGAAAAGAGGATTTAATCCATCTTTTCTTAGTTTTTCTTAACTGAACTCTGTCCTATTTAGGTAGATTTTCAGGTTTAAAATCACTAAAAATAGGATTTAGAGCCTAAAATCACCCCGTATAAACCAAATCATCACTTGAGCTCCCCAAAGGTGTCTTATGGATCACGAAGAGGTGGATTCATGGTCCCGAGGTAAAAATTCTGAGTCTCATAGCTCTTTGGCTTCCATTTTACTTATTGTTGTGTTTTGGTTGCTGTTTGTGCTTAGTTTCCCGTTTTTTGGTCGTTTTTCAACCAAAAGCAGCTACTACAAGAAACTGAAGCCGCCGGAGGCATTTGAAGTCTCCGGCAGTATCAACCATGCCGCCAGCGGCATCATTGATACCGCCAGTGGCCTCACTTGCCCCCAGTGGCCCCATTTTCTTGCAGGATCCTTTCTGTATGGTATCTAAAAAGCCATGTAGCCTACTTGTATAACTGATACCACCAGCGGCATCAATGATGCCGCAAGCGGTCTTAGTCATGCCGCCGCCGGCATGGCCTTTTGGACAGCAGATTAGTTTTCATTTCGACCTAGTTTAATTTTCGAAGCTAGGATGTACAGTGCAACGACGGGAGTCCAGAACTCCCGAAAACGGTCCAAACCTCATAACATGTGACATTTTCACTAGTAATTTGGTTAAAATAATGATGTATCCAAAATGGACTTTTCCCTAAAATTCGTTTGGAAAATAAATTTTTTAATGGGAACTTATATTTTAGCTCGACCCCAGCCCGGGACTCTGCCCCGGAACCCCGTGAGGGGCTCGACCCTATCAAGGGCCCTGTCCCTTGGACCCCGTAAGGGGCTGCAGCCCCCCGACTCCGCTGTTGGGGGTGCCTCTATGAGTGATATACCCTATATACGTGTCGTATCTGTGCTAACCATTTTGTGCAGGTAGATTTAGGTTAGATGTATGCTAGGCCTTCGGGGTATTTTATTTATTGTTTAGAAAAATGTATAGGATTGGAAAAAGCCTTGTAATAATTTTAATTTCTACATTTATTTTTGAATGACTATAATACTAATTTATTTATCGCTTTAATTGCTTGATAACGCGAAAACAACATATAAACCGAAAACACAATAAATAGGGTGGATTAAAACCGATTAAGAATGAATGAAATATTTTAACTTGGCCTAATGTAAAATAGATAACATCATCCGAACTTGGAATCTCTATTTTAAGGTACGATCTAACCACCTGGTGGGAATATCGTACCCAAATTCTCGGTGGAGCTTAGCTGGGTGGTAACTCTATTTTAAAATATGAGACTTTAAGTCTCGTATCCCTTAACATGCAAATTGGACTTAAATTCAACATCAACATCAAGCCATCTTTTTATCATGCTAAAATAAGGATCAATCCCTCGGCTCACTTCACGGCGCTTGTTATTTCCACCCCCCGTGCTACGCATCTCACGCGGTCCTTGCGGGTGGAAAAAGGTCATCCGTTCACACTGGTCTAGTGAATCCTAGATATAAGAATTTTCCCACAAGCCTTCTGTAAACATTTGGCTCCTTTAGCTGAATTGTTGAATTAGTTAGCAGCACCCCTGTTGGAAATGGGCTAGAAGTTGTGTTTCCTTCCATGAGGCCTGCATCCCTCAATATGTCAGTGATATACTTGGTTTGAGTTAGGAATACTCCTTCCCCGATTTGAGTGATCTCAATTCCCAGGAAAAACTTGGCTTGGCCTAAGTCTTTTATGGTGTATAGTTTGTGCAAGTGCTCTTTTATGGCCTGTATATCTGTAAGTTTAGCACCACATATCAAAATACCATCTACATAGTTGACAGCAGCAACAAAGTTCCCTTCTATTACAGATCCTTTGACAAATAAACAGTTGTCATGAGGTTATCTATTAAAACTTATAGCAATTAGAGCATTTGAGATCTCCTTATGCCATTGTCTCCCATCCAACTTGAC
This sequence comes from Euphorbia pulcherrima, assembly GCA_947683365.1. Lineage (NCBI taxonomy): Eukaryota > Viridiplantae > Streptophyta > Magnoliopsida > Malpighiales > Euphorbiaceae > Euphorbia > Euphorbia pulcherrima. The sequence continues at coordinate 4,608,308 of CANTUS010000010.1, forward strand.
ACCATACAGGGACTTTGTGAGTTTGCATACATGTCCTTTTATGGCCCTTTCATAACCTTCTAGTGGTACTAAGTACAATTCCTCATCAAGGAATCCATGCAAGTATGCATAGTTCACATCAATTTGATGGATTGGCTAAGATCTAGCTGCTGTAATTGCTAAAAAGAACCTGACAGTGACCACTCAAGCTACTGGAGAAAAACTTTTATGGTAGTCTATCCCAATGTTTGATTATACCTAGGGCTGTAAATGAACCGAGCTGAGCTCGAACACTGACTGTTCAAGCTTTGTTCATTTAAATTTAACGAACATGAATCGAGCTCGAGCTTGAGCCGAGGTCGAGCTTAGTCATACCGAGCTCGAGCTGAGCTTCGAGCTTATCTCGAGTTTTGTTTAAATCGAGAGCTCAGGTTATAAATAAGATAGAATCCGTAAGATGAAGAATCAGAGATTAAGGACCTAAACTCCATAAATGATTTTTAGTGTACTAAGAAGAGGAAGAGGAGGAGTGTTGTATTGGCGGCTGCGTTTTTTTAGAGGAAAATAAGATTAGAGTTTTACTGAGCATATAGTGACTGATAAATATATATATTAGGGATTGAATTGGATCCGAATTGCCTTTGTTAGGCTTTATGTCCATCTTTTCTCTTTTTTTATCTATATTTTATATATGACTTTTATACATATTTTTCCTTTACTATTTATTTTATATTTTTATATTTTTCATTTTATATCCATTTTACACATACACTATTTTATACTTATTCATAATCTATCTATTTCATAAATATAATGTATAAAGTTTTCAAATATATTAACGAGCCTGTTCATGAGCCTAATAATGAGCATGTTGGTGAACTAGTTTATGAGCCTCTTATCGGGCAGGTTCACGACCTTTTGAGCCGAGTATCCATTTGTTCTAGCTTGGTTCATTTACTATAACGAGCCTGAAATTTTGTTCACGAACAAGCTCATTTATTAATGAACTAAGCTCGAACAAGCTTTGACTGAGCCGAGCGCCGAGTAGTTTTCAAATAGTTTGGCTCGTTTACAGCCCTAGTTATACCCCTTGGCCACTAGCCTTGCTTTGTATTTGTCAACAGTTCCTTGGGGGGTTTATTTGATTCTAAACACCCATTTTAAGTTGATTGCCCTTTTTCCAGGTGGCAGATCAACTATTTACCAAGTCTGGTTTTCCTCCAATACTGATAATTCCCTTTGCATTGCTTCAATCCATTTCCATCCTTTTGTGATTCTTGGAATGTTTTGGGCTCCTTCTCTTGGAGAGCATTGAATAAGAAGTTTGAATGTGGAGTGGGAATGTTTTGATGATGCAACTGTGTGTGACACAGATTTGCAGAATTGACAATGTAGTTATGCCACCATGATGGCCTTTTAATTTCTCTTCTTGGCCTCTATGCCTGAGAGTCTATAGGATCTGGGTTAATAAGTTGCTCTTGAGATTTACTCTCAACTACAGGGTCACCAAGTTGAAAGAGGAATGTTATCTCAAGAAATTTTACATCAGTTGAGACTATAAACTTTCCCTTGTCCATGTCCCAAATCTTGTATCCTTTTTGGCCAGGAGAAAATCCCATGAACACCCCTAAAAGAGCTCTTGCCTTAAACTTGCTCTTGTGTTGGTGTAAAACACCTTGCATCCGAACACATGAAAGATGTTGTAAGTAGGATTGGCCTTAAACAACTTCTCATGGGGGTGACTTTCATTGGAGGCTCTTTACAGGTAATACATTCAATATATTGGTAGCTAATGTAACTGCTTCACCCCAAAAACTTACAGGTACACCTGATTGCAAGATAAGTGATCTAGCTATGTTTATTAAGGATTTGTGTCTTCTTTCTACAATACCATTTTGCTATGGTATGTAAACGCAACTCATTTGGTGGATTACTCCTCTTTCTTGAAAGATTTTCTAATAATGTTTGTTGATGAATTCTCTTCCATTATCAGTCCTTACTACATTTACTAGTAAATTGAATTGTGTGTAGATAAAATTTAGAAAGACTGTGATGGCATTGGCAGTTTGATCCTTAGTGTTCAATAATATCAACCATGTGTATATGGTGTGGTCATCTACTATAGCTAGAAAATATCTCCCTCCATTCTTGGAAGGGATTTAATATGGCCCCCAAAGGTCTATATGTAGTAAATCAAAAACATTACTAATGAAATGACAATTCTTACTAAAAATCCTCCTGGTCTGTTTAGCCCCAGGGCATACATGACATTCAATATCAGCATTATTTAGCTTAATCTGCTGAATATGAAGTAAAATGTCTATTGAAACATGTCCTAGTTTTAAATGCCATAAATTTGGCCCTTTACTACATTTATGTTCAATTCACAGTGAAACCTCTGTGATCCTTTCATCAAATGAGCTTTCATCCAGCTTATAGAGTCCTCCTTCTTGCCAGCCAATGGCTAGTACTGTTTTAATCTCCTTGTGCAGTAAGTGGCAATAAGTAGCATTGAAAACACTACTATTTGCTCATCTCTTAGTAAACTGCTAACTGAAAGCAGATTATACTTGAATTTGGGCAAATGTACGACATTATGTAGGGTCAATTTTTCAGATAGCACTATGTCCTCTATGTGTTTAACTAGTTAAATAGATCCATCAGGAAGATAAACTGCTTGTTTGCATGTTGCCCTTTTAATAATAATAAAAGAGCCTAGGTTTGAAGTCATGTGTGTAGATGCACCACTGTCTATAATCCATTCACAGTTCATCTTATCTGATTTTCGTTTATCATTACTAAAACATGAGTGACTAGTCTTAGCAATTTTACCTCTCATCTCCTCCTTACTAGAGATGAATCCAAGCTTTGATATATCAGATAGATCATAGAAACCTGCATCCCCTGCAAATGTAGTAAAATTCACATCATCAAGAGGTGAGTCTGCATTACCTTTCCCTTTGAAGTGTCTCTCCTTGTCTTTGGTCCTTTTATCATGATCTTTATGTTTGTATTGCTTCATAGAGCCACAATCTGACTCTGAATCATAACCATCAGATTCCTCAGCAGCATTGTTGGCTTGATGACTTTTCTGCTTTTTCTTTAAATCCATGTACCAATCTAGATAACCTATTAGCTTGAAGCAAGTCTCCTTGGAGTGATATGGATTCTTGTAGTAGCCACAAGGCCTGCCTTCTTACCTTTCTTTGTAAACTGGTTTGTTAGTTCTTTTGAATCTATCATTGTAGCCTCCTCTCCCTTACTTCATTCTTGAGGAAAAATTGTCAACCTCTATTGCATTATCAGTAACAATCTCCCTCTATTTCTCAATTTGCACTATCATCGAATAAGCTTTATTGATGTTTGATAGGGGATCCATCAATAAAACTTGATTTATCACACCTTCATAGGTTTTATTGAGTCTGATGAGGAACTGAATGAGCCTGTCATCTTCTTTGTACTCCGTGATTTTGTTATTTGCGTTGCAAACACATCCTCATTGGCAAGTTAGATCTAGCCTAAGTAAAGCCAATTCACTCCATAGTTTCTTCAACTTTATGTAATATTGCATAACAAATAAATCATATTGCGTAATCAAACTGATTTTCCTTTTGATTTGGTAAAGCAAGGGGCCATTGCTTTCACCAAAATACTGCTCTAATTCTTTCCGCAGTTCCCTGGCACTTTCTGCGTTCAAGAAATCTTCACTCAACTCTTGTGTCATAGAATTGAGGATCTAAGAAGTAACAAGGCAGTCATCTTTCTCCCATTTTGCAAACTCTGCATATCCATCATCAGGCTTGAGTCTATCATCAGTTATGAACCTCTGCTTCTCTTTAGCAGTCAAGGCTCTCTTGATAGCTTTACTCCATGGCAGAAAATTGATTCCATTCAAAATAGCACTAACAAGAATTGCACCTTTTGGTCCCTGTGAGGGTGTTTATAAGGTCAGAGGGGGGGTTAATGAATCTTTTTCGCGAATAAATAGACTTTAAAAAGTCTTAGTGTAGCATGTTTGATTTATGATCTGGATGATGGATTCTAATGATGCAGTTATGACAATATAATGCAATAAATAAAGATTTAAAGAAATCAAACACAAAGGATTTTATCCTGGTTCGGCCCCGCCTACTACAGTCCCCAAAGTTTCCTTCCTCCGAGCTTTTCCACTAGCGGATCCCTTTCCAACTGGCAAGAATCAAGCCTTACAACTTGTCTCCGGATGGTGACCCCTTCCGGATGTATGATATACTACTAGAAGCACCAACTCCTAGCTGATTCCTTTAGTCTTTAGTAGGATATACCACTTAGACTTCTGCCTCAAATCTAAGCTGAGTCCTACAGGGAGATCCTACTCAAAGCACCATCTTTAAGTTATATCCCAATCTCACAACTCACCCAAGTTGGAGATACTTACACTCTTATTTTCACAAAATTTTTGGTTTTAGACTTCCTTAAGTTTATAACTCACTTAGGAATCCTTACAACAGATTTGGAATTGTTTGATTTTGAAGGGATGTGATTGCTAATTGCTTTAAGCGAATGTTCTTGTTAATAACTTCTTCAAATCAACCAGCCAACCTTCTCAATGTGTGAAGCTTCCCTTTTATAGGTTTCTATAAAAAATGTAGCCATTGAGGGTAGTTGAATCTTGAATTTAATCTTCACGCTTGATTAGGTTAAATGTGGCGCTTCCGGAGCCGTTGATCAATCTATTAGACAGTAATTTAACATGTTTGAATTCTTGGGATTGAGGCTGAAAAGATGTTAGTGATCGTTTTCCTTGTATTTTAGTTTCACACCAACTTTTATAACATTAGTTTTTTGATGTGAGCTCCATGCGCCTTCTTATTGGTCTAGGACAAAAAGGTTGTTAGCTTTTTCTGTCCGGTGCCAGTCCTTTTATCCTTTTTCTGAAAAGTGCGAGCAGTCACTTTTTTCTTGTTCATGGGAAAAGGATCTTTGACTTTGTAGACCAAAAGGTAGGGGATAAAGTTATCTTTGAAACTTTTCCCATTGTCTTCAAGTATGAGTCTTCCGGATGACTTCAGACTCATTATCTCCGATCTGATTTCTTTCGGAGCTTAGTGCAATCAATTCTTCCAGATGCTGATTTTGAAGGATTAAAGTTTGTTTCCTTTCCAAACTTTATTTTGATAGTTCCAGTATATGTTTAGGTACTTGATGTCTTCAATGGATGACTTTGTGGTTGGATCTTGTCCAGATGTTTCCATTTAGATTTAGGAGTTTAAGTTTTTGTTTCTTTCAAACTTGATCAGGATAATTTAGTTCAATTTTAGATCCGGATCATTGTTTCCCAACAGCACCTGGATTCTCGATCTGTGAATATTGTCTTTCTTCTGTTCGTCTTTCATTTGCACGAAAGCTACTTTGAGTTTCGTCATTGTTTTCTGTGTGAACACCTTCATCAATTGCAACTTGGAATCGAAATCGATTTCCAGTTTTCTTCACCATTGTTGATCTTCAAAGAGCTTTGATACCATGTAAAACACAACGAATCTAGAGAAATCAAGAGAGAAAATCTTCTTGTATTATTTTGGGTTCAATTCGTGGATTTACAGAGATCACTGTTTCAGTAGACTGATAGGTGGAAGCTATTGGTTGGTTGATCAAGTTGAGCGATTTCAGCCATAAGATCATACAGCTGGAATAATTGCTTCTAACTGATTTGCATGGGCTTTTGGCTTATGGCAACCAGCTCATGAGCCTTATTAGCTTTAGTGTTGTGTATTGTCAACACAACACCAACCTGCAAAATTTCAGTTTTAAATGGACAGAATTATCTTTTTTCGTGACATAATTTCAAATTAAGAATTCTTTTTTATCAATTGTTTATTAACTTTTGAAACCACAGTCCTTATTTTGAAATAAAAAAATTTTATGATCCTCTTTTTAAAAATGGTTGAAACCACGAGTTTTTTGAAATTTATCCTAAAATAAAATTATAGTTAGGAAGAGAAAATTATTATTTGTAAGAATATTCCATTGGCATTGAAATTGCAAATCACAATGTCATATTATTTTCAACATAAATTCAGCTAAGTACAATTGAAAACAACAAAGCCCAAGTTTGATTGGCAATTCTTCTACATAGGGTATACCGGTTTGGGTGCGTATAGTACATCCATTTAAAAGTTCAGGTACTATATAGCAAAAATTTCAAAGTTGAAGTGTGAAGTTGTACATTAAACCTTATTTGATCCACCTTGTTTTGTTTTTTATCACATGTCGACGTGGGGAAATTATACAGTGGATCAAATCATTAGGACTCTTCTTTTCTATAAATGATATGTTTTCCAAAAACTTTCTTATCTTATTTATTTATGAAACTCATGTCATTCGTAAAAATATGACCCGTTTTAAATTTTCCCTCTTAATTGGTTAGTAGAGGCAGACCTAAAATTGAATACGAGGGAGACAAAATTTAGGTGAAAAAAAATTTAAAAATACCATACAATGAATCAGATCTTTAGAAACTTTATTCTACATAAATGACGAAAAATACATGTCATTCATTGATAGAAAGGTCCAAGACCCAACTCATTTGATAATTGTCAGGCAAGCAGGCTTTGGTCGGACCTGATATAAACCCAATGGCTCAAATTGAATTCATTAATCCAATTCAAAATGTAATTGTAACTCTTGAGTGTGTTTTGTTTTGTCTAAGGAATAGAACACAATATTTCATTTCATTAAGTGAACCCAACAACCTTCTTCCTAAGCCCAGCTCACCAAAGTAAGATTTTTTATTAGAGCCGATGCTTTAAAAAATAGTCAAAAATAGTCAGCCGGTTAACGCTTTCAGGGCTTAAGCGGATATGCAGTTTTTTTTAATATTTATTAATTGATAAAAGTATAAATTCAACTGAAAAATAAATTATGATATAATATATTATAAAAATATAGTTCAGCATATGACAACATAAGTCTTAATCCATTTTTACATAAAAACACATCAACACTGAAATCAATTCCTTAAAAACGCATATCCTTGCAATTTTTTTTGTGGTTTATAGCGTACTATTTCTCGGTTTGACATTTAAAATGAGAATTACAAGGTGAGAATATTTTGAATTGTATTTTAAAAATTGCAGACAAAACCGGATTAGGCGGTGCCTAAGCGAAAAAAATCGAACTAGGCGATGCCTAGACGGTAATATATCGATTCAACGTCTGATAGCGTCTAAAAAATAAAAAGTCATATAATAAGCCTCAAAATAACGCATAGGAGAGTCAAAAAGGAAACTTTTAAAATAGTGATAGAAACATATTCTTTCTACCTAAATAAGATATAGAAACATATAAATCACATACAAAAATGTCCATAAGCAATGACACAAGGGATCACAGTATCCAAACATATATAACTTAAAGGAAAAAACATACTAACATAGATTTATATATATATATATATATATATATATATATATATATATATATATATAAAACTCGTGTTTCATTTATTTATTTCATTTACTAAATATATACCCTATCCCATTCACGTGCAGACTCAAGTACATTGTACAGCCAGCTCATTATGAGGTGGACTGTTTTCTTTTTTCAGTAAATTTTAAAAGCATGCCTGATTGGACCTAAGGTGGCTAATACACACATTCAAATTATGTAGCCAAGGCTTTGTATGGTACTAGCCTAAGTAATTTTTAAGCCAATTTAGTAGGTCTATTCCTACCATATTGGATTAGTTAAAAAAATGGTTTTGTTCATCCTTCCAATTTGCAAACAGCTATTTGCCACCATTTTTCACAAATTAATACAAATATAATACATTATTTTTTTTAATCTGCAAGCATTCTATCATTTTATACAAGCTAATAATGTACTTAAATGTTGAATTAATTAATTTATCATGTGTTTGAATGTAAACTGATGTCAAATTTATTAAATGTGTGACAAATGTAGTTAGCAAATGTGGGGAAAAAAAAATCTCATGTAACCAATTCAGTGTCCCTACTTATGTCCCTTATTTATTTTTTGACATGTGGCAAGTTTGTGTTGTGTGGTGCCCTTCCATTCTTGTGAGACCCATAATTTTAAATTATATTAAAAAAAAGAAAAAAGAGGCAGGTCGGCAGAATATTTTTCAAAAAGTACAATTCGGTCATACGCGTTTTGAATCTCCTATAAATAGAGGAGGTTTTGCTCATTTTAAGAGTAGAGAGCAGAAGAGAGTAAGAGAGAAGAAACACAGATAAAAATGTAATCTGTGTAGAGAGCCTTAGGAAAAGGGTTCTTAAGAGCTGGGTAAGAGAGAAAATAGTGAGGTTTTGGGAAACACTTGTGTGCCACTATTTTGTAATCTCTTGGTGTACTTACTATTATTTTCATAGTGGAAGAATTATTCGGAGTTGGTCCCGTAGATTTTTCCTAATTCATTTGGGGTTTCCACGTAAAAATCTGCGTGTCTTTTATTCTGCTGCTATTATTTTTTTCGTAATCTATTATTGGGCCTAACAAGTGGTATTAGAGCCGAAGCTTGTTTTATCAGTAGAATCCGTGGATATATTTTTCAAAAATAAATATACCATGACGACGAGAAAATTACGGGGAATCCGGTGGCGCAATCCGTTCGAAAAACCGTCGTAGGTACGCAATTTGAGTGAATAGTAAAATAGTAACTTAGCAAAACAGTAACTTGAATAATATTATTCATATTTGGTCATATTATAAATAGTATTATTTAAGTATACGGGATGCATACTGTTACTATTCTAATATACAAGTATTATTGCGTATACGGTACTATTTACATATATAGTCACTATTTATATGAATAGTAAAATTTGTGAATAGTAAAATTTTGCTGTTTTTAAAGTTTCAACATGGCGAATGAGGGTGTAATGATGAAATTGACAGATACAAATTATTCAATGTGGAAATCCAGAATGGAGGACTACCTCAATTGCAAAGATTTGTACGATCCAATTGAGGGTGATGACGCAAAGCCGAAGGATATGAAAGAACATCAGTGGATAAAGTCGAAGAAGCAGACATTGGGTATAATACGTCAATGGATAGATGCTAGCCTGTACAACCACATGAGGAATGAAATAGATCCCAAAGTTCTCTGGAAGAAGCTAGAGGATATGTACGAGGCTAAAAATGCTCAAGGAAAAGTGTTCATGATTCGCAAAGTCACGAGCTTGAAACTGACAGAGGGACGATCAATCACACAACACCTAAACGACTTTGAAGGATTCATAAGTGAGTTAGCAGTCACCGGTATATCCTTGGATGATGAGATGCAAGCATGTCTTTTGATGGGAACTCTACCAGATAGCTGGGATACTCTTGTCGTATAATTGAGTAACTCAGCTCCAAATGGTGTGGTAACAATGTCTATGGTAAATAATAGTCTACTTAATGAAGAGCTTCGTAGAAAGGACGTTGCCAGTACCAGTTCACAAGCCCTTGTCTCAGAGAATAGGGGCCAAAGCAAGAGTAGAGGTCGTGGGAATGGAAAATCGAAAGATAGATCTAAGTCCCGGGAGAAGAGGTCATGCTACCACTGTGGAAAGCAGGGTCATCTCAAAAGGAACTGCCGTTTCTTTAAACAAGAGAATGCAAACCGAAGTCAAGATAATGATAAAAACACATCTGCTATAGTCACAATAGAAGATGGAGAGGTGGCTTTATTATCTCATGATGCAGATTGTTGTCATGTTGGAGATGCAGATACCGAGTGGATTGTAGATTATGGTGCCTCATACCACTGTGTTCCAAAAAGGGAATACTTCTCAACCTATAAAGCGGGCAATTATAGAACTATTAAAATGGGAAATAATAGTGTCTCGAAAATGGTGGGAATCGGCGATATCTGCGTGAAGACAAGTGTCGGATGCACACTAACACTTAAAAATGTGCGACACGTTCCAGATCTTCGATTGAACCTACTGTCTGTTAGTGTGTTGGACAAGGAAGGTTATCACAATCATACAGGCGATGGAAATTGGAAACTCACTAAAGGATCGTTGGTGGTGGCGAAAGGAAGATTGTGTTGCTCATTATACAAAACGCACGCGACAATACTTGCGGGTCAACTGAATACAGTTGGAAATGATGCTTCACTATATTTGTGGCGTAGGCGACTGGCGCATATTTGTGACAAAGGGTTGAATATACTAGCTAAGAAGTCCCTCATCCCATTAGCTAAAGGAAAAATTAACCCATGTGATCACTGTTCATCTGGGAAGCAACATCGAGTTTTATTTCAGAAAAGCTCTAGAGTCGGTACACTTTGACATTTGTGGTCCCATGGATATAGAATCCATTGGAATAAGAAGATACTTTCTTGTATTTAATGAGAATGATATCATCAGTGAAAGATCTATAAGTGATGGTGTTATCGATATTACACTAGAGAGCATTCTATCAGATGATGCCACAGAAAGAAGAATGCACCAATCAGAATAAGATGGAGAAGAAGAGCCAGTTGTGAGGGATCAAGATACAATTGTAGATGAAGATATGAATGAAGAAGGTATTGAGTAGGGGGAGCCAGAGAACCCCATTCTACCAGAAGAAGAACCTCAATTAAGGAGGTTAATTAGAGAATGCCAACCATCTACAAAATACTCTAGTTTTGATTATATTTTAATCACTGATGAGGGGAGCCTGAAAGCTTCCAAGATGTGCAATCTTGTAAAGATAAAGATTGTTGGATGAAGGCCATGCAAGAGGAGATGAATTCTTTGAAGAAGAATGACACGTACGAGCTGGTGAAACTTCCTAAAGGGAAGAGAACACTCAAGAACAAATGGTTGTACAAGATGAAGAAAGATGATGGAAACCTAGTAAGATTCAAAGCTCGATTGGTTATCAAAGGCTTTACTCAAAAGAAAGTTATCGACTTTGATGAGATTTTTGCACTAGTTGTGAAAATGAGTTCAATTTGAGTTGTGTTAGGTCTTGTAGCCAGCTTGAACCTTGAGTTAGAACAGCTTGATGTAAAGACCGCGTTCTTGCATGGGGATTTAGAAGAAGAAATTTATATGGAACAACCAGAAGGTTTCAAGGTCAAGGGAAATGAGGACATGGTTTGTCGCTTAAAGAAAAGTTTGTATGGGTTAAAACAAGCTCCGTGACATTGGTATAAAAAGTTTGATTCCTTTATGGTGAATCAATGATACAAGAGGACAGAAGCTGATCCATGTGTATATGTCCGAAAATTCCCTGATGGAAAATTTATCATTCTTTTCTTATATGTTGATGATATGCTAATCGTTGGACCAGATGCTAAAATGATTAGTAAGTTGAAGTGTGATTTGTCTAAGGCGTTTGACATGAAGGATTTGGGACCGGCAAGGCGACTTCTTGGAATGGAGATTACCCGAGATCGGAGGTCCTATAGGCTGTGGTTATCGCAAGAAAAATATATTGAACGGGTACTAGAGAAGTTCAATATGAAGAATGCTAAACTAGTTAGCACTCCACTTGCCGCTCATTTCAAGTTGAGTAAGAAATCCTACCCTTCAACATAGAAAAATAGAGAAGATATGTCAAATGTTCCATATTCTTCAGTAGTCGGAAGTTTAAAGTATGCAATAGTGTGTACGAGACCAGACATCGCTCATGCAGTTGGAGTTGTGAGTAGATTCCTGTCAAATCCCTAGAAGACACATTGGGAAGCAGTCAAATGGATCTTTAGATACCTGAGAGGAACTTCAAAGTTATGTTTAACATTTGGAGGTAGAAAGCCAACACTTGTTGGTTACACAGATGCAGATATGGTTGGTGACCTTGATGAAAGAAAATCAACATCAGGTTACTAATTTACATTCTCAGGGGGAGCTATTTCATGGCAGTCACGGTTACGAAAGTGTGTTTCATTATCAAAAACTGAAGTAGAGTACGTTGCAGCAACAAAAGCAGGAAAGGAAACGCTTTGGTTAAAACGATTCTTTCAAGAATTGGGTGTGCAAGAAGAAGACTACATAGTTTATTGTGATAGTCAAAGTGCACTAGACTTGAGCAAAAATACTATATATCATGCACGGACGAAACATATTGATGTAAGATATCATTGGCTCAGACTTGCCATTGAAGAAAAAGAGTTCAAGTTGCAGAAGATTCACACAAACAATAATGCTGCTGATATGCTGACAAAGGTCGTTTCAAAAGAAAAGTTCGATCAGTGCATCAAAGTAACCGAGATGGAGAGTCCCACAATGTAGTCGGGAGGAGGAGATTTGTTGTGTGGTGTTCCTCCATTCTTGTGGGACCCACAATTTTAAATTATATATAAAAAAAGTAAAAAGAGGCAGGTCGGCAGAATATTTTTTAAAAAGTGCACAGTAAAATTACTGTACATAATTCGCCCATACGCTTTTTGAATCTCCTATAAATAGAGGAGGTTTTGCTCATTTTAAGAGTAGAGAGCAGAAGAGAGCAAGAGAGAAGAAACACAGATAAAAATGCAATCTGTGTAGAGAGCCTTAGGAAAAGGGTTCCTAAGAGCTGGGTAAGAGAGAAAATAGTGAGGTTTTGGGAAACACTTGTGTGCCACTATTTTGTAATCTCTTGGTGTACCTACTATTATTTTCATAGTGGAAGAATTATTCGGAGTTGGTCCCATGGTTTTTGCCCTAATTCATTTGGGGTTTCCACGTAAAAATCTTCGGGTCTTTTATTCTGCTGCTGTTATTTTTCGCGTAATCTATTATAGGGCCTAACAGTTTATAGAAAAATTATGATGAAAATAGAAAAGTAAATTTATAAAATAATAAAACAATAATAAAAATTACTACGTGTCAAAAAATGAAACGAAGTAAAGACACGTGATATTTTTCCGCAAATGTATTACATAAGTTCGTTTTCTCATATTTTCCTAGTCTAACTAGTCTTCTCAGATTAATTTGGGACAAACACATTAGGAAATGAATAATCACATTTTTTTTTAACATTATGAGGACAGACAATATATAATGCTTATATTTTTTAACATTATGAGGACAGACAATATATAATGCTTATATAGCAATGCCAATCACCACACAACAATATCAGATCTGTAAAATTTTGGCATGTATTTAAACTATAATGCATCATGAGATATGCAAAAGTAAAAAAAAAAAAAACAATAAATATCTTTATAACTTTTCAAATTGTGTATGCAATATAATTTAAAAATATAATTAAATATTAAATGAATCATTTACTCACTTGTGTTAGAATTGTGGAAACTAGTGATTGAGCCTTGAAGCTCTGATGTTAGAGGTCATAGGTTCAAGTTTACATATGGATGGAATGTGATGAGGTTTTTTTTTGTTATTATTTTAAGTCTAACGAAGTAATTAAAAGAACTTATAATTGAAAACCTTTTAATGTTTTATTTTATTTGCGTTGGAATTGAAGTGAATTTAAAAGTGTGATGTTTTATTATTTTTATTATTATTTATTATTATCTTATAAAACCAAAATTTTTTTTAAAAAAATTCGTAAGGTTTTTCATCCCTTGAGTTCAACCATGAGTTATAACGAAATTCACAATAATATCTTATTAAGAATTGGAGATCTCATAGAAAAATTTAAAGTGGACTAATTATTTAAAAAAATAAAAGATTAATTTTTTTTTAATTCTTTAAATGTTTGTGATTTTCAAATATTATTTTAATTTTTCAACTTTTTCATGTTGAACATTTCTTAATTAAAAAAAATTCAAATGAGGTTAATGTATCTTTGTAGTCGCATAACTTAATATATGAGTGCGAGCATACAATTATTATATGTATATTAATTTATTTCCAACTATACATATATTTCTTGAGCGCGTACAAGATAAATATGTTAAGCGCATATACGACAAACTCCTTTATTAATTTAATATAATAATGATATATAGAAATAAATAGAGTTCCAACATATACAACTACATGTAAAAAATGTCTCTTATTTTCTATGATCAACTTAATAAGAAAAAGTAATTAATTTCTACTTAAATAATCAGTTTTTACTATAACAATTTTCGTAAAATTTTTTTTTTGCATCCCCATGTTGTCATGTAGTGTAAAAATGGCAAATCTTATTGGTGTCATAATGAGATAACGAATAAAAACAATCATATATAGTAATGTCTAAATAAAATGACAGCAAAGATTTCAACAAATTCCCAAGTATACAAAATTCATTATAAAATATGTGATAGTTTTTTAGTATACTTTTATTATTTTTATGAGATTGTAAAAAAAATCTAATTAATATAGGTAAGTATTTTAATTTTTAGACTGTCAAACATAAAATTTACATATAAATTCACTTTAATTCTTTCATTCACAACACACAGATTATGGAGAACAACACAAAGGGTAAGGGTAGGCAAAATGTGGAGATAGCAAAGATAGTTAATGAAAGCAATTTACATGTCACTTTCTCGAAAAGGCGGTCTGGACTTTTTAAAAAAGCCAATGAACTCTCCACTCTTTGCGGTGTTGAGATCGCTGCCATTGTTTTCTCCCCCGGTAACAAAGCATTTTCTTTTGGGCACCCTAATATTGACATGGTCATAGATCGTTATCTTGACCAAAATCCACCTCAACAGTCTCCCACCACAAAACTCATTAATGCATGTAGGCACGCTAACATTCGTGACCTAAATATGCAGTTAACAAAGGTTAGTAATGTTTTTAGTTTTTCTTATTTATAGATTTGATTTTGAAGTAAAAACAAAGATTTGATTTATCAATTCTAGGTTGATTAGATCTACTACATACAATAAGAATTCAAATCGAGTCTAAACTCAAATGTGAGACAATATTCTATATAATTGAACCCTAATGTATAAATATATTATACGTGTGTATTTATTATCAGTTAGCATTATAAAAAGAACTTCAATCAAGTGGCAAAACAACTCTCGATGAACACAATATGTTGCTCGATCGAGTTGTTGCAAATATGAACAATCAAGGTCAAGATCAATTAGGTCTATTGCATATATAGATTTCGAATCGAGTTCGACTTTAATATTAATTAAGATTTTTCAGGTTACGGACGAAAACGAGATGGGAATGAAAAGGGTGAAGGAACTAAACCAAATCCTAGATGAAAATATGAGCCGGTTATAGTGGCACAAACCTGCGGATCAACTTGATTTGTCCCAGGTACAACAGTTGAAGGAAGCAATGCTTAAAATAAAGATCAATATGAACAACAAAAAGATATTATTTCGATCCAAAGTTCAGATCCTATTCAACAGGTTTTCAGTGCAAGTTCGAGTTCCAACCAACCGTTTCTTCGTGTTGATTCCTAAAAACAATAATGAGGTTTTTATTCCGGATATGGTCCGCGCTCCTGATTTTCCTAATATTGGTTTTGGACGATTCAACCTCTAAATCTCTTAGTGAAGGGAAAATTATTGTTGTTGCGATTTCTATTCAACAGGATATGCAAAGGTCACTTGTCGTTCTTGAAAATTGACCGTTATTATCAATAAGCTAGATAAGTGAGTTAGTTTAAAATCTATTAACTAACGAACTATAAATAGAAAGAAACTTAGTCTTTTTATTTCTTTCTATTTTCCTTAATTCTTACAATGTTGTACTTGTGTTCGTGTAGTTCAACAATTATTTTAATAAACGTTTTTTTCCCCTTAAGTTTTTAAAATATTAAGATGGTATTAGAGCTATTATACATTTCTCCCTCTATTGAAATCTCTTTATTTTTTTTTATTATAAGCTATGAGTGCAATAACAAAATCAAAGTAAAGTATAAACTTATTATTATCATTTTGTGAAGCTAATTATTGGTGTCCAATACTAAACTACTTTAAATTATAATATAACCACTTGCGTATACTATTTTAATTTATACCACAAGATAAATAATTAATGTTAATTTTATTGAGCGTGTGTATATAATAAATATATTTGACGGGTATATGATATTAAAAATTAAATATATAAATTTATTTCATCTATAAATTAACAATTAAATTTATTTCAATAATATATTTGATTACAAATACAAAAATTGAACAAGTTCATGTGTTTACATAAATCATATTTTTCTCATTATGTCGGCATGTAACCAAGAAAAAAAAGCATATACAATATCTACACACCATACAACAAGATCTAATATGTTAAAGATTTATTTTTTTTAAATTGAAAGATCAAACAACCATTTAAAAAATAAAAAAATATGAATTAAAGAGAGTACTTCATTTAAAATTTATTTGAATATTTATCAAAAAAAATTGATTACAATACAATGATACAATGAATAAAGGAGACACTCCTTTTTATAAGAAGAATAAAGCAGATACTTTTGTCATATCTAGGGTATTAATGATTTCAGTGGCTCGTAAACAGTTTAAGATTTGGCTTGATCAAATTTTGGTCAGAGTTTGACTCGATAGAGTTCGATTTGAGTTTCGAGATCGGCTCAAGATATTAACAAGCCAAATCAAGCCTTCTAAGGTTTGGCTCAAAAGCTCGCAAACATGTTCGTATAATTTTTGTAGTTGATAAATTAGTGAAAAACAAATTAATTATATATGATTGGTGAGTAATAATTATTCAGTTATGATAATTATTCGTAAAATAATGATTTAAAATAAGTTGCTACTTCTTTGCAAGAGTGGTGATGAATATGGAATTGCATAGGATATAACATAGAAAGAAACGAAATGAGACTGATTACGGATCATAGTAAAAATATTATGATGTTAGTTTAAATTTTTTAAAATTATGTATTTCTTTAAGCGCGAATAAGTTGCGTTATTTTTCTAGAAATGTATTTTCCGATTTTTTTTTGAAAAAGTGTAACAAAATGTCATGTTACTGATGCAATCCTTTTATTAACTAGTATTGCCATAAATAAATTTTAATCATCAAAGTTGAAACACTCAGGGGCATTACTTTTATTTTGTGTTACAATAGTGCATATATGTTAGGGCTCTTCTAGGCTCGCAAACTCGATCCGAGCTTTTCACGAGCCCGAGCCAAGCTTCATTTTGCTAAACTCAACGAGCCGAGCCCAAGAAAATGTGTTCACGAGCCGAGCCCTGCACTATTCGGTCTCGGCTCGACTCATTAACACCCCTAGTTATACCTAGCAGGAGTCAACATTTTCTTTAATTTTTTTATGTAACTTTTGTAGAATGTTTGTCAATGTAATCAAATAAATAGATATTTTTGTAGCTTTTTTGAATATGCTTGAAGTCTTATTAGTCTCATCGTGGAGAAATTACACTAAGAATTAGGTATTTTGTACCATTTATATTGAATGATTTACACGTATTCATTTTTTATGTTATGAGACAATCAATAAATATTAACATATGTAGGAATATATATATATATATATATATATATATATATATATATATATAAGCAATGAAATCCTAAAATACTCTTTTACCCTTATACCTTATAAAAAGAATTTATCCTTATACCTTTTACATGTATAGATTACTAATTAATGTTACTTACTATGAATAATAAATGATGAAACTGAAGCCCTAAAAGACTCTTTTACTCTTATACATTTTTAAAAAATTTTATCCATATACATTTTACATATATAGATTACTAATTAATGTTACTGCCATAAATAATAAATGATGAAACTAACTACAAACAGTATTAATAACAAATAAATTATTAATTATTTTTTAATAAATAAAATCAAAATAACAAATCTATATATAAAAATAATAAAAATTATATTTCAGTTATATTCATAACAATCATAACAATACAAAAATATAAAATTGAAATAAAATTAAAATAATAGTAACAACAACAACAACAATAATAATAAAATATTTGAAGAAGAAAAAAGAGTCATATTAATTCTTAAATATAATTATAATCAATAGAGTCATATTTTTAAAATTTTAATTTGTTGTTCATATTGTTCAATTATTTGAAATTTTTTTTACAAGTTGATTCTTATTTTTTTTTACCAATGTGAATATCTGATATGTTATTGCTAACTTTTTCAATTATTTGTTGACATATAAGAGCTTTCTTTACTTTAATTGATTTTACACTATATATCAGAAGATTTTATTACCGGCTACAATAATTATTAAATTGGATATGTTTTCATAAATTTAAATAAATATTAAATCATTGCTTATTCAATTGAAATTTTAGGAAATTGATTTCAATATATTTTCGAATAGGTTTTATTTAGAAAAATGATAATGATTAATAACAATAACTAATTTTTATAAAGAAATAATTAATTAGGGTGAATTATAGTTATTGTTATACACTTATAAATTGTGGCCAATTTTTGCAATTAATATAAACATTTGTATCGAAGCACATATAGTAAAAATGAAAGACTATATGAGTTTGATAAGCACAAAAGCTATTGAAATAAAAGTTTATACTTTAATATTTGTTGTTATGGATTCATACAGGTTGGTCTCTTTTCAACTGAATACAAAATATCTATTTTACATATTTGAAAGTTGAAACGAATCAACACAAAAATTATAAAATACAATTGTACTTTTAATTTAAATGTACGTTGATTTTGAGCTCTTGTGCGTTATTTTCGTTTTATAGGAATAGATGTATAATATTACGACTTGACATGTCGAATAATATAGTTAGTGACTACTTTAATTAAATGAAATATGTACTATGAAACAGATTTTTTGTTTATCATTAATATACTTATTATAAATGACCTATCCGTGCATCACACGGGTACTACACTGATAACAATAAAAATTAAACACGGGAAAAAAATATAATTTGACTATTTTGCTAAACTAAGGTAACAAAAATAGAATTGCAAAAGAATATTAGAATAAATTCTATTTTACCACCTTCAACAATCATAAATTAATACCATCCATAATTCATCAAGATGTCTAATACTTTAACAAAAAATAAACTAAAATATCCACAATTCTTTAAAATGTCTCGTGATTGAATAACAAACTAACTAAGACATTCACCTACTGAAAATACTAATAATATCCTTAAATTACTAATTGCATCCAGAGAGATTGTAATAACATTAATAAAGTACTACTCATACTCAATTTCATCGCTGAAAAGAATTACAACTTCGGAGACAAGAGTAGTACTTTATTAATGTTATTACAATCTCTTGACATTAAACAATATTTTTTGAGAGTTGATAGAGCCGATCTATGATGTAGTGATTCCTTAATGCTTTAATTTTTATATTGATATTATAAATATATTTCATGTAAGTGTAACTAATTTGCAAATATTAAAATGCAAAATCATTCAGAATGTCAAAAAGAGTTGATAAAAGGAAAAAAATTCTAAAACAAACTAAGAAGCATATTATAGCCAAATGAACAACAATGCATACCAAATATTTGTTTGAACAAACATATGTCAATCTCTAGTTCTAATGAAATAACATTACAACAACAGTCAAAATTCAATGCAATACGAGACAATACTTTACTACTACAATAGATATGAGCTCATTTTCTTCATTTAGCCCAAGAGTGAGAATGTGTTGCATTTGAAGATGTTTAACTCATAGTTATTGGTCGAACCATCAATAGGCCTTGGTTCATATACCAGCCTTTCTGGACCAACCATTCCTCTTTCAATAGTTATTAGCTCATTTTCCTCGTTTGTGGGTCTTTCTGGGCCAACACCTACTTCAATAGATACGGACCCATTTTCTTCTCTAGTGGGCCTTTCTGGGCCAACACTACCGACTTCGAGCTCATTTTCATCATTAACGGGCCTTCCTTGACCAACATTTCTGTGACCATTGAGGAATATTCTGATTAAAGCCGCGACACAACTTGATATCAATATTAATATCGTTACTAAACCAATTGCTTCAAGAGTATATAGTAGTTTAGTACTCAAAGTAAGAGATGGTTCGGTAAAACTTTTGTCTTCAATCTCTACATGGTAAAAAAAAATTTGTCAATATTTACGATTATATATGATGGGTCAACAATGTAAAGTGGGGAGGTCACTCACATCACAGCCTAAATTATTATTTGCTTAAATCTATGAAAAGTTGTTATCTATTTTACATGTGCCATATTACTTTAAACTATAGAATATAAATCTAATTAACACTATCTGGCATGGCCAGAAATTAATTTTTGGCTCCTTTAAACTATAGAATAGAAATTGGAGCACTATTGTATTTTTCAACCTATTTTACATCCAGCTTAGTGCAATATTTTTTAGTGCCGTATAGTTATCAATTTACGGAGAAATAAATTAAGGGTTCTTACAGAAATGTTCATAAAAATTAAAATAATTTAGGCATGCTATAAACTATTTATAAATTAATGAAAACAACTGAAAATAATTACAAACATATCATGTAGTAGTTATCTGGTAAATATCTAGTAATCGTCTAGTAGTTATCTAGTAAACATCTAATAGATCGGTATTAGATATGCAGTACATACCTAGTAGATCGATTACTAGATATTAACCATATAACTACTACATGATATTTATGTAATTATTTTCCCATGATTTTGTTAATTTGTAAATTATTTTTGTTTTTTGGTATATATGTAATTAATTTGATTTAATGATGAATTTTGTAAATATTTTAGTGAGACATGTATATTTTTGACAATTTCCCGTAAATTAAGTTATCAACTAAATTAAATCCAACTCTTCCAACGATCTGCAACTTTTACGCAGTCTAAATCTGTTGATTACAAATTTTAATTTTCCCAATTAATTTGATACTATCACCAAATAAATGAAAGAAATTTGTTTACCTCCAGATGGATCATAGGCTCCTGTTCCTTTTTGTGTCTGCATTAAAAAGAAAAGGCATTAACCAACTATTGGAACAAACAATGGTAGTGTTGTTAATTACGAACCAAATCAATCAGAAAATGAAAAAAAAGATCTTAATCAGTAAGTTCTTTAGTTGAATAATATAGCCAAAGTAAGAGAAAATGAAAAAAAAAATGAAGGATATGTTGGTCAATAAAATGAAGCACAATTGGATATGTTTTTTAACATTAAAACCCAATTGGAGTTAAGATTGACTTTTTTTTCTGTTGCCCCGTCTCGTTTATCGATTTTTGTTCCGACTGCATCTAGATTTGACTCGGGTCGAGCATCTAGCTGTGGTGGGTGACTTTTCCAATAAGGATTTTATGCATTCATTAGAACTCGAACATGAAACCTTACTTAAGCGATACTAAGCCACTTAGAACAGTCCTTATTGGTTGTAGTTAAGATTGACTTGGATACATGCAAAATGCTACTAATATCACGAGAATCCCAAAATAGCCGAATGTTCTGGTCATTGTTTTTTTTCTTTTTCTTTTTTTGGTTTGATTTAGATACAGTTCCCTATAAGATTTTGTAGATCATGAAAAATGAAGACGAAAATGAAGACATTAAAGTTTACCTGAGGCTGAGTTTGAGCGAGTTCCATCCAGTGGTTGATAACAGAGTTGGGAGTAAATCTGCCATGGGCTGCCCTTGCTATTGAAGATATTACAAAGAGTGTAATCTGTGGATTGCTCACCATAACTCAAAAGCTAATGACTTGAAATGAAATAGTTGAAGTAAGGCAGGAAATGAGTCTAAGGGCTTGTATATATAGACGGAACCGTAACTTGGAGGATTGCTGACCAACAAGGTGTAGCTCAGTTAGCAACGCAGGCAGAGTAAGTTGGAGGAGAACAAGGTTCGAATCCTACTAAATACACTTGTTGGGAGGGGTGAGAAGCCTTGACTGTGACTAAGCTCCAAACAAGACAATCTCAACGAAGATACTTGTAAGTAAAAAAAAGGATGGAACTGTAACTTCACCGTTAGACACCAACTCAGCACATTCCAATCTTAAAGGGTTCAAAAGTTTTACAAATTGCATACCACAAGGACTAAATGGGTAACGAATGCATAACATGAGGACATAAAATCTAACGAATTACATAACACAAGAACTAAATAAATAACATGCTTATCTCACATGGACCAAATGGACAAATAGCGTATACCACAAGGCTAAAAAAATCTATTTTTCACGTATATTAGATTCTCAAAGTATTAACTCTATACTAATAAAATTATGGGTGAACTTCAAAAATAGCCCCGTGGTTTCATCATTTTATAAAAAGGTGCCTGTGAAATTTTTTTTTAAAATGGTGCATGTGGTTTCAAAAGTGTGCCTGTGGTTTGGGAATTACAGTGCTACACTAGTTATTTCAATAAATTTAATATTCCTGTATTTAACTATATTATTTAAAACTTATATATCAAGATTTGAGTAAGATTCGAAAAATTTTCATTTGTTTTGAATTTTTAAGTTATAATAAAATTTTAATTAAAAGAAATATTAATACTTCTTAAAAAATTCTAAAATTTATCACAAAGGTGTATTATATTTTCATTAAGTAAGCTGCAAAAATTCACTTCAAAATGGATAAGATTACCCTTCAAAATGTGGTTTTAAAATTTTGGAAATCCTCTTTTTATAAATTTTTGAAACCACGGGCACCCTTTTAAAAAAATATTCTACAAGCATCTTTTTACAAAATGACCAAACCACAGAGTATATTTTTAAAGTTTACCCTAAAATTATTGTATATCAATTTATTTTTATCAGACAGGTCTTCATCAAACCTGACATACTAACAAAGCTCGGTATCAGTATATGGTGATAACTCGAAATAGACAAACTTGTAATTTTTTTCTAAGCAAATAGAAGATAAAATTGGGGCAAGCAATCTAAGTCTTCTCTTTTTATATTTTGTTTGACAAAAAGGAGACCTTGATAAGGACACTAAGAACGGAAACGTAGGGATTGATAAGGACATGAAGAACGAAACCATTTGATAAGGACATGAACGAAACCATAGGGGGTTGATAAGGACATGAAGAACGAAATCATATATTGGGGGTTGATAAGGACATGAAGAACGATACCATTTGATAAGGACATGAAGAACGAAACCGTAGGGGGTTAAAAATATTACATGTTTACCATACGCGGCATAGGTAATAATATTCGGAATCGCTGGATCTTTTATTAAATGGATTCAATCTTCTAATTTGGAGTACATCAGCTCTGCTCAAACTTGACACTATAATTGGGTGTAACTTTGTAATTTTAAATTTTTAATTGTTTCCGTTACTATCTTCAACTTCATTAAACCCCTTCGAGCTGATGTGATAAATGATGTGACGGCATTTAAAGAGTCCAGCTTGTGTTAGTTGTTTTTAAAAAAGAATCAAAAATTAAAAAAAAATTGTTTATCATGCTTAAATTGGGTTCCCCTATGTTCACTTTCTTTATTTTCTCCCGCCAAATTTTAACCGAAGTTTTCGAGATCGCCATGGCTTCTCAGCTTCTTCACCCTCTTACCGACTTCAGTTTCCTCATTTCATTCATGCGCTTCTCGCAAATCGGTAGGCCCCGGAATCACATATACCGTCAACTCCGACTTCAACTCAACTAAGGCACGATTTCAAGTTTTCAACTATTAGAAAATTAAAATTTATAGATTTGTATACTGAATTACTATTCGTCGCCCCTCCTTTTATACTTACTACCCCTGTGATAACAAACATATCCTAGTGAATAAATTTTTTAAATTATATACCAACCCTTATTTATATTTACCATTCCAGAATGATAAAAATGTCCTTATAAATAAAAAATAAAAACTATATCTGATTATAGATTAAATAAATAATGTATTTAATTTTATAATAAATATTTAAATAATATAAAGAAAGCTTTATCAAATTCGATATAAAAAACTTCGCAATTTAGTTCTTTATTTTGACTTGTCTTTCTATTACTCACATTTGTAATTACAATTATTTTAGTATTTTTATATATTTTGCATAATATTTTTTAAAATTAATTTAGATTTTTTAAAGGTTGGGAATTTGGGTTCAGTCGATCCTATGGTTGAGCTAAAACACATTCTGCCCTTATAAATACTCTTATAGGGACCCACAAGTGGTATCAAAGCGAGTGCTCAAACTAGAGATCTAACAATCTCGAGCTAAAAGTCTATATATTTTGATTCACATATCAAAATGAATTTCCAAAACTCACAACTCCTTCCCGAGGGTATGTCTGTTACCCGTCCTCCACTCTTCACCAGTGAACACTACACGTTTTGAAAAAATCGGATGAAGAATTTCATCCAGTCACAAAGTATGGAAGCATGGTTAGTTATAAAAGATGGTCCATATGAGCCTACTTATGAAGTAGAGGGTATGACTACCCGAAAGCCGTCAAGCACGTGGAATGAGAATGACTTTAAAAAGTTGCGTGGAAACGCAAATGCTATTAACATGCTTCATTGTTCTCTTAGTGCAGCTGAATTCAACAGGATATCCGGATGCGAGACTGCAAAAGATATTTGGGAGAAGTTAGAGGTAACCTATGAAGGAACCACCAAAGTAAGAGAGGCTAAATTTGATCTACTCCAACAAAAGTTTGAATCTTTTAAGATGGAGCCTAAAGAATCAATCAGTACCATGAACACTAGATATACAAATCTAGCGAATGAAATGAAAAGGCTGGGGAAGGAGATTTCGGAAGTAGAAATGGTCAAGAAAGTGCTCCGGAGTCTCACCAAGGAATGGAACGATAAAAAGACTGCAATTGAGGAAGCTCATGACTTAAATTTTTACAGTTATGATGTACTCATTGGTAATCTTCTGACCCAAGAATTGTCCTTGGAGAGGTATAGCTAACAAGAAAAGAAGACTGAGGAGAAAAAGAAGGCCATTGCTCTTAAGGCAGAATCCACCGGATCTGCTTCATCTGGAGAGGAAGAGCAAATCAATGAATCAATGAGCACCAAAGATCAGCTTGCTCTACTAACCAGAAGGCTGAATCAATTCATACAAAAGAAAGATAGAAGGAAATCAAAAAGCTATAAATCCCAGAAACCAAGAGAATGCACCTCCAAAAGAGAAAAGCCCAGAAGAAATTCAGAAGAAAAGAAGGATCCGGAGAAAGAAGCTACTTATTTCAAATGTAATGAGAAAGGCCACTTCAGAACAAAGTGCCCCAAGCTTAAGAGAGCCAAGAAGTTCAAAAAGAAGGCAATGGTTGCTACTTGGAGCAACAGTGAAGAAAGTAGCAGCTCATCTTCAACAGAAGAAGAGGAGACTGCAAACTGTGCGTTCATGGCTCTGACTGACCCGGAAGTAGAGCAATCCGGAAGGAATGCCTCCAAGCAAGAAACAAAGCAAATTGAAGAATCAGAATTAGATACAGCAAACACTGAGGTAGATTCTTATTCTAATACTGCCTCTAATCTTGATCTTGATATAGCTCTATCAATTATAATCAAGGGTGTAAAGAAGAATGCAAGAGCAATCAAGTCCCTTAAAAGAGCAGTAATGGAGTTAGCAGAAGATGCTGAAGTAATAGCACAAGACATCAATTTGATTAGAGCAACCAAAAATATTGATGTTGTGGAGGAGAACTTCCTGAGGAATCAAGTCCAGATCCTAAATACAAATGTAATAGGACTAGAGATAGAAATCAATCTATTAAAGGAAGCATCCAAGAAGAGGCCTGAAATAAAGACTCCAAGAAGAGATAATCCTCCTCCTGCTCAGAACGAATTTTAAAAGACCCCCAATTAAAAGATGAAGGAACCTAGCAGGCAGCAACAAGCTCAAAGATATAGTGCTGCTCAAAAGGGAAAGGCTAAGGTAGCCTACAACCAACAGCCTATCAAACAAAGAAGAAATTATAGAGCTAAAGTTGCACCCCCAACCAACTTTCGGATTTATACCGGACCATCCACCAATGTGCAAGAAGCTGGATATAAAGGCAACTATAGAAGGAAGGATCTGGAGAAGATCAGCAAAAAGCAAAAGCAAAACATACCTATTTCAGGGTGCAGGTTTTGTGGAAAAAATAATCATATTACTAAATCATGTAGATTAAGAAATGGTTATTATGATGTTTATCCTTAGCCTAGAATGGTTATTAACCCGAGAGGACCCAAATCTGATTGGGTAACCAAACCCACTTGATCTATTTTGTAGGTATACCTTAGATCCATAGTAGATCAACACATATGGTACATTGATAGTGGATGTTTAAGGCACAGGACCGGTGATGAGAAGGCCTTCATCACATTAACCTAGAAGAAGGGAGGCAAAATAAGCTTTGGAGACAATCAAAAGGGACAGATCATTGGAAATAGAACCATTGGATCAGAATTAAAGATTGAAGATGTCTCTCTAGTTGATGGACTAAAGTTCAACCTATTGAGTGTAGTCCAACTCTATAACAGAGGAAGAAAGGTCAATTTCAATTCCGAAGGTTGCTCAATATATTATAGTAAGTCCAAACAACTAATTCTTTATGCACCTAGAGTAAATAATGTATATTCAGTAAACATTAAAAATGCAAAGAATAACGTCTGCTTGGTGTCTAAAGAAGAAGAATCATGGCTATGGCACCAGAGGTTAGGACATGTTAGCATGAACCTCCTGTCCAAGTTAGCCAAAAAGGAATTAGTAGTAGGTTTGCCTAAGGTTGCTTTTGATAAGGATCATCTATGCACTGCATGTCAATTAGGTAAACAACATAAGAAAAGTTTGCCTTCCAATCAAGCCATTGAGTTTAGGTAGAAGAGAATACACCATGGTCGTTTTGGATGACTATTTTCGATATACCTGGGTTCTCCTGCTAACAAGCAAGGATGAAGCTTTTAACCAATTCTCCAAAACATTCATCCGGATAGAAGTAGAATAGGGTATAAGCATTGCACGCATCCGGAGTGATAATGGTGGAGAATTCAAAAATAAACATTTTACTAATTTTTGTGACTCCAAGGGCATTGAACACAACCACTCTGACCCTCACACTCCTCAACAGAATGGAGTTATTGAGAGAAAGAACAAGATCATAGTTAAGATGGCTAGAACAATGTTGAATGAAAATTGTTTGCCAAAGTATTTTTGAGGTGAGGCCGTAAACACAGCATGCTCTATCTTAAATAGAGCTCTCATTAGAAAGACCATAAAAAAGACCCCATATGAAATCTTGAAGGGAAGAAAACCCAAAATTGGGTATTTCAAAGGATTCGGATGTAAATGCTACATCCTTAATGATAGAGAGCAACTAGGAAAATTTGATCCTAAATCTGATAAAGCAATTTTCCTTGGCTACTCAACATATAGTAAGGCTTACAGAGTCTTCAATAAACGAACCCAAACTGTGGTAGAGTCAATACATGTAAATTTTGATGAGACTAACACTGCAGGAAAGAAAAGCTGCACTCCGGAAGATCAAGTTCCAGAAGCTGAAAAATTTGGAGAAAAGGAGGAAGCAGAAATTCCTGATTCACTTCAAATCAAGAAGTATAAAGAGGAAGATGAAGGATTATCCTTTGATCTAGAGGTACAACAAGTTAATCTCAACCCACAGGAGATTGACTTTAATGAAGGCCAAGAAGGATTGGTTGAAGCTGAAATAGAGCAAGTCCCAGTTCAACATGAAGGCCTACAAAGAGAGATTCAGACCCATATAGATCATTCTATCGAAAATATTCTGGATGATGTACAGAATCTAGTTAGAACTAGAGGTCAGATCAACCGAATGATGGGCCATGCTGCCTTTGTCTCTCTCATAGAGCCAAAGAAATTTCAAGATGTTGAAGGCGGTGAAAGTTGGATGATGGCAATATAGGAAGAGCTAGATCAATTCACCAGGAATGATGTATGGGATCTAGTGCCCTCTCCTAAAGGGAAATCAATCATTGGCACCAAATGGGTGTTCCGAAACAAGCTTGATGAATCCAGAGTAGTGGTCAGAAACAAGGCAAGACTAGTTGCCCAATGCTATAACCTGCAAGAAGGAATTGATTTCGAAGAAGCGTTCAATTTTGTAGCAAGGCTGGAAGCAATCCGGATCCTATATGCTTTTGCATCATTCATGGGGTTCATATTATACCAAATGGATATCAAAAGTGCATTTCTAAATGGTATCATCCAAGAAGAAGTCTATGTCAAGCAACCACCCGGATTTGAAGATCCAAAGCATCCGGATCATACCTACAGGTTGAAGAAAGTTCTCTATGGATTAAAGCAAGTGCCAAGAGCCAGGTATGAAAGATTAACCTTATTCCTTTTATCCAAGGGATATACTAGAGGCAAGGCAAATACCACTCTCTTCATCAAGAAAAAGAAGAATGATATTATTCTAGTCCAGATCTATGTGGATGATATTATTTTTGGAGCCACTGATGAAAAGATGTGCAAAGAATTCAGCTCTCAAATGCAGAAGGAATTTGAGATGTCCATGATGGGAGAACTCAACTTCTTCCTTGGTCTACAGATCAAGCAAAGTCCGGATGAGATTTTCATTAATCAATCAAAGTACACGAAGGAGATCCTAAAGAAGTATGAAATGGACAAAAGCAAACCTATGTCCACTTCAATAGGCTCAGACATAATCTTATCCAGGGATTATGAAGGAGAAGATATAGATCAGAAGCTCTATAGATGAATGATTAGTTCACTATTATACTTGATAGCTAACAAACTTGACATACACTATGCAGTTTGCTACTGTGCAAGATATCAAGCCAATCCTAAGGATTCTTATCTCACGGCAGTTAAAAGAATCCTTAAATATCTTCCAGGAACCACTGAGGTTGGGTTATAGTGTCCTAGTAATGGAGATTTCACACTCCAAGGGTTCACTAATGCAGATTATGGTAGAGATACTCTTGAGAGAAAGAGTACATTCGGAGGCTGCCATTTCCTTGGAGATTGCTTAGTATCATGGTACAGCAAGAAGCAAACTTCAGTTGCATTATCCACTACAAAGGCATAGTATATGGTAGCTGGTAGTTGCGTTGCTTAACTCATATAGATCAAACAACAACTTGAAGATTATGGAGTACAATCCGGATGTGTGGATGTTATGTGTGACAATAAAAGTGCTATTGATATGTCAAAGAATCCAGTGCTCCATAGTAGGATAAAGCATGTCAACATAAGGCATCACTTCATCCGAGATCACGTGATGAATAGGGATGTTTCATTGGTATACATTCCAACAAATGAGCAAAGAGCAGATATCTTTACTAAGACCTTAAGTAAAGATCAATTTGGGAGGTTAAGGGAGGTCATTGGTATGTCAAATCCAATTTGATTCGGAAGCGAATCCATGGTAAATTAAGACTCCTATCAACTAGATCATCCGGAATTGAGGTAACTGCCAATACAAGCCTAATCTAGAGAAAAGTATGCCATATCAGCAGAAAAGAAGGATAAATGGCAAAAAAAGCGCTTTGAAGGTAACTGTTACTTTTTAAATTTTAAAAGTCTATTGTTCGTTACACACGCGGTAAATTGGATAGTTATTTTCAAAATAAACCATCCACATTCTCCGATTAAACTAAAATTACCTCTCTCCTAAAAATCCGACTGCCATGACATCAATCCAGCTAAAACAGCAGGAGTCCGGATTACCAAAATACCCTTACCTTGAAAAATCTATAAATACCCTCAAAATTCATCCTACTCCTCACGAGAGCAACATACTCTTATTGTTACTCTACAAAAACTCAAACCCAAAACCCTAGCTTTTAAAATCTCTATCAAATGGCAGCCACAAACACCTCAAACATCCTCAAAATCTTACTTAGCAAAAATCTCTTTCAAGTATCTAACATGAAGGATACTGATTTTGAACCCCTGAATTTCAAAACCTCCTAATTCATTATTCCCATTGATCACTTAGGTGATGATTACTTATTCAGAACCCCTCCTTTCTTTACCCTAATCGAAGATCAGAATCTGGGTGACTTCCTAAAGATATACTACCCTACCTAACCAAAGCTGGTGAAGGAATTTTTCGAAAATCTCAGCGCTCATAACCATTTCGACACCTTATGCACTGAAGTATAGGGGAAGGTCATAACTTTCACTCTAGAGTTCTTTGAGAAGTATCTGAACATGAAAAACTCTTGTCTGTTGATTAGAAAAGATGGCAATGAAGCTGGAGTTGACTACAATTCTAAATTATGGCTTCATAAGAATTATTTTGGAGATAAATTCTCCACATACTTCCCTAAAATGCCCAGATTCCTGCAGTACGCTCTAGCAAAACTCATCTTGATAAGGAAGGGATAATTGACAATAGTTTCTTCCCTCCAGCACTGCATCTTGCAGCACTGGGTTAGAAGTGTGGAAGTAAACTGGCCAGTCTTGATCATTCACTATCTCAAGACATATATGAACTCCCACGGTGCCTTAATCATAAGAATTCTGCAAGCAGCAGAAGTAGATTTGACCGGATTTGAAGGCATCTATGGCAGGCCTATTCTAGAGAAGAATTTCCTCAATCTTAGATATGATGAAAAGTGGGATGAAGAAAAGGCAAAACAGAAGAAGGATGAGAAAAGAGTTAAGTCCCGGTTAATGGTGGATCCGGAAGAGCAAGCTCCTGTCCCCAAGAAGGCCAGAACCATCAAAAGCAAGGCATAAAAGAAGCCGGAAGAAATTCTAGAAAAAGAAGTTGATGAAGACACCCTTCCAATCAGGCAAATCATAAAATCTAGCCCTGAGAAACCCAAAGTCAGGGGTCAGCTCATTAAGGCCGCAGCTAAGAAGGGTCGGAAGGTGATTGATGAAATTACCACCAAAGCAGTTAAGGCTAGGAGGAAAGCTAAGAGAAGCTTAGCTGAAATGAAAGAGGAGGAAGATGATGAGGAGACGGAGGATGAGGCTCCTCCTCAAAAGAAACTCAGAAGAAAGGGGCTCAGTGATGATGAACCTATTGCTGCCCAAGAGAAGAAGGCTAGTGAAGGGCGGAGACTAGCTGGAATCGTGCTAAATGAAGAGGCAAAGTAGCAAAGGGAGAAAGCTACTTTAGAAAAAGCAAAATCAAGCAAAGGGAAACATATGCCCGGAGCAACAGAGATAGTAGGGGAAGATGGTGAATAATATGCTATAATACAAGCTACCATCAAGGAAAACACCAAAATAAACCGAGAAAGAATAGAAGGTCCAAGTGATTCATCCGGAGTAAATCCAGCCCTAGTACCTCCAATTTTAGTGAATCCTAATGAGATGGACACACTGTCCAAAATCTCTGGAGCTGATTCATTTATTTTTGCCTCTCATAAAGAAGATCTATCAGAGAATCTGCTTGGATCCGACACTCCAATTATTAATCTTGAAAATACTAAAAAGGCATTATAGAAGGGTGTTGAGGAAAATGCCAACAAGCTTGGGGGAGAAAAGATAAGTCCTGTAAAGGCATTTGTAGGGGTGGTTGAGGACAGTTCCAACCATCCGGAGGCTAGTCTAGAGGAAGAAAAGCAAGAAGTTGAGGGCAATCAGAATTAGATGCTACAAACCACTGAGTTAACCCCTGCTCTACTTCGTTTTAATTCTAATCTTGATAAGCATTACTTGACTACAGACTCTCATAATATAGCTAAGGATATAGTGCCAAACCTGGATGATATAACTCCAGAGGAGGGAGGGAGTCTGAGTTCTAAATGGCACACTTCTGAAGTAGACCCTATGAGCAAGGCTCATTCGGAGGAAAAGATGGTGGGGGAAGAAGAAGAAGAGAGCTCTAGCTCAGAATGAACTGAAAAGGAAGAGGAACATCAGTCCTCCGGAAGCAGCTCAAGCTCCGGAGGTGAATCCACCTCATCCGGAGAAAAGATACCTCCCATCGCTGATCCAATCAATATTCCCACTGCCAACACCAAGAGTGCCAAAGTTACGGCTGCACTCAAGCTTCTTTAAGAAGCATCACAGGAGGAACAAGAGGAAGGGTATGTCAAGTAGAGTCTTCGAAGCATCTGCTCACACTTAAAATTGATTGAACTAGTGCTTTATGAAGAGTTCCAACCCTTGACCATTCAGAAGGAGTTTGATAAAATTAAGGAGAGTTTGAAAAGCCTTCCTCACATAGAGAAGCAAGTTATGGAATTTCCCACTCCTGGCGCTATAGCTGATGCCTCTCTATCTCAAATCCAACCAATCATGAATGAGCTCAAAGAAAGTGCCACTACAGCAAATCGGATTGCCAGTCAAGCCAATACCTTGCCCTCTGATAACTGTACAACTATCCTTGAAAGAATGTCCTCATTCGCCATTGATCTATCCACCGAAATAAAGGATTACATTGACTCCAATTTTGAAAACTTGATAAAATTCATGGAAGACAGAGACCTGAAACCTGCTCTTCTCAACTTGGAAACTAATCAGCAAGTAACCCAGGACATGCTTGCTCACTTCATTGATAAAATCATCCCTAAACTCAAAGAGAAGATACTAGATAATAGGGGTAATGAGATGTAGGTTAGAAGCTCCGGTATTGAATAATCAATAAATGAATGGAAGAAGTCAGTCTCCAAAGAAATAAAGGATCAAACAGAGTCACCCACAATATCCGGAATGGGATCTCAGAGGAAATAACCTTAATCCAAACTGGAATCAATAACTAGTCTATCTTTAGACCCTCTCATCCTCCGGCTATTCCGAAAAGTCAGCTCATTCCGGTAGTGCACAACCTTGTTTAACCTATAGGGAACTCTGAATTCATGAGATAAAAAGGTACAACTACTCTTATCAAGGCTATGATCCCCTATTTTGATCCCAAGGACCAAGAACACATCCTGTAGATTCTTCCTCAAGTCTCACAGTCTTATGATCAACTCTGGAGGTCTCTTCGCCCTTATTATTTGACTCCACCGATAGTTGATCACATTATTGATGAGCGGGGTAAAGGCAACAAAGACTACTCTATCTACTCCTCTGCTTGGCAGCAGTCTTGGGACAAGCAAACCTACATGGTTATTGATCCCCTTGATAGAAGCAAAAAGGGGGAGGAAGATCCGAGTCATCAAAGTGAAGGAAGTGGCAAGGGAAAAAAGCTGCAAGTCAGGAAGAGTGGTCCTTCCGGAGAAATGGTTAAGGTAACTAGATGATATTTTAATACTCATATAATAGCTAGATTCACTTTATATGTATTTCTGTAATTTGTAACTCTGAACTTCATGATGTTAACCATTGTTAACAACAGAAGTATATATGAAGTGAAGTTCTTAACTATCAAAATAAACATTTCTAAAGTACAATCTGAAATTGTACTAAAACAAACTTAGAAGATAGAATCATAAAATTATGGGGGAGTTAGGATGCTAAAATAATGGGGGAGCATTGTAAATGACTAAGTATCAAGAATCATACTTAGCTCATATTTCCCTGTCCTATGCTTAGTTGTCTTAGATTTTTATTTCCACCAAATGGGGGAGATTATTGGGAAACAATGATCCGGATAACAATCAAAAAACAAATCCAGATCAAGTTTGAAAGAAAAAAAAACAATGTATGTATTTCACCTAAGTTTAAATAGAAATATCCGGAAAAAGATCATGATACAAGTCATCCATTGAAGAAATTAAATACCTAAGCACTAGAGGAAATCAATCGGATAAAGTTTGGAAAGGAAACAAACTTATGTCCTTCAAAACTAGCATCCGGAAGAACTGATTGAAGCTATCTTCGGAAGAAGATAGATCCGGAGTATATAGATCTAAAGGACATCCGGAAGACCTATATTTCAAACATAGGGAAAGATACAAAATGTCACTTTACAAGTCAAAGATCCTTTCCCCAAGATAAAGATAAAATGACAGCTTGCATATTTCAGAGAAAGAACAAAAGGGCTGACACCGGTAGAAAAAGCTAACTACTTTTTTCTCCTAGACCAATAAGGAAGCGCGTGGAGCTCACATCAAAAAGCAATTGGTATGAAAGTTGGTGCATCACAAAATGACAAGCAAAACGATCACTGACAACTTTCTAACCTCAATCCCAAGATTTCAAATGGGACAAAATATAGTCTAACGGATTGATCAACGGATCCGAAAGCTCCACATCATCAACCCGATCAAGGGTGAAGATTGAATGAAAGCTCACTAACCACAACGGCTACATTTATGATCAAAGCCTATAAAAGGAGCTCTTCACCAAATGAGAAGGTCAACTGGTTGATTTATAAAAGCAAGTAACAAAGCAATACTTATTCAATCAGTTGATACAATCCCTCCAAGAACCTTTTAATTCAAAATCTATTTTGTAAGGATTCCCAAGTGAAACTATAAACTTGAGGAACTTCAAAAACTAACCCTTTGTTAAAAACCAAAGAGTAAGAATCTCCAACTAAGGTGAGTTGAGAGATTGGGATATAGCTTGAAGTAGGTGCTTTGAGTGAGATCTCCCTATAGGACTCAGCTTAGATTCAGGGTAGAAGGCTAAGTGGTATATCCTACTAAAGACAAGAGGACTCAGCTAGGAGTTTTCTAGTGGTATATCCTACTTCCAGAAGGGGTTACCAGATAAATCTGTAAGGCTTGATTCCTGTCAGTTAGAAAGGAATCCACTAGTGGATAAGCTCGGAGGAAGGAAACTCCGGGGACTGGACGTAGACGGGGCCGAACCAGTATAAAATACTTGTGTTTGATTTTCTTTCTATTTTACTTTATTGCATATTATTGTCATATTTGCATCATCCGAATCCATCTTCCGGATCATAATCAAACACGCTACACTAAGACTTTTCTAAGTTTGTAAACTCCGCGAAAAATGGTCATTCACCCCCTCTACCCTTATAAATGCTCTCATAGGACCCACACAATATCAGATCTGTAAAATTTTGGTATGTATTTAAACTATAATGCATCATGAGATATGCAAAAGTAAAAAAAAAAACAATAAATATCTTTCTAGCTTTTCAAAATGTGTATGCAATATACTTTAAAAATATAATTAAATATTAAATGAATCATTTTTTAACTTGTGTTAGAATTGTGGGAAAGGTTTAGCCTAGTGATTGAGCCTTGAAACTTTGATGTTAGAGGTCACAAGTTCGAATCCAAGTATGGATGGGGTGAGATAGAGGTTTTTCTATATTATTATTTTAAGTCGAATGAAGCAATTAAAAAAAACTGTGTTATAATTGAAAACCTTTTAATGTTTTATTCTATTTGTGTTGGAATTGAAATGAATTTAAAAAGTGTGATGTTTTATTATTTTTATTATTATTATTTATTATTATTATTATTATATAAAACCAAAATTTAAAAAAATTGTTAAGGTTCTTCATTCCTTGAGTTCAATCATGAGTTCTAATGAAAATGAAAATAATATCTTATTTAAGAAATGGAGATCTGATAGAAAAATTTAGAGTGGACTAATTATTTAAAAATATAAAAGATTAATTTTTTTTGTAATTCTTTAAATGTTTGTGATTTTCAAATATTATTTCAATTTTTTAACTTTTCCATGTTAAACATTTGTTAATAAAAAAAGAAATAAAAGTTCAAATGAGGTTTATGTATCTTTATAGTCGAATAATTTATTATATGACTGCGAGCATACAATTATTATATATGTGCTAATTTATTTCCAACTATACAAATATTTCTTGAGCGCGTACAAGATAAATATGTGAAGCGCATGTACGATAAACTCCTTTATTAATTTAATGTAAGAACGATATATAGAAATAAATAAAAATTTGTCATGTTCCAACATATATAACTATATGTAAAAAATGTCTCCTATTTTCCATTATCAACTTAATAAGAAAAAACTAATTAATATCTACTCAAATAATCAGTTTTTACCATAACAATTTTTTTTAAAAAAAATTGTTGCATCCCCATATTGATCATGCAGAGGAAAAATGGCAAATCTTATTGGTGTCATAATGAGATAAAGAATAAAAACAATCATATATAGTAATGTCTAAATAAAATGACAGCAAAGATTTCAACAAAATCCCAAGTATACAAAATTCATTATAAAATATGTGATAGGTTTTTAGTATACTTTTATTATTTTTATGAGATTGTAAAAAAAATCTAATTACTATAGGTAAGTATTTTAATTCATGCACTACCAAACATAAAATTTGCATATAAATTCCCTTCAATTCTTCCATTCAGAACACACAGATTTCATTGATGGTTATGGAGAACAACAGAAGGGGTAAGGGTAGGCAAAAGGTAGAGATCGCAAAGATGGCTAATGAAAGTAATTTACATGTCACTTTCTCAAAAAGGAGGTCTGGACTTTTCAAAAAAGCCAGTGAGTTGTCCACTCTTTGTGGTGTCGAGATCGGTGTCGTTGTTTTCTCCCCCGGTAACAAAGCATTTTCATTTGGGCACCCCAGTGTTGACATGGTCATAGATCGTTATTTTGGCCAAAACCCATCTCAACATTCTCCCACCACGGAACTCATTAATGGATATAGGCACGCTAATATACATGACCTTAACATGCAATTAACACAGGTTAGTTATATGTTTTTTTATATATTTGTTCTTATATGTAGATTTGATTTACCAATTCGATGTTGATTAAGTCTACTACATATAATAAGAATTCAAAACGAGTCTAAGCTCAAACATGGGACAACATTTTATAGAACTGAACTCTAATATGTATATATTATCATTTATCATTATCTAAAGAACTTCAATCAAGTGGTGAAAAAACTCTTGATGAACCCAATATGTTGCTCGATCGAGTTGTTGCCAATATGAACAATTGAGGTCAAGATCAATTAGGTCTATTGCATATAACACTAATGTAACTTAAGACATATTTCAAACTAATTCAAATTTTTTACTATAACTTGTTTTATAGATCTCGAATCTAGTCCGACTTTTATAATAGTTAAGATTTTTCAGGTTACAGACGAAAACGAGATGGGAATGAAAAGGGTGAAGGAACTAAACCAAATCCAAAATGAAAATATGAGCCAGTTATGGTGGCACAAGCCCGTGGATCAACTTGATTTGTCCCAAGTACAACAACTGAAAGAAGCAATGCTAAAACTAAAGATTAATGTAGAACAACAAAAAGATATCGCTTCGATCAGAAGTTCAGATGCTATGCAACAGCTTTTTGGTGCGAGTTCGAGTTCCAACCAACCGTTCGATCCTAACAACAATAATGAGGTTTTTAATCCAGATATGGTTCTCGCTCCTGATTTTCCTAATAATGGTGTTGGACAGTTCAACCTCTAAATCTCTAAAGGAAGGGAAAAGTATTGTGGTCGCAATTTCTACTCCACAGAATGTGCAGAGGTTACTTGTCGTTCTTGAAAAGTGACCGTTACTATCAATAAAAAAAAGTTCGAATCTAGATTAGCGAGTTAGTTTAAAAACTATTAACTAACAAACTATAAATAGAAAGGAACTTAAGTCTTTTTTTTTTTCTATTTTTCTTAATTCTCACAATCTTATACTTGAGATTCATCACTTTCGTTATGATGTTAAAATGTTAAGATGGCATTAGAGCAGTGTTATTCGAGGTGTTCTTACTCTATTATACATTGCTTCTTCTATTCTTGAAATCTCTTTATTATTTTTGTTATAATCTATGAGTGCAATACCATAATCAAAGTTAAGTCTAACTTATTATAGTATCATTTTATGCAAGCTAATTATTGGTGTTAAATACTAAATTTTCCTAATTTATTATATAACCGATCGGTAGAGATCGGGATCACATGTACTGTCAACTCCGACTTCAACTCAGCTCTTCATTGGATAACATAATTAGTAATTCAACATTGTTTTATACATTAAAGAATAGAGGAAAAATAATGAAATTCTCAGGTATAACTTTTGTACATTTTGATTTTCCAAGGAGGACGCGACAATCATCGAACTGTACAAAGCTCGATCTGAACTGCAAAACAAAGGCAACTCTTCTTTGTACATTAATCAACTGCGATACCGAGACTTGCTTTGCCAGAACAGCATTTGTGCAAATCCTACTGCCTTCATTATTGGAAATATAATACTTGTAGCACCCTACAATCAATCATTCAAACATCATAAGAAAATGAAGCTTTCAACTATAGAAATCAACAATGCGAAAGTAACGAAATTTTTTATTCGGCGATAGCATTGGTAAAGGTTTCTAATGCCATTCGGTAAGATGCATACCAAGATCAATCTAAATCCAGCACAAATGCTTTCTGGAGAAGGAAATGGAAGTATTAATCGACGTACTCCATAGATCGCTACAGTGAAGAAATGCATCACTAGATTCAAAGGACACAGATTGAGTCCCGAAAGCAGAGAAATCGGTCCTTCTGAAAACACACCGCCAAGGCTTAAGTAGTCGAAGCACGCTTCTCACATATCATTTCTAGCTGAATCAGTTGATGCTGAAAACACCTTGTAAAGTGTTTTGGACAGGGAGAAGGTCCGGCATTGTTCTGATGTTTCCTTTCTCAATTGCAGCAATAAAAGCACCGTACACCTCAGAGGGAATCTTAAGGATTAAAAAAACAGATTGAATGAGTATATTACTACATGATATGTTACAGAATACACGAGTTATAGAGAAGATAATACCGAATTTAAGATACCTGATGAGCTACCTCACTCTTCAAATATTCAGCCAATTTACCATTGGAAATGGATGGTACTTTTGGTCCGGGAATGTCAACCGAACAACGCACCTCTGTGCTACTAATAGGATGAAACAAGATGGGTGATGGATTTGCCAGAACAACATGCCCGTGATTGGTATAAGGAAGCTCACAATTCTCGAGCACCAATGCGACAAAGCAAGAGGGGATATCGACCTGTAGAATTTGTTCATAAGCAATTTCATGTTAATCTCGTCAGGATAAAAAAAATAGTGAAATGAACCATCATAATGTAGCCTTACCTTTGGATTGCATAGAGAGCGCCGCAAGTTTGAGAAACAGCCATCGCATACAATGGTCAAAGGAGCATATGCAGTCAACTCTAAACCATTTCGAGTTCTATAATTTACCCCTTTAACAATTCCTTTCTTCTCAACCAGTGATGTTAAAGTTCCTTGTTCCAAGCGTGCACTACATAGAATACGAAAATAGAGCATAAACAACCATTTTATCGAAAATCGCAACATAACAAATATTAGCCATTGCAAATGTGATTACTTGGGAAGAGATGCAGTCTTTTCACGCATCCTTCGAATAAAACCGCCATTGTGAAAGCTTCTCCCAGCGATATTAGACTGAAAGCCTTTCAGAGGATACGACAATTTAGTACTTTTTCCGTTCTTGATAATCGCATATCCATAGACATGTTGGGCATCAATCTCTTCCACACAATCTACATTAAAAGAACTGGAAACTTTACGAATTGTACAATCAAAGTATGAATTGTTACATTAGTTAAGGATTGATACCTTCAAGACCGAGTTCAATGAGTTTGAGATAGCCGCCAGGTTGTAGGAGTTCACCAACAGTTCTATCAGGCTCATTTAAATCTCTTTCTGTTACTTGTACTCGGCGCCAATCCTGTAATAACCAAACCGAAAACGTTAAATAACAATGTGAAAATAAATAACGAGAACCGAATTTAATACGGTTATAACACAAACTAGCCTTGCCGAGAGCATAAGCAAGAGCAGATCCGGCAACACCAGCTCCAACTACGATTATATCAGGGGTTGAACCTATCTCAGACCGATTCTTTTCTCTTGTTGAGCCCTTGAATGTAATTTCTTCTTTCGATTTCTTTGTTGACACTCTGATGTTATTCTTTCTTGTCGAAATGAACAAGAAAATCAATGCACAAAGTGAAGCTATGATTCCTTCTATTAGATACGGTTGAATTGGGCCCGGCCGTACCAGCCAGTTTAACAGCTAAATCTAGTCCAACTTCTTATGAACAAACAGTTTTAGGCGACAATTTGAATCAATCGTCCCCATTTCAGAGATTACGATGCTAACCAGACGTTTACCATTCTGTAATTTGAATTCCCTTTTCCGCCACCATCTCCACCTCCGTCACCTGACCGCCGCCCCCGCCGATCAGAAACACCCGTCTCCTCCAACCCCAGTAAACCCAGACCACCTTCTCCGCGTCTGCACAATCCTTTTCCAACAGCAAAATTCCACCGACTCTCAACTCCACTCCAAACTCTCCCCTTTCAATCCCCACATCACCCACGAGTTCTTCCTCCAAGTCTGCAACAAATTCCCCTCCTCATGGCGCCCCGTTCACCGCTTCTTTCAGTACACACATCAAACCCCTTCCCCTCATTTCACCCACACCGCCGTCTCCTTCAATAAACTCCTCGACGTTTATGGAAAAGCACGGAACATCGATCTGTTCTGGGCCACAGTTCAAGAGATCGGCAAAAGAAGGTTAGTTAACGACAGAACCTTTTTCATTGCTTTGAATACTTTGGCTTCTGTTAGGGAATTGAAAAAATGCGTTGAGTTTTTCCACTTGATGAATGATTGTGGGGTTGAGTATAGTGTAGAGAGGTTAAATAAGGTTGTGGAGAGTTTGTGTAGGGGGAAGCTTGTTGATGAGGCGAAATTTGTTGTTTTGAAATTGAAAGAGTGGATTAAACCTAATGGTGTTACTTATGGGTTGTTGATTAAGGGGTTTTGTGATGTGGGTAATATGATTGAAGCTTCAAAGCTATGGAATTTAATGGTGGATGAGGGTTTCGAACCTGGGATTGATGTGTTTGAGAAAATGATGGAGACGTTTTTTAAGAGGAACGAGAACGATGAGGCTTTGAAGGTGTTTCATACAATGAGAGTGAACAGAATGGATGAATTGGGGCTGTCTAGTTACAGGCTTGTAATTGATTGGCTATGTAAAAAGGGGAAAATCGGGCAAGCACAGATGGTGTTTGATGAAATGCGTGAGAGAGGGATAGAACCTGATAATCTAACCTTAGGGTACTTGCTCTATGGGCTTTTAGCAAGGGGGAGAGTTAACGAGGCGCATCGAGTTTTTGAAACGATTTCGAGCCCTGACATTAGTATCTACCATGGAATGATCAAAGGGCTATTGAAGTTGAGAAGAGCAAGTGAAGCTACACAAGTGTTTAGGGAGATGATAAAGAGAGGGTGTGAGCCTATAATGCACACATACATTATGCTACTGCAAGGGCATTTGGGGAAGAGAGGGAGGAAAGGGGATGACCCAATTGTGAATTTTGATACAATTTTTGTGGGTGGTTTGGTTAAGGCAGGGAAATCATTGG
This sequence comes from Euphorbia pulcherrima, assembly GCA_947683365.1. Lineage (NCBI taxonomy): Eukaryota > Viridiplantae > Streptophyta > Magnoliopsida > Malpighiales > Euphorbiaceae > Euphorbia > Euphorbia pulcherrima. The sequence continues at coordinate 4,649,314 of CANTUS010000010.1, forward strand.
AAGCAAGTAAGTATGTGGAGAGGAGTGTTAAGGGAGGAGTTGAAGTGCCTAGATTTGATTATAATAAGTTTTTGCACTATTTTTCAAGTGAGGAAGGTGTGGTTATGTTTGAAGAGATAGGGGAGAAATTGAGAGAGGCTGGATTGGCTGATTTGGCTGATATATTGCAGAGATATGGTGAAAAGATGGCTACTAGAGATAGGAGGAGAAACAGAGCACCTAACTCTGAGCCATAAAACCTATTGAGTTTCGAATTCGATAGTCGATTATTTCAGGAGTTTAAGATATCTCAGGCTAGTCGATTTCGATGAATTTCGATAGGGGAAGCTCTGCAGTTGTTCTTTGTTTTGAGATTATACAAGAAAACCAATGTACAATGTGATCAGATGGAAAATCATTTGACTTTTTGTCTTTCAGATATGGTTGCAGTTAATGTTTTTTAAATCAGTTAATTAATATTATAATGTGATATCAATAAAACACTTACTAATCAATGTAAATCTGATCTGATGTGGCGGTTAGCTATTATTATTTGTTATAGCTATTCCAAATATCTTGCTAATTGTATTTTGTCCTGGATGAAATAGTGTAACTAAACACTTGGAACTGCTCTTGAGATCAGAAAAGTCAAAATACAGTTGCTAAAATATAAAAGTAAAGCTATACGGGAGAATTCTTTGTACATGTTTTTTTTGCTTTGAAGAATTTGTTTATGTTTTATATATTATAGTAAACAAAAATTTATCGGAAACAAATCAAAATTACTATATGATCAAAACAAAGGGAATTGATTTACTAGTGAGATACTAGTTTGCAACCCAAACTGACTCCACCTAACGTGAGATTAAGGCATGGTTATTGTATACTAGTTCAGGACTTTGTCAGAAGGCCAACAATATCTCAAAAAATCCCATTTCTATAATCAAAGCTATTGACATTGGGATTCATAGATGAAGAAGCATTGTTAAGATCATTAAATTTAAGCTCATAATCTGAAAAAACTCCACCAAAAAATGGTGAAGGATTTGCAGATTCAGCCAACATCTTAGTGGCTTGTAATTCAACATTCTTCTTTAGGTCCAACAATGCTTCCTTTAGTTGATTTAATTCACTCAAATCGAGTTCTTCTACCGGTTTTTCCCACCAAAACATTATTTGTCCGCATTTTCTTACTTCAACCAGTGCTTCCCCTCGTTTCTTTTCAGCTTCCAGTTGATTCTGGATTTGTGTTAGTTCCATATTCAGTTCATTCACATTAGCATTTCGATACGCTTTAATGAGTTTCCCTGCACTAGAACTCGATTGAGGATTTGGGGCGAGATATCGGTCTATGATAGAATCAACCTCCGGATAGCCAAATGAAAACGCCTTATTAGCAGGAGAGAATACTATTATCGCAATTTCTACTCCACAAAGTGTACATAGTTCACTTGCTTTCTTGAAAAGTCCAGTCCGACGTTTTGAGAAAGTGACTTGAAGATGATTTTTCTTTGGAATTTTCTCTATTGCTATCTTTTGGCGACCCAAACTAGACCTCTTCGCCATTGTAAAATTCGAAAATAGATGGAAAAAGAACTTTTGATGCTTGGAGGGAAACATTTTGGAGGTATTTATAGTGTGAAATTGCCACAATTATTTTTCTTAATTGGACATCATTATTTCCTTTTGATTAATCCGAGATATGTAAGTTACATGATCTTTTGCTTTTATTGTTATTTGATTATGTCCCTAAATGCTCAAGTTGGCATCATAAAACCAACAATTTAACCTTTGAAACTCAATATCAAAGCCTGAGATTATTTTTTTTTTATCAATTCAATGCCTGAGATTTTAACAATTACATATTCAACAATTTAATTTTAATTATATTTCTACTTGATAGTAATCAAGGTAACACGAAATGTAAACAGGAAAATTCCACTTCAGAAATTAAAACATAAGCTTGAAGCTATAGATAAACATGCAAATAATGAAAATAGAAGGGTATTTTATACGTGTGAAAAAATATAAAACCTTTCTTACCAAGTTTTCGTTAGTTTCGATCTGAATTTGAAACGGAAACAAAACGTGGGAACGCTATTAATTTCTTTCTTAAGATTTCAGTGATAGAAAATTCTTTCTACTTTAACAGCCATGTAACTTCTGTTGCGAACTTAGTGATCTTCCATATCAGAATATATCACATTGAACATTATACTATATTTGACGTATAAAAACATATCAGTAACTAAGCTTTGATCCCACGATAGGCGCCAGAAAACATGTATTTGGATGCTATAATGCATATTGTGATTGATAATACATGAAACCTACATTGCCTAATGCATCCCAACCCCCTTGAACTTGCTCCTAATAGCCCCTCGTCTCCCTAAACTTTCAAGTGTTTCTCTCACCCCATTAAACTGTTAGGCCCAATAATAGATTACGAGAAAAAATAATATCAGCAGAATAAAAGACACGCAGATTTTTACGTGGAAACCCCAAATGAATTAGGGAAAAACCATGAAACTAACTCCGAATAATTCTTCCACTATAAAATAATAGTAGGTACACCAAGAGATTAAAAAATAGTGGCACTCAAGTGTTTCCCGAAAACCTCACTATTTTCTCTCTTACCCAGCTCTTAGGAACCCTTTTCCTAAGGCTCTCTACACAGATTACATTTTTATCTGTGTTTCTTCTCTCTTGCTCTCTGCTTTTGGTCTGCTCTTCAAATGAGCAAAACCCTCCTCTATTTATAGGAGATTCAAAACGCGTATGGCCGAATTGTGTACAGTAATTTTACTGCGCACTTTTTGAAAATTTTTCCTGCCGACCTGCCTCCTTTTTTTTAATTTTTTTTAATTAAATAGTGGGTCCTACAATAAGAGGGACACCACTCAACAAATCTCTCCCTCCCGACTACATTGTGGGACTCTCCATTCCGGTTGCTTCAATGCACCGGTCGAACTTTTCTTTTGGTACAACCTTCGTCAGCATATTAGCAACATTTTTATTTGTATGAATCTTCTGCAACTTGAACTCTTTTTCTTCAATGGCAAGTCTGAGCCAATGATATCTTACATCAATATGTTTTGTCTGTGCATGATACATAGTATTTTTGCTCAAGTCTAGTGCACTTTGACTATCACAATAAACTATGTAGTCTTCTTGCTGCACACCCAATTCTTCAAAGAATCGCTTTAACCAAAGCATTTCCTTTCCTGCTTCCGCTGCTGCAACGTACTCTGCTTTGGTTGTTGATAATGAAACATATTTTTGTAATCGTGACTGCCATGAAATAGCTCCCCCTGAGAATGTAAATAAGTAACCTGATGTAGATTTTCTTTCATCATGGTCACTAGCCATATCTGCATCTGTGTAACCAATAAGTGATGGCTTTCCACCTCTAAATGTTAAACATAACTTTGAAGTTCCTCTCAGGTATCTAAAGATCCATTTAACTGCTTCCCAATGTGTCTTCTGGGGATTTGACAGGAATCTACTCACAACTCCAACTGCATGAGCGATGTCTGGTCTCGTACACACCATTTCATACATCAAACTTCCGACCGCTGAAGAATATGGAACTTTTGACATATCTTCTCTATTTTTCTCTATTGAAGGGTAGGATTTCTTACTCAACTTAAAATGAGCGGCAAGTGGAGTGCTAACTGGTTTAGCATTCTTCATATTGAACCTTTCTATTACTCGTTCAATATATTTTTCTTGCGATAACCATAGCCTGCAGGACCTCCGATCTCGGATAATCTCCAATCCAAGAATTCGCCTTGCCGGTCCCAAATCCTTCATGTCAAACGCCTTAGACAAATCACACTTCAACTTACTAATCATTTTGGCATCTGGTCCAACAATTAGCATATCATCAACATATAAGAGAAGAATGATAAATTTTCCATCCGGGAATTTCTGGACGTATACACATGGATCAGCTTATGTCCTCTTGTATCCTTGATTCACCATGAAGGAATCAAACCTTTTATACCATTGTCGCGGAGATTGTTTTAACTCATACAAACTTTTCTTCAAGCGACAAACCATGTCCTCCTTTCCCTTGACCTTGAAACCTTCTGGTTGTTCCATATAAATTTCTTCTTCCAAATCCCCATGCAAGAACGCGGTCTTTACATCAAGCTGTTCTAACTCAAGGTTGAAGCTGGCTACAAGACCTAGCACAACTTTAATGGAACTCATTTTCACAACTGGTGAAAAAATCTCGTTAAAGTCGATACCTTTCTTTTGAGTAAAACCTTTGACAACCAATCGAGCTTTGAATCTCACTACGTTTCCATCATCTTTCTTCAGCTTGTACACCCATTTGTTCTTGAGTGTTCTCTTCCCTTTAGGAAGTTTTACCAGCTCGTACGTGTCATTCTTCTTCAAAGAATTCATCTCCTCCTGCATAGCCTTCATCCAACAATCTTTATCTTTACAAGATTGCACGTCTTGGAAGCTTTCAGGCTCCCCCTCATCAGTGATTAAAATATAATCAGAACTGGAGTATTTTGTAGATGGTTGGCATTCTCTGACTAACCTCCTTAATTGAGGTTCTTCTTCTGGTAGAATGGGATTCTCTGGCTCCCCCTGCTCAATACCTTCTTTATTCGTATCTTTATCTACAATCGTATCTTGATCCCTCACAACTGGCTCTTCTTCTCCATCTTGTTCTGATTGAGGCATTCTTCTTTCTGTGGCATCATCTGATAGAATGCTCTCTGGTGTATTATCAATAACACCATCACTTGTAGATCTTTCACTGATGATATCATTCTCATGAAATACAAGAAAGTATCTTCTTCCTCCAATGGATTCTGTATCCATGGGACCACAAACGTCAGTGTACCAACTCTGACTTATTATTTCTCCTTCTAGAGCTTTTCTGAAATGAAACTCGATGTTGCTTCCCAAATAAACAGTGATCACACGGGTTAATTTTTCCTTTGGCTAATAGGATGAGGGACTTCTTAGCCAGTATATTTAACCCTTTATCATAAACATGCGCCAGTCGCCTATGCCACAAATTTGGTGAAGCATTATTTCCAACTGTATTCAGTTGACCCGCACATACTATTGCGTGCGTTTTGTATAGCGAGCAACACAATCTTCCTTTCGCCACCACCAACGATCCTCTGGTGAGTTTCCAATTTCCATCGCCTGTATGATTGTGATAACCTTCCTTGTCCAATGCGCTAACAGACAATAAGTTCAATCAAAGATCTGGAACGTGTCGCACATTTTTATTTCCCATTATTTTTGTATCCGTAATAGTGCGAAAAGAAGGCCCGACTCCAAGTTCTTCAAGAATAGTGGCGTTGAGTTTCTCGACCTTTTGCCTTAGGATTAGTCAGTTCTCTTTCTCGATGGGGGCAAGGGGAGGGATCAAATGCATATCCTATTTTTGCACAGCAGGGTTATGAAAACCCACGTGAAGCAACTGGCCGTATTGTATGTGCCAATTGTCATTTAGCCGAGTAGCTCATTTGTTCTTTCTCTCGTTCTTGAATTGATTGAAATGGAATAATGAATTTATTTCTTCGCCACTTTGCCAATAAATCAGAATTCTCGTAGAGAATAGGAGGATATATGAGATTCCAATGACCCGTACACGGTGAATAACCAAATTCCAATTGAAATGAAATATTTAGGATAAATCAATGCAATTTAGGAGGAATCAATGAAAGGACATCAATTCAAATCCTAGATTTTCGAATTGAGAGAGATATTGAGAGAGATCAAGAATTCTCACTATTTCTTAGATTCATGGACCCTTTTGGCCTGATCTTAGGCCTTGACTCACCCTCCGTGGAAGAACCTTGCGGAGGAACCCTTAGGTTTTCGGGGCATTGGATTCTCATCAATGTTTGCGTTACTCAAGCCTACATTCTAGCTTCCGCTTTGTCCACCGCCGCTCGCACGGGTGCTTCCCTCTAAGGCGGAACGCTCCCCTACCGATGCATTTTTACATCCCATAGCTTCGGCAGATCGCTTAGCCCCGTTCATCTTCGGCGCAAGAGCGCTCGATCAGTGAGCTACTACGCACTCTTTCAAGGGTGGCTGCTTCTAGGCAAACCTCCTGGCTGTCTCTGCACCCCTACCTCCTTTATCACTGAGCGGTCATTTAGGGGCCTTAGCTAGTGATCCGGGTTGTTTCCCTCTCGACAATGAAGCTTATCCTATAGTTTTTTTCATAATTAATAGATTTATATGATAAAAGACTATATCTAGCGTGTTTTTTAAAATTATTCTTTTGATTAGCAAATAAGTTTACCCTAATGTGCATCCAACACTTGTCTTCACGCAGATATCGTCGATTCCCACTATTTGCGAGACACTATTATTTCCCATTTTAATAGTACCATAATCGCCCGCTTTATAGGTTGAGAAGTATTCCCTTTTTGGAACACAGTGGCATGAGGCACCATAATCTACAATCCACTCGGTATCTGCATCTCCAACATGACAACAATCTGCATCATGAAATACTAAAGCCACCTCTCCATCTTCTATTGTGACTGCAGCAGATGTGTTTTTGTCATCATCATAGCTTCGGTTTGCATTCTCTTGTTTAAGGAAACGGCAGCTCCTTTTGAGATGACCCTGCTTTCCACAGTGGTAGCATGACCTCTTCTCCTAGGACTTGGATCTATCTTTCGATTTTCCATTCCCTCGACCTCTACTCTTACTTCGGCCCCTATTCTCTGTGACAAGGGCTTGTGAACTGGTACTGGCAATGTCCCTTCTACGAAGCTCTTCATTAAGTAGACTATTCTTTACCATAGATATTGTTACCACACCATTTGGAGCTGAGTTACTCAGTGATACCACAAGAGTGTCCCAGCTATCTGGTAGAGTTCCCATCAAAAGACATGCTTGCATCTCATCATCCAAGGACATACCTGTGACTGCTAACTCACTTACGAATCCTTCAAAATCGTTCAGGTGTTGTGTGATTGATCGTCCATCTGTCAGTTTCAAGTTCATGACTTTGCGAATCATGAACACTTTTCCTTGAGCATTTTTAGCCTCGTACATATCCTCTAGCTTCTTCCAGAGAACTTTGGGATCTGTTTCGTTCCTCACGTGGTTGTACAGGCTAGCATCTATCCATTAACGTATCGTACCCAATGTCTGCTTCTTCAACTTTATCCACTGCTGATCTTTCGTATCCTCCGGCTTTGCGTCGTCACCCTCAATTGGATCGTACAAATCTTTGCTATTGAGGTAGTCCTCCATTCTGGATTTCCAAATTAAATAATTTGTATCCTTTAATTTCATCATTACACCGTCATTCGCCATATCGAAAAATTTAAGAATGGCAAAATTTTACTATTCACGACTTCACTATTCATATAAATAGTGACTGTATATGTGAATAGTACCGTATACCCAAATAATACTTGTATATTAGAATAGTAATAGTATGTCCCCCGTATACTTAAATACTATTCATAAATGATGGCCGAATATGAATAGTATTATATATGAATACTATTCCCCAAATTACTATTTTACTATTCACTCAAATTGCGTATCTGCGACGGTTTTTCGAACGGATTGCGCCACCGAATTCATCGGAATTTTCTCGTCGTCGTGGTATATTTATTTTTGAAAAATATATCCACGGATTTTACTGATAAAACAACCTTCGGCTCTGATACCACTTATTAGGCCCAATAATAGATTACGAGAAAAAATAATATCAGCAGAATAAAAGAAACGCAGATTTTTACATGAAAACCCCAAATGAATTAGGGAAAAAACACGGGACTAACTCCAAATAATTCTTCCACTATGAAATAGTAGATACACCAAAAATTAAAAAACAGTGGCACGTAATTTTACTGTTTACTTAATTAAACAGTAGTCTTATAATAAGAGGACATCACTCAACATAAACTTATCTACACCTCAACTTTAAAAAGTCACTAGAGTGAATTAAAAAAAACATTTTTTTATAAAAATATAATTCTTTTATCAGATATTGTTCATCTTCTTCTTACCCAATGTGCTCCACTGCCAATATACTCTGTTCGTCGGACTTAGCTCATGCTGCTTCTCTCGCTCTTTTGCTGTATTTGTCCAAAATACAGCAATTTGAGATTGAACACATTCTTTATTATTTGTAGATTAATTTTAGAATTTCTTTAGTTTATTCTATATGTTCCCCAATTTGAATTGATTTCTTTATTTACCGGGGAACTAGAGGAAGATGATGAGATTTTTTGAGATTGGAAATTTTCTCAAATTTCACCTCTAATTATCTCGGGAAAATTTGCAGATATTAGAAAAACTGTGTTTGATTGGGTTTGATTGTTTTTATCAATTTTTACTTCGGTGGAGTTCAGAAAATGAATAAAAGTGGGAATTGCTTGCTGGTTTTTGGTTTCCATGGTTATAATTTTAATTCTTATCAATTTTTTTGTTGAATTTTGGTTTTGATTTCTATGAATGAGAAAGAAGAAGGAAGAGAGTTGACTTGTTGAATCTAGGGTAAACTTAAAAAAAATATCACGTGGTTTCACTCATTTATAAAATGAGGTTTGAGTAATTTTTAAAATTTTATAAATAAAGGATCTTCAATATTAAATTATCTCACAAAAATGAGTACTCTTATTATTTTTATGTGAATTTTTATGGGATGGTTAATAAAAATATAACACATATCAGTGAAAAAATTTGAAATTTTTTAACTTGTGCAAATAATTTTTTAAATTAAATTATGATATTAAACTTTAAAAAATTATAAAAAATAAAAAAGTCTCCGAAAATTATTCAAACTCTTACGTATAATTTTTAAATAATAATTTTAAATTATTAGAATGTTAAATTGTTTAAAATATTTAATGTAACACTACTATTTCGAAGCTAAATATCCTTTTTTACAAATTTTTTAAAACTACAGACCCCATTATACGAAAAAATTTCTTAAACCTCATTTTATAAATAAATAAAACTATAAGATATTTTTTTAAGTTTACCTTGAATCTAAGTCTTCATTTTATTCTTCTTACTTTTTACATGAGTTAGTGCACATGTGGAATAATTTATTTCCATGTCAGGCGCGTGGTCTACAAACATGGAATGAGAATGGGTTTCTCAGCTGCAGGGAGTTATATGTTACAATTTAAATAAGTTTAAGAAAGCGAGTAAAACACTTAAAAATTTAGGGGGATGAAAGGCTAAGGAACAATTTGAAAGAGTCCGAATGTAAAACTTGTACAACAAATTCATAACAAGATGTAACAATGTATTTTAAAATGTATTTTAAAAAACCAAATGAAAAAGTCAGTGTCCAAGACGGTTTTTACGAAAATCTGGACATGGTCAAGATCTGTTATAGTCAGTGTTCTAAGACTTTTTTAGGGTTTGTCGGCCGATTTTTCATTCCTCAAGTGCTATCAGGCTCTTGATCAATTTATTATCGTCTAGGCACCGTCTAGTCTAATTTTTTCGGCCTAGGCACCGCCTAATCTAATTTTTTTGGCAATTTTTAAGATACCGATACTTATAATAATTATAGTTCAATTTTTTCAATTCAAAAAAAGTAGCTCGGTTGGTAAAACTAATGTAGAACAAAATATTCTCACCATGTAATTTCCATTTTGAATTTGAAATCGAGAAATTGTACGCTATAAACCACAAAAAATTAGTGAGTATATTTATTTTTAAGGAATTAATTTTAATGTTGATGTATTTTTATGTAAGAATTAACTAAGACTTAAATTTTCATATACTAAACTATATTTTTTAAAAATATTATTATATTATAATTTACTTTTTAAGTTGAATTTATACATTTATTTGTTAATAATTGTAAAAAATAAAAAATTTACAAATCTGTCTAGGCTCCACCCAAGCCCCGCCTAGGCGTTTGAAGCCCTGGCCGTTCGACTAGCGCCTAGCACTTTTTAAAATATTGGTTATAGTTCCTCAATTTGTTAGAACACATGCGGGAACTGGAAATATTGTGAGTTCTGACCAAATATAGTTTGCATATTCCCGCTGCTTGAACTGTCTAGATTAACTAAACCCGCACAAGTTCTTAAAGTAGATCCTCGATTAGACTAAACGGCTGCTTCTCTTTTTTTTTGCGTCCATCGTGCTATGGTATGCCGAAATTCTAGTCCTAAAATAGTTGTCATCAGAAGTTCTCTTTTTTTTCTATGCTGAATGGCTACCTAGACAATTAGACTTGTTAAAGTGACTCGCGACCAGTTCAGGTCTGGCATCCTTGAGTTGGGCTTGAACAAACATATATTTATATAAGTTCGACCCAACTCAAGCCCGCCAAAACATATAATAGGTTGGGCTTAATTTTTATATAAAAATCTAAGTAGATTATGCCTGTTCTGGCTCGACCCGAATATAAATTATTAAAAAAATATTTATTAATTTTAAAATAATATGTATATATATAAATTTATAATTATTAATGGACGGTTGGGCTGGCCTTATGAATAAAGTTCAAAATCTAGGCTCGACCCGATCCAAGTATACTATATATGCGGGCTAATCAATTGAGCCTCGATAGAATAATATTTGTGTCGACCCGATCAGGTCCGTGCTCGTGATGTGATTCCTCAACCTTGACCTTTTGTGTGAACACAATCAAAGCTTTCTAATGCATGGGTTATTAAGAAATAATTTCTTTAGATAAGTCTTAGGTACAAGTCAAGAGAACTGAAGCAAATAATTATAAAAAGTTGCCATTCATAGGTAGTGCTAAAATTGTAGCCATGAAAAATAAGTGGAGAGCAAAAACTCCATTGAAAATACTAATGGAGTCTAATAAAGGAAAAGGTAAGTGCAATGGACAATCTTATCATTTTAAGCAATATTTTAAAAAGCGTTATACGCTAGTCGGACGGTCGAGGCTTTAAATATCTGAGCAGGGCTTAGGCGGCGTCCGGGCGGATTTGTAAATTTTTTATTTTTTATAATTATTAATAGATAAAAGTATAAATTTAACTAAAAAATAAATTATAATATAAATATATTTTAAAAAAATATAGTTTAATATATGAAAACATGAGTCTTAGTTAATTTTTACATAAAAACACATTAACATTAAAATCAATTCCTTAAAAACAAATATTCTCACTAGTTTTTTGTTGTTTATAGCGTATTATTTCTCGGTTTGATATTTAAAATAAAAATTGTATGTTGAGAATATTGTATTGTACATTAGTTTTACCAACCGTGCTACCTTTTTTGAATTGAAAAAATTGAACTATAATTATTATAGGTATCAATATCTTAAAAATTGGGAAAAATATCGGACTAGGCGGTGCCCAGACGGAAAAAATCGGACTAGACGGTGCTTAAGCGGCAATATATCGGTCTAGCGCCTGATAGCGCCCGAAGAATAAAAAATCGGACAACGAATCTTAAAATAACGCCTAAATAAAGCTAGGCGGAAGTTTTAAATCAGTGAAGAACAATTTAACTTTTTATTCTTTAGTGTTCAATGACACCAACATGGATATTTATTGGTTTAGAAATTAAAGAAAATGATAGCTAATTGGTTCCACTAATAAGATTGGTGCAACAAATAGGGAGGACTAAAGCTTTTGCTAATATGTTTTCGGAGTTGAATCATATTCCATATTTTTAGGAATAATATCGCCTAGCAATTGATTGATGCGGTTAGAATTTATCATCTCAGTTTTTGTCGGATTGATTATGGTGCACTATAGAATTTTTTTTTTCGCCGTTCACTTCTACTATAGATCTTTGGATCATTAGATTCACACTCTACTATGATTGCGATCTTTGGTTCATTATTATTGTTATAGGTTACAATTAGCTTTGTTATATCTTAGGGATGTTTTTATTTTTCTTTTCTTTTATTTTTCTTTTTTTGTTATTACTTTTTCTTTTCCTTTTTAATAAATGAAGCCGATTTTTCGCCGAACTCAACCTTTAATTAAAAAAATTCCATATTTATATTCCTTAAATTCTATTTTATTTAATCTACAGTGTTTTTGCTCTAACCATCTTTCTTATTTTTCATTCCTTATATTATATTCTCAATAATAATAATTATTCCATTTATTTTTTTACATTATTTTCATTCTAATCCACCATCAAAACAATTAAAAAAACAAAAAAGTAAGAATAAATAATAATTTAATATACATCAAGAATAAATAATAATTTAATATACATCCCTTAAAATAGGGTCATAAGAAATGGTATGATTCAATCATTCCATATATCCATTCTTTATTTTAGGATATACCCTAAACTAGAGAATGATTACTTTTTAGATACATAGTGAACCCTTACATTTTAGAATTGTATACTAGTTGTCGGATATATATTCTCTAAAGTTCAAACTCTCTAAAGTTATATATTTCAGTTAATTTCAATCATTCACTGAGTTTTAATGGTCTAGATTCAATTTTAGTGATTTGTGGGGTCCACAGTGTAATGAAATCTCAACCATTAAAACTCAATAAATAGCTAAAATTAACTAAAATATATAACTTTAAAAAAATTAAACTTTAAATAATCCAAATCCTTAATTTTCTGTTAAATTTATATAAATTAAATATGGTCTATCATCAATGGACTCCGTTATTTTCAATAATTATTGTAAAATTATTTATAAATAAAAAAAGGACCCATAAAAAATATATTTGTAGACCCCGATTTGAGAAATTAGTTTTTATTTACTAGGCTCAAATACTTTTTTTAATAATATAGGTTTTTTTTAAAAAACTAATGTTTAAAGTTACTTTTAAAAGGATGAATATTCCACATAATTTTTTTACAAGTGACTTTTGGACTTTATATTGAGATGTCCCATATGGACTTGCGAAGTTGTGAGAGGAAATAGGTGGGCTCTCGCGCACATGAGAGAAATGGCCCAAAGTCATTTCTAATGCAAATCTGTGGATATACCCCTCTGTGCGGGCGATGGGGACTATGCTCGAACATATTTTTATTATTTTTATTGAGAAAATAATATTTATCAAAAATATATTTTGAATTTAAATTGTTTATCCGTAACTGTTGAATTTTAAAGGGTGTTAAGTGGAAACTGTAACAGATCTCTTAGTTGCCAACAGCCATATCCTTATTTATGATTTTATAACTCCTATCGGTTATGATCTTTTATGGCTGCCTTTTAATGTAATATAACAACTATTTTTGTTCACATTTAAAAAAAGGTTTTCACTGTTTTATTTTATAAAAAATCGAATTCTCTTTTCCCTATTTTTTGGATATATAAATACATTTATGATTCCTGTCTCCAAGTTAAAAATTGAGCTTCACAGAGTTGTTTAATCCTTGAAGGAACTACGAAGTATCCTTTAAGGACAGCGTCTCCTACGTGACTCAACTCATTCTAACATTTACTGCCTAAAGTTTGTTTCGTTTCAAATTCCAGTTGCCGCAGCATTTTGTTTATCTGTACCTCCGGATCTCCATCCGAAATTGCTTCCAGACCAATTTGCTTTCGGAACAGCTTCCAGTCATAATTTGTTTCTGGACCCAGTCTGCTTCTGGACTCAGTTTCCCTTTCAGATCAAGTTTGCTTCCTGATCTGTCTTCCACCCGGATCAGTTCTTTCGTCCGGACCAATCAGAATTAATTTTGCCTCCGGATCAATTATCTCCAGATTTCAGCAATATTTGACAACATTTTTACAAGTTTTATTGATAGTAAGATTTGAATTCACAACTCCTCACAACTTAAATTTTTCAAGAGGTGGTGGTCACTAGATCAAATTCTAGTGGTTGTACCTATAAGTATATATAAATTCGGGGGTTACCTTATGTGGAGCAACTTTAGGTATTAATCTAGCATGAGATGCTTTAGCTCTTATTCAGTTTCTAACTCGATTACTTATAAATATCACATGTATAAAATTTTATGAATTTATTCAATATAAACGAGTTTATAATGAAAACTTTGAAATAGTTTATATTCAATAGTTTTTGGAATATTTATCTCTTATTTCACTTATGATCCTAAATTATAAAAATTAGTCTCATTGTGCTTAATGGTGTTTTCTACTCACACAAAAACCTTTTTAATTTCATAGTGCTGCTGGCTAAGTATGAATTGTATTCTATGTTTCTGATTGATGTTTGCAATAAAAGAAAAACTATTATGTCGTCAACCAAAGCTGGCTCAAGCTTTAGTGGGATTCAAACCTTGTCTCATTTAATTTACTCATTCTATATTGCCAACTGAGCTACACCTTATTGGTGGCTCAAGCTTATCCTACTACAATTGAAATGACACAATTAATTAGTAAAACACGTGCAATCTTGTAGGAACAACATATTATGGGACAAAATAAGCACTTGATGTTAACAACCACTGTATTACCTAAAAGTGTACTTATAGGCCAATGCAACATCCTATAAATATGCAAATATAAAGATATTTAGAATGAGTCAAATACATGACTAACTCTCTTAGATCTTACTTCCTTCGTTTTTTTAACTGTCGCTTTTGGTAAGTTTCTCAATATCAAAAAAATAATAATTAAGAGAATAAAAGTACTAAAATACCCCTAACACTAATAAATTTTTTGAAAAGATGATTAGTCTTTGTTATCTTTTGTCATTTTCAATGTTGCATTATATAGGGGCAAAATAGGAAAGATGCTCAAATAATTGCATTGGAAATTGAAAGTGAAACTTATTAAAAAAATTTATTTGGCTCAAAAGCGACAGTTAAAAAACGGAGGGGGTATTATTTTTTCTATACAATAATTAAGAGAATAAAAGTATTAAAATACCCCTAACACTAATAATTGTTTGAAAAGATGATTGATCTTTATTATCTTTTTATCATTTTCAATGTTACATTATATAGGGGCAAAATATGAAAGATGTTCAAATAATTATATTGAAAATTGAAAGTGACACTTATTAAATTTGGAGGAAAATGTCACTTTAGAAAATATAAGTTTGAAGCTATGGAGAAACATGCAAATAATGAAAATAGAGGGGTATTTTATAAATATAAAAAAACTATAAAACATTTCTTACCAAGTTTTCAAGAATTTCTGATTTTGAAACGGAAATGAAATGTGGGAACGCTATTAATTTTTTCTTAAGATTTCAGTAATAGAACATTCTTTCTACTTAAACGGCTATGTAACTTATGTTGAGAACTTAGTGATCTTCCCTATCAGAATATATCACATTAAACATTATACTATATTTGATGTATAAAAACATAATAGTAACGATCCCCCGATAGGTGATGTCTGTAAAACATGTATTTGGATGCTATAATGAATGTTCTGATTGAAAATTAAGATATAATACATGAAACTTAGATGGCATATTCATATAAGAACATAGACACATAAAATTTGTACAACAAATTCATAACAAGATGTATTGATCAACTATTTAAACAATGTATTTTACAAAACCAAATAAAGTCAATGTCTAAGGCGATTTTTACGGAAACCTGGACATGGTCAAGATCCGTTATAGTTCCTCAATGTGTTCGAACACATACGGGAAGTGGAAATGTTGTGATTTATGACCAAATGCTATAGGTTGCATGTTTCCTCTGCTCGAAGTCTCTAGACTAGTAAACCCAAGCAACAAGTACTTAAAGTAAATCCTCGAGTAGACTAAACGGCTGCTTCTCGTTTTTTCGCGTCCATCGTGCTATGGTATTTAGCAATTCTAGTCCTAAAATAGCTGTCATTAGAAGTTCTCTATTTGATCTCTGTTGGATGACTGCTTAGAGCAAATCCAATCATTCCTTATTTTAGGGTAATAGGGAATGAATATATGGAATGATTGAATCCAACAATTTCCTTTATAGTATATCCCTAAAATAGGGTTCCCTATATATAGGGAAAGGGAGCCCTATTTTAAGAGATGAATATTAAATTATTATTTATTTTTACTTTTTATTTTTTTAATTGTTTCGTTGGTTGCTTAGAATATAAATGATATAAAAGAATATATGATAATTGAATATTATTATTTTTAGGGAATGAAAAATAGGGAAGATAGTTGGAGCAAAAATATTGTGGATCCTATAAAATAGAGTGTGAGGAATGAAAAATAAGGAATATGGTTGAACTTGCTCTTAGACAAATAGACCTGATAAAGCAACTCGCGACCCATCCGATCAGTCTAGGTCCAACATCCATGGGTCAGACATGGACAAACATGTACATATATTGATACAAGCTCGACCCAGTTCAAGCCCGCTAGAATACATAATGGGTTGGGCTTAATTTTTATGTAAGAACCTAAGTAGGTTCTGTCCGGCCGACTCGAATATATATTATTAACACAAAAATATATATTTATATGTTATTAATTATTAAAATATATATAATTTTTAATTTTTAAATAATATGTATATATATAAATTAATAATTATTGATGGATGGGCTACGCTCGGCTTGTGAATAAAGTCTTAAATCAAGGTAATATACTTTATATACGGGCTGAATTGAGTTTGGATAGAGCAATATTTCTGTCGGCCCAATCAGACACGCGCTCGTGGTATGCGATTCCTCAAATTAGCTATGGCGAGGCGTTGGACCTTGACCTTTTGTGTGAACACGCCTTGATTAATCAACACACTTTCTAATGCATGGGTTATTAAGAAATAATTTCCTTTAGATAAGTCTTAGGTCCAAGTCAAGAGAACTGAAGCAAACAATTATAAAAAGTTGCCATGCATAGGTAGTGCTCAAATTGTAGCCATGAAAAATAAGTGGAGAGCAAAAACTCCATTGAAAATACTAATTGGTCTAATGAAGGAAAAGGTAAGTGCAATGAACAACCTTATCATTTTAAGAACAATTTAACTTTTTATTCTTTAGTGTTCAATCACACCAACATGGATATTTAGTGCTTTGGAAATTAAAGAAAATGATAGCTAATTGGGTCCATTAATAAGATTAGTGCAACAAGTTGAAAGGATTAAAGCATTCGCTAATTTAGTTTGTTACGGGGCTTTTACATAAACACCAAAAAAAAAGTAATAATTTGGGTCAAATACAAATGTGTAAAATAATTCTAAATATACTATAGTTGTAAAATAATTACACCCCCCACACACATATCCCACTCAATACCCCCCACTTCCATATTTTTTTTAATTTTTTAATTTATTTTGCTAATATCTTTCAAACCGTTTATTTTTTCGACATACCATTTTAGAGTTTTTTGTTCGTCTCTTTTTTATCTTCAAAAATAGATCCATGATGATATACTTTTATCGAGTTTTTTTTAATTGTCATATATCCAATAGACATCTAATAGAAGTCCAATAGAAATCGGTAAAACGAGGAATCCTTTGAATAACACATGAATGTCTAATTTTAAAAGGTAGAGGACTCCTAAATTATACCTGTAAAATATTAGCAACGGTTTCAATGGTAGCAGTTTATAAAATAACAGCATAACGATGGATACAACAAAATTTCCGGTGACCTATTGGATATCTATAGATGATCTATAGGAAATCTATTGGATAAAAAAATGACGAAAAATCACAGTGGATATCATTTCAAAGATAAAAATAATAAAAACAAAAAATTATAAAGCGACATGTCGAAAAAATAAATTGTTTGAGAGATCAATGAAAAATAAGGAAAAAAATTAAAAAAACAAGTAACATGATAATGGTGTAAATAGAAATGAAAAAAGGAGGAAGTTAAAATAAGAAAATTTCCAGTGATCTATTGGATATCTATAGATGATCTATAGGAAATTTATTGGATAAAAAATTGACGAAAAATCACAGTGGATGTCATTTCAAAGATAAAAATAAGACGAATAAAAAACTCTAAAGTGGCATGTCGAAAATAAACGGTTTGAGAGATAAATGAAAAATAAGGAAAATAAATATATAAAAAGTAACATGGCAATTGTGTAAATAAAATTGAAAAAAAGGAGGAAGTTGAGATATATTCAATAAGCATTAGGGATGAAAACGGGGCGGGGATTCCCCGAACCCGATGGGGATCCGCCCCGATAGGGACGGAGAATTTCCGATAAGATTTCTCGTGGGGTGGGGATGGGGAATTTTTCATCCCCAATTCCTTAATGGGGATGGGGATGGGGAATGCATTCCCCACCCCGAAAATTCCCCGAACCTGACCCCGATAATTCCCATTAGGGAATCCCCGAATATTCCTGAAACATCAGATAATTTATAATATTTTTTATAATAAGCATTTGTTAATATAAATTATTTATTTAATGTTGGATATATAGGCTATTTTTTTATAATTATTTATTTAATATTGGATATAAGTATTTAAATTTTAGTATTGAAATATTGAAGCAAATTTGGTTTGATCTTTTATTTTTTCTTTTGAAGTTTTGAAATAATTTTTTTTTATTGAATGGAACTTTGAAATGGAGAATTGGGTAATCCCCGATAGAAATGGGGAAAAAATTCCCAAAACCTTGATGGGGATGGGGATGATTTTTTCCCCGAAACCTTAATGGGGATGCGGATGGGGAATGCATTTCCCGCCCCGATAAGCCCTGCTTTCAACCCTAATAAGCATGGTAATCTTCTAGATATTTTAACAATTTTGTAATTAATTTAGAAAAAAAATGCTCAATTATGACAAACTTCACTGGCGACTCTATATATATATATTAAACAAGGTCTATAATCCATGGACTCCGCTATTTTTCAATAATTACAATAAAGCTATTTATAAATAAAAATGGACCCATAACAAATATATTTCTAGACCCGAGTTGAGAAATTAGTTTTTATTTACTCTTCTCAATTCTTTTTATTAAGGACAATATTAGATTGGGAGATGTTGGGCAAATAAATAGTTCACGTTGCTAATAAGAAAGGAGATTGTATGGTTTATAAATGTGGACAATATTCTCAATGGTATGAGGCCTTTTAGGGTAAAGTCCAAGAGTAAATCCATGACGGATTAGGCCTAAAGTGGACAATATCATACCGTGTGTGGGGATATGGGGTGTTCATGGTGCTTCTGCGAGTCGCAACATATAGTATCAGAGTTGTTTTTCCTGGTTCTGTGGTTGCATGCAGTTATTTTCTTATAGATCTCTAAGTTTTGTGAGATTGCATGTGTTAAATCCTTTTGGATTTATCAGTTTTGTTGCTGATCTTGAGAGATTCTGCTTTAATCTTGTTCTGTTAGGATTTGTTATCAATATTTCTCTCGATCTGCATTTTTTTTTTGCGATTCATCTGTACTGATCTAGTTTCGCATGCTTCTAGCTCTGCGCTTTATTTCCGCTGTTAGTTTTGAATTTTTTTTTGTATATTCTCAAAATGTGTCAAAACTGTTTTTTTTCTGAAATTGTAAGTTTACCTATTGGAACCATTTTGGTATGCATTGTATGGTTTGGTAAAGCTTTTTTTTTAAAGCATAAATCAAGCTTTTTGTCACAATAAATGTTGAGTATCGTCGCTAATAACTCTGTCGCAGATAATCTTTTATCAAAATGTTGTCACAGATAGTAAAGTATTTTTGTGACAACATTTTGGTGTAACTAAAAAGAAAAAATTATCGTCACAATTTGTGACAACATAGTTGTCACATATATTACATGTTTTATGTGACTAACAATTTACTTGTCACAATATTTTTATTAATTACAACTTTTGTTGTCACCAAAAAAAAACCTTGTGTCAAATAATATTGTTGTCACATATTGTAATATTTGTGATGAAAATTGATGTCACATAAGAGTTTTTAAGTTGTCACACAAGTCTATTTGTGGCAAGAATAATTATCACAAAGATAGCGTCGCTAATAACTTCATTATAGATAATATTTCCAAAAGTGGTCACAAAAACTGCAATTTTAGTGACAATATTTTCATTCACATAAAATTAACTGTCACAAATAAAGTGAATTGTCACATTATAATGCAAAATTTACTCAAATGCATGACAACTTTTACTAGTCGTCACAAATACTGCTTGTGGCAACTTTTTTTCGTCACATAATATATGATGACAATATTTTACATCAGTTACAACTTTCATTGTTACTATCTATCTACCTGTAGTTACAACATTAACTTGTTACATTAAATATTTGTGACAACTTTAGATTGAAGGGACCTCAAATTTATAATTTTAATTTTGACAAACCTGATAAAATAATAAATTTTTTTTTGCATATTATACTAAAATGCTTCCATTACCAATTACACGACGAAAGGCCATTTCCAAATGCAATAAATCATACAAAATTTACACATCTTAGAAGTGGTAATAGACTTTCTAAAAGAAAAAAATGATTATAAAACAACAAACCATATGTTGTGAGGATTAATATAATCCCCTATTATAAATTGATAATGACTCTAACATTCACAAAAAGCAGTACACAAAATACGCAAGAACCCAACATCAAATTGAGTAGACTGATATTAACATGAACCATAAATCATATTAGCTAAAAAAAGGAAGTCCAAGCACAAAATAGCTGTTGAAATCGAACAAGAATGTGAGAACAATGACCCTGTAAAAATCAAGAATAAAGAGACTAAAAATATGCAGTAGCTGAAGCTTGCCTCACTGAAAATGACCTGAATCAGAGTTTAAATGCCATGACAATGAATTCTAAGCTCCAAACAGACAATTATTAAATAGTAATCTCACTTAACATTTGGTTAGAGTTCTTAATCCACATGTAGCTCATAGAATGACATTATCGCATAAACCTAACTTATAAATTCATCAAAGAATCAACAATACAAACACTCCAATCAAAGAATCAACAACTTCTGTCCGTACAATACAAACACTCCAATCAAACCGCAAAGTTAACAAAGTTCAAATCTCCTTCGCAATCAACAGGAATACCAATCACTAAAAAAATGGAAGTACAAATGTAAATAATGGAAATATAGATGTAAACCACAAAGTTAACAAAGTTCCAAAACTAACACATCGAACACAACAAAACTATTTCCAGAATTTCAGGTTTGATGCTCAAGTTAAACTGCATAAACAAACCCGGAAACAGTGGAATTTGATAAAAAAAAAAGTTCTTATCATAAGTAGGCATGTGTCTCGTCTTTACAACGCAATAAAAATCATACAATTCCGATAGCTGTATCTCAGGTTACATAAAGAAATACTCAACTGTATGCAAATTGAAAACTGATAGAAAACAGATTTTGTTCCACAACTTCAATCAAACATTCAAACTCCAAAATAAAGGAATTTAACAAAACTTTCTTCTAGTAAAACCTTCATCTGTGTCTTATCAATTCACAGAAACCAGAATCACTCAATTTGAGCTAATAAATCAAGATAAAACATCTAAACAATAAAAAGTGTACAATCTGGAAAAATTACACAAAATAATTTCATAGCTCCAATACAACCTCAAATTCGACATAGTAAAAAAATAATTTTAACAAAACTTAATTCTAGAATTGGCTTCACTTATGTCTTAAGGATTTAGAAGAACAAGAATTTTCGAAATCCAACACATAAATCAAATCAAATTCCACAAACAAGCAATTGCATTCAATTCTGAAATTTCCAGCAAAACATATAGAAATAAAATGGCTTAATGCTCTCCAACTTGAGCGAAAACACCATTCATACCCCCCAGCACGGAGACCCCCTTTATGGAAGTTGGGTGGATCGGAGGACCTTTTGAAAATTGGGGGGTATGAATGGTTTTTTTGCTCAAGTTGGGGGGCATGGGAGAGCATTACACACTTAAATCTGTATTAGAATAATAAATACTAACAATTGAAAACTACATTGAGTTTATTAGCACATTACACACTTAAGGTGCTATAGGATCCCATGCAAAATAACGAAATGAGTTTCACAATAAAGCACACAAACTTCTTCTTTTACAACTTACGGGATTCAATATAGTAATTACATAACAACAACTGCTAAGTAGTGATACAATCACGACATACCCACAAAAATTTAGTTACTTATTAGATATATTCACTTCAGATATTGGCCATTATATGTATTACTCCAACCATTCAGTTTTATGAAATTTTTATTTGCAAATCTCGAAGAGATCGCTTGCAGGTATAATCGGGGTTGTGCACAAATAAACTCTGCGATTGAAAAAAACTGCTTTGTTGAATGCGGACAAAAATAGCAGGATTCCTCCAACTTCATTGTTGAATGAAATTATGGACTTCAAAGTTACAGAGACAAATTTATCAAATGGTTCAGTGAGTTTTCCGGTGATGGAATGAAATTTCTATTCTGATTCCTGAATATTAGGATTCTAAGAATCAAGTTCAATATTTCAGGATAGGAAGATCATGCCAAAACCAAAACAACAAAGCTACAAACAAAGAGAAAGAAAGCTGAAAACAGAGCAAGAATCGATTTCAAACTCAATTAACCAATTGGTATGTAACTTTGAGCCCTCAAGTTTGAAATTCATTTCTCTTTATAAATTATGTTATTTACATTCAAAATCCAAAGAATAGCACGTAAACAAGAAGGAAATCAATACTTGCCACTCATATATTGGCTTCTAACTTTTTCCAAGTAAATGTGCAATTTTGATCATCTAAGTAGATACACCGCATATTAGAAACCACAACAAGCAAACCAACATCAAAGTACGCCCATCTCTCAACAGTTTTACAAAAAAAAACCCTAATTCAATAATTAGAGAGAGAAAGAGTTACCTATCTTGCGAATATTGACTTTGCCTTTGTTGGGCTGAGGAAGGGCGGGGTAGTCCTTAGCCTCACGAGCAGCTCTCTAGGCCAAATTGATTTGATGACGCTTCCCTTGGGTGTAAGCCAAGTAGTTCCCTTGATAGTTGAGCAAAGTCAAACACAGCTTACACTCATAACTACAAAACAAATTCAGCTAGAACAACAATTTCTTCAATAACATCAATCAACACAAAACCAAAAACACGCACATATACATACACGTCTATTCACTTTAATATACCTGCCAAGGTGATTTCGCATGAAATACAGATCTTTCGGAAGATTGATAGTCTCTAGAGCTAATAACCTAATCTGTATATATGTTCCTTAGGCAAAGGATACCAACTAACTAATCCATAAGAAAAATGATTTTGTCTAGACAATAACAACTCAAATTATACATGCTATAAGGAAGATGTAGAATACCTTAAGGCATTAACCTAGAAGATTCATGCTACAAGGATAAACGGCCTAGCATTCCAATTGGCACACCACACCCTCCACATACTCATTTGTTATTCAACCGTTTAATGTCCATACCCTACTAACACAACAAATATATTTGATACATTATTTTTTGATATTTCAATAAATGAATTATAGAAAAAATTGAACAGGTGGAACAAAGTTACCTTGTGATGTACAATCTTCAAATTTGTAGCCTTTTCAACAATGCGGATTTTCTTTCCCAATGCCATGTATATATTGGTAAACTAAATTGAAGTTAAAAATTAATATGTAGACATTAGAAAACGTTCAACAGTAATAAACCAATGAAAAAAAGCATACTGACTCTTCATCCAATCATAGCAAAATTTCTATAGGTTTCTCCAAATTTTCTGATCAAAAGAAAACAACATAATTCTAACCACAAAGAAACCCCTATATATTGCTACTATGTGCATTGTTCATATGTTTTCTCATTCAAACCAGCAAAAAAAGAAAAAGAACGCAACAATTCTCTTAATCCCTCATCTTCGAAATATGAGCACTTGCAGTTGCAGCTAATTATGTTGGAGCACAATAATCACATGATCAGGAGAGAAATGCAACAGTAACAATTAACACAGCCATCAAAATCACAAACCCTAACAAAAAAATAATTTACATTTTAATGGATTGAATTGTTTGAACTTACCAGAAACTAATCAACAGAGCAAAAACCTCTTCTATATTGGATCTTCTCTTTCGATCCTTCCTTTTTGTTTCAATTCAGGCGTTCTCTGTGGGCAGTGTGTTTGTTTACCGGTTTGTGGTTTTATGTTCAACATAACCTAATCTCTTTCGCACGATATACGGATCTTTCGCAAGTTCGGAGATGCTCACGGCGGCGCCTCCACTGCCCGGCTTCGAACCCCTTTCTCTATCCATAACCTAATTTATCCATCCCTTGCCTTTGTATGGCAAGACTAACCAGATAGAGGTGAAGGGTTCATTGCATTTGGGGGATAGAAAACAGATGGCTAGGATTTATCCCCCAAATCTAACACGTTTTCATTGATGTTTTGGATTTGTTTTTTACTTTTCGACTTCTCGTAAAAGTTTTTAATTTGTTGTTTCTTTAACAATTAATAATATTCTTTTAAACTTAATTTCATTTTAAATCCATAATGTTTAGTTTTATTATGTTTAATGAGTAATAAAATGGTTAGAGTTGGGTTAGGTTAATAGTGTGTTTTTCCATAAATGTCATGTGTTCATTCTAGTTTTTTTTTAATTTTTTTTCAAATTTTTGTTTAATTTGCATGTATTTTAAACTCAATTTCAGTTCACTTATTATATTTAATTCATTTATATTATTATTTACTATTATTATTATTCATAAATTATAATTATTTAAAATTGTTTTATTAATAATATTATTATGAGAGCGACGGGAGAGCAAAACGGAGTAGTGGTGGGCAGCTATGAGTTGTGAGATTGTGAGGGTTTTGTGCATGCGACAGTGAAGGGTGGAGAATTAGATCAAACTCATTAGGTGTAAAATTAATTATTATACTATTATTCCTATTATTGTTATCTATATTATTAATACAATTATTTGATAAATTATGATTATTTTTAAAAAAATTATATTAACAATGAATTATAATCATTATATGATAACATATATAAAAGAAGATGATGATTTTAATTGTTGTTATTTTGTTGATAGGTATATATAATAAGCTTTAATTAATACTGTAAAAAAATTATTTTTTAATAATTAATTATAGAATAATTTTATATGACATAGAAGGAGAAATAAAACGAATATGAATTGAATAGAACTAAACTGAAATAAAATAAATTGAAATTATTAATAATATATTTATATTTATAGGGTTTAGGGTAAAAGGTAAATGATTAAGAGTATGGGGTAAAGAAATTAGGGTAAAAGGTTAAGGTATAGGGTTAGGGTAAAGGGTTAAGGTATAGGGTCAAGGAATTAATAATAATATATTCCATCCATTTCATGTGTTTTCATTTTAATTTTTCTTTTCCAATTTTTTTATATTTAGTTTCCAAAATAATTACAACCAAACTTTAGTTTAGTTCCATCCTAACAAGTTTAATTTATATTTTATTAAAATTACTATTATTATTATATTAAGTATTAAGATGATTAACAGTTAATAATTAACAATGTTAAAACAACAAATATGAAATGATAACAAGTATATATAAGATAATGTTAAACATAAATAATAGTAATGTCATATAACTTTTAGGAGTAACTACGGGGTTAAGATATATTATACATATTACCTATAATTTTTTTATAGATTTTATATACATATCATTAGACCCACAAATTTCATATACATTTCACATATCATTTTTATAATTTTTCATTAAACCTATACTTTCATATAACTTTATATGCACTTTTTATAACTGTTTATAGAACCTATAAATTTTCTATAACTTCGACATACGTATTCTATAACTTTTCACATATAATAGGCTTAACGCATCCAAAACCCCCTTAACTTGGCACGATTTGTCACATGGCACCCCCAACTTTCAGCGTCAGCACTTTTCCCCCTAAATTTGGAAAACTGATAGAGTTTGCCCCCTCAATGCCATGTGTCATGTAACGCCCCCCCTCTAGGGAGCGCCACGGTAACAATAAACACCCAATAAACAACTCTACTCCATTATATAGAGTTCAATACCTATAGATTTAATACGTACAAATACCAATATAATGTTTTAAACTCCAAATTATTCTCCAAATATTTCTCAATGCCACTTTACATTTTTCTCTCTAGTACATGCCATTATTCTACAAACCATAATATTACATTAAAATACATATCCACCTCGAGTCCTTTCTTATTTGCTCTTTAAGTTGATCCACCTGTACCACTTTGGTCCAAGCTATCTACAAGTTCTCCACCTACGCGTAGAAAATCAACTACACGCTAAGCAATTTGCTTAGTGGTGTCCAAAAAAAAAAATAACAACTTTGAATATTTTTAAAATAGAAACAAAGTATATTTATAAGTCAAAAATAAATTAACCAACTTTATGAAAACAACTCACAAAACTTATATAATAATCCTTTTAAGGTATAATCAAATTTATATCCAATTTTTCCAAACACTTTAACCACATATTGCCCAAAGTAAACAAGTCTTGAATAACGGTAAAATGGATACGGGAGCGGACAAGCCCGAAGCCAAAGCTTCAAAATCAATATATCGGTCAAGCCCGAAGCCGAAGCTTCAAAAATCAATATATCGGTCAAGCCCGAAGCCGAAGCTTCAAAAATCAATATATCGGTCAAGCCCGAAGCCGAAGCTTCAATATCAATATATATATATATATATATATATATATATATATATATATATATATATATATATATATATATATATTTTCTTCTAATTATTTCTATATCATTTCTTTCTAACCTTTCTTTAAGTCTTACAATTCTAAGCATCACAACAGTTTTTCTCGTCACTTTACTGAATAGATCACACTAGGTGTAATTCAGAAAGGAGAGGATACTTATTTGATAGTATAAAAACTGAGTATGTAAAACAAAGTCAAGTATTAAAGTATACCTTTTAAGCTTATGATTCTCAATGATTTTCTGCAAACTTATGCTTGTAGAGAGAAAGAGAGAGAGAGAGAGAGAGAGAGAGAGAGAGAGAGAGAGAGAGAGAGAGAGAGAGAGAGTAAATGTTTTGGTGTGTATAACTTGCAGCAAAACCTTCTAATTTATAGCCTTAAAAAGTAAAGTATACCGGCTACCTGTTGGGTTACCGAATCTTTTTGTGACGTCATTGCTTACGTATTTGAGCATTATTACAGCTATGACTGTATGAGTTATTATGGATTATGATGTCTTTGCTTACGTATTAGTGCAAGTATGACTCAGCGTTTAATTATTATGCTAGCTGTCGTCATTGCTTATGTTTCGACAACTAAGTATACTTTATTATTAAGTTATTGTTCAAGTATCAGTAGTTATTTTATTCTTTCTAAATTATAGAGTCTGATTTTATAAGTATATCTGGTTTATTAAAAGTATTATTGTTTCTTATGGCTTGACCTTTTGCTGAATTTAAATGCTAAAAAGAGATTTTAAGAGAGAGTTTCTGTTGAAAACACCTAACCTGGATTTCTCATATCCAGATAATCTATGAACAGATTTTTTAATAAGGACATTTAAATTTTAATCAAAAACCTCTTTCAAAATCTAAATCCGATCATTTAATTTCAAATTGTTTTTATTACTTCCAGATTTTCTTAAAACTTAAAAAACTTTCTGTATAAATTTAGCTCATCCAACTGGTACTTTTTGAAAAAGGGACTTACATCTTTTGCCCAGAAAATTTCCCAAGGCCTGTTGCTATTTTCTGAGTTGAAAATTCTAAGTTTGAAGAAAAACTTTCTGTAATATTGAATTAAAACCGAGCCAACAAGAAAATTATAAAGTATTATTATTATTAAAACAAAAATAAATTACATATAAACACTGTATAAATATTACAAAATTATAACTGAAGTATAGAAAAAGTTGAGGTTCAAAATACCAGATCGAAGTAATAACTCTTCTCTTTGATATTTGAATCTACCTTCTCTTCTAACATTCTTCTTATTTATATTGTCTAACGGTGGGGACATATACCCACTATCTGTATTAAATGTTCTATTCTAATCCATCCAGCTGTCTTTCTGGTATGCTCTCGAATTTTCTAGAGAGGGATATGCTGGCTTTTTGTATTAGAAGCTGAGCTGTCTTCTTTATGGGCTTCCAGTTGGGCTTCTTTATTGGATATCTCGAGAGTCTCATTCTTCTGCCCAAATTCTAGTTCCATATTATTATCATTAAAATTTATGTTGGGCCTTTGCATATGTGCAGGTAGCGGATTGGGCATATCAAAAACTTTATTAAACCAATCAGCCCATCCTTCTGACGGCTGAGTATCCAAAGCTTCTATTCCTTCTTTTATATTCTCCTGTTCTTTATTTGTCTTTTCTGCTGTTTCTTTTATGTCTAAGCATATTTCTTTATTTATCTCTGTATTTTCGCATAATTTTTCTAACTTTTCTAATATTAGGTCTTCTTTGGTCTTTCCTTTGTCGCTTACGACTCCTGAGTATGATGTCTGGTTCTTGCTATGTTCTAGTCTAGTTTCTAAATCTTGTATCTTCTTATTCAAGAGGTTTTCTTGTTCCTCCTTATTAAGTATTTGGCCTTCTAATTCATGTATTTTCTTTTTCATATTTATTATCTCCTGAGGTGTATCTTTAGATGTTCCTTCTTGAGGAGATAGTATGTCTGACGTATTTAAAGTCTGTCCTGTTATTTCAGGGCTTGTATAAAAAGAAGTTAAGTATTTCTTCGCTTCTGTATAAGCTTCTTGTATAGATGGGTATTTCTTATACTTGGGGTCTTTATGTTTAGTATTCTGTATCACTTGCTCCCAAGTTTTATAAATTCCTGGTTGAGGGCCTGTATATACTACGTATGCAATGTTATTATTGTTTCTCTGGGTGAAGTATAGGCTGAAACCGTTTATGGCGGCTATCGCATGTTTATCATCTTTTCTTTTCACCGCTACCCAAAGATTGTCTAGCAGGATTCTTTCTGTATCATTTAGTATAGTTCCTTTGGGGTAGTTAAACGCCCAAGATGTCTCTCCAAAGTCTGCAAAATTTAGTTTGTCTGAAAAGACTAATGCTTTAGCCTTTGGTTGATTTCTATTGATCATGGTTAGATCTTCTGGTAATAGTCTGTTCTCTGGTATAATTGGAGTATTTATCAATTCGTCTATCGTAGGTCTCGAAGAGGTATTCCCTTGGTATCTAGGAAGTTTACCTCCTCTTCCTCTGTCAGAGGCTCTCATTGTATTTGTTCTTTCTTCCTGTATCAAGTATTTCCTGAAAGAATAAATTATCAAACTGTAAGAGCCTGGATAGTATATCAGCAATATTATTATGTTCACCTTGTATATGTTCTAATGTAGGTTTATATCCTTTCTGTAATAAAAGTGAAGTTAATTTATGCCATCTCTTATAAGAAGATCTTTTATAATTTAGTTTCTCAAAGATTTCTTTTCCTGTTTTTAAGTATAAGGGTTTTAAGTATTTAGATAAGTCTTTTATAAAAGGTCTAGCATAATTCAACAATCCTAAAAATTGTTGAAGTTGTTTCTTTTCCTTTATATTCTCTGGAAATTCTAGTATTTTCGTAGTTATATGAGGCTGTAATTCTATCTGCCCTTCTCCAATTACAACTCCTAGGAAGTTTATTTTAGTTCTTCCTAATTCTATCTTTTTCTTAGATATTATTAACCCGTTCTCTTCAAATTTCTTAAAAACTTCTTTTAGATGTCTATTATGATCTTTAGCTGTTTTACTAAAGACTAGTATATCGTTTATGTATACTGCAGTAAAGTCTGTGTATTTCTCAAAGATTTTATCCATTCTTTTCTGAAAGACTGCAGGTGCGTTCTTTAGACCTAAAGGCATTACTGTCCATTCCCAATGTCCTATGGGGTTTGGGCAAATAAATGCGGTCCATTCTATAGAGTCTTTATGCATTCTAATTTGATAGTATCCTGATTTTAGATCAAATTTGCTCATGAATTTTGATCCTTGTATTTTATTTATAAGCATTTCTTTATTAGGTATATCATACCCATTATTTTCAGTATTATCATTCAGCTGTTTATAATTTATAACCATCCTAGGTTTTCCTCTTTTCTTTTCTGCATTATTATTAACGAAGAAACTAGGTGATCTATGTCTAGATTCTGATCTTCTAATGAATTTATTTTTTATAAGTTCTTTTAAAGCTTCTTTATACCATTCTAATTCTTGATTATTAGCAGGTATAGCTTTAGCTCGTATAGTTATATCAGGGTTTATAATTTCTAATTTGTATTCAGTAGGATTTCTATTCCAGTATTTTTGAGGATCTTCTCCTATTATTTCTAATTTCTCAAGTCTAGATTGGTATTGTAGAATTTCATTGTCTAAAGTTATATTATTTAGTTGATTTGAGTATATATAGTCTGATTCTATTTCATAGAAGTCTAACTGATTTTCTAAATGCTCTTCATAATTATCTGTTTGTATATTTGTATTAAGTATTTTATCTTCTACTAATCCTCTACTCCCCTCGAAAAAAGTTTTAGGAGTAATAGGTATAGAGAAATTATTAAAACTAAAACTTATATAGTCTTTGGTTATAACTGCCATTCTATTATCATGTATAAGATAGTCTAATCCTAGTATAGCTAAATATCCCAATTGATATAAATTTCGTATAGGAATATTTGTTATAGTAGTTATTAGCTTATCTTTATTTATATCTATCATTTCTATTAGTATTTCTGGTATATATTGTGAACAAGTAGTTATACTACCGTCCATCTGTCTACCAATAGTAGGTTTATCTAAATTATGTTTGTATTTTGAAGGTATTAATTTATCATCTATTTTAGATGTTGAACATCCAGAGTCTATTAGTGCTAATCCTTGTATTTTAAAGTCTTGTATAATACATGTTATTTTAATAGTATAGCTAGTGTATGGTGCTTCGTAAGGCTGTCTATTAATTCTATGATAGTGAAATCTTTTTTCGTATAAATCTAATAAGATTTCATCAGTTATATCTAATTCTAATAGTTCTAAAATATTCTGTTGACTATTACTTTGTATATACTGGTCTATTTTTTCTTCTTCTAATTGACTAACTCTGCTTTCTAAGTTAGCAATTCTGTCTTCCATAAGTCTAAATCTTTCTCTCCAGGTTCTTTGTTCTCTATTGTCTGAAAAAGTATAAGAATTTCTAAATTCTGGTGTTAATGTTGGCCATTCTATATTATTATCTTCTTCCCAACAGTATTTACAGATTTCTATATAACAAGTATTACATTGAGCTCTTAATTCTATAATTGGGTATAAATGACATTTATAACATTCTCTATCATCATTGCCTTTTCTAAAATTCCAATTATGTTCTTCACATTCTGTTCTATCCATAAATTCTATTTGTATATTTTTGTATCTTTCCATTACTTCTAATAAGTCTGTTGGTTCATTATCACTTTCTTCGTCAGAGGTATATTCTTTTGTACTACTGACTATTGAGTATATTGTTTCGCTATCACTAACTTCTTCAGTTACTGCTAGCAAGTCTAAGTTGATATTGTCTACTAATCTGGATTCTCTAGTATGTATGTTATGTTTATTAGGACATTTAGTAGATAAATGACCTATTTCTCCACATGCATAATATGTAATAGTATCCCTGTATTGTCTTTTTTCATTAAATCGTCTAACATGTCTTTTAGGATTTAAGAATGGTTTCTTAGCATCAGTCTTAGATTTTCTAATATAGTATGCCTTTCTGGTTCTATTATAAGGTTTCCTTCTTTTATTAAACTAAGTATTCTTATTTCTAGGTTTTCTATTACAAGAGGTACATGCTTCTTGTCCGTATTGTTGAGGAGTATAAATATTATTACAGAATCCGTAATTGTCTTTCATTTGTCTTTGTATACTTATTTCTGTACATTTCTTTTCTAAGTGTTTCATTATTTGGTATACTAAAGTATTTATGTTTAAGGTATAATTATTTTCCTTTTCTATGAATTTATTTCCTTCCTCCTGTATTTCTTGTCCTAATGGACCAGGTAATTTGAGGAGTAATTTCTTCATAAATTCTTTATTATAAGTATTTTGGCTTTTGGCTGTAAAATGTATGTAGTCGTTTAAAAACGGTACAACATATTTCCAGTCATTCAGCTTCAATTGTTCTAAATTTCTTACTGCTTCTCTTTGTTGTATTATTGATCCTATATTAGGGTCTGTAGCAGTCAATAGATTGCTTATAGTATTACAGAAATTCCATGGGTTATTTCCTACATTTATTAGTCTAGTATATTCTTGAGGAAAGTTGATTTTGAAATCATCCCATGCTCTTTTCGCAGTATTTCCTAATGTAGTTTCAAGGAAACTATACATTTGTTCTGGAGTATGATTAAAATTCTTTTCTAAGTAGTTCTTAACAGTTAAGCTTTTCCATTGCTGTATAACTTCTGGCCATACTTGAGGCGAGTATTTTTCTAATTGCAATAGGCTTTCTTCTTTGTATATACCTATTGGAAATCTATTTCCTCTAGATTTATAATTTCTATTATCAGTTTGGTATTCAGTATACTGTCTAGGAGGTATATTTCCTCTATTATAATTTATAACACTAGGTCTATTTCTTGGAGGTTCTAAAGGTGTTTCTACCTTAGCTCCTGAAACTCCTTCCATTAGTTCTTTTGGTAAATTATTAAAAAATTCTTCCATTTCTTCTACGTCTATCATATTTCTAGTATAATTACTTATAGTCTCTTCTTCTTCTAAGAGTTTTATAAGTTCTTCTAAGTAGATTCTCTTTTCAAAAATATCTATTATTTCTTGAGGTCTCTTATTCTCATAGGCTTGTTTAATCCATTCTGTCCTTTCTTCTATTGTCTGATTTATAAATTGTATCACAATTTTATTATAATTTTCTCTAGTCTTAAAATATTCTTCATTATATAAGTCTACAAATATTGTTTCTAAAGGGTCTAATTTTATATCTACCAAGTCTATATTCTGATTATTAAGTATTTGATCGTTAATAGCCCAAGAGCTATTAGACTGAGTATCAGTTTCTAAATTTTCAGTATAGTTTTTATAATTATCAAATCTTATACTAATTCTTCCTCTATTATCTTCAAAGATTTGACTTTGGTCTGGTATTAATTTTGTC
Organism: Euphorbia pulcherrima; assembly: GCA_947683365.1. Lineage (NCBI taxonomy): Eukaryota > Viridiplantae > Streptophyta > Magnoliopsida > Malpighiales > Euphorbiaceae > Euphorbia > Euphorbia pulcherrima. The sequence goes on from CANTUS010000010.1 coordinate 4,682,242, forward strand.
TTGTTTTCTTCAAACAGTCTAGTTATATTCCATTCTATTCCAGCATGAGTCTCTGCTGAAAATTTTGGCGGTTTTATAAATCTAATACCCTTTGAAACTAGGGCTTGTATTATATCTTCCACCTTGCATTTGTATTTTATATTAGTTGAATTGATGGATTTACCAATTAATCCAACTGTTATAACAAGATTATTTCTATTTATCAAACCATAACCTTTAGTCATGATTCCTATTTTTATCTGATGTAGGTCTTTTGATTCTAAGAAAAATTCTGGAATACAATAGATTAATCCTCTATTGTCATTCATGTCTATGTCCATTATACTTATAAGTTTCTTACTTTCTTCTTGTATAGAATCATCGTATATAGTTATTATAGTATGAGCTCCTAAGTCTTGTCTAGTCATGCCTTTTATTCCTATTATAATAAGGCCTAAATGAGTATATTTATAACCATCTTTAGCTATTTGCTTAGCTACAGATTTCTCAAGGAGAGGTATTCTAACTATGTCTTCGTCTCCACATTTTATAGATTTTTCTTCTGTTTTTCTAAGTAGTCTATATTTTTCTGTCCAGTTACCCTTTTGGTAAAGTATTTTTGGGTTTAATAATTTCTTTTCATTCTGTTTATAATTTTCTAAGTCTTTTTCAATGTCTATAACTTCTGTTAAATTTATCTCTTCATTATGTTCTTTGGGTTTTATCCCAAAAATTCTTTTTATTTTATTCTCACTTTGTATTTCTGTAGTAGTAGAATTACTACTACTACCTCTTAAAGTATAACTCCTTCCAAAAAATTTATTATTCATTGTTTGGAGGATTATATGTTATAAAAGTATCAGTTATAATTGGGTTTAGTCTGACTCCTTGTTCTCCTAAACCTTTTATTATATTGTTCTGATTACTTATAATTATATTTGAAAGGTTGTCTAAACCTTCGTTCTTATTCTTGGCGTCGTTATATATATTTTCTAATAAGCCTTCTAACGTCTTTAATTGTGGTTCTAAATTATCAGATATTTGTGAGTCTTTTGGTATTAATTCTAATTTAGTATTTATTTCTTCTAACTTTATCAGATTTTGTCTAAAAAGATTATTAGTATCTAAAATTAAATTTTGTATTTCGTCTATCTTTTTATTTAGTTCTATTAATAGTAGAGAATTATTAGGTTGTATTTCTTGATTATGAATTGTTCTGTCTACTTTAGTATTAATTGATTCTAAAGCTCTTTGTATTAATTGTTTCTCTGCTGCTGCTTCTAAATGCAGTTCTTTGATAGTATGAGTTAGTATCTGTATTTGATCGTCTAATTCTGAAAATCCTATAGTACCAAGTGCTATAAGATTATTTAATTGACTAGTCTGTATTTTATCTTGTTTAGTATTAAACTGACTGCTGTTTATCAGTCCGTCAGGATTATCTTGATTGTATTCTCTAGTAGCTTGTTTAGCCTTATTGTATAGTATTACTTGCTTATTATTCATTCACCAGTATAAGTTCTTTTAAATTCTAAAATCTGTTTCTGAATTTGGTCTATCTTATCTTTAATTTCTTTTCTTAATTCTTGTAGAATTATCTGAGTCTGTCTTTCTAATTGTTCAGGCAGTATAAGTAATTCTTTTATTTCCTTTTTATTAGGAAATTTATCAGCTTTATTTCCTATCAGATAGAAACTCTTAGAAATCGTGTTGAGAAGACATTAAATAAAGCTGATAAATTTCCTAATAAAAAGGAAATAAAAGAATTACTTATACTGCCTGAACAATTAGAAAGACAGACTCAGATAATTCTACAAGAATTAAGAAAAGAAATTAAAGATAAGATAGACCAAATTCAGAAACAGATTTTAGAATTTAAAAGAACTTATACTGGTGAATGAATAATAAGCAAGTAATACTATACAATAAGGCTAAACAAGCTACTAGAGAATACAATCAAGATAATCCTGACGGACTGATAAACAGCAGTCAGTTTAATACTAAACAAGATAAAATACAGACTAGTCAATTAAATAATCTTATAGCACTTGGTACTATAGGATTTTCAGAATTAGACGATCAAATACAGATACTAACTCATACTATCAAAGAACTGCATTTAGAAGCAGCAGCAGAGAAACAATTAATACAAAGAGCTTTAGAATCAATTAATACTAAAGTAGACAGAACAATTCATAATCAAGAAATACAACCTAATAATTCTCTACTATTAATAGAACTAAATAAAAAGATAGACGAAATACAAAATTTAATTTTAGATACTAATAATCTTTTTAGACAAAATCTGATAAAGTTAGAAGAAATAAATACTAAATTAGAATTAATACCAAAAGACTCACAAATATCTGATAATTTAGAACCACAATTAAAGACGTTAGAAGGCTTATTAGAAAATATATATAACGACGCCAAGAATAAGAACGAAGGTTTAGACAACCTTTCAAATATAATTATAAGTAATCAGAACAATATAATAAAAGGTTTAGGAGAACAAGGAGTCAGACTAAACCCAATTATAACTGATACTTTTATAACATATAATCCTCCAAACAATGAATAATAAATTTTTTGGAAGGAGTTATACTTTAAGAGGTAGTAGTAGTAATTCTACTACTACAGAAATACAAAGTGAGAATAAAATAAAAAGAATTTTTGGGATAAAACCCAAAGAACATAATGAAGAAATAAATATAACAGAAGTTATAGATATTGAAAAAGACTTAGAAAACTATAAACAGAATGAAAAGAAATTGTTAAACCCAAAAATACTTTATCAAAAGGGTAACTGGACAGAAAAATATAGACTTCTTAGAAAAACAGAAGAAAAATCCATAAAATGTGGAGATGAAGACATAGTTAGAATACCTCTCCTTGAGAAATCTGTAGCTAAACAAATAGCTAAAGATGGATATAAATATACTCATTTAGGCCTTATTATAATAGGAATAAAAGGCATGACTAGACAAGACTTAGGAGCACATACTATAATAACCATATACGATGATTCTATACAAGAAGAAAGTAAGAAACTTATAAGTATAATGGACATAGACATGAATGACAATAGAGGATTAATCTATTGTATTCCAGAATTTTTCTTAGAATCAAAAGACCTACATCAGATAAAAATAGGAATCATGACTAAAGGTTATGGTTTGATAAATAGAAATAATCTTGTTATAACAGTTGGATTAATTGGTAAATCCATCAATTCAACTAATATAAAATACAAATGCAAGGTGGAAGATATAATACAAGCCCTAGTTTCAAAGGGTATTAGATTTATAAAACCGCCAAAATTTTCAGCAGAGACTCATGCTGGAATAGAATGGAATATAACTAGACTGTTTGAAGAAAACAAGACAAAATTAATACCAGACCAAAGTCAAATCTTTGAAGATAATAGAGGAAGAATTAGTATAAGATTTGATAATTATAAAAACTATACTGAAAATTTAGAAACTGATACTCAGTCTAATAGCTCTTGGGCTATTAACGATCAAATACTTAATAATCAGAATATAGACTTGGTAGATATAAAATTAGACCCTTTAGAAACAATATTTGTAGACTTATATAATGAAGAATATTTTAAGACTAGAGAAAATTATAATAAAATTGTGATACAATTTATAAATCAGACAATAGAAGAAAGGACAGAATGGATTAAACAAGCCTATGAGAATAAGAGACCTCAAGAAATAATAGATATTTTTGAAAAGAGAATCTACTTAGAAGAACTTATAAAACTCTTAGAAGAAGAAGAGACTATAAGTAATTATACTAGAAATATGATAGACGTAGAAGAAATGGAAGAATTTTTTAATAATTTACCAAAAGAACTAATGGAAGGAGTTTCAGGAGCTAAGGTAGAAACACCTTTAGAACCTCCAAGAAATAGACCTAGTGTTATAAATTATAATAGAGGAAATATACCTCCTAGACAGTATACTGAATACCAAACTGATAATAGAAATTATAAATCTAGAGGAAATAGATTTCCAATAGGTATATACAAAGAAGAAAGCCTATTGCAATTAGAAAAATACTCGCCTCAAGTATGGCCAGAAGTTATACAGCAATGGAAAAGCTTAACTGTTAAGAACTACTTAGAAAAGAATTTTAATCATACTCCAGAACAAATGTATAGTTTCCTTGAAACTACATTAGGAAATACTGCGAAAAGAGCATGGGATGATTTCAAAATCAACTTTCCTCAAGAATATACTAGACTAATAAATGTAGGAAATAACCCATGGAATTTCTGTAATACTATAAGCAATCTATTGACTGCTACAGACCCTAATATAGGATCAATAATACAACAAAGAGAAGCAGTAAGAAATTTAGAACAATTGAAGCTGAATGACTGGAAATATGTTGTACCGTTTTTAAACGACTACATACATTTTACAGCCAAAAGCCAAAATACTTATAATAAAGAATTTATGAAGAAATTACTCCTCAAATTACCTGGTCCATTAGGACAAGAAATACAGGAGGAAGGAAATAAATTCATAGAAAAGGAAAATAATTATACCTTAAACATAAATACTTTAGTATACCAAATAATGAAACACTTAGAAAAGAAATGTACAGAAATAAGTATACAAAGACAAATGAAAGACAATTACGGATTCTGTAATAATATTTATACTCCTCAACAATACGGACAAGAAGCATGTACCTCTTGTAATAGAAAACCTAGAAATAAGAATACTCAGTTTAATAAAAGAAGGAAACCTTATAATAGAACCAGAAAGGCATACTATATTAGAAAATCTAAGACTGATGCTAAGAAACCATTCTTAAATCCTAAAAGACATGTTAGACGATTTAATGAAAAAAGACAATACAGGGATACTATTACATGTTATGCATGTGGAGAAATAGGTCATTTATCTACTAAATGTCCTAATAAACATAACATACATACTAGAGAATCCAGATTAGTAGACAATATCAACTTAGACTTGCTAGCAGTAACTGAAGAAGTTAGTGATAGCGAAACAATATACTCAATAGTCAGTAGTACAAAAGAATATACCTCTGACGAAGAAAGTGATAATGAACCAACAGACTTATTAGAAGTAATGGAAAGATACAAAAATATACAAATAGAATTTATGGATAGAACAGAATGTGAAGAACATAATTGGAATTTTAGAAAAGGCAATGATGATAGAGAATGTTATAAATGTCATTTATACCCAATTATAGAATTAAGAGCTCAATGTAATACTTGTTATATAGAAATCTGTAAATACTGTTGGGAAGAAGATAATAATATAGAATGGCCAACATTAACACCAGAATTTAGAAATTCTTATACTTTTTCAGACAATAGAGAACAAAGAACCTGGAGAGAAAGATTTAGACTTATGGAAGACAGAATTGCTAACTTAGAAAGCAGAGTTAGTCAATTAGAAGAAGAAAAAATAGACCAGTATATACAAAGTAATAGTCAACAGAATATTTTAGAACTATTAGAATTAGATATAACTGATGAAATCTTATTAGATTTATACGAAAAAAGATTTCACTATCATAGAATTAATAGACAGCCTTACGAAGCACCATACACTAGCTATACTATTAAAATAACATGTATTATACAAGACTTTAAAATACAAGGATTAGCACTAATAGACTCTGGATGTTCAACATCTAAAATAGATGATAAATTAATACCTTCAAAATACAAACATAATTTAGATAAACCTACTATTGGTAGACAGATGGACGGTAGTATAACTACTTGTTCACAATATATACCAGAAATACTAATAGAAATGATAGATATAAATAAAGATAAGCTAATAACTACTATAACAAATATTCCTATACGAAATTTATATCAATTGGGATATTTAGCTATACTAGGATTAGACTATCTTATACATGATAATAGAATGGCAGTTATAACCAAAGACTATATAAGTTTTAGTTTTAATAATTTCTCTATACCTATTACTCCTAAAACTTTTTTCGAGGGGAGTAGAGGATTAGTAGAAGATAAAATACTTAATACAAATATACAAACAGATAATTATGAAGAGCATTTAGAAAATCAGTTAGACTTCTATGAAATAGAATCAGACTATATATACTCAAATCAACTAAATAATATAACTTTAGACAATGAAATTCTACAATACCAATCTAGACTTGAGAAATTAGAAATAATAGGAGAAGATCCTCAAAAATACTGGAATAGAAATCCTACTGAATACAAATTAGAAATTATAAACCCTGATATAACTATACGAGCTAAAGCTATACCTGCTAATAATCAAGAATTAGAATGGTATAAAGAAGCTTTAAAAGAACTTATAAAAAATAAATTCATTAGAAGATCAGAATCTAGACATAGATCACCTAGTTTCTTCGTTAATAATAATGCAGAAAAGAAAAGAGGAAAACCTAGGATGGTTATAAATTATAAACAGCTGAATGATAATACTGAAAATAATGGGTATGATATACCTAATAAAGAAATGCTTATAAATAAAATACAAGGATCAAAATTCATGAGCAAATTTGATCTAAAATCAGGATACTATCAAATTAGAATGCATAAAGACTCTATAGAATGGACCGCATTTATTTGCCCAAACCCCATAGGACATTGGGAATGGACAGTAATGCCTTTAGGTCTAAAGAACGCACCTGCAGTCTTTCAGAAAAGAATGGATAAAATCTTTGAGAAATACACAGACTTTACTGCAGTATACATAAACGATATACTAGTCTTTAGTAAAACAGCTAAAGATCATAATAGACATCTAAAAGAAGTTTTTAAGAAATTTGAAGAGAACGGGTTAATAATATCTAAGAAAAAGATAGAATTAGGAAGAACTAAAATAAACTTCCTAGGAGTTGTAATTGGAGAAGGGCAGATAGAATTACAGCCTCATATAACTACGAAAATACTAGAATTTCCAGAGAATATAAAGGAAAAGAAACAACTTCAACAATTTTTAGGATTGTTGAATTATGCTAGACCTTTTATAAAAGACTTATCTAAATACTTAAAACCCTTATACTTAAAAACAGGAAAAGAAATCTTTGAGAAACTAAATTATAAAGACCATGAAATAATCAGAACTCTGAAAGAAAGAGTAAAGAATTTACCTAGATTAGAAATACCTTTAGATACAGACTATTTAATAATAGAAACAGATGGTTCAGCATCTGGATGGGGAGCAGTTTTGATAAGTAAACCCCATAAGACTTCTAATAAGACAGAAGAAAGAATTTGTAGATATACTAGTGGATCCTTTAAGGAAAAGGGAGAAATTAGTACCATAGACTCTGAACTATTAGCAATATACTATGCTTTAGAATCCTTTGAATTCTTTATAATTGGTAAAACTGAATTCACTATAAGAACAGACTGTATTGCTATAGTCAAATACTATAATAATTTGAAGAAAGAAAAGAAAAGATCTTCTTATAAGAGATGGCATAAATTAACTTCACTTTTATTACAGAAAGGATATAAACCTACATTAGAACATATACAAGGTGAACATAATAATATTGCTGATATACTATCCAGGCTCTTACAGTTTGATAATTTATTCTTTCAGGAAATACTTGACACAGGAAGAACGAACAAATACAATGAGAGCCTCTGACAGAGGAAGAGGAGGTAAACTTCCTAGATACCAAGGGAATACCTCTTCGAGACCTACGATAGACGAATTGATAAATACTCCAATTATACCAGAGAACAGACTATTACCAGAAGATCTAACCATGATCAATAGAAATCAACCAAAGGCTAAAGCATTAGTCTTTTCAGACAAACTAAATTTTGCAGACTTTGGAGAGACATCTTGGGCGTTTAACTACCCCAAAGGAACTATACTAAATGATACAGAAAGAATCCTGCTAGACAATCTTTGGGTAGCGGTGAAAAGAAAAGATGATAAACATGCGATAGCCGCCATAAACGGTTTCAGCCTATACTTCACCCAGAGAAACAATAATAACATTGCATACGTAGTATATACAGGCCCTCAACCAGGAATTTATAAAACTTGGGAGCAAGTGATACAGAATACTAAACATAAAGACCCCAAGTATAAGAAATACCCATCTATACAAGAAGCTTATACAGAAGCGAAGAAATACTTAACTTCTTTTTATACAAGCCCTGAAATAACAGGACAGACTTTAAATACGTCAGACATACTATCTCCTCAAGAAGGAACATCTAAAGATACACCTCAGGAGATAATAAATATGAAAAAGAAAATACATGAATTAGAAGGCCAAATACTTAATAAGGAGGAACAAGAAAACCTCTTGAATAAGAAGATACAAGATTTAGAAACTAGACTAGAACATAGCAAGAACCAGACATCATACTCAGGAGTCGTAAGCGACAAAGGAAAGACCAAAGAAGACCTAATATTAGAAAAGTTAGAAAAATTATGCGAAAATACAGAGATAAATAAAGAAATATGCTTAGACATAAAAGAAACAGCAGAAAAGACAAATAAAGAACAGGAGAATATAAAAGAAGGAATAGAAGCTTTGGATACTCAGCCGTCAGAAGGATGGGCTGATTGGTTTAATAAAGTTTTTGATATGCCCAATCCGCTACCTGCACATATGCAAAGGCCCAACATAAATTTTAATGATAATAATATGGAACTAGAATTTGGGCAGAAGAATGAGACTCTCGAGATATCCAATAAAGAAGCCCAACTGGAAGCCCATAAAGAAGACAGCTCAGCTTCTAATACAAAAAGCCAGCATATCCCTCTTTAGAAAATTCGAGAGCATACCAGAAAGACAGCTGGATGGATTAGAATAGAACATTTAATACAGATAGTGGGTATATGTCCCCACCGTTAGACAATATAAATAAGAAGAATGTTAGAAGAGAAGGTAGATTCAAATATCAAAGAGAAGAGTTATTACTTCGATCTGGTATTTTGAACCTCAACTTTTTCTATACTTCAGTTATAATTTTGTAATATTTATACAGTGTTTATATGTAATTTATTTTTGTTTTAATAATAATAATACTTTATAATTTTCTTGTTGGCTCGGTTTTAATTCAATATTACAGAAAGTTTTTCTTCAAACTTAGAATTTTCAACTCAGAAAATAGCAACAGGCCTTGGGAAATTTTCTGGGCAAAAGATGTAAGTCCCTTTTTCAAAAAGTACCAGTTGGATGAGCTAAATTTATACAGAAAGTTTTTAAGTTTTAAGAAAATCTGGAAGTAATAAAAATAATTTGAAATTAAATGATCGGATTTAGATTTTGAAAGAGGTTTTTGATTAAAATTTAAATGTCCTTATTAAAAAATCGGTTCATAGATTATCTGGATATGAGAAATCCAGGTTAGGTGTTTTTAGCAGAAACTCTCTTTTAAAATTTCTTTCTAAGAATTTAAATTCAGCAAAAGGTTAAGCCATAAAGAAATTATAATACTTTATATAACTGAAAGAAATTATAATACAGATATACTTAATCAGACTTTGTAATAATAATAATAGTGATTAATAAATAAGCAGAAAGGTTATAATTAATAATAATTGCAAATACGTAAGCAATGACGACAGCTATCATAATAATTAAAATGCTGAGTCATACTTACACTAATACGTAAGCAATGACATCGTAATCCATAATAACTCATACAGTCATAGCTGCAATAATGCCCAAATACGTAAGCAATGACGTCACATAAAGATTCGGTAACCAACAGGTAGCCGGTATACTTTACTTTTTAAGGCTATAAATTAGAAGGTTTTGCTGCAAGATAGACACACCAAAACATTTACTCTCTCTCTCTCTCTCTCTCTCTCTCTCATTCTCACTACAAGCTTAAGTTTGCAGAAAATCATTGAGAATCATAAGCTTAAAAGGTATAATCTAAATACTTAACCTTGTTTTTAATACTTAGATTTTATACTATCAAATAAGTATCCTCTCCTTTCTGAATTGCACTTAGTGTGATCTATTCAGTAAAGTGACGAGAAAAACTGTTGTGATGCTTAGAATTATAAGACTTAAAGAAAGGTTAGAAAGAAATGATATAGAAATTATTAGAAGAAGACGTTTAATACTTTTTTATTCAGAACAAATAGATTCATATACTACTCAAATAAGATTAGAAACTGGCATACTATACAGAGCTGGACTTCATAATCATATTCATACTCTAATAGGTTGGAAAGTTAGACTTATATATAGATATACTGAAGAATTAAAGCGTAATACCAAAGAATTAGCAGACCTAGAAGCAGAAATAAAAGAATTAAATTTAGAAATAACTTCACTGATTTTATCAGCAAGTTCAGATACTAATTTTAGATTCTAAATGAATAGAATTTTAGAACTAAAAGATAGACTAGAAAGAAAAGAATTAGAATTAAGACGAAGTAGAATTATACAACAATTCTATGTTGATAGAATAAGAACACATACTGAAGAATTAAATACTGAAAATTCTAGACTTTATAGATTCTGTCAGATACTAGTAAGCTGGATGAGAACTACTTTGGAACGATATACAAGAGAATTAGCTCTCTATAATGAAAGAATTCCAAATTTAGAAAGAGAAATACAAGAACTAAATTTAGAATTAACTTCTTTAGTTCTTTTAGAAAGTGTGATACTAATTTCAGAATTTAGATGAATAGAATTCTTAGAATTCAATCAATTTTAGAATATTTAGACGACAAATTAAGAAGAGTAAATAATAAGTTAGAATTCTATCAGAATAGTTTAGAAATTTGTAATACTGATTTGATAAACTATACAGGATACTTTGATTTATATAATTGGCATAAAAAGCATAGAAAAGAATATATTAATCATATTTATTCTCTTAGAATTGCTAAAGAAAACTTAGAAGCTGAAATAAAGTTTTATAATCTTGAATTAACTTCTATTATTTTAGATAAATCTGATGATTTTAATATACGATTCTAATAGAAGCCGTAATTCAGGAACCTACCCCCAATTCTATATATATATATATCATAATATCGGCTAAAGCCCGAAGCCAAAACTTCAATTGTTTGTACAGTACTGTACCCCCCTTTATTGGCGCCAATCTACCCTGACCCGTATTCTACTCGTTTAATAAGGGCAATAAATCAAAGTAACATCTTAAAAATTCCAGTATAAACCATCAATTATAATTCAACATAACTTCAGTAATTAAGAAATCCAAATCCCAAATTTTTAAGCATCAAACTTCAATTAAAACTCAAAAAAAATCAATATCATGCTTTCCAGAATTTTTCCAGGTTTCGTAACCTGACTTCCCCTGCATTTTTCACTATGAAAACATCACCCAATCGAAGAACTTTCTTCTAAACATAAATAGCCACATGTCTCAGCTTTCCAAAACCACCAGAATCACAGAAATCCAAATTTGATAACCAAAGTTATGATCAAAATACTAAACAGTATACAAAGCTGAGATTTTCCGAAAACAGATTTCATGACTCAACTTCAAACGAAAATTTCACATTGAAAACGAACGAAATTCAACAAGATTTCTTCTGAACATATGTTCCTTACTTTCTGTAGATATTAATAGAATCAAGAATCGTTCAAATCGGATTTATATAACGAGAGAAAACATTAAAACAAAACAGGTATATAATCTGGAAAATTTCCCGAAAAACCGAGAAATCGAAATTCGGGACACAAACCTTTTTCTATGCTCTTTCTAGCTCTCTTCTACCCCTTTTGCCTTTGATTTACTTGCAATAGCTTCCTCTATAACAGCCATATATAATCCTATTAAGATATTGCATAAATAAACTTCCTAATACCATAAATATGCTTAATCTACCATGAATTCTACTAATTAAGCTTTAATTTTACCAAAAATCACTCACCGGGTTACTATTCATCTGAATCTTAATTTCTGAAATCCTCCTCTTCTAGTCTTGATTGACTGAAATTGATGATGATAGAGGGCTTAAGGATCGATTTCTAACAAGAATTTGAAGTTGAATCGAAGAAATCGGAAGTTTTTGGATAATGGAAAATTTGATTAGGAAGAGAGAAAAATGGTGAAGAAGATGAAGGGAAATTGATGAAGGGGGGTGAAGGTACGTATAGGATTTAGGATTTTTTTTTTTTTTCAATTTCCAAAAATGCCCCTGATCAAATAAATAAAAGTCCAATTCATCCTTCTTACTATAATTAGCTCTTATTTCCTCATGCCTTATATCCAATAACAACAATAACAATAAAAATAATTTCTATGATATTTTTAATACCATAGTAATTTATTATAAGCAAAATTTTGGAAATTTCGGTTCGTTACAATTCTCCCCCTCTTATGAATTTTCGTCCCGAAAATTTCCTGAAAACAATTACGGATATTGAGTTTTCATTGTATCCTCCGGTTCCCAAGTTGCTTCTTCAACCTTATGATTCCTCCAAAGTACTTTTACCAAAGGAATAGACTTGTTTCTCAATTGTTTAACCTCTCTCGCCAAGATTTGTATCGGTTCCTCTTCATACGTCAGGTCGGGTTCGATTTCTACGACATCAGGAGATAAGATATGTGATGGATCTGATCTGTATCTCCTTAATATTGATACATGGAACACATTATGAATTTTGTCGAGTGTTGGTGGTAGTGCCAACCGATAAGCTACCGGTCCAACCTTCTCTATAACCTCATATGGGCCAATGAATCTCGGACTGAGCTTGCCTTTCTTGCCAAATCGCAGGACTTTCTTCAAAGGAGATACTTTGAGAAACACTTTATCTCCCACTTCATAAGTAATGTCTTTTCTTTTTAGATCAGCATAAGATTTTTGTCTATCCGATGCAGCCTTCAATCTTTCTTGAATAAGTTTTACCTTCTCTTTTGTCTCCTGAATCAAATCCACACCCACAATCTTGTTTTCACTAAGTTCGGTCCAATATAATGGAGTTCGACATTTTCTTCCATATAATGCTTCATATGGCGCCATTTGTATGCTTGACTGATAGCTGTTATTATAGGCAAACTCCATGAGGGACAAATACTTATCCCAACTTCCTTCAAATTCAATGATACAACTTCTCATCATGTCTTCCAACACCTGAATTACTCTTTCAGATTGACCATCAGTTTGTGATGAAATGAAGTACTGAAATGAAGTTTGCTACCTAAGGCCTCTTACAACTTCTTCCAAAATCTCGAAGTAAATCTTGGATCTCGGTCAGAAATGATTGAAATAGGCACTCCGTGTAGCCTTACTATCTCATCTAACTGAGCCAACCTATCAAGTGAATAATCCATCCTAACTGGAAGAAAGTGGGCAGACTTTGTCAATCTATCTACAACAACCCACACTGCATCATGTTTCTTCTGTGTAAGTGGTAAAGACGTCACGAAGTCCATTGTGATTCTTTCCCATTTCCATTCTGGAATTGTTATAGGTTGCAACAATCCAGAAGGAACTTGATGTTCTGCTTTCACCTGTTGACAAGTTAGACATTGAGCAACATAGTTAGTAATGTCTTTCTTCATCCCATTCCACCAATAATGGCTCTTCAAATTTTGGTACATCTTGTTTGCTCCAGGATGCATCGCATAAGGACTACTATGCCCCTCTTATAAGATATTCTTCTTTAATTCTTCATTGTTCGGCACACATAGTCTATCTTTAAAATTTAGACATCCATCTTCTCGAACCATATAGTTGTCTACGATACCCACTTGTGTCCGTGCTCGAATAATCTTTAAGTCATCATCTTCATTTTGTGCTTGCTTAACCTGTTGTAGTAGTACAGGTTGAATCTTCAATTCTGCAATTAAGGTTCCACTACTGGAAAGAGCTAACCCCGTATTCATAGCCCTTAGTGCCATCATTGTCTTTCTTCTGAGAGCATCTGCCACTACATTAGCCTTTCCTGGATGGTAATCAATAAGACAATCGTAATCTTTAATGAATTCCATCCACCTTCTTTGCCTTAAATTCAACTCTTTCTGTGTTGGCAAATATTTCAAACTTTTGTGATCTGTATAAATATAACATTTTTCTCCATAAAGATAATGTCGCCAAATTTTCAAGGCAAAGACTATTGTAGCCAATTCCAAATCATGAGTAGGATAATTCCTTTCATGATTCTTCAATTGCCTGGAAGCATAGGCAATCACTTTTCCTTCTTGCATCAAAACACACCCAAGACCACTATGTAAAGCATCACTATAGATTACAAAATCTTTTCCAGGTTCTGGTTGGGTAAGGATGGGTGCTTTTGTCAACATTGTCTTCAATTTGTCAAAACTTTCTTGACACTTGTGATTCCACTCAAATTTTGCGTTCTTTTGAAGTAGTTTCGTCAGTGGGGCAGTAATGACTAAAAATCCTTTCACAAATCTTCTATAATACCCTACTAAGCCAAGGAAACTCCTGACTTCCGTAGGGTTCTTTGGTGGTTTCCATTCAACAACTGCTTCTATCTTCTTAGGATCCACTTTAATTCCTTCTGCAGAAACAACATGGCCTAAGAAAGAAACTTCTTCAAGCCAAAACTCACATTTGCTAAGTTTGGCATACAATTTATTTTCCCTCAAAGTTTAGAAGACTATCCGTAAATGTTGATCATGCTCTTCCCGTGACTTAGAATACACCAAAATATCATCAATGAAAACCACTACAAACCTGTCTAAATATAAGTAAAAGACACGGTTCATGAGGTCCATAAATGCTGCTGGTGCATTAGTTAGACCAAATGGCATCACCAAAAATTCATAGTGCCCATATCTGCTTCGAAAAGCCGTCTTTGCAATATCATCACCTTTCACTCTCATCTGATAGTAGCCCGATCTTAAATCAATCTTGGAGAAGTATTTGGCACCCTTGAGTTGATCAAATAAGTCTTCAATCCTTGGCAATGGATACTTATTCTTGATTGTCAATTTATTCAACTCCCGGTAATCAATACACAATCGGAGTGACCCATCTTTCTTCTTAACAAACAACACTGGTGCACCCCATGGGGATATACTCGGGCGTATGAATCCTTTGTCTAACAATTCTTGCAACTGAATCTTCAACTCTTTCAGTTCAGCAGGTGCCATTCTGTATGGTGCTTTGGATACTGGTGCGGTACCCGGCAATACATCAATTGCAAATTCTACCTCTCTTTTTGGTGGCAACCCCGGTAGTTCTTCTGGAAATACATCAGGAAAATCACATACCATAGGAATATTCTGTAATTCTAACTCACCCTCCTTAAATTCTAGAGCGAAGATTAGGTAGGCCTGACATCCCTTCCTAACCAGCCTTTTAGTCTTCATAAAAGAAATTATGTTACAGAGATAATCTGATCTTTCCCCCACGATAACTATTTCTTCTCCATCAGAAACTTGAAGTGACATTCTTTTATTTTTACAATCCACCATAGCTCGATGTTCTGATAACCAATCCATTCCCAAGATAACATCGTAATCTCGGAAAGGTAACTCAATTAAATTTGCATTGAAAAGTTGATGTTGAATCATAATAGGGCAATTCATGTACACTTTGTTTACTATCACACTGTGTCCTAAAGGATTAGTCACTTCAATATTTTCTCCTAATTCTTCTACACGCAATCCTTTCTCTTGTGCTAATGCAGTACATATATATGAATGAGATGAACCAGGATCTATCAAAGCATAAACATCATGATTAAAGAATGAAAATTTACCGATAATAACTTCGGTAGATTCTCTAGTCTCAGGCCTTCGGATTGCTTAACTTCGCGCCATTCCTCCCGGTCTACCACTCTGCGGTGCTTGTTGAGCCACATCATGCCCACTTGAACCACTAGCATTTCCTCTTCCCCTTCCTCTTCCACCTTGCATTGTAGGAGTAGGAACTACTGTAGGTGCAGATGTACTTATCTGTCTTTGAGGACAATTTGCAATCAAATGTTCCATCGAGCCACATTTAAAGCAGACTCTACCTTTTCCCCAACATTCCCCTGTATGCATCCTTCCACAATTAGAACATTGTGGAATATTTCCTCTGCCTCGACCTGAAGGTACACTAGCCGCTGACCCCGTACTTATGGTTTGTCTTGGTGAAAACCCTCTGAAATGAGATTGTGTTTGTTCTGATGTTCCCTTCTGTCTCTTACTTGGAGATTCTGAACTAGCTGGACCATGTGATCCCTTTTGAAATCCTGACCTTTTAGCCATTCTTTATTGTCTATCTGAATTAATCTTCTCGATGCCTGTAGCAGCATCAACCAAGTCATTGAACACTCTAATCTTTTGTGCAAGTAGATGCACTCTAATTTCATCATTTAGCCCATCTTCGAATCTCTTACATCGCCTTACTTCACTGTCAACGATATCACGAGCATACCTCTCGAGTTTGAGGAATTGAACTTCATATTCTGATACAGTCATGCGTCCCTGTCTCAAAGACAAGAACAATTTCCTCTGCTCATCCTTAAATCGTTCGCTAACGTACTTTTTATCAAATTGTTCCAAGAAAAGTCCCCAAGTGATTTCTCCGGGTCGTCTTTCTCTCATAATATTATCCCACCACCTCCTAGCTTGTTCTTTGAGTAGACCTTGAACACAGTCTAATCTCTCTTCATTTGTAAAATAAAGCCTAGTCATACACCATTTAGTATGATCAAGCCAATCTTCTGCAATTGCAGGATTCACTGTATCCCCTTTGAAATCATCAGCTGGAAGCTTCTTGATTCTTTCAAGAGGAGTTCTCTCCTCTCTTCTTTCAACATGAGGTACTACAGGAACTTGAGGGATTTGTATGTTTCGTAGTACTTGTGTGATTACTTCAGTAGTCATATACTGAAGTAAAGCAGCTTGTGCCGGAGTAGGTTGTTCAGGAAACCCATGAACTGGTGGAGGTTCATGTCTTTGTTCATCCCCTTGTCTAATTCGGACCGTACTCTCAGCATCCTCTTCCTCACTCTGGTTGTGACTACTACTAGCCATGACTTATTCCTGAAAATTGGACCAAAGTGGATCAAACAACTAACATAACATTTTTATATCTTAAATGGCATGTACATGCTAGTCCTAGAATCGCCTAAACCTCAGCTCTGATACCAACAAATGTAACGCCCCCCCTCTAGGGAGCGCCACGGTAACAATAAACACCCAATAAACAACTCTACTCCATTATATAGAGTTCAATACCTATAGATTTAATACGTACAAATACCAATATAATGTTTTAAACTCCAAATTATTCTCCAAATATTTCTCAATGCCACTTTACATTTTTCTCTCTAGTACATGCCATTATTCTACAAACCATAATATTACATTAAAATACATATCCACCTCGAGTCCTTTCTTATTTGCTCTTTAAGTTGATCCACCTGTACCACTTTGGTCCAAGCTATCTACAAGTTCTCCACCTACGCGTAGAAAATCAACTACACGCTAAGCAATTTGCTTAGTGGTGTCCAAAAAAAAAATAACAACTTTGAATATTTTTAAAATAGAAACAAAGTATATTTATAAGTCAAAAATAAATTAACCAACTTTATGAAAACAACTCACAAAACTTATATAATAATCCTTTTAAGGTATAATCAAATTTATATCCAATTTTTCCAAACACTTTAACCACATATTGCCCAAAGTAAACAAGTCTTGAATAACGGTAAAATGGATACGGGAGCGGACAAGCCCGAAGCCGAAGCTTCAAAATCAATATATCGGTCAAGCCCGAAGCCGAAGCTTCAAAAATCAATATATCGGTCAAGCCCGAAGCCGAAGCTTCAAAAATCAATATATCGGTCAAGCCCGAAGCCGAAGCTTCAAAAATCAATATATCGGTCAAGCCCGAAGCCGAAGCTTCAATATCAATATATATATATATATATATATATATATATATATATATATATATATCATAATATCGGCTAAAGCCCGAAGCCAAAACTTCAATTGTTTGTACAGTACTGTACCCCCCTTTATTGGCGCCAATCTACCCTGACCCGTATTCTACTCGTTTAATAAGGGCAATAAATCAAAGTAACATCTTAAAAATTCCAGTATAAACCATCAATTATAATTCAACATAACTTCAGTAATTAAGAAATCCAAATCCCAAATTTTTAAGCATCAAACTTCAATTAAAACTCAAAAAAAATCAATATCATGCTTTCCAGAATTTTTCCAGGTTTCGTAACCTGACTTCCCCTGCATTTTTCACTATGAAAACATCACCCAATCGAAGAACTTTCTTCTAAACATAAATAGCCACATGTCTCAGCTTTCCAAAACCACCAGAATCACAGAAATCCAAATTTGATAACCAAAGTTATGATCAAAATACTAAACAGTATACAAAGCTGAGATTTTCCGAAAATAGATTTCATGACTCAACTTCAAACGAAAATTTCACATTGAAAACGAACGAAATTCAACAAGATTTCTTCTGAACATATGTTCCTTACTTTCTGTAGATATTAATAGAATCAAGAATCGTTCAAATCGGATTTATATAACGAGAGAAAACATTAAAACAAAACAGGTATATAATCTGAAAAATTTCCCGAAAAACCGAGAAATTGAAATTCGGGACACAAACCTTTTTCTATGCTCTTTCTAGCTCTCTTCTACCCCTTTTGCCTTTGATTTACTTGCAATAGCTTCCTCTACAACAGCCATATATAATCCTATTAAGATATTGCATAAATAAACTTCCTAATACCATAAATATGCTTAATCTACCATGAATTCTACTAATTAAGCTTTAATTTTACCAAAAATCACTCACCTCAAACTCGGGTTACTATTCATCTGAATCTTAATTTCTGAAATCCTCCTCTTCTAGTCTTGATTGACTGAAATTGATGATGATAGAGGGCTTAAGGATCGATTTCTAACAAGAATTTGAAGTTGAATCGAAGAAATCGGAAGTTTTTGGATAATGGAAAATTTGATTAGGAAGAGAGAAAAATGGTGAAGAAGATGAAGGGAAATTGATGAAGGGGGGTGAAGGTACGTATAGGATTTAGGATTTTTTTTTTTTTTTCAATTTCCAAAAATGCCCCTGATCAAATAAATAAAAGTCCAATTCATCCTTCTTACTATAATTAGCTCTTATTTCCTCATGCCTTATATCCAATAACAACAATAACAATAAAAATAATTTCTATGATATTTTTAATACCATAGTAATTTATTATAAGCAAAATTTTGGAAATTTCGGTTCGTTACATGTCAACTTCTGATTGGAAAGAGAAAAATCTAAAAAAATGGAATCTTTGAAAAGTCAAACCAACCAGAAATTGACACGTGGCACTTAGGGGGCAAACTGTATCAATTTTGCCAACTTTAAGGAGTAAAGTGATGACGCTGAAAGTTAGAAGTGGCATGTGATAAAACGTGCCAAGTTAAGGGGGCTTTAGATGCGTTCGACCCATATAATATAACTTTCTCATACCTTTGTATGCTTTTTACATAATTTCTCGTATAGCATATAATTTTTCTATACGTTTTCTATGACTTATCATAGAACACAACTTTTATAATACTTTTTATATGAAATATATTCTTTATAACATCAATATAACGTGTAACTTCCTTATAATTTTCATATACATTTTTCCATAAGTTTTATATAACTTTTGATACAACCTATACTTTTTAATTTTTTATTCATTTTCTATAAATTGTCATAAAATATATAATTTTCCTCTAAACTTCAAAATTTACACTTTCCGATAATTTTCTTATACCTTTCAGCTAACTTTATATATATATATATATATATATATATACACTATTATTTTCCTTTATATTTCCACACATTTCCTTTACCCTCATTCAACGTGACGATATTATAATTATCCTATACATTTTGTTTAACTTTTCAACTTAAATTGATTGTCATAAAACTAATAAATTATTTACAACAAGCTTTTCATATTGTCACACATATCATTTTTATGTCAGTAAAAAATTCATTGTCATATACAGAATAATTTTAGTTGCAACCTTTGGTTGTAACATAAGTATTTTTTTTATCAAGTTAAACTTATCGTAACAAAAATAATATTTTTTCCAACAAGCTTTTTATGTTGCCACAAATATAGCTTTTTGTGACAATAAAAAAATTGTTGTCACCTAATGAATAGTTTTAGTTACAATCATTACTTGTAGCTAAATTATTTTTTTGTGTCAAGTTAAACTTATTGTCACAAATATCATCTACTTTTAGCAACAAAATTTTTATGCTGTCACGCATGTGACAATTAAAATTTTGTCACATATTGAATAGTTTTAGTTACAACTTTTACTTGTAACTAAAGTATTTTGTTGTTTCAAGTTAAAATTAATGTCGCAAAAAAATATATTTTTAGCAACAAGATTTTTATGTTGTCACCCATATAGTTTTTGTGACAATAAAAAATTCATTGTCGTATATTGAATAATTTTTGTTACGACCTTTACTTGTAACGTATGCATTTTTTTTGTTTCAAGTTAAACTTATTGGAACAAAAGGAGCATTTTTTTGTCACTTATTGAATAGTTTTAGTTACAATCATCACTTGTATCTAAAGTATTTTTTGTTTCATGTTAAAATTATTATCACAAAAATAATATATTTTTTGCAACAAGCTTTTTATGTTGTCACACATATAGTTTTTGTGACGATAACAAATTTATTGTCACATATTGAATAGTTTTAGTTACAAGTATTACTTGTAACTGAAGTATTTATTATTTCAAACTAAAATTATTGTCACAAAAATAATAAATTATTGTGACAACTTATTACGTTGTTACCCATGTAGTTTTTGTGACGATAAAAATTTATTGTCACATATTCAATAGTTTTAGTTACAACTTTTACTTGTAACAGAAGTTTTTTTTTCAACCTAAAATTATTGTCACAAAAAAATATATTTTTTGCAACAAGCTCTTTATGTTGTCACATATATTGTTTCTGTGATAGTAAAAAGTTATTGTCACATATTGAATATTTTTAGTTACAACTGTTAATTGTAACTGAAGTATTTTTTGTTTCAAGTTAAATTTATTGTCATGAAACTAATAAATTATTTGTAACAAGGTTTTTATATTGTCACATAAATAATTTTTGTGACAACAAAATTTTTATTGCACCAATCTAAATTATAGGTTATAACTTTAGTTGTAACGAAAAAACATTAGTTACAATCTTAAAATATTGTCACAAAAATATCTATTATATGTGACAATTTTCCAACAAAATTTTAGAAACTAATTTTTGTGACAGTAAAAATTTTATTATAACAAATAATAGCCTTTTGTGACAATAATTTTAGTGATAGAGAAACTATTGTCACATATTAACTGATTTCTTGTAGTGATATTGTTTTAGTAATTGCCTTAGAATCTGTATGATGTTCTTAATGATTGAATATTTGTTTTAAAGATTTTTAGTTAATCTATGTTTTTGAAAGTTTTTTCAATCCTTATGCGTAAGTTCTTTTTTAATAATCTGCAATATTATTTTTGTTATTGTTTACTCTTTTAGACTTTACAGTGGTGTTAAGGTTTCAACAAACTTTGATAATATCTTCCTGCTTCTATTAATTGTAATTTTGTCTTTGCCAATTCTTTATTCTGATTCATTGTTGTTGTTCTTGTGAGGAAACTCTTTTTGAGTTGAATGTTTGGCTGGATCAGTGAGGTTGTCTCCATTAGTTTTAAAGGCTGCATAAGAGGTAACTTCCTAACCCTTTCTTTTAAATCGCAAAATCTATCAATTGTTCAAGAAGATTAAGCCATTGTAAGTATAATCTTTCACTTTATAGTAGTAGCTTAGTAATAATTGTTTTATTATTGCTATTTGGAGTTCTGGTTAGAATTGGCATGTTAGGTTGTTTTTGTTTCTAATCAATCTATTGTATTGCTATTCTGTTTTTCCCTTGCTTGTTTACAAGTCTATCTTGTATAGAAAAAGGCATGTTATAGGCTCTTTTATATCTTGTTCTATTAAATTTGCCTGGTATCGCTGATTCTTTGTCTTGATATTAGCTTGTATTAGAAATATCCTGTTTTTAGGCTTCTGATTTAATCTGTTATATTGCTCTTAATCAAATTGTTTTAATCATGTTTATCTTGTTTGTTTTCAAGATGTCTTCTGTTAAGATTAGTCTAGATAAACTTGATGGTAAGAGTGATTTTTTTTGTGGAAAGATAAAATGAAAGTTGTGTTAGTTCAGAATAAATGTGTTAAGGCACTTAAAGGTATTGCTAGTCTTCCTGATTCTATGTCTGATGATGAAAAGACTTATTTAATGGAATTAGCTTATTCTACCATAATTTTAAACTTGTCTGATAATGTGCTTAGGAGAGTTAGGGATCAAAATAGTGCTAATTTGCTTTGGTCTAATTTGGACATCCTGTATTTGACCACTAACACTACTAAAATTTCTTAACTTAAAGAAAAAAATTTTCAGTCTTAAAATGGACCATCAAAAGAGTGTTGATGAAAATTATGATGTTTTTCAAAAACTAACAAATGATTTAGAAGATGCTATTGCTTTAGTTAGTGATGAAGATAAATCAATAATTTTGTTAAATTCCATTCCTGAAAAAGTTAAGTCCTTAAAGGAAGCTTTAAAATATGGTAGGGAGAACTTAAAAGTTGATGATATTATTTCTGCCTTAAAATTGAAAGAAATTGAAATTGATATCTGAGTCTAAAGGTAAAAATCATATTAGTGAAGGTCTGTTTGTTAAGGAAAATACTAGTAATGTGAAGGTCTGTTTGTTAAGGAAAATAGTGGTAATAAACCAAATTCTAAATAAAAGTCTAGTCATCATCAGAATAAGAAGTTTGATAATAAGGCTAGTGATAGCAATGAGCCTAGGTTTAATAAAAATATAAGTTGTTATCATTGTAAGAAAGTAAGTCATACTAGGAGGTTTTGTAAGGAAAGACTTAATAAGAATAATAACCAAACTGAAAATGTAGAACAAGGTGGAGCTATGAATAACATTGCTGAATTTGATGACATTGAAGTGCTTAATGTGAGTCAGTCTTGTGACCCTAAATTCATGGATTCTTGATTCTAATTGCTGTTTTCACATGTCGCCTAGGAAAGATTTGTTTCTAAATCTTGAATTGTATTATAGAGGCATTAAGGTTTACATGGATAATGGTGTCTCTTGTGATGTGCTAGGTGTTGGCTGTATTAAATTCATATGTGATATGGCTCTAAGTTCATGTTAACCAATGTTATGTATGTTCCTAGTCTTAAGAGAAATTTGATTTCCCTTAGTCATTTAGACAATAAAGGTCTTGTATTTTCTGCTCAAGGTGGAGTTTTAAACATTGTTAAAAATAATAAATGTGTTTTAAGTGGAAGTTTGAATAAAGGCTTCTATGTTCTAAATGGTTCTGCTTTTGGTTATGCCTCTGTTAATTCTTGTATGCCTGTTGTTTGTTACTATAAACCTGCTGATTTGGTAGAAAAAGTAAATTATGAAAGTTTTCAGATTGTTAAATGTAATCCAGTTGCTTGTGATAGAGCTGTTGTTAATGTTTTAGAAGTTGCTTTGCATGATACTATTTCTGTTAAGGTGGAGTCAAGTGATTCTAGTAAGAATTCTGCTTGTTTTGGCTCTCATCTTGTTGCTGCTGATTTTTAGCATAGTAATTTATGTTTTGAAGTTTGAAAACAATGTATGTATGCTAGTAGTTTATGCAATGCTAAGTCACTTGAAAATAAGCCTAAAGGGAATTGTAATATGTCCTTTAGATTATTATTTCTTATTATTGGTGTTGTTGTTTTATTGGCCCCTATACTGAAATATTTCTTGTTTTCTGATTTCATGTGCGAAAATCTTAGGCGCAGTTTGACTTTATTTCAAATTGTGCCATTAAGTTCTGATTTATTGTTGCGTAAGTGCACAAGGCTTGGTGAGGTGAAGTTTGGCCATGTGTTAAAGTTGTGCTCATAAGTCCTGAATTATTTAATTATAAAGTGCAAATGTCTTTGAGATAGTACTTATTGATGGGGTAGAAGAGCTGCAGCCGAAAGGTGGAGATTGCTGGCCTAAATTATAGTTTGGGTTGACATCTCATTTGTTAAGCCCATTAATATATCTCACTCCTTACCCTAGCTATTTATTTCCCTCTCTTGTTTTATCAGCCGCATAACCTGATTTTCTCTCAACTGTTAAACCTTTCCTTTTCTCTTAAAACCTGCTGCAACTGCGCTGCCTTGTGTAAAGGTGATTCTTGAAGCTTCAAAAGGCGTGCGAGAGGGCACGTGATAGTTGCTGAGAGGCGGTTACAAGGAGAGAAGCGGTTACTAATCTTGTGGCTATAAAAGGGAAGAGAGGTTCACCAAGGCAATGGTAATGCGAGATAATTTTTCTGTATTTGGCTGGTGTTATTGAGTTGTTCTTAGATCTCTTGATATTTTCTTGGTGGTTTGTGAGGCGTTTTTGGCCTGTTGCCATGTTTCTCTGTTCTTCACCTTTAGCTTTCAGATTTTAGGAGTTTCTGTATTGCTAGTTGAGATAAACTGTTTGGTTGTGGCCTATATAATCGTTACTGCCTTTTGTATTTCTTTTGCCATCAATAAAATCTGCCAAAGTCCTTTGCCTGGAGACGTACCTCGATTATTGGTCCTTTGGGTAAACGTACCAATAGGAGGGAACTCCGTTAAATTCTTGTGTTCTTTAGTTTTTCTTGCGATTTAGCTTTTGAATGCATGTTTAATTTTTGTAATCTTGGGGAAATTTGCAACAGGAGATCACTCACCACAGCAAGGTGCGCGACCCGGATTGGATTTAGATGTAATCAGAGCAAAGCTCCGGTGAACTAGATAGACAGAAAAAAGGAAATATTAGATTGACTTTTATATAGGGATTTTGGGCCAATAAATCTAATGGACTGAATTTACTAAAATTTGGACAATTTTTTAATCCATACACTATTTTACAATTGTTTCAAATGGTTTTTTTTTTAATTTCTTTATTTTTCCAATATTCAGCCTTTTTGTTACATTTGTTACTACAAAAACCTACTAAGTTCCCATTCTTTTATCCTGAAAAACCAAAATTTATGTTTTCATACAAGTAATATAAAAATATATAGGGAAAATCTAGGAATAAATTTATTCGTCTTCATCCATACTATTAAAATGAATATTTAATTTACATGTGTTTAAAAATTAAAATTTATTTTTGTACTAATGCTTTAATCACACGATAATTTTTTTTAAATCGCCACTAATCTCTATTGACCAATTTCTAAATGCTCTCTCCAAACTTGAGGTTCAAAATTGAAAATTCCCCTTAAATCCAGAACACCTTGATACAATTTGGTTTAACTTAATGGACTAATATAGGCAAACGCATTTGTTGCCCCCCAAATTTGACACGTTTTATCATATGTCACCCCCAACTTTCAAATGAATCATTTTACCCCTAAAGTTGGTAAAATTGATACAATTTGCCCTTCAGTGTCACGTGTTAGTTTCTGGTTGGTTAGACTTTTCAAAGATGTCATTTTAAAAATTTTCTCCCCTAATAAGAAATTGACACGTGGCATTGTGGGGAAACTGTATCAGCTTTGCCAATATTATGGGGTAAAGTTATTCACTTAAAAGTTAAGGGTGACATGTGATAAAATGTGTCAAATTTGAGGGGAATGGATAAGTTAAGCAACTAATATATTAAATATGGTGGCTTTCACTAATTTGTTAATGGGATTCACTTTAATGAAATTGCATTACCCACCATTTTGCTATTACCACTAAATTGAATTTGGACAAACAAAACACATTTTAAACATAATTATACTAATGATTAGGTTAATGCATGATCACATCATATGGTGCTAACTTCTTATTTTTATTTTACTTTACATCAATATCATAACTTTATGCACTTACAATTAAATATCACAATTTTTTTAGGATATTTTATGATTGTCATCTATATTAATTTGATTTGGATTAATCATTCTAGCTAGTAAGTAACGTAGCAAGTGTAACCTATTAATAGGAAAAACACACGCACTAAGAGCATCAGTCATTTATCTCGGAGCTAGTTCTGGACATAAATTAGGAATGCAACGATCTAGGATTCATGATTAAAATGAGCTCATATTTTTTATATTTATGCCTATAAGTATCTATAACTTCTCGGGTTAGTTTATGTGGAGCAGCTTAAGGTGTTAACATAGCATGAAATATTTTGCTCTCATTCAGTTTCTAACTCAATTACTTATAAATATCACATGTATAAAATTTACAGTAAATAAGTTTAAAATGAAAGCTTTAAAATAGTTTATATTTATTAGTTTTTGGAATATCTACTTCTTATCTCACTTATGATCCTAAATTGTAAAAATTGAATTAGGTGTGCGACTCGGGTTGGATATGCATGTAGTCGGAGCAAAACTCCGATGAACTAGATGGGCAGTCAAAAAAATTATAAAAATTGGATTTGGATTCTCTAAATTCAAACTCTCTAAAGTTGTACATTTCACACAATCTCAACCATCCATTGAGTTTTAATACTTCAGAATTAGTTTAGTGGTTTGAGGGTACGACCTACAATTAAATTTAAATCATTAAAACTTAATGAATAATTAAAATTAAATAAAATATATAACTTTTGAGAATTTAAACTTTAGGAAATCCAAATCCATAAAATTTAGTATAATGGTGTTTCAGCTCACACAAAAACCGTTTTAATCTCATTGTGCTGGCCAAGTATGAATTGTATTCTGTGTTTCTGATTGATGTTTGCAATAAAAGAAAAACTCTTACGTCGTCAATCATGCTACGAGAATTTGGAACCCTGAGTAAATTAATATTAAAAATAGTAAAATAGGGAGCTCAATAAAAAAATAATGTAATATAACATACTTTTTGTAAAAATTAGGAATTAAACTCTTGCCCTCTCCCAAATTTAATAAGCATCTTACTAATTCTACTAACATTAATTTATGTCTACTTTTATCTTTTAAATCTTTGGAAAAAAAAGTTTTTGAACCCCTTTCAACTATAGACTCTAGGACTGTGGCACCCCGTTACCCACTTCCCAGGGGCCGAGCCTTCAAAGCTGGCTCAACCTTATCCTGCTACTACTGAAATGACACATTTAGTTAGTAGAACACATGCAATCTTGTGGCAACAACATATTATGGGACTAAAACAAAATACATGATGAGATAAAATGAGCACTTCATGTTCACAACCACTGTATCTTCCACAACAGTTCATATAAGCCAATGGCACATCCTAGAAATATGCAATTAGTATTAAGAAATTTAGCAGGCCAAAAGCACCTGTTGCCCTCTAAATTTGACATATTTTATCACATGTCAACTCTAATTTTTAAATGTTTCATTTTACCTCTAAAGTTGACAAAACTGATACAGTTTGACCCCTCAGTGCCACGTGTCAGTTTCTGGTTGATTTGACTTTTCAAAGATGTCATTTTTTAGATTTTTCTGTCTCCAATCAGAAGTTGACCAGTGGCATGGAGGGAGTAAATTGTATTAGTTTTGTCAACTTTATAGGGTAAAGTGAAACACTTGAAAGTTAACGTGGCATGTGACACGTGCCAAGTTTGGGGGGCAATGAATATATTAAGCCCATTTAAAATCCGTCAATGCATGACCAACTCTCTCAACTTGTGTTAATTTTTCTATCATCAGTTAGGCTTTGTATTTGAGGGACCTTGATATACTTTTGATAGTTCTAGATTCTTCCAATGTGGTGTATAAGAGCATCTTTTATTATATTCTTCTTATTGACACATAAGAATATATAGACATTTCATTGAAGAATAGCTCGTCAATAGCTTGTCAATTCATTCTTTTCGGTATGATGTGTCATCATTAGTTATGAACATTGGTTATTTGATCTTTTACAAATAGATAATTAAATAGAAGGTTAAATCATTAATTATATACTATTTTAATAATGAATGAAAATTATTTAGTAATTAATATAATATTTTTTATTATTATTATTATATTTTAAAAAAATACAATTCACATCCAAATAGATAATTTATTGTAGCTCATTTTCTGAATATCTTATCTATTTTATCACATCATCAATGTGAATGTCTCTTTCACATGCCACATCATTGTAGAATCCACAAACTACTAAAGATGATCTAAGTAATCTTCATTAAGTGGATATATCAAATATGAAAAATTTTCCCAAATTCTCTCATTTCCAATATTGCGTTCCTTTGAATTTTGAAAAGGTCTATGTAACCTTCTTAGTTTTCAAAAAGCGTACGAATAATTTTTCCATCAAATACCACGTATCAGCCAAATTTTTGTTTTTAGTTTAGTGGATCGTATACTTCATTCTCTCTTGTTAGAATTTCATATTACATTGAGGGAAATCTACTGGACTTCTAGTCAATTGCCTTGTTGAATAAAGGTTGTTCTTTAGCCTTTCATTTTTGTTAGTGAAGTGAGGGCCACCATATGAAAAGCTTAATAATATTTTTAGTCCTCAAATTGCCAAAACAAAATTGTGATGAATTTTTTAATTTGTGACCCCAAAACTCTTCGTAGTTTGTAACTTCGTTTGAATTATTTTCTTATTAGCAGGAAAGTAGTCAGAGGTCTTAGCATAGCGGTTGAAACTAAATATGTGATTCTAGAGGTCATAGATTCGAACTACATCCGGAAAGAACTGAAATTTTCCTTTCTATTTAATAATACAAGCGAATTTTGCGGTAATTTTTTTTAAAAAACTTATTAGCTGCAACCCAACAAATTATAATAAATAAATAAAATTTAGTTTTTTTTATTTAATATCATGAGTGAAAAAAGTGATATTAGATTTGGTGGTTTAGCCATAAACACAAAAAAAAAAAAGAAACAAAGAACAAAAGTGTGAATTTAGACCTGCGAGCCGGGCCACCCATCGGGCTCGGCCTGAGCCCGCTCAAATGGGCAGAATTTGGACACTTATTTTATTACAAAGTCCAGCCCGAACTCGCAAAAGCTTCTATGGGTCAGGCTTGGTATTTATATATATACCCAAGCCCGACGAACAAAAAATATATTTATTTTATATTTTTATATTATATTTAATAGAATTTTATAAATTTTTATATTTTAACCTACTATTTTTAATTATGTATAAAAGAATTTTACTAAAAAAATGTAATTGTGTGCAAAATCTAGACCTTTTTGTTTAGAAATTGTAATTTTTTTAATTTAGTTTACAAAATATTTAAAGAAAAAATTATTGGGTCATGGGCAGGACGTGGGAATGCTTAGTAAGTCCGGCTCGAACCCATAAATCATGGGTTTGGGCCGGACTTGGGTTAATGTTTTTAATTAAAAGCCCGACGAACCCAGCCCAAGCCCCGCCCGCCCAACGAACAAGGTGTGAATATAACAAAGTGTTCCTCATATTATATAAATCCTTCTGGAATTAGGATTCTCTGCAGTTGGAAATCCAACTGGAGAATGAAGTTTTTAAATCACAGTCATCCATCTCAAAATGGATGGCTGTGATATTATTAAATAAAAAGTAAATAACTTTTTTTGAAAAAATCAGAGCCATTCATTTTAAAATAATTGGCCATAATTTTCTACTTCAATTGAATTTCCAACTGCAGAGAATCCAAATCCATCGTTACGATATTCTATTTCATTCTTCTAGCAAAAGGGGACCTACATTCATTCTCTTCTCTACTTACTCTACTTGAACTACCTATATAAATTAGACCCCAACTCAATTCATGCGTATAAAGAGCTAGTGAAAGATGAAGAGTTGTCACACAAACCCAATTTTTGCCTATTTTGAACATCTTTCTAACATGTCATGCAACAAAATACATCGCTTCAGAAAAACCTTAAGAAACAACTCATTTGTCTTTCAAATCCAAACCATTAATCCTTTCTGGATTCAACTTGTTTATCTCATTTCCATCTCTTTTATTGGTTATTTCGCTTTAAAAATCACAAATCCCACAACTTCTTCTATTAACCCCCCAAATGACCTTGACATCTTCTTCACTTCCGTGTCTTCTGCAACGGTTTCAAGTATGGCAACACTTGATCTTCAAATCTTCTCAAATACCCAACTCATAATCATCACCATTTTGATGCTAACCGGAGGTGAAGTCTTCATTTCCATGCTTTCCCTTCTATTTCAAAGGTCTAAACCCCGCCCCTCGAATGATCTCCAGCTGTCTACTTTTTCGGGTTTCGATCAAAAACCCGAAAACGACATGGAAAATAACACCGTTATCTCGTGTGATTGTCCTTATAATGATCATAGTATAATAAAGTCTGCAGCTTTGAAGTTACTTGGTTATGTGGTTTTGGGTTATTTTGTAGTAGTTAATGTAAGCGGTTCGATTTTCGTCGCTATTTATGCATATTTAGCAACATCTGCTAGACATGTGTTAGCCAAAAGGGGGATCAATCTAGCAACGTTTTCTATTTTCGTTGCAATAAGTACTTTTGCTAACTGTGGCTTTGTGCCTACTAGTGAAAACATGATGGCTTTCAAGGGAAACCCGGGTTTGCTTTTGATTCTAATACCTCAAATACTTCTGGGAAACTGTCTTTATGGACCGTGTCTGAGATTCGTGATCTGGGTTTTGGAGAAATCGACGAAAAGAGTCGAGTTTAGTTACATGTTGAGGAGTTGGAGAGAGATGGGATACAGTCATTTGATGTCAAGTGTTCGTTGTTGGTTTGTTGTTGTTACAGTTGTTGGATTCATGGGATTGCAGTTGACTGTGTTCTGTTGTTTGGAGTGGAATTCGCCATTGATGGATGGGTTAAGTTGTTATGAGAAGATTGTTGGTGTGTTGTTTCAAGTTGTGAACTCAAGACATGCCGGTGAATCTGTTTTTGATCTATCTGCTGTCTCTCCTGCTATTTTGGTGGTCTTCATTGTTATGATGTAAGTTTTTCTTTAATTGCATTTTGCATTTTTATTTTTGTTTTTTTAGAAAATGAAAATAGCAGCTAAAATATATCACAATTAGGTTGACACACGACCTAATATTTTTAGATATATCTAGTTACCTGAACTTGTTCTGAAAAACCTACCGCCCCCTTAACTTTTAAAGTGACCTCATAGCTCCCTCAACTTTTAAAAGTGTTCCACTTACCTCCCTGAATGCCACTAGTCGCCGTTCAAAAAGGATGGAAGTTAGTGGTTTATATATATTGATATCTTTACCAAAAAAATTTATTTTCATATCAATTTAGGCCATGTTTTTTTCAACTTTTGAAAGCTGAGATAAACTGAACTGAACTAAACTAAACTAAACTGAAATTATTTCAGTGTAAATTTTACAACTACGCATAGCTACACTGAACGACATTGAATTGTAATCCAAGAGATCATGGCCTTAATGCGATTCAATATAGTTATAGATGTAAACTGAATTTAGTTATAGCATGCAATTGAAAATAACAAAAGCTAAATGCAAGATCATTTTTTGAAATAGTAGGAATTGGAATTGAAATGAAAATTAAAATTAACATGTACATGTACATGTTTTGGATGATTAATTGTGGTCTAAATTGTGTATTTTGCCTGTGAGGAACATGATCCAGAAAGCATATATATCTTTGATTAGATACTAGTCTCATTTTCAAAATGACTTGATTCCAATATGCTTTCTTACCAAAACAAATTCTTAAATTCTAAGATTAGTTAGTTAGCATTTAATTATTCACCTTTATAAGTTGTTTTAATAAGGTGTAGCTGAGTTGACAATGCAGGTTGGATAAGTTGGAAGAGAATATGGTCTAAATCCCACTAAATATATTTGTTGGAAGGAGTGAGTAACATTAATTGTAACTAAGCCTATTATATTAATAAAGATACTTATAAATATTAAAAAGAATAACTGCTTTCCTGAGTGGAGGTGTCACAACCTCAACTTTGGAAGGACAAAATCGATATATATTTCTCTATCACAAACATTTTTTTTAAAAAAATTGGACAAAAGATAAAGTTTTTTTTTCCGATATATGTAATTTTAGGACGCAAACTCCCAAAGTTTCGGGATGCATAATGAATGGCAATGTGTTTTTCAGTTGGATATTACTTTTCAAGCTGCAGTCAAAATAAGTAAATTTTACTAATTTATAATAAAATTACATATTTTTAGCTTTAAACAACACATTTTGATCATTCATATGAATTAATTAGAAACTGTCTGATTCGATTTTCCTAAAATCAAATCTGCTGCTTTTAAAAAAAAATCTTAAAACTAGAGCTTTTCAAAAAAGCTATTGAAAAAAGTTAAACCAAACTAGACGTTAGTTTTTGAGGGGCAGCTGCCTAGGCGTGCCTCCCTCTAGCACCGGTCATAACTTTGCTTTGTATCATATACTGTACCTTTTCTGGATAATGCAGACTGAACTATGTTGCGCTATTCTTAAGTGTTTTCCGCCGTAATTTTCTTAATGCATACTATAATTATTTTTATTTAAGCTATAAAAAAATAGAAATATTTTGCAGGTATCTTCCACCTTATGCTTCATATTTGCCACAAAATGAAGAGGAATTAGAAGTGGACTATAGAAAAGGGAAAGAGACAACAAGAAAGAAAATAGTGGAATGTGTTTTATTCTCTCAATTATCATATTTGGTCATCTTCATCTTTCTTATTTGTGTAGTAGAACGGGAAAATATTAAGAATGATCCTCTTAATTTCAATGTCTTCAACATCACATTCGAGGTCATAAGGTACGTTCATATATAGAAGATAATCTCTTACGTTTGATTCGTTTCTCAAATAAAACACGTACTATTATTTCCGGTCGGTAAAACTATAATGTGCACCGGAGTGTTTCTATTAAAGAGTATAGGTTTTAAATCTCTAACATCGTAGGTCATAAGTTACGTTCATGCTTCATGTAGGGGATATTCTCTGGCCTTTGATTCATTTCTCAAATAAAACACATGCTATTATTTCGAGTTGGTAAAATTATAATGTGCATCAAAGTGTTCCTATTAAAAAAAATATCGGTTTTGAATCTCTAACACTATAGATTACTCTTAATAAATGACGAAAAATAATGGCCACTACAAAATATAGAGACCATAATGCTCCAGTATTCATATAAAAAATATAGAAACTCATTTGAATAAATATTTTTGAAAATTCTTTGCCAGTTATTTATTTCAATGCTTTTAATAATAGGCATAATTAAAAAAGAACTTTATACCAATAAAAAAACTATAATATTAATAATATTAATATTAATATCAACAATAGCATATTAACTTTACTATTATTATTATTATTACTATTATTATTATTTTAAGCATCTTATTCTAGGAATTTTTCATGAATATAATATCATAAAAAGACATACTAAATATAGCCGCACATTTATTATCAGTAAATAAAAATAATAATTCGCATTATAGCCTTTTGCAAGAATAAAATTCTCTAATGTTATTATAAAATTGTCGAACACAAAATAAATTTGACATAATATTTTGTTCAAATTCATAAACAACAATTTAGATATCAACTAACATTTCAGCTTTTTATCATAATAAAATTTGTTTTGGCTTTTAATTAGTATTGCATAGACCCATCCAATCCCCTACCACTGATTTGAGGTTCCGAAAACGAGACTTCTATAGTAAAAACACATTAGTTAGTGAACAATTATTTTTTCATAGTATCACGAAAACTCGTGGACATTAATGTTTCTACGTTTTTGGAATTCGAACTACTCTCGTTGAATTTCGAAGTTGCATATTTTGGTGTTTGGTTAAATTATGATTCTAATAGTAAACTAACGGTGTGATTGGCAACAGTGCATATGGGAATGTAGGATTTTCAACAGGGTATAGCTGTGAAAGACAAATAAAACCAGGGAGTAATTGTAAAGATGCATGGATTGGATTTGTGGGAAAGTGGAGCAACTTTGCCAAATGTATTCTTATTCTTGTTATGTTCTTTGGAAGGATCAAGAAATTCAATAAAAATGGTGGTAAAGCCTGGAAGCTATCTTGACCCTGGAATGTAATTATCATGTAAAGTAAAGATAACATGTATTATTGCAATATATGAATCCGAATCTCATGTCCCCGTTACTTGTCCTTTTCCATTGCCCATTGAAAAATTGACATTTGACAGTTTTAAGGAAAGAAAAAATAAAAATTATTGAGTGAGAAAATAAAAAATAAAATAATAGGAAAAAAACTAACATATGTCAATTTTTCAATGGGGGACATGGAAGGGGACTTTGAAATGGGGACTACAGATTTTCTTCCGCAATATATACCTATAGAATCATGATTCAAATCTGTTGTCCCCAAATCGGTGTCTCCTTCCATGTCCCTCCATTCATCATTTGGCATGTATTATATTTTTTTTGACTGAAGAATATATGTCAAAAAATCAATCAGAGTCGATTACGGCTCTAATTAAAGGTGGTCATGTGTTAAACCAAGTCCCTCTGCTAGTCGAAGAACCAGCTGCTTTAGATAACAAATAAGCAGCACGGTTCGTTGAACGACATGAGTAAACTAAACGAAAATGGTTTAAGTGTCTAATAAGGTCCAAACAATCTCTAAAGATTAACACCAAATAGGAGAGGAAAAAGAAGAGTATTATTCAATGCGGTCACAACATTGATAGCATCAGATTCCATGATGATGTTGTCTAAGCCATTTTCCTTGAGCCAACCGAGTGCCTCCCTACAACTCATTGCTTCAGCCACAAAAGCATCACTGCCTCCATGCATTAGCACCGATCGAGCTACAAGTACCTTCCCATGTGAGTCTCTAATAATACATCCATGTCCCAGCCTAGTTCCGTGGTCAAAGCAACTCGCATCGACGTTACACTTGACCCATCCAACTTCAGGGCGCCTCCATCTGTCATCTGACCGAACCTTGGCTGATGGAGCCTCAATCCGGTTAGCTGACTTCCATTCTACGAGAAAACCTACCCCATGACGAAAAACTTG
The DNA here is from genome assembly GCA_947683365.1 of Euphorbia pulcherrima. Taxonomy (NCBI): domain Eukaryota; kingdom Viridiplantae; phylum Streptophyta; class Magnoliopsida; order Malpighiales; family Euphorbiaceae; genus Euphorbia; species Euphorbia pulcherrima. The sequence goes on from CANTUS010000010.1 coordinate 4,717,167, forward strand.
ATTTGCGCATCTAAATTTCCCTTACCACACGTAGTTATTTCTTCTAGCCCAAATAGCCCATAAGAGACACGATCCCTTTTCAATTATGTCATTCGGCTTAGACTGCACCCAACTCCACCAATCCGTAACATTAGATATAGTTGACGGCCACCCTTCACAGAGTAATTCGTCCTATATTACGTACACGAAAACACAACACAATAGGGCATGATAAGCATCTTCGTTTCCATCACAACAAATAGAGCACAGACTATCCACATTAACATGTCTTTGTCGCAACCTACAAAGAGTAGGTAAGGACCCTGTGGCCAACTTCCACATAAAGCTTTTGACCCGAGGAGGCACCTTAAGTTCCCAAATTTTGCCCCATATGGGTGCCAAAAAATTAGACGGTAAATCGATGATGCTGGTTTGCTGTAAAATTGCATAGTAGTATGATTTTATGGTAAAATGGCCGGTTTGTTCATGTCTCCAATATGGGTTATCAGCCTACGCTTTCCAAGGAAGTTGAATACGTCTGATTAACTGTTGATCCCTAGCCGTGAACAACATTTGAACTAGCTCTTCATTCCAACCTCTACCGTCTTCACTAACCAACAAGTTGACCAATCCCTCTTCGTAACCCTGCAATGGTGGTGATTGAACTGTGGGCTGATCCATTAAGGGCAGCCATTTGTCTTCCTAAATTATCACTCTCATACCGTCCCCTATTCTCCATGCCGCACCTTGCTCAATAATTTTCCGAGCATTAAACAAACCATGCCATATATAGCTAGCATTAGGTCGAATGGTAGCCTCAAGATAGGAACACCGCGAAAAGAATCGATGCTTGAAAACTCGACTCACTAGGGCATTAGATTCTGATACAAACCGCCAAGCCTGCTTAGCCAGAAGAGCAATATTAAATTCACGGAGACTGCGAAAATTAAGTCCACCTTTCTCCTTTGGTTGGCAAAGTCTCTCCCAGCTCATCCAGTGTACCGATGATCCCCACCAAAAATTAGTAAAAAAAAATTCTAGAGTAGCAATGGTATGGGAGAGGAGTAAGAATACATGCATGGTATATGTGGGAAGATCTTGAGCAACTGACTTCATCATAATTTCCTTGCCACTATGTAATAGATGCTTTCTATTCCAACCTTGTACCTTCTTCTGCGCCTTCCCTACTATAAAATCAAAAATATTCTTCTCTGATTGGCCGATAATAGAGGGTAGGCCAAGATAAATTCCATGATTTTCCACCTCCTGCACTCCCAGGCACTGAACAATTTCCTGTTTGATTAAGGAGTCAACGTTAGGACTGAAAACCACAGAGGACTTTGCATAATTTATTTGCAGGCCTGAAGCCTTTCCGTACACATGGAAGACATTCTTTAGGACTCTTGCCTCATTAGTGTTAGCCTTAAAGAAGAAAAGACTATCATCTGCAAAGAGTAAATGAGAAATAACCAGAGCCGATGGAGTTATTTTGCAACCATAGAGCACTTTGGTGGCTATTTGACTTTTCATTAGCAAAGTCAAACCCTCAGAACATATCAAGAATATATACGGCGAGATAGGATCCCCTTGCCTTAGACCCCGCTGGGGTAAAAATTTATTAAAATTACCATCTCTGTACGTTATGGTATATTCAATAGAAGTAACCTAATACATTATCAAGTTAGTCAGATTAACAGGAAAACCGAGCCTAAGCAACATAGCATAAATATAGCTCCATTCAACCCTATCGTAAGCTTTAGACATGTCTATTTTCAGGGAGCCCATTCCAGACTTTCCTGATCTTTTCCTTTTTATATAATGACCCATTTCAAAACCTATCAAGATATTATATGTTATAGCTCTCCCAGGAATGGATGCGCTCTGGGCTTCTGAAATAACAGAATTCATAACTGATTGAATTCTATTAGCCAACATTTTTGACATAATTTTGAAAAGAACATTACAAAGGGAAATAGGTCGGAGATCAGAAACACAAGCTGGAACTTTCTTTTTGGGGATCATGACAATATTAGTGTCGTTAATAGCAGGTGGAAAGTAATTGTTCTGCAAGCAATCAATACTGCAATTTGTTGCCTCGTTACCGATAATACTCTAGAACTTTTGATAGAAACCCAGGTTGAAACCATCTAGGCCATGAGCCTTGTCTGGATACATCTGGAAAAGTACAATTTTCACTTCATCAACTGTAAAGGGGAGTTGCAGGTCCTATTGAATATCCAGTTGAATTCTCGCCACCATAAGGCCAAGAACCTCGGTAAAATCCACAGAAGATGACGTAAGGAGATCTGTATAAAAACTTTGGATTTCAGCCTCTAACCCATTCCCCCACTGCACCCATTCCCCATTCGATCTTTGCAAATGCTGAAATCCTTTCTTTCTACTTCTACTTGACGCGAACCTATAAAAATAGTTTGAGTTTTGATCCCAATGACATAGCCACATCACTTTAGACCGCTGCTTCCAGTATTCAGATTGTAACTTCAATAGTCTACCGAGTTCATCCTTCTTCGCAGTAAAATCCTCGACCCCCTCCCACCCATCACCTGTCTTCAGCTCAACTAACTCCATTCTGCATCGACGAAGCTACCTTTTAAAACGACTATGTTGTAACCGTCGCCATGCTTCAAGCTTTTGTGCACAAATTGCAAGTTTTTCAGGAAGAGACAAGGAACCAATTTGCCAAACCTGTTCAATCACCTCACGACAACCAGGTAGAGTAGCCCAACCATTCTAAAAATGGAAGGGTGGAGGTTTAAAAATAGTCGAAACCGAACAGCTTATAAGGAGAGCGGAATGGTCTGATTCTGAGGTAGCTATGCATTGAACCCATGCTTTACTAAATTTTTCTGACCAAGAGATATTGCTGACAACTCTATCCAAACGCTCTGCTATCCAATTTGGAGTTCCCCTACTCCGTTCCCAAGTAAATTGGTATCCTGGCATACCAATATCAAAAAGCCCACTACTAGATAACGCTTCTTGAAAGCCATTTATCCAATTGATTGACCTTGGTCTCTCACCCATTTTCTCACTCGGGCATAGCATACCATTAAAATCCCCTATCACACACCCCGGCAAATCACAACTTCTGCTCAAACTGCGCAAATAGCCCCAAGACTCCTCTCTCCTCTGATTAGTATTTTTCGGACACCCGTAGAAACATCTCAATCTCCATGGCTCATCCTCATCTTGTACCACAACATCAATAAAGTGCCAACCATATTTTTGTAACCGCACCATGTCTTGATTTTTCCAAAGAAGAGCTAAACCTCCTCCATTATTAACATGCATAATTTAAAACAAACCATCAAAACGAATCCTCCAACGTACCCCCTCAACAACATCCCTATTCACCTTAACCTCCATCAAAACACCAAGTCGGGCATAAATGAAGACACAAGGAGAGATAAGTAGACATGTTTTATATTTAAAGGAGACATGTGTTATATTTAAAGGAGCGATAGATTGTAAAAATATAAAATTATAATAAAAACAGACACCTGTCAATATTTGAATGGGGAACATGAAAGGAGACACTAATCTGGAATAACAGATTTGAATCCATAAAATCAAATCAATCAACTTTATTTACATGTTTGCTCTTGTAAGTTAAGGAAAAGTATATTTTTTTTCATGGTATATATATAGATATATACTTTGTAAAATTTTGAATATGGTATGGTTTGGAGTTTCATAGAAAAGTTAGGGTGTTTTTCACTGTTGATAATTGTTTACTTATAATAAGTAATCGAAGTATTTAGTAAAACTGACTTATCAGCAACTTATAAGTCATTAAAGTCTTCTCCAAAGTTGGCTTACAAATAAAAAATGGTTGCCAAGCCCGGAAGCTACCAATCGTACTTTTGGTTTCTCAAATCCATTTTGGAGAAGTTAGGATATTTTTACTTCAACTATTTTTTTATTTTATATTTTTTAATTTAAATTCTCTTTAAAATAATAATATTTTATTATTAAATTAATAAAAATAATATTAAAATAAAAATTAAAAATAATAAAAATATAAAAAGTGATATTATTTTAATGGAGAACCCCATTTTATGAATACTCTATGAGAAATAGTTAAACTTGCCCTTAGCCTCGAATTTGGATTCTTTAAAATTGTACATTTTAATCAATTTCAACCATTCATTGAGTTTTAATGGTCCATATTTTATTATACTGTGAATCCCACAAACCCCACAAACTAAATTTAAACCACTAAAATTTAATAAATAATTAAAATTAATTAAAATATACAACTTTATCACTCGATAATTTTAGAAAATCTAATTCCATCAATGTGTTTGGCTTGGTTGATGGAATAAAATGTAATGGATACAAATATCTTATTGCAATAAATTCCCAATAGAATCAATCAACTTTATTTTAGAATGATACGTGGCACATTCTTGGCCTTGTAAGTTAAGAAAAGTACATTCTTCAATGTAAAAACATGTTGATTAGAACTTGGTAGGATGTGGCATATACGAAACGATTTCAAAACTTTTTCTAGTTTTCTTCTGTGGAATATATACTTTGTAAAATTTAAAATAGAAAATTCTAGCAAGGCTTCGATTTAACACACATGATTGAGATGAATATACATATAATTTAACTACCAAAGATTTTCTTTCAATTAACAAAAGAATTAAAGTGCCATGATGATAAGGATGACAAATTTAAAGCATAATGTATCAATAGTTCTTGTAATAATATTGAATGGCGAAGGTTTTAACCTTAAACCAGTAAAAAGGGGTTTCGCAAGCTATATTTGCTTAAAATTTGGGTTCTTTTAAATATTTTTAAGCTGAAATTTAAAGGATGTTAATCCTAAAGAAAGAAAATTTGTTCTTACAAATGAGAAAGAAGGCTTTGAAAGCCATATTACAAAATTGGGGGTTTACCCATCAACAATGAAATACTACAACTTGTTAATAAATAAATAAATAAGAGATATTGTTAGATTGGACTTCTGACAAAAGTATAATGATGGTCTCTCAACTTGCATCATCCAATCACATTCACTTGGCCACTTGCATCTGAATTTCCGACTCAAAAGATAAACATATAACATTTGTGGAAGTTGAAACGGGTTGCATCGTTGTCATTCAGCCGATCTTTACTCTCCTTATGTTCTTCACTTGTCATATTGCCTTCACTCGATCGGCATCTCTTCAATCAACCAAACTTCCTTATAGCAGTTGTCTGTCCTTTTGTTCACTCTGCTTATTCTTTCGTTCACTCTGTCATACCTTCTGTTCACTCGACCAGACATCCATCTGTTCAACCTTTTAGTCAGTCTCCTCCCACTCAGCCTTTCGTTCACCATCCTTCCATTAGACCTCTCTTCAGTCGGCCTTTTCTTCGATCTCCTTCCACTCGGCCTTTTAGTGGACCTTCCTAAAGTCAGCATCTTAGCACTTAGCCACCCGTTACTCAATCTCCTTCCATTAAGTATTCTTCCTACTCCTCCAATCCGGTTGTTTGATGAACTTGAAGGAACCAAACTTCTTAGGTCGAAGCTTGACTCTTGACCAACCCCTCCAACCAATCGATCTTTGAATTGGGAGCCTGCCGTTCAGTTGTCCCTTACATCCAGTCGGCCTTTGTGCTAAGATCTAGCTACTTAGCCATTCCTTTCAATTAGACGGTCTATTTGTTGAGAACTTAATGCCCATCCATCCCTTGAAACTAGTTAGTATGGAATTCAAAAAGATGTCCTCTACATACACTCCTTCTTTAGAAGAACTCGACCTCGAGTTGTTGAATTAAGGAGTAACTTCTTAGTTGGGTTGTGACAAGAGATGTCCTCGTCATCTTGTAGTTGACCTAAACCACATACTGCACTTTCGAAAGGTCCTTGTTGCCCACTTCAACTTGCAAAAAGCGTGTCCATTTGCCGCTTATTGCTAACATGGCAAGGGGATGAAAATACAGACAATTAGTGCACTCTACAATTTTTCAACATGTGACACATGTCACACCACCATTTGTTTTGACATTTGGAGCATGTATCCAAATTGTCTAGTTCATTCGCAACCAAGGGGCAAACTAATGCACAGATTAAAGGGATAGTGTGGACCTTATGAAAGTTGAAGGGCAATAGGCGATTAGAGTCAACCACAGGACAAGTGAGCATTAGGCCTAAGTTTAAAATTTATACAAAATTCTTAAAAAATATAGATCAACATGGAACTACTCTCATAACCATTCTTCATCCCATGTACTCATTATAGAATAGTGTACAATCTGGTCAGGCTGAGCAAGTTAGAGGACAACAAGGTTCAAATTCCATTAAATACACTTGTTGGGAGGGGTGAAGAGTTTTAACTGTTACTAAGCCACGAACAAGATAATTTCAATGGAGATACTTGTAGATATTAAAAAAAATAAAGAAAAGCGTACAATCATCAAGAACTCAAAAAATTTTTATCAACAATTGGCTATAACAAAACTCACACAAAGTTCATTTTTCTACAACAACAAAAAAAAACTGCTAGAATTCAATGAATCAATTGAACCAAAAACACAACAGACATTACATGGTAATCCAATTGGGAAATTTCTTACTAACAACTTAAGCCACTTAATACTCTTCTTGTGTAGCTTTTGGGCACATGTATGCTACGAAAGTTCGGTTCTTTAGGAACGGTTTTCGGCCCACTCGAAGCAGAACCTTTAATTGCCATTGAAGCACCATTTTGCCTTTGTTTTGATGTTTCTGTGGCTCTTGAAACTGTCCGGCTGGTTTCTTTTATTGTGCCAAGTTTACAGGTTTTTACCATAGCCGTCTCGTTTCCATTTGATGCTTCCCTGCACAAGTACTCTTGCGAATTCAGTACAAACTTATTAAATTCTTAGTTCAGTTATTCAATGAACTTTAGCCAAAGAACACTCGCTCTTTAAGCCTCGATAGTTGTCGTGAGGACAGTGATTTTGGATTGGAATTCGTCCTTTCTTGATACTTTGCATCTCTCTGTGATGAACAAAATCACCAGTTTAGCTCCGAATATATCGATATGAGTATCTAGTAACCGAAATAGAGGTTTTCGCTAAGAAGGAAAAACTCACTTGAGATGCATTTTGCTGTTTTTCGGAATTTGCTTCCTTGAGAATTCCTCTTTCCTGTAACAATTTTACATTCTTAGATTCTGTCAAAGCGAAATAAAAATCTCGATTTATAGAGTTAATGAACATACATCAGTTCTTAGCCGAAATGGCTTTGGATTTGTTGATTTCGGTTTCTTGAGCTTCAGGCATTGAGAACCATTCGGAGCAAGTGTAGAGCTTTCTTTCAACTGCTTACATTTTGCTGTAGTTGTCTGTTATATTTTCAATGCAGCAACAATTCAAAAACTCGAAACCATTGAGAATACACGAAAAAACGAAATGATCATCTAGTATTATACCTCTTGATTGTTCTTTAGATTCTTATGTTTGCCGAAAATTTCGTGTTTTATGTGGCTTGTTTTGACATCCAGTTTTCTACAAATAAAATACTACTGATTAGTAATTGAAAGAAACTAGAAAGCATTAACATGTTTAATATTTTGCAATGAAAGGTGAAACTGAATTGAGGATTCGACCTGTTACGATTCGAGGCAAAAGCGTTTTCCTTATCATCATTCTCAATTTCTTCACTACCATTTCCGTTATTATCAGAATTCAAAGTCGGTTCTTTATCATCTCTCTTTGAGATTTCCTTCAGAGGTTGAAATTGAGAAACATTATCGTCGTTTACAAAGCTTCTTCCTTTAAAACTCAACACGGGTTTTGAATCGATCCTACTAGCATCAGTAAGAGCTTCAACATGATTTTGATCATAATTCTGCCGTAAAGTGTTCTCCTTTTTACTTTTCTCCAAACATTTCGAAGATTTGGCATGCTTGTGATAATTTAGGCCTTCGAAAACTCTGCTTTTCACCTCTCTTGTTCTATTTTTTTTTCGAGTATTGTCAGAAGGCAGTGGTCTGTTATATCCCAAAGCTTGCTTCTTTCTATCTGTGATCTCAACCTTCTTCAAAGGCGCATTCGAATCCTTTGAAATCTTTGTTCTTGCTGCCTTCTGTGGTGAATCGAATACTAAAGCTTTTGCCACTACTGTACCATTAGAATCTGAATTGCCAGTTGTTTTTGGATTTTCCAACTGCTTCTTTGATCGAGGAGTAGTCAAAGCCTTAGCTGTAACAAAACCCCGCTTAGCTTTATCTTCTTGGGTTGCATTCTCTGAAAGAGGCTTAACTTTGACCTTAGTGTCAACTATACTTTTAGATATTGAAGAAATCAGAGCCATTCGGGTCACTCTAGACTTGGAGGGTTTTGCAGGGACAGTACGAGGATATTTCACATCGAGACTAATGCATATAAACCGAAAAACAATGTTAGAACAAGCATAGCTACAAGCATAAAGAGAAGAACAAAACACCGATAGGCATACCCCGATTGTTTTCTGCAGAGAGCTTTTCGAAGACAAACGTTGGGGCTTCTAGCAGCCATAACCTGCAGAAATCAACACCTTATTTGTTAAATACAAATATGATGAACTATAGAAACCTAGTTGAAGACTAAAACACTTGTAACTAACTAACCCGAAGAACAAAGTTTTTGTAGATTGTTTCGGAGTCCATTTCTTCATCATGGTTTTGATCACATCCTGGTAAAATAGAACCAATAGATAATTCAGAGGCACTCAAAATACTAGGATCTAAAGAGCTATATTGTATACATATTGTAATCACCAAAAGAAAAATTCAGCAAATTCAGCTAACTAGATGATGGAATCTTCAACTAAAAATACCACCCTTGCACTAGATAAGTTCTTCTATGTGGATGGTAAACACCCAAATACTAATTCTTTTCAGATTCAAATCCAATTCTAAATTAAAATTTAGCTAAACTCAAGAACCCTAATAACTCAATTTTTTAAGTACAAAAGGTAAACTCCATGCGGGATCAAAGAAAGCAAAATTGAAAAAACCCAGAAGGGGGAACTGACCGGCTCGCAAACAAAACCATAAACGATCTTCTCCAGGTTGGAAGGGATCTGGTTCAGTGAGGTCGAAAAACTTGGGAGCTTCAATTTTTTCATAGAATTCGTCGCCAATCTCTAGTTCGCCGCTGATAATCAAAGACTCAGACTCATCCATAGCGTAGAGAGAGGGGGGAATGGGAAGGAGCGTGTGAATTGTATGTATTGTGTAGATTAGAGTTTGGGAATGGCGAGAAAAACCAAAAAGGAGAGATTTTTAAAATCTGGTTTCACTGGAAGTAACCGTTGCAGAGAAATTCTGCCTTCGGACAAGATGGTCATAATAATGGATCTATTGGTGTTGTTGTAAATTCACTTATTAGCTTACTCTAATGCCCATCTGACTGACACGTGTCAGAATCTTGGGCCGCGCTTGACCTGAATTTTGGTCTATTTTAGCTATCAATGCTATTAAAATTAGATCGCATCCACCGGTTCAGCTAAAAAAACCATGATTGAACCATTATTGAACTATAATTAAACCATGACTATAAACTATTGCCTTCACGATTCAATGTCAAGCCTATTTTTGATAACAGTGTTAGCTATTAAGAGTCACTCATTCAAATAGAAATTAGGTTTGTTGGCTATTTACTTCCATAATGTACATTAAAAGGGAATGTAGGCCTATTCTTTTCAACTTATAATTTTAGTATTGTTCACTGCTTATCAATACTGCATACATATAAATTTATAATAAAATAAATATTTAACAGTTCAGTACTATTACCTATAAGTTGAAAAAGACCAAAGCCTAAAAAATATAATTGATATTATGGATACAAGTGCGCAGCTCAATTTTTGCTCTATTATGCCTACCTCTATTTTTTCAGGCTTGGCAACTGAACCATTGTCTGCCCAAGCTTGGCCCAAGGCGGATTATAAGATGCCATTATTGTGATAATGTCTAGTAGTTTAAAACTTTAAAGAAAGGTCAACTTAAAAAACATAACTTTTGTGATCACCCCTGCCACCAATGGAGACCGTAGTCTGAAAATGTCGGTTTTTATTCGATTACAAGGACCGGGCCAACACAGCTACAAAAACAACATAAGAAAGAAGACAGTTGCATTTGTTTTCAGGCCGAAAGTGTCACTTGTACAGCTGTTTGAACCTTCTGCAAGCCTCTAAGATGTTTTCCCTATGACCGAAAGCACTAACCCTCACGAACCCTTCACCACCTGGTCCAAACCCGCTACCCGGTGTGGTCACCACATGAGTCTTCTCGAGAATCTCACCAAAGACATCCCACGAACTTCTTCCAGGGAAGTGAACCCACACATACGGAGCATCGGTACCACCGTAGACTTTAAAACCGAGCGAATTGAATGTGTCCATGATGATGTCAGCATTTTCTTTGTAAAATCCAACCACACTTCTCATTGCCTGCAATGACGGAAAAAAAGGGTCTTATCGTATCGTATTCTGATGAAAGGCAAGACAGAGGTGGGATAATGGAACTTACGTCACAGCCTTCTGATGAAAGGCAAGCCAGACCGCCAGCTTGGATAACATTGGATGCACCATTAAAACAGGTGCAAACTATTCGGTTGAAGTCTTTGGCAACAGGAAAGCCATCTGAAAAGAGAAGCTCTTTTGAAATTACGGTCCAACCAAGACGAACCCCAGTGAATCCAGCATATTTACTGAATGATGCTGTCTCAATTGCAACCTACAAAAATACAGAATTCAACATATGTGTATAAACATTAGGCCAAATGCATCTAGACCCCCTGAACTTGGCAACTTCAGCCAGATCCCACCCTCAACTTTCATTTGCTCCAGTTACCCCCTTGGAAAATGTGTCAGCTTCTCACTGCTTGGAGAGAGAATAAAAAATTACTTCTTTGAAAAGTCAAACCAACCAGAAGGTGACATTGGACAAACTGGTGCACTTTTGCCAAGTTCAAGGGGTTAATTGGAACTTTTGAAGGTTCAAGGTGGCATCCAGCGAAAGTTGTCAAGTTCAAGAGGATCTGTATGTATTTGACCTAAACAGAATATGCAGAACGTTTGAATCCATAAACTAATATTATCCTACACATGAAGCTTTTGACTGTGATGGCCAGTCCTTCTATTCCACCCAATGCAAGGCATACATTAAAAATCTAAGCATTATTACAAGGTGACAAGTTGAAATTCTTAGTACTAAATCCAATTTGTTAAAGCTAAAATATCCAAATCAGATATTTTCAGTCCAAAGTAAAAAACAAATAACTACCACATTCTCATTTCTTTTCGCTTAAATTCTATGCCTAGGTGATTTTTCCAGTCTCTTTTGACCAAACATTTTTGCTTGCTACTGCCAAGATGAAGCATTTACATAATAATGAAAACTACCAAATGTATCATTGTAAGGGATTTGGATTCTCTAAAGTTGAAACTCTCTAAAGTTGTACATTTCGGTTAATCTCAACCATCCACTGTATTTTAATGGTTGAGATTTGATTGCACTGTGGACCCCACAAACCACTAAAATGAAATCTCAACCAGTAAAACACAATGGATGGTTAAGATTAACTGAAATGTACAACTTTACCATTCCCTAACTTTAGAGAATCCAAATCCGTAAGATATGAATCTTGACCTACATTTTCTACTATTCCATAAGTTTAAGACAGCAAAATAGGCCAAACACCACATATATAATTTCAATGGAAAATCTGAATAGTATGATGTTGTTGCCCCATTCAAATGATACCTAATAAAACTTGAGCAATGAATAACATTTTCGGATAATAAGTAACTATTCTAGCATCATGATGCTGATACAAGGGCGATCCTTGCAAAATAGATATAAAATGAAAAACTTACCTCTTTAGCTCCAGGAATTTCGAAAATGGAGCGTGGTTTGTCATCAGATATATACATAGCGTAAGCTGAATCAAAGATCAAAATGGATCCATTGGCCTTAGCAAATTGTACCAGCTGTGTCAATTGCTCTCTTGTAGCAGCAGAACCAGTAGGATTGTTTGGTGAGCAAAAAAATATGATGTCTGTGCGCGAGACCTTGGATAAATCAGGGAAAAATCCATTTTCTGGATTGCACCTCATGTATTCAATGTTTTCAAATCTCTCCATATCCTTCTGATACAGTCCAGTCTGGCCGATAATGACACTTGAGTCTACATAAGCCTGAGATAAACATAGTAAATAAAACAAACACACTTGTAAGTTGAGATGGTAAAGAACACATTAGAAAATTAACAAATCCAGTGATGTGAATGGGATGAATAATACTGAGTAGAAACAAACAGAAGTAGCTTTTATTTAAAAAAAGACATGGCTACATTCATAGGTGCCTTACAAAGATAAAACACAAAGCAATATATGATCAATACAGGTCTTTCAGTTTATGTGTGGGACTGGAAAGAGAAGCAGACACGATAAAAACCAAAAAACTTAAATTCATCAAATGCTCTCCCCACACAATATAATTTATAATATGAAATTATCATCACAATTGGAAATTTATTGGAACAGTTATCACTTAATACTGTATCATATTATGATGATAATATCCACCAATGATCCTTGAAAAAGGCCAATGCAATGTCTATGAAAAGAATGCTCAGACAAGCTTTAGGCTTTTTCATAAATTGATTAAGTTGAGGGCTAAACCTGAAAACCTTTGGTTAAATTTTGGAAGCCCAAGATTCAAATATTTTAATCAGACTATGAGTTTGATTTATATGTTCAAATACCTCCCTAAATATCAATCCTTCTTTCCCCTTCCTCCCTTCATCCCTTTTACCAGACACTCCCTTAATGTCAAATGGTAAAATAATAGGCTGTCCCATTTTTAGTATGTGTCTTTTTAAGGTTGTTTGTCAATACCTATGCTACACTAATTAAAGCAATACAAGGACTTGTTTAACCCTATGACTTTTGTTCGTTTGATAGATTCAGTGTTATTTAAAGCGCTAGGCGCCCTTCAGGCGCTATAGTTTCAAATTGCCCGAGGCGCTAGGCGCCACGAAAGGCGCTCGCCCGAGGGCATAGTTATCAAAATCTCACGATTCGCAATACGAATCATACGATTCGATCCACCCCAAAATAGATTTGTATCTACGGGGTGAGTCGAAATCAGTGTTTTAAAACTCCCCGCCTAGGCGCTATTTTGGGGCTCGCCGCCCGACTTTTCATTCCTCGGGCGCTAGACCGACATATTGCCGCCTAGGCACCGCCTAGTCCGATTTTTTCCGCTGGGCACCGCCTAGTCCGATTTTTTCCCTAATTTTTAAGATATTAATATCTATAATAATTATAGTTCAATTTTTTCAATTCAAAAAAGGTAGCACGGTTGGTAAAACTAATGTACAACAAAATATTCTCAACATACAATTTTCATTTTGAATATCAAACCGAGAAATAATACGCTATAAACCACAAAAAATTAGTGCGAATATTTGTTTTTAAGGAATTGATTTTAATGTTGATGTATTTTTATGTAAAAATTAACTAAGACTTATGTTTTCATATGCTAACCTATATTTTTTTATAAAGTATATTTATATTATAATTTATTTTTTAGTTAAATTTATACTTTTATCTATTAATAATTATAAAAAATTAAAAATTTACAAATCCGCCTAGGCCCCGTCCAGGCACCGCCTAGGCGTTTGAAGCCCCAGCCGCCCGACTAGCGCCTAGCGCTTTTTAAAACCTTGGTCGAAATGCACCCTGAATCGGTTGTGAATTGTCCGAATCGGTGGTGAACCGCATGAATGATGAGATGTAAGATTGAGAGCATATTCTTGAAGATGATTAGAACTCAAGCCCCATCTAGCTGCTGAAATCTTCCATTATAGACCCTTCCTCCTATTTTGAAACCAAACTTGCCAGAATAATGAGGTTGAAGAAGACAGCCTTATTCCTATTTGTTTTCAATTAGGAAATTGGATGTTGTGCCCTTTTTAATTTTGAGTGGCTCAATACTATGATTTACCATAAAAAATTAATTAACGCTACCTAACAAACTCATCCATCCACAAAAATTAATTAACTCTACCTAACAAACTCATCCATCCACACACACGTGTCCCACTATCTTTTTATTTTAATTCAATTCAATGAGTTTTTTTTAATAAATTATAGTAATTGTTAACATCAATTTTCTATGTCAGCCCATTCACATATTAAATGTAAGTTTGTAAATTTTATTTAATTAATTTAGCTTTATAAGATATGTGAATGGGTTTTATTATGATTATATGTATGTTTAAATTTCAAATACATGTTACTTGCTTAGATCTTTTATATTAAATTGCATTTTCCGACAAAAAATAATTATTAATATATAAAGGTTTACATGTAAAATATTTATTTTTATAATTTTACGAACCTGAATCGAATCTTACGATTCGATTCGATTCACGATTCTAAAAATTTGAATTTCGATTCTCGATTTGAATCTCAATTTGACAACTATGCCCGAGGGAAGCGAGGCTCTATGTAATAAAAACTAACAAAAAGTAATATAAATAGAAATAAAATTATGTTACACTTCAATTTGTTTATTTATAATAATTTCTATATAATATATAGTAAAAAAATAACAAAAGTTTAATAAATAAGTATATAGCATTTAAGTAATAAAAATAACTCAAGTATAATTTAGATGTTTCATTTTTATGATAATATATGAATATAACATAAGTTAGTAAAGAAATACTCCCTCCATATTTTTTTATTTGTCTTCCTACAAGTTTCACACTTTTTAATAAATTCATTTATTAATGATATGAAAATACTATTTTACCCTTGTATCTTTAATTAATGCCTTAATTTTTCAACCCAAGTGCAATTAATGCTAAGGATATAGTTGGAACAATAATGAAAAAAATACCTAGAATAAAGCAAATGACAAGTACTTTGATAATCCAATTTTAGGCTAGAATGTCTATTTTTAAAAGATGGAGGGAGTATAAATTAATCCAAAACTAACCAACCAACCAACCAAGCCTTAAATCCCACGCTAGGTGGGGTCGGCTATATAGATCTTCCGACGCCATGAAGCTCTATCAAAAGCCAAATTTTCATCCATACCGAGTAAACACATATCCTTAGAAATAGTTTCCCTCCAAGTAATCTTAGGTCTACCTCTCCCTCTAACTCTCTGTCCATAAGTTCTCACATTTTCTAACTGGAGCATCTATTGGTCTACGTAGCACATGTCCATAAAGAAAATAAATACATGGAGAAAAATTAGGAAAAAGCTAACTACCATAAGTAATTTAATTTGTAAGTACTTGAAAATTAAGTTTAAATTAATTACTAAAAATAATTACCACATTATATTAACTAGATAAAAATTGAAAATAAATATATTTACCTTTCTGTAACCTCGGTCCAAGTGAAAGATTGATTAGAAAAAGTCTTCTTTTATATATTGATATAATTTTACGAGAGAAAATAGTGGTACATTTAAGTTTCTTGGTAGAAGAGTCCATTCAATTTTAAATAGCTGTAAAGTAGCGTGGTTACCAACACCTCTTCATTTAAGAATATAATAATCATTAAATAATATAGTATATCATCTGGTAAAGAAGGGAATACGCATAGTCTAGCCTTCTTCAACCTCATTTCTTTTCTCTCTTCCTCCATTTATGCCGGCGAGTACACTGGTTTTTTTCAAATCTCCCAAACAATCTAACTGAATTTCTTGCTTTCATGAGGCGCCAAAATCGACGCCTCAATCTTAGACTTAAGCGCTCACGTACGCCTCCTGGAAGGGGTGGCGACTTGACGCCCGCCAGGCGCTCCGGCAGCGAGTCGCCTCGCCTGAGCGCCTAGGTGAGCGCTTCAGCGCCTATTAATAACACTGGATAGATTATTGGATAATTTATTCTTTATGTCATTTATAATGTACATTAGATAAGGGCAAAATGGAAAAGACGTTTAAATAGTTGGATTGCAATCCGAAAATGACAAGTACTATTTTATTTTTCCAAGGCTCTAAAAAGACAGATATTAAAAATGGGAGGGATACTAAGTTCTTTCAAGGAATAAACAAGGATGGGAAATGAGAGAAAATATGGCATATATATATATTGCAAATGTGACCTGATGGACCTGATCCAGAGAGACGATTTACCGGATATGAAGGATCTTGTACTGCCATAGTGACTTTAGAACCAAAAAGAACCTGTCAAGCAATTAACATAGATATATAAACTTAGTCTGATAAAACATATATAAAAAAAAGAAAAAAAAATCACAAAAATAAAGAAAGAACTCAAAAATAAAGATTAATTTTAACCTGGAGACGGGAAATGTCACATTTAGCACCATCCGATACAAATATATCATCTTCCTCAATGCCAAGATCTCCATAGAAAGTTGAGGCAATTGCAGCTCGCAATGGCTGGACAGTTCAACAGTTTATATGTATTTTAGCAATTGGCAAATGAGAAAAAGTAAATATGACAGTAGAATCACTGTAATTTTTCGTACCATAAACTAAGCTAGAAATTACAAAACTCATCCTGCTTTTTAGTTTCTGCCAATATGTAACATTATAACATCTCTTTCGTGTTCATTTCAAATGCTAAACAGCTGAACTTCAAAAAAAGTCAAGTAGTAATAAGATATCAACATACCTTTTCACCTTGCTCAGCCCCATAGCCACTGTAGCCCTCAAGGGTGGACAATGCTGTTGCTCTCTGAAAATGCACAAAAAGTGTGAATCTTCTTAGAAGATGGATTAGACTTTTGTAATGAAACAATTCATCATAACAAATTGTTGAATATAGTAAATAAAGTTCGACAGATTAAACTTCAGGAAGCCAAACCTTTGCCATTGCATCAGTTATGACATCAGGAATGGGCTCAGTGGTGTCACCAATTCCAAGGCTTATCACCTTTGAATCAGGGTATTTTTGCAAGTGGGCATTCCTCCTGCGAGCAATCTTTTTGCAGAACAGACGAAAAAGACGAGGAAAAAAGGCGAAAAGTCAATAACTACAACTTATGTAATCCAAGAAAATGCAATCATCTTTAAAAATGCCAGTTTCTTACACGTCATTAGTCCATCTGTATACTATTCCTAAAATCAGATTGATGCCAGTCACAGTTGCATAATCTCATTCGAACCAGGAAATAAAGTAAAATGAGTTGGCATGTGGGAATGCAGTAGATCTAGCATTCACTCTATAGTCTATAGGCACAATACTGCATTTTTCATTAAAAACTTCCAATATATACCCAATCAAGACATTGGGAGAATTTGCAGAATGAGATGGATGGCGCCCTCTTGACCATGAAATGGAACTAAATGAACATAAGAACAACAACTTGGTACCAAAATACGAAGTAGGAACATGTATAATTCCTCAAAGTCAAAGGAAACTCCATATAAAAAGTAAGTTCAGAGCTTTTAAACGCAAGTATTCACGGAATCAAGTTGCAAAATCACTTGCAACCATATCATATTAATAACTCAGTAGCCAAACGATAACAGAACAAATCATCAAGTAAGAGGTGATTAGGGTAAAAGGCAAAACTGTGTCCATAACAGACCTCGGGAAACAAGTAGCCAGCTTGAAGTTTCGCCATATTCGCATTACGAGATACATTCGTCTTGTACGCTTCACAACGAAAACAAAAGAAGATCCATTACATTTCTATCGAATTCCCAAAAACATAGAATCAGAATCAACAAGGGGGTAGTTACTCACTGGTCTTCTCCTCTTGAGCAGCTACGCACCTACAAATCCCCAAATTACTGGAACGAAATGAAACATTCCGTCTCCTACAAGGATAAAAAAACAGAAGATGGAAATCAAGAATGCCGTTTGGCTGCTGAGAAATCAAAAGAGGAAATTGAAAGAAAATAGAAGGCAGTACCTTTGATTGAAGCCTGAAGAAGCGAGAAAAGTAGAAGAAGAAGAAGAAGCGAAGGAGGTGGAGAGATTCTGAGTAAGCGACATTGGGTGAGTGAGGGAAAGAGACCGGTGAAGCTGAAGTCAATTTAATGGCGGAGAAATGGAAATGGCGACTGCTGTGATGTATAACAGTCTATTTATTTTGATTTTTTTTTGTAGTTGTTAGGTATGGATAAAACCCTAGCATATATAGGTCATATGCGCAGCACGTGTATTTGAAACTGTAAATTTTAAAAATATATTACGTGATTTGATATTTTTTAAAAAAATATTTATTTAAAAGAGTGTACTTGGTTTTAAAAATTTATAAAAAATAATTTTTAAAATTTTAAAATTATATTTTAAAGGGTAATTTTATTTATTTTAAAGTTAAATTTTATAGTCTAGTTAATGAAAATATAATACATTAATAAATTTTAAAAAAAATTTTAAAAGTATTAATATTTTTTATTTAAAACTTGATTATAATTTTAAAAAATCATGATAAATTGAAAAATTTTCTAATATTACTCCAATCTTAGTATATAATTTTCAAATGATATAATTAAAATATTGGAATGTTGAATTTATTGAAATAACTAGTGTAGCAGCTAATTTTTAAACTACATGCACCCTTTTAAAAATTTTTGAAATCACAGGCACCCTTTTAGAGAAAAAATATTCCACAAACACCTTTTTAAATAAATACCATATTTATATGTGTACATTAGTAATGAGTATTTAAATAAGCCGTATAAAAGTTAAAGAATTTGGCATGAAAAGGTATATGTCACTCTAAATTTTTAAAAATTTTCGTAAGAGTTTTAAATTTAATAAAAATACACTAATTTACTCTTCTATTGCCACATATCAATTTTTAATAAAAAAAATTAGAAAAATAATATTTTAAAAAAATAATATATTTATTTATATGCATGTACCGTAACTTACAAACATATGTGGTGTAGTGATAATTTGTTTTTAAATGAGGCGTGTAGATGGGAAAGAGATTCGATTAAATTGTTTTTTCCATCAATAATAAAAGAGGCATTGAACATGCTCCAGTTGACTTTGAAATTTGTAAGCAATTGCAATTAATTGGAGAAGTTAATAACTCAACTAAGTTTCTTTAAAATTTTATATTTTAATTAATTTTTATTTTTGTTAAATTATAATAGTCAAGATTCAGTTTTAATAATTTATAGAGTTCACAATATAATAAAATTTAGATCATTAAAATTCAATAAATGATAATGATTGAGATTGATTGAAATGTATAACTTTAAAGAGTTTAAATTTTATAGAATCTAAATCCTTATTTGACTGAATAAAAACGTATGAGTTTAGTTTATCTTTCACATGCTAAAAATAAAGTTTTGATTTAGAGACATTTTAAGCATATCTATACAATATATAAAATTAAAGTATTTCTAAATGATTTCTTTACCTCTATATATTTTAAAATATATATCTATTAATTTTAGATTTTGTTCTTTTAAACTTTTAAAAATTAAATTAAACTGAATTAAACTTATTTTAGTGTAAATTTATAACTATATATAGTTAAACTGAACTGAACTGAAATTGTATTGAACTGAACTACATTAAATTGTATTCCAAAAAATAGAGCCTTATTATTAAATTCATTTTATTTTATTACCATATTATTATAAAATAGGATTATCTTTATAATATATAAAAGAAAAGAAGTCTTATTATTAAATTTATTTTATTTTATTACAATATTATTATATAATAAGATTATAATTTAGTTATAATCATTATGATTTCCTCGTAATCATTCTAAAATAGCATTATAATTCTAAAATATTATAAAATATGATTATAATTCTAAAATAGAATTTGGTTAATATTAACTGAAATAGAATTTATATCACAAATTGGTTAATATTAACTAAAATTGGTTAATATTAACCAAAAGAAATAAGAAATAAGAAATAGGATTATAATTCTAAAGTAGGAAATAATTATGTCAAATAATAGATTATAAATTATATCTGTCAAAAAAATTATAAACCTGTTTAATAATAGATTATTGTTAATTTGGTCAACTAATATATCCTCTAAATCTATTTATAACCAAATTCTTAATGATTATAACCAAATTATAATACTTTTCTGTAATAATGGTATTTCTTATTTGTAACGAACCGAAATTTCTGAAAAAATTTGCTTATAATAAATTACTATGGTATTAAAATATCATGGAAATTATTTTTATTATTATTATTGTTATTGGATATAAGACATGGGGAAATAAGAGTTAATTAAGTAAGAGGGATGAATTGGGCATTTAATTATTTATCCAAGGGCAATATTGGAAATTAAAAAAAAAAAAGAGGAAGATCATATATTCAGTTACCTATTCTTCTCCTCCATTATCATCTACTCCTACTCCTTCATCTCTTCCTTATCAAATTTTCCATTATCCAAAAACTTCCGATTTCTTCGATTCAACTTCAAATTCTTGTTAGAAATCGATCCTTAAGCCCTCTATCATCATCAATTTCAGTCAATCAAGACTAGAAGAGGAGGATTTCAGATTTTAAGGTTCGGATGAATAGTAATCCGAGTTTGAGGTGAGTGATTTTTGGTGAAATTAAAGCTTAATTAGTAGAATTCATGGTAGATTAAGCATGTTTATGGTATTAGGAAGTTTATTTATGCAATATCTTGATAGAATTATATATGGCTGTTGTAGAGGAAGCTATTGCAAGTAAATCAAAGGCAAAAGAGGTAGAAGAGAGCTAGAAAGAGCATAGAAAAATGTTTGTGTCTCGAATTTCGATTTCTCGATTTTTCGGAAAATTTTTCAGATTGTATACCTGTTTTGTTTTAATGTTTTCTCTCGTTATATAAATCCGATTTGAATGATTCTTGATTCTATTGATATCTACAGAAAGTAAGGAATATATGTTCAGAAGAAACCTTGTTGAATTTCGTTCGTTTTCAATATGAAATTTTCGTTTGAATTTGAGTCATGAAATCTGTTTTCGGAAAATCTCAGCTTTGTACACTGTTTAGTATTTTGACCATAACTTTGGTTATAAAATTTTAATTTCTGTGATTATGGTGGCTTTGGAAAGCTGAGACATGTGTCTAATTATGTTTAGAAGAAAGTTCTTCGATTGGATGATGTTTTGATAGTGAAAAATGCAGGGGAAGTCAGGTTACGAAACCTGGAAAAATTCTGAAAAGTATGAATATTGATTTTATTGAGTTTTAATTGAAGTTGATGCTTAAAAATTTGGGATTTGGATTTCTTAATTATTGAAGTTATGTTGAGTTATGATTGATGGTTTATACTGGAATTTTTAAAATGTTACTTTGATTTATTGCCCTTATTAAACGAGTAGAATACGGGTCAGGTTAGATTGGCGCCAATAAAGGGGGTACAGTACTGTACAAACAATTGAAGCTTTGGCTTCGGGCTTTGGCCAATATTATGATATATATATATATATATATATATATATATATATATATATATATTGAAGCTTCGGCTCCGGGCTTGACCGATATGTTGATTTTGAAGCTTCGGCTTCGGGCTTGACCGATATATATTGATTTTGAAGCTTCGGCTTCGGGCTTGACCGATATATTGATTTTGAAGCTTCGGCTTCGGGCTTGTCCGCTCCCTTATCCATTTTACCGTTATTCATGACTTGTTTACTTTGGGTAATATGTGGTTAAAGTATTTGGAAAAAAAATTGGGTACAAATTTGGTTGTACTTTGAAAGGATTACTATATAAGTTTTTTGATTTGGTTCCATAAAGTTGGTTAATTTATTTTTAACTTATAAATATACTTTGTTTCTATTTAAAAAATATTCAAAGTTGTTATATTTTTTTTTATGGACACCACTAAGCAAATTGCTTAGCGTGTAGTTTTTTTTTTCTACACGTAGGTGGAGAACTTGTAGATAGCTTAGAACAAAGTGGAATAAGTGGATCAGCTTGAAGAGCAAATAAGGAAAGACTCGAGGTGGATATGTATTTTAATGTAATATTATGGTTTGTAGAATAATGACATGTACTAGATAGTGTGATAAATATAAAGTGGTATTGAGGAATATTTGGAGAATAAAGTAACATTGAGAAATATTTGGAGTTGGAAACATTATATTTGTATTTGCACATATTAAATCTACAAGTATTGAATTTCAAATAATGGAGTAGAGTTATTTATTGGGTGTTTATAGTTACCGTGGCACCCCCTATAAGGGGGTTACATTATTTCTTAATATTCATAATGATTACAACCATTTTCTTATTCTGTTGATTATAATCCTATTTTAAAAAAAATTCCAATAGATTATGAATTATATCCGTAAAAAAAATTATAAACTTGTTCAAGAATAGATGATTATTCCTATTTAAGTAAAAATTTGAATTTCATAGCATTAATTACTCGTCTTATTTAAGAATCAGTGTGACTATTTCTTCTTCGTCAAATTTTGATAAAAATCACAAGATAATTGTAGACTGCTCTATGTTAATTCTGAAAGAATAACTCAAATATCATCTCAAAATACATACTCTATGTCTAAAGAGATAGCAAGTGGATCATTAGCAGTAAAGACAATCGCAGAATTGGTGGAATGTAAACAAGGAAGTATACTATTTTGTAAAGCAAATTTATTTTAATTAATTAAATATTCTCAATTAAAATGTGATAAACAATCTGTCCTCTTTTTTTTCTCAAATCATGCATGAAAGAATCATGCTTCACAATTATTTTTATGATAATTTTAGAAATTAGTCAGGAAGGAGTTTTTTGGATTGTAGTAAAAATTATTGATTTAGAGTGCCAAGTATAATTTAGGGTATTTCTAACATTTATATTATAAGTATAAATGATTCATTATCTACTATGATTTGAATTAAGTCTTTTATTTATTTATTTATTTTTTTGGCAGGATTTATTATTAGAAAATGAGATCAATTCTTCTCTCACACGTGTAGAGATAAGAAATGAAACTCTAACACTCTCAATGTTGATAGATGAAGATAATGCACAACTTTCGAGCAGTCCAGCAAAATGAATGAGGATTAAGAAGGAGAAGAATAATTGATATGTATCTATTCAAACTTGGCAGAACTATTATTTGGTGTTATGTATTATTTATTTTGTATCGTTGGATTGTTTTAATTTAAACGGATATTAGTTCTTCCTATTTCTATCTTTCCAATTTTTTTGGCAAATTTTGCAATTCTCATATTATTTTCTCCAAAGTGAAAAAAAACCATTGCTGATTGATTGATTATAAGCCTATTTAAGAAAAAAATTTGAATTTTATAATAGTATTTACTCCTTATGGATAATAATGAAATATTTTCAATTATTTGATCATGTGAAATAATTAAAAATAATTCACATTACTATCGCAATAAATATTTAATAAAATCATAATAAATTAAATTTTAAAAAATAAATTTAAGAATCAATGTGACACTTTTTTCTCGTCAAATATTTGAAAGAGAATCACAAGATAACTGTAGAAAATTTTAAATTATAATATATCTATCAAATAATATATCCATTAAGTATATCTATCAACTAATATATCTCCTAAATTTATTTTTTTAAAAATTTAATTTGTTGTTGACTTTATTTAATTTTGTTCAATTGATTATAATCATATTTAAGAATTAATGTGACTCTTTTTTCTGTAATTTAATTTGATACACAATATATTTTTTAGGTTTAATATTTTATATATATACATATAGATATATATTACAAAATAAAGTTATAATCGATATACTGATTACAAATAATCTATCCGTGTATAGCATGAACACTACACTAATAAAATTTATAATAAGAGAATAGAACAAAAAAGTATATGATATTATAATTCAGCTTGTAATAATACGGACTGAAATATAATTTCAAACTAATTAAATAAAATCAAAATTTTTAAATTTATAATTGATAATTAAAATCAAATGAAAAATAAACTAAAAAACTAAATTAATTCAGTTAGATTTATCTTTTAAACAAAACAATTTAAGTGTGTATGTAATATATTCGTGAAAATAAATAAATATTTAGAAAATAATCACAATTTATTAATATATAGAAAATAAATGTTTATTTATGCCTTGAAGTAATTCTATCGCTTTTTCTTCTCCATTGATTTATTCTTAATGATTGGCTTGAACTTTTGAAACATTTTACTCGTTATGGTCTAGTTTATGTACGTCATTCAACTATTTGACTAATAATAAAACTTGTGGCATTTTTATTCTCTTTAATTAGAGCTTATTACCTCTGATTTGATTTAATATGACATATTTTTCAGTGAAAAAAGGTCTATTTATTTAGGGTTTGAATTCTTTAATGTTCAAACTCTCTAAAACTGTACATTTCAATCGATTTAAACCATTCATTGAGTTTTAATTAGACCTGGGCACAAGCCCGTCGGCCCACTAAGCCCGCCCATGCCCGCCTTTCATGAGTCGGAATTGGACAAACTAATTAGATAATGAGCTCAGCCCGGCACGAATCCGAAGTGGCCCGAATAAAATATATGATGGGCTTAAATTCATACTTAAAACCCAAACCCGCTCTCCCGGTCCGAATTAATTATTAATATATTAAATAAATATATATTTATTATTTATAATATTAATAAAAAAAACAATGTTTGATATAAAACTCTTGCTGATACTAGGGAATTGTTTGATAGAATACATGTAAAGCTTTCTCGGCTCCTTGGCCGTTTTGTTTAACTGAATAGGTTTAAAAGGCTTTTTATTTATGCCTTTACTGTACAGTTTTTGAGTTAATATAATATTGAATATTTCATCTAAAAAATTTTCATATTGTTGAATATTAAATTTTTTATTGTAAAGTTTTGCCTCTAAACTTATTTATGTGACTTGTATTACAATCTTAGCTGCATTTTTTTATGAAAATTATTTTTGATTAATAAATTTTTTATTAAAAATATTAATTGACAGGCCTATAGGCTGGATTTAAATTTTAATTATTTTATAAAGGCTCAATCTAGCTTGAGATTGAATTTATTTTCTATAGGTTGTGCCGGACTTGAGCCCCTAATTTTTTAATTAAGCTCAATTAAACCCAACCAAAATCCGACGTATACCAAAATTTAATTTTTATAGTCCAAAATTTAATTTTAACAACTTATAAAATTTATAATATCATAAAATTTAAACTATTAAAAATTAATAAATAATTAATATTAATTAAAATATATAATTTTAAAAAATTTAAAATTTAAATCCTTTTATTTATAAATGTATTGGGATGAGCTCCAATATCAATATTTTAGTTACAAAAACAACGACTAGATAAGGTTTCTAATAATAAAAAGAATAAAACGCCGTCGTTTGGAAGCCCTAGGGTCTTATATTTCTTGATTCGTTCTACTACTTTGTGTCAATCCGTTCTACAAGATTGATTGACCTTGTAATCTGTAGTGCGCGTTCCTTGCCAAAGATATTTTCGCGGCAATTGTTGATCACGCGCCACCGCGGCCGGAAAGGTAGATTCTCACGGCTCCACTCTTCATTTCTGATCAAGCTTTACATGAATACTCATAAAGTTCAGGATTATAAACTCTGTTTTTTTTGCAGGTACTTAATCGAATTCATTTCGAGCTAAAACCCTAAACCCCAGCACCATGAGTTCATTTACCAGTACCTCAAACTTCGACAATCTCATGCTCCAAACCCTACTCGGCCGCCTTCAAATCGGACCTCCGAATGCTCCTCACAATCCTTTGCTTTCCCGGTCGCTTGAGGATCTGCTTTTAGATGCCGCCAACGGCTTCTCCGATAACTCCGACGACGAAAATTCCGACGATAGCAGAACTCAGCTCTCAAAAGAAGAATCGAGGCTCGAGAAGGAAATCGTTCGCATGATCCTCTCAGGTGAGGCCGCTTCACTGAAACCAAACTCCGGCCAGGCAGTTACTGTTGGGGAGCATCATATATGCGTTGGATTTCATGAGGATAAAGGATCGGATTATCGAGTTTGGGAGTGGCACGGGCATATTATGCTGTTTGATGAAGAAAATGGATATACGCCTGAGTATATATACGGTAATTACTTTGAGAGGTTGCAGGTTAAGTCGGGGGTGAATGGCGGAGTGAAGAGAGACAATGAGGAGGAAGAGGAAGACGATGAGGGGGATAAGGAGGAGGAGAATTTGGGGAATTTGGGGTTGAGAGAGTTGATTGATGGTGGGGATTCCGGTGGTGCTCGAATTCTTCATAGGAATGTCAATACAGGCTCTTCGAATCCAAGGTTAGTTTTGTTTAAATCAATCTCCTTCATTCTGATTAATATGAACAGATTTTTTAACAAATGATTTGACAAAAGTGATTTTGCTTCGTATTGAATATGTGAATAATATATTGGCTGCATGATTATTAGAGTAGGAGGACTGTGAAACCTTGGATGTGAGTTGGGGTTCAAAACAGATTCATGTTTGCTTCATACTCATTCATTTTCTTTTCCTGCATCGTGTTGTTAGGAGATGTTCGAGAAAAGATTTGTATTATATATGCATTTTATATGCAATACTCAATAGTGTGCAATAAGGAAGCTTATTCAGTTGATGTAGGACTCATAGAGAACAAGCAGCCTGCACAATGTTCTTTTTCTTGAATATCTGCAGCAAGTTGATGGGATTAGACTTTGAATTGGAGATTTAAAAGATATAGTCTAAAAAATAAACGGAGAAATAAAATCAGTTAACCTGAATTACATTGTAATATCTCCCTTGCTTTATATGATGGCAATCCAGTGCTTCATATTTCATCTTTTTCTTCTCAGTTTGTGATTACGATTCTGATGGGAAATTATTGATACCCTCATCTTTAGTTTTTATACTTGCAAGAACTGGATGCATTCTCTCTTTGACATATGCCTAGGTTGTCTGTGATTTTTGCACAATTTAGGTTTTATAATATAGAGATTTGACAGAAACAACAACTAGCATACGCAGAAGAAAATGAAAGGACAGAAATTACTAAAGATTCTAAAGCATCTGAAGTTTCCTCATGGAATCAGACTTTGGTTCCATCATTTGTTCTAAAAAGCATGTAATGCTGGAAGTGTTTATGCTGATGTAAATTGTAAGAGAAGAATTAGAAACAATGCATTTATTTGTGGAATCTATCTGACCCCTGACCTTAACTACATTTTAGGTATATGGAGACAGCTCTAGTTCTAAACAAAGCCAATAGAAGTGAGTTCCTAAGATCAGAAGCTCGCAAAACAAGTCTTTTAGTGAATCTTCTCCTTAAGTCATAGGGATGCTTTCCTAACAAATCTGGAAATTATTTATACAGCTTTTTACATTTTGAAACTCAAGTTTAAGTCATACGAAATACAAAAGGAAATTTACCCTTGTCATAAACAGACATTAAAGTTTTGTTCAAGCGTTAGATCCATTTGGGCTCATCTTTTTGTAATGTGTTGACACCATGCCTCACCTTGTTAGCATTTTGTAAGGCTCAGCCTCAGGTGTTGCAATTGAAGTAGCTTGGTAATGTTGGGCATGTTATAATGATTCTTCAGTCTGGATTTTTTTCCCTATGAATATTACGGGATGTTACATAGAAAATTTAGAACAGGAAGGATTACCGTATTGACGTAATACAGTTTGTGATCTTGATACATGTTGAATAAATAATTTAATCACTGAACAGATCTGCAGATACATTGACCAAAGGTGGACAAAAAACCAGATGTATTTTATTGATGGTATATGTAGTATGTACTAAGTTATTAAATTTCAGTGCTACAATTTGAATGAGCATGCATGCTCTATTCTGAAGTCTTAACAAAACAAATGTTCAAAATGTATTGATATAGCATTTGCAATTGTCTTACTGTTTGTGATTTGAAGAGGGCCTTAATCTCAGTTTATGTTTCCAAATGAATTAAGCACTTAGAGTTGAGATTCTCCACCATTGTTTTTCGTCGCCTATTATATGTTTCTTGAAAGAATAACCATTTGTTTCAGTGTACTCTTTGGAACCATTTAATTGTGTTGCAATATATTTATGTTTGTTGAACTTGGGTTCCAAAATTTAAGGTTTCATTTCCACTTGCAAATCTACAGGTCGAGTTGAAAACACGCCGTGCAACATCGTTCTTGTCATTCAAGAAGAGGCTGGAATCAGCACCTTTTCCCCGTTGGTTGAGGCTTTTTTAGCACAACATGAATCTAATGTTTTTTGTGTTGATCACAAAATCAAACTCTAGCTACATATTAGATCATCTGAATGCAATAGTGGAGTTCATATTGCAAGACTGTTTCTTTCTAGTAATTCTTGATCATGGGCAGAATAAATATATACATCGATTATTTCCTTTTATGCTTATTGCTTAACACCTGCATGGAAAAAAATCACGTGTCTCCGATTTGGTGTCATTTTCTATGTCCCCCATTCATTTTCCGACACGTAGCAATTTTAATTATTATTTTATTATTTTTCAGATTTACTTTTCTACTTTTCATCACGACTCTCCTACAAACTTAACACATGTCGAAAAATGAATGGAGGACATAGAAGGGGGCACCGAAATGGGGACATGTGATTTTTTTCCATGCATGTGTAGTTACATGTGAAAACACATATTTTAGCGGTTCTCATTTGCTACTCGTGCTTTTGCTGCATATAGTCTGATTATAAGCCAATTGTAGCCCCTGGCTAACAAGAGGTTGCTTTTTACCATTTCAAATTTGCAAGACATTTTAAAATAGAATATGCATTCTCTTACCGTCTGATTAGAAGCATTATTTTCTAAGAAATTCAATTCATTTTCATATACGAGATTTATAAATTTTATACATAAAATTATTTTAAATGAATTGCGTTACTTGGAAAAGAATGTTTTCAAAAACACCCTTAATCATTATCAACAATATTACCTAAATGTCTAACAAGGCTTTTGTACAAGCGGGGTAGGTGGGTCGGGTGTACGCAACCTTACTTCTGTAATTATAGAGAGGTTGTTTCCAATTGATCCTAAAGTGGAGTTGCAACAGCTATCCGTAACTTCACAATAAAAGAAGCTCAGATAGTTTAATGAATCATTTTACTTTAATAAAGCCAAAGAACGGTGAACTGTGTTTATATTCATGTGTTGGAGTTCATATTCTATTATTTCCAATTCTGCCTATTCTATTCAATTCCAGGAACGAAACGAGAGATTAGTGTTTTTGCAGTGTGAACGATGTGCTCGTGCTTTAGAATTGGAAACATTAGTTGTGTGTATGGTAGAATGCTGAGAATTGTGTTCCTTATCCTTCCTGCTATAGGAGACTTGAAATATTTTTATATTATGTTATTCTTAGAATGACCACTACGGGTTCTACAAATCAATTTGGTTTTATATCTGATAAGTCCACGACTGAAACTATTTTTCTAAAAACTCTAATGGATTGGGAGAATAAGGACCTTCATATGGTTTTTGTTGACTTAGAGAAAGCATATGATAGAGTGGCGATGGAAGTTCTTTAGTGGGCATTGGAGAAAAAATGTATTTATTTAAAGTACATAAACTCAATAAA
This sequence comes from Euphorbia pulcherrima, assembly GCA_947683365.1. Classification (NCBI taxonomy): domain Eukaryota; kingdom Viridiplantae; phylum Streptophyta; class Magnoliopsida; order Malpighiales; family Euphorbiaceae; genus Euphorbia; species Euphorbia pulcherrima. The sequence continues at coordinate 4,746,641 of CANTUS010000010.1, forward strand.
TAACATGTATGAAGGGGCAGTAACAAGTGTACAAACTGGATAATAAGTAACAGATGAGTTTTCCATAACAATTGGATTACATCTGTAACCAACCGAAATTTTTGAACTAAATTTTATTGAGATATAAAAGTATAAAATAATATGGATATTATGAATTTTCATATTTTAACATTTTTCCTTTATATTATTAAATAAGAAATAAGAGTTAATTAAATTAAAGGGATGAATTAGGCATTTAATTATTTATTCAAGGGCATTATTAAAAATTGAAAAAAAATATCAAAATCATATAATCCTAAAGGTATTATCCTTCCCTTTTCCCCTTCATCCCCTTCATCTTCATTTTTCTTCATTCTCCCTTATACCAAAATCCAAAAGTTTTCCCAAATCTAATAACTTTCGATTTCTTCGATTCAACTTCAAATTCTTAAGCCCTCTACCATCATCAATTTTAATAAATCAAGGTCAGAAGAAGAGGATTTCAGTTTTTTTAAGGTTCGGATGAATAGTAACCTAAATTTGAGGTGAGTGATTTTTGATTGAAATTAAAGCTTAATTAGTAGAATTCATGATAGATTAAGCATATTTATGGTATTAGGAAGTTTATTTATGCAATATCTTGATAGAATTATATATGGCTATTGTAGAGGAAGCTAGTGCAAGCAAATCAATGGTAAAAGAGGTAGAAGATAACTAGAACGAGTTTAGAAAAAGGTTTGTGTCTCTAATTTCGATTTCTCGGTTTTTCGGAAAATTTCTAGATTTGTATCCATGTTTTGTTTTAATGTTTTCTCTTGTTATATAAATCCGATTTGAATGATTCTTGATTCTATTGATGTCTACAGAAACTAAGGAACATATGTTCAGAAGAAATCTTGTTGAATTTCGTTCGTTTTCAATGTGAAATTTTCGTTAGAAGTTGAGTCATGAAATCTGTTTTCGGAAAATCTCAGCTTTGTACACTGTTTAGTATTTTGATCATAACTTTGGTTATACAATTTGGATTTCTGTGATTCTGGTGGATTTGGAAATCTGAGACATGTGGCTAATTATGTTTAGAAGAAACTTCTTCGACTGGATGATGTTTTATTAGTGAAAAATGCAGGGGAAGTCAGGTGATGAAATCTGGAAATTTCTGAAAAATATGAATCTTGATTTTATTGTGTTTTAATTGAAATTTAATGCTTTAAAATTTAGGATTTGAATTTCTTAATTACTGAAGTTATATTGAATTATGTTTGATGGTTTATACTGAAATTTTTAAGATGTTACTTTGATTTGTAGCCCTTATTAAACTAGTAGAACACGGGTCAAGATTGATTGACGCCAATAAAGGGGGGTAGAGTACTGTACAAATAATTGAAGCTTTGGCTTCGGGATTCGGCCGGTATTCTGATAAAAATATATTGATATTGAAGCTTTAGCTTCGAGCTTGACTGATATATTGATTTTGAAGCTTCGGCTTCGGGCTTGACCGATACATTGATATTGAAGCTTCGGCTTCGAGCTTGTCCGCTCCCCGTATCCATATTATCATTATTCATGACTTGTTTACTTTGGACAATATATGGTTAATGTGTTTGGAAAAAGTGAATATAAATTTGATTGTATTTTGAAAGGTTTATAATATAAATTTTGTGTTTTGGTTTTATAAAGTTGTTTAATTTGTTTTTGACTTATGAACATACTTTGTTTCTATTTTAAAGTGTTAAAAATGTTCAAAGTTGTTGTATTTCTTTTATGGACACCACTAAGCAAATTACTTAGCGTGTAGTTGTTTTTTTACACGTAGGTGGAGATATGTAGATAGCTTGGACCAAAGTGGTATAAGTGGATCAGCTTGAAGAGCATATAAGGAGAGACTTGAGGTGGATTTATATTTTAATGTAATATTATGGTTTGTAGAATAATGACATGTACTAGATAGTGTGAGAAATGTAAAGTGGCATTGAGAAATATTTGGAGAATAATTTGGAGTTTGAAACATTATATTTGTATTTGTACATATTAAATCTATAAGTATTGAACTTTACATGGTGGAATAGAGTTGTTTATTGGGTGATTATAGTTACCGTGACACTCCCTATAAATGGGGTGTTACTTTGTTGGTATCAGACCCAGCTCTCTCCCAGTACGGTGTGGTTCGGGGACGAACCAGGCGGAAGTTGGTGGGCCTGTAGCGATCCGGTCCTAAGAGGGGTGGGGCCGGGGTAGAAGACCTAAGCAAAGAGCGGCCATGAAGGATGTCGATGGGGACAGGAATGAGCCGAATCCACACCCGAAAGAGAGGGTTTCGAGATTGTACTAGTATGGGACAATATAATTGAGAACAGTTAAGAATTTCGAGATTGTGATGGTATGAGACATTACGATTAGAGACTTAAAAGATTTGATTGGTACTACCTATACCAACAAGGTGCACCTTTTTTTCGGGAGTCTACTCGGGAGAACTCCAAAGTTGAGCGTGCTTGACTTGGAGCAATCTTGGGATAGACGACCTCCAGAAAATTACCCAAGAAGTGAGCAAGTGAGGACAAAACTCACTAGAAAGACTTGTGTTAGTTTGTGGGAGTAGTCGATCAAACCCAAAGTATTACAACATCAAGGATCATCTCTAAACTCATTCTTATTTGCTCTAGTTCAAAACTTATATTTAGTAGAAAGAAGCATAATTAGTTTTCAAATAAATTGGTTCAAACAATAAAATTCCCCATAAACAAAATAATAAATTCCTTCTACTATCTATTATTATTTTGTGTTGTGTATTATAATAAGGAATTCAAAAGATTGCGTGCTAGTTTAAATGAAAATTTTCAAATAAACTTTTATAATTTTAATTGAAATTCGAGAACAAATTGAAATGAAATTAGGTCTATTTTTTAACTACAATTTTATAAATTTAATAAAATTAAATTAAAATTAATTAAATTAAATTTATTCTAATATAAATTTATAACTACGTATACATATAGTTAAATATTAAATAGAAATTAATTCAACATGGCCTTAATTGTAGCCTCCATTTATTCCATATAAATTAACAAATTTGTGAAGGATATATATTTATACATATAACAGCAACCCAGATTTCTGGTATATAATAAACGCAAATTGAAGATTTCAGAAAATAGAAGGCAGTTACCATGAGCTGAAAATAACAGTAACCAGATCTTGATTCAGATCTCCATATCCCATTATTTTTTGCAGGGTTCTTGATCTCAGGTAAACAAATGATACCTCCCTATCTGCTTTCATTTTCATTCTCATTGAACTCAATTCGGTTCTATTCAATTGCAAGCTTGGGTTTCATTTCAGAGAGAGTTGGATTTATCATGTGATAATTGGAATACTTTCATTTGCTTTCATTGTTACATTAGCAACCAGTGAGTGGAGTTGCAGGAGAATTTTGCTTTTCTGCGTTTTCTCGGAGCAATGATTACTGTTTTTTTGTTGGATATTTTAAGTCGGCAGCTATGTCAAGGAGACCGGGAAATCCTGCTAGACGGTTGGGTGACGGCGTAGGCATCCCTTTGATTGGATCTGTGCAGTCCAAATCACGCTCATCGCCTTTGTTGTCTATTTGCCTTGTGATTGTGGTATTATCTGTTACTTCTCTGTTCTTTTTTGTTCTAGTTTATGATTTCACGTGAGCTTTGTAATTTGCTTAATTTGGTTGATTTTTCTCATGGATCTTTTGATAAATACCTGTATTTAGCATTCGGAGTTATTTGGGTTGAACCTACTAATTGTTCTTATTGATTTTAATTTCAGGGTGCAGTTCTACTGATTGTCTACTGTTACAGTGGCTCATCAGGTTTGTATTTAGTTGATAAAACGTTGCTTCCCTATTTTTTTTCGCTATTTTTTTTATTTGGAAAGAAAATGACATTTAACCTGTTGGATGGTGCTAAATCACCGTAGTTTTCTAGCTTCGAATGTAAATACCGTTTTAGAATGTACTCATTATGTGTTTTTATGTCAGGTGGACGTATTAGTGAAAGAGAAGCTTACATTAAGGCTGATGGTGAGTTTTGGAACCCTTTTGCTGTTTTAAGTTAGTTGTAATCTGTGTGGTGCTTACAGTTGGATTTTTATTCGCCATGAAACCCTACTAAAAGATGCAGTTGATGAGTATGAACTAATATGAGTTCTTCTGCATATGGCACTATCACACAATTCTTCATGAGGAAAAGCGGATTATATCTCTTCAATTGAATTTATTAACTTAGATTGGATGGCTCATCAATTTGATTATTTTCAATATTGAATATTGCACATATTTCTCAAATGTTGGCACCTTCCATCCTTGATTGCCTTGCCTTGCCTGTGATATTGTACTATTGTAAATGCTCATTGTTGTTTCTTTTCCTGTTTCTAAGTAGGGAGAACGGATTTGGCCTTTACACCTTTCCCATTTTTAATACCTAGTGTCTACAATTCTGCATAAATTTGGACAAAACATTGGTTGCTACTTGCTAAAGACCTTTGATATCTTCTCTTCTATTATATTCTCGTCTTATTCTGTTCATCTAATATTGCGTGGATTCATTGAAACATGAATTGAGATCTCACTCCATTTCTTTACCTACTTTCCTGGTATTGTGTGAGGTGTAACTATCATCTTGTTGTTTTGAATGCCTTCTTGATTCCTTTATGAAGTCACTCATTATTTGATATACACTTGGATTTTGATATATAACCAAACTCTTTAGAAATTTGAAGTACAAGCCTCTCAACGACTCTACTTCGATTGATTTGGACCGTTTTATGTTTTATTCACCTGCCAGAAATTGCTGTTGACATTCCATCATTCATGAATCTGTTTGAGGCTTGGAGCAATTATCATCATTTGATATGGGACCCTGCACACCTAACCTAATAATTAGCTTATAGATGTTATCTATCCATGCGCAAAGAAACTGGTGACATGCAGTTTATGGCGTCCACATAACACAGGACAAATATTATTCTGTTATCCTTGTTACTGTGTGACTCAATAATTAACTAATTATACTCTTGAATGGGTTTAAAGAATTCAAATGCTCCTATAATTAACTTAGCTCATGCACATGAATTGTCACAATTGACAATTTAAATTAAGGTTGGTGCAACAACTCATTGGTCAAATAATTTTGTGATGAATACCAGAAGAGAAATGTTACAATCTTAGCATTTTATGTAAACACAGGTGGTGCCTCATGCACAGCAGAAGTCCAAAGAGCAATACCTGTTTTGAAGAAAGTTTATGGTGAAAGCATGCGTAAAGTATTGCACATAGGCCCTGACACGTGTTCTGTTGTTTCAAAGTTATTGAAAGAAGAAACTACTGAATCCTGGGGTGTAGAACCATATGAACTGGATGATGTGGATGCTGACTGCAAGCGACTTGTCCGCAAAGGGTTTGTGCGTGTGGCTGATATCAAGTTTCCCCTGCCTTACAAGGCAAAATCATTTTCTCTAGTTATAGTTTCAGATGCAATGGATTACTTATCTCCGAGATATCTCAACAAAACTCTTCCTGAATTAGCAAGGGTGTCCACAGATGGTTTTCTTATATTTTCTGGTAATCTACTTTGTTGTGTTCTTTATATATATATATATATATATTTTTTTTTTTTTTACTTTCTATGTTAAGTATGTTTGCATGTGCGGCAAAAAACCTTTTAGGCCCTGCGGTATGGTATCATCGTTTGGTCCATGTTACACGTTACTTATTTGGTCCCTAAACTATTCAATTTGTTACCTTTTTTATCCCTTTGGTCCGGATTATGTGAAATATCACTAATGAAGTCTCCACCGTACAAGGTCTTAAAAGATAACAAATTTCATATCACAAGGACCAATTGGATACAAAAGGACCAAATGGGAATGATTGAATAGCACAGGGACCAAAAAGGTAATTTATTGCATAGTATATGGACCAAATAGATAATGTGTATACCGTAGGGACCAAATGGACAAAACGTTTATAGCACAAGGAGCAAAAAATTCTTTTTGCCCTGCATATGCCTACTCATATTTAAGTGCCCAAAAGCTTCTGTCATCTTCGATATTTCTTCAGAATCAGAAGTCATATGGTTAGTAGCTCATTCATTTCTTTTATGTAGGCCTTCCAGGTGCTCATAAACCAAAAACTGCTGAGCTATCTAAGTTCGGTCGCCCAGTAAGTATTCATTGGCGTTTCAAATTATTTCGCTTTTTGCTCTTTGTATTGTCAGGCATGTTGGTTTATCTGCGCTATAGTATTCAATACAGAAGGCTTCAAACTAACCCTATTTGGTATCTAGATTGGTTTTTCCTATAGGTTTTTAGATTCAGTTATAGTTATAAACTATAATCCTTTTGCAACATAAAAACTCGAGATTCAAGTATGGATTGAATCAAACGGCACTTACCCGATAAGAATTAAAATCTTGATTTAGGCTCAGACTTAGAATTCAGGGCTTGCATGATGTAATTTTCTAATCTATTTTCGTCGAGGAAATACAATAAAAATTAAGTAATTTTGAATTGCTATCCATTGTAGGCCAAGTACAGGAGTTCAACATGGTGGATAAAATACTTTCTTCAAAATAACATAGAAGATAATGAAGTAGTTTCAAATAAGTTTGAACAAGCTTCAGTGAAGAGGTCCTATAAGCCGGCTTGCCAAGTTTTCCATCTCAAGTCGAACCTTTGAGAATCTCCGATATCACTGCTCTTTCTGCATCTTGGCGATGAACACGATGAGTAAATTATTCATTTTCTTTCGTATAGAGCATTTATGAATTGGATCATTGATTTTTTTGATACGTTTTTGGTATTCGAACTGCTACATTTAGTCGTAAATGGTAGTTGTATTATTATTTTTAAACACAAATTTTCTCTGTAGTCTGTTAAGTATAAAACACAGATAAAGTTTGATTCTTTGTTTTAGGGCATGTTTAGTATTATTGCGGTGAAAAGCTCCACTCACAAACTTGTCATAAAATTACATATTTTTGACATTGGACAAAAGATTTTGACTCTTAATACTCGTTAATAAGGATCGATTTTCTAATGTCAAAATATGTTATTCTTGCGAAAGCTTGAAAATTGAGTTTTTTCTGAAAAGCAATCTGGGAACCCAAACTGGAGTGTAATCTCCTTCAGGATAATCTGTATATCAGCAATTGATGGTTTTGTTGCCTTTGGTTTCGTGTTCAATTATTTCTTCTAAGGTATATTGTAGCATTTAAAATTTATTTGTAAACTGAAGCGCTGTAAAAATTGTACTGTGAGCAGTTTACAAGGGGTTTTTTTTCACACGTATCCTGGTATTTAATACCCTTCTCGATCAACTAGCCTCTTTATATGTTATAATAATAAAATGTGGTTTATGATTCTCATACATAAATTTTTCTAATAAAACTACCAAGCAATGGTTACAATCTACAAAATTGGCTGAAAATATTACTTCCTCCATCTTTTTAAAATAAACATTCTAGCCTAAAATTGAATTATTAAAATACTTGTCATTTGCACTTTTTTAGGTACTTTTTTTCATTATTCTTCTAACTATGTCCTTAATATTAATTACAGCTATTAATTTGAGATACAAGGGTAAACTAGTATTTTCATATCCTTAATAAATGAATTTATTAAGAAACTTAACTTATGGGGAGATAAGTAAAAAATTATGAAGAGAGTAATCATTACTAAAAACAAATTTCTATAAAGTTGGAAAGATAAGAGTAAGAATATTAAGAAAATTGTATATCAAATAATAGAAATCTGAAATTGTTGTATCAAATCAAAGAGATCTAAAATTGTATATCAAATACTAAAGATCTAAAGTTGAATTCATGAATAAGATTTGCCCATTCTTTGTTTTTCAATGTTATTTTTAATTTATAAGTAGCAATACTGAATTAATAAGTATTAATTTTAATATAAATTTATATATATGCAGTAATAATAAATATTGGTCCAAAAGAATTTTGAAAAGGAGGCCTAAATCCAATAGTCTTCCAACAAACCATAATAATAAGCCCAAATCGTCGCCAAGCAATTACCAACATTTATAGGATGCGGATGCTAAGATGGCGCGGATCTTCATTATTGGTGATGGCCATCAGAGATCCGGCGAAGAAAATACCACTCTTTCCCTTACTCTCTCTTCTCTGCTTCGCTTCAATTTTCTTCATCCTTTCTCTTTCACGTAGACCTTCACTCTCTCCCCAGAACATTCTGCTCAAACCCAATCATTTGTCTGCAAAACCATCTGCATCCTCCGGATCCTGCCATTACGCCCAAGGATCCTGGATCTACGACCCGAATTGGAAGTCCGATAGGTATGATAGCACTTGCAAGGAGATTTTCAAGGGATGGAATTGTATTGCCAACAACAAATCTAATGCCGGAGAGATTGTTAAGTGGCGGTGGCAGCCTAAGGGCTGCGATCTTCCTCCTTTTGATCCGCTGCGGTTCTTGGAGACTTACAGGAACACAAGAATAGGTACTATATTCTCGTTAGTGCTTATAATTTCGTGATCTGGAAGACTGGAACTAATGTAGTTACTGTTAATGTAGTTCTTCATCCTTTTCTGTTTGATTACTGAGAAATTGTGAGAAAGTTGTAAGTAATTGAAATTAATCTGCTGCTTAGCTTATGATTAGTATTGAGACAGTTTTGGATTGTCAATTACTGCCAGACTCACTACATTTCACGAATTATCTTTGTATGACTGTTTGTTGGTTTTGTATTCCCAAATCTCAATGAATTTGATATGTTGATGAATTGCTAGATTTGTGTTTCATGAACTTATCATTGCTCTACAGTGCAGGATTTGTTGGTGATTCTTTGAATAGGAACATGTTTGTCTCTCTCTTCTGCACATTGAAGCGGGTCTCAGGTGGAGTGAAAAAGTGGCGCCCTGCTGGTGCTGACCGCGGGTTTACATTTCTTGACTATAACCTTACTATTGCGTATCATCGAACAAATCTTTTGGCACGTTATGGTAGGTAAGCTATGCTTGGAACTGCTAGTTAATGATGTTGTTATGATGCGTGATTAAGATTCTTTTTTGCCCGTTTGGTGTTTCAGTCACTGCAAATAATTTACATCTTCCCAGTGATATAATCTATTTGACATAGACTAGAATAGTTTCTAAATGAAGTTTGGTTCATTCTATGCATAATGACACTTGAAGGGATTTGTAACAAGTAAATTCGCTGTTCAATCGGCATAAAATGGGCTGAACGACATGATTATCTAGGAAGACAACATAGGTATGAAATTAATATGTTTCATTCTATGCATAATGGAAATTGAAGAGACTTGTGAGTTGTGATAAGTAAATTCGTTAATGAGCTGAACATGACACGTAGAGACAGCCATGGGAATCGTATAGGAGGCTTGTGTATTGTTATGAATGTTTCTGATATTTGTAAATTACATACAGATGCTGTGATTTCTATTTTCTTATGTTTTAAGCATTGTATCATTCTGGTGAACAATGTGGAAAAAATTAATATATTGTGTCAAATGGTGTAAAGTTTAGTTTTCTCTATCGTATTGATTACTCATTCTATTCCGGAATTTCGTTTTACTCTATTTGATTTTACTCAACCAAGAATGCTCCTTGGTATTGCAGGTGGTCAGCTAATGCTAATGGCGGTGAGTTAGAATCTCTTGGATATAAAGAGGGCTATAGAGTTGATGTGGATATTCCAGAAGGCACATGGGCTGAAGCTCCTAGTTTCCATGATGTTCTTATCTTTAACACTGGACACTGGTAAATATCAATATCAATTATTTAGTTACTGTTATTCACATCAATTCGAATCACTGTTGTCTTTTAATCAGTTTCAGTATTCATAACAATGTAAAACGCTTGACGATAGAACCTAGCTGAAGTGTGATGGGCGTTATGAGTGCAATTAGGTGGGACTAAGGTGCTCAATTTCTCTAGACCTTTCGTGAGTCTAATCATCGACATGTTTTTCTTGCTAGCTATCCATGTTTTATACTAGAGACTATAGTTCAAAGTTCAGCCACTATATAAACTGTCCAAATCTGCTAGTCTTTATCTTTTAGGCCATGTTATTTTCAACTTATTTTCTGTTCCGTTCAGTACCAGTCAGTTTCGTTCAGTACCATTCAGTTCGGTTTCAGTATTCAGTATTCAGTTTCAGTATTCAGCATTCAGTATTCAGAATTCAGTACTAAGTTTCAGTTTATGCATTATATCAATATTATTAATGTATATTATTATTCATAAATATTAAAAAGCAATGAAATATTAATGGTAATATCATTTCAATTTCAGTTCATTTCTATTTATAAATTATATAAATATTATTAATTAATATCAGTAATCACAAATAACAATAAAGAAAAAGAAACTAATAATAATATTTTTAAAATTATTAATTATTATTTCTAACAATTCTATAGGAAAAATAAATAAATAAATAAATAAAAGTAATTAAATATACCATTATAAATTAAAATAATAACAATTCTATTTTATAAATATTGATAACAATTAAAATAATAAGGTAATATTCATAACAATAATTGTAATAAAATATAATATATAATAATAATAATAATTTATAATGGTATATTTAATTATTATTATATGTAACACTTAATAAATTTTATTAGAATATATAGTATTATTTAAAGTTTTTTAATTATTATGTATTTTAATATTTTAAAAATATTATTTGCATTATTAATTATAATTCAGTTTCAGTATTGTTCAGTTTCAGTACCATTCAGTTCAATTTCAGTACAGTTCAGTATAGTACCAATCAGTTCAGTTCAGTACACCTACTTATCAGTCGAAAAGAAAAGGGCCTTAATCTTACAATTCTTTGTCTTCTTTGAAGTGCCCAAGACTTCTCATTTTACAGTTTGTATCACTTTTTCCCCTTTTTATTGATAGGTGGTGGGCTCCTTCGAAGTTTGACCCTATCAAGTCACCCATGCTCTTCTTTGAGAAGGGGCAGCCTGTGATTCCACCGATAACTCCCGATGTAGGCCTGGACAAGGTTTTGAAAAACGTGGTACGAGTTTCTTAGGTTTTCAACGGGCCAAACACACATGGAGCCCCCTAAAGTTGGCTCAAACCGTCCTTGGCTACCCCCAACTTTTAAGTGTGACACTTTACCCCCCTAAAGTTGGCAAAACTGAACAGTTTGCCCCCTCAATGCCACGTGTCAGCTTCTGATTGGAAAAAAAGTCAGAAAAATGGCATCTTTGGAAAGTCAAACCAACCATAATCTGACAAGTGGCATTGAGGGGTAAATTGTATCAGTTTTGCCAACTTTAGGGGGCAAAGTGTCACACTTGAAAGTTGGGGGTGGCCAAGGGCGGTTTGGGCCAACTTTAGGGGCTCCATATGGATTAGGCCATTTCAATGAAGTATTTGTTTCACATCATTGCAAGCAATATGCAAAAGAATGTGTTTTGTATGATATCCTATTTCTTTTCCTTAGTTCATGAACCAATGTACTCATCTTGCCTGAAATAATTTCGGTTTTCTTAATTACTTGGTTTGCATTTATCATTTCAGATGCAGTTTGTTGAGGAAAAGATGCATGTAGGTGGACTCAAGTTCTTCAGAACACAATCACCAAGACACTTTGAAGGAGGCGACTGGGACCAGGGCGGTTCTTGTCCACGGGAACAACCTTTGTCGTCTGAGAAAGTAAGTAATATGTGAAATTACGAGTTTGCACATCAATATCGTTTTACTTGTTGCCGCCCTAGTCCCTACGTTTTGTTCCTAGGGCGCTATTAGGCCTTTGGCTGGTTTGTTGCCACCTAAGCATCACCTAGGCCGATTATTTTCTGGCTACATGGTACCTGAACGCAATTTTTAAGATATTAATAATATTTATAAATCAATTTTTTCTAATTTACAAAAAAATAGCTCGGTACATAGAAGTATTCTTACCACAAAATTCTCATTTCGAGTCTCAAACCATGAAGTAATGCATTCTGAGACTTATGTTTTCATGTGATGTATTATGTTTTTTAATATATTATTACATTATAATTTATTTTTAGTTTAATTTATACTTTTATGTATTTATAAATATTAAAAATAAAAAATACAAATCCGCCTTGACCCCACCCAGGCTCTGGAAGCCCTGGTCGTCCGCTAGCACCTAGCGCTTTTTAAAACATGCGATAAACAAACTTAATACTTCCCTAGTGCTTTGATACACGATTAAATGTTGCTTTGATCCCTGTCAGGTCGAAGAACTCTTCTCACTACAATACAACGGGACAAATGTGGAAACGCGCCTAGTAAACCAACACATCTTCAAGGCCATCGAGGGGTCGAAATTCCAGGTGTTGGATATAACCTCTATGAGTGAGTTCAGAGCCGATGCTCATCCATCCTCAGCCGGTGGGAAGAGGCATGACGATTGTATGCACTGGTGTTTACCCGGATTAACCGACACCTGGAACGACTTGTTTGTAATGCATTTAAACAGGATTAAATTTAGAAGTCAGTGAATTACTCAAAAGTTTTCATAATTTTTTGGTCACTTGTAATGTTCGTATGTTTAGGCTCTGCTGTTTGCTATTGAATTAAACATTGACCAAGAAATAGAATGTATTTATTACTATCATTAAGAGGCTGTCAACTATAAGCATTTTTACAATTGATTTTAGTAGTTTATTTTATTTTAAAGCAGTCCATATGTACTCTAATTTAATTACGTATAGTGTACATTTTTTTTTTCTCTTCATATCAATTTGTTTGTGATTTAAGTCCTGATTGGCATTGCTGTCAGAGCTGCTGTCATGAAAAGCTTCATTTACAAACTTTTAATAAAATAACATATTTTGGCATCGGGCAAAAGATTTTGAATTTTAATACTAGTTAATTAAGAACTTGCTGCTATTGATTTTCAGAATTTTTCGTGACAGTAGCTGAAAAAAACTTGAAAATGGAGTTTTCGAAAAAGCAGTCTGGGAATACAATGTAAAACTGGCCCTTAACAGATTAACAGTTTCTATGTTATAAATTGCTTATAATCTACTCACACCAAATACTTACAAATTGTTTATCAGATAGTCTAAAGAAATATGTTGGTTGTGTACTGTTATACATACAGTATGTTTTTACATATCATACCAATTAGTACATGTACTTACAGAGATTAAATATGTAGCCTCCAAATATATTTGTGTAAATTCGTCGATTTTCTTGTTATATTTCAAATTTATATTTATAACATCGCATGTAAGCACTCTTAATGATGTGGCAACCTTTTATTCGTGGGAGTAGTCTACTCTCGGCCCGTGCTAGAAACACTTCACCGATTAGTAAGGAGCCTGACCTGGAACATTGCCAGCCGGACTATAAGAGCAAGTAACAAGAGATCCACCATATGTACAAACAACCTTAGCACATCCAATGAGATTGGAGTGTCTCCACACCACCTGAGTATAATGCTGACACTCTTTTCCGGGATGGCACGTATTCGAGTTCCGATCGTAATTCATTTGTTCTTCAACCCACTGTTTTACGGCTTCCGTGCCTGTGAGGTCTGAGCTACTTCCCCATGCTATGTTTTCCCCATAGGGTCCTCCCGATTTTATCACGTTACAATCAACAATTCGTTGGCTCGATACATTAAGCGCATACATCGCCAACTGGTTGTGCCAAGTTAGGTTTCCGACGCCTATAGATCGACGAGCTTTGTTGTGGGCGAAAACGTAGTCCTGTGGTGAGTTTTGGGCAAGTGTGACTATGGCTAAGTTGATGAAACAAAGGAGATGGATTTTGGAGAATCTCATATTTTTTATGTTCTTGAAAATGTGTAATTAATTGATTTTATGGAATGTTTTGGAGCACTTTTTTGGGATGAATGTTTGATTTGATATATCGTTATATTTATAGATTGGAGGATCCATTGGTGAAAGAGTTGGAGAAGTAATTTAAGATAACTTGTACCCACGTTTCATTTTTGTTTACGATACATAATATTTCCAACTATTGTTTGATGCTGAAAAGATTAAAAACAGTAATTAAATAAACTTCTCAGACGCACAACGAAAAAAATTAAGAAACCCCAAAATTCTCTTCATTGTCATATTCTTGTTTGTGGTTCTTGGTCAATTTGTCTCCTTTGTGTTTAATTACGTAATTTTAAATTGAATTTGAGAAACCACACAAGTGATTATCTATGTTTATATGGCTGGTTAAGTACCAATCTATCTTTTTTCTAATTAGTCTCACTTATCCAATTTGAGTACACTAATAGCTTATTTTCACTAAAATTCTGTCATTTTTTTTTAAAAAAAATCTAAATTAATTTGTATAGGTTGTTTGAATTTATCGTTATTATTAAAAAGTTTATACAATCTCTTAATATACTAAAAATCGGATATGGAGACTGCAAATAAGCGAAAACTAAATATATAAAACACAAAATATGCAATTTCAATATATCATACACCAGAAGAGCATTACAGTTTTAGAGCAGTTCCGGAAAGGTATTTAAGTTGTATTTTTCAAATTTCATACTATAGATTAATTGTTTGAAAAAAATATGATCAGATCCCTTATCAACACTTATTTTTCCAAGTTTGTACACAAAACCAATATTTCTAATCTATTTCCATAAATGCAAATGTTGTGTTCTTAGGTCACGTCATTTTCAACTTGTTGAACTGAATCGAAGTGAGCTGAACTGAATCGAACTTATTTCAGTGTAAATTTATAACTACGCTACATGTAGCTGAACTGAACTGGTCTGCACTCAACTGAACTGCATTGAATTGTAGCCCAAGAAAACACGGCGTTGGACATATAATTCCACAAGATTAACTAGGACCAACTCACCCAACAAAAATAGATTAAGAGATAACTTCCCAAATTCTTAACAATTGCACAAGTTTACTAATTGCAATAAATACTGTTACAACAGGCTCCAGTTCAATATGACTAGAATGAAATTGCATATACTAACAAGAACACATATAACACCAAATCCTAAGTTTTATAAAACCTATAGTTCTATAAACTATATTACCTTGAACTAGAATAATCCTGCCATTGAAATTTCAACACATCTCGATGATTTTTGGCCGCTTTTTGGAGCCTTCGCTTCCTGCAGGTTCACTAGTGTCATTTTTTCCGGATTTAGAAGTTGTATGTTTTAAAGTTTTGTATTCTTCATCGTTATCGCTATCAGTATCTTCTGATTCTGTATCACTGCTCTCAGAATCCATAGGTACCGAATGTTTTCCACTACTTACTGCAGATTCAGCTGCAGCTACAGCTTCGGGAGTATGGAGATCAGCAATACCAAGCATCAAATCCTGTATTTAAGATGTACGAAATTTTAAACCGTATTATAGTACCACGTAATAATGGCTATAGCGAGGATAAGAGACTCATTTGCCTACCATTTCAATGACTTCAGATTCTGTTCCAGTGAGCTCTTCGATGTCGTATTTTTGTGCATTTTCCTGCAATTGTTCAAGGAAAAAACGTAATAAGAGAAAGGGTAGCTCCAAGATTCCAAAAAAATCCCCAATTATCCGAGCACTTACTTTGGAATCTTGCTGCAATTGTTTATTGGCTTCAGATATGACTCCTAGGAAATCTTTCACTTTCCCGAGAACTGCAGTAACAGTATGTCAGCTATAACTGAAGATGCCAAGATTAAACCAAAAAATTTGAAACCATATTAATTTTTATTACGTTGGCACACATCCTGCGAAGCTACAAACGAACTTGTGCGGTCGCACTTTCAGCTTTGTTACTCCGAGTTTTAATTACAGGTAAAACATTGCAGCACCACCAAATGGCTTCATAGAGATCATTTACCAGTAAATATTCGAATGGTAATTTATTTTGGTGATTTGTGCAGAGATGAACAGACTTCCAACAGGTAACCAGGCATGGGCAGACTCAGAATATAGACTATTATTTAGCAAACAACTTACCTAGCATCTAAAACTATAGACACCCAAAACATTACGGGCTCGTTTGGGTGGCGGAATTGCTATTCCGTGGAATAGAAGAAAAACGAACGTAAAAGATGACAAATATGGTAGAGTCTTCCTCATCAGACGGAATAGCTTTTCCTAGTTATTATAGGAATCACGAAATAGCTATTCCTTTTCACGAATCCTATAATAACTAGGAAAAGTTGTTCCCTCCGATATTTGACATTTTTTCATGGGTTTCTCTTCTATTCCACGGAATAGCAATTTTGCGAACCAAACTCCACCTAAGAGTAACAAATCTGGTTATAAAAGAGATCGGCGAGCCCAATGACAGGAAAGTTCTAATGGCTGAGCTGTAAGAAAGATCGACTATGTTGCGTTGGGAAAGGGTATTTCTGGTATTGAAGGAGGCAGAGCTATGGAAGAGTAAAAGTATTTTCTTTTTACATTGTATTGTAGAGAGGGAAGATTCATCTTCCCATGGGATTGTGAGTGTTTTTAGCTCCAATCATATTTCATCATTTACTGCTTTATTTTTATTTCGTTTTTTTCAATGATAAATCCATTAACACACTAACGTTCCATGTTATTGAGCCAACTCTCCATCAAGTTACCAGCAACCTTAACAAACATTTAGCTAAAAAAAGGAACCTTTGAGGACAGTAAAGACACGAAATTCATACAGATTCCTCAAAACTAGTGATAGGGAGATTCCATAAAGCAATTGTTGTCACTGATGCCACGAAAAGTTTTACTTACAAACTTTTAATATAATCACATATTTTGACATTAGACAAAAATTTTGCCTCTTAATACGAGTTAAGAGCTTAAAACGAAATTAATTTTCAGAGCTTTTCAGGGCAGCAGCTTGAAAAAGCTTGAAAATAGAGGTTTTCAGAAAAGCCGTATGGAAAAGCAATCCCAAACTGGCACTACATGTAAAAAGCTACAGCAATCACAAAACACTACAATAAAATATGAACTTCAAGATGACCAATTAAATACCCAATAACAAATAAATGGGACAATTACCTTGGCTTTTGGCAACACTAGTCGTTAGGGGTTTCCCATCGGGAGGGGATTTGACGGAATCGGCTACTGAATCTTTCTTACGGACAAGGAGGATGGATTCTGTCAAAACCAAAAGAAGTTATACATGTGAAAATGGAGAATTACAGAACAAGTAATGGAAGGAGGAGAAAGATACCAAGACCAGATGCGGCGGTGATATTGTTGTGCTCCAATTGCAAAAGGTCTCTGCTCGAACTGCCCATAGTTAAACCCTAGGCGAGCAAACAAAGCTAGACGACTGGTGGTATACTTTAATCTTTCGCGGGCTCATCCAGCAAGCCAGTTTGAGAAATGGAATTCCATGCAAACTGAAATCTCAGAGAACCATCGTCTTTTTTCGCAGCTCAAACCGATTTCAAGCTGAGCTAATAGCGGAAACATGATCCGGCGCTGAATTCAGTCGAGCTAATATTTCATCCACTAGGTGGGGATGCGGACTCCACGCTTTATTCGGATTTTATTATGATATTAGTGGGGTCCGAGGGTCGTTCGGGGTTTTTTGGTTGAAAATAATGATAAAAGCAGTTAATTTTATATAGTTATTTCAATTCTTTATATATAAAGATAACGGGGCATTAGCAACGGTGGCGTTCTTCCACAAGTATGGAATGTTCAATTTTTACAACAAACATTCATTCTAAATTTTTATTATTTTTTATTTTATCTAATTGAATTATTTGATTAGAATCGCCAAATAAGTTTCAAACTGAAAAGTGTTCGTCACGACTTCAGATTTATTCAAACTTCATTCTATTGATTTTCCTCAACAAGTTGTAGTGAAATTCAAATTCAAAATCTATATTATAATCACTAATAAGGGGCTTTTTTTTATATAAATGTATCAAGATTAAAGTTTCCTTTTATTCCAACATTTGGCCAATGACTTTCTCTGACCAAATAAGTTTTAAAATACTGAAACATACGTTCCAAAGCAAACGTTTCTCCTTCCTTACTCCCCATTCTTTTTGGCATTCAAAATTATCGATCTCCCTCTAACAGCAACGATCTCGACTCAGAAACTCATCTAATAAGAACGATCTCGACTCAAGAACTCATATAACTGCAACGATCTCCTTCATTCCTAACAACAACGTTCTTTTTCGTGGTTTCTCACAGTTCAGGTAAGATTTTTTGTTGAATTATTTTAGTGTTTCATTAGGTTTTTCTCTGTTTTTGAATGTGATTTGATTTACGTTTTGAATCTCTCATTTGATTTGATTATCTGGATCAAGTTATTTTATTTTCAAATTTGTTGGACAAAAAATTGAATCTCTGATTTGTTTTTAGATTTGAATCTATGTTGGATACCAACAGTTTGCACACAAGGTGTTTGATAAATTGTCTGAGTGGTGGTGAGATTGTTGGATATAGAGTTCTTAGAGTTTTTTTTTTACAAATTCATCAAGCTTTGGTTTGATTCGCAACTTATTTGTTTAATTTGACATTTTGAATTTCTGTTTTGAATTATAACAATCAAAGATATTGATCTGTTTTTATCAAATTTGTATTTGATTTTGTATTTTCGTTTTTTTTGCATATCTGGTAGTTATCTATTATTTACCAGGTAAGAAACTTATAGTTTTTTAAATCATAATATTCATCAAGCTGGTAGGTAAGTGGTAGATATCTGGTACGAATCTGGTAGAAATCTTATAATTCATTGGAAATTTGCTCAATTCATCAAGTTTATGTTTGTAACATATTTCTATCATATTTCATATATTTACAAGCATTCTACCAGATACTTACCACGTACTTACCAAATTCCTACAGTTTCATTCAAAAACTTTTTTACAAATGTTCAATAACTGGTAGATATCTAGTAGGAACCTGCCATGAACCTTATATTCCATTGGAAGTTTGTTCAATCCACCAAGTTTATATTTGTAACAACTTTCTACATTATTTCATGAATTTACTTACCAAATACATTCAATAACTTTTTTCAACTGTTGAGTTAAAAACAGATACTTACCAGATACCTACCAGATTCTGTTGAAGTAAAAACATATGAAAATACGATTCTTACCAGTTACCTACCTGATACCTACCAGATTCTGTTGAACTAAAAACAAAAATTAAAAACATATGAAAGTACGATTCTTACCAGTTACCTACCAGTTACTTACCAGATACCTACTAGATTCTGTTGAATTAAAAACATAAATTAAAAACATATGAAAATGGTATCTGGTAGGTAAGTGGATTTACGTGGTAGGATGATGCTATGTATATGAATTTGTTTTAATCATTCTTAATACTTAGTAATATGTTCTTATATGATCAGTTTATGCCTAATGTAGTTTTATTTTGCATTTGTTATGAAATATATGCTACTTTTACAAAGTAAACTATAATTCTCTAATTTTTGGATTTTTTTAATCTTATTGTGAATATGTAGCAGGAATGTGGTAGGGTGCTGGTATGTAGTAGTATATGTTGTTTCTCATTCAAATTATTGGGAAATACCTCCAGATATTGAAGATCAAGTTATTTTTCCGCCTGACGCTACTGTAAGAGTTGAGAGACCGAGGAAACGTAAAATTAGGGTTACTTATAAGCTAGAGAGGAATATCAGTGCACGTTGCAGCTCTTGTGGGGTTATTAGCCATAACAAGAGAACTTATCCAGGAGCAAAATGATGTTTTGTCTTCTTGTTCCTAATAAGATCATTTATTATTCTAACCATTTTTTTGCTGTTATTAATTAGAAGTTATATAAACTCGGCTTTTGTACCTTTGATTGTTGATAAATCATTTTTAAGATATTAATTTACTGTTTGTTCATTTTTTAATGATACTTTTGATAATATTTGGTTACTTCATTTATTGATACCAGATTGTTCCTAGTTTCTTACCAGATTTGAAGTAATTTATCTTTTTAATGGATTATTGGATATTACAAGTTTCCTACTTGTTTTGTATTTCATTACTTGTGTTTTATTTTTTGTTTTTATTTATTTGTAAATCTATTGTAATCAATCTATATTTCAACTGGGTTATTAACAAACCTCTTCTTAATCAAATAAAAACTGAGTACATAAATTCTTCACGATCTAAAATTTTACATTAAACTATTGAAAACTTGTTCTAAATCACATGAAACTGGAAAAAAATAACTTATTCTGTTCTGAATCAAACTACAATGAACCATACATGTCGTTATATGTATGATACAACATCTCATTTACATTATCATTCGGCGCATTCCCTTGAAAGAGTTCAATCACATCTTGATTTGATGCAACATGTACAACAACTTTATAAATCTCCTTTGGCGGAATCATAAAGTTTCAACTATAACAATTACCAGTTTCCTACCAGTTTCTCAGCAGATGCATAACACATTTAACATAGTTGTTCTTTATACTAGATAATTACCATTTAGATGTCAGTTACATATCTGGTTCAATCACTTTAAGATATACTGTTTAAAGTTTATTTCCATGGGAGAATTACCAGCTGAAACTTGAAATTCAATTTTCAAATCTTCTAACTTATCATCTAGCCTCAAGCCGTCAAATAGAAATTTTTTTGAAATCACCAAAACTTGAAGACGATCCAATTCTACATAGATTAAAAAACTAAAATCAAATAAGATGCAAAAACAGAGAAAACAAAAACTAATCGTTGCACCAAGGTTAATATCAACAATGAATGTAAATGAGAAACAACGGATTCAATTACATACCAGCACCCCACCACTTTCCTACTACATATGCACAATAAGATCAAAAAATCAAAAAAATAGGAGAATCGTAGTTCACAATGTAAAAGTGGCTTATATTTCATAACAAATGCAACAATAAAACTACAATAGACATATACTAGTCATATAACAACATATAAATACATATTAAGAATGATTAAAACAAATTCATATACATAGCATAAAACACCCTTATCATATAATAACTATAGAAAAATACCATAAATTTTTTTTGTACAAAAATATTCATATATTAACACAACCATAATATTTCACATTAACTCTAATATCATTCATTTATATTACAAACCATAATTATGTTTGATTAGCAAAACCAAAACCCGACTACTTTCTATTCTATATGCTTGTCATGTGAGGAGAGAGAGCGAGATGGATACAGCCGACAGACCTTTCTTCCATGATAGCTACAGGTAAGGACCTTCTAGTACAATACTTTATCTACAACTTTAACAACTGAAAAATACAACGATTTTTATGAGTCGCCACTCAGTGAATATAAACAATCAATGAATTTAACAATCATATACAGTCACACCTTCAAAATAAACATACATTCATTCTTATATATTATTGGATGATTCATTTATTAATTTGTTTTGACATTTTCGGCCAAACTATTACCCCGGGATACATGTAACATTTATAACAGATAACAATTGTTTGTTGGCCAGCTATATAACAATTGGTTGACTCTTCGGTCCAGATAAACAATTGGTTGGCCTTTCGGTCCATTTGTCAAATATTGCAATTGGTTGACCATATAGGTCCAGATAACAGAACATGTATTGCAATGTTTGATCGGCTATGTCACAACGTCTCTCTTTATTTCATTTGTTCCTGTATAATTGCGTATATCATGAATAATTCAATTATCTCATGTTTCACCAAATAAACATAGTTTCATATAATTCAAATTCCCCAAATAATATATAATCATTCAATTCACAACAATTCACCAAACATTCAAATATCGCATATCAAAACATTTCACCCATTAATTCATTTCATGTTTATACTCATATAGTATTAAGCTAATTTCCTAGGAAGCGACTTGAATCTTCCTCCGGAATACCTTCATGATTTTGAGCTCCTGATTCTTCTGCCTTTCCTTCCTCTCTATTTCTCTTCTTCTTTGTCTATTGAGTTTCAGTCTCTGAACTAATTTAAAGGTTTCTAGTAACTGAATCTGATCCTAATCCCATCTCCTTGTATGTATCTAGTTATTTTGGGCAAAAGACTAACTTTACCCTTATTATTTTCTCTTAATACCAAAATAATAATAATAATAATTTTTAATGATAAAACATATAATCTCTTTACCTTATATATAATAAACATAATAATATTATTAATATAATAATTATCATATCTTAAACTTAATTGTACAAATACTAAAAAAATAAAATTTCAAGGTTTTGCAACTAAGTACCTATATACTAAGATGACTATCCTTTACCTAATCAAATATCATATAGCTATAACATATATAATTCAAAATATATTTTATCTAATGTCATTTCATGGCATGTATATATGGATATGATCAAATGCAAATATAATATATGACATGGGATATCATAATTCTCCCTCTCTTAAAGAATTTCGTCCTTGAAATTAATACCTGTATCAAAAAACAAATATGGATAATCCATTCTCATTCACTCTTCTGTTTCCCAAGTTGCTTCTTCAACTGAATGACTTCTCCAAAGTACTTTAACTAATGGTATTTCTTTATCTCACAATTGTTTGGTCTTATACCCGATAATTGCTAGTGGTTCTTCTACATAACTCAAATTATCAGCAATCTCTATCTCTTAGTCCTTCAATACATAAGTAGGGTCTGACCGATACTTCCTTAGCATGCTCAAATGAAAGACATTGTGAATTTGAGTTAACTCTGGTGGTAATGCCAATTTACAAGCAAGCGGACCAATTCTTTCAAGAATTTCATAAGGCCCTATGTACCGCGGACTAAGCTTCTCTTTCTTCTTAAACCTTAACACGCCTTTACAAGGTAATACATGAAGAAAAACTTCGTCCCCTAATTCATATTCCATTTCCCTTCTATGTTGATCAACATAACTTTTCTGTCTATCCTGTGCTGCCTTGAGTCTTTCTGTTACTATCTTCACCTTTTCTTCCATAAAGAGCCTCATACGGTGCCATTCCAATACTACTATAACAGTGATTATTATAAGCGAATTACATTAGAGCAACATATTCGTCCTATACACCTTTGAATTCCATAGCACAAGCTTGAAGCATTCCTTCCAAAGTCTAAATTTTTCTTTTTGATTGACCATCTGTTTGAGGATGAAAAGTAGTAGTAAAGTTCAATTTCGTACCCAATGCCTACTGTAAACTTCTCCAAAATCAAGATGTAAATCGAGGATCTTTATCTGATATAATAGACACAGGTATTCCATGTAACATGATAATTTCATTCACATACTTCTTCGCTAAATTCTCCAATAAACAACCCCAATGTATGGGCAAAAAGTGGGCTGATTTTGTCAATCTATCAATAATAACCCAAATAACATCATTCTTTCTTAGAGTTTTCAGAAACCCGTACACAAAATCCATAGTAACCATCTCCCATTTCCAAGTCGGCATAGGCAATGGTCGTAATTTCCCTGCTGGAGCTTGATGTTCAATCTTTACTTGTTGACATATCAAACACTTTGAAATGTATTCAGCAATATCCTTCTTCATTACAGACCACCAAAAATGAGAGTGCAAGGTATGATACATTTTTGTCATAGCATATGGAGCAGTATGAGCTTCTTCTAAAATTTCCTTCTTCAAATTATCAACATCAGGCACACAAATCCTTTGTCCCAACATCAAAGTATCATTTTCTACTGTAAAATCAGTGCTCTTTCCTTGCTTGACATTTTCCATAATCTCATTTAATTGAGGATCTCAAACCTGAGCTTCCTTAATTCTGTCATGTAACACTGGTCTTACCTTGAAGTTAGCTACTAATGCACCATTTTGCCCAATTTTGAGTCAACATCCATTGCTCCCAATTGAACTAAGTATAAGAGTTTAGAAACTTGAACATTAGCCATTACACTACTGGATTTTCTACTTAAGGCATCAGCTACAACATTGCTTTTCCAGGATGATATTTTATCGTGAAATCATAATCTTTCAACAATTCTAGCCATCTCCTCTGCCTCATATTCAATTCTTTCTGACTCAACAAATATTTCAAACTCTTATGATCAGTGAAAATCTGAAAAGTTTCTCCATACAAATAATGCCTCCAAATTTTCAAACCAAACACAATAGCAGCCAGTTCTAAATCATGCACTGGATAAGATAATTCATATGGTTTTAATTATCTAGATGCATATGCAATTACCTTCCCGAGTTGCATTAGAACACAACCCAAACCTTGGTGGGAAGCATCACTGTAAATAACAAATCCACCAGTGCCAGCCAGAATTGTCAAAATCAGAGCTGTAGTCAATCGTTTCTTTAATTCATCAAAACTTTTCTAGCAATCATCTGTCCACTGGAACTGTACATTCTTTCATAGTAATTTTATCATTGGAGTAGCAATAAGAGAAAACCCATCAACAAATCATTAATAATATCCTGCTAATCCCAGAAAACTTCTTACTTCTGCTACATTTTTTGGAGCTTCCCATTGAACCACTGCTTTGATCTTTATAGGATCAACCTGAATGCCTTGACCAGAAACCACATGTCCCAAAAATAAAACATAATCCAACCGGAATTCACATTTGCTAAACTTTGCATACAACTGTTTTTCTCTCAAAATCTGAAGCACAATTCCCAAATGTTGCTCATGTTCTTCATTGCTTTTCGAGTACACAAGTATGTCATCAATGAAAAAAATAACAAACTTGTCAAGATACTGTTGAAATACCTTGTTCATCAAAGCCATGAAAGCTGCAGGTGCATTCGTCAAATCAAACGGCATCACCAAAAATTCATAATGTCCATATCGAGTTCTGAAAGCTGTTTTTGGAACATCCTGCACTGAAATTCTGAGTTGATAATCCCCTAACCTCAAATCAATTTTAGAAAATACACGTGCTCCTTGCAATTGATCGAATAAATCATCAATACGAGGTAAAGGATATTTATTCTTCACCGTTACCCGATTCAACTGTCTGTAATCAATGCAAAGTCATATAGTGCTATCCTTTTTCTTAACAAACAATATCGAAGCGCCCCAAGGAGACACACTAGGTCTAATAAATCCCTTATGAAGTAACTCTTACAACTACTTTTTCAACTCTTTTAATTCCACTAGAGCCATTTTATATGGAGAAATAGAAATCGGTGCAGTTCCTGGAACTAAATCAATGGTAAATTCTGCTTCTCTATCAGGTGACAATCCTGGTAAGTCCGCAGGAAATACATTGGGAAATTCTTTAACAATAGGAATATCAGTAAGCGATACATCTAATACTTTAGTGTCAATAACATGTACTAAATATGCCTCACATCCACCCTTGATTAACCAAAAAGTATTAATTATAGAAATTAAACATGTTGGCACTATCTAACGTTCACCCTGAAAAATGACTTTTAGCTTATCTGATGTCTCTAAAATAACTTCCTTGGTGAAACAATTTACTACTGCGGTGAAACAATTTACTACTGCATGATGTTTTTCCAACCAATACATACCCAAAATCACATCAAACTCTCTAATAGTCAATCTAATCAAATCCGCACTTAATATAACTTTATCAATTTGAATCAAACAATTTCGGTACACATGATTTGCAATCACCAATTCACCCAAAGGAGTTCCCATATATAGATCAAATCCCAAAGGTTCACAAGCCATATGCAATTTTGATGCCAAGTTTGATGATATAAATGAATGAGCTTATCCAGGATCAATTAATGCACAAACATCCATGTTGCAAATAGAAATCTTAACCGAAACAACTTCTGGTGCATCAATAGCTTCTTGTCGAGTCATGGCAAAAATGCGATCCTGTGTTGAAGGCCTAGAACTCTGAGCCTCAGATCTAGCAATATTATTTATTGTTGTTCCTCTACCCCTACCTCTACCTACTACTACACCAGCTCCCCTACCTCTGGTATTCTGAACTGTAGCCTCTGATTGAGCTCTTTCAGTTGCTTCTATTTGTTTTGGACAATCACGTATTAAATGTTTAAATGAGCCATATAAGTAACAGGCTTCAGTCAGTTTCCTGCATTCACCTTCATGCAATTTACCACATAGCATACACTGAGGTTTTGGTCCCGAGCTTTGTCCCTGACTTTGTCTCGAATGAGTTTGTGTATTCGTTCTTCCTCCTCTATTCCCAAAATATCCTCCTCTAGCTATAAACTATGACGGATAAGAGTTTGTTTGATGTTTAGAAGACTTTTTACTTCAGTCACCACCAAAATCACTGTAACCTCTTCTAGCTTTATAATCTGCTTTCTCTTTTTCTAGTTTTTCAGCCCTAATCGCAGCATTTTTCAACTTTAGGTAACTTTCAAGTTCAAATGATGATATCTTGGTTCGAATTTCATATCTAAAACCATCCTCAAATTTCCTGCATCTATCCTTTTCAGTCGCCACTAATGTTGGTATATAACTGGATAGCTGATTGAACTTAACTTCATACTCGACCACTGTCATCTTCCCTTATCTCAAGTTCAAAAATTGTCTTCTTTTATCATCAATGTATACATCAGGCATTTAATTACTTTTGAATTCCCCCACAAAATCATCCTAAGTCAAGATAGGAGGCTGAACAGTGCTCCCCGGGATAGCCTCCCACCAGTTATAAGCATCATCTTGAAGTAAATATACCACATAGTCGAACTTCTGATCAGAAGTACACTGCATCATATTAAAAACTCTTTCCAACCTTTTTAACCATCTTTCCGCTATTGTAGGATCTTTAGTTCCCTTGAATTCTTCTGCACCTTGTTTCTTCAATTTATTGAACCTTCTCTCTCTTTGGACAAATGTTGCAGGTGTTGCACCACATGTATTTCCTGATGATGCTGTAAATTTGATGCATGAGAATTCATAGGTGATGCAGATGTAATAGGTTGGATTTCTACTATTGATTTATGGCTGGTCCCTCTCTCCTCGGGTTAACATTTTGGTTCTCATCAGCCCTATATGAATATGATAACATGTTATAAGATAACATATACTAATCTCATATTATGTATGCATTTGTATGTGTCCCTATGACCATATCTCCGCTCTGATACCAACTAAAACACCCTTATTATATAATAACTATAGAAAAATACCATAAATTTTTTTTTGTACAAAAATATTCATATATTAATACAACCATAATATTTCACATTAACTCTGATATCATTCATTTATATTACAAACAATAGTTATGTTTGATTAGCAAAACCAAAATCCGACCACTTTCTATTCTATATGCTTGTCATGTGAGGAGAGAGAGTGAGATGGACACAGCTGACAGACCTTTCTTCCATCACAACTACGGGTAAGGACCTTCTAGTACAATACTTTATCTACAACTTCAACAACTGAAAAATATAGCTATTTTTATGAGTTGCCACTCAGTGAATATAAACAATCAATGAATTTAACAATCACATACAGCCACACCTTCAAAATAAACATACAGTCATTCTTATATACTATTGAATGATTCATTTATTTAATTGTTGTGACATTTCCGGCCAAACAATTGCCTCGGGATACATGTAACATTTGTAACAGATAACAATTGATTTGTTGGCCAGCTATATAACAATTGGTTGACCTTTCGGTTCAGATAAATAATTGATTGACCTTTCGGTCCATTTGTCAAATATTGCAATTGGTTGACCATATAGGTCCAGATAACAGAACATGTATTGCAATGTTTGATCGGCTATTTCACAACGTCTCTCTTTATTTCATTTGTTCCTGTATAATTGCGTATATCATGAATAATTCAATTATCTCATGTTTCATCAAATAAATATAGGTTCATATAATTTAAATTCCCCAAATAACATATAATCATTTAATTCACAACAATTCACCAAACATTCAAATATCACATATCAAAATATTTCACCCATAAATTCATTTCATGTTTATACTCACATAGTATCAAGCTAATTCCCTCGGAAGCGACTTGAATCTTCCTCCGAAATACCTTCACGATTTTGAGCTCCTGATTCTTCTGCCTTTCCTTCCTCTCTATTTCTCTTCTTCTTCGTCTATTGAGTTTCAGTCTCTGAACTAATTTAGAGGTTTCTAGTAACTGAATCTGATGCTAATCCCACCTCCTTGTATGTATCTAGTAATTTGGGGCAAAAGACTAACTTTACCATTATGAATTCTCTTAATACCAAAATAATAATAATAATAATTTTTAATGATAAAACATATAATCTCTTTACCTTATATATAATAAACATAATAATATTATTAATATAATAATTATTATATCTTAAACTTAATTGTATAAATACTAAAACAATACTAAAAAATTAGAATTTCAAGGTTTTGCAACTAAGTACCTATATACTAAGATGACTATCCTTTGCCTAATCAAATATCATATAGCTATAACATGTATAATTCAAAATATATTTTATCTAATGTCATTTCATGGCATGTATATATGGATATGATCAAATGCAAATATAATGTATGACATGGGATATTATATAGCATCATCCTACCACGTAACTACCACTTACCTACCAGATACTTACCAGATGATAAATGTTCATTATCTACACAGCATATAAAGATGTCAATGAAAAATGACAGATTCAATTACATACTAGCACTCTACCACTTTCCAACTGCATACTCACAATAAGATCAAAAAATAAAAAAATAATATAATCATAATTTACTTTGTAAAAGTAGCATATAGTTCATAACAAATACAACAATAAAACTACATTAGACATATAATGGTCATAGAACAACATATAAATATATATTAAGAATGAATAAAACAAATTCATGTACATAGCAACATCCTACAAGGTAACTACCACTTACCTATCAGATACTTACTTAATAGATGAAAAAATGTTCATTATCTACACATCACACAACTACAACCATCTCACAAACCACTCAGAAAATTCATCAAACACCTTATGAGCAAATAATTACAACAGACAATATTTTGAAATCAAGAGTTTATAGCAAAATCGTTATCAAATCCAAACTAAATATATCAAATCAGAAAATAACAAAACCTAAATTTGAAATCACCATTCAGGCAATTCATCAAACACCTTATATGCAACCCTAGCCACTATATATCCAACAAATCTGAAATCATCAGTCCAAGATTCATACCAGCATAACAAAATAGGAAAACGATCCATCGTACATAGGTTCAAAACGAAATCAAATCTAATTCTAAAACAGAGTATGAATAGAACATTGGATCCAAAAATAGATTTCAAAAATAAAACCAAAGCTCATCGTAATTTCAAAATTAAAACACAGACCTGATTGTAAATCGAAAATAACTTGAATTTGTAGAGAGGAATTGCAGTGAGAATGAATAGAATTGAATTGATACACAGAGAACTACGGATCTGAAACAAAGATGGCTATTAGAGAGAAAACCAGGCGAAGAGAGAATTGTTAGTGAAGGAAAGAAGATTCCAGTTTGATGAGGAAAAACTCAGAACAAGGAATAGATGAGCAGCATAAATAGAACGTATGGGAGAAGAATAAAACTTAAATTTGATCAGAAAGTATAAAAAAAATATAAAAAATTAATTTAAAAAATATAAAACTTAAATTACATATTTTTAATAATTTCACCACTAACAAAGTAGGATCTATTAAAATTAAAATAATTGAATGTCATTACTGATATAATTAGGCATAAGATGGTAAAGCTTTTGATTTTTTTAGTTTGAGTTATTAAGGTTGACTAATGAAATGAAAGTTGAAACAAATATTAGGTCGTATTGTTTTCAATTTATTTTTTTTAAGTTTTTTAATATTTAATTTTAGTAATTTAAGTTTCAATTTATATATTATATTAATATTATTAAATAATATTAATATTAACATATAATAAATAGTAAAAGAACTTTTTATAAAAATATATTAAAAATTAAGTTTCCTATCATCACAATAATTGGGTCCTAATTTTTCTAATCAAATAAATTTTAAAATTAAAACAGTACGTTCACTCACTATTTATTTTTTAATTTTTTTATCTTATTTTGACATTATCTCTCAAACCGTTCATCTATAATACTTTAAATACTATCATATTATAACAAAAATAACTATTAATTATTGCTTACTAGAACTGAACTGAACTAAAACTTATTTGAAATCGAACTGAACCGAATGAATTATAAGTTGAAGAGCAAGGCCTAATTCATGATAAGAATAGTGATATCTTCTAGAGCTGTAAACGAGCCGAGTCGAGCCGAGTTTTCGCCTGTTCGTGTTCGTTCGTTTAATTTTTAATCGAACGCGAGTGGACCCGAGCTTGAATTCGAGCTCAAAATTCTGTTCGTGTTCGTTCATTTAAGTGTTCGTTTGTTCGCGAGCTGTACACGAACAACTCATTTATTTTGTTCTTGAACAGTTCATTAATTTATTCGCGAACGAGATTGTCTATTGTTCGTGAACAATATTTCCAATTCAATACATAATTTAAGATGGACCATAAAATTGGGTTGGGTAATGTTATACATATTCTTGGTGTATTAGTTTAATTTCATATAGCCAAAATTTATTTTAATTATATAAAATTTTATTTTTGATATGGAATAACAATAATAATCGAGCTAGTTCACGAACTTATTCGCGAACCTCTAATCGAGTTTGTTCATGAGATAACGAGCCGAGCTTTGGCTTGTTCATGTTCAGTTCATTTATAATTCGAGCGATAAAATCATATTCACGAACTGTTTATTTATAAATCGAATTGAGTCGAATCAAGCTTTTATCGAATAAAATACCGAACTGTCTGCAAACGATTTAGTTGATTAGAGCCCTAATATCTTCCGTATGTTTACGTACATTTTAATTTAATTTTGCTTTGATAGAATCATGTTCCCTTTACAGTTTATATATTGATTTTAGTTTGAAGTGTGCGAAAATTTGCAAAGCTACTTTAATTTATGTATTGTCTCCACTACATAATGCCCTAATTAATTTCTTATAATGTGACAAGACAAATAAAACAGAAAAAATGAAATAAGCAGCGTCGTGTGTCAAAAATTTGAACTAATGATAGGAGCATATTATTTTCTTCTCAACCTTTATTATTATTATTATTATTATTATTATTATTATTATTATTATTATTATTATTATTATTCTGAATATGAATTTTTTGGTGTTTCTCGGAATGATGATGACTTTTTGTTTTAACCTGTTACGGTCTAGTGGTTTCATTATTTTAGAATCGAATCACGGTTGGCAAGTTCTTTGTTGGCGATTTTGAGATCTTTTGACCCCGATTAAAATAATAATTGGATCGCTTTAAATATGTTAACCGCTTCCTATCCCCTCGTGCATAGTAATTTGTTCCGCGATTTTTTCCTTTAAATCCGGACATTTTCAGCGAGTTTCGTTTGTCGTTGGGTTCTTCGCTCTCCGGCCTTTCCGGAATGTGAAGAATCGCCCTTTTCGAATGCCCATGTTGTAGTTTGTTCGCATTTCGGGCCCCTTTGCCTTTTTTCCCTGGGTGCCATCGATTCGGCGGCAGCAGCCGGCGCCGCCGCCGCCGCCAGGAGGCTAGGCCGCGTGGTCCACGAGTCGGGCAGCGTGGACCACGCGGCCCCGTGGACCACGAGGCAGGCCGTGTGAGCCACGCACACGGCCATCCAAGCAGTGTGGCATGACGTGGCCTTCGCGCGGGGAATCTGCAGATTGATTTTTTCGGGTTTTCTTGGCCACCAAGTCGGGTTTTGGAATTTTTCCGTCTAATATTTACATTTGAAGGATTAATTCTGAGATTTTACACTTGAGAAGTTTATAAATACCCATAAAAAATCAGATTGAAGGATTTTTTTTGGCTGATTTAGAAGGGAATCAAAATTCTTAGAATTCTAAGGCTGTAGGGAGAAAAAGTTTAATAATATTGGAAAAATCTAAGCCAATATACTTGGTTCTTGATATCTAAATTTTATTAGACTTAATCTCTTAGGTTAAATCATTAAAATGCATTAGAAATTTTAGGTAAAAAAATTGGTTTAAATAGGATTTAGGGACTTTTTCCTCAAAAATCACTAAATTCCTTGCTAAATCGTTGTTTCGTCGGGTTTTCGTCTCAAATCTATCACAAAGCTTGTCAAATGTCCGGTTCGAGTCTCGAGAGTGGATTCACGGCCTTTAGGTAACTTTCTGAGTTTCAATCTATTTCTTTCTGTTATTTATTTCTCCTGCTGTGTTTTTGGTTGTTTTTCCGGGCGTTTGGCCCTTTTATTCGTCCTTTTTGTGATTTTCTGTCAAAAATCCGGTTGACTGTTCCGGCAAACGTCAGGCCGACTGAACGCCACTATGCCACCTCGCTGAGTCAGCCTACCACTTCGTTCAGTCAGCCTACGGGTCGCTCAAGCTGCCAATCGTTGTTTTGTCAGATTTTCTGGGTTCTTTTCCCCCCAAGCTGAAAAACCAAAGTTATTTAAGCATTTTAAGTCTGAATATACTGTAACAGTGTAGGAAACGACTTGAAATTTTAATAAATTCTTGGTTTTCATGCACAAAAAGGTCAATACCGGCTTGTTTAGACACTTTTTCCGGCAGGCCACTTCAATGGAACGAAGGCCGACTGAGCGTTATCTAGGCCACCTTGTTGAGTTGGCCTACCATGTCGCTGAGTCGGCCTACCACCTCACTGAGTCGGTCTACTAGTAAAAATGCCCAAATGGCCCCTGTTTGCCTTATTCTGTGGTTTTTAGCCCGTTTCTGTCTTTTTTACCCGATTTTGATCATTTTAATGCGTTTTCAGCCCCGATTTCAACCCAAAAAATTTCCTAAAAATTATGAATAATCTGAATCCGTTTTTATTTAATTTTCTTCTGTTTTTAGATTTTATTTTTATTTTTATTTGATTTAATATGCATTTTTATGGCTTAAAATAGTGTTTTTGCTAAATAAATTCAAATAAATTGTTTTCTACCAACTAAAAATTCCAAAAATATTCTGAATATGTTAAATCTGATTTTAGGATGTTTATTTAATTTATTTCACCCTCTTTAGGTTGTTAAATAATTAATTAATGCCAGAAAATTATGTTTTTATCCCGAAAAATCCAAAAATATAGTTTTTCTTCATGTTATGTGTTTATTTTCCGCATTTATTTATCCATGCTGTATTTATGATTATTCCCGTATATCTATTGCCTCGTTTGGAGCCGGGTCCGAGTCGGTAAGCTCGGTTAAAACCCGGTTTCGCCCGTTTATTTATTTATCGCTTTACTTTCTTGCATTAGAAAAATGTATAGGTATTCGTAAAGCCTTGTAATAATTTTATTTTCTCGGTTTGCTTTGTTTATCGCTTTTCGTGTGAGATATGGCATATAAAACAAAAACACCAAATAATAATCGGATTAAATCGCATAAGAACTAAGTCACGCTTATTAAAACATAATCGGCTTGATTTAAAAATTGAAAAGTAAGCAACATCATCCGAACCTAGAATCTCTGTTTTAAGGTACGGTCCAACCACCCGGTGGGAATATCGTACCCAAATTCCCGATGGAGCTTAGCCGGGTGGCGACTCTATCTTAAAATACGGGATTCTAAGTCTCGTATCCCTTAACACATAAATCGGACTAAATTCCAACTTCAACATCGCTTTCATTATCCACTTTCATCACGCTAAAATAAGGATCATCCCTTAGCACGCTTCACAGCGCTCGTTGTTTCTTCGCCCCACGCCGAAGAGAATTAAAGCTTACAGTGCGGGCGGGGGATCGGGGGCCGTCGACTCACAATTATGTTATATCTTTTTGTGTTAGGTAAGTATGTAACAACACATTTTTATAAAAGCAATATAATATCTCAAAGAATACCAAGTAAATTAATTATTTAAGCTAGCTAATAACACTATAACATATAACATACTCTCCTAGGTATTTAAAACCCATAAATGTATAATTTATCAATATTTAGACAAAGAACACTCTTCAGGAAGATGTCCTAGAAATCTTGAATTGTCTTGGCAATAATCATAAATCAAATGGTGCAATCTAACCCATTTAAACCATCTTCTTTGTAAAGGGGTTAAAGAGTTAAATCCCCTTTTATTCCACCAATTAGTAGAGCTATCTGCCCTGCAAAATCTAGGGTTTCCATTCCAAACACATGCATCAATGGTGTAGTTACCAAATGAAGCTATAAATGGAGATTTTGACCAATCAATTTTGTCTTTCCCACCATTTGTTGCCCAACTTTCACCATTCCATATGGTTAACTTGAGCTCCATTGGCTGGAATCTCGGATACGGTATCTTTTTGTCTGCATGATTTCTGTACGTTCTTATCGGAATCGAATCCACCATGAACCTGTTATAAAAAAAGTTATAGCATTAGAACTTCAACACGCACAGTTACAATTTTATAGTAGCCATACGAGACAACATTTTGTATTGGCAAAATTGCTTTTTTAGGCCTCGTGTTGTAGGTCGTTTGTTCATTGGCCTCTGTAGTGTTCATTTTACTTATTTGATCCTTATGTTATTCAATTTCTTACCTTTTGGACCCATGTGCTATGCAATTATTACTCATTTGGTCCTTGTGTTATTCAATCTGTTACCTTTTTGTTCCATGTGCAGTAGAATCCCCATTAACATTATTATACATAATACGTACTCAAGGGACAAAAAACAATAGATTGCATCATTTCTTGACCAAATGAGTAATATGTATACCGGATGTACCAAACAGACGATGCCACAAAAGCCGAAAACGTGTATTTTTTGTTGATATCTAGAGTTATGTAGTGCTTACACAATTTGGTAGATGTTCCAAAAGATAGAATAAGTATGGAAGTCTTTGGTTGGATCAAACCACAAAATGATCCTTTCTTCTCTATGATCAAACCCATCAGCATATACATTTGTTTGAACAACATATGGCTGTCCCTCCACATTCCCAAGAAACTCAAAATCAATTTCATCACGATTAGGTTGACTTGATTGCAACTGAAAAGTAAACAAAATTCGTGAATTTAACATATTAGGGCGAGTACACAAAAGCCTAAACTTGTCACTAAACGCTATTTACTTACATAATATGCAACAACGGTGCCTGCTGAGCTGCCCGGTATTAGTTTAATTTTCATATCGATCTGGCCAAACAAGAACATTTGATTGGACGTCAAAGCGGATCCTAAACATAGATTATAATAATTCAAGTTAATAGAGTATAGTTAATCACGATTAAATTAAATTAAACAAAAACGATGAATAATTGTATGTACCGGACTGTTGATCGAGCATCAAGGTTGTCGTGTTGCCATTAGAAGAAGTGTTGACATGGGTTGGAGCCCATGGTACATAGAAATCTTTTGAGAAATCCCCAGTTGAAACCACTGAGGCAAATGAAATTTGAACTATGCAATTGAACAAAATGAAGCCAATTGCTACTAAATTTATCAAAATGTTGGACATGATTAATATTTGTTTTTGTTGAAGAACATAAAGCATATTTATATGCCATGTATGTGTAGGAAAAGGTATTGCATATATGGGATTTAAGGCAGTGAATGTGTTGAGTTTGTTTAAGAAAGATTTGTTCAAAAAGAATATCTTTAGACAGAAGCAAAGGAATATTTGTTAGCTGAGTTTGTTAGAATATATTTACATTAATTAATTAATATTATGATTATTATACAATTAAGTTTAATTACTAGTGACTTAGTGTCTATTTAGTTTATTTAGTTTTGTTTGATGTTAGGGTCGTTGTTGATATACCAATAGGGTTTGCCCACGTGGTAAGCGAAGTCTCGAGTTCGAGTCATAGTGAATGCAAAAAATCCTTATTTGGAGACTTACCCACCACATTCATATGCGCGACCCGGGTCTTATCTGAACGTAGTCGGAGCAAAGCTCCGATGAACCAGATGAGAAGTTGCTTATAATTTTTTTTTCTTTAAATTAGCTAAAAGCAGGTGTGTAATAGTTATATTGAAACATTTAAAAATATTTTTTGATGAAAAAAAAACAAAAAACATTTGCGGAGTGAAGTTTGAACTTCTATTTGAAATCAATGACATCTAGTTTAGAATTAAGTGAATCATCTGCAATAGGCTAAGTCAGCTGATAAAATTATGCATCAACTATACTTTTTTTTCTTAAGACGACAATGTTAAACATATATGAGATTCGATACTAAATTTTAGTCGAGTTAGATGTTTGGGTCGCTAATCGGGAGTTTAACATGTAATTATATTTGTGGAATTAAAAATATGGTAAGTGAAATTATTAAGTGTAAATAAATTCACAATTATGAAACGAGAGAATGCTTCTTAAAGAAAAAGTCTTGCACACAAAGCTTAGGATATATCCATTACAGGCTTTCTCAATGATGCAACATTGGCCAATATTATTGGTCCCCTTGCTACGCTACTGCAGAAAGTTAGAATTATTAAAAGCCTACATGGGATTTAAGTTCCAAGTTGCTACAAAATTAAACTAATTATTGAAAAAACAAGGAATATTTTCTTGAACTGTATTTTAATTTAATTCAGACCACTTTAATTCAATACAGCTATACGTAGTTATAAATTTATTTTAAAATAAATTTTATTTAATTTAGTTCATCTCACTTCAGTTCAACTGACTTCAATTCAATTCAATTCATTTCAGTTTTTAAAAATTAAAAAAGACTGGGAATTCATGCTCGACTTTTATTAAATATAATTGAACACCAAACAACATTATTTCAATGATAAAATTTATTGTTTATAAAAATTGCAATTTTAATTTGAGAATGACGTGTTCTATCAACTTTCCCTTTATACCTCTTTCATTGATGACATTTTATTCTTTCCCCTTACTATATAGATTGAAAATGTCAACTCTATTTAATCATTCTTATTATCTTTCCCACAAAGCAACATTTTCTACAAAAGTAGATAAAATATTACAATATTATTTATTATTATTAGGTATACCCAATGGATAGTACTTTACGATTTAACGGCCAATGGACTCAATCTGCCAGTCCAAGGAAGATTTCTGAAAAACTTTATTTTTAAATTTTTCTGATTTTATTACGGAGAAAATAAATTAACAGTTTCTAATTCATAAATATAAATGATCAAAATGTATTGTTCAAAGCCAAATTATATAATTCTATTAAAAGTTTATAAGAGCAACTTATTTTAATAGCAGATAAAAAAGCAATACCAAACTGACCCTAAATAGAGTAAATTTAAGTTGAAACAATTTGAATACATTTTTATCAAATTGCTTTGTATAGTATGAGTGTAGAATAATATACTACAATTACCTAACAGAAATCCTCAAAACCAATTAATTCCTAGATGGATCGAGACGAGAGCTCAAAAAGTCTCCCGGATTCGAGTTCAAAGCCAAGTTCTTACAAACTAAAATCAATTATCAAGAAACAAAATCCTATTGAGAATGTGTGATTTTAACTTTATTTTATACAAGTAACTTAAAAACAAAGACATTATTTTTTGTATTTAATTAATGGCTGTTATTTGGATACCTCAACACCAGAAAGTTCCAATTGTGCCACAGTTGCGTTAATTGCATCAATAACATCCAATTTCCCTCCACTAACAGCTTCATCCACCGGAGTTCTCTCATGGCTGTAAAATCA
Organism: Euphorbia pulcherrima; assembly: GCA_947683365.1. Lineage (NCBI taxonomy): Eukaryota > Viridiplantae > Streptophyta > Magnoliopsida > Malpighiales > Euphorbiaceae > Euphorbia > Euphorbia pulcherrima. The sequence goes on from CANTUS010000010.1 coordinate 4,784,180, forward strand.
TTTACTTATATTACTTTCGGCCAACAAGATAAAAGTATTTTACGACGAGTTTGGGGTTGCTGTCTCTTGGTTTCCACCCGCTTTCCTAACTTAAAAGCATGTTGTTTAGGAAAGCAGACAGAAAGCAGCTAATAAGTGTCTTAGAGAGCTAGAAAATGAAAAATACCAGTTTAAACTGCTCAAACTTGCTCCAGCAAGAATCAATTTTTTGACTACCTGTCAAATAGGCTTCCATCCAATGAGCTTAAAAACATAATATCGTCGTCATAGTTATAGTTTATAGATCAATTAGACGATAAAAATCACCTCTATTCGACTGTTAAGGCAAGCCCAGTGAAGAGGTGTGTTCTTTTCTACATTTGAGGCATTAACGTCCTGCCACAACAGGATATGAGAAATAGAAAACGGAAGAGCATTTACAACGAATGACAATATGGTATCACACGAGATGCAGTAAAATAAAAACGAAAAGTGCATATTTAGATACGATCTTCATCGTTTTTGACTTGGCAAAATAAGCCTTCAATGTTGATAGAAACCATTGATAACCCAAACTATAACAGTAATAAGTAATAACACACCGAAATACACAGATTGAATGAAGAATGAACTGAAGATAAGAAAGGATAAATTGATTGAACTAAACCATGTATGCCCAAACAGTATCTACTATTAGTATTACTATCTACTCAATTTAAAAAAGTACTCGTATTCAGGAGGTTAGGAGATAATAGATACGTATTAGGTTTCAAAATAACTACTAAGGGCCAGTTTGGGATTGCTATCCCAAACTGCTTATTTTAAAAGCTCTATTTTCAAGCTTTTCCTATAAGCAGCAGATTTGATTTTGGAAAAAACAAGTCCGGCAGTTCCTAATTAATTAGTATGAATGACCAAAATGTGTTGTTCAACGCCAAAATATGTAGTTCTATTCAAAGTTTGTGAGAGCAACTTATTTTGACAACAGCTTAATAAGCAATACCAAACTAGCCCTAAAAAGCAAGTCAACTGTCAAACCAAATGTTTTGCATCGATTTTGACAAAATCAATTTTCAAAAGCATTATCCCTATTTCTTTTATTATTTACTGTGATGGTTTACTGTAGAACAAAGTCATCCAGAGTAGTAACTTCCTAATTCCGTCTTCTAACAATATTTTTCGGAGTGTTAAGGTCTTGGCCAGTTGTTAAACATATATTGAGCTTTATACAAGCAAAGGGTGGAATAGAGCTATACATGGGTCTATTCACAATGAAAATTTTCAAACTTCAGAAAGTCTAGAAGTAAGGGTACCAATTAAAGAACTGAAGAACAAACGCATTTAGATGCTTAAGGCGTGCAATCACATAACACTACTAGCTATTTCGTCGAAACAGAAACAGTAAATAAACCAATAGCCAAATCATAGTCTGAAATGATTAATGGAAAAATGGCCTAACGTATGACTTACCACTCCCTGGCTGATAAGATATTCCACAATGCCGAGATGCCCATTAGCTGCTGCCATATGAAGTGCTGCAATTTTATCACAAGAAAATCAAAACATTCTCAAATATGAAACTCAAGAAGATAGCAAAATCATGTTCGAAATACGGTAATACGATTGACAATTTGATATTATGGACAATTCAACTTCCTTTTCTTGAACCCAACAGACTAACAACTCGAACAGATATCTTAAGCTATGGCATTAGCCATTAGATGACATCAATATCTTATTTACTTTGTCATCACATAATTTGTATCAAGTTTTGCAAAACCTTAACATAACACGGAATGTTGCAGAATCATCAATATAAACTTAGGCCCGGTTCTTTTCAACTTTTGAAAGCTGAACTGAACTGAAGTTGGCTTGAGCTGAACTGAAATGGGCTGAATTGAAGTGAGCTGAATTGAAGTGAGCTGAACTTATTTTAGTGTAAATTTATAACTACGCATAGCTGAACTGAACTGCAGTGGACTGAATAGAACTGAACTGAAGTGGACTGAACTGAACTAAATTGAACTGGTCTAAACTGAATTGCAGTCCAAGTGAACAGGGCCTTGGGGCCATTTAACCTAGGAAGCTTAGGAAACAGATAAATCATATAGAACAATTCAACCAAATTGAGGCTTAAATTTCACCTCTTAAACATCCTAGTCCCATGTCAATGCAAAATTTCACTACAAGAGGGTGTTGTAATATTACAGTAACTGTAGAATTCGTAAGTGATTATAATGATTGGACAAATGTGGAAAGAAACCATTTCAAGAAAACATAACAAGAGGAAGAAAATCAAGTCAGTGAGAATTCAAGCGAAACAATAAAAATCTACCAGTTCGGCCCATTGAGTCCTTAGAATCAAGAGAAACCCCTGTAGATGCTAAGCTTTTAATATCATCAATGTCATCATATCGAGCAGCCTGTTGATACAAAAAAAATTGGGCATTTTCATGAAATCCGTGAGATGGAAGTGTAGCAATAGAATAAAAGATAGAATAAAGGGACACCTCAAGCAGGGAATCGACACTTTCGGAGCTCATTTCTAGTTGAGTAAGTTCTTCCGATTGATTAGCCGCCATCACCATCGGAATCCGGCACTCTCAGAGCGTGGATTAGGGTTTGAAATTAGGGACAACGGCAGTGGATTTTGAGCTGAAAACTGAGGCTACGATTTTTTTTCAGTTCAATTAGTAATATATATATATATATAAATTTATAAGAAGAAGGCCTGAGACACATCATTAATAAATACTCCCTCCCATTTTTTTTTATTTTTTTATATAAATATCACTTATCGAATTACATTATGTGTTTATCTATTTTTTTTCTTTTTACCCTTATTTCCTCGTTCATTATTAAAAATAAAAGTAAAGAAAAGTCTAAAAAAAATTAATTTTAAAAATATTATAAAATAATTTGACTTATGAAATTATAACTAAATTTATAGATTTATAAATATTATCCACAATTTTACTCACCAAAGTAAAATTATGTTTTCAAAAATAAATTTAACGATTTATTATAGCTATATGTGTATAAAATAATTTATTTTGAAAGTTTTTGTTTTCAATGAATATTCGATTTTTTCCTTTTTCATTTTGGCCGGGTTTCTCCAAATTTTTGTTTTTCAACTTTTCTTTTATAAGGAAAAATTTTAAAATAGGTTACTTCCAATTTTTCTTTTTATAAAGAGATTTTAAATTAAAATAATAAATTAAAAATATTTAATTCTATAACTTTTAAGTTAAAATTTATTTATAAATATTTTTTAAATAATAAATAATAAATTAAAAATTTGGAGTGTCTTCTAACTTATTTGCTTATAAGTTAGCTTTCAAATAATCAGTTGTATTGTTCTCTTCATAACCTTTTATAAGGGTTATGAGTATTTGATAAATTGCATAAACGGTATTATTATTAAAAGTAATATGTACAGAAAAAGAATCTAAATTTTTTGTTTTTAAAATTAAATGGATATATTTGTTTTATGATTTGTCAAACCTTAAGTGTTCAAAGACTATGCAAGGTAAAAAAAAATAATTAAATTTTTTTAAGTTTATAAACTAATTTACATTTAAATTAAACTCAGTGTGAAATTACTTTCTAATGATACTTTTTCGAAGATTAATAGAAAATAGTTTTCAATTAATTAGTATTATGAATTAAAAATTTTTATTTTATGTCAAAATATGTTATTCTATTACTAAAAGTTTATAAATAGAACTTCTCATAATAACAACTCTCATGACAATCCCAAATAAGTACTTAATATAAAACTAGAAAGACCCTTGTACAAAATGATAAATTGGTAATTATTATAAAATGATTAATACTATTAAGAACAAAAATAAACGATATCATTATTAAATAGTCCATTTTAACAATAATCTTATCATATAGATAAAAATAAATAATTGATTAAAAAATAATTTTACATCAGCTTGTCTATTTTCTCTTTTCTATATGATGTGGCACAGTAAAGGTTGGATATTATTTATTTGATCTTCTATATGTGGACAATCAAATAGACTACCAATTCATTAAATTAATTAATATTTTAATCTTTAACATTGAAACAAACTTGTAATGGAGTATTATTTAATTACACAATTTTAAAAGAAATAAATAATCTAGTATAACTCTTTTTATACACATAATACTAATTAATTGAAAACTATTTTCTATTAATCTTCAAAAAAGTATCATTAGAAAGCAATTTCACAGTGAATCTAATTTAAATGTAAATTAGTTTATAGACTTAAAAAAATTTAATTATTTTTTTTTACCTTGTATAGTCATGAAATCTATCATCAACTAAAGATAATCTTAACATTTATTACACTATATTATATAAAAAAATATAAATAAATTAATATAAAATTATTTTTTAGTTAATTATTCATTTTTATTATATATAAAGACTGATATAAATTTAAATAGAGTAAGATGCTCTAATACTTCAGCTTCAAAAGTCTCTTCCCTTTCCTCGTTATATCCCCTCCCACTCTCTTACAGCAATACAAAATTTGGAAAATTCGACAACTTGTAATAATTAATTGAGTCCATTTCCAACCTTCAAAATTGAGCTCAAGCTAACCCTTTTTCTAGGCTTTCACCTAGTACACTTCTTCTCTCTACTCTCAGTCTCTCAGTCTTCAGCTTCAGGTAATTCTCTCTCTTGCTTTTTTTCTCCTGTTTTAATCCATTTGGTTTGCTTTTGTTCTTTCCTGTATTGTGTTTGGTACTTGTGGTCTTGTGCTGTTCTATGTCCAATTCTGATATTTGGATTTTGTTTTGCTTCTGTGATTTACTTTAATGATTTGGCATCTGGGTTTTGATTTTGAGTGGTGAAAGATTGAATTTTTGGTTCTTGATTTTTCTGGGTTCTGTTTGGATTTGCTCAAGAGTTGATTTTTCTGGGTTTTTTTAGGGTTTTTCTGGGTTTTTTTTAAAATTTGGGTTATGTTTATACTTCCCCTTTTGTTCTTTCAATTGTCTTATAGCTTTCCTGCCATTGAGGTACTTAAGTGAGGATACTGCTTGTTAATCTACAAACATAAATTCTGGATTTGGGTTGAAAATTTTATATATTTGCAGTTAAAGGCTGAATCTTTTTTCATATGGGTAGTTTGTAGCAGAGCTCTTGAGAATATGGTATCATTGAGGTCAATTAGGTTACTCACCAGTACTGTATGAATCTAATTTTTAGTGTAGTGATTTCAACTAGAAACAGAAATGGCTCTGAAATGCTTTGTTAAATTATTGTAGGTGATTCGTGGTTGTTTGATTTACGGTACATCTAGGAGAAAAGAGTTGTAAATCGGGGAATTTCGTCATGATCAAGCGAACGACAAGTAGAAACACTAGATCGAGAGGTTTCAAGATAAAGCATATTCTGCAGATATGTTTACTTCTCGGTGTCTGTTTTTGGCTAATCTACCAAGTCAAGCATTCCCATGCTAAGAAAGACGAGCTCGATAAGAAAGACTCTCAAATATCCGTCAGAACTCAAAATGGGAACAATGAAGTGAATTTGGGACGAAAAAGCCTCCATCCTATTCCTCGTGTTCAAGAGGAGAAAATCGAGGAAGATGAAGACGAAGAAGCAACGATAGAGGAAGATGAAATTAAACAAGGAGAAAAACAGCTACAAGACGATAAAAAGCGTGAAGGAGACGAGCGAGAGACGAAGAGCGAAGTAGAAAGCAAGAATGGTGAAGATGAGAAAGAAGAAGAAGATAATCACGATGAGGAAGATAGAGAATCGGAAGATGGAAATAAGCAAGAAGAGGAAGTGAGAGATGACCAAAACGAGCATGAAGAGGAAGTGAGAGACGAAGTAAACAATCGTGAAGAGGAAGAGCGAGAAGAAGGAAACGATCGTGAAGAGGAAGAGAGAGAAGACGAAATCAAGAACGATGAGGTGGACGAGGAGGGAATAGGAGGTGGGGATGACGAGATCGACGAACGAGATCAACCGAAGATCGTAGTAGGAGGCGGTGATCGCGAGGAGGATCTTGCCGATGAAGAGAAAGAGAGAGAAGAGATTTCAGAAAAGGAAAACGGGAATGAAGAGAGCGAAACTGATAAGGGAGGTCAAGTTAACGTTGAAGCTTCAGGAGAGGATCACGAGGCTCGAGAAAAACATTACAAGGAGGATGATGCTTCTAGTGCAGTGACTCATGATGCGCAAACCGTAGGCAATGAACACGAAAACACAAGTGCAAATAGCTCAAACACGACAACTACCAACTTAGAACAGGATAAGAACTCGACTGTCAATGAAGATATCAACAGTGAACAAAAGAGCTCAACCTCGGGGGATAACATCACCAACAGTGAAGAACAATTATTGAAAAACTCAACATATGAGCAACAGCTTCGAAGAGACGAAACTTTGGCCAATGGAATCACGGAAATTTCCGATACGAATAAGTCTCAAAACGAGACAGTTGGTGTCACTGATAATGTCGAGGAGGCATCGAACGTGAAAACCACCAAATCGGAACTGAATTCTACTTCAACAGTTTCAGATAAAACCGAGAATATTGAAACTGTTGTTAAAGACTTCAATTCGGAGCTGGATGGCTCTAACAATACCACTAAACCTGAAATTACGGCAGAAACCGAAGTGAAGACTACCTTATCATCTACAGAGACAACAATACAGGAAACCGGCAATGCTGCTCAAGACGAGAATCCAGGCTTGTCAATGACAGATGGGGCGGGAGACGGTGTTCGTGACCCTGACCCCACTGATACTTCAATTAGCCAAGACGAGAAAGAGCCTCGGATAGACCTTGATACACTGCCGGAGAACATTGCAGAAGGGGTTAACAGTCGAGACACTGCGGCCGAATGATAATTTGTTATAACACGCTTCGTGAATGATCTCGAGGATTTCGAATGCTGCTTGTCAAAGTTTCGAGTATGTAATGGATTTAGCACTCCATCAAGATGCAGGCAGTTCAGTTCTTTTTCGAAACTGCGAGATGTAATAGGCGGTCTGATGTTACTAATGGTTATCGTGTGTATCTGCTGATGTATACCAGCGGCTTTAACTGATACTGTTTACTAGAAATATTTAACTTTGATCTTATAGGTCTTTTTAATTTTGCAATGTGTAACTTACTGAACTTGCTCGTGCAGTTTCTGAGTTATATTTTATTTACTAATATTTTGTACTTCTATATTTTAATTTGTTGAACTTTCAAACTTATGACAAATAAGTCTTTTTTTTTTTATAAAATAATTCAAGTAAAGTGTAAGATTTAGATATGTTCATGTAAAATTTAAAATAAAATCTACTTATGGGCTGTAGGGGCTGTAGGGTAGACCTAGCAATGGCCTCCTGAGTCCGGCTCGAGCTCGAATCCACACTATTAAAGTGTGGGTAGGGCCAAATTGGGATTCGCTAGAGGAACATATCTAACATATATCGGAGAAAAGTTCTTTTTACAATAAGCCTTGAACACCTTGATCTCGAATATATTCTATCACCATTAACATCATGGTGTTGTTTAAACAATCCAACTTAAATGGTTTAATATTTTGTCTTTGGCTTAAAGTGGATATTTAGCCCTCTGAACTTGACAACTTTTATCATCTAATGCCTCCAACTTATAGATGTCTTTACCAACCCCTGAACTTGATAAAAATGTTCACTGCAGCCCCTTCAGTGCCACGTGTCATCTTGTGATTTATTTGACTTTTTAAGTACGTCAAATTTTTTATTTTCTCTCTCCATTCAGAAGGTGACACGCGGCATTAACGGGGCTGCAGTAAACACTTTTACCAAATTCAGGAGTTGATAAAAATATCTATAAGTTAAAAGCGGTAAATTGAGAGGACTAAGTATGTATTAAGTCATTTTCTTTTCAAGTATATTTTTGAATTGGCATTGATGAAGTAAGAAGTAAGTCAAAGAAAGTCAGCTTTAATGGTTGGATGAGGATGACACTCCCATTGTAAGCCAGTGAGTCCAGATGCAGGGAATATTACAACTCCGCCACTGTCTTTCTTATCGACTTATCTGTTATTTTCCTTTTCTTTTTTAGGAACTGAAGCAACATTTATGAGATTGCAAAATTAATAATTCTTATTCATTATTTATGTACTATTTATTTATTTCTTTTTTTATAAGAGATTTTTAAACACATGGACCTCTTTTTAACACTCGTCAAAAACAAAAGCTATATATATATAGATGGGGCAATCTATATATCTATTTTATTTTGTCAACGATAAGCTATTAATTTTTTTTTTAAATTAATAGCTTGTCGTTGACAAACTATTAATTTATTTACAACATATTATGTTACAACATAGCTTGTCGTAACTCTAATAATAAGTCATCAAATTTGGAGATTGATTGAATATGTTTTGGTAATGTTGCTCTACTTTTACATAAATTATTTAGAGTTAGTTCATATTCTGATGCTCAACTTTGATGTAACGTTGATTAATTTGGTTACTCTGGTCACTAGTAAGTATTCTGATATTACAGCATTTTTAGTAAATAGTTCGTTTTATCAATTGTCTTGATATATAAATAAAAATAAATAATTAACTAAAAATAATTCTACACTAGATCTTCTGTTTACTATTTTCAATATAATATGGCACAATAAATATTGCACAATATCTATTTAATCTTCTACATGTAGATAGTTAAATAGAAGCTTGCATAATTAATTTTATATTATTTTATTGATAAGAGACTATTTAGTAAATTATTTAATTTTTTTATTATTATTTTATTTTAAAAAAATTATAATAAAAGATCAAATAGATAATCTACTTTTATTATTTTTTAAAATATCTTTTCTATTTTATCACATTATTAATATATTATTTTATTTTATATGCCATATAATTCTAGAATTCATGATCTACAGGTAGAGATTAGTAGTAAATTAAGACATTATTCATAGTCAAATAACCCTGTAATGCATTTAACCAAGTCAACTTAATAAGCACAGTCACTTAATCAATAGAATGAGTAAATTGCAATTGATTATAAGACTTGTTTATTTAAATCATTAAATTTTTATTCATGAGTAATGAATATCAGACCGGACACAGGCCCCATTCTTATTTTGGTATTGGTTCTTGAGAGAGATGAGAGGTTGAGGGTACTTTAGTAAGTAATATTTTAAAATTATAATAAATAAATTTGTACTTTTATTATTTTATCTAATGAAAATTTAAATTTTATATCCAAACCTTAAAATTTAAGCGTCGATCATCCAAATAAAGTTTGAAGATAAATATGAAGTATATAGAAGGATGATTATTTATAGGTGAAGGATGCATGTCTATTTCTACCTTGTTGTAGGCTTATAGGAGAGATAAAAATATTTGGGTTCACTTTATAAGTAATTTTTTTGAAATTGAAATTAATAAATCCTTAATTTTAAAGATTCACTTAATAAAATATAAAATAAAGACATCGAATTTCTCACTATAATATTCAAATAATACCATTAAAATCTAAACGCTAAACATCTAAATGAAATTTAAAGATAAATACATAGTACAGAGAATAATGATTATTTATAAATTATAAGTGAATGTTTTAAATAAAAATTGGACTACAGTTCATTTAGAAGATTAAATGAATTTGAGAATTTGAAAAATAGGAGCCTAGTGAATAATATTGATGAAATTTTGAAAATGAATTAATTGAATATTTAGCTTTATTTTTAATCGATGAATTAATTTTGGAGAATAAAAAAAATAAGTTATCATTGAAGACATAAAATATGAATTTTTATGATTAAGAATTTTTATTTTTTAATTAAATAATATAAAATAAATTATAAAATAACTAAGGGGGCCTATAATAATAGGGGTATGGGGCGGTCGTCCCTCTTGCCCATGCTCAGGAACGGGCTTGACTGGACATCATACTGATGAAGTTAATATACGCGGTATTACTAGTATAACCAGTATGATTAGTGGTTTACCAATTTTTTATATTTAAAAGAATTTGCGACTTTTAGTCGCTATTGCAATATTTTTTTACTTCTATTGCAACGCTTATTAGTGTTGCCAAAGGGATTTTGGAATGATTATAAGTGTTTCTAGTGATTATTGTAACACTTTTGGTCATATACTATGCTTTCTAGGTTTATTACAATACTTTTTAAGTTTATTGTAACGCTTTCAGAGTCTCGCCATAGCCTTTTTAAAAAACCGATTTTAAATTCAACCGTACCATAGTCATAATCAATTCGCGATAAAACCGGCCAGTACGGTACGATTTTGGCAACACTAAGTATTTGCACAAAATCCTGGAAAATAGTCTCTACAAAAAAATGTTGAGATAAGGTTGCGTACATCTACCCTCTTTAGACCTTACATAGTGGGAGCTTTAATGCATTAGGTTTCTCAATATTTAATCAAATTAAAAAGGAACTCTCATGTAAATTTTGAGAGTTGGACATGTAATCTTATAAGCAACAGAAGTTGTATCACCACTTGCCAAGCAAAAAGCATTATACATACATTATTATGTAACACTGCAATTTAAAAACTCAAACTCAAGAGTCTATTGATACAAATTTAGTAACTCAAACTCAAGAGTGTATTGATACAAATTTAGAACGACTTCTCATAAACTATCAATAAAGGCATGCTATTTTCAATTAAATGAATTGAACTGATAATTTAGTTAGACTAAATTTAATACTCCCTCCATCTTTTTAAAATAGACATTCTAGCCAATTTTTTAAATATTTTTTTACTTGTCATTCTTAAATATCTAGGCACTTTTTAAATTATTTTTCTAATTATACCCTCATTTATCTCATTATCATTAATTGCAATGGAGTGAAAAATTAAATATTAATTAAATGATAAAATAATATTTTTCTATCTTAATTAATTAATTTTTTAAAAAGTATTAAATATGTTAGAAAATAAGTAATAAAAGGTGGAGGGTATAATTTATAGTTATATCTAAGTAAGTCAAATTGACATAAAATTGAAGTCAAATTAAATTGGGATTAATATGACTTTACTCCATAATCATTAACTCATAATGACATGATAATTAAATCATAGTACTAATCAGAATCATATCTTATTGATTCTTTTGTGAAACAATTGTCAACTATTTGTATCAATAATTTGTCTTTTATTTTTTTTTAATAAGAAAGTGTTCTAATTTAATTATAAAGGGAATGCAAAGGGGATCCTAAAAGTATAGTACTATATTGTTTATAATTACAAGTGTTTTTTTATCTACCGCATAAATTAACAAGTCAAATTCCAAAAAGCTTATTCTCTTACTTCTACATTTTTTTAGTTAACCTATCCCAAATGCTCAAACACCTTTTAAGTGTATGCAAAAACAAAAATAAAGTAAATTCACAATTTACAGTTTAAAAATTGGAAGCTTACCAAAGCCAATATTGTTGATTGGTAATCATTACTCCCCTATTTTCAAAAGTTTGATACTTTAATTGAATCATTGAAATGAATGAAATATTATTACACTGTTAAAATGATTAATCTATCTTTTATATTTTATATAAAAATTCTCTTTCTTCTTAACTACTACTCATAATCAATTATATCTATTTTAATTGATACAAGGATAAATTAGAAAAAATATGATAAAAAATATATTGAAATTTCAAAACGTCAAACTTTTATAAAAATTAAAAAAAAAAACTAAAACATTAAATTTTTAAAAACGGTTAATAAATAGAGAAGCTGAGATGTTAGAAGTTTTTTAACCTTCAAAAACAATTATTTACAATAAGTTAATCTAAAAGGAACTTAAGCCATACAATTCATTTTCATTCACTTTAATTTATTTGGTACAATTATAAACCTACTTTCAATTCACAGTTTCTTTCAACCTGACACTTGGTCAATTTTTCTCTGTCATTTAAAGTGTTTAGCTGTGTTTACCAAACAATTGTTTTCACCTTTTTCAAACATGATCAACAACAAAAGCAAACAACAATAAATAAATCAAACAGGTCATTCGTATTGCTTTCATAACAGTAAAAGCCCCCACTCGTAAATTTATCATAAAATAATATATTTTAATATTAAACAAATTTAATGCTACTTAATTTGAGTTGATCGCTATCAATTTTTTAATATCAAAATCTATAAAAAAAACTTTAAAAATAAAGTTTTTTAAAACTAGTATGCAAAAGTAATCCAAACCGATTTAATAGTTGAGTAAATTTTTAAGACGCTTATAACAGCATTCAGCCTTTCACCGTGCTCGATTGTTTCTATGTTTGAATTGACTTTTTTAAAAATATTTATAATTATCTTCAATGAAATAATCTTATTCGGAGCTTAATTATAGTCAAGGATCATCATCCTTTTTAATAAGTATATTCAGTGAGATTCAAACCATGTTCTCCTTCAGCTTTCTCAACCTTTTATTAAATGATAAAATATATGCCCTCTTATAAATTTATAGTTTTCTTCACATTTCCCCCAACATTGGATTCTTCTTCAGATCCGAATCATCATAATTATGGAATAACAACAAAAAAAAACTGTCGATAACATTGATTAAATAAATAGCCTCACTGTACAAGAAAATTGTTTTCTCAAAAGATAACTAACATCCAATAAAATCCAACTCAAAAACTGCTGTTAGTTGTTAGCAAAAAGCCAAAAGAATCTTCCCAACTATACAAAAACGACAACTCAATCCAACGTCAAACGACAAAACTCTGACTCTGCTGTCTCAACTCTTTCCTCAGCTTATGTGAAAACAGCCTGCAAGCATCCATACTTAGATCCATGGCGGCCGCTAACGCCACGAAAGCTGCCGCATCCTCCGTGCAATTCACGTGCTGCACTCCGATCTCAACCTCGGATCTCCTCTCTTTCTCGCCACCCCCTTTCACCGTCGACGACATTACAAATCCCCTATACTGATTCAGCATCCCACATCCAAATTCCGACCCCGACCACGACCCTGACCCGGATCCAGATCCGGACCCAAAGTCGCAGCTGCTGTGGGGGCTGGAGACAGGTGTCACGACGCTGTTGGTGGTGTCGATGGTGAATTTCCCGCCGTGTTTGGTGCTAAGGGAAGACCCGGCTAAGGTTGTGGTGGTTGGGGTGGCGGTGATTGTGTCGTGGATAAGCTCGAAGCGGTAGCCTAACTCGTCTGTGTTGGGGTGTTCGCGCCATGCCTCGAGACGGCCAAAGGGTTTCCATGTGCCGAGGGAGGGATGGAGGATTAGCCATGCGCCTGGGTTCGATCGGCTGACCCGATCGGAACCTGGGGAGGGGACAAATGGGGTCACCATTGATGCCATTGCCACGGGTGACCCGGATAGGTCGTGGATCGTTACTGTCCATCCTTTTCGTTCTTTTGAGAGATGGTCTTTTTCTGATCCTAGTGAGGGTAACCAGTTTCTTGATGTGCTTGTTTCTAGCATTGATTGCCTGAATCACCACAGATTGGGAATCTAAGATCAGATTAATGATATAATTACAGCTATCAAATTGATCTACACTAAATCCCTTCTATACTTGAGTTAGCATAATTCTAGGGTACGAATTTCAAAACTGAAAGGGAAAATGCTCGACTTAGAAGCTGCATTCACTACAATTTGAAGCTGGTATAATATAACAACCCTAAAAATGCGAGATTTTAGGGTTTCTAAACTTAGCAATGAGCAGTTTTGTTGACTAATTAGATCACTACTGAATCAATTTCAACTAATTGACTAAGAATCGCCACTGCAGCCACGCAACTTATTTGAAAAAAATCAATTATTTCTCTGATTCAGTCAAGTTTCTAGGTAACCAAACAGAAAATCAGATTGAAAAGAGATGTAAACTAACCTTTGTCCCAAATTGCGATCTGCGGGATTTCTCAGGCTGAATTTGCAGGTGAAAACGGCCTGTTTAACACTCCCTTGAACCTGAAAAATCTGCGGGCTACACTCCGGTTCACCGCCGAATTGAAACACATATCTCGGATCAGGCTCAGCTCTCACACACAAATTCAATTCCGCCATTGGAGATCCGTTCTTACTTCCACCTATTCCAATCCATCCATTCTGCATCACACAAGCCCTAGATTCAGCTTTTTTCAAATCAATAGCAACGCTCAATTTCCCCAAAAACCTCCCCTCCCCCAACCCGCAAAACACCCCATTCCCGCCGCTAAAAACCTCAATACTCAAACTCATCGGCTTCTTCCACTCTATAACCCTATCGATCTGGCTCTTGTCGAGAGTAAAACACGCCGCTAACGAATTCGACAAGTAGCTGTTCTCATGGTTTGGGCTCTGTTGCTGATGAAGAAGAGGAATTTCAGCTAGCTTCGTCGGGAAATTCTTGAGCTTAATTTTACAGAAACAAGAGGCTGAGTTTGAGACGGCGGACCTTGACGCCGGTGGGAATTTCAGGGCTAAATTGCCGATCAGGATGCGCACAAACGGGCACGGATCCATGGCTGATTGTGAAGATGTTTGGTTTGTGAGACGGCGGATTTGGCTGTGGATCCGCCGGTCACCTGAGGAAATTCCGGTGGTGAGATGAAAGGAGATGAAAGAGGGGTTGAAGGAGAAAGCATATATAGAGTTACGGACTTGTATGGAGATTCTAAGATAGAGAAAGGTTGGAGTGAAACAGGCTGTAATTAGCTGGGTAGTGGAAGGATGGCGATGGGATGCGGCCGATTTCATTTTACAACTGTGAGATTTCTTTCACAAATTATACTTTGCCTTTAATGGCTAAACTAGTAGAAATATCTTGTAATTTTCTTCCCGAGTAATTCAATTTAATTTAAATTATTTTAATTTAATTTAATTATATTAATTATAAAAATATATTAAAATAAATTTAATTTAATTAATTTTAATTTAATTCATCTTTTAAAAATAGAAAAGATTAGGCCAACTCAATGTCTATCCTTTATCTTTTTATCATCATAATATCTTTAAGTATTTGATTACTGTTATTTTTAATTTTTTAAGACAAACAGTTATTTACAACAAATAAAATTAACCCAAACAACATTACATACAAATAGTGTTTGATTCGCGAAAATCTTATTTTATGGAATAAAAATAGAAATAAATGGAAAGATGTCAAATGTAGTAGAGTATATGTCTAGAATCCGTCAATGCAAGGAAAAACTTTTCCTTATTTATATACAAGTTTTTCTTTGCATTTCTAGATGAATAATATGTCATATTTGACATCTTTCCATACATTTCTATTTCTATTCTATGAAATAGAATTTTCGCGAACCAAACGAGCCCATAGTGTAGTCTAAATAAGTCGGCAGATCAGTCATTAGTTAATGTAAGATTTGATTATATCTTACTTCTAATTACATTCCATAATTGTTGCTATTTCAACAATATTTTATGTTTTTTCTTTTCTTAGGTATTGATGTCCTTTTGAGTTAATTTTTTTAAAAAAAGTGTACAACATGAGGTTGAAAAGTTTTAGAAACAATAGTAAACTAAGTGTCTTGTTTGGAAGTGTTTTTATAACACATTTAATTAAAAAGATTAAGGATTTTATAAAGTTGGAATCAAACTTTAAAGTTGACTCAATCTCAATTTTTCATTTCAAAATGGAATGCATTGATTAAAAATGCTTATTTTACCCTCTATCCTATGATCACGGTTTTAAAAATCTCCGCCTAATTTTGTCCAGGCCCTGCTTAGGCGCTATTTTGGGGCTTACCGTTCGACTTTACATTTCTCAGGTGCTATCGGACGCCGGACCAATATACTGCTGCCTAGGCCGACTTTTTCCTCCTAGGCACCGCCTAATTTGATTTTTTTCGCAATTTTTGAGATATCAATACTTATAATAATTATAGTTCAAAAAATTCTCATCATATTGTTCTCATTTTGAATCTCAAACCGAAAAATAGTATGCTATAAATCACAAAACATTTGTAAGGATATGCGTTTTAAGGAATTGATTTTAGTGTTGATGTACTTTTATATAAAAATTGAATAAAACTTATGTTATCATATGATAAACTATGTTTTTGTAATATAATATTACGTCATAATTTATTTTTTAGTTGAATTTATACTTTTACCTATTAATAAATATTAAAAAGTAAAAAAAATCGCAAATCCGCCTAGGCTCTGGAAGCCTTGATTGTCCGACTAGCGCCAAACGTTTCTTAGAAGAGAGATGAAACAATTTTACTCTCAAATTTAACCAAAACTTTTGACAATCCTTTTTAATTTAAGAACTATTTGATATTTGAAATATTATGAAAAAGTAGTTTGAAAAAGCAGCCTCAAATGTTAAAAAAATGGACTCAAATAGTGTACAACACTTTGAAATTTCATTTTGTATATATTTATATTTGACATATACAAATAAAAAAAAATTGTAATATAGTCTATTGATTGAAAATGTGTATTTTTCGTACTTAATGCGAAAGTTGGACATTTGATTTAATTGTTATTATATACTAATGATATTATTATTCTTACTGATGACTTTATTTGAATTTAAAACAATTTAAATGATACACATACAAAATATTATACACCACACGATGAAAATATCGTATCTAAATACCGATATTTTAGAATTGATCTCCTACGAATTAGCTTTAATTTACAGATGACTTCCTGCAAAGCAACACACAAACTTAGGAGTGATCGGTGGCTATCCTGCGGCGGACCCTCCGATACTTAAGTCAGTAAAGGTTCTGAGGAAATAATTAAGAGTAATTATGAGAAAGTAAATGTATCCTTTAAACTGATCTAAGGGGACCTATATATAAGCATGGAAAGTAATTAGTATAGAACTAGGATTCTACTTAGAATTATTCTTTGATTAGGAGAGATAACGATGATGATCGTAAGTTGATTGGAATAAAATCAAGTGGAGAGAATATATGGTTAAGGATTAGATCTAGATTCTCTCATGCCTGTGAGGCATGAAGATGCCCTTGAGCCGATATATGAACCGTTCGAGATCCTACCCATTTAGGGCATTGTTTTGCTATGAGGATTTTTAAGGTGTCTTTGTCACCGCCTGGACATTGATTCAGCCGATTCCTTAGCGTGAAACTTATTCTTCCTGGTAGTGAACTAAACGGCTCATGTGAATCCAATATCCTAACTTAAAATAAATGAAATATATTTAATAAGTTATTACCGCATTAAATAAATTAAAACTTTAAAGTATGTATAGAAGAAATTAGTTCGAGCATTTCAATACTTAAAAGCTTATAGTAATATTACAATATTAAATAATACCGGATTGATATAGTAATATTTGAACTCCAGCTCCTAAAAATCAAATTATTTATGAAAAATAATGTCACAAAACACGACAAATAGAGGACTCAAAATAGTTGTAATTATTTTATGGGTCAAAAATTGTTGTATTTGTACAATGAAAGAATTTCAATTTATATCTAGCTATTTAAATTTATTTTAAAAAATTTATTATTTTCTTAATTTTTTAAGGTGATTTTATACTTAATCTTTTAAGGTGATTTTGTAGCTCCTTTAACTTTTAAAAAATTTTTCATTTAGCTTTTTGAATGCCACGTATCAGATTTTATTTGGAGAAAAAAAATCAAAAAAATGATATCTTTGAAAAGTCAAATCTACTAAAAGTTGATACATAACGTTTAAAAAGTAAAGTGATATATTTTTTAAAAATTAAGAGGTTACAAAAACACTTAAAAAATTTAAGAAAATAATAAATTTTAGTAGTTAAGCCATGAGAGAATAATAATTAAAAAAAAGAAATGGTAAGAGACAGAAGAGTGGGCTCACAGAAAGACAAGATAGGAGTGGGAACAACAGATAGTTACAGATGGTAAAGTGGGGTGAGCTGGCGGTCATTGCGCACGTACAAAATCTAACTATTTCCCAGCTAAGCACATCTCTGTCATTTTTTATTCTATTTCTTTGTCCTCTTCTCCTCTCCCTTCAATCTTCTATTTTTCTTATCAAATATAGTTTCCTTATCTACTTTATTGTTCTAAACGTTTAATAAGACTTGTTCATCTGTCCGGGTCCTTATATAGTTCGGTTCTAAAAAAAAGTCGGATTTAGGCTTTTATTTTTTTTAAATTCGAACGAGCTCGGATATGTTCAAATGAGTCGGATTTAGGCTCTTATTTTCTCCAAAGTCCGACCTAGTCCGAGTCTTTTAAAGTCCGATGTTTTATGAGTTTGAGCCTAATTTTTATGTAAATACTTAAGCCCGGTCTGAAGCCAGTCCGATGAATAATTATTCTATTTATTAAATATTTTGAATTTTTATATTTTAACCTATTAAATTTTTATAATAATACTATTTATTTATTAAATTATTCAAGTAGAGAATGTAATTATATGTTAGATTTGGACATATTTATATAAAATTATCTTTTTTTACTTTTTAGTATACCAAAAATATTAAAAGAAAAACATTTATAGGCTTTAGGCCGAGCTTGGGAATGATCTCTAAAGCCCGGCTCCATCTGAAGTTTTAAAATGTCGGCCGGGTGGGGCTTGGATTGATGTTTTTAGTCAAAAGTTCGATTAGGCCCGGCCCAAATCCGACCCAGCCATCGACATACATGTCTACTTCTAATTACTAGTAAAATGACTATAATCAAGTAAATAAATATTGAACTTAAAAAAACAGTCTAGAATCTGGGTTTTAAGCAATTTTTTAGGGTTTGAAATTTGAAGACAATGTCTTTCATTTTCCAATATTTAGGGCAAATGAAAAAACCAAATAATTTCTAGTTTTTTTTTCATTTACATCTTAATATTCTAAACTATGTTTTCTAGCTCTAATTTTGTGATATTTATTTTGTATGTCATCATATAGATTGTTAGGTTTGAAGCACTTGGATGAAAACCCAATATGTGAGAACCGCAAATAGACAAAATGCAAGTGTTGTATTTATTGAATAAAAATAATTTAATAAAATTAGTTGGATATTAGATCTTTTGTCAATTTGAAGACGATTAATGCAGCTTTTAATTTTAGTATCATATATGTAAACATTGCATAGTTAAATTAAATAAAAAAATTCTAATTATCACATTAGAACGAAAAAGTTAATATGCATTAGCAAGGCAGGTATCAACCTTTTGGAACTATAAAACTGTTACATTGTAATTATAAGAACAAAAATATGATATTTAACTCACAATATGCATCAATGGGGTTGCTAAAAGGTCTTTTTCAAAGGATAAGAAGGGCATGTTTGAGAACCTCTTAAACAATCACTTTTTTGGTCATATCCTCGTTTGAAAAATTGCAATATTTTAAAACTTCCCGTGTAGCTAGGCATTATTTTAGGGTATGCCGTCCAATTTTTTATTCCTTAAGCGCTATTAGACACTGGACCGATATATTACTGTCTAAGCATAACCTAATTCGATTTTTTTAGCCTAGACACCGTCTAATTTGATTTTTTAAGATAATAATATTTATAATAATTATAGTTTAATTTTTAAAAAAAGATATCTTGGCTGGTAAAACTAATATACAACAAAATATTCTCACTATATAATTTTCATTTTGAATATGAAACCGAGAAATAGTATAATATAAACCATAAAAAAATTGTGAGGATATTTATTTTTAAGGAATTGATTTTAATGTTCATGTGTTTTTATGTAAGAATTAATTAAGACTTATGTTTTCATATACTAAACTATGTATTTATAATACATTATTACATTATAATTTATTTTTTAGTTGAATTTATACTTTTATCTATTAATAACTATCAAAAATAAAAAATTATAAATTCGCGTAAGCCCCACCCAAACTTTCAAAGCCCTGACCATCCGATTAGCGTCTAATAATTTTTAAAACATTGAAAATTTGATACGTAATATTTTATTCATCTTTTAATTTTTTATATCTAAAAAAGTGACGTGTCATATTTTAAATGAACGATATTTTAAACCACAAGTAGTATTATATATGTCATATTTGTTGTTTGTATTTTTTTTAATTTTTAATGCAATTCCGCTTACATATTGAATATGAAGTAAAATTTCCACTTTATCTTAGATGTAATTCGAATCTGAAATTTTTTAGAGCTATACGATCACTTTCAACTAATAGACCAAGACATATCCACTAATACTATTTTGTTTAAATTATTAGTTGTTAATATTGAAAAAAAAAGAAATAAACTCTTACAATATTAAATTTAAATCAATTTGTAAATTTTTTCATAAAAAAAATCTAGCTAGAGGTTTAATTTCAATTCTTAATTTTTTCAACGTATTATATTTTAATTACAAATTTTCGTGAATGCCGTTTTTAATTATTTTCTATATTATCACGCAAAGGATTTTAAGCTGAACTTAATTATTGATACTATTTTAAAAATTCTCGTTTAGTTTTGATTAGGTTTTATTAGACGAGCTTGTAGTTTGACTATTCATTTTTAGGGCGCTATCAGGCGTTTGATTGATTTATTGCAGTTTAGGCACTGTGTAATCCGATTTTTCATGCTTATGTACAATTATTTATAATAATCATAGTTTATCAATAAAAAATAGTTTAGTTGGTAAAACTAAAATATATTAAAGTGTTTTCATAATAAAATTAACTTTTTAAATCTCAAAATGAGAAATAATATACCCTATACCATTTAGAAATTTTTAAAATATGATCTAAATTATATTTTTTAATACTTTATATTATTATAATTTACTTTTTTGAGTTAAATTTATATTATATTATATATAATAATTATTTAAAAATAAAAAAATATAAATTTACTTAATTTCCACCTAAATTTAGCTAAACCCTATTTAAATCCCGACTAAATATTTTTAAGCTGAACTGCCCAACCAGCTACTAGTGCTTTTTAAACATTGATTATTAATTTTGATCCTTCAACTAGAATTCACTTACAGTGGGATATATGTCGGATAAGCACTGGTTAACAGCTGTGACCACTTAAATGTAGGACTGTTGTTTCATCAATACTATGCAATTTACCATTCTACCCTGTCCTCACTTTTAATTACCAATTTAATTACTTCCTCCATCTAGAAATTATTATCTCTTTAGCTATTTTATTAGTTCTCTTTTTAGTTATCAATTTAGATTATCAATGCATTTTATACAATTTTTTCTCTAATTTACCCTTGTATTAATTATGAAAGAGATTATGTATTGTTAAAATTATAAGTCAGTAATTAAGAAGAAAGAGAATTTAGTAAAGGATAAATTAATTATTTTAATTATATAATAAATTTTTCATTGATTTTAATGATTCGGTTAAATGGATAATATTGTATAGATGGAGAGAGTAGTAATTATAAACTCTGTGTACGGTCCCCTATTGCCCACTAATTACATTTTAACGTTATTGGACTGGTGGATATTAGCCTTCTAACAACTCTTTAATACACAGGTCCAAAAATTATTTACTTTTAAAAAATTTAAAAAAGTAGTAATTAATTAAGGTTATAAAATTATTTATTTATTTTTTAATTAATATTAATTGAATAATATATATTAAAATTGAGTTAAAATTAATAAGGATATAATAAAAAAAAAGAGTAAAAATTTATATCAAAAATATAATGTAAAAAGTAAAACGAGTAAAAAAAATATATAATACGACTAATTTTCAGAATCGGAAGGAGTACTCGTTATTTGCTCTTTCTTTTGTTTATTGGAACGTTCAGATTACAGCTATTTATTACAGCTTTTTATTAGTACATCACAAGCACTCAGTAGTATTTTACCAAAATAAATGTATTATATGAAAAGATTACACTAGATATGTTTATCAGTTATACAAATTTCTATTTGATGCCTTTTTTTTAACTGATAAGTAGATGTATTAAAATAAATTAAATTAATTAGTACTGAATTAAATTGAATGGTACTGAACTGAACTGTATTAAAACTGAACTAAATGATACTGAAACTGAAACTAAAACTGAATTATAATTAATATTATAAATCATAATTTTAAAATATTAAAATTTATTAACATTATACTTAATAACACTTTTAATAATATTATATATTCTAACAAAATTTATTAATTATTATATATAATAATAATAATTAAATATATCATTATAAATTACTATTATTATTATTATATATTATATTTTATTACAATTATTATTATGAATATTACCTTACTATTTTTATTATTATTATTATTAATATTTATAAAATATTATTACTTTTAATTTTTTATTTATCCTACAAAATTATTCATCGTAAAAATAATAATTAATAATTTTAAAAATATTATTATTGATTACTTTTTCTTTGTTGTTATTTGTGATTACTATTATTGCAAAGACTGTAAGGTTATTCTGGGAGAAGCGCTAACATCTCAGTATAGGCTATTACTTGGACATCAAGAAAATGGATATTTGGAGAAAGAGAAAAGAATATAGGGAACCCAAGATTAGATGGTGGGCCCTTAAGGGTATCAAGATGTTGGAGTTTAAGAAAAAGGTATTAGATGGAGGATTTGGAGATATGAAAATCGACACAAACTCAATATGGAAAGTAATGGGAGAACGTGTAAGGAAAGTAGCAGGTGAAGTGTTAGGGATTTCTAAGGGACAGGGAACTCGCCCTCAGGATGCATGGTGGTGGAATGAGGAGGTTCAAAATGTTATAAAGGAGAAGAGGTATTGGTATAAGATGTTACCAAAAGCAACTGATGGTGAGGCTTTTGAGAAATACAAGAGGGCTAAGAAAGAAGCTAAGTAGGCTGTTAGTCAAGCACGAGGTAAATACTTTGAAGGCTTGTACCAAAAGCTAGGAACACGTGAAGGAGAGAGAGACATATACAAGCTAGCTCGATTGAAGGATAAGAAGACAAAGGATTTGAATGGAGTCAAATGCATTAAAGATGAAATACAAAGAGTCTTGTTAGGAGATAGAGAGATCAAAGAGAGATGGAGAAATTACTTTGATCGGTTATTCAATGATGGAAAGGAAGATGACATCGCAGGATTGGAGGTAAGTGGAGTTGAGAAAAACCTAAATTACACAAGAAGAATTACGCATAGTGAAGTGAAGGAAGCTCTGAAAAGGATGAGGGTAGGGAAAGCATGTGGGCCAGATAACATACCGAATGAGGCTTGAAAATGCCTTGGAGATGAGGGAATAGTTTGGTTAACCAAACTATTTAACTCGATATATAGGGAGAGGAAAATGTCGGACGAGTGAAGAAGAAGCACCCTTATACCTATATTTAAGAACAAAGGAGATATACAAGACTGCTCTAATTATCGAGGTATTAAACTGATGAGTCATACAATGAAACTTTGGGAGAGAGTGATCGAACACCGTCTTAGGATGATCGCTAAGGTTTCCGCAAACCAATTTGGTTTCATGCCTGGTAGGTCCACGACTGAAGCTATTTTTCTTCTGAGAAATCTAATGGAGATATATAGGGAGAAGAAGAAGGACATTCATATGGTTTTTATTGACTTAGAAAAAGCATATGATAGAGTGCCGAGGAAAGTACTTTGGTGGGCACTGGAGAAAAAAGGTATTCACGTAAAGTACATAAACTCAATAAAGGACATATATGAAGGGGCGGTAACAAGTGTTAAAACTGGACAAGGAGTGACATAGGAGTTTCCTATCACAATTGGATTGCATCAAGGATCATCTCTAAGCCGATTCTTATTTGCCCTAGTTATGGATGAGTTGACCACCAAAATACAAGACGACATCCCATGGTGTATGTTGTTTGCGGATGACATCGTATTGGTTGATGAATCAAGGGAAGGGGTTAACAAGAAGCTACAAGTGTGAAGAAATGCGTTAGAGAGTAAAGGTTTTAAGTTAAGTAGAAGTAAGACGGAGTATTTGCACACCAAGTTCAACTTACGGAAAGGAGACGAAGGAGAAGTAAAACTAGAAAATACAATCGTACCAAAATGTAAACGATTTAGGTATTTGGGCTCTATCTTCCATAAGGAGGGGATGATTGATGATGATGTAACTCATAGAATTAATGTAGGATGGATGAAATGGAGAAGTGCTACCGGAGTCTTATATGATAAAAAGATATCTTTGAAAGTGAAAGGTAAATTCTACAGAACGGTGGTTAGGCCAACCATGACATATGGGAGTGAATGTTGGGCTATTAAGACGCAACATATTCAAAGGATGAATGTGGCGGAAATGAGGATGCTTAGGTGGATGAGTGGGCATATAAGGATGGATCGAATTAGAAATGAGTGCATCCGTCAAAAGACCGGTGTGGCACATGTCGAGGATAAACTGAGAGAATGACGACTAAGGTGGTATGGACATGTGCTACGTAGACCAATAGATGCTCCAGTTAGAAAATGTGAGAACTTATGGACAGAGAGTAAGGGTAGAGGGAGAGGTAGACCTAAGATTACTTGGAGGGAAACTATTTCTAAGGATATGCGTTTACTCGATATGGACGAAAATTTGGCTTTTGATAGAGCTTCATGGCGTCGGAAGATCCATATAGCCGACCCTACCTAGCGTGGGATTTAAGGCTTGGTTGGTTGGTTGGTTATTTGTGATTACTAATATTAATTAATAATATTTATGTAATGTATAAATAGAAATGAAGTGAAATTGAAATTGAAATTGAAATGATGTTATCATTAATGTTCATTGCTTTTTATTATTTATGAATAATAATATAAATTAATAATATTAATATGATGTATAAATTGAAACTTAATACTGAATGATGATTGCTGAATGTTGAATGTTAAAACTGAATGATAATGAACTTAACAAAGATAAACAGTAGCTATTTTGGATTTTAGGGATTAGTGCGTTCATAATGCACCGCCCCCCCTTTTTTGACTGTCGGCCACCTGTCCCTTTCTCCTGTTTGGGAATCTGCTTTTGTCGGCCACCAGTCGCTTTCTTCTTTCGGCGGCCATCCTTCCTTGTCTGCCACCTCCTCCAGCTGTCTCCCTCTCCTTGCCAGCTGCCTCCCTCTTTCTTTCTTTCTTTCTTTTTATTTTCTTCTTTGGATTGTATTTTGAAATCCGTCATCTATATAAACGGATTCTTTCTTTTGTAAAAATCAGAACGAGTTTAGGCGAGAAATAAATTGTAATGATAGGTGTGCTAAGTGCTTGTAAAAATTAAGGAGGAGATTTCTGATCAACTCCATAGTGTGCTCCGAAGGTATAATTCCTTCATATTGTAAATTTTATTTTAATAATAATATTTTGTTTTAAGTTCTATATTATGATAGGCTAATAGCCTTGTGTTAAATAATACCATGAATGCCTCTAGAAAATAGCATGTTTTATATTATTGTTAAGTAGACTGAATATACTTAATAGAATATTAAAATTATTTCATATACTTAGATAATAAGAATTTATCAGAATCAAATCTAATAAGATTATTTTATGTTAGGAGTTAAATAGAATGATAAATTGGGTTAAAATTACTAGAGCAGTCAGAACTTTATTATTAAGCTCTTATCGCATTCAGCCGTTGAGCCGAGATGGCGTTTTAGGCAATTTTTGTTGACTATGCTGAGGGTAAAGTTTGTTGACAGCTTTAGTATCTTTGTAAATTTTTTTTCCCATATTTAAATATTGTATTTATCAGCCTAGCATCTTTTAATGTTGTAAGATTTGGTTCTGATAAATGTCTTATTAGCCTAAGTGTGTGAAATAGCCTAAGTGTGTGAAATAATTTTAATATTCCATTATGTATGGTCCGGTCCTGCTAATAGATGGTATCAGAGCCTGGTATTTTTTATGTATTCTGGTATTATTTAACACATTTTGCCTAATGAATATGATTAGGACAAATAGAGATGCTGTTAAAAACACCATGGAAGAGGAATATGATATTCCTCAAAACCTAGATCTGCTTAATAAGTGGACTATACCTAGAATTAATCCTAAAACCATTTATAAATATGGTACATTTGAAAAATTAGGATTAAAACAAGTAGTTAAAACTACTGAAGAAACCATTTCCCTTAATAAGGACGAAATGATAATTAAATTATTAAATAATTCAGATATTAATAATTATCGTAGAATTTATAAGTTCCTACATATAGGACTAGTACAAGTTGCTTTTAAGCCTCTAACATTAGAAGGCTTGCCTGAAAGTTTCATAGCAGCTTTAAGAGATGCTAGAAACTTAGACTGGAAACAGTCGCTAATGGGCTTAATACAGTCCAGTTTGGCCCAAGGCCCAGTATATTTTAATGTATACCCATACCTGCAATTATCATTGTCAGATATTAATATTTTAGACGCTTTAACATTAAATGTTAAAACTAATGGGTATAATTATGCCCCTTGATCGGAAGTCATATGTGTCTATTATAGAATATATTTTAAACCATTAATGACTTTAAATCCACACTGTCAAATAATTGACAAACCATTAAATGAAACGATTCTTATAGAATCAAATTATCATAGGTCAGAAATTACTACTCGCAGACCTATAAAATGGGAGGAAATAATATTTCCTGATAATTGGATAATAGAAAGAGCAGTTCCAGCTGCCCCAATCACCCAAAATAATCCTACTAGAATTATCCAAACCCAAGAAGGAAATATCCTTATAAATTTCGAAAAACAAAAATTCCTGGATAATATTCCAAGATCAAGGTCTTCAAGATCTAACTTTAGTCATTTTCACATATCTCCAGTAAATGATTCAAGCCGTTCAAACAGTATTCATAATACTGATAATACAAGACACTCAATATCCAATATTGAAGGAATTTATAATTCCAATACTAGTAACAATATTCATAATATTGGGAACAAAGATCTAAGACATTCAATGTCAGATATCAATAAAATTAATAATTCTGATAATTCATCCAAAGAGTCAGACAGAGAATCTGAACTAATTACAGATAGGGTTAATAGAATCCATGTTGATAATAACAACATAGCTTCAGGAATTTATGAAGTTCCGGCAGGAATGACTGCCAGTGAAATTAATTTTACCATATGATAGGTAAAAATAAAATTGATTTCAGTCCTGGCTCACAAGCTAGAAAAGAAATCCAAATGGATTTTCAGAAAGATCATTGGAAACCATTTAGAACATGGTTTTTCAATAATTTCACTAAAGATGAAAGAAATAACTTTCAACAAGAATTTTATGATGAATTATCTCATAAAAATATCAAGATATCTTTTGTTTATTGGTTTATAGCCAATCACGTAGAAAAATTTATTTCTGTCATCGAAAGAGATTTTAAAAATCCAACAGGAGAAACTATTAAACAAGTTTTTTCCCCAGTATATCCTTTCTCAATAGAAAGAGATAATGAAATAAGGCATTATAATGCTTTTCAAAATTTTTTAAAAATGAAATTATTCAGTCAACCACGCAACATATAAATGCATTGGTTAAACAGAAAAATTTCACTAATATTTACCTAATAATATTAGGAGAAAAACTAGTGGATATTCATAATCGAGTGGAAAAAATAATTTCCCAAATCCATGAGTTAAAAAATATTGTTCATAACAATACTATAAATATTACTAGGTCAGAAGCAAGCAGTAGTGCTGCCCCTAGTATACAACCACCTCCAGAAATAAAAGATTTTAAATTAAAATCTCTGGTTGATTTAGAGAAACTGTTAAGTGAAAAATTTGACAGTCTCAGAATCAATACTCTTGAGGAGGAGTTTAGTGATACAATAAGTAACACTAAAAATTATAAAAACGTTCTAATAGACGAAATTAATAAACTTCATAAGTATGCAGATAGGCCAAAACAAAATTTGTTTTATTATCCTAGACCTACTCCACAGGATGTTCTGTTTGAAGAACAAGACTTAATAATGAATAATTCCTACAGTGGAAAACAAATCTATGAATGGAACATAGATGGTTTCACTGAAAGACAGATTTATAGTGCTGTCCATAGAATGCTCATGTATTCTACAATATGTAAAAACAACA
The DNA here is from genome assembly GCA_947683365.1 of Euphorbia pulcherrima. Classification (NCBI taxonomy): domain Eukaryota; kingdom Viridiplantae; phylum Streptophyta; class Magnoliopsida; order Malpighiales; family Euphorbiaceae; genus Euphorbia; species Euphorbia pulcherrima. Next base: position 4,812,073 of record CANTUS010000010.1, read on the forward strand.
GTAATACTGATAAAGTCATTGCTAATATGATAGTAGCAGGATTTAATGGCCAACTTAAAGGCTGGTGGGACAATTATTTATCCTAAGAAGATAGGAAAATTTTTTTATCAACTGTAAAAATTGAAAATAATATTTCAACTGAAAATGTAGTATATACACTCATTTTAAATATTATTGAACACTTTACAGGCCGATGGTCTGATAATAGCGAAAATATTAGGACTCTATTGCAAAATCTTAGATGTCCTACCTTGACCTCTTTTAAGTGGTATAAAGACACCTTTTTAAGTAGGGTCATGGAATTACCTGAGTCAAATAGTGACCATTGGAAATCCAAATTTATAGACGGACTGCCTCCGTTATTTGCGGAAAGGGTTAGAAAAAACCTAAGAAAGGGAAATGTACAAATTAATTACACAAGTTATACTTATGGTAAATTAATTGGTACATGCATCCAAGAAGGTTTATCTTTATGCAATGAAATAAAGCTAAACCAACAAATTAAAAAGCATCATTTAAATGAAAAAATGCAACTTGACTAATTTTGTGGTCAATTTGGGATTGATAATCCCTCTACTAGCAAACCCCATAAACCTTAAAAAAGGGAAAAATATTATGCTAGTACTAAGTTCACTAAGCGAAAAGCCAAAAGAGAACTTAGAAAGAAAAGGAGATTGGAAAATAATCCACCTCCAGATAAATCTACCATAACTTGTTATAAATGTGGTAGAAAAGGTCATTTTGCAAATAAATGCAAATTAAAAAAGAAGATTAATAATCTTAATATCAATGAAGACTTAAAAAATGCTTTAAGTAAAATCATGATTAACTCCTCTGAGTCAGAAAATAATTCTGACACAGACTATAGCTCTTCTTCAACTGATTGAGAAAATAATCTGACCAAATTAAAAGATGAAAAAATAATTTCATCTGAAACAGATTGCAAATGCAAACAAATAGCTAGAAATTCTAGTGACAGTGATAATGATAATATCTATCAAATAATGTCCCAATTCCAGGACTTAAAAATTAATGTAATAACCAGTGATAATATCTTGGACATATTACAATGGATTAAAGATCCGGAACTAAGATTAAAAATCTTAGAAGAGTTTGCAAATAATAATAAACAAACTCAAGCATCTAAAGAAGAGCAATTTACTCTTAAAACTTCTGAACCTTATTCTATGGCAGAAGTTAAAAGAATGCTGAAACAAAAGCAAACCAATGAAGTTGCTAATACCAATGATTTATATATTGAGGTTAATAACCTTAAAAAGGAAATTAAAGACTTAAGATTAAATAACCAAAGTCTTAATGAGAGAGTTTCCAGATTAGAAAAACTAAAGGAAAAAATGCCTGTTAATTTTTCTTCATCAACATCTTCTGAAAATAATTCAGATCATGATATTCATGAACAGGAAGATTTTTTTATCAACCATTGAAGTAATGACTTCACAAAAATGGTATATAAAAATTTCACTTCTCATAGAAGGAAAATTTTTTAAAGATTTAATTGCACTCGTTGATAGTGGTGCAGATTTAAATTGTATTCAGGAGGGTATAATACCCACCAATTATTTTCATAAGACCTCACAATCATTAAGGTATGCTAATGGACAAAAACTTAATATAAGTTTTAAGATTCCAACTGCCTACATATGCAAAAATAAAATTTGCATACCTACCAATTTTATTTTGGTAAAAGACATAACTAACCAGGTTATACTTGGTACTCCATTTATAAGGAGTTTATTTCCTTTGACAAATATTGATTCAAATGGTTTTACAGGAACCTTTCAAGGTAGTAATATCTACTTTCAATTTGAAACAAAACCGGTAACAAGGTTTTTAAATCAAATAAAGGACTCTTTAATAAGAAGTAAGCAGAATCAAATTTCTTTTTTAAAAGAAGAAATTAATTTTATAAACATTGATAATATGTTAGAAAATCCTAAATTACAGGATAAGATCAAATTGATTAATAATCAATTCACTTCAGAGATATGTAGTGACCACCCAAATACTTTTTGGAATAGAAAAAAGCATATTGTGTCTTTGCCATACGAAGAACGATTTAATGAAAAATTAATTCCTACCAAGGCAAGACCATGTCAAATGAATTTAGAATATCTGAATTTATGTAAAGAAGAGATTAATAATCTCCAAAATAAAGGTTTAATAAAACCTTCTAAATCACCTTGGTCTTGTACCGCTTTCTATGTTAATAAACATGCTGAAAAAGAAAGAGGTATACCAAGATTGGTAATTAATTATAAACCTCTAAATAAGGTTTTAAAATGGATTAGGTATCCTATTCCAAATAAGAAGGATCTTCTTGATAGGCTTCATAGTGCCTTAGTATTTTCCAAATTTGATTTAAAATCAGGTTATTGGCAAATACAGATAAATGAAAGCGATGTTTATAAAACTGCTTTTAATGTACCTTTCGGTCAATTTGAGTGGAAGGTTATGCCTTTTGGGTTAAAAAATGCCCCTTCGGAATTTCAAAATATCATGAATGACATTTTCAATCCCTATTCAGACTTTATAATAGTCTATATTGATGATATCTTAGTATTTTCAAAAAATATTGAAATACATTTCAGACACCTTGAAATATTTAAAAAGGTTGTCATACAGAATGGTTTAGTAATATCTAAACCTAAGATGCAATTATTTAAATCTAATATAAGATTTTTAGGTCATAATATTGACAAGGGAAAAATAATTCCTATAGACAGAAGCATTGAGTTTGCGTCAAAATTTCCAGATGAAATTAAAGACAAAACTCAGCTTCAGAGATTTTTAGGTAGTCTAAATTATATCTCACCCTACCTAAAAAACTTGTCTAAAGACACTGCCATCTTATATGATAGACTTAAGAAAGAACCTAAACCCTGGACTAATAGTCATACAGAGGCTGTTAGGTCAATCAAAAGAAAAGTTAATAACTTACCATGTCTCATGTTAGCCAATCCTAAATGGGATAAAGTTATTGAAACAGATGCCTCAGATATGGGCTATGGTGGTATTTTAAAACAAATCTCACCAATTGACAAACAAGAATGTCTTGTTAGATTTTATTCTGGTAAATGGAATGACAGCCAGAAAAATTATGCTACTATTGCAAAAGAAATTTTAGCCATATTAAAATGTGTGTTAAAATTTCAAGATGATTTATATAATCAAAAGTTTTTAATAAAAACTGATTGTCAAGCAGCTAAATACATGTTTGACAAAGACTTTAAACATGACGTTAGTAAACAGATGTTTGCTAGATGGCAAGCCCAATTAGCCCCTTTTGATTTCATCATTGAATATAAAAAAGGGACAGATAATAGTTTGCCTGATTTTTTGACAAGAGAATATTTGTCAGAAACTAATAGTTTCGATTTACATGTTGCAGGATGAGCACAAAAAGCAATCATGGAAGGGGAAATTCCTCTAATAGAGGACAATCCTCAAAGGGAAGAGGCCAATATTCCTCTAATAGAGGAAAACAGGTATTGGCTCAACATGGTAATTCTAGGCTCATAGCCCAGAATATAGCTGGATCAGAACAGGAATCTCTTTATAAGGAATTCCTTGCTTTTAAAGCCTCACAGCAAAGCCAGAGTAATACTCAGGTTGGGACTAGTAGTCAACCAGAAAAGACTACTCCTTCATATGCAAAGATAGTGGAAGATGATGAGTCAGATGACTTTCCCTATCTACAGCACAATGATAAAGAAGTAATACTTCTTTTAGAAGACAATGACATCAGAAGGAAAGATGATGTCTGGGGCTTAATGCAAAAATATTTGGATACTGGAGCCTCTTTTACTGCTGGTTCATATAAGGCCAGGACTCATTTTGAGAATATCTTGAAAATGGCAGACTCATGGGAAATAACCCATTTTTCAGTAGGTAGTAAGACCTCTAAAACTTATAGTTTTAGTAAAGCAATTTTAAAAAATGTTATAACTGCTGATGAATGTGGTCTAAGTACCTTCAGGGAAAAGGAATACCTTCACCCAGCGAATAAAGCCGTAATTAAATTTAATTATTGGGATTACGTTGAGGCTTTTCATAAAGTTTTGTTATATCAAAACCCTTCCCATAAACATACCTGGTTTTTAAAATTTTGCTAGAGTATTTACAAGAAAGATTTCCCAAATTGGTTATACCAATTGTGGCAATCTTATAGCCCTGGAATAAATATATTACCTGGAATATTCAGAGATTTTTATACTGAATGGGTTGAAATATCACCCAAACTAATTGAAGCCCAACATAATAATAAATGGGTTGAAGGCATGCCAATTTCAAACTTTTTCATTGAATTTGGTATTCCATATATTTTTAAATGGGACATAGAATTTGGTCATACCAAACAGAATATCCCTTGTATTCACAGAACATTTTCATCCAAATTTTGGAAGAAAATGATGCGAAACAATGAACATGGGATTTTAGAAGCCAAAGAAACCATTGACCAGATAAAGTCAAGGCTTGATATTTATAAATCAAGCATTTCTCAAATTGAGTCTCCAAGTCCTTTCGAGTTCATATCCAGGAAACTTAAAATGCAAAAAGGACATTTGACCAAAGAACAAATGGTCTCGGCTTACATAGAAGCCATGAAATCGGATATGAAGAAAAACTTTGGGATTGATATTCAACCCGATTTTTCTCTAACTGCTTCTTCAATTGGAGAAGACATAGTTATGGAAGCAGCAAATGCTACCAATGAAGCCATGCTTCCAGACTCCCAAGATCCTTATGAGGATGAATTACCCTTAGAGCAACTACTTGGTAATACCAAGAAAGATTCAGACAAGAAAATAAAGGGTACTGAAAAATAATATTCTTCAGCAAAAGTTACTGTTACCTTTAATAAAGATAAACAGTAGCTATTTTGGATTTTAGGGATTAGTGCGTTCATAATGCACCGCCCCCCTTTTTTGACTGTCGGCCACCTGTCCCTTTCTCCTGTTTAGGAATTTGCTTTTGTCGGCCACCAGTCGCTTTCTTCTTTCGGCGGCCATCCTTCCTTGTCTGCCACCTCCTCCAGCTGTCTCCCTCTCCTTGCCAATTGCCTCCCTCTTTCTTTCTTTCTTTCTTTCTTTCTTTTTATTTTCTTCTTTAGATTGTATTTTGAAATCCGTCATCTATATAAACGGATTCTTTCTTTTGTAAAAATTAGAACGAGTTTAGGCGAGAAATAAATTGTAATGATAGGTGTGCTAAGTGCTTGTAAAAATTAAGGAGGAGATTTCTGATCAACTCCATAGTGTGCTCCGAAGGTATAATTCCTTAATATTGTAAATTTTATTTTAATAATAATATTTTGTTTTAAGTTCTATATTATGATAGGCTAATAGCCTTGTGTTAAATAATACCATGAATGCCTCTAGAAAATAGCATGTTTTATATTATTGTTAAGTAGACTGAATATACTTAATAGAATATTAAAATTATTTCATATAATTAGATAATAAGAATTTATCAGAATCAAATCTAATAAGATTATTTTATGTTAGGAGTTAAATAGAATGATAAATTGGGTTAAAATTACTAGAGCAGTCAGAACTTTATTATTAAGCTCTTGTCGCATTCAGCCGTTGAGCCGAGATGGCGTTTTAGGCAATTTTTATTGACTATGCTGAGGGTAAAGTTTGTTGACAGCTTTAGTATCTTTGTAAATTTTTTTCCCATATTTAAATATTGTATTTATCAGCCTAGCATCTTTTAATGTTGTAAGATTTGGTTCTGATAAATGTCTTATTAGCCTAAGTGTGTGAAATAATTTTAATATTCCATTATGTATGGTCCGGTCCTGCTATTAGATTCTGATAAATTCTTATTATCTAAGTATATGAAATAATTTTAATATTCTATTAAGTATATTCAGTCTACTTAACAATAATATAAAACATGCTATTTTTTAGAGGCATTCATGGTATTATTTAACACAAGGCTATTAGCCTATCATAATATAGAACTTAAAACAAAATATTATTATTAAAATAAAATTTACAATATGAAGTAATTATACCTTCGGAGCACACTATGGAGTTGATCAGAAATCTCCTCCTTAATTTTTACAAGCACTTAGCACACCTATCATTACAATTTATTTCTCGCCTAAACTCGTTCTGATTTTTACAAAAGAAAGAATTCGTTTATATAGATGACGGATTTCAAAATACAATCCAAAGAAGAAAATAAAAAGAAAGAAAGAAAGAAAGAGGGAGGCAGCTGGCAAGGAGAGGGAGACAGCTGGAGGAGGTGGCAGACAAGGAAGGATGGCCGCCGAAAGAAGAAAGCGACTGGTGGCCGACAAAAGCAGATTCCCAAACAGGAGAAAGGGACAGGTGGCCGACAGTCAAAAAAGGGGGGCGGTGCATTATGAACGCACTAATCCCTAAAATCCAAAATAGCCACTGTTTATCTTTATTAAAGGTAACAGTAACTTTTACTGAGGAATATTATTTTTCAGTACCCTTTATTTTCTTGTCTGAATCTTTCTTGTAATTACCAAGTAGTTGCTCTAAGGGTAATTCATCCTCATAAGGATCTTGGGAGTCTGGAAGCATGGCTTCATTGGTAGCATTTGCTGCTTCCATAACTATGTCTTCTCCAATTGAAGAAGCAGTTAGAGAAAAATCGGGTTGAATATCAATCCCAAAGTTTTTCGTCATATCCGATTTCATGGCTTCTATGTAAGCTGAGACCATTTGTTCTTTGGTCAAATGTCCTTTTTGCATTTTAAGTTTCCTGGATATGAACTCGAAAGGACTTGGAGACTCAATTTGAGAAATGCTTGATTTATAAATATCAAGCCTTGACTTTATCTGGTCAATGGTTTCTTGGGCTTCTAAAATCCCATGTTCATTGTTTCGCATCATTTTCTTCCAAAATTTGGATGAAAATGTTCTGTGAATACAAGGGATATTCTATTTGGTATAACCAAATTCTATGTCCCATTTAAAAATATATGGAATACCAAATTCAATGAAAAAGTTTGAAATTGGCATGCCTTCAACCCATTTATTATTATGTTGGGCTTCAATTAGTTTGGGTGATATTTCAACCCATTCAGTATAAAAATCTCTGAATATTCCTGGTAATATATTTATTCCAGGGCCATAAGATTGCCACCATTGGTATAACCAACTTGGGAAATCTTTCTTGTAAATACTCTGGCAAAATTTTAAAAACCAGGTATGTTTATGGGAAGGGTTTTGATATAACAAAACTTTATAAAAAGCCTCAACGTAATCCCAATAATTAAATTTAATTACGGCTTTATTCTCTGGGTGAAGGTATTTCTTTTCCCTGAAGGTACTTAGACCCCATTCATCAGCAGTTATAACATTTTTTATAATTGCTTTACTAAAAATATAAGTTTTAGAGGTCTTACTACCTACTGAAAATGGGTTATTTCCCATGAGTCTGTCATTTTCAAGATATTCTCAAAATGAGTTCTGGCCTTATATGAACCAGCAGTAAAAGAGGCTCCAGTATCCAAATATTTTTGCATTAAGCCCCAGACATCATCTTTCCTTCTGATGTCATTGTCTTCTAAAAGAAGTATTACTTCTTTATCATTGTGCTGTAGATAGGGGAAGTCATCTGACTCATCATCTTCCACTATCTTTGCATATGAAGGAGTAGTCTTTTCTGGTTGACTACTAGTCCCAACCTGAGTATTACTCTGGCTTTGCTGTGAGGCTTTAAAAGCAAGGAATTCCTTATAAAGAGATTCCTGTTCTGATCCAGCTATATTCTGGGCTATGAGCCTAGAATTACCATGTTGAGCCAATACCTGTTTTCCTCTATTAGAGGAATATTGGCCTCTTCCCTTTGAGGATTGTCCTCTATTAGAGGAATTTCCCCTTCCATGATTGCTTTTTGTGCTTATCCTGCAACATGTAAATTGAAACTATTAGTTTCTGACAAATATTCTCTTGTCAAAAAATCAGGCAAACTATTATCTGTCCCTTTTTTATATTCAATGATGAAATCAAAAGGGGCTAATTGGGCTTGCCATCTAGCAAACATCTGTTTACTAACGTCATGTTTAAAGTCTTTGTCAAACATGTATTTAGCTGCTTGACAATCAATTTTTATTAAAAACTTTTGATTATATAAATCATCTTGAAATTTTAACACACATTTTAATATGGCTAAAATTTCTTTTGCAATAGTAGCATAATTTTTCTGGCTGTCATTGTGAGCACGGGATTTTGCAATCCCTCTCGCGAGACGATGATGACGTGTACCCGATTTCAATACCTCAAAATAAAAGTTCTCTTCAGAATTTTTATTACCAAAATAATATTCCTTGTGAATTTTATAATTGGTAGAATCCAGTTCGGCGTGGCCGATAACGCGTTCGGTAGGAGCTTGAACCGATAATTTGCACCCAAATTAAATAATATCCATTAAAATATTGTTAAAAGCCATAAAGATGCCTTTTCCACTAATAAACCACTTTTCCCGACTTTTTAGGCTTTTTGACCCGTTGGTTGTCGGTATGGTGGAGAATGATGTCACCACCGACATCATTCATGCCGCCGGCGGCATCATCATACCGCCGGCGGCATGGCTCATATCGCCGGCGACATCATCATGTCGCCGGCGACATGACACAAAAATGATTCCTCCACAGACAGCATGTCGGCCACTTTCGGCGGAATAAGTCAAAAAGGTCTCGAAAAATACCCCAATTTGCCTATAAAAGGCACCTAAAACTGCATTTAGAAGGGGGGGACTGAAATTATAGAGGAGAGGAGCTAAATTGGGCAATTAAGAGCTGAAATCGAGAGTAAATTTTAGTGAGATAAGAACTAGAAAAGGCAGAAAAAAGGATTCTAATCCACTTTTCCCGGTTTTTCTTCTTCGAACTCTCTGATTGTGAGCTTAAATCAGTGGGTCTTTGGGTTAATTCAATCGGATAGAATTTAGAGACCTAAAACCTTTAAATTAACTACCAAATTATCGTTCCAAGCTCCCCGGAGGCGTTATTGTTCAGTTCACGAAGAGTTGAATTCACTACCCCGAGGTGAAAATCCTGAGTCTCATAGCTCTTCGGCTTTATTATTATTGTTTTACATTTTTTTGTTGATTTGTATTTGCTTTAAGTTTTCGATTATTTTAACTGCAAACCGCTGCTGTTGTGAGAAATTGAAGTCGCCAGAGACATGTGATGTTGCCGACTGTATCACCCATGTCGCGAGAGACATCGTGGATACGGCCGTTAGCGTTGCATTCCCCGGAGATCTCGTTTTCTCACAGAAACCTTTTTTTTTACGGTACTCAGAAAGCCCTGTGCCTGTCAGCATGCTGATGTCGCCAGCGACATCACCTATGTCACCGGCGGCATCAGATGCCCGACGGCGGCATGGCTTTCTGAACAGCAGTAATGCCTTCGTTTGTTTCCAAATTAATTTATTTTCTGAAGGTAGGACCTATAGTACAACGATGGAGGTTCAAAACCTCCTGAAAACAGACCCGCCCCTCGATGAGTGGTATATTCACTTGTAATCTGATTAAAGCAACGACCGAATCTAAAATTTGGACAAAAATGGAATTTCCCCGCAAACGCCATTCAAATCTCGTTTTAGCCATCCAATCGGGCTTTATGATGTTATAAATAAAATATGCCATATCTGTGTTGACTATCCTCCGCAGGTAGATGTATATCGGACATTCGGGTATTACATTTGTTACGTAGGAAATGTATAGGACTGGAAAATCTTGTAATAATTCTATTTTCCGCACTTATTTTTTCCTTACATTTGTAAATGTTTTATTTATCGCTTCAATTGCTTGATAAACGCGAAAACCACAAAACAACTGAAAATACAAATAAATAGGGTGGATTAAACCGATTAAGAAAGAATGAAGTATCCTAACTTGGCCTAATGAAAAGTACATAACATCATCCGAACTCAGAATCTCTACTTAAGGTATGGTCCAACCACCCGGTGGGAAAACCGTACCGAAAATTTCCCGGTTGAGCTGAACCGGGTGGCGACTCTATTCTAAGTACGGGGTTTCGATCTCGTATCTTTTAAGCACTACAATATGCAAAATCATTTTTTTTCAACCACATCACACTCGTCTCCCCGACGCACAGAAAAGCGGGCCCGCCCGACAGGGCCCGGCCCCGCGCCGCAGCCGCATTAACAGCCGTCCGCTCACAGTGGCGACTCTGCTGGGGATTTTCTTTAAACTTGAACCTTCTTTCATAGTTTAAAAGACTTTGATGATGTATTGAAATCATTGGCCAAATTAAAACTTCATTCTTTTCTTATGACGCCTTGTCCTCACACGTGTAGATAGTTCGGTAATTTTAGGTACCCTATTTTACCCGAGAAGCTCACAAAGTATCACTCATGCCCTGTTGGAATTGAGGATGCCTAGTGGGTGGATCACTCGTTTTAACCAACACGTAAACTCCTACGACCACGCCCATTCTGGTAGTGAGTGAGTAAACGTGGAATCAAGGTAAACGGGAACCTTCTACATCAACAACCCTATACCAAAGCCGCGTTAGAAAAAAGCCTTAGCACATCTTTCCCCTTAGGATTACCCAAAACAAATAAAATAATTGGGACGCGCTACTTTCGCCATTACCGGTGAAGCAGCCAAACTCCATCCTACCAAAGGGGTGTTACGCGGGAGTCAAAAGGTTGGAACAGGGTCGATTCACATGCTAAGTGCTCTATGATCATACACCCCCATGCATCGGCTTTAAGAGCCGAAAATAAATCAACTTACCCTTATCACTTCCACCCATGGAAGAGGTTTAGCAACATGTGTAGGACTTCTCTTGTGCCTCCGTTGCGTCACCACATATCGCTATGTATGACGTGAAGTACACACGTCTCATATATGTTGGAGGGATAAGCCATCACATCATCTCTAACCACATCTACGTGCAGCCATGCGCACTACACGTCACTCCCAGGGCATAGAAAGGCATACATACATACCATTCATACCATTTACAACCCATTCATGGTCTGATCCGCGACTCGTGATTCTAAGCAGCCTTCCTCTTGAACCGAGACCTTCACAACCAACCATGTCTCTTCCCCATGATGACAACCATACCTCACTCAGAGGACAAGCTAGCCTTCCCTCCACCGCAGGGGCAACAGCTCACCCGCCGTCTCTTGGATCGGAAATCACCGCTGCTATCATTCAGTTTCTAAACTCCGATCAGTTTAGAAACACCATTCAGGAGATAGTGTATGTATCCGTCAAGAAGGTCCTAGAAAGACAGGACTTCGACCAGGTCATGCGATCTCCGGGCATGACACCTGATGGCGATACACTCCGGCAGTCACCGCCAACCGCTTACCCTGGACAAAGAGAAGGAGCCCAGAATCCGATTCTTCCACCATTCTCTAACACCTTACTACCAACTTTGGTCACCCCATCACAATTTAAAATCCCCGCTGCCCCGATGCTTCCTCAATACGACCAAGTCATGCAACACAATGTTGAAGACTTCTTGCGTCAATTGATGATAGCAGACTGCTCTCAAGAGGGAAGGGTCCAATCAGAGAAAGACCAGTTCTTTCGTAACACTGAATCACCCACACCCCCACCTCAAAAGTCGGCACCAGTTGCCATTATTCGGCCAAACAATGGTCCTAAGTGTAGAACCAATCCGTGGAAATTGCCACTTAATGTAATCTTCACCGGGTTGAAGGAAGCTGGGATTCTTAAACCTCTTCACGAATTCAATCCCCCCATGAGAGAAGAAGGAAAAGGCTTTTGCAGATATCACATGTTGTCAGGTCATAACACCAACCAATGCAAAGCTTTGGTCCGTACCATCCAACGACTGGTGGATGGAAAGAAGATTACCGACCCTGAAAGGGCATCCTACCCTATACCAGAGTCTGGCAATCGGACACGGATGATTAATCCCAGCTTTTCCAAACAACGGAAAGCTCCTCAAGATCTCATCAAGGCCATCTACTCAAATGGTGGGGGAAAATCACGCTCTGACGATGAGGACGAATAATCCCGATTTGCAATCCTTGGGCTTCAGACCTTTTAGCTCCATGAGCTACTTCCATTTTTCTTACTTATGATTGTGTCTGTACCCTTTGATCAGCGTCTCCATATGAACATACGTACGTCGCTTTCAGTGTGTAAGATATTTTTTTATTAAATGGAATTAAATTGAGTACATTATGTGGTAATCAAATCCAATAATTTAAACCTTGTCAAAACACATGAGGGATAATAAAGTGCTTAAAGACCATGATAATGCTTTTGCAATGATCGAATTGTTGAAACGCCATGGGTCCCTTCTAGAATTGACTCAACGGGCCTACATCGGTACACCTTCAAGCCACCAAAGAAGCATCAATCGGTCCCCCGAAATAGAGAATCAAGGCTTACACCCAACGGAGCCCAGCCTCCATCAAACAAACATCGTAGCCAAAATCTCAGACCAACATCACCACCGAGAACACGACCAAATTTGAAGAGAAACACATCTTCACTCGGTACAAATCAACCCCATCAAACCCTTCGGCTAACAAAGGTCAGGAGACAACCACTTCCAAAGACACCAAGTCTAAAGGCAAACACCTTCATCCCACAAGCCACGAAGATAATTGTGCAACAAATGTCGCAATCGGCTTACCAAATGAACCAAAAAGGCAAACAACCACTACAAAGGCACCAAACAAAAGGTCCTTAAGCTGAACATCACTTGTTCACAACCCATCGCCCCTAACACAGAATACGAGGTTAGGCCTTGAAGGGCTCTACAAAACACGAATTGAAAGATCAATCAAAATACCGATCAGGACGACAATCAAACCAATCGATGAAGCCTTGGAGGAAGCGCCAAAAACTCCCGTAAACTAAACGGCTTGCAATAAGGTCAGCCAAAAGCTCCCGACGTAACTTTGAAGGTCAGAATAAACTGGGTGATCCAGGCGAAAATAAAACGGGCACCAAGGAACTTGGAGAATCTGCAAAAGCACAACTATGCACACAAAAGCGAATCAGATATCCTATGCCCTTTCCAAGAGTCATAAACCCAGCACTGAAAAGTTTGAGACCTTCTGGTACTAAGGTTAAGTTCAGATCAGATTGAAGAGACCATCGTATGATCAGAAATGGCACCAAATAAGCGAGGCTGTTAGAATTATGAGCGTAGACAAGAAGCGAATTCATCGATCTAGCCGACCAAGACAAGCTTAAGCATTATCAGGTCTAAACAAAAGAAATAAATCAGAAAAAGCGACACACTAAAAAATATATATACAATAATCGCCCGCCTGTCGGTCTTCTATTGACTGGGCAAAAATTAGGGTTACACCCGATGGTCGGTACCCTGCAAACCGGCTGTACAAAAATTAGGGGATAAGTCAATAACGCCTGTTGAACTGAAAACCCAAAAAGGGCGGTTCAGACAAAAATTAGGGCACAAGAGAAAAACAATAAGATGTTAACTTGAAAACCTGCAAAGGCTGGTTAACACCAGGGGTCCCATTAATGGAAATGATTGCCAACATCTTGTACTCAAATTAAGTTCACTCGATAAAACGATCTTTCATCTTGAAACATCTGTATTTGTGATCATGAGAATGCCTGGTGATCGAGGGATGGAAACATCACAAGTAAGCTTAATCGAAGACACTACACGCTCAAAGGTCGGAATAAATCTGTTAGGGCGAAAACCCGAAAGGATAGTCCATGCAAACCATGGGGTCAAATTGGAGCCCAAAATCTGTGTTCCCCAGGCTTTGCGGAAAACCCCACAGCTTTTGGTTATGGGTTGCCATGACGGAAACGGACGGAAGGGTCAAAAAAATAGGTTGCTGGAAGATTGAAGCCGCCGGCGGCATAGGGTCAACTTTCTGGGCAGCATCAGAAGCATTTCTGCCATTTCAGACCTGTACAAAAACTGTAAACAATCGTATGCTACATTCCCAATTACTTGTCAAAACAGCAATTCATTTTTTATGAAAGCCCGAGGGCACAAATTGCTCAAATTGTACTAAATCATCATGACGAAATATCAAAACCCCAATGTGTCGGAGGTACAAACAAGAACAAGGCAAAACAAAAAGGAAAAGCGAAACTAAGCATATCCGCCACTACCGGCTGGACGTGATGAAACGTCATCGGGACTTGCGAACCAATCGTCAACATCGTCTGCCTCTCTTCCCTCCGTCATGGGAACACTACTAGACTCCTCAGCCGCGGTAAACGCACGTCGGCCGGCAGACTTCTTGACCCCCCTACGACTAGTACCCCCAGGATGCGCACGGTCCAGATTCTGCTTACTTCTCTGTTCTTGAGCGGTGGCCGCCAGCTGTCCCTCGAGATCGCTCACACGGCGCTGTAAAGCTGCAGTCTCCTCCTCATACCGCCGCCGGGCCGCGTCAGCATCAGACATAGAAAGGGCTAAAAAATCCTGCAAACCGGAGAAAATATCAGCCTTGCATATCATGCATAACATCCATACATATATCCCAACTTAACATGTGCATAAAATACCTGAACAAGAAGCGATTGCCCAATGAGGGTATCCCGGAGAACAAAATTGTTCTCCGCCAGCTGCTCCACATGACTCCGCGCCACCTAAAAAAAAAAATCCAAAAATCATACCCTTAGACACCCACTTCTAAGACTTAATAAGAAAATAATTATTAGGTCTTACGTAGGTAGTATCTTCAGGCATGAAAAATCGGGGCTTGCCGGCTCGAGCCAACATTCCTATGAGAGAATTCGCCTCGGGAGTTCATCAACAGGAAAGTGGTTTCCAACGGATTGACCAATCTCCCCTCCATGAAGGTCATGCCCTCCGGCGCGCCATAATGTCGGGTCCCACTCTGGTTATCCCGACCCCTCTTTCTCGCAGGTTCCTGCAAAACATGAAAATCACACGTCAAACAACATCCCTAAACGACTTCAAAATCATACACACAAACACAATCATACCCCGAAAGAACGTGGCTCCCCTTGGGATATCGGCACGCTCCCGCCAGCTACACCCGCACCTACCTCATCCTCCCCCTCAGGGTCGACCGCAACGTCCCCTTCCAGCGCTTCATCTTCATCGTCATCCTCATCATCATCCTCCACAACGCCTCCGAGGCGCCTCTTTTCGTCCTCCAATCGTTGCTCGTTATGATACTCAATTGTATCGTCGCCATGGATACGAGGACACACGGGGAGTAGACGCTGAAAAAGCCGCTCATAGAGGCCAGGAACGCTAGGGATCACTCGGCCGTTCCCTTCAATATAATCGGCTTTGTCGGCCTCGGCAGAAATCACCAAATGAGGCCACCACAAGCCCCGCGGAGGATCGGCAGGCACCGGTCTAGCAGCAACCGGAAGGGACCTCCAACCCCGAACGCGCTCGCCCAGATACCACTGCTGGGACAGGGGGCACTCAATCACAAACCGGCGGTCATCCACCTCCCTCCGAACCCGTGCGACCTCAGCCAAGTTCTCCACCCCATCGAATGGGTCCAAGACGAGCTACATCAAAACAACCAACATAAGTCCATAGACCAAATAAATAAAAAAAAAAAAAAAAAAAAAAGTCGCGTACCGAACTCAATCGCACGCTTCTGAGGACCTCCCTATACAGCGTAGGATACTTGGCCTTCCCACCGATGCACCCGCACCAGCGGGCAAGGAAATGAGAGTCCGGTGGCACAACCGTCTTAAACTCCATCGGCGGAAGGATCTGATGCTCGAATGCCCAAGCCTGCACAAATAACGATCAACCAATCCAAAAAACGTCATGCAAGAAACGAGAACACATGCTATCAAGGAGAATATCTACAAAAAGTGATACCTGGAGTAGCAGATGGCAAAGGCGAAGGGCTTTTTCATTCTTCCGGGCTCCCACATCCAGCCCGTGGTACAATTGGGCCAAGATGGCCCTCGGCCAATTCTTCCTCCTGATTCCCGGCACATCTTCCACCGCGGTTATAAGTATGTAGTTGATCTTACTCCCCGAGATTGGGAAGAACAGCACGGTGAGTAGTGAGATCACAAAGGAACGGACACATGCCTCCCTTTCCTCCTCAGGCACCACATCCCCCCGCGTCCAATAACGGTACAACTCACCATAGGACAGCAGCCCAGAAGCGGGCTTTAGTCCGAACAACTCCTTTACCCGCCTCACCACGGGCCTCTCAACATGGTACTTGTCCATGTAGACGTCGAAATGGATAACCTCATCCATCCAAGGAAGGCCGGTCATGGCTACCACATCAGAAGGGGTGATTGTAACTTCTCCAAAGGGGAGATGGAAGGTGTGGGTAGTCTCGGACCACCTTTCAGTCAAGGCCGTTACCGAAGAATGAGGTAGCTTAGGCATCAACATAGGCATGATTCGAGCCAAATCCCCAAACCCCGTCTCGTTAATCGCAAGCGCAAGCTCGGGATCATTCTCTGAAATGTGATGCCACCACTCACCGATGGTGCCAATCCCTCCTGTGTAAGTCAATTCGTATGGCTGCAAAATCGAAAGCAAAACGGATCAATTCTGTGCATTTCTGTCAAAAAGACTGCTGATGTCGCCTCTGTTAAGAGCGATATCGCCGGCGGCATCAGCTCATACCGCCAGCGGCATGGCTCATGTCGCCGGCTGCATCAGCTTCAACAGAAGCGACATCAGACTCCCATAAAGCCTTTGCCAAAGGCTGATGTCGCCAGCAACAACATTGATGTCGCCAACGGCATCACTCATGCCGCCAGCGGCATCACTCTACGCGGGCAGAACCTGTTTTCTCCCTAAATCGCACCCATCGTGCCAAAAATCACAATCAATCAAACAAGGCGAAAACCGATCCTAAAGCATGCAATGACTGAGATATTCCATATTTTAAACCCCTATCATGGCATGTTTTCAAAATCTAAAGCAAAATCAAATCGAATTCAAAAAGAAGTAACCCAGGTTTTTGTGGGATTACCTGGATATAACAGAGATGTTTCTCCTTCTCCGGAGTCAGGTTAGTGATAGGAGAGTTAATACCATAGCCATACATTTTTGCCGTCTCCTTGAGGCCGTATGCAGTGGGAACAGAAAGAATTTTCAATCCCTCGACGGAAGAATCGGGCAGGCTCTCCCTAGCCTTGGATTTACCCCTAAAAGCCTTGCTAATCCTCTTCATGATTTGAAAAAGCAAAGATAGAAATCAAAGGGCTTTGGGAGAGAAGAGAAGGGATACGGTTTTGAGAGAGAATGGGGAAGAAAAGAGTTCCAATCTCTTTTTAAACTGCCGCGCGGGATTCGAGGAGTTTTAATTAATCTGAAACTGTCCCTCCATGCCGCCGGCGATATCAGCCCATGCCGCCGGCGACATCACTCAAACCGCCGGCGATATTAACGCCTCATTTAGTTCAAATTTTGAAATTATCTGACAGTCAAAGCTGCCACGTGGCATCCATACCACCGGCGACATCAGTCCATGCCGCCGGCGACATCACTCAGGCCGCCGGCGACATTGCCGCATTTAGTTCAAACTTAGAAATTATCTGACCAGTCAAAGCTGCCACGTGGCATCCATACCACCGGCGACATCAGTCCATGCCGCCAGCGACATCACTCAGGCCGCCGGCGACAATGCCGCATTTAGTTCAAACTTAGAAATTATCTGACCAGTCAAAGCTGCCACGTGGCATCCATACCACCGGCGACATCAGTCCATGTCGCCAGCGACATCACTCAGGCCGCCGGCGACAATGCCGCATTTAGTTCAAATTTTGAAATTATCTGACCAGTCAAAGCTGCCACATGGCATCCATACCGCCGGCGACATAAACTCATGCCGCCGGCGATATCAGTCATGCCGCCGGCATTGTTGCCCCTCCAAACTAGGTCTTTAGGACGAAAGCCCAACCGAAGGGCGATCTCGTCAGAATGAGCCCAACCGAAGGGCGATCACTTCAGAAGGAGCCCAACCGAAGGGCGATCACTTCAGAACGAGCCCGACCAAAGGGCGATCTCATCAAAACGAGCCCAACCGAAGGGCGATCTCATCAGAATGAGCCCAACCGAAGGGCAATCTCTTCAGAACAAGCCCAACCGAAGGGCAATCTCTTCAGAACAAGCCCAACCGAAGGGCAATCTCCGCAAAGTGAAAGTCCAACCGAAGGACAATCACTATACCAAAATACAAAAGCCCAACCGAAGGGCAACCTCTCCAGGACGAAAGTCCAACCGAAGGGCGATCTCGTCAAAACGAGCCCAACCGAAGGGCAACCTCAACAGAACTAGCCCAACCGAAGGGCGATCACTTCAAAACGAGCCCGACCGAAGGGCAATCACTTCAGAACAAGCCCAACAGAAGGGCGATATCTGCAAAGTGAAAGTCCGACCAAAGGACAATCACCATACCAAACCGAAAGCCCGGCCGAAGGGCAACCTCTTCAAAACAAGCCCAACCGAAGGGCGACCTCATCAAAACGAGCCCGACCGAAGGGCGATCTCTTCGAAACAAGCCCGACCAAAGGGCGATCTCGTCAAAACGAGCCCAACCGAAGGGCGATCTCATCAAAACGAGCCCAATCGAAGGGCGATCTCATCAAAACGAGCCCAACTGAAGGGCGATCTCATCAAAACGAGCCCGACCGAAGGGCGATCTCATCAAAACGAGCCCGACCGAAGGGCGATCTCATCAAAACGAGCCCAACCGAAGGGCGACCTCATCAAAACGAGCCCGACCGAAGGGCGATCTCATCAAAACGAGCCCGACCGAAGGGCGATCTCATCAAAACGAGCCCAACCGAAGGGCGACCTCATCAAAACGAGCCCGACCGAAGGGCGATCTCTTCGAAACAAGCCCGACCAAAGGGCGATCTCATCAAAACGAGCCCAACCGAAGGGCGATCTCATCAAAATGAGCCCAACCGAAGGGCGATCTCATCAAAACGAGCCCGACCGAAGGGCGATCTCATCAAAACGAGCCCGACCGAAGGGCGATCTCATCAAAACGAGCCCGACCGAAGGGCGATCTCATCAAAACGAGCCCAACCGAAGGGCGATCTCATCAAAATGAGCCCAACCGAAGGGCGACCTCATCAAAACGAGCCCGACCGAAGGGCGACCTCATCAAAACGAGCCCGACCAAAGGGCGATCTCATCAAAACGAGCCCAACCGAAGGGCAACCTCTTCAAAACGAGCCCAACCGAAGGGCGACCTCATCAAAACGAGCCCGACCGAAGGGCAATCTCCTCAGAACAAAAACCCCACCGAAGGGCGATCACTTCAGAACGAGCCCGACCAAAGGGCGATCTCATCAAAACGAGCCCGACCGAAGGGCGATCTCATCAAAACGAGCCCAACCGAAGGGCGATCTCATCAAAATGAGCCCAACCGAAGGGCGACCTCATCAAAACGAGCCCGACCGAAGGGCGACCTCATCAAAACTAGCCCGACCAAAGGGCGATCTCATCAAAACGAGCCCAACCGAAGGGTGATCTCGTCAAAACGAGCCCAACCGAAGGGCAACCTCAACAGAATAAGCCCAACCGAAGGGCAATCTCTTCAGAATGAAAGCCCAACCGAAAGGGCAACCTCCTCAGAATGAAAGCCCAATCGAAGGGCAATCTCCTCAGAACAAAAACCCCACCGAAGGGCAATCACGTCAAAACGAAAGCCCAACCGAAGGGCAATCTCTTCAGAATGAAAGCCCAACCGAAAGGGCAACCTCCTCAGAACGAAAGCCCAACCGAAGGGCAATCACGTCAAAACGAAAGTCCAACCGAAGGGCAACCTCCTCAGAATGAAAGCCCAACCGAAGGGCAATCTCCTCAGAACGAAAGCCCAACCGAAGGGCAATCTCTTCAGAACAAAAGCCCGACCAAAGGGCGACCTCTTTAAAGTGAAACGTTCGACCAAAGGACAATCACTATACGAAGTGACAAGCCCGACCAAAGGGCAAACTCCCCACGAACTGTAAGTCCTACCAAGGGATGAACAGTAGACAAAGTATAAGTCCAACCAAGGAACAAATAATCAACGAACTGTAAGTCCAACCGAAGGACAATCACGTCAAAACGAAAGCCCAACCGAAGGGCAATCTCTTCAGAATGAAGGCCCAACCGAAAGGGCAACCTCCTCAGAATGAAAGCCCAACCGAAGAGTAATCTCCTCAGAACGAAAGCCCAACCGAAGGGCAATCTCCTCAGAACAAAAGCCCGACCAAAGGGCGACCTCTTTAAAGTGAAACGTCCGACCAAAGGACAATCACTATACGAAGTGACAAGCCCGACCAAAGGGCAAACTCCCCACGAACTATAGGTCCTACCAAGGGATGAACAGTAGACAAATTCTCTACGAGGCACAAGTCCGACCAAGGGACAAATTCTCTACGAGGCACAAGTCCGACCAAGGGACAAATTCTCTACGAGGCACAAGTCCGATCAAGGAACAAATTCTCTACGAGGCACAAGTCCGACCAAGGGACAAATTCTCTACGAGGCACAAGTCCGACCAAGGGACAAATTCTCTACGAGGCACAAGTCCGATCAAGGGACAAATTCTCTACGAGGCACAAGTCCGACCAAGGGACAAATTCTCTATGAGGCACAAGTCCGACCAAGGGACAAATTCTCTACGAGGCACAAGTCCGATCAAGGAACAAATTCTCTACGAGGCACAAGTCCGACCAAGGGACAAATTCTCTACGAGGCACAAGTCCGACCAAGGGACAAATTCTCTACGAGGCACAAGTCCGACTAAGGGACGAACAGTCAACAAAGCGTAAGTCCGACCAAGGGACGAATAGTCGACAAAGCGTGAGTCCGACCAAGGGACGAACAGTCGACAAAGCGTATGTCCGACCAAGGGACAAACAAACGACACAGCGTATGTCCGACCAAGGGACAAACGATCAACAAAGCATAAGCCCGACCAAGGGGCAAACAATCGACAGAGCATAAGCCCGACCAAGGGGCAAACAATCGACAGAGCATAAGCCCGACCAAGGGGCAAACAATCGACAAAGCGTATGTCCGACCAAGGGGCAAACCAGTCATCCTTCAGGTATCATTCCTATCCCTTGCTCTTTCGTGTGATCATACTGACCTGTGTCAGCAGTGATCTCCCGAGGGGCAGCCTGTGAGCACGGGATTTTGCAGTCCCTCTCGCGAGACGATGATGACGTGTACCCGATTTCAATACCTCAAAATAAAAGTTCTCTTCAGAATTTTTATTACCAAAATAATATTCCTTGTGAATTTTATAATTGGTAGAATCCAGTTCGGCGTGGCCGATAACGCGTTCGGTAGGAGCTTGAACCGATAATTTGCACCCAAATTAAATAATATCCATTAAAATATTGTTAAAAGCCATAAAGATGCCTTTTTCCACTAATAAACCACTTTTCCCGACTTTTTAGGCTTTTTGACCCGTTGGTTGTCGGTATGGTGGAGAATGATGTCACCACCGACATCATTCATGCCGCCGGCGGCATCATCATACCGCCGGCGGCATGGCTCATATCGCCGGCGACATCATCATGTCGCCGGCGACATGACACAAAAATGATTCCTCCACAGACAGCATGTCGGCCACTTTCGGCGGAATAAGTCAAAAAGGTCTCGAAAAATACCCCAATTTGCCTATAAAAGGCACCTAAAACTGCATTTAGAAGGGGGGGACTGAAATTATAGAGGAGAGGAGCTAAATTGGGCAATTAAGAGCTGAAATCGAGAGTAAATTTTAGTGAGATAAGAACTAGAAAAGGCAGAAAAAAGGATTCTAATCCACTTTTCCCGGTTTTTCTTCTTCGAACTCTCTGATTGTGAGCTTAAATCAGTGGGTCTTTGGGTTAATTCAATCGGATAGAATTTAGAGACCTAAAACCTTTAAATTAACTACCAAATTATCGTTCCAAGCTCCCCGGAGGCGTTATTGTTCAGTTCACGAAGAGTTGAATTCACTACCCCGAGGTGAAAATCCTGAGTCTCATAGCTCTTCGGCTTTATTATTATTGTTTTACATTTTTTTGTTGATTTGTATTTGCTTTAAGTTTTCGATTATTTTAACTGCAAACCGCTGCTGTTGTGAGAAATTGAAGTCGCCAGAGACATGTGATGTTGCCGACTGTATCACCCATGTCGCGAGAGACATCGTGGATACGGCCGTTAGCGTTGCATTCCCCGGAGATCTCGTTTTCTCACAGAAACCTTTTTTTTTACGGTACTCAGAAAGCCCTGTGCCTGTCAGCATGCTGATGTCGCCAGCGACATCACCTATGTCACCGGCGGCATCAGATGCCCGACGGCGGCATGGCTTTCTGAACAGCAGTAATGCCTTCGTTTGTTTCCAAATTAATTTATTTTCTGAAGGTAGGACCTATAGTACAACGATGGAGGTTCAAAACCTCCTGAAAACAGACCCGCCCCTCGATGAGTGGTATATTCACTTGTAATCTGATTAAAGCAACGACCGAATCTAAAATTTGGACAAAAATGGAATTTCCCCGCAAACGCCATTCAAATCTCGTTTTAGCCATCCAATCGGGCTTTATGATGTTATAAATAAAATATGCCATATCTGTGTTGACTATCCTCCGCAGGTAGATGTATATCGGACATTCGGGTATTACATTTGTTACGTAGGAAATGTATAGGACTGGAAAATCTTGTAATAATTCTATTTTCCGCACTTATTTTTTCCTTACATTTGTAAATGTTTTATTTATCGCTTCAATTGCTTGATAAACGCGAAAACCACAAAACAACTGAAAATACAAATAAATAGGGTGGATTAAACCGATTAAGAAAGAATGAAGTATCCTAACTTGGCCTAATGAAAAGTACATAACATCATCCGAACTCGGAATCTCTACTTAAGGTATGGTCCAACCACCCGGTGGGAAAACCGTACCGAAAATTTCCCGGTTGAGCTGAACCGGGTGGCGACTCTATTCTAAGTACGGGGTTTCGATCTCGTATCTTTTAAGCACTACAATATGCAAAATCATTTTTTTTCAACCACATCACACTCGTCTCCCCGACGCATAGAAAAGCGGGCCCGCCCGACAGGGCCCGGCCCCGCGCCGCAGCCGCATTAACAGCCGTCCGCTCACAGTCATTCCATTTACCAGAATAAAATCTAACAAGATATTCTTGTTTGTCAATTGGTGAGATTTGTTTTAAAATACCACCATAGCCCATATCTGAGGCATCTGTTTCAATAACTTTATCCCATTTAGGATTTGCTAACATGAGACAAGGTAAGTTATTAACTTTTCTTTTGATTGACCTAACAGCCTCTGTATGACTATTAGTCCAGGGTTTAGGTTCTTTCTTAAGTCTATCATATAAGATGGCAGTGTCTTTAGACAAGTTTTTTAGGTAGGGTGAGATATAATTTAGACTACCTAAAAATCTCTGAAGCTGAGTTTTGTCTTTAATTTCATCTGGAAATTTTGACGCAAACTCAATGCTTCTGTCTATAGGAATTATTTTTCCCTTGTCAATATTATGACCTAAAAATCTTATATTAGATTTAAATAATTGCATCTTAGGTTTAGATATTACTAAACCATTCTGTATGACAACCTTTTTAAATATTTCAAGGTGTCTGAAATGTATTTCAATATTTTTTGAAAATACTAAGATATCATCAATATAGACTATTATAAAGTCTGAATAGGGATTGAAAATATCATTCATGATATTTTGAAATTCCGAAGGGGCATTTTTTAACCCAAAAGGCATAACCTTCCACTCAAATTGACCGAAAGGTACATTAAAAGCAGTATTATAAACATCGCTTTCATTTATCTGTATTTGCTAATAACCTGATTTTAAATCAAATTTGGAAAATACTAAGGCACTATGAAGCCTATCAAGAAGATCCTTCTTATTTGGAATAGGATACCTAATCCATTTTAAAACCTTATTTAGAGGTTTATAATTAATTACCAATCTTGGTATACCTCTTTCTTTTTCAGCATGTTTATTAACATAGAAAGCGGTACAAGACCAAGGTGATTTAGAAGGTTTTATTAAACCTTTATTTTGGAGATTATTAATCTCTTCTTTACATAAATTCAGATATTCTAAATTCATTTGACATGGTCTTGCCTTGGTAGGAATTAATTTTTCATTAAATCCTTCTTCGTATGGCAAAGACACAATATGCTTTTTTCTATTCCAAAAAGCATTTGGGTGGTCACTACATATCTCTGAAGTGAATTGATTATTAATCAATTTGATCTTATCCTGTAATTTTGGATTTTCTAACATATTATCAATGTTTATAAAATTAATTTCTTCTTTTAAAAAAGAAATTTGATTCTGCTTACTTCTTATTAAAGAGTCTTTTATTTGATTTAAAAACTTTGTTACCGGTTTTGTTTCAAATTGAAAGTAGATATTACTACCTTGAAAGGTTCCTGTAAAACCATTTGAATCAATATTTGTCAAAGGAAATAAACTCCTTATAAATGGAGTACCAAGTATAACCTGGTTAGTTATGTCTTTTACCAAAATAAAATTGGTAGGTATGCAAATTTTATTTTTGCATATGTAGGCAGTTGGAATCTTAAAACTTATATTAAGTTTTTGTCCATTAGCAGACCTTAATGATTGTGAGGTCTTATGAAAATAATTAGTGGGTATTATACCCTCCTGAATACAATTTAAATCTGCACCACTATCAATGAGTGCTATTAAATCTTTAAAAAATTTTCCTTCTATGAGAAGTGAAATTTTTATATACCATTTTTGTGAAGCCATTACTTCAATGGTTGATAAAAAATCATCCTGTTCATGAATATCATGATCTGAATTATTTTCAGAAGATGTTGATGAAGAAAAATTAACAGGCATTTTTTCCTTTAGTTTTTCTAATCTGGAAACTCTCTCATTAAGACTTTGGTTATTTAATCTTAAGTCTTTAATTTCCTTTTTAAGGTTATTAACCTCAATATATAAATCATTGGTATTAGCAACTTCATTGGTTTGCTTTTGTTTCAGCATTCTTTTAACTTCTGCCATAGAATAAGGTTCAGAAGTTTTAAGAGTAAATTGCTCTTCTTTAGATGCTTGAGTTTGTTTATTATTATTTACAAACTCTTATAAGATTTTTAATCTTAGTTCCGGATCTTTAATCCATTGTAATATGTCCAAGATATTATCACTGGTTATTACATTAATTTTTAATTCCTGGAATTGGGACATTATTTGATAGATATTATCATTATCACTGTCACTAGAATTTCTAGCTACTTGTTTGCATTTGCAATCTGTTTCAGATGAAATTATTTTTTCATCTTTTAATTTGGTCAGATTATTTTCTGAATCAGTTGAAGAAGAGCTATAGTCTGTGTCAGAATTATTTTCTGACTCAGAGGAGTTAATCATGATTTTACTTAAAGCATTTTTTAAGTCTTCATTGATATTAAGATTATTAATCTTCTTTTTTAATTTGCATTTATTTGCAAAATGACCTTTTCTACCACATTTATAACAAGTTATGGTAGATTTATATGGAGGTGGATTATTTTCCAATCTCCTTTTCTTTCTAAGTTCTCTTTTGGCTTTTCGCTTAGTGAACTTAGTACTAGCTTAATATTTTTCCCTTTTTGAAGGTTTATGGGGTTTGCTAGTAGAGGGATTATCAATCCCAAATTGACCATAAAATTGGCCAAGTTGCATTTTTTCATTTAAATGATGCTTTTTAATTTGTTGGTTTAGCTTTATTTCATTGCATAAAGATAAACCTTCTTGGATGCATGTACCAATTAATTTACCATAAGTATAACTTGTGTAATTAATTTGTACATTTCCCTTTCTTAGGTTTTTTCTGACCCTTTCCGCAAGTAACGGAGGCAATCCGTCTATAAATTTGGATTTCCAATGGTCACTATTTGACTCAGGTAATTCCATGACCCTACTTAAAAAGGTGTCTTTATACCACTTAAAAGAGGTCAAGGTAGGACATCTAAGATTTTGCAATAGAGTCCTAATATTTTCGCTATTATCAGACCATCGGCCTGTAAAGTGTTTAATAATATTTAAAATGAGTGTATATACTGCATTTTCAGTTGAAATATTATTTTCAATTTTTACAGTTGATAAAAAAATTTTTCCTATCTTCTTGGGATAAATAATTGTCCCACCAGCCTTTAAGTTGGCCATTAAATCCTGCTATTATCATATTAGCAATGACTTTGTCAGTATTACTGTTGTTTTTACATATTGTAGAATACATGAGCATTCTATAGACAGCACTATAAATCTGTCTTTCAGTGAAACCATCTATGTTCCATTCATAGATTTGTTTTCCACTATAGGAATTATTCATTATTAAGTCTTGTTCTTCAAACAGAACATCCTGTGGAGTAGGTCTAGGATAATAAAACAAATTTTGTTTTGGCCTATCTGCATACTTATGAAGTTTATTAATTTCGTCTATTAGAACGTTTTTATAATTTTTAGTGTTACTTATTGTATCACTAAACTCCTCCTCAAGAGTATTGATTCTGAGACTGTCAAATTTTTCACTTAACAGTTTCTCTAAATCAACCAGAGATTTTAATTTAAAATCTTTTATTTCTGGAGGTGGTTGTATACTAGGGGCAGCACTACTGCTTGCTTCTGACCTAGTAATATTTATAGTATTGTTATGAACAATATTTTTTAACTCATGGATTTGGGAAATTATTTTTTCCACTCGATTATGAATATCCACTAGTTTTTCTCCTAATATTATTAGGTAAATATTAGTGAAATTTTTCTATTTAACCAATGCATTTATATGTTGCGTGGTTGACTGAATAATTTCATTTTCAAAAATTTTTGAAAAGCATTATAATGCCTTATTTCATTATCTCTTTCTATTGAGAAAGGATATACTGGGGGAAAAACTTGTTTAATAGTTTCTCCTGTTGGATTTTTAAAATCTCTTTCGTTGACAGAAATAAATTTTTCTACGTGATTGGCTATAAACCAATAAACAAAAGATATCTTGATATTTTTATGAGATAATTCATCATAAAATTCTTGTTGAAAGTTATTTCTTTCATCTTTAGTGAAATTATTGAAAAACCATGTTCTAAATGGTTTCCAATGATCTTTCTGAAAATCCATTTGGATTTCTTTTCTGGCTTGTGAGCCAGGACTGAAATCAATTTTATTTTTACCTATCATATGGTAAAATTAATTTCACTGGCAGTCATTCCTGCCGGAACTTCATAAATTCCTGAAGCTATGTTGTTATTATCAACATGGATTCTATTAACCCTATCTGTAATTAGTTCAGATTCTCTGTCTGACTCTTTGGATGAATTATCAGAATTATTAATTTTATTGATATCTGACATTGAATGTCTTAGATCTTTGTTCCCAATATTATGAATATTGTTACTAGTATTGGAATTATAAATTCCTTCAATATTGGATATTGAGTGTCTTGTATTATCAGTATTATGAATACTGTTTGAACGGCTTGAATCATTTACTGGAGATATGTGAAAATGACTAAAGTTAGATCTTGAAGACCTTGATCTTGGAATATTATCCAGGAATTTTTGTTTTTCGAAATTTATAAGGATATTTCCTTCTTGGGTTTGGATAATTCTAGTAGGATTATTTTGGGTGATTGGGGCAGCTGGAACTGCTCTTTCTATTATCCAATTATCAGGAAATATTATTTCCTCCCATTTTATAGGTCTGCGAGTAGTAATTTCTGACCTATGATAATTTGATTCTATAAGAATCGTTTCATTTAATGGTTTGTCAATTATTTGACAGTATGGATTTAAAGTCATTAATGGTTTAAAATATATTCTATAACAGACACATATGACTTTCGATCCAGGGGCATAATTATACCCATTAGTTTTAACATTTAATGTTAAAGCGTCTAAAATATTAATATCTGACAATGATAATTGCAGGTATGGGTATACATTAAAATATACTGGGCCTTGGGCCAAACTAGACTGTATTAAGCCCATTAGCGACTGTTTCCAGTATAAGTTTCTAGCATCTCTTAAAGCTGCTGTGAAACTTTCAGGCAAGCCTTCTAATGTTAGAGGCTTAAAAGCAACTTGTACTAGTCCTATATGTAGGAACTTATAAATTCTACGATAATTATTAATATCTGAATTATTTAATAATTTAATTATCATTTCGTCCTTATTAAGGGAAATGGTTTCTTCAGTAGTTTTAACTACTTGTTTTAATCCTAATTTTTCAAATGTACCATATTTATAAATGATTTTAGGATTAATTCTAGGTATAGTCCACTTATTAAGCAGATCTAGGTTTTGAGGAATATCATATTCCTCTTCCATGCTGTTTTTAACAGCATCTCTATTTGTCCTAATCATATTCATTAGGCAAAATGTGTTAAATAATACCAGAATACATAAAAAATAACAGGCTCTGATACCATCTATTAGCAGGACCATAATATAAATTAATAATATCAATATGATGTATGAATTGAAACTTAATACTGAATGATGATTGCTGAATGTTGAATGTTAAATGATAAAATTGAATGATAATGAACTGAACAGAAAATAAGTTGAAAAGAAAGGGCTGAATCTTGTTACAAATCTGTTAAACCCAAAATCATATATATTAAAGCCCGACTAGCTAATTATTTTTCGATCCATATCTTTTGTAAATTTTAAAATTTTCAGTTTTCATTCAATAAAAGTATTATAACCAGACTGACGGATCATTACCAGTATAAGGTTTGTGTCTGATACCTAAAATTTCCATATTTTTCTTTATTTTAGCCTGAATACAGTACAGCAAGTTTGAATCTGATTTAAATTGGGGGTAGAACAATGCTGAATATTTTAAAATCTGATCAGCACCAGTAAGGACAAAGTCACTTACGTACCTTTCAAATTCAATGAACTTGATGGGCATGTTAATAAGTACTGTTACAAATAAATTACAAAATAAAGTATAAATTGAGATTACTTTATTTTAGGTGAAATTGTTGTAACTGTTAGGATTGAAATCTCACCTCGTTCTCCGTGTATTCACTGAGCTTATATATAAGCAGGGTTTTGAAGATCTTAACTTGAACGACTCGTAATAAAAACCGTGAGGTTGGCCGCGTAATCGACGCCAAAGCGGACAATATCGTTCAATGGTGGCCCTGCAGGTTCGAACCTGAACGATTCGTTTTAAAGCCGTGAGGTTGGCCCTAAAGACGCCAAAGCGAACAGTATCGTTCGAGCTGTTTATAACACGTTATCAGTACGATTGCGATGAGGGAGTGTGTTAGGATTGAAATCCCACATCGCTCTCCGTGTATCCACTGAGCTTGTATATAAACAAGGCCCTGAAGGCCTTAACTTGAACGACGCGTTTTAAAGCCGTGAGGTTGGCCCTGAAGGCGCCAAAGCGGATAGTATCGTTCGAGCTGTTTATAACACGTTATCAGCACGATTACGATGAGGGGGTGTGTTAGGATTGAAATCCCACATCCCTCTCCATGTATCCACTGAGCTTATATATAAACAGGGCCCCGAAGGCCTTAACTTGAACTACGCGTAATAAAAACCGTGAGGTTGGCCGCGTAATCGGCGCCAAAGCGGACATTATCGTTCAGCTCGAACGATACTGTCCGCTTTGGAGCCTTCAGGGCCAACCTCACGGCTTTAAAACGCGTCGTTCAGGTTCGAACCTGCAGGGCCACCACTGAACGATATTGTCCGCTTTGGCGCCGATTACGCGGCCAACCTCACGGTTTTTATTACGCGTTGTTCAAGTTAAGGTCTTCAGGACCCTGCTTATATACAAGCTCAGTAGATACACGGAGAGCGATGTGAGATTTCAATCCTAACACACCCCATCGCGATCGTGCTGATAACATGTTATAAACAGCTCGAACGATACTGTCCGTTTTGACGCCTTCAGGGCCAATCTCACGACTTTAAAATGTGTTGTTCAAGTTAAGGCCTTCAGAGCCCTGTTTATATATAAATTCAATGGAAATATAAATACCGAGATGGAATTTCAATCCTAACACTAATAACGTTGAGGAACAATATCCCATTGTGAATAGCCGTGGAAAAGACACCTCACACTCACACTTACATATTTAATTAATGACTTATATACCTTTTTGATCTATTCAATACATCAAATGCTCTTTTGATATTTGACCTATTAAAATTGCATTTTTAATGTTTAACATATTCAATATTTACCTATTTAATATCTGACATATTCAATTTCAGTACAATCATTTAATGGATTAATAAGGATCGATGATTTCATGCATGATCAATAAAATATATTCATGTTCCAAGCGATGTTATAGGTAGTTCATGTTTTTTGTATTGGTAGATGAATGCTTAATGTACTAAAATCAAATAAATTTAATACCAAATAGGCTAATATTGAATACATCATACATCAAATAAACAAAAAGTGAATACATCATATACTAAATAAGTAATTTTAATAAATAAAAAAAACATTTAATATATAGAATAGTACCAATAAGTATTTAAGTCCTTTCATTAATTATTACTCGTCATATGGATAGGATTCTTTCCATCAATATATTTTATTTTCCCACCTACCAAACAAACTCTGGGCTACTTTCGGGATCCACTAATTTTAAATAAATATAGTTTTTTCATTTTGAGTAAAATTAATATAGTTAGATCACAGGCCAAATACATTAGTTTAATAGATATATTGTATACTAAAGAAACAAAATCTGATATCTATCATTGATTTTTTGAACCTCAAACATCTTAATCATAATAACTGAACTGAATGAATTATAAGTTGAAAATAACATAAGGTAACACTACAATTATCTAAAGATAAGTAGCGCCAAGTTTTCTGAATTTTCAGAAACGAAGAGAAAAACTTTGAAGCAAAGAGGATATTCACATTAGGTAATAATATATTAAATTGATTCATAGTGCCATCTAGTGATTTATTTATGTGTAACAAATTCCTGACCAACATAGTTCAGTTCTATCAAGCTTTCATAAGTAGTTTAAGAATCAATTTGTCATAACCATACCGAATTCACCTTTGAAATCCTCCTTGCTATCCAAGTAGTCCTCGCGAGCATTGTTAGCCAACATAAGGGCGATTAGCCAGAAGAGGGCTGAATCAAGTGAAAGGAAAGCACCACCTCCCAAAAGACCGGTCTTAGCCGTGGGGCAAGCTGTCTCGAGATTGTGATGGACATTCTTCGTCAAGTGTATGTGCTCCGTGATTGTTGGCCATAGCACCAATGTCAATGCAAGTCCTGTTGTAAAGCTGGGATAATACACAAAAGAAACATGTCAGAATTATCAAAAATTCAAGGTCAAATACTTCTTTACCCGCCTAAACTTGGCCCAAATAGCGCATACTGCCCCCTGAACTTGGCAAAAGTGCATGAATTTGCCCTTGAATGTCACATGTCAATTTCTGGTTAGTTTGACTTTTCAAAGATGTCATTTTCATGTTTTTTTTTATCTTTCCAATCAAAAGCCGACACATGCCATACAAGGGTAAACCGGTGCACTTTTGCCAAGTTCAGGGGGCTAAAAGAAACTTTAAAAAGTTCAAGGAGCAATAGGTCATTTGAGCCAAATTCAGGCAGGATATTCAAGCAGAACAACCCATCCAAAGCCATCACATGCCAAAAGTGTATTTGAGTCCCTAAGTTGAGTGAAAGAAATGGATTGGGATTCTCTAAAGTTGAAAAAAACTTTAGAGAACATTTGAGTATATCCTAACCGTCCATTTCATTTTGGAGGGCTAAGATTTAATTCACACTTCCCTAAAAAAAATTTCTCACTTTCTTACACCCTATATCTCTGTAACTTTACTCCAAAGTTACTTTAGAGAATTCTAAGCCGAAAGAAATTGATGCCTTTTGCCCGTAAAAAGGCATTTATTCAGCACATTTTTGTTCTCTTAGTAGGTATATATCAGCATTGCCGGTTTACCACAAGGAGCTTCTAAATCTACTGATAAACTATCTATCTCAAATTTTAATGCATAGGGGCAGACAAAAACGCGAGAAATGTATGCTTACATTGCAATGTTGAAGAACACAACAAAGCTGGTACTTTGCCATAATGCAGACTGAGGAACAGCTTTGCCTTTGTAGGGATAAAAGAGAGCCAGAAAACCGGCAATCGCAGATAATAGAAGAAATCCAAAAGATAGATATCCTAAGGCAACCATTGGATCGGATGGATACTTGCAAATAACAACACCTTTTCCAGTGATAGGAGTTCCAGCTGGAGGCTGTAGATACGGAAAATGTATTTAAAAACACACAAGCAGAAAATGAAATAAAAGTACTCAACAAGGCCTTTTACAGCAGCCACATGTATCAGAACTGAAAGCAAAATCAATCACATAAAGAAGAACTGTATCACTAGGATAAAACAACATAACAGAACAAGAGATATGCATATTAGAGATTGAAGAACACAAAAATGAATACACTAGGCCTATATAGCTCGGAAACTCCTAAATACTGACGTTTCCATGTTCAGAAAACCGGTAGGAAACATTTACAAGCAGTTTATGCTAATAGTAAAAGTTGAAAACTTGTTTTCTAGTAATTAAGAAACTGTTTTCTGACATCATCCTTCAATTTTGTTCACTAACACTCTTCGAAACTAAAATTTCTTTTCCAATTAGTACTCTCACTCAATAGTTTGCAACTTCTTCATTTCTTATACTTTGTACTCGTGTTTCTTTTAATTATCGTGTTATTATTCTATTTTTTTGAAAGATAGAACTATACCAACCAACCAACTAAGCCTTAAATCCCAAGTTAGGTGGGGTCGGCTATATTGATTTTCTGACGGTATGAAGCACTATCAAAAGCCAAAATTTCATTCATACCTAGCAAACGCATATCCTTCCAAATAGTTTCTCTCCAAGTAATCTTAGGATACAACTAGGTGAATACACATTTATACTTTCGATCTAAATTTATAAATATATCCAATTAAGAGGTTTGTTTGTCAGTTTGTTCCTTTTCGTGGTACGCACATGGCTATAAAGAGAAGAAATCTATTAAATCCTTTGATTGCTGTATCAGCAAAATTCTTCAAACAATTGATGCTACCAGCCTACCATGAACCTATTTAGTTAAAAAAATCAATCTCTAACAGGATCAAAATTTAACAATGAAACTGCAATGCAATCTTCAACCCTAAACTACATATATAACAGCAAATCAAATAGAATACATTCACAACGAAAGTGAATTGAAATTTAAAAAGGACTTAAAAGGGGGAAAACTGTTTGATGGCGAAAGAAAATTCAAAATACCTTCTTATTTTCGCCAATAACGCCGAGGATGAAAGACAGTATCCCTAAAGTCGCAATCAGCACCGCCATTTGTTTAACGGTAGCAGCCATTGCTTGTTGTTCTGTGGACAGAAAAGAGATTAAGTAACAGAAATTTGTTCTATCCAACAGATCCCCAAATTCAATTTCAAAATCATCAAACTAACATTATGAATTGAAACTCAAAGGGGGAAATAAGTACCTGAGGATTGAAAACAGGGGAAATTGAATCAGAATCAAAGAGAATCTTTACCTGTAATGAAGAAGACGATATTCCAATGTAAGTAAAATTCGATTCAATGGAGAGTAATACAAAAATGAAAAATCAAACAAACGGGAGAATCCAAACCCGAGAATATCGGCTTTCCCGTCCGGCCAATCCGATTGTTACTTAGCTAGTGACGGGTTGGAATATCATTTAATAATTACCATATATATATACATAAATAATAGAGTAATTAAATTATAATTTACTTTACTAAAGAAATGTAACTCAGTTGACAATGCAAGCCGAATAAATCGAAGGAGAACTAGATTTAAATCTCACTAAATACACTTGTTAGAAGGGATGATGAGTCTTAATTATAGCTAAGGCCCAAACAAAATTATTTCGATGAAGATACTGATAAATATTATCAAAAACTTATAATTGACTCGTTATTTTCCATCGATGACAAATTGGTTGTGAAAGGACATTTATATGTAAAACTAGTATAATACATGTGCGATGAACGGATAAGTCATTCGTAATAAGTATATTTATGATAAATAAGTCCAAACTTCAAAAAATCTGTTTCATAATACATATTTCATGATAAAGTAGGCATTGACTCTATTATTTGACATGTCAAGTAGCGATTTATTCCTACAAAACCAAAATAACGCACAAAAGCTCAAAATCAACATATATTTAAATTAAAAGTGCAATTATATTTTATGTTTTTTTATTGTATGTAAAACAGATATTTTGTATTCAGTTGAAAAAATACTAACTTGTATGAATCTATAACGACAAATATCAAAGTATAAACTTTTATCTCGATAGCTTTCATGCTTATTAAACTCGTGTAGTCTTTCATTTTTACTATATGTGCTTTGATACAAATGTTTATATTGATTGCGAAAATTAGCTATAAATGTATAACAATAACTATAATTCACCCTAATTAATTATTTCCTTAAAAAATAGTTATTGCTATTAATCATTATCGTTTTAAATCAAACCTATTCGAGATATATATTAAAATCAATTTCTTAAAGTTCCAACTGAAGAAGCATTGATTTAATATTGATTTAAATTTATGAAAAAATATCCAATTTAATAATTATTGTAGACGACAATAAAATTTGCTCGTAAAATCAATTAAAGTAAAGAAAGCTTTTATATGTAAAAAAATAATTAAAAAAGTTAGCAATAACATATCAATATTCATATTGGTAAAAAAAATAAGAATCAGAATGTAAAATTTTTTTCAAATAGTTGGACAATATGAATAATAAATTAAAATTTAAAAAATATGAATCTGTTGATTATAATCCTATTTAAGAATTAATATGACTCTTTTTTCCTTGTTAAATATTTTATTATTATTATTGTTGTTATTATTATTATTTTAATTTTATATTTTAGTATTGTTATGATTATTATGAATATAACTTAAATATAATTTTTATTTTTTTATATATATTTATTATTTCAATTTTATTCATTAAAAAATAATTACTAATTTATTTGTTATTAATACTGTTTGTAATTAGTTTCATCATTTATTATTTATGGTAAATAATATTAATTAGTGTGCTATATATGTAAAAGGCATAAGGATAATTTTTTTAAAAAGGTATAAGGGTATAAAAGTTTTTTAAGACTTCAATTTCATTATTTATTATTCATGATAAGTAATATTAATTAATAATCTATAAAATAAATTTTTAAAAAAAATAAAATTTTTTTTTTAAGACTCAATTACTTTTATATATATATATATATATATATATATATTCTATGTTTGAAATTCTGAAGAATAAAAAAGTCGTCACAAAAATGTTCAATTAAATTGGTTACTCATTTTATAAATTTCAAGAATTATATAAATATGGTAAAAATGGTAAAAAAAACTGTCATATTTATAAATTCTATAACAAGAATTTTTTTTGGTAAAGCACCATGTGCAAGATTTGCAAAACATGTACATAATTGCCTCAAAATTGAGTATAACTGATACAATTTTTTTTTTGAAAATCTGATAACTTTTATACGCCCTATATAAATTAACTCAATTCACACTCTCCGTTGCATTCTCACCAGATTGCCCTATATTGAAACCATTCTTCATCTCTTCAAACAGATCGTGTGATTCAGGAATCATTCTCTACTCAATTTTCTTCCATTATCAATTCAACGATCCAATACAGGTTTTATTTTGCTTTTCGATTCAATCTCTGTTCTTCTTTCTCAGTTTCAGATTTGATTTCAGATTCAAATCGGTTCTTCATTCTCGATTTCTTTGCTCGCTTTATTCATGAAATTCACTCTCCATCTCTTCTCAATTCTCTCTCGTCGTCGATTCAAAGTTCTAGTCCTAATTTGATTTTGCTTTTCGATTTCATGTGTTCGTTATTAATTTCTTCCTAATTTAAATAAAGGATTTTTGATTCAGATCTATTTTTCATTCTAGTTTCTTTACTCTGCTGTGATTTCAGATTTGGATTCAGATTTTGGAATTAAAAAATGAACACAATGGATTCAATGTAGGCAGTGTTTGGCAAATTGATTTGTATGTTTTTTCTACCTGTTACGCATATAATACAGACCTAGTACATATCTGTTACATATGTGTTATATATCTGCTACAAGTCTGATACAAGTGTTTAATGAGGATGTAACAGACTTGTATCAGTATTGTATCAGATAAGAAATATGAATGAAATATTTCCTTGAATTTGTTACATATCTAATACAGACCTACTACAGATCTGTTACAAAGTCTGTTATAAGGCTGTTATATATCTGTTACTGGTGTTTGATGAATAAAATAGTAAATTTTTATTAGTTTTGATTTACATTAGATTCTTATTGAAGTGGTTGACAATATTTGTCAGTCATTAATCTATTACAAGTCTATTATATATCTGTTACAAACCTAATACAAGTCTAATACAAGTCTGTTATAAAGCTGTTATGTATCTGTTTCAAACATGTTACAAACCTAATACAATCTGGAGCGTAAAAAAGTTATGAACAACGTCTGAAGCATATGAAGAACGTATGAAGGTTACTAAAAAAATAATAAACTAAAAAAAAAAAAAAATTACTATATAGCTTCACATTTCTTCAAAAAATCGGTGTAAATTTTAGCAAATAAAGGTTTTTATGCTGACACCATTCGCAAATATGATAACGTGGCAAAAGGGCACTTTAGGAAAATCCAGTTTCTTGTCCTTTCTTTTTGTCAAACCCTAACATACCATTACCTCTTTGTCCACTTTCAACAACAAAATCAAAATTCATTCTACAATCGGTCTCTGTTCAATGGGAATCGACCAAAATTTCAAAGGCTAAGTTCAGATGATGAGTATTAAGGGAAAAAATTGAAAGGAACGAAGTAGCGCGGGTAAGTGGTAGATCGCGAAAGGGAGTAAAAGAAGAATGAGGTAAAGAAGAATTAAAGGACGAAATATAATTTTGATTCTATTTAGAAGCTAAATCTCCATTGCAGGAGAAGAAGAAAGATAGGGAACAATAGTAGAATATGGAATTGAAAGGGAGGCGGCCATTAGATCGATTAATGGAAAAATGG
Source organism: Euphorbia pulcherrima (assembly GCA_947683365.1). Taxonomy (NCBI): domain Eukaryota; kingdom Viridiplantae; phylum Streptophyta; class Magnoliopsida; order Malpighiales; family Euphorbiaceae; genus Euphorbia; species Euphorbia pulcherrima. The sequence continues at coordinate 4,849,177 of CANTUS010000010.1, forward strand.
AGGAGTTGAAAGATTGGGAACAATAATAGCATATTATCTTGGAAGATGTAAATGGAATAAGAAATTAGCAATGGCAGTGGTGATTCAGCAACGGAATCGGGTTCAAATGAAGCGATTTCAACAATGGCGGTGATGGTTAAAAGCTTAAAAGAAAGAAGAAAACTAATTGGAAAATGAAACATATGCTTTTTATTTTTAATATAAAATGAAATATGCTTATATTTGTTTTTATAATATATGTTTTTTTAATATATGAAAACGAAATATATTTTTTTATAATGGAAAATGTGTATTATCTAAAATGTCTCTTTCCACGTCGGCATATTTAACAGTGTCAGTAAAAAGTCCTTTATTTTTTAACGGTATGAAACCTCGTACTCCACAAGTCTCATTTTGAAAAAGGATGAAATCATAAAATAATTTTTTAAAGTTTATCCTTAAAAAAATATAGCAACATCTTTAAATAATTAAGTTAAAATTGGACTGAAATTATTTTACTTAAAGCATAAGCGACAGTTTCCTTTTTTCTCAATTCTATTTTTGTTACCTTAGTTTAGCTAAATAGTCAAATTATATTTTTTTCCGTATTAACAAAGATTATATTATTTGGACATTCATATATACATATTAGTCCCTTCGGTTCTAAAATTAATCGTTTTAAATTTTTTATTTGTCATTTTCGAATATCAATGTAACTTTCATAATTTATTTTTTAATTTATCCTTATATTAATTAGGAAAGAGATTGAGTATTGATGAAATTATAAAATGGTAATCAAGAAAAAGAAGAATTATCAAGAAAATATTATTCATTTTTACAGTGTATTTAATTTTTTTATTAATTTTAATAAAAAATCTAAAAATGATTTAGTTTTTAGAATCGGAGGAAATAACACTTATTAATTATCTCATAATATAAAAAATAATTACGCATTAATAATAAAAAAATATAAAATATCTGATTTTTTTATATACTTTATCCATGACGAGACTAATAAGACTTCAAACATATTCAAAATAAAAAAAGCTACAAAACTATCTTTTTATTTTATTACATTAACAAACATTCTACAAAAGTTACATGAAAATAAAGAAAATGTTGACTCCTACTAAGTATGACAAAAGTATCTGCTTTATGTATTGCAATAAACTTTTGATAAATATTTAAAGGTATATTGCATCACTATCCCTTAACTTTGTTTAAAAGTCAGATACCATTTTAAATTTATAAAAGATTCAATTAATTCTCTTAACTTGATAAAAATGAACCAGTTTGCACCCTCAACGTAACTAAACCAATCTCACTTCGGAGAGTGAACAACCCATGTCGCCATATGTGCAATTTTGAAAAGTCAAACCAATGGAAGCATGAAACGTGGCATATGTTGGGAACTGACAATCACTTCGAAAATGCATAACAAGTATGTCAGAAATTCAAAATTTTGTCCCTGGAACTCCTATTAGTTGCATATAATAATTAAAGCCTTAACTAAATTAATTCTCTACCTACGTTAGCATGTATAGGCTAGGCATACTATAGCTCTAAGTTGTATCATAGCATAAATATTCTATACCTAGCATGTTATAACTCTAAGCTATAGCCTAAGCATAAGCATAAAACAAACTAGGCATGCAAAACAACCTAAGCATAATTATTAAATCTAAAAACGCTTAAAGAAAAAGACCTATTAACTGAAAGGGAAACTTACCAGTTGAAGCGTTGAAGCGTGCTTTAACATAACCTTCTTGCACAAGCTTTCAAGTGTGGGATAGCCTCTATGTGTATCCACACGAACACCACTAACTGAAACCTCCCACAAGGAAGAACTGCCAGAGTTTTGAGTAGCTGGTAGACCACTCCAAAATCCACCCGAAAATATTAACTAGAGGTGCCTCAAAATATTCAAGGATCCTTGTAAATTAGCCCTTAAAGTCAACTCGAGAAAGCACGCTGGAATCTCAAGTCAAGACTTAGAAGGAGCTGTGGTGTATTTGAAAGAGGAAGGGGAGCAAAAGAGCTCCCCATTTAACAATGTGAGATAGGGAAAATCCCTATCCAACCCGGGGATCAACCCGTGGATCCTATGGGACCCGCGTGTTGCCCACGTAAGGCAAGCCCTTGAGGGCTCGCCTTGCTCGCGAGCTGGACCATATCGTGAATAATTATCGATAACGGTTATGAATTAGAATTATCCTTATAGTGCTTGAACACTCATTGGACCACATACATCCATACGTATAAGCTCCAATGTACTCGTGGCACGTTCACCCTTTCCTTTAAAGGGTACCTTTGTCATTTTTCCTTTTAAGTAAGGTTCACAATCACCATAAGACTCTTATGTCTATTGGGCCCAAGTCTCCACGTTTATATTACTTGGTTGAGCGATCTTTGTTTACATGCCTAAACGACAATGCCATAAGTAGAAGGATTTCTCATTATCTAATTTAACTTTCATCACATTGTTCATATTAAAAACTTTTGTTTTAGTATTAAGAACATAAATGCCACCATTCAACATTCCATAGCCATAAAGAACATTATTTAAACGAATCTGACAAATATTGTTCGAAAATAAAATTTCAAATCCCTCTGCTGCTAAACGTGCAGCAGAGATAATATTCTTAGTAACATTCAGAATATAGTAACAATTATTCAAAACTAGAACTAGGCTACTCGGCAAAATAAGGCTAAAGCTCCCTACGGCGAATGCAGCAGCTCGAGCTCCATTTCCCACACGTAGGTCTATCTCCCCTTTTGCAAGCCTCCTATTATTCCTTAGCCTCTAGATAGAAGTACAGATGTGAGAACCACAACTAGTATCCAATACCCAAGTTGACTCACAAGGAAAAGTAGCATAGTTTTCAATTACAAACACACCTGAAGTAGATGCCTCTGCAGGCTTCTTCAAATGTTCTGAAGTGGGAGTTTCACCATCCCTCTTCCAGTGTCCCAGTTTCCCGTAATGGAAGCAGACATACTTAGATGTCTTCCTTTCTTTCTTCTTCTTACTGATTCTTTCCTTGGCTGCCAATGCCTTCTTCTTTTTATTAGAAGTTTTGCCCTTCTCGAGAACCAATAGTGTCTTTTGATCTTTCTTGATATAAGGGTCTACTGTCTTCAGCATTTTGATTAATTCTGAAATTATAGAATCAATCTTGTTCATGTAAGAGTTAGTCACAAAATTGGAGTAACTATCTGCTAAGGACACCAAGGTCAATGCTTAACTCATGATTCATTTCAAGTCCCAATCGATTTAGCTTCTCAAGGTATCCCAAGAGTTTTAGTACATGCTAAGAGCCAGAGACGTCATCCTGCATCTTGGTTCCAAAAAGAAGTGTGGAGGTTTCATAACTCTCTATCCTCTCTCGCTCAGCAAAGAGCTCCTCAAGATGGAGAACCATGTTCTCAAGATTCATGTTTTCATGTTGTTTCTAAAGCTCAGGGTTCATGGCCCCCAACATTATACATGTTGCATACTCACGATCTTTTCTGTGCTTTAGCCAGGCATCATGTGCCACTTGATCCTCAACATCAGGTTCAACAAGGAATATTTCATCCAGAACATAGACGATTCCTTCGAATCTGAGAACTATTCTCATAGCTCGGAACCAATCAGAAAGTTTGAGTCATTCAATTTAGTGTCAAGTAACGGACGAAGATTAATATTGGAAGTAATTTTCAACCTAAGATGTAAGAAAAGAAAAATTGTTTAGACTTTAGTATATAGTACATGTATTTAATATAAGGAATTTTAATTAAATACATTTGTCCTACCATTTTTTGAAACTTACAATAGCCCATTCTATTGAATTCAGGAAATCTAGCGTAGCCGGATTTTCATGTAGGTAGCATCTACAACTATTCTAACATAGCTCCCAATTTTATGAGTCAAGCTACATTAGTAAGTTATAGTTGGAATTCCATTCCATTTGCATTACATGCAATTGCTAATTTACTCAAGTTCCCATAAACTTAAGGGACGTGTGCTCATATTTTAGCATCTCCTTGAATATGTCTCAGTCCTGCAGCTAGTCCTCAATTTTATAGTGAACTACCCTAGCCCTGTTAAGGCAGACCCTATCTCAATATCTATAACCGATCGATGTAGACCAAAGGAACGCTTTACGCAACACTTTATGGCCAAAAAAGATCGTATTATAGATTCGAGTAAGGAAGACTATAACTTGCCTTAATATGTTTACTTTGGGATTTTGTATTAGTGTCAATCATCTCACCCAATATAGGATTTATTAGATGAACATATTTATAATAATTTATATAATTTTTTGAAGAAATATTTTTGAATAGGCTAGGTATTGAACCTCGGACCTCCTACCATTGATTGGTGTACCAATTGAGCTACACCCTATTGGTAATAATTTATATTAATTCAGGGAATTTTAGAATTAACTAAAAGGTCTAACCTTTAATGGGTTCAAGCTCTTTATTATAATTATTCCATCAACCTATATTATATGCAAAATTATTAACATTCTTTATTTATTATATTTTGTATTTCCATTAAACTTTTATTCAATAATTTAATATTTAATTTATAGTAGAAACATATATAAGAATCATCTTATATACTAGAAACAAATTAGTCCACTATTGATCCCTCTTGGTCAATTCAAGCTGCACCGATATAGTTTCCCAGGTAGGAAAGGTACCCTATGAGAAGTAGACACCAAGTCCAATCCTTGCTAGAACAAACACATGCACAAACTCGAAGACCATGGATCCTCTTGAACTAATAAATTTCGTTCTTTCAATTCATGTAAATTGAAAACATCTATAACACTTGTAACTTATATAATTTATTGAGTCTTTGATAATTTTGAGTGAGTTGAACAGGCTTATTCGCAATTATCTATATCCATTTTCTAACCTTGAAATGAAAGCCTAAATTCATCTATTATTCAAAACAATTAATAAACTTCAAATCACTTTATATAGAAAATAAAATTTAGTTCGCTTCTAACTTAATTATGCACTAAATAGGCAGGTTTTGATACCACTGTTGAGAACTGACAATCACATCGAACTTGCATAACAGACATGACGGAAATTCAAAATTTTGCCCCTTGTCCCTAGGAATTCCTATTAGTTGCATATAATTAATTAAAGCCTTAACTAAATTAATTCTCTACCTAGGTTAGCATGCATAAGCTAGACATACCATAACTCTAAGTTATATCCAGCATAAATATTCTATATCCAGCATGTTATAACTCTAAGTTATAACCTAAGCATAAGCATAAAATAAACTAGGCATGCAAAACAACCTAAGCATAATTATTAAGTCTAAAAAAGCTTAAAGAAAAAGATCTAATAATTAAAAGAGAAACTTACCAGTTGAAGCGTACTTTAGCAGAACCTTCTTACACAAGCCTCCAAGTGTAGGATAGCCTCTATGAGTATCCACATGAACCCCACTAACCAAAACCTCCCAGGAGTAAGAACAACAGAGTTTTGAGTAGTTGGTAGACCGCTCCAAAATCCACCCAAAAATATTAACTAGAGGTGCCTCAAAATATTCGAGGCTCCTAAAAAATTAGCTCTTAAAGTCAACTCGAGAAAGCACGTTGGAATCTCAAGTCAAGACTTAGAAGGAGCTGTGGTGCATTTGAAAGAGGAGGGGGAGCACTCCTTATATAGGAGGAGGGGAGCAAAAGTGTAACGCCCCCCCTATAGGGAGCGCCACGGTAACTATAATCACCCAATAAACAACTCTAATCCACTATATAGAGTTCAATACTTATAAATTTAATACGTACAAATACCAATATAAAGTTTTAAACTCCAAATTTTTTCTCCAAATATTTCTCAATGTCACTTTACATTTCTCACTCTCTAGCACATGCCATTATTCTACAAACCATAATATTACATTAAAATATAAATCCACCTCGAATCTTTCCTTAATTGCTCTTTAAGCTGATCCACCTGTACCGCTTTGGTCCAAGCTATCTACAAGTTCTCCACCTACGCGTAGAAAATCAACTACACGCTAAGCAATTTGCTTAGTGGTGTCCATAAAAAAAATGACAACTTTGAATATTTTTAAAATAGAAACAAAGTATATTTATAAGTCAAAAACAAATTATCCAACTTTATGGAACCAAATCACAAAACTTATATAGTAATCCTTTCAAAGTACAATCAAATTTGTACCCAATTTTTCCAAACACTTTAACCACATATTGCCCAAAGTAAACAAGTCCTGAATAACGGTAAAATGGATACGGGAGCGGACAAGCCCGAAGCCAAAGCTTCAAAATCAATATATCGATCAAGCCCGAAGCCGAAGCTTCAAAAATCAATATATCGGTCAAGCCCGAAGCCGAAGCTTCAAAAATCAATATATCGGTCAAGCCCGAAGCCGAAGCTTCAAAATCAATATATATATATATATCATAATATCGGCCAAAGCCCGAAGCCAAAGCTTCAATTGTTTGTACAGTACTGTACCCCCTTTATTGGCGCCAATCTACCCTGACCCGTATTCTACTCGTTTAATAAGGGCAATAAAACAAAGTAACATCTTAAAAATTCCAGTATAAACCATCAATCACAATTTAACATATCTTCAGTAATTAAGAAATCCAAATCCCAAATTTTTAAGCATCAAACTTCAAATAAAACTCAATAAAATCAATATCATACTTTCCAGAATTTTTCCAGGTTTCGTAACATGACTTCCCCTGCATTTTTCACTATCAAAACATCATCCAATCGAAGAACTTTCTTCTAAACATAATTAGACACATGTCTCAGCTTTCCAAATCCACCAGAATCACAGAAATCCAAATTTTATAACCAAAGTTATGATCAAAATACTAAACAGTGTACCAAGCTGAGATTTTCCGAAAACAGATTTCATGACTCAACTTCAAACGAAAATTTCACATTGAAAACGAACGAAATTCAACAAGGTTTCTTCAGAACATATGTTCCTTACTTTCTGTAGATATCAATAGAATCAAGAATCGTTCAAATCGGATTTATATAACGAGAGAAAATATTAAAACAAAACAGGTATATAATCTGGAAAATTTCCCGAAAAACCGAGAAATCGAAATTCGGGACACAAACCTTTTTCTATGCTCTTTCTAGCTCTCTTCTATCCCTTTTGCCTTTGATTTACTTGCAATAGCTTCCACTACAACAGCCATATATAATTCTATCAAGATATTGCATAAATAAACTTCCTAATACCATAAATATGCTTAATCTACCATAAATTCTACTAATTAAGCTTTAATTTCACCAAAAATCACTCACCTCAAACTCGGGTTACTATTCATCCGAATCTTAATTTCTGAAATCCTCCTCTTCTAGTCTTGATTGACTGAAATTGATGATGATAGAGGGCTTAAGGATCGATTTCTAATAAGAATTCGAAGTTGAATCGAAGAAATCGGAAGTTTTTGGATTATAGAAATTTTTTTTTTTTTTGGTAAATGAAAGGGAGGAAGGAAATGATGAAGATAAGGAAGAGAAGAAGATAAGCTGTAAGTTTTGTATATATTGTCTTTTCTTTTCTTTTTTTTTTTCAAATTTCCAATATTGCCCTTGGACAAATAATTAAATGTCCAATTCATCCTTCTTACTATAATTAGCTCTTATTTCCTCATGCCTTATATCCAATAACAACAATAACAATAAAAAATAATTTCTATGATATTTTTAATACCATAGTAATTTATTATAAGCAAAATTTTGGAAATTTCGGTTCGTTACAATTCTCCCCCTCTTATGAATTTTTGTCCCGAAAATTTCCTGAAAACAGTTGCGGATATTGAGTTTTCATTGTATCCTCCGGTTCCCAAGTTGCTTCTTCAACCTTATGATTCCTCCAAAGTACTTTTACCAAAGGTATAGACTTGTTTCTCAATTGTTTAACCTCTCTCGCTAAGATTTGTACCGGTTCCTCTTCATACGTCAGGTCGGGTTCGATTTCTACAACATCAGGAGATAAGATATGTGATGGATCTGATCTGTATCTCCTTAACATTGACACATGGAACACATTATGAATTTTGTCGAGTGTTGGGGGTAGTGCCAACCGATAAGCTACCGGTCCAACCTTCTCTATAACCTCATATGGGCCAATGAATCTCGGACTGAGCTTGCCTTTCTTGCCAAATCGCAGGACTTTCTTCCAAGGAGATACTTTGAGAAACACTTTATCTCCCACTTCATAAGTAATATCTTTTCTTTTTAGATCAGCATAAGATTTTTGTCTATCCGATGCAGCCTTCAATCTTTCTTGAATAAGTTTTACCTTCTCTTTTGTCTCCTGAATCAAATCCACTCCCACAATCTTGTTTTCACTAAGTTCGGTCCAATATAATGGAGTTCGACATTTCCTTCCATACAATGCTTCATATGGCGCCATTTGTATGCTTGACTGATAGCTGTTATTATAAGCAAACTCCATGAGGGACAAATACTTATCCCAACTTCCTTCAAATTCGATGATACAACTTCTCATTATGTCTTCCAACACCTGAATTACTCTTTCAGATTGACCATCTGTTTGAGGATGAAATGAAGTACTGAAATGAAGTTTGCTACCTAAGGCCTCTTGCAACTTCTTCCAAAATCTCGAAGTAAATCTTGGATCTCGGTCAGAAATGATTGAAATAGGCACTCCGTGTAGCCTTACTATCTCATCTATATATAACTGAGCCAACCTATCAAGTGAATAATCCACCCTAACGGGAATAAAGTGGGCAGACTTTGTCAATCTATCTACAACAACCCACACCGCATCATGTTTCTTCTGTGTAAGTGGTAAAGATGTCACGAAGTCCATTGTGATTCTTTCCCATTTCCATTCTGGAATTGTTATAGGTTGCAACAATCCAAAAGGAACTTGATGTTCTGCTTTCACCTGTTGACAAGTTAGACATTGAGCAACATAGTTAGTAATGTCTTTCTTCATCCCATTCCACCAATAATGGCTCTTCAAATTTTGGTACATCTTGTTTCCTCCAGGATGCATCGCATAAGGACTACTATGCCCCTCTTGTAAGATATTCTTCTTTAATTCTTCATTGTTTGGCACACATAGTCTATCTTTAAAATATAGACACCCATCTTCTCGAACCATATAGTCGTCTACGATACCCACTTGTGTCCGTGCTCGAATAATCTTTAAGTCATCATCTTTATTTTGTGCTTGCTTAACCTGTTGTAGTAGTACAGGTTGAATCTTTAATTCTGCAATTAAGGCTCCACTACTAGTAAGAGCTAACCCCGTATTCATAGCCCTTAGTGCCATCATTGTCTTTCGGCTGAGAGCATCTGCCACTACATTAGCCTTTCCTGGATGGTAATCAATAAGACAATCGTAATCTTTAATGAATTCCATACACCTTCTTTGCCTTAAATTCAACTCTTTCTGTGTTGGCAAATATTTCAAACTTTTGTGATCTGTATAAATATAACATTTTTCTCCATAAAGATAATGTCGCCAAATTTTCAAGGCAAAGACTATTGCAGCCATTTCCAAATCATGAGTAGGATAATTCCTTTCATGATTCTTCAATTGCCTGGAAGCATAGGCAATCACTTTTCCTTCTTGCATCAAAACACACCCAAGACCACTATGTGAAGCATCACTATAGATTACAAAATCTTTTCCAGGTTCTGGTTGGGTAAGGATGGGTGCTTTTGTTAACATCGCCTTTAATTTCTCAAAACTTTCTTGACACTTGTGATTCCACTCAAATTTTGCGTTCTTTTGAAGTAGTTTCGTCAGTGGGGCAGCAATGACTGAAAATCCTTTCACAAATCTTCTATAATACCCTGCTAAGCCAAGGAAACTTCTGACTTTCGTAGGGTTCTTTGGTGGTTTCCATTGGACAACTGCTTCTATCTTCTTAGGATCCACTTTAATTCCTTCTGCAGAAACAATATGGCCTAAGAAAGAAACTTCTTCAAGCCAAAACTCACATTTGCTAAGTTTGGCATACAATTTATTTTCCCTCAAAGTTTGGAAGACTATCCGCAAATGTTGATCATGCTCTTCCCGCGACTTAGAATATACCAAAATATCATCAATGAAAACCACTACAAACCTGTCTAAATATAAGTAAAAGACACGGTTCATAAGGTCCATAAATGCTGCTGGTGCATTAGTTAGACCAAATGGCATCACCAAAAATTCATAGTGCCCATCTCTGGTTCGGAAAGCCGTCTTTGCAATATCATTATCTTTCACTCTCATCTGATAGTAGCCCGATCTCAAATCAATCTTGGAGAAGTATTTGGCACCCTTGAGTTGATCAAATAAGTCTTCAATCCTCGGTAATGGATACTTGTTTTTCACTGTCAATTTATTCAACTCCCGGTAATCAATACACAATCGGAGTGACCCATCTTTCTTCTTAACAAACAACACTGGTGCACCCCATGGGGATATACTCGGGCGTATGAATCCTTTGTCTAACAATTCTTGCAACTGAATCTTCAACTCTTTCAGTTCAGCAGGCGCCATTCTGTATGGTGCTTTGGATACTGGTGCGGTACCCGACAATACATCAATTGTAAATTCTACCTCTCTTTTTGGTGGCAACCCCGGTAGTTCTTCTGGAAATACATCAGGAAAATCACATACCGTAGGAATATTCTGTAATTCTAACTCACCCTCCTTCAATTCTAGAGCGAAGATTAGGTAGGCCTGACATCCCTTCCTAATCAGCCTTTTAGTCTTCATAAAAGAAATTATGTTACAGAGATAATCTGATCTTTCCCCCACTATAACTATTTCTTCTCCATCAGAAACTTGAAGTGACATTCTTTTGTTTTTGCAATCCACCATAGCTCGATGTTCCGATAACCAATCCATTCCCAAGATAACATCGTAATCTCGGAAAGGTAACTCAATTAAATTTGCATTGAAAAGTTGATGTTGAATCATAATAGGGCAATTCATGTACACTTTGTTTACTATCACACTGTGTCCTAAAGGATTAGTCACTTCAATATTTTCTCCTAATTCTTCTACACGCAATCCTTTCTCTTGTGCTAATGCAGTACATATATATGAATGAGATGAACCAGGATCTATCAAAGCATAAACATCACGATTAAAGGATGAAAATTTACCGACAATAACTTCGGTAGATTCTCCAGTCTCAGGCCCTCGGATTGCATAACTTCGCGCCATTCCTCCCGGTCTACCACTCTGCGGTGCTTGTTGAGCCACATCATGCCCACTTGAACCACTAGCATTTCCTCTTCCCCTTCCTCTTCCACCTTGCATTGTAGGAGTAGGAACTACTGTAGGTGCAGATGTACTTATCTGTCTTTGAGGACAATTTGCAATCAAATGTTCCCTCGAGCCACATTTAAAGCAGACTCTACCTTTTCCCCAACATTCCCCTGTATGCATCCTTCCATAATTAGAACATTGTGGAATATTTCCTCTGCCTCGACCTGAGGGTACACTAGCTGCTGACCCCGTACTTATGGTTTGTCTCGGTGAAAACCCTCTAAAATGAGATTGTGTTTGTTCTGATGTTCCCTTCTGTCTCTTACTTGGAGATTCTGAACTAGCTGGACCCTGTGATCCCTTTTGAAATCCAGACCTTTTAGCCATTCTTTGTTGTCTATCTGAATTAATCTTCTCAATGCCCGTAGCAGCATCAACCAAGTCATTGAACACCCTAATCCTTTGTGCAAGTAAATGTACTCTAATTTCATCATTCAGCCCATCCTCGAATCTCATGCATCGCCTTACTTCATTGTCAACGATATCACGAGCATACCTCTCGAGTTTGAGGAATTGAACTTCATATTATGATACAGTCATTCGTCCCTGTCTCAAAGACAAGAACAATTTCCTCTGCTCATCTTTGAATCGATCGCTAACGTATTTCTTGTCAAATTGTTCCAAGAAAAGACCCCAGGTGATTTCTCCGGGTCGCCTTTCTCTCACAATATTATCCCACCACCTCCTAGCTTGTTCTTTGAGTAGACCTTGAACACAGTCTAATCTCTCTTCATCTGTAAAATGAAGCCTAGTCATACACCATTTAGTATGATCAAGCCAATCTTCTGCAATTGCAGGATTCACTGTATCCCCTTTGAAATCATCAGCTGAAAGCTTCTTGATTCTTTCAAGAGGAGTTCTCTCCTCTCTTCTTTCAATGTGAGGTACTACAGGAACTTGGGGGATTTGTATGTTTCGTAGTACTTGTGTGATTACTTCAGTAGTCATATGCTGAAGTAAAGCAGCTTGTGCCGGAGTAGGTTGTTCAGGAAACCCATGAACTGGTGGAGGTTCATGTCTTTGTTCATCCCCTTGTCTAATACGGACCGTACTCTCAACATCCTCTTCCTCAATCTGGTTGTGACTACTACTAGCCATAATTTATTCCTGAAAATTGGACCAAAGTGGATCAAACAACTAACATAACATATTTATATCCTAAATGGCATGTACATACTAGTCCTAGAATCGCCTAAACCTCAGCTCTGATACCAACAAATGTAACGCCCCCCTATAGGGAGCGCCACGGTAACTATAATCACCCAATAAACAACTCTACTCCACTATATAGAGTTCAATACTTATAAATTTAATACGTACAAATACCAATATAAAGTTTTAAACTCCAAATTTTTTCTCCAAATATTTCTCAATGTCACTTTACATTTCTCACTCTCTAGTACATACCATTATTCTACAAACCATAATATTACATTAAAATATAAATCCACCTCGAATCTTTCCTTAATTGCTCTTTAAGCTGATCCACCTGTACCGCTTTGGTCCAAGCTATCTACAAGTTCTCCACCTACGCGTAGAAAATCAACTACACGCTAAGCAATTTGCTTAATGGTGTCCATTAAAAAAAAATAACAACTTTGAATATTTTTAAAATAGAAACAAAGTATATTTATAAGTCAAAAACAAATTATCCAACTTTATGGAACCAAATCACAAAACTTATATAGTAATCCTTTCAAAGTACAATCAAATTTGTACCCAATTTTTCCAAACACTTTAACCACATATTGCCCAAAGTAAACAAGTCCTGAATAACGGTAAAATGGATATGGGAGCGGACAAGCCCGAAGCCAAAGCTTCAAAATCAATATATCGGTCAAGCCCGTAGCCGAAGCTTCAAAAATCAATATATCGGTCAAGCCCGAAGCCGAAGCTTCAAAATCAGTATATATATATATCATAATATCGGCCAAAGCCCGAAGCCAAAGCTTCAATTGTTTGTACAGTACTGTACCCCCCTTTATTGGAGCCAATCTACCCTGACCCGTATTCTACTCGTTTAATAAGGGCAATAAAACAAAGTAACATCTTAAAAATTCCAGTATAAACCATCAATCACAATTCAACATATCTTCAGTAATTAAGAAATCCAAATCCCAAATTTTTAAGCATCAAACTTCAAATAAAACTCAATAAAATCAATATCATACTTTCCAGAATTTTTCTAGGTTTCGTAACCTGACTTCCCCTGCATTTTTCACTATCAAAACATCATCCAATCGAAGAACTTTCTTCTAAACATAATTAGACACATGTCTCAGCTTTCCAAATCCACCAGAATCACAGAAATCTAAATTTTATAACCAAAGTTATGATCGAAATACTAAACAGTGTACCAAGCTGAGATTTTCCGAAAACAGATTTCATGACTCAACTTCAAACGAAAATTTCACATTGAAAACGAACGAAATTCAACAAGGTTTCTTCAGAACATATGTTCCTTACTTTCTGTAGATATCAATAGAATCAAGAATCGTTCAAATCGGATTTATATAACGAGAGAAAACATTAAAACAAAACAGGTATATAATCTGGAAAATTTCCCGAAAAACCGAGAAATCGAAATTCGGGACACAAACCTTTTTCTATGCTCTTTCTAGCTCTCTTCTATCCCTTTTGCCTTTGATTTACTTGCAATAGCTTCCACTACAACAGCCATATATAATTCTATCAAGATATTGCATAAATAAACTTCCTAATACCATAAATATGCTTAATCTACCATAAATTCTACTAATTACGCTTTAATTTCACCAAAAATCACTCACCTCAAACTCGGGTTACTATTCATCTGAATCTTAATTTCTGAAATCCTCCTCTTCTAGTCTTGATTGACTGAAATTGATGATGATAGAGGGCTTAAGGATCGATTTCTAATAAGAATTCGAAGTTGAATCGAAGAAATCGGAAGTTTTTGGATTATAGAAATTTTTTTTTTTTTGGTAAATGAAAGGGAGGAAGGAAATGATGAAGATAAGCAAGAGAAGAAGATAAGCTGTAAGTTTTGCATATATTGTCTTTTCTTTTTTTTTTTTTCAAATTTCCAATATTGCCCTTGGACAAATAATTAAATGTCCAATTCATCCTTCTTACTATAATTAGCTCTTATTTCCTCATGCCTTATATCCAATAACAACAATAATAATAAAAAATAATTTCTATGATATTTTTAATACCATAGTAATTTATTATAAGCAAAATTTTGGAAATTTCGGTTCGTTACAAAAAGAGCTCCCCATTTAACAATGTGGGATAGGGAAAATCCCTATCCCACTCAGGGGTCAACCCGCGGATCCCATGGGATCCGCGTGTTGCCTCGTCCACACGACGTCTAGCACACGTTGTGTGTGCCGCGCAAGGCAAGCCCTTGTGGCCTTGCCTTGCTCTCGAGCTAAGGCTCGTGGAACGCCCCATGGGCTGCGTATGTGCAGCCCATTTTCATGGGTTGCCATGAACACTACCCAGCAGTGCTCGTGCACCTTTCGGTGCACTCTCGCTCACCTGAGCCTGTACAAAATATATTTTGTACTCTCGATCCAATTTAACTCGCCAATGAAAAATTTCCCTTTTAACTCTTTTCAAATAAATATTTTATTTTATGACCCTAATAAATTAGTTACCGGTCAATAAATAAAATCTCTGGTCTAACCATTCTACATTTAATATTCTTGTGATAGACTAAGTCTATTTAATTCTTTACACAGTCTGATGAAAGTCCAATATGTGTGACCTTATAGGATCTCGAAGTATTGTGCTGTTAAGGCTTAACCAACCCTCATTCTATAGGAACAATTGGCTCGTGTTTCTAGGCCGTAATTAGAACTCAATTACCTTAAATAGCTATAGTACGCCTCTAGCAAGGGTCCACCATCCCCCATTACTCGGAACGTCATTTGTGCTTATAATTTAATCTTTGTTAATGCAATAGTTGCCTCATACGATGAACTCCTTCCATTCTTTGATATTAGTACCATCTAGTTTATTAGGTTCGGTTAAAGTGTTAACCCACTAATAGCAAGGTTGCTCCAAGCTACCCTAGTTTATTTACTTGTTACCTAAGTATATTGCTTTTTACCATAATGTGTTTGACTAGAAACTATTTCTATCAAACACATACTCTAATAAGAGGTTTATAACAATCATCACTTCAACAAGTGGCCAGGTACAACCCCTTAATATATTCGGAGCAATGAATTCTTTTCGACTACATAGCTTACCAACGTGGTGTCATCACTATACCCGTAATCACCTGTGGCACCCTAAATTATTGAGTGAATAAGCAGGACCCAAAGTATAGTGATAGTACCACACAATATAACTAGTATCTCAAGTTTGAGGATATTCGCAGAGCTACTGCATAATGATAAACACTAACACACTGATATATTTACCAAGTGTTTATCTTATTGCGGTCTCTAATATATCTTTCAGATATATCCATGTGTCAAACTTAAGGCACCACCTTCAGTCTTAGGAGGTTAACTGCTTGGACCCATTCCAAGAAAGTTGACCGCATGCTAGTCTTGTTGTTTCATCAATATCCTTTCTTGATGAAACTATGACTAGGGATAGTTTAGACATAATCATAATTGCACATGAAGTAGGTCTGACTAAACATAGTCCCACTATGATATCTCTCTCTTCATGCTATGTTTATGTCAAGAACTTTTGTACATATATATAAATGAATATATTTTAACCAGTCATAATATACATGAACAAATTGATATAAACAAAAGATTAAATGCCTTTACCAATTAAACAAATTATTCGTACTATTACATAATTAAGATATATCGCACTAATTGCCTTAAGGGCATACATCATATCTACAGCATATACTATACAATTTTCAAAAATAAATTTGAAATGATTTCATTACAATACCTAATCTTTTAATTTGTTCATTTACACCATCTTCTTCATCTTTTCATTTCAACCTAATTGATGAAACAAGACCATTTCAAGGATAAATAACTATTTGGTTAAAATGAAATTAGGTTTAAGGTAGATAAAATGGAAAAAGAGTAGAGCACGAAAGACATGAACTCTATTTTGACTCGTACGGATTAGCCTAGACATTGAAGAAGAGAACTATAATTACCCTCAATGAGCTCAACTGAACATTGTCCTCAAAATAATGTAGATATGGAGATGAAGTGGTGGATTTCAATACCACGCCCAAGATAATCTGCCGTCGAAAATAGATTCCGATCTAAACCCCTCCTTTATAGATTTGATTTCGTTCTTACATTAAGGCTTTATTTGGGACCCAATTTCATGAAGGAAAGGAAGGGAAAGGAAGTTGATTAACTTATTTGGGATGAAGAATTTGTAGAAGTTATGGGATTTGAAAGGAGGTTCCTTCCCCAGCTTCCCCTTATTTCATGGTTTTAGGATCCCACCAATTTGCGGGGTTCAAAGGGAAGGGTTGATGCGTTTACTTTTATAACCCTCTATTTCTAATTTATTTACATTTTAGTAATTTTGTACCCACTTTCCTTTAAAAATTCATCCCTTCCTCCAAAACATCAAAATTTAAAAAAAATTTACATTCCTTTATAATACTATCTATGAGCATGGGCTTTTCGGTGACCCTTGAAACAATGATGACGTTTTGCTCTGACCTCTTATAGACTAGTTGTTCTATTCTTTGAGGGTCAAATCGCATTTGGCAAGTACCTTTTTGATGATTTTGGACCTTTGACCGCCCTTAAAAATCATTAAAATGAATTTAGAAGTAATCGTTTTCTCTCACTCCCGTGTAGTAATTTGTTTTGCAATTTTATATAATATCCAAACATTTTTAGCAAGTCTCGTTTATATCGTTGGATTCTAGACTCTCTTATATATTCGTAATGTCAAGAATCGCCTTAATCGAATAACCGTAGTGAAAGTTATGAGCGTCGGAAGTTGGAACCCTAATCGGACCCCTAAAACCTTAATTTCTTAGAAACCCTAGCTCTCTTCCCCCCTTTGCCGCTGCTAGCGGCGGCGGCGGTAGTATGCCCTCCGGCTGTAGTCATCGCTACTGATTATGGCTGTGAGTGCCAACGGGTGGCCATCCCCGTTATGGCCACCCCCGCCACCATGGTAGCTTAATCGCTACCACGGTGGCCGCCCCCTGTAGCGGCCACCTCTGTGATGGCGGTGTTGGGTGTGGCACGACCATTTTTTAGCCATCCCACTTCATTCTGCCCACTCTCCTCATGATTGGGCCCTGTATTTTCCTTGAAAATTCATCCAAATCGGTGTATTTTTGAGTGTGGGTGTATTTAAACCCATCTAGGAGAGAGATTAAAGGGACTTGGCTCGAGAAATTAGAATTAGAATCACATTTTAGAGAAAAAAATAAGAACTAGAGTGAGAAAGCTTAAGAAAAGCATAGAATCCGGGTTTAATCCATTCTAATCTCGATTCTTAGTCGTTCTTAGGTTTAATCTCGTAGCTTAAATTCTAAAATCAATTCATAGGTTAATACGGATTAAATAGGTTTTTAGAGACATTTCTCAAAATACTACCGAAATATTTCCGTCACTATTCTATCACTATTTTCGTTGCTGATTCCATCTGAAATCATCAAAAAGACCTCATCAAGGGTTGATTCGAGTCTCCAAGGTTAGATTCACGACCTAAAGGTAACAAAACTGAGTTCTGTTATTTATTTACTTCATTTTATTGTATATTGTCGCTGTTCTTGGTATTTTTAGTGTTGTTTCTTCGTTTTTGTTTGGCGTTCTTAGAAAACCGTCGGAAAACAACCCGACCTCTGTAGGGATGGCCTTCACCTCCATCCTCATAGCCTTGACCGCTACTCTTATAGCGGTGAAGGCTATAGTTACGGAGGGGAACTCCACCCCTATAGAGGTCCCGTATTTCTTGTGATTTTTTTGTATTTTCATACCCAAATCCATTGAATCAAGATTATTTGGGTGTTTTAAGTCCAGATCTGTTGAAATATAGTTGATTATGACTTAAGACTCCGATGATTTTGGATTATGCGAAAATGTCGGATCTCTCTTAAAAACAAAGCTCAACGGCCAAGGCTACAGTGACAGCTTTGATCGCCGCTGCTATAGCCTCCACCGCTGCCACTATAGCGGTCAAGGCTATAGCAGCGGCAGTCAAAGCTGTCGCCATAGCTTTCACTACAGAAATTTTGTTTTAAGTCATTTTTTGCCGCTTTCTTACGTTTTTACCTCGATTTACTCCCAAAATTTTTTCTTAAAATCATAAAAATTCTGGAATAAATTAATAATATTTTTAGTCTGATTTATTTTAATTATTTTATTATTTAATTGATTAAATAACCATTAAATGCCTAAAAAATGTCTTTTTAACTCGAAAAATTTCCAAAAAAATGTCTGTCTTCATGTTATGTGTTTATTTTCTGCCTTTTATTTATTTATGTCTTATTTGTGATTATTGGTATATATCTTGCCTCGTTTGGAGTCGGGTCCATGTTGGTAAGTTCGGTTGGGACTCAATTTCACCCTTTTATTTATTTATTCGCTTTCTTTATCTTTCTCGCATTAGAAAAATATATGGGAATTTTAAAAGCCATGTAATAATTTTATTTTCTTACTTCATTTACCACTTTTGTGTGATGTATGGCCATATAAACCGAAAACTCCAAACGTTAACCGGATTTAAATCGTATAAGAACTATAGTCGCGCTTATTAAAATGTAAGCGTTTCATATTTAAAAAAATTGAAAAGTAAGCAACGTCATCCGAACTTGGAATATCTGTTTTAAGGTAAGGTCCAACTACCCGGTGGGAATATTGTACCCAAATTCCCGGTGGAGATAAACTAGGTGGCAACTATCTTAAAATACGGGATTTCAAGTCTCGTATCCCTTAACATCTAAATTGGACTAAAATTCAACATCAACATCGCTTTTTCCATCATTATTTTCTTCAAGCCTAAAATGAAGATCAATCCTCCGGCTCGCTTCACAGCGCTTTCTTAGTTTCCCCTTTCCCATATCTCAGGCGGGTCGGGGCGGAAAAGGACGTCCGCTCACACTATCCTTTCTTTTTCTCTTCCTCTCCCTTCCATTCCTTTATGATTCTATGTTAATTTGCTCCCAAACAAAGCCTAAGTGGCATTTTAGGCAATGGGAAGGACTTGCTCAAATTGCTCTATTTCGAAGTACCCATGATAGGAAAGCATATAGAAGCCCAAATATCAATAAGGCCCATGAAGCCCTTTAAGTGAACTTGCTCACCAAACAAAAAGGACAGGAACATGTGTCAATCATCTAGACGTCCCTTAGCCTCTAAGGCTAGAAGCGTGGCAATCATCTGAGGGCCGATACCTCATATATAAGGAGTAAAGGCACACATCCCTAGGTAATTAACTACTCACTATTCATCCACCTTTTAGTAATGTTTACGTCATCGCCCATGCTAAGTACTGACTTGAGCGTCTGAGAGGCTACGTCGGCACGCCCGACCTAGCCCTCTAATAGTCTATTCCCTATGTAGGTATCATCAGACCCCTCCATAACCGAACCGATCCTGCATCTCGAACCCCACAACATCAACCCATTCCAGAGCTTTTAATTTCTTTTTCTGGATCTTGAGATTTGCTTTATAATTTCTGCTTTCTCCCACCATTTTCTTTGCTTTTTTATGGGTTCACAATCGAAGATTCTCTTTCATTTGCTATGATAGATTATATTTGTGTTGATTGTCAGAGTGTTAGAATCCATTCACTACTTCCTTCGTCAATGGTGGTGAATTTGGTAATAGAGAATTTTCTTTATTTTTTGTTCTTTCGGACAGTTAATCAATCGCTTGACTTTTCTTCACTTGCCACATAACGTGTTATGTCAGCATGAGGGGATAAATTGGTTCGTTTTTGCCAAATTAAAAGGGTTAATTGGACCTTTTGTACATTCGGAGTGACATCTAACTTTTGAAGTCAAGCTATGGGGGTAATGATGCATTATGCCATATTTAAATTGTTAGGCCCAATAATAGATTATGAGAAAAGATAATAGCAGCAGAATAAAAAAGACACAAGGATTTTTACGTGGAAACCCCAAATAAATCAGGGAAAAACCACGGGACAAACTCCGAATAATTCTCCACTATAAAATAATAGTAGGTACACCAAGAGATTACAAAATAGTGGCACTCAAGTGTTTCCCAAAACCTCACTATTTTCTCTCTTACCCAACTCTTAGGAACCCCTTTCCTAAGTTTGTTTGCACAGATTATATTCTTATATCTGTGTTTTATCAATCTGTGTGTTGAAATGAGGCAGAATGCCTCTCTATTTATAGGAATTGAAAGACGCGTGAAATGCTGTCTTTTAATTCCTTAAATTGCGCCAATCACCACCGAAATTTGGTTTGTATTTTTCTTCTTTTCTTTTTTTTTAAAAATTATTTAGTGGGTCCCACATGTGAAGGGACACCACTCAACAAATCTCCCCCTCCCGACTACATTGTGGGACTCTCCATCCCGGTTGCTTTGATACATTGATCAAGCTTTTCTTTTGGAACGACCTTTATCAGCATATCGACAGCATTGTTGTGTGTATGAATCTTCTGCAACTTGAACTCTTTTCCTTCAATGGCAAGTCTGAGCCAATGATATCTTACATCAATATGTTTCGTCCGTGCATGATATATAGTATTTTTGATCAAGTCTAGTGCACTTTGACTATCATAATAAACTATGTAGTCTTCTTTCAAAGAATCGCTTTACCCAAAGCATTTCCTTTCCTGCTTCTGTTGCTGCAACGTACTCTGCTTCAGTTGTTGATAATGAAACACACTTTTGTAACTGTGACTACCATGAATTAGCTCCCCCTGAGAATGTAAATAAGTAACCTGATGTAGATTTTCTTTCATCAAGGTCACCAGCCATATCTACATCTGTGTGACCAATAAGTGCTGGCTTTCCACCTC
The DNA here is from genome assembly GCA_947683365.1 of Euphorbia pulcherrima. Lineage (NCBI taxonomy): Eukaryota > Viridiplantae > Streptophyta > Magnoliopsida > Malpighiales > Euphorbiaceae > Euphorbia > Euphorbia pulcherrima. The sequence goes on from CANTUS010000010.1 coordinate 4,870,404, forward strand.
CAAATGTTAAACATAGCTTTAAAGTTCCTCTCAGGTATCTAAAGATCCATTTAACTGCTTTCCAATGTGTCTTCTAGGGATTTGACAGAAATCGACTCACAACTCCAACTGTATGAGCGATGTCTGGTCTCGTACACACCATTGCATACATCAAACTTCTGACCGCTGAAGAATATGGAACATTTAACATATCTTCTCTATTTTTCTCTATTGAAGGATAGGATTTCTTACTCAACTTGAAATGAGCCGCAAGTGGAGTGATAACTGGTTTAGCATTCTTCATATTGAACCTTTCTAGTACCCGTTCAATATATTTTTCTTGCGATAACCACACCCTGCTGGACCTTCGATCTCGAGTAATCTCCATTCCGAGAATTCGCCTTGCCAGTTCCAAATCCTTCATGTCAAATGCCTTAGACAAATCACACTTCAACTTACTAAACATTTTGGCATCTGGCCTAACGACTAGCATATCATCAACATATAAGAGAAGAATGATAAATTTTCCATCAGGGAATTTCTGGACATATACACATGGATCAGCTTCTATCCTCTTGTATCCGTGATTCACCATGAAGGAATCAAACTTTTTATACCATTGCCGCGGGGCTTGTTTTAGCCCATACAAACTTTTCTTCAGGCGACACACCATGTCCTCCTTTCCCTTGACCTTGAAACCTTCTGGTTGTTCCATACAAATTTCTTCTTCTAAATCCCCATACAAGAACGCGGTCTTTACATCAAGCTGTTCTAACTCAAGGTTCAAGCTGGCTACAAGACCCAGGACAACTCAAATGGAACTCATTTTCACAACTAGTGAAAAAATCTCTCGTCAAAGTCGATACCTTTCTTTTGAGTAAAGCCTTTGACAACCAATCGAGCTTTGAATCTCACTAGGTTTCCATCATCTTTCTTCAGCTTGTACACCCATTTGTTCTTGAGTGTTTTCTTCCCTTTAGGAAGTTTTACCAGCTCGTACGTGTCATTCTTCTTTAAAGAATTCATCTCCTCCTGCATGGCCTTCATCCAACAATCTTTATCTTTACAAGATTGCACATTTTGGAAGCTTTCAGGCTCCCCCTCATCAGTGATTAAAATATAATCAGAACTGGAGTATTTTGTAGATGGTTGGCGTTCTCTGATTGACCTCCTTAATTGAGGTTCTTCGTCTGGTGGAATCGGGTTCTCTGGCTCCCCCTGCTTAATACCCTCTTCATTCGTATCTTCATCTACAATCGCAACTTGATCCCTCACAACTAGCTTTTCTTCTCCATTTTATTCTGATTGATGCATTCTTCTTTCTATGGCATCATCTGATAGAATGCTCTTTGGTGTTATATCGATAATACCATCACTTGTAGATCTTTCACTGATGATATCATTCTCGTGAAATACAACATCTCGGCTCCGTACAATTTTCTTTTTCACTGGATCCCATAATCTATAGCCGAACTCTTTATCTCTATAACCGACAAAAGTGCAAGGAATTGATTTATCATCAAGTTTTAGCCTTTACTCTTTAGGAACATGCATAAATGCCTTGCAGCCAAATACCCTCAAGTGTGAGTATGAGATATTTCTACCTGTCCAGACCCTCTCTGGAATATCAAAATCCAAAGGTGCTGAAGGTAGTCGGTTGATAAGATAGACAACAGTATTGACAGCTTCTCCCCAAAATGACTTAGGTAAGGTAGCCATTTTGAGCATGGATCTAACTCTTTCGACAATGGTGCGATTCATTCGTTCAGCAACGCCATTGTGTTGAGGTGTACCAGGAATTGTCCTTTCATGCCTGCTATCATGTTAACTACAGTAATCCTTGAACTCCTTGGAGATATACTCACCACCATTATCTATGTGTAAACACTTCAATGGCACTCCAGTCTCCCTTTCCACCATTGCATGGAATTGCTGAAAGTGCTTGAATACTTCATCCTTTGTGCGCAGCAAATAAATCCATGTCTTCCTTGAAAAATCATCAATGAAGGTAAGAAAGTATCTTCTTCCTCCAATGGATTCTGTATCCATGGGACCACAAACGTCAGAGTGTACTAACTCTAACTTATTATTTCTCCTTCTAGAGCTTTTCTGAAATGAAACTTGATGTTGCTTCCCAAATAAACAGTTATCACAAGGGTTAATTTTTCCTTTAGCTAATGGGATGAGGGACTTCTTAGCCAGTATATTCAACCCTTTCTCACTAACATGCGCCAGTCGCCTATGCCACAAGTTTGGTGAAGCATCATCTCCAACTGTATTCAGTTGATCCGCACATATTGTTGCATGCGTTTTGTATAGCGAGCAACACAATCTTCCTTTCGCCACCACCTACGATCCTTTGATGAGTTTCTAATTTCCATTGCCTGTATGATTGTGATAACCTTCCTTGTCCAATACACTAACAGACAATAGGTTCAACCAAAGATCTGGAATGTGTCGCACATTTTTAAGTGTTAATGTGCATCCGACACTTGTCTTGACGCAGATATCACCGATTCCCACCATTTACGAGACACTATTATTTCCCATTTTAATAGTACCATAATCGCCTGCTTTATATGTTGAGAAGTATTCCTTTTTTGGAATACAGTGGTATGAGGCACCAGAATCTACAATCCACTCGGTATCTGCATCTTCAACATGACAACAATCTGCATCATGAGATACTAAAGCCACCTCTCCATCTTCTTTTGTGACTGTAGCAGATGTATTTTTGTCATTATCATGACTTCGGTTTGCATTCTCTTGTTTAAAGAAATGGCAGTTCCTTTTGAGATGGCCCTGCTTTCCACAGTGGTAGCATGACCTCTTCTCCCGGGACTTGGATCTATCTTTCGATTTTCCATTCCCACAACCTCTACTCTTGCTTCGACCCCTATTTTTTATGACAAGGGCTTGTGAACTGGTACTGGCAACGTCTCTTCTATGAAGTTCTTCATTAAGTAGGCTATTCTTTACCATAGACATTGTTACCAGGCCATTTGGAGCTGAGTTACTCAGTGATACATCAAGAGTATCCCAGCTATCTGGTAGAGTTCCCATCAAAAGACATGCTTGCATCTCATCATCCAAGGACATACCGGTGACTGCTAACTCACTTATGAATCCTTCAAAGTCGTTCAGGTGTTGTATGATTGATCGTCCCTCTGTCAGTTTCAAGTTCATGACTTTGCGAATCATGAACACTTTTCCTTGAGCATTTTTAGCCTCGTACATATCCTCTAGCTTCTTCCAGAGAACTTTGGGATATATTTCGTTCCTCACGTGGTTGTACAGGCTAGCATCTATCCATTGGCGTACTGTACCCAATGTCTGCTTCTTCAACTTTATCCACTGCTGATCTTTCATATCCTTCGACTTTGCGTCGTCACCCTCAATTGGATCATACAAATCTTTGCAATTGAGGTAGTCCTCCATTCTGGATTTTCACATTGAATAATTTGTATCCGTCAATTTGATTATTACACCGTCATTCGCCATGTCGAAAATTTAAGAATGACAAAATTTTACTATTCAAGAATTTTACTATTCATGTAAATAGTGACTGTATATATGAATAGTACCGTATACCCAAATAATACTTGTATATTAGAATAGTAACAGTATGCATACTTAAATAATACTATTTATAAAAATGGCCATGAGTAGTATTATATATGAATATTATTCCTCAAGTTACTATTTTACTATTCACTCAAATTGCGTATCTGCGACGGTTTTTCGAACGGATTGCGCCACCGGATTTATTATAATTTTCTCGTCGTCGTGGTATATTTATTTTTGAAAAATATATCCATGGATTTTACTGATAAAACAACCTTTGGCTCTGGTACCACTTGTTAGGCCCAATAATAGATTACGAGAAAAGATAATAGCAGCAGAATAAAAAAGACACAAGGATTTTTACGTGGAAATCCCAAATAAATCAGGGAAAAACTACGGGACAAACTCCGAATAATTCTCCACTATAAAATAATAGTAGGTACACCAAGAGATTACAAAATAGTGGCACTCAAGTGTTTCCCAAAACCTCACTATTTTCTCTCTTATCCAACTCTTAGGAACCCCTTTCCCAAGTTTATATGCACAGATTATATTTTTATATCTGTGTTTTATCAATCTGTGTGTTGAAATGAGGCAGAATGCCTCTCTATTTATAGGAATTGAAAGACGCGTGAAATGTTGTCTTTCAATTCCTTAAATTGCGCTAATCACCACCAAAATTCGGTTTATATTTTTCTTCTTTTCATTTTTTTTAAAATTATTTAATAGATCCCAAATGTAAAGGTACACCACTCAATATAAATAAATTTTTAACATATTAGATCTTGTTGTATGGTGTGTATGGTTAAATGCCGTCATAATGAGAAAAATATGATTTATGTAGACACATGGACTTGTTCAATTTTTTTTATTTGTAATCAAATATATTGTTGAAATAAATTTGTTTGTTAATTTATAGATGAAATATTAATTGGGTGTAACTCAATTGAAACGCTACTTAATATTAATGATGGGAAGTCCTAGGTTCAATACTTAGCCTCTTCAAAATTCTTAAAAAAAATTATAAATAAAATAAATTTAGATATTTAAATTTTAATATTAGATACTCGCTAAATATATTTATTATACACACACGTTCAATAAAATAAACATTAATTACGCGAGTGCTTATGTAATAATTTTATAAAATTTAGTAATTCAACACCGATAATTAGCTTCACGAAATAAATAAAGGGAGAAATATATAATAGAGTAAGAACACAAATCTCTGAAGCCATCTTAATGTTTTAACGACATAGCGAAAAAGAACGATTGTTAAACAACGATGATGAACTACACGAAACACAAGTACAACATTGTAAGAATTAAGAAAAATAGAGAAAAATAAAAAGACCAAGTTCCTTTCTATTTATAGTTCGTTAGTTAATAGTTTTTGAACTAACTTACTAATCTAGCTTTGAACTTTTTTAATGATAATAACGGTTACTTTTCAAGAACGATAAGTAACCTTTGCATACTTTGTGGACCTTTGCATACTTTGTGGAGTAGAAATTGTGACAACAATATTTTTCCCTTCATTTAGAGATTTAGGGGTTGAATCGTCCAAAACCATTATTAGAAAAATCATGAGCACGGACCATATCCGGATTAAAAACCTCATTGTTGTTGTTAGGATCAACAAGGAGAAACGGTTGGTTGGAACTCGAACTTGCACCAAAAACCTATTGAATAGGATTTGAACTTTGGATCGAAGCAATATCTTTTTGTCGTTCTACATTGATCTTTAGTTTTAGCATTGCTTCTTTCAGCTGTTGTACTTGGGACAAATCAAGTTGATCTACGGGTTTGTGCCACCATAACCGGCTCATATTTTCGTTTTGGATTTGGTTTAGTTCCTTCACCCTTTTCATTCCCATCTCGTTTTCGTCCGTAACCTAAAAAATCTTAACTAATATTAAAGTTGAACTCGATTTGAAAATTAAATAACAAATTATATAGTTATTAATTTGAATTTGTACCAAATATAAGTCGTAAGTTCAATTACTATTATATGCAATAGACCTAATTGATCTTGACCTTGATTGTTCATATTTGCAACGACTCGATCGAGCAACATATTGAGTTCATCGAGAGTTGTTTTGCCACTTGATTGAAGTTCTTTAAATAATGCTAACTGATAATATATACACACGTATAATATATTTACTCATTAGGGTTCGGTTATATAGAATATTGTCTTACGTTTGAGTTTAAATTCGATTGGAATTCTTATTATATGTAGTAGACTTAATCAACCTCGAATTGATAAAGTCAATTTTTTTTAACTTCAAAATCAAATCTATAAATAAGAAAAAATAAAAAGATAACTAACCTTTGTTAACTGAATATTTAGGTCACGAATGTTAGCGTGCCTATATGCATTAATGAGTTTCGTGGCGAGAGACTGTTGAGGTGAGTTTTGGCCAAGATAACGATATATGACCATGTCAACATTAGGATGCCCGAAAGAAAATGCTTTGTTATCGGGGGAGAAAACAATGGCAGCGATCTCGGCACCACAAAGAGTGGAGAGTTCACTGACTTTTTTAAAAAGTCCAGACCGCCTTTTCGAGAAAGTGACTTGTAAATTGCTTTCATTAACTATCTTTGCTATCTCTACCTTTTGCCTACCCTTATCCTCTGTGTTGTTCTCCATAACTATAATGTGTGTTCTGAATGGAAAAATTGAAGAAAATTTATATACAAATTCTGACAGTCCATACTTACCTATATTAGATTTTTTTTACAATCTCATAAAAATAATATAAGCATACAGAACAATTATCACATATTTTATAATGAATTTTGTATACTTGGGATTTGTTTACAGCTTTAACCCTGCTGTCATTTTATTTAGACATTACTATATATGATTGTTTTTATTCCTTATCTCATTATGAGACCAATAAGATTTGCCATTTATACTTAGCATGATCAATATGGGGATGCACAATTTTTTTCTTTAAAAAATAGTAGTAAAAACTAATTATTTATGTAGATATTAATTACTTTTTTTTATTAAGTTGATCGTGGATCATAGGAGATATTTTTTACGTGTAACTATATATGTTGGAACATGATAAGCTTCTATTTATTTCTATATATCGTTCTTAAATTAAATTAGTAAATGAGTTTATCGTATATGCACGCGTTCAAGAAATATTTGCATAGTTGGAAATAAATTAGCATATATAAAATAATTGTATGCTTACAGTTATATAATAACTTATGCAACTACAAAGATACATAAATCTTATTTGAACTTTTATTTCTTTTTTTATTAAGAAATGTTTAACATGGAAAAATTAAAAAAAAAAATTTGAAAATCACAAACATTTATAGAATTACAAAAAAAATTAATCTTTTGTTTTTTTTAAATAATTAGTTATCTCCAGTTCTTACTAAGATATTATTGTCGTTTCATTATAATTCAGGATTGAACTCAAGGGATGAAAAACATGAACAATTTTTTTAAATTTTGGTTTTATATAATAATAATAATAATAATAATAACAATACAATAATAATAATAATAATAATAATAATAATAATAAAACATCACACTTTTAAACTCATTTCAATTCCAACACAAATAAAATAAAACATTACTAAAAGGTTTTCAATTATAACACAAGTTAGTAAATGATTCATTTAATATTTAATTATATTGCATGATATTTGAAAAGCTAGAAAAATTATTTAAAGTTTTTTTTTCTTTTGTATATCTCATGATGCATTATAGTTTTAAAAAAATACCAAAATTGTACAGATTTGATATTGTTGTGTGGAGATTGGCATTGCTATATATGCATTGTTTATTGTCTGTCCTCATAATGACAAAAAAAAATGTGATTTGTCATTTCCTAATGTGTGGTCCCAAATTAATTATGTCACCCATTTGCTAAAGACATTTGTACATTAAATAAATTTAACATTAAATGACAGTTTACATTCAAACACATGATAAAAAAAATTAATCCAACATTTAAGTACGTTATTAGCTTGTATAAAATGATAGAATGCTTGCCGATTAAAAATAAAATAATGTATCATATTTGTATTAATTAGAGAAAAATGGTGGCAAATAGCTGTTTGCAAAATGGAAGGATGAACAAAACCCTTTTTTTACTAACCCAATATGGTAGGAATTGACCTACTAAATTGGGTTTAAAATCACTTAGGTTAGTACCATACAGAGCCTTGGCTACATGATTTGAATGTGTGTATTAGCCAGCTTAGGTCCCATTAGGCATGCTTCTAGAATTGACCGAAAAAGCAAAATGGTCCATCTCATAACGAGCTGGGTGTACATCGTACATAAATCAAACACCAATTTTATATATGTGCATGCATAAAAATCAAACACCAATTTTATATATGTGCATGCATAAAAATCAAACACCAATTTTATATATGTGCATGCATAAAAATCTATGGTAGTATGTTTTTTTTTATTTTATGTGGTGTTTGGATAATCTATGGTAGTTCCATTGTGTTATGCTTATGGACATTTTTTTTATGTGATTCATGTGTAAATATATTTTATCTAGGTAGAAATTATATGTTTTAATAAGAAATTATATGGGCTTAGCCATGTTCTTTTAGATTTCAGCTCAATTCAATTCATCTATAAGTAGTTATAAATTTGTACTGAAATAAATTTAATTCAGTTTATAAAATTACAGTTCAAAAAGAACATTATATTATTAAATAACTCAAACGTTAAAAGTGCATTTTGAATTGGATTAATAGATTCAGTTTGAGCAAATGTGGTTCATATTAGGTCATCAAACCAGGCTTAATGTACAACTTCACACTCCAACTTTGAAACTTTTGCTATTTAGTACCTGAACTTTTAAATGGATGTATTTCAACCAAATTTGGGCTCTGTTGTTTTCAATAGTACTATGTTGAGCTTACATTAAAATAAAACAACTTTGTTATTATTTGCAATTTCAGTCCCAATGAAATATACTTACAAATAATAGTTTTCTCTTTGTAACTGTATTTTATTTTAAGAGTATTTTGCTTTGATGTGAAGTATCACGTCCTCATACTTTTTCATTAGCACAAATTAATCTGCATTTTGAGCTTGTTTGCTTTTATTGTTCCATCTTGTGCTTTTATTATAATAAAGAAATTTTTAAGGAGTTAAGGTTTAATCCTTCGTTATCCGTATTTAATCTTGGTGAATGTACCAAATTCAATTTGTCCATCTTGTGCATTTTTAAACTAGAAAAGTAACGGAACGAAATAAAAGATTACACAATCTCCATATATAATGGATTGATCAAAACAAAATAATTTTGTCCAATTATGATAATTGATGGTGGGGATTTTACACAATAATTACCTCAAAATGTTTCTTTTAGCATCACATGAAAAAAAAATTTCCATATTCTTTTTTCATCTTTATTTCAACAAAAACATTTTCAAGTTACATTTTCAGAACTTCACTCTTGTCTGTTCTACAAAGCAATTGTGGAGTAGAAACTCATATTATGAATTATAAATTCATCACATCAATCATAAAAGGCCAAAAAGAAATGAGACTTAGCACCAAAGAACTCGGTTTGAGTGAATTATATCACTAAAGGGAGTATTATGAGATGTTAAGACGAATGAAGTTTACACAAACAACCGATAAACAAATTCAAATTTATCGTCTTCAAGTATGTATCTTCTTTCATGTCATCTATTCAGATTTTATCATATGTTGATTTCATAAAATATGGGTCAAGATGACCAGAGATCAGGCCCGTTCCTACCTTCTTAGGGCCCTATGGGCGAGATAAAAATTGGGGCCTTGTTAACGAGTAAAAATTTAAAAATGAAATATATGATATCGTAATTCTATACAACATTATTAAGAGATCAAATAAAAAAATCAAATTTCACATTATAAAGTAGAAAATAACATTATAAAAAAATTTATCACACTGATCAATAAAACGATGTTTATGAGCATTCCTAGCTGTAAAATCACTAATTGTGTCTATATCAATATGCTCTAACGTTATAGGGATTGGAGTATTTATAGGTAATAAAGCGATTGAAGTGTAAAATTTGGAGAATAATACCAACTATAAGAAAGATTAATGTCCTTGATTTTTTATTTTTTATTTTGAAAATTGAATAAATTAAAGAAAATGTAAAGAAAAAGAAACGTTAAGAGAAAATGATGGTGATAATGAAGATGAGAAGAAGTTAATAAGATAAGAGTTTAATTTAATAATTAATATTTATATTTTATTTAAAAATTCAAACAAAGCTAATCCACTTAGATTTAATAGTAGTATTTTATTTTTAATATTTTTTTTAAAAAAGATTTAATTAATTTAAACTATGATTAAGTAAAAATAGCTTAAGAATCATTAAAAATAGGTCCCTTTTTTTTTGGGCTCCCGGCCGTCGGTCCTTTCGCCCCGCCTCAGGGACGGCCCTACTAGAGATCAATTCCTAACTTCTATGAAAACTCTTATTATTTCAAAAAAAGATATGTAGGAGAGGGGAATAAAAAATACGAAAGAAAAATTAAGTAAAAAAATCTAATACATGATAAAATTTGAATGAGAGATATGAAAGAAAATACACAATTAAAGAAAACTGATTTAAATCCCGATAACTGTTGGTCGAAAATAAGCTCAAATTTAATGACCGATTGACCTCAATCCTGTTTCTTCGTATATTAGTGCTAATTTTAACCAAATTAGTTTATAAATATATTTTATGTATAAGCAGCTTTATTATGCATTAAACTTTTATATTCTAAATTTTTAATCAAGGTTTAATAAAATAATATATTTATTTTTATTGATTTCCTATAATCAAAAGCCAATATTAAAATAGTCTGTGATATAGTAACATTTTTGAAAAGGTGAAATGCAATGCCAAACTCTTGTTCAACAAAATTTTCCGGCAACCCAATTCAAAGTCGCCTGACCCAACTTTCCGGCCCATATCCCAAACGAACCTTGAGTAGCCTTTTATCTTCATCCATCTCGATGACCAGCCCGGCTCTTAATCCAACGGGAAGATCTACCAGCTTCAGCTCAGCCTTCAATCCTTTGCTTTTTGCCCCAAATTACAGCCTTCCTCTCTATGCAAATGCAGATCGAAGTTAGCTGAAGCTCTACAAGTTCTCAATCATGATGCCGACGGCGAATTCTGTACACAGGCAGCCGACGCCACAGCTATTCTTACCTCCGATCACTCTCATCTCCCTCGGCAGTCCCTTTTCTCCAATTTTTAACTCCACTTCTTTACTACGCAGATTCTCAAGTGTAAGCTTCTTCTTCTTCTTACTTGCCATTTACTGTATTAAAATTCGTGATGGTTGCGTAATTTTGACAATTGTTGCCTACAAATAGAAGTTTGACTAGATTTGATGCTTTCTGTTATTCCAAGCTAGACTTCAATAGCATATGCTGCTTCTTCTATATATCCTGTATTTTGTTTTTTATTGACTTCTTTTTTGCTGATGGACCGCTTTCTTTGTCTGCTTTGATTTAGTTACCGCTAATTTTAAATTCCATCAAACTTATTTCAACCTTCAACAGTCCATTCTTGTGCTTTAACTTATTCAGTCAAATAGCAGACTAAATTTAGTTAGTCTTTGTGGAACAGCCATCTGGCATCTGTCTCATCTCATGTTGAAGACAATTTATGTTTCTTTTGCTGGTCCTTGGCTAACAATATCATTAACTGTCTATACCGTAATACAAATTGCAATCTATAAAAGGCAGTCAAGTTCTGTTAGAAAATGCAAGATAAACAATCAATCTCTTATCTGATTCTTTCTAGGACACTGTAAATTGATCTGTGAAGATGGATTATATGCTTGTAATAGAAGGAATTGTAGCTTTAATTTGTGCATTGAATTTTTTGTTCAGTTTGAGGAGAAAGAATAATAGCAGAGTGTCTACAAAGAAATCAATAGATGAAAGTGTGTTCAAGAGCTCTACTGGAGAAGTGGGTTGGCCTGAGGATGCTTCGAGTCCTGATATAATCATAGTTGGAGCTGGTGTTGCTGGTTCTGCTCTTGCTTATGCTCTTGCCAAGGTCAGTTTGCGTTATAACTAAGTCTAATTGTATTAACTATGATTCGCATGGTTATTGAATGTTTTGGGTTGCTTATTTCAGGAGGGGCGCCGAGTGCAAGTAATAGAAAGAGATTTGAATGAGCCTGATAGAATTGTTGGTGAACTCCTACAGCCTGGTGGCTATCTCAAACTCATTGAGCTTGGTCTTGAAGGTATCGATCTTTAACAACTGTATTCTTTATCCCCTTCGGTTTTACACCTCATAAAGTTTCAAGTTCTCATCTCCTCCAAATGTTAATTCTATTTTCTGACATTATGTAGATTGTGTGGAAGACATTGATGCCCAACATGTCTATGGATATGCAATTATCAAGAACGGAAAAAGTACTAAGTTGTCATATCCTCTGGAACGCTTTCAGTCTAATTTAGCTGGGAGAAGCTTTCACAATGGGCGTTTTATTCAAAGGATTCGTGAAAAGGCTGCATCTCTTCCCAAGTAATTACCTTTGCAGTGGCTACTGGCTAAAACTTGTTATGCAATGTTTATCAATAAAATGGCTAATCATGCTATTCTTCATCTTTCATGTAGTGTAAGCTTGAAACAAGGGACTGTAACATCACTAGTTGAGAAGAAAGGAATTGTTAAAGGTGTAAATTACAGAACTCGAAACGGTCTAGAGTTGACTGCATATGCTCCTCTTACCATTGTATGCGATGGCTGTTTTTCAAACTTGCGGCGAACTCTCTGTAATCCCAAGGTAAGGATACATTATATTAACCTAGTTGTATGATGGTTCAATTCACAATATTTATTTCCTAATGAGATTAATATAGAATTGCTTATGACCAACACTATAGGTTGATATCCCCTCTTGTTTTGTCGCACTGATTCTCGAGAATTGTGAGCTTCCTTATGCGAATCACGGGCATGTTGTTCTGGCTAATCCCTCGCCCATCTTGTTTTATCCTATTAGTAGCACAGAGGTGCGTTGTTTGGTTGATATTCCCGGACAGAAAGTGCCATCCATTTCCAATGGTAAATTGGCTGAATATTTGAAGAGCGAGGTAGCTCAGCAGGTATTTCGAATTCGGCATCATCTTCTATTTAACTCGTTCATTCTGTAATATATCATTTTATAATGTGCTCATTCAATCTCTTAGTTAATCCTTCAGGTTCCCTCTGAGGTGTATGATGCTTTTATTGCTGCAATCGACAAAGGAAACATAAGAACAATGCCTAACAGAAGCATGCCAGCTTCTCCTCGTCCAACTCCAGGTGCATTGTTGTTAGGGGACGCATTCAACATGAGACATCCCTTAACAGGAGGAGGAATGACTGTCGCACTTTCTGATATAGTGTTATTACGAGACCTTCTTAGGCCTTTAAATAATATAAACGATGCATCCACTCTATGCAAGCACCTCAAATCTTTTTATACTCTTCGAAAGGTGAGTAACATTTTGTGTAGCTCAACATTAATTATGAATAAGTAACATAAAGTGTCTTAATTTCTTTGTTATGAACAGCCAATGGCATCTACGATAAATACATTAGCTGGTGCACTTTACAAGGTTTTTTCAGCATCAACCGATTCAGCAAGAAATGATATGCGAGAAGCGTGTTTCGACTATTTAAGCCTGGGCGGTGTATTTTCACAAGGACCGATTTCTCTGCTTTCAGGACTCAATCCTTCTCCTTTGAATCTAGCTGTAGCGATCTATGGAGTTGGCCGATTAATACTTCCATTTTCTTCTCCAAAAAGCATTCTTGCTGGATTTAGGTTGATATTGGTATGCATCTTAAAAACCTTTAGAACACCAATGCTAATGCCGGATAGCAATTTAATTACTTTCTCGATGTTGATTTCTATAGTTCGAAGTTTCTTTTTCGTATAACAAATGTTTGTATCATTGACTGTAGGCTGCTACAAGTATAATTTTTCCAATAATGAAGTCCGAAGGATTTGCACAAATGTTGTTCCCACGAATCGGAGTTGATTATTGTACAAAGAAGAGTGCCTCTGTTTTGCAGTTTCGGTCGAGCTCGTATAGTTGATGCTCGTCACATCCTCCTCCGAGAATCGAAATGTACAGACGTTGAGTTATATATGAGAATTTATTCATTATTTTTCCATTCATTCATTGATGCATAGAAAAAATGTTTAATTACTGAATATGTTATCCACACTATGCTGTGTACTAGAATGAATCACATATGGTAAATAAGACCATGTATGGTCCTGTTGCATAGCCCATTTATCCTATGATTTTTAATTTAGTACATGTGCCAATTTTTTACTCTTTTTATTTCTTATTTGAATAACTTTTTTTTAAATTAAAAGTTACTTTATCATTCATCACCATTAGATTAACGTTGTGAAATTTAATCCAATGGTGATAATGGCAAAGTAAGCTAAAAATGAGTTACCATTGAATTTGCCCGGAAGGGATAAGTGCTTGAATTGTATGAGTTTTATAAACAATATTATGTACTCCCTCCGTATTTTTTAACGGTCGCTTTTGGCAAGTTTGTCAATACCAAGAAAACAATAATTAAGAGAATAAAAGTACTAGAATACCCCTAACAGTAATAATTGTTTGAAAAGATGATTGGTCTTTGTTATCTTTTGTCATTTACAATGTTGCATTAAACAGGAAAGATACTCAAAAAATTACATTGAAAATTGAAAATAACACTTATTAAAAAAAATTTACTTAACTCAAAAACCACATATATAACAAGTTAGAATCTTTATTTTATTGCACACTATTTATTAAGACATACTATTGTCTCTATTGTTTCTTGCAATTTGTGTAGTGTGACACACTGTATTATTGACTTTATTATTCAAGGCAAAATATTGATTTTGGTTACAAAAGTAGTTTGTTATAAAGAGTCTTCACTTTTAACCAAAAAATTAATGGTTATAGGAAAGACATTAATCTAATAGTACTTGAAACAACAATTAACTATTAGCAATAGCAACAACAAATAATAAAAGACAAACAAAATGGGTCTTATGTTTCATAAAGAAGAACCAGAATTGCCACATCAGATCAGATTTACATTGATTAAGTAAGTGTTTTATGGAATTGACATTATGATATTAGTTTATCACAAAAAAAAAATTAACTGCAACCATATTGATTTTCCAATATCGAAACACTTTATGCTTTAGTTTTCTATTACAATCTGAAAACAAAGAACAATTGCAGAGCTTCCGGTAACAAAATTCATAGAAATCGATGAGCCTGAAGATATAACCATAGCTGAAGCTGGTGTTGCCGGTCAACTCTTGCTTATGTTCTTGGCAAGATGAATTAAATTCGAGATGACTTTTTAAACAACAACAAATTGAGGAAATGAGTACAGCAAAACGCAGTACCCTTGAACACATTTTAATTGAAAGAGATTATTTACTGATTTTGTAATATATTTCAACATATTTATACTTGTACAAACCAACTGTTTAACCAAAAAACATATGAATTGCTATTTTTATTAATGATACGATAATATAGAATTATACATTTATAATAATTATTTCACAAGTCTTGTCAATCAAGGTTCTAAAATAATCATAAAAACACTACTAATTTCACAAATACATTAATATTCTGGTAATAAATACAATTCTACAGACTCCTCACAAATCTAACCATATATATATGATACCATACCCAAATTTTGTCCCACAAGAGATCCAAGAAATTGAAGTACGATCGCCTCCAACGTGTGTGGAAAGCCAAAGGACCAATTATACACCAAAATCCCAACGCGAATCCAGGCGCAAAGCTCAGACAAAAGCAAAACCAATCAATCGCCCCATCACCGTAATCTCTTGGTTTTACTTTCTGCATGTCAAAAGTTGGATCAACAGCAACGCAGTTATCGAGCGGAGGCCCACAAAGATTATTGCCAGCGAAACTCGACGAATCAAAAGTTAGAAGTTGACCACCGAAAGGAATTTGTCCCGATAATCTGTTGTTAGACAAGTTCAACTGTGCCAAGGATGCCATGGTAGTCAGGCTTTCAGGGACTTCACCAAACAACATATTATGGGACAAATCAAGGGCTTCTAGCCTCTTCATAGTGCCTATGTTCTCAGGAATCCTACCGCTTAAAAGATTAAGCGACATATTCAAATACTGCAATTCTGGAAGACTTGTTATCCCCTCGGGAATATTTCCTACAAATTTGTTATTTGAAAGATCCAAAAAACTCAAAAGTACAACGATGGTAGTAGATAGCACTGGTTGATGATATACTTCCCCAATCATTCCCCACATGTTACCGATACATGTCGGTATTGTGCCACTGAGATTGTTATCAGAAACATCAAAAGCTCTCAGGTATTTCATGTTACAAATATCCTCAGATATGTGACCGCCGAACTTATTCCTACTCAAACTGAGCGCAGTTAAGTTTCCGAAATGTTTCCATATCCAACTAAGAGATTCTCCTCCCAATTTGTTATCATGCAAGTCCAACACACTCAATTGCTTGCAATTTTGAAGCGAAAACGGTATTTCACCAATGAGATTGTTGTTCTGAAGGTTTAACAACTGTAAATCTCTTAAACTACCAATAGATGTCGGAATCTTGCCGCTGAAATTATTGTGGCTTAAATCTAGCACAACCAGAGACGACGTATCCATCCAACAATCTGGTATTTCACCTATGAGATTGTTGTTCTGAAGCTTTAACACCTGTAAATCTCTTAAACTTACAGGGATGCTTCCATTCAGTAGGTTGTAAGAGAGGTCTAAAGTTGTCAAAGAGTTCATCTCTCCTAGACTTTGTGGAAATGGACCCATGATCAGATTACGAGAAAGATCAAGAGAAACAAGATTCTTAAACTTGTGAAGATGATCAGTGAAATAACCAGAGAGATTAGAATTGGACAAATCTAGTGACTCTAGCTTTTTTGAAACACATCCAGACAGAAAGTCAATAACCTCATTTATCTCTCGCCTCTCAAAATCGATATATGATAGAGAGAGAGACCTCAAATTGCAAAGGCTTTTGAATGACGTTGGAATTTTTCCTGTAAATAAGTTGTAGGACAAATCAAGTGTATCAAGGGAACATAGGTTCCCAATTGAACTTGGAATTTCTCCTACAAACTTGTTCCAGGACAAATCAAGTGTACTGAGGGAAGTGAGGTTTCCAATGGAACATGGAATTTTTCCTTCAAACCCTGCTATGGATAGATTAAGGAATTTTAAACTTGACATAAAACCGAAAAATTTGGGGATGGAAATTCCAACAAAGTCATTTTTGCTGAGATCTAGATACTTCAAGTGCTTAAATTCAAGAAAAGATTCGCTGATATTACCACCCAACACTGAATCATAATCACCTTGAAGATGGAGCTCAATAACATGGCCAGTGAAGTTATCGCAGATGACTCCATACCAAGTACAACACTCGGCCGCGCCATCCCAAGATGCAAGCTTGTTTGAAGGATCAATGAGACCTCTCTTCAACTCCAGAAGAGCTTCAATCTCATGTTGTATGCATCCGCCATTGGAGTTAGCTTCATGGCAAAATGTGATGTTAATTATAAGAACAATTGTAGCAATCACAAGTGAAATGGAAGCACTCATCATCATCATCATCATCATGCACTTCTAAACCAGACTACGAATGATTTTAATAGTGTACTTGGTATTAGTTCTAATACGTAATAATTTATAGTCGACTTAGTCATTGGTTTTTACAAGTCAAGTCGAGTGTAGATATTTTTCATTCCAATTGGAATTTTATTTTTGACTAAAACTGATAGAGATTGAAATGATTCAATCACAAGTTGCCAGTGTAGACCACGAATGGGAACATTGATTTTTAGATTGGTGAAAAAATAGTTAAATTGAATAATTTAAAGCATATGTAGTTTTCTTTTTTAACTTAGCTCTCTAGATGAAAAGATTAAATAGAAGGGTAAACTTCAAAATGACTAGGGTTAGCACATGTTTGGAATAATACATGTAGGAGCCAGGAATTGATCCCTGGTCATCCCGACCCACACTTTGTGAATCTACCAATTGTATCCATTTGTCTCATGTGTTACGGTTTATTACAAATTTTTTTCTATCTAACACTGACTATGCATAATACTGTTAATGGGAAAAGACAGCAAACTGTATAATACATGTATCAAATGAGTAATAATTGCATAAGACAATGATCAAAAGGCTAAAAGGGTAAGCATAACACATATACTAAATGAGCATATTAGTCACACTACAAAACTTTATCCTTTTGCCCAAATTAATATATTTTCAAATGTCAAGTTAAAAGATATCCATCAATGTTTTCAACAAAAATCACTTTAATAAATCACTTCAGTGGAGTATTGACTGGAGATGTTGATAAGTGAAAGTATTAAAACAGTACAGTTTCAGATCAAATTGATAATACAAGGCAAATATAAATGCCTAAATGACCCATGTTATATTAGAATTGCACAGTTTGAGTGAAATGATATTGGAAACCAATTAAAATCATTAGGTGAATGAGAACAAGAAGATGCATTGCATTTTATAAGTGAAAAGCAGTAGAATATATTGGTTGTATATATTAATAATCGTTGCGAAATTGCAAGCTAATTAGAGAAAACAGTACATAACCAACCGAGTTCGCACAGGCACAACTCTTGAGTTAGCATTATCCTTAATGCATGTGCAGCAATATCATCCTTGAAGCTTATCTGTATAGTCTCATAGTACCAAATTAAATAATCAAATTAATAATCGTTGTGAAATTGCAAGCTTATATAAAGGAAAGAAAATTCAAAGTAAGGATGTCCAGTGAAGGGAATAACCTGCCTGTCAGGACTTTCTTCTAGGGACTTGTTGATTCTGTTTTTCCTCCAAACAACAACAAATCATATTCGTGGCTTTCTAACTCTGCCTACTCACAGATTGAAATCAAGTTGCTTTCATTGATAACTGAGCCAATTGCAGAAGAATGACTTGCCTTCTATTGCATACATAGAGTAGCTACACGGTAGAATCAGTGAGATCAAGTCTTGTGAATAGTTACGGACTGCCCTGTGTTCAAACATATATATCATCCGGCTACTAGCCTACAATGTTATGGCCAATCCATAGCTTCTCAGATGATGTGCCATAGAAGTACTAGCCTACAATGTTATGGTCCAATCCATAGTTTCTCTGATGATGTGCCATATCTTCTAGTAATTTATATAGCTCGCTACATTTGGGGTGTGTTCTTTCACCCTTATGAAATTCATGAACCACACCGTTAACTTCAATAGAACTACAACCTGGAGTCTTCTTCAATTTTTTATGTTTCATTGCTCTTCTCCACTTCAATGCATCCTTCCACCTATTTGCAGAGGAATATATGTTTGACATGAGTATATAAGCACCATCTCATTAGGTTCCATTTCCAAAAGTTAAATCATCACACTTTTCCCCAAGTTCAACTTTTCCATGGATCTTGCAAGCTCCTAGTACTGAACCCCAAACAAAAGTATCAGGTTGAACTGGCATCTCATTGATAAACTCTACTGCCTCAGAGATTAATCCAGATCGACCCAAGAGGTCAACCATACAGCCATAGTGCTCCATTTGAGGTTCAAATTATCTCAATGGGGATAACTTTATGTCTATTCTGATCAACAAACTAACATAAGAAATTTGTACAAACTAGCTTCTTGAGAAATCAAGATCACATCAAGTAGAAGTATATTTTATTATAATCAGTAAACGTTGGAATTTAGAGCTCAGAGTGGTAACAACAAGGAAGTCAGTAGGTTCTAAAGCTCAGAGTTAGCTGCTCTATTTCTCCTCCTCTCTCTAGTAGCCATCTTTTCACCATATCTTTGCAATATACCAGCCAAATCAACCATTCCAGCCTCCCTCAATTTCTGCCCTATCTCTTCAAACATAACCACACCTTCCTCACTTGAAAAATAATGCAAAAACATATTATAATCAAATCTAGGCACTTCAGCTCCTCCCTTAACACTCCTCTCCACATACTTGCTTGCTTCCAATGATTTCACTGCCTTAACACTCACCAACAAAAATTGTATCAAAATTCACAATTGGGCCATCCCCTTTTCTCCCTCTCTTCCCTAAATGCCCTTGCAATAGCATTATATATGTATGCATTATAGGGTCACACCCTCTCTTTATCATCTCCCTAAACACTTGTGTAGCTTCACTTGCCCTTCTCAACTTCAATAGCCCTTTGATCAAACTATGATAGACACTAATATCGGGGCTCAAAATTGTTCCGAAAATTCTACGTGCCTCGTTAACTCTCCCTCTAGCTGAAAGTACATAGAGTAAGTACCCTAAGGTCAAATTATCAGGTTCTATCCCTCTCTCACGCATTTCATCAAACACCATCTGTGCTTGCCCAATTTTCCCCTTTTTACACAGCCAATCAATTACAAGCCTGTAACTAGACAACCCCAATTCATCCATTCTATTCACTCTCATTGTATGAAACACCTTCAAAGCCTCATCATTCTCATTCCTCTTAAAAAACGTCTCCATCATTATCTCAAACACATCAATCCCATGCTCAAAACCCTCATCCACCATTAAATTCCATAACTTTGAAGCTTCAATCATATTACCCACATAACAAAACCCCTTAATCAACAACCCATAAGTAACACAATCAGGTTTAATCCTCCTCAACAAGCTTCCCTCTACACAGACTCTCCACAACTTTATTCAACCTCTCTACGCCATACCCAAACCCACAATCATTCATCAAGTGGAAAAACTCAACGCATTTTTTCAATTCCCTAACCGAAGCTAAGGCCCTGTTTGGCTCATGGATTTTCCATCGTTGATTATAGTATGGTATGGTTTTAATTAAAAATTTCTTATTTAGTTGCATATAGTTCTCCATGTTATTTCATACTTCAAATAACCATAAAAATAAAACTATCAATTTGGTGGAGCACTATAGTTCTCCGTCAAATTAAACTAAAAACTTTAGAAAATCATACAATATCATACCATCTATCCAAACAAAAACTTTCAAGAAACTTTCAAGAAACTATACTATACTGTACCATACCATTCTTTAATGAACATGAGCCAAACAGAGCCTAAAGTATTCAAAGCAATGAAAAAGGTTCTGTCGTTAACTAACCTTCTTTTGCCGATCTCTTGAATTGTGGGCCAGAACAGATCGATGTTCCGTGCCTTTCCGAGAACGTCGAGCAGTTT
The DNA here is from genome assembly GCA_947683365.1 of Euphorbia pulcherrima. NCBI lineage: Eukaryota > Viridiplantae > Streptophyta > Magnoliopsida > Malpighiales > Euphorbiaceae > Euphorbia > Euphorbia pulcherrima. Next base: position 4,891,211 of record CANTUS010000010.1, read on the forward strand.
GTTGAAGGAGACGGCGGTGTGGGTGAAATGCGGGGAAGGTGTTTGATGGGTGTACTGAAAGAAGCGGTAAACGGGGCGCCATGAGGAGGGGAATTTGTTGCAGACTTGGAGGAAGAATTCGTGGGTGATGCGGGGATTGAAAGGGGAGAGTTTGGAGTGGAGTTGAGAGTCGGTGGAGTTTTGCTGTTGGAATAGGATTGTGCAGACGCGGAGAAGGTGGTCTGGGTTTACTGGGCTTAGAGGAGACGGGTGTTTCTGATCGGAGTCGGCGGCGGCGGCGGCAGCGGCCGTGGTCAGGTGGCGGAGGTGAATATGGTGGGGGTAAAGGGAATTTGAATTACGGAACGGTTTATTGAACGAGAAACGTTAAGTTAGCATCATGATGAAAAAATGGGGACGAACTGGAGATGGCAAATAATGAAAAAGACCGTTGTTTTGTTCATCCAAATTTTTATAGAAAAATCATTAAAAATAGAATTTCTTTTTTATTGGAGAAAATAGAATTTTTAAATGACAGACAATTGTAAACCAAAATCTAATATTTACACATACATGTACATAATAACAATTTTGATATTTTAACGAGCTTGAATTTTTAGATACAACTTAGATATTATCCATTATATTTTTATGCATATGTAGTTTTTAGTAGAGTCAATATTGAAATATGTTTATCCAAACTTATTTATAAAATGATGTTATTAAAAAGAGTCAAAAATTATTTGTTATAGTCGGTGTAAAAATAACTTCACTCTTAAGCTTGAAAAACCTTTAAAGTATCTATAACCATCAAGAAATCAAACTCTAATAAAGCATCTATAACCCTAAAAAATTAAACTCTACTCATATAAAATTAATAAATAAAAAATTTTACAATAAATAAAATAATTAAAAAACTCAAAAAAAGATTAAAAAAAAAGGGAAACGCCTCCTTTTATTAGAGGAGCGTTCCTTGAAAATGTCCCTCCAGTGACGGGGGCGTTTCCATAAAAATATATATTTATCTAAATCTGATCCATAAATGTCAGAAATGGATTGATCAAATGGATCACTAGTCACTTTAACAAGTCTACTTGTCTATGCAGCCGTTCAACATAGAAAAAAAGAGAACTTATGATGACAACTGTTTTAGGATTAGAATTTCCAATGCCATAGGACGATGGACACGAAAAAAATAGAAGCAGCCATTTAGTCTAATCGAGGATCTACTTTAAGTACTTGCGCGGGTTTACTTAGTCTAGACACTTCAAGCAGCGGGATATATGCAAATTATATTTGATCACAACTCACAACATTTCCAATTTCGGGATGTGTTTTAACAAATTGAGGAACTATAACGGATTTTGATTAGGGGTGTAAATGAGTCAAGTTAAGTCGAGTTATGGCATGTTCGTGTTTAGCTTATTTAGTTTTTAATTGAACACGAGTCGAGTTAAGCTAGAATCGAGCTCAAAATCTTGTTCGTGTTTCACTCGTTTTTGAGCTCATTTATTCACGAGTTGTTCACGAACAACTCATTTATTTTGTTCGTGAACAGCTCGCTAATTTGTTCATGAATGAGCTCATTATTTTTGTTCAATAACAAAATTTAATAACAAAATATGAAAAATTAAGTTCTCAATATCAAAATAACTCAATAAAAAAAGAAATTAATAACATAATACCCTTAAATAAAATATAAAATATCCAAAATATACTCAATTCGACAAAACATGAACAAAAATAACATATATCAGATACGTTTGTGGAGATTAGAGGCTGTGATATAAAATAGGGAGACATTTAAACCAAATTAAATATTTATACTATGAATTAATTGATCAGAGATAAAATGGGCCAACAAGTATTATTAATATGGGTCATAGATTACGGACTATATCTTTATATCACAAATTTAAAATATTTATTAACTATTTTAAAAAAATTATTTTATTATATGAAAATTATAATCGAGTTAGTACACGAGCTTTAATCGAGCATATTCATGAGCTTGTTCACGAGCCTCTAATCAAGTTTGTTCGCAATTTGTCGAGTCGAGCTAGAACCTGTTCATGTTCAGCTCATTTATTAGTCGAGCCAAAAAATATATTCACAAATTGTTCAATTATAAAAAGAGTCGAATCGAGTCGAGCTCTTATCAAGTTAAACACTGAATTATTTATGATCGGCTCGTCTCATTTACATCTCTAATCATGACCAAGTCCAGAGTTCCGTAAAAATTGGTTTAGACATTGACTTTATTTGGTTTTGTAAAATACATTGTTTAAATAGTTGATTAATACATCTTGTTATGAATTTGTTGTAAAAGTTTTATGCGAATATGCAATATAAGTTTCATGTATTATATCTTAATTTTCAATCACAATATTCATTATAGCATCCAAATACATGTTTTTCAGACATCGCCTCCTATCGTGGGATCAAAGATTAGTTACTGTTATATTTTTACACATCAAATATAGTATAATGTTCAATATATATATATTCTAATGCAAATGATCACCAAATTTTGAACAGAAGTTACATGGCTATTAAAGTAGAAAAAAATTTCTGTCACTAAAATCTTAAGAAAGAAATTAATAGCGTTCCCAAATTTTCTTTCCGTTTCAGAATTTGAAACTCACAAAAACTTGCTAAGAAAGGTTTTATAGTAGTTTTTATATGTATAAAATATTCATATATTTTCATTATTTGTATGTTTCTCTACAGCCTGAAGCTTATATTTTCTTGGAGTGGAATTTTTCTGTATACTTTCCGTGTTACATTGATTACTATCAAGTAGAAATATTATTGTAATTAAATTGTTGTGTATGTAACTGTTAAAATCTCAGACATTGACATTGAGTTTTGAAGGTCAAATTGTTTGTTTTATGATGCCAACTTTAACATTTAGTGACACAATCAAATAACAATAAAAGCAAAAGATCATGTAACTTAGATATCTCGGATTAATCAAAAGGAAATAATGTTGTCCAATTAAGAAAAATAATTGTGGCAATTTCACACTATAAATACCTCCAAAATGTTTCCCTCCAAGCATCAAAAGTTATTTTTTCATCCATTTCCAATTTCAACAATGTCGAAAAGGTCTAGTTTGGATCGTCAAAAGATAACAATGGAGACAATTCCAAAGAAAGATCATCTTCAAGTCACTTTCTCAAAACGTCGGACTGGACTTTTCAAGAAAGCAAGTGAGCTTTGTACGCTATGTGGAGTAGAAATTGCGATAATAGTATTCTCTCCCGCTAATAAGGCGTTTTCATTTGGCTATCCGAAGGTTGATTCCCTTATAGACCGATATCTCGCTCCAAATTGTCAACCGAGTTCTAATGCAGGAAACTCATTAAAGCATATCGAAATGCTAATATGAATGAACTGAATATGGAACTAACACAAATTCAGAATCAAATGGAAGCTGAAAAGAAACGAGGGGAAACATTGGATGAAGTCAGAAAATGCGAACAAATAATGTTTTGGTGGGAAAAACTGATAGAAGAACTCGGTTTGAGTGAATTAAATCAATTAAAGGAAGCATTGTTGGACCTAAAGAAGAATGTTGAATTACAAGCCACTAAGATGTTGGCTGAATCTGCAAATCCTTCACCATTTTTTGGTGGAGTTTTTTCAGATTATGAGCTTAAATTTAATGATTTTAACAATGCTTCTTCATCTATGAATCCCAATGTCAATAGCTTTGATTACAGAAATGGGATTTTTTGAGATATTGTTGGCTTTATGATAAAGTCATAAACATACAACAACAACCAGGCCTTAATCTCATGTTAAGTGAAGTCATTTTGGGTTACAAACTAGTTTCTCAGTAGTAAATCAATTCCCTTTGTTTTGATCATCAAGTAATTTTGATTTGTTTCCAATAAATATGTCACAATTTTTGTTTACTACAACATATAAAACATAAATGAATTCTTCAAAGCAAAAAAAACACGTACAAAGAATTCTCCGGTATAGCTTTACTTTTATATTTTAGCAACTGTATTTTACCTTGTTTGTTTTTTTATATCAAACAGCAGTTTCAAGTGTTTAGTTACGCTTTTTCATTCTAGAACAAAAAACTATTTGGAATAGCAATAACAAATAATAATAGCTAACTGCCACATCAAATCAGATTTACATTGATTAGTAAGTGTTTTATGGATTTGACATTGAAAGTTGTCCCGTAAGTGAATATCCCACGTGCCAGAACTTCAGATATTCGAATAGGAAATTTATTAGGAATAGAACCTGCAAAATAATCAAAGGTCAAAGGATCGGGGCTTGTCCCCGGGGGAACCTCCAATGCGCAAACTAGTAATTTGAAAGTGAATATTGCAAGTAGAAAATGGCAAAGTTTAGGTAAAAGTATGGAAGATTGATTACCATTTCAGTAGTAGGCCTTTGATTTTCATAGCCATTTTTATGACCGTCACCCATGATCTGGTAGTCACGGATTTGAATGTGGGATCATAATCCCGAGATTCTAGGAAGACTTGATCAAGCCTTGTTAGTTCCTCATTTTTAGGGAGTGAGAAGTTATTGCTTTGACTGAGCAAATGGTGCAGTCGCGTACGTCGTCTCGCCAACGAGGCAACTGCCAGTTGCACGCAGTTGAATGGTGTAAAGACACCGAAGTTGGTAAGCCGATGCGGTATCACCTATAGAGGGTGTACGCCTCGAGTATTTGATCGGTTATCAGGAATCCCCCCGCAAGTATGGGAAGTCTTTAGGCTTCTGCCGTCTCGAGGCGGACGTCGCCTTAAAGCGGGTATCTTTTCGAGGATGGCATGGTCTAGCGCTTGTGATTCATACAACAGCTATCAAGACTCTTCGTGCAGCGTGCCATACCGTAAAAATGGGCCACGTGGGCTTCTGGATCCTTCCCCAAGGTGACTGTTCAAATTCAAAAATTCCTATAAAAGGCCACCTATTTCAATAGTTATCCTTTTACTCACACTTTTTCATCGGCTTAGTATTTTCCGGCGAAGAAATTCCAAAGTTTTACCGACGCTTTCTTTAACTCTCCTACAACGGCAAGGGTTTTTCCTTTCGATCCCAATTACAAGTAAGTGTTCTTTTATCCATAATTTCTTCGATTTACGCCTTTGCTTGCAAAATCTGTAGAAATGTGATGATTCATGCCTTAGAGTTGTGGTGGCTTTCCTTTAATCACAATTTGTTCATGGATTTTGCTGTTTGTTGTCATGGCTATTCTGTCCTTCAATGAATCCCTTTAGCTAAGCTCTTCTAGGGATGAATTTATATTCCATACCTTTTTGGCATGAATTGGAAATAGGCCTAGGTTTGAGCACTGAACTGATAGATGTTCTGGGGAAAAATGCACTTTCATGCCCTTTCTGATTTAGTGAGGCGGCCTCTAGGCGACCCCCCTGTTGGTCTCTAGGGGTGCCTCTTTTGGTCTCGGGACCAAGGCTTGATTTTCTTTCATTTGTTTCCTAGGATGAGCACGTCTAGTAGTTCGAGTGGCGATGCCCTCTTTGCCGAGATCATGGGCCGCCTTTCGAGGCTTAATTAGGATTTGAACCGTCTCCTAGCTCATCCAATAACTGTTGATAGGACTAACCAGCTTCCCTTTATTAGGACTAAGCGAAGGGCGCATAGGATAATGACTAGTCAGGCGGGATCATCTTCTAAGTCGTGGTCATCCGTCAACTCGGATGATACGGAGATTCGGGCTGTAGAGGAGTATGAGGGGGTTGACGGTCCCATAAATATAGATAGGTCTACGTGAGAGGTGGGGACATTGTCTCCCTAGCTAGCTCCTAAGCGAAGGACGACTAACGCGGTGGATATTCCCAGGTGGACAAGGCAATAGGTCTAATGAGTTGGACATCGAGTTTGAGGCGCAGGTGCATAAGTGGTTGATCGGGAAGCCATGCCTGTTGCCAGCTCGCCATGATCGGGTTCACACTCCTCCGGATAGCTATTTTAGTATATATATGGAGCAAATTTAGGCCATTTTCACGTTCCCTCTTCCCGAGGAAATCACCAAGCTCCTGATTGATCGGGGTGTGTGTCTGGCTCAAATACACCCCAATTGTTGGTCAGGCATTGTGGGGCACTACCACCTATGCCATGGTCTAGACTTTGGGTTCGACTCGATCTTTTTCCACCAGCTCGCTTCCTTCAGGCGGAAAGTCTCCGAGGACCACCTACACTTCAGCCATAAGGAAGGATTCTACCATTTCTCAGACCGGCCGCAGTCGGTTTGGAACTTCAAGCAGTTCTATTTTTATATAAAGATAAACCCACAATATCCGTCGTTTCCGTCTTGATAGAGGGAAGATATTCCTGAGGTGATGTTTACTAGGGGCCTTGAGTTGGACAACCGCATCGGTGTTTTCAGCCGGCTGGAATAGGGGTGATGGTCACAGGCGACCATTGCCTAGGCCTACCTGAATAACACCAAGGTCATCGAGTGGGATAACCCAAATATAGTGTACTATAAAGGGGAAGTCAGTATTCTTGGTAAGCTCATTTATTTATTTTCTTTGTTAGGATGTCGTCGTCTTGACTTAACAACGCTCTTAACAAACATCTAGCCAAAGGTACCAAAGCTCTGGGCCGGGAGAACCAGAGGAAGGAGGCGGAGACAGTCGACCTTACCAATGATGACGCCTCCAAGTTAGCTCTCTCCAAGAATGCTAGAGATAGGAAAAGGCCGAGGGATGAGATCCCTCCGACTGAGAAGGGCGTCTTGTCGGCTGACACACTGCCCAAAAAGGGGCTTGAGGTATTCCGCTATCCTTTTTAACTTTTGTTCCTTTTATATGCCTTGTTACTAAGTTGTTTTCTTCCTTTGTAGGGCCAACAGCTGTCGGGCCCAAGCCACCGCCAGGGGTTGCTTGTGATGCCGATCTCCGCTACCACCTTCTCTCCCTCCGCCCGCTTTAAGGAGAGCTTCCTGGAGCTGGCTGGCCCTCAAGGGGGGATAAACAACCCTCAGGTCTAGTTGGCGCTTCGAAGCGTCCTCCCTCTGCCAAAGGAGAGGGAGACTCACAAAGAGGAGCCTAGTACGTGCGCAACTGGAATCATTATTGACCAGCTTTTAGAGGTACTTGATGCTACTTTTGTCTTAAGTTATTTCTCCTGCGCAACCTATGACGCTATGTGTGTCTTTGTAGGTTATGTCTCGATGCATTGAGATGCATTAGAAGGCCTCCAACCATGCGAAGGTTAAGGCGGACCTCCAAGTAGCAAAGGCTGGCCTCCAAGAGGCCAGACAGGAGGTGGCAATGGCCAAGTGAAGGGAGGCTGAGGCCATGAAAGCTAAGGAAGAGGCCAAGGCAATGGCTGCCAAGCAGCGGGAGTCCGAGGTGGCGTTGGCTGAGGCGAAGAAAGAGCTTGAGAACTTGCCCGATGCCCATACCTAAATCCTCTCCCGCAACACCCTTTTGGAGAAGGATTTGAAGTTGTCACAAGGGAAGGTTGCGAAGCTAGAGGCGGAGATTGTTGAGTAGGATGTCGAGCTGGACAGCTTTGTGGAAAGGCTAGTGAGAATGGGCCGTATGTTTGGCCAGAGATTGCTCGAGGTGGTCCAGCAACACTGGCTAGAGGTTTCGGAGGAGATGGTGAGCAACGTTAACCTTCCCACTTTTGAGGAAGTTTCTGATAGCCCTCTTGCTGACCAAGCGGACCCTTCTGCAAGAAGCGAGGTTCGCGAGGCGTAACCAGTGAGCTCGTCTCTATTGCCGCATGAAGAACCTCATGCCGTTTAGCTTAGATTTTCCTTCTTTCTTTTGTTTTGAGGTTTCAGCTCATGTAATATATTGACAATTTTATTTAATGCCAATGAATTTATTTCAATCATTGATTTATGCTTCTTTGTCTTTGGCATGCTTTGCGTTTGTTTGATTGGATGAAGGCCTTTATTTCGCATTTGCCATGTATGGTTACCCACCTCAGGTCTTTGTATGACTTAGATTTATCTAAGATTTGCTTTGTGTGATTCGTCTAAGGCCTGTTAGCTTAGATGTGATGGTTGATTACAACCATGGTTTATGTCGGCTAAGACGTGTTAGCTTAGTTATAAACGCTGGTTTAGATTATCTAAATCTTGTTAGCTTAGTTATAAGCGTTCGTATAGAATAAATAAGGCATGTTAGCTTAGTTATAAGGAAGTGGTAGCCGTCTGGGGCTATATTGCGCCGCTTAGGGGGCAAAATGGTGGTCGTCGTTGGGCATTTAAAATGATTGTCATTTAAAGGCTAAGTAAAGATAAAGGCAGGCAATATGAAATTGAATAGCGCTTCATTGATGAATAAAATGGATTACAAGTGATTACAATGCTCGGTGCTTTGTTTGCCGGGAGAGGTCTAGGGGACGCCTCCTCGTTAGATACCTTCCCGAGGAAAAAACCCAGTGGGAAAAAATCAAAGGGCAGAAAAAGAGTGTGGTCATTTGGTTCCCTAGCCGTTGGAGGCTTTGTAATATGGCCTTAGATTAGAAATTTTCCATGTTCAAGGTAGTTCTTTGCCGTTGAGGTCATTGAGGCGGTATGTCGCCGGGCCCAAGGCTTCCTTTATCTTGTATAGCCCCTTCCCAATTAGCTCTGATATTGCCTTTGCCTTTATGAGACTGCGAAGCAGTAGTGTCTTTAAGGACCAGGTCCCCGTCTCGGAGCCGTAGGTTTCTGACCTTTCTGTCATGATATTTGGTAATTTTGGTTTTATAGGCGGCCATCCTGATGCAAGCTCGTTCTCTTCTATCTTCGAGGCTGTCTAGGTGATGCCTCAGGTTGATATCATTCTACTCTTTGGAGTAATAGACAACTCTGTCGGTTGGGGCCTCGATTTCTGCTGGGATCATGGCTTCTGTCCGTGCACTAGGGAGTAAGGCGTCTCGCTAATTGGTCTGCATGGAGTGGTCCGGTAGGACCACAGTACGCTTATGAGCTCTTTTGGCCAGGATCATTTCCTTCCCCTTTCCAGGCATTTCTTTAACCCTTCACCTAATGTCCTGCTGGTGACTTTCGTCTGGCCATTTGTCTGCGGGTGTGTCACGGAGGAAAAGTGGTTCTTTATCTTCAGCCCTTGACAGAATTCCAGAAACTTCTTTGATCTGAATTGGCTGTCGTTATCTGCTACAATCTTCCTCGGGACCCCAAACCTTATGACAATGTTTTCCAGACTAGGTCAATGACCTTTTCTAGGGTGATGGTGGTCACGGCTACTACCTCAACCCATTTAGTGAAGTGGTCGATGGCGACGATCACAAACTTCCTTTGTCCTCTAGCTTCTGGCAGAGGTCCGGCTATGTCGATTCCCCACGTTAAGAAAGGCCAAGCGGTCATGATGGGCTGCTGGTTTGCTTGAGGGATGTGTATTTTTCTGGCGTGCACTTGGCACGGGAGGCAGCCTTACACATAGCTTGAGGCATCCGTCTCCACTATTTTGTAATAGTACCCGACTAAGCTGGCTCTTCTAAGTAGTGTGGCTGCCACCTGGTGAGAACTATAAATTCCCTTGCGCAACTCCTCCAGAATGCTCTTGCCTTGAGACGGGGTTACACATTTCTACCAGGCATCTGCATAAGACTTTCTGTAGAGATCACCGTCTCTAAGAGAGTATCTCGTGGATTTGCGAACAATCTTAGAGGGTTCTTCCTCGTCGGCTAGGAGTTTGTTCTCTCTGAGGTAGGTGATTATGGGCTGACGCTAGTCGTTACTTCCTTCCTTGATGCAAAGCACCTCTCTTTCGCAGCTTGGGTTGACTAGAACTTCGTATGAGCTGCTTAGCCTTTTGCAACCATCTAGGTTAGCTATGACTTTTGCTAACTTGTCCGCTGTCTCGTTCTAAGCCCTAGGAATGTGCTCCACCTTCCATTCCGTCCCTTTCTTTTCTAGGTTCTCCACCAAAGCTTGTACGCTGCGTAAATATTTAACCATGCTTCCTTCCTTTGTCTCGAAGTTTCTGTTGATTTGGTTGGATATCAACCGTGAGGTGCTTCGAATGATTACCATATCAAGAGTGATTTCAGCCACCATCACGAGGTCTTTGATCATAGCCTCGTATTCTGCATCGTTATTTGTTGCCGGAAAGGTGAGTTTGGAAGCATACTCCAGGTGGATGCGATCAGGCCCCTTTATCAATACCCCAACACCGGCTCTATCACTTGAAAAATGCTCCGTCTATATACACGATCTATGGTTCTGCTTTGAAAATCTCTGTTGGCTTAAGACCCGCGAATTCGACCACAAAATCAGCCAACACCTGTGCTTTTAGAGCCATCCTTCCCTCGAATCTGATATCAAACTCTCCTAGCCTTATTGCCCATTCCGCCATTCTGCTTGAAGTCTCAGGCCACTGGAGCACCTTTTTCAAAGGAAAACTGGTTCTTACAATTATAGTGTGCACCTGGAAATAGGGCCTTAGCCTCACTGATGTAGAAATCAGGGTTAAGGCCAGCTTCTCGATCTTTGAGTACCTTAGCTCCGCGTTTTTTAGTACCTTGCTAGTGTAGTGGATGGGATGTTGCTCATTGTCTTGCTCCCTTACTAGGACTGCTCCAACAATTTCGTCAGTAGCTACCAAATAAAGGTACAGTGGCTCCCCGTAGATAGGGCGGCTGAGTAGTAGAGCCGAGGCTAGGAATTTCTTTAAGTTTTCAAAGGCTAGGTCGCAGCACTTGTCCCATTTGAAGGCTTTGTCTTGCTTGATCGCCTTGTAGAAATGCAAGCACCTCTTCACAGAAAAGGAGATAAACTATCCCGAGGCATTGTTCCGGCCATTGAGACGTTGCACCTCGTTCAGATTGTGAGGCGGTTGCATTTTGATAATAGCGTCAATTTTCTCGGGGTTGGCTTCTATGCCCCTCTCTGAGATAAGGAAACCTCGGAACTTGCCACTTTTCACCCCAAAGGTGCACTCCTCTGGATTTAGTTGTAGCCGGTACTTCTGTAGCACTTTGAAGACTTTCTCAATGTCAGCAGCGTGGCTGGCCTCGTCCTTGCTTTTTACGATCATGTCATCTACATATACCTCGATGTTTTCACCTATATGTCCCCTGAACATCTCGTTAACGAGCCCCTAGTAAGTGGCTCCTGCGTTAGCAGTACGTTCCCTCATGCGTAATGAAGGAAGTCTTTCCTTCATCCTTAGGTCCATTGGGATCTGATCATATCCTGCCTTGGCATCCAGTAAGGAGTAGATTGGAAACCTAGCCGTTGAGTCTACTAGTTGGTCAATGCTCGGTAAGGGTTAGCTATCCTTAGAGCAGGCTTTGTTTAAGTCCGTGAAGTCCATACACATTCGCCACTAGCCGTTGGGCTTTCTCACCAGTACCACATTGGCCAGCCACTCGGGATAGTCTACTTTTCGTATGTGACCCGCCTCAATGAGCTTTTTAATTTCCACTTCGATTGCCTTTTGCCTCTCATGGGCGTGCTTACATCTCTTCTGCTTTACTGGAGGGGCTGAAGGATCTATGTTCAGCTTATGGCACATCACCTCGGGACACACACCCTTAATGTCTTTTGGGGACTATGAGAAAGTGTGTTGTTGCTCTCTCAACACTTTTGCTATGGCAGCTTTTAACCTTCTCTCAACTCTTTCGTGAGCTTGAGCGTTCTGTTTTGGCCCACGGTAAGGACTTCCAGATCTCCCACCGGCTTTGCTCTTTCCCGATCCTCCGCCTCGCAAGAGACAGTTTCAGTCTGCAAGGATGCTAAGTATGTCTCCTGGGCTACTTGCAGGTTTCCCACTGCTACTGATGTTCCTTTCTTGGTTGGGATTTGAAGTGTCAGATATTTCATGGAGATGATAGCTTCCGACTCGACCAGGAATGGTCGTCCCAAAATGATGTTGTATCCTCTTGAAATGTCGGCTATGTTGAACTCTACTTCTCCTCTCCAAGTCAAGTCCTTGTCTCCTATCTCCATCTCTAGAGTGACTTATCCTATTGATGGGACAGTTTATCCCCTGAGTCCTACTAGGGGGTTGTAGCTTGGTTGGGCTCTACTATGGTGGACGTCTAGCTACCGTAGTGCTGATTTGGTTATCAAGTTGACTGAGCTTCCTGTGTCGATTAGGACCCTTTTAATTATGTACCCCTCGGTTAGGGTCTCGATGACCAGGGGGTCTGCATGGTCCTTCTTTACCAACGAATGTCTTTTGTAGGCCTTGAATAGTTCAGCATCTATGCCCGTTAGATCTACTACTATAGGTTTCTTCTAGGGCGATTCGAATCCCAGTCCCCCTGCTATTACCATTATCAGACCTCTAGCCTTTTGTTCCTTGTCATCTCCGAATTTTGACATCTCCGGGACGGTTTTCTTTTCTTCCCTTGTGACACATTTGACAAACTGACTTAATTTCCCGGCATGAATCAAGGCGTGTACTTCATCTGCCAACATCCTACACTCATCCGTATGATGTCCTCTTGCTCGGTGAAATTCAGAATACCGGATTGCGGCCCTATGTTTGGCCCTTGAGTATTTTTAGGAACCTTAAGTTCTTCCTCTCGTTGGTCTTTTTTATTGCAACCAATATTTGACTGAGTGGGGCATTCAAGGCAGGCCGGTGGACGTCGGGTCGAGGGGCAGCGCCTCTGCCAGAGCCGCCAGAGGGCTAACTAGGGCGGCGGTCATCTCTTCGATCACCAGATCTTTCTTCCACTTTCCTCTTTTTGGATATGTTCATCTCGTCCACCTCAATTATACTCTTGGCCATGGCTATCATCTGTGTAATGTCTCGGGGTCTCCTGGTAATGATTTCTGTGCGGTGCCTGTTGTTTCTCATGCCTCGAATGAGGGCTTCCTTGGTAGTGCTAAAATTGAGATCATCAGTGCTAATGCATACTTCGTTGAAGCGATGGATATAAGAACGGAGTGACTCATCTGGCTCCTGGACGATTTCGTGCAACTGTCGGCTCATATATGAGGCGGGGGTAGACTTGAGGAAGTGCTTGCAGAACATCTAGCTCAATTGGTCCCAGGAACTGACAGAATTGGGCTTCAATTTATGGAACCAGTACACAGTTGGACCAGTGAGTGTCTGTTCGAAGTAGCGGCATATGTAGGCTTCTAGGGCATTGACCATCTCCATCCTGTTCACATAATGCCTCACATGTACCACTGGGTCATCGCGGCCATCGTATAGCTTCGTGAAGATAAGAGCAATGAAGTATGGATTTAACTGGACTCCTAAGATCTTCTTGGTGAACAGAGAGAGACTCTTCTCTACCAGCGACTCCTAGTATGGTACTACTAGGTCTTTTAGCAGCTTTTTGAGGTTTCCTCTAAGCTTGGGGTCAATTTCAGTGTCGCTGTTTCCTTTATCCGCATTGTCCGTTGGCTCGGCGTTTGGAGGATATAGGGTTGATGGTACACCTGGAGTCTGGGAAAAGGGATTCGTCCTGGCTGGTGGGGCTGCTCCATAAGTATACGATATCTGTATGCCCGTGGGGGGCGCCGGCGCCCCGGTTGGAAAATAGGGATTACCAAGACCGCCGGGGAGCTGAAGGCTTGGAGCATTGACAACATCTATGCTTGCAACACCGGATTCGAGGAAATGCTAGCCTGAGGGATTGTCGGCGTCGGCTGGGAAGTCGCGATAGTTGGATCTACGGGAAGTGCTTCTGTAGTGGCGATCGCTTGACGATTGCCATCAGAGGGAAACAAATCTTTTGCTAGCCCTTGCGATTGGGTCCATCATCGGGGATTCCTTAGAGGGTCGCTCCCACCATATTGTACCGCTCCACAAATCCGGTTCTAATGATCTGTTGTTGCTCTGGTGGGATGTTGTAATCCCTGAAGATTTTTAGCATGTGTTCCACGGCATTCCGTGGCGGGGTGTTGTAGAGGAGGCTCCAGGATCGGTAAGACCCTCGGGGATGCCTTGGAAGGTGCCGGTTTCAGAAGGATGTTTGTCGGTGATTTCCACCATTTTCTTGTTCAAGGTAGACCAAAATTCTTGAATGAACCAAGTAAATTTGGTCCACGCTCGCCGCACCACTAAAAGTTCTCCCGTAAGTGAATATCCCACGTGCTAGAACTTCAGATACTCGAATAGGATGTTTATTAGGAATAGAACCTGCAAAACAATCAAAGGTCAAAGGATCGAGGCTTATCCCCGAGGGGAACCTCCGATGCCTAAATCAGTAATTTGAAAGTGAATATTGCAAGTAGAAAATGACAGAGTTTAAGTAAAAGTATGGAAGATTGATTACCATTTCAATAGTAGGCCTTTGATTTTATAGCCATTCTTATGACTGTTACCCATGATCTGGTAGTTACGGATTTGAATGTGGGATCATAATCCCGAGATTCTAGGAAGACTTAATCAAGCCTTGTTAGTTCCTCATTTTTAGGGAGTGGGAAGTTATTGCTTTGACTGAACAAACGGTACAGTCGTATGCGTCGTCTCGCCAACGAGGCGACTGCCGGTTGCACGCAGTTAAATAGTGTAAAGACACGGTAGTTGAGGGAACCGAGGCAATATCACCTATAGAGGGTGTAGGCCTCGAGTATTTGATCGGTTATTAGACATTATAATATTAATTAATTAATTAATTAAAAAAGGACAAAAAGTCAAATGACTTACCATCTGATCACTTTGTACATTAATTTTCTTGTATAATCTCAAAACAAAGGACAATTGCAGAGCTTCCCCTATCGAAATTCATCAAAATGGACTAGCCTGAGATGTCTTAAACTCCTGAAATAATCGACTATCGAATTCGAAACTCAATAGGTTTTACAGCTCAGAGTTAACTGCTTTATCTCTCCTCCTCGCTCTAGTAGCCATCTTTTCACCATATCTCTGCAAAATATCAGCCAAATCAACCATTCCAGCCTCCCTCATTTTCTGCCCTATCTCTTCAAACATAACCACACCTTCCTCACTTGAGAAATAATGCAAAAACTTACTATAATCAAATCTAGGCACTTCAACTCCTCCCTTAACACTCCTCTCCACATACTTACTAGCTTCCAATGACTTCCCGGCCTTCACTAAACCACCCACAAAAATTGTATCAAAGTTCACAACTGGGCCATCCCCTTTTCTCCCTCTCTTCCCCAAATGCCCTTGCAAGAGCATGATGTAAGTGTGCATTATAGGCTCACACCCTCTCTTTATCATCTCTCTAAACACTTGTGTAGCTTCACTTGCCCTTCTCAACTTCAATAGCCCTTTGATCAAACCATGATAGATACTAATATCGGGGCTCGAAATCGTTTCGAGTACTCTATGCACCTCGTTGACTCTCCCTCTTGCTAAAAGTCCATAGAGTAAATACCCTAAGGTTAAATTATCAGGTTCTATCCCCCTCTCACGCATTTCATTAAACACCATTTGTGCTTGCCCAATTTTCCCCTTTTTACATAACCAATCAATTACAAGCCTGGAACTAGATAGCCCCAATTCATCCATTCTATTCACTCTCATTGTATGAAACACTTTCAAAGCGTCATCGTTCTCATTCCTCTTGAAAAAGTCTCCATCATTTTCTCAAACACATCGATCCCAGGTTCGAAACCCTCATCCACCATTAAATTCCATAGCTTTGAAGCTTCAATCATATTACCCACATCACAAAACCCCTTAATCAACAATCCATAAGTAACACCACTAGGTTTAATCCACTCTTTCAATTTCAAAACAACAAATTTCGCCTCATCAACAAGCTTCCCCCTACACAAACTCTCCACAACCTTATTTAACCTCTCTACACTGTATTCAAACCCACAATCATTCATCAAGTGGAAAAACTCAACACATTTTCTCAATTCCCTAACCGAAGCCAAAGTATTCAAAGCAATGTAAAAGGTTCTGTCGTTGACTAACCTTCTTTTGCCGATCTCTTGAATTGTGGCCCAGAACAGATCGATGTTCCGTGCCTTTCCATAAACGTCGAGCAGTTTGTTGAAGGAGACGGCGGTGTGGGTGAAATGCGGGGAAGGTGTTTGATGTGTGTACTGAAAGAAGCGGTAGACGGGGCGCCACGAGGAGGGGAATTTGTTGCAGACTTGGAGGAAGAATTCGTGGGTGATGTGGGAATCGAAAGGGGAGAGTTTGGAGTGGAGTTTTGCTGCTGGAAGAGGATTGTGCAGACGCGGAGAAGGTGGTCTGGGTTTACTGGGCTTGGAGATGACGGGTGTTTCTGGTCGGAGTCGGCGGCGGCAGTCAGGTGAGGTGGAGATGGTGGCGGAAAAGGGAATTCAAATTACAGAATGGTAAACGTCTGGTTAGCATCGTAATCTCTGAAATGGGGACGATTGATTCAAATTGTCGCCTAAAACTGTTTGTTCATGACCTCCAATAAGAAGTTGGACTGATTCAGTCATATAGCAGACTCATATAGTTATCTGACTTATCTAATCCCATGATCAAGACAAATTATATTTCTTTTAGTAAAAATATCATAATCTATAAAAGGCAATCAATTCATGTTACAAAATGCGAGAAAACAATCAATCTCTAATCTATTTTCTTTTTAGGAGAAAGTAAATTGATCTGTGAAGATGGATTATATGCTTGTGATAGAAAGAATAATAGCTTCACTTTGTTCATTGATTTTCTTGTTCGGTTCGTGGAACAAGAAACAAACCAATCGACGTTCAAGAGCCCTACAAGAGAAGTGAATCGGTCTGAGATAGGTTCGAGTCCTGATATAATCATAGTTGGTGCTGGTGTTGCTGGTTCTGCTCTTGCTTATGCTCTTGCCAAGGTCAGTTTGTGTAATAATTATATTAAATTTGATTCTTGTTATTTCTTTTCACATTGTTATTAAATGTTTTCGGTTGCTTTATTACAGGCTGGACGCTGAGTACAAGTAATAGAACGAGATTTAAATGAGCCTGATAGAATTGTGGGTGAACTCCTACAGCCCGGTGGCTATCTCAAACTCATTGAACTCGGTCTTCAAGGTATCAATCATTAACATCGGTAACAATTCATACTTTGATCATACAATTCGTAAGTTTCCAGGTCTTATAATGTAGATTGTGTGGAAGAGATTGATGCCCAACATGTGTATGGATATGCAATTATCAAGAACGGAAAAAGTACTAAATTGTCATATCCACCGAAAGGCTTTCAGTCTAATGTAGCTGGGAGAAGCTTTCGCAATGGCCGTTTTATTCAAAGGATGCGCGAATAGGCTGCATCTCTTCCCAAGTAATCACATTTGCAATGGCTAATATTTGTTATGCTGTGTTTATCAATAAAATGGTTGTTTATGATGTATCTTTGTCGTCTATGTAGTGTAAGCTTGGAACAAGGGACTGTAACATCACTAGTTGAGAAGAAAGGAATTGTTAAAGGGGTAAACTACAGAACTCGAAATGGTCTAGAGTTGACAGCATATGCTCCTCTTACCATTGTATGCGATGGCTGTTTCTCAAACTTGCGGCGTTCTCTCTGCAATCCATAGGTAAGGAGTTACATTATATTAGCCTAGTTGTATGACGGTCCAATTAACAATTTTAATTTATTTCCTTATGAGATTGGCATAGAGTTGCTTATGACCAACTCTACAGGTTGACATCCCCTCTTGCTTTGTGCTAGAGAATGGTGAGCTTCCTTACGCCAATCACGGGCATGTTGTTTTGGCTAATCCGTCACCCATCTTGTTTTATCCTATTAGCAGCACAGAGGTGTGTTGTTTGGTTGATATTCCTGGACAAAAACTACCTTCCATTTCCAATGGTGAATTGGCTCGATATTTGAAGAGCGAGGTAGCTCGGCAGGTATTTTGAATTCGGTATTATCTTCTAATTAGCTCGTCCATTATGAAATTTATCATCTAGATCTGATGCGGGGAAAATTCCGGCGAACGGAACCGGCGGAATATTGATCGGAAACGGCAGAAAATTTGAGAGAGAAACAGAAGAAATCTTAGAGAGAGAAGGGGAACTCAATTCATTATCATCACATATCATTTACAATGACTTACCATGGCTTATATAGCCTACTAACAGAAAACATCTAGATTTAATAACAAAAACCTAACTGAATTGAAACAGATTTATTTAGCCTTTATTTTCCCTGTATCAAGTCCTTTAGCCATTAGATCGGGTTTTTTTATTCTTCAGATTCCCTCTGAGGGGTATGATGCTTATATGGCTGCAATCGAGAAAGGAAACATAAGAACACTGCCAAACCGAAGCATGCCAGCCGCCCCTCGTCCAACACCAGGTGCCTTGTTGTTAGGGGACGCATTCAACATGAGACATCCCTTGACATGAGGAGGAATGACCGTTGCACTTTCTGATATAGTCTTATTACGAGACCTTCTTCGGCCTTTACGTAATATAAACGATGCATCCTCTCTATGCAAGCACCTCGAATCTTTTTATACTCTCCGTAAGGTGAGTAACACTTGTGTCGCACAACATGAATTACGAACAAGTAGTAACATAGAGTGCCTTGTTTTCTTTGTTTTGGACAGCCAGTGGCATCTACGATAAATACATTAGCTGGTGCACTTTACAAGGTGTTTTCAGCATCAACTGATTCAGCGAGAAACGATATGCGAGAAGCGTGTTTTGACTATTTAAGCCTCGGAGGTGTATTTTCACAGGGACCGATTTCTCTGCTTTCAGGACTCAATCCGTGTCCTATGAATCTAGAAATGCACTTCTTCGCTGTAGCGATCTATGGAGTTGGCCGATTAATACTTCCATTTCCTTCTCCGAAAAGCATTCATGCTGGCAAATTTTACATATGGCAAATACTTCCAAGTTCTGCTTTCTGTGTACTAGAAAGAATTACATATGGCAAATTTTAATCCTGTTGTATATTATTCATTTAGAACAATAATGCAATTTCTATTATCTATATTTATTATATTGTAACAAGATAAAATCTTTGTTTTAATTCACACTATTTAATGGTACATAGTAATGTCTATTTTTTTTGTTTTGTTTCTTGCAAATTGTGTACTGTAACATATTATTGACTTTATAATCGAAGGCATAAAATTGATTTTGGTTAAAATGTTGTTTTTGCTAAAGAACCTTCACTTGTAACCCGAAAATTTATGGCTATAGGAACGACATTAATCTAGTAGGAAAGAAATCAATTTAGGTATCTTGATAAGCTGCTATCAATGTATTATAATTTTTTTTTCCCATCTGGTTCACCGGAGTTTTGTTTCGACTACGTCCAAATCCGAACCGAATCGCGTACCTGGCTGTGATGGGTGAGTCTTCCAATAAGGATTTTCTGCATTCACTAGCACTCGCACTCGAGATCTTGTTTAAGCGATACTAAGTCCCTTATCACTTGCTTAAGCTATCAATGTATTATAATACATAAGCTAACCATCATAAAATATTTTCGCTAATTGACTGTAGGGATGGATTAACTAGACATTCAAAACGTTTCAACCACAACAAGCCCTTTGACGAAGAATATTTTGTCATATAAAAGAGTAGATTTTTTTAGGAAGTGCACAAAAATTCTAACAAGTAGCAATAATGTTGTAACGGTGATTCGATCCTGACTAGTAGACAGGACCAGCCAGATGATTTGGAGCATAGGAAAATTAACATAAAAGTAATAACATGGACTATCAATAAAAGAAATATATTAAAAATAGATTTGGGCATGTGTTGGGCTAGGCCGGATTTTAATCGGGCTTAATTAAAGACCTAACTAAAAAATAAGTAACCCAAGTCCGTTTCAATTTATAAAAAATAAAAGTTGGGTTCGGGGCTGGACCGGGCCTTTATAAAATAATCAAATCTCAAGTCCGGGTCACGGACTTAACAATTAATATATATAATTAAAAAATTAAAATATATTTTAATAAAAAATTATTATAATTAAATAATTATAACCAAAATTCTAATATAAGTCACAAAATTGAGTTTTGAAACTAAATTTTACAAGAAATTTCAAAAATTTCAATAATTATTACTAATATAAATAATAAATATATATTTATTTAGTAGTTCCGGTCGGACGGGCTAGGCTAGGGTTTTAGAACTAAAACCAATCCCATACTTTCTTCAGACCTCTTCGGGTTCGTGCCGAGCCGGGTCTAACCTCCAATTAGTTTGTTCAAACCCAGCCCATGATAGACGGGCATGGGCTGGACTCTTCGGGTTCGGGCCAAGCCGAATCTAACCTCCAATTAGTTTGTCCAAACCTGGCCCATGAAAGACAGGTATGGGCGAGCTTCGCGGGTCGGCGGGTTAATGCCCATGTCTAATTAAAAACATACTTTTTATAGGAACTAGGAACTAAACCCTTACCCACTTTCAACTTTAATAAATGTCTTACCAACACTACCAACATTAATTTATGTTTGCTTTTATCCTTTAAATAATAACTAAATCTTTATAAAAAAAATATTTGGGAATTTATCATAATTAGACACTTTTTCTAAATTAATTACAGATTTGTTAAAATATCTACAAAATTATCATTGTTATTGAATATATATCTTAACTTTCTCCGTTTTTTCAATTGTATTTACATAATTGTCACGTTGTTTTTTTTTATTATTTTTTTCCCTCATTTTTCATTTATCTGTCAATCCGTTTATTTTTTCGATATGCCACTCTAGAGTTTTTTGTTTGTCTTATTTTTATCTTTAAAATGACATCCACTGTGATTTTTCGTCATTTTTTATCAAATAGATTTTCTATAGATCAATGATCTATAGATCTAAGATCATCTAGATATCCAATAGATCATTAGAAATTTCGTTTTATCCATCGTTATGCGGTAGCTTTATAAACTGCTACCATTGAAACCATTACTAATATTTTACAGGTATAATTTAGAAGTCCTCTATCTTTTAAAATTGGACATTCATATGTTATTTAAAAGTCTTCTAGTTTTACTGAATTCTATTGGATATCTGATAGTTAAAAAAAACTCGATAAAAGTATATCATCATAGATCTACTTTCGAAGATGAAAAAGAGACGAATAAAAGACTCTAAAGCGACATGTTAAAAAATTGAACAGTTAAGCAAGATAAATCAAAAAATAAAAAAAAAAATGAAACATGCGGGTGGGGAGGTGTAGCAGGTTATAATTATTTTAAAAGTATGGCATATTTATAATTATTTTACTCTTATTATAGCATTTAATCCAAATTATTATTTTTATTTATATAAAATTCCCTGATATTTTTAAACACTTTTAACTATGAGCCCTAAACGATCACACCTCTTATTCAATAGCCGGGCCTGCTAGTAGAACTACATAGGTGCGGGATTTATCTGCCCTCAATGATAGTTTTGATAAATTTAATGGTCAAATCCGAATGTGGATGAAAAAGAAACAAAGTGTAGCAAAAATGAACTTTCTTGAGCCATCTAGTCTAAATTGTTTGTCTCTTTACACTCTCTCTCTCTCTCTATATATATATATATATATATATATATAATTTGGTCTTTATATTGCATAAATTGTTACATATTATGTTATCGTGCATTCACTGCCCATTTGATGTCTGCATGCAATTTATTAATTTTTAAACCCTGTCTAGTATAAATTATTTTAGCAAAACTGCCCCTAATCTATTATTAATCGACAAAAGTTGTAACATATTATATTGCAAAGAAACCAAACGAATATTTTTTTATCATACATGGACCAAATGAATAAACAACAATACCGCATAGTTTGAAAAGGTCCGTTTGATAAAAAGAGTTTGATAAAAAGAATTTTTTGAGTTATGTTTGTCAATTTAGTATATACATTAGTCATTTAATACTTTATGCTAATTTGTTGCTTTTTTGTTACCTCATGCTATACTCATTACCTATTTGATCCTTGTGATATGTAATTTATTAACTTTTAGACCATTTATGATGCAAACTAAAAAGATAACATATTATATAAGACATAGATAAAATAAATAACATTCAGAGCATATGGAACAAATGTGCAAATTGGTCATTTTTTAGCCTTGTATACCCATTTAGTTTATGTGATATATATGTTACTCATTTGATAGTTTTGCTGTCAAATTTACGGAATTAAATCTGTTGTCTCTAAATTGGTGTCTTCTTTTTTATTATTATTTTTTTTTTCAATTTATCTCTCCTCTAAACATAACACATATCAAATAATGATGGAGAGATATGAAAAAAAATATCAATTTAGGAACCGCAGATTTGAATCTCAAATTTACTAGGGAGTTTATTTACATATTGACTAATTTAACCTCACCAAATCAAAACGGCCAGCGAGAACCGAGATGATTTTTAAGAAGCCTCTTACTTCCATTTTTTTAAGATTTCCATCTACAGTATTCATTGTACAATAATGTAGTTAAAACATAAAACACAGTCTAAATTAGTTGAGAATTTGTAAGGATTTGATATGGTTTTTATAAAGCTGTACTAAAGTGCATACGGTTACTCTATTTTTCTATCAAGAATATAGTCTATTATATCAAGTCAGAAATAATAACAGCTCTAATTAAAGGTGAACAAAACCCCTACATATTAAAGAATCAACTGCTCTAGCTAACAATTGTGCAGCATGATTCGCGACCGATTAACATAGACAATCAAAAACTATTTTAAACATAAAACTAGAGTTAAAACAACGAACAAACACAAGTAAACAAACATATTGAATTTGCTTTTACACAAGACAAACAAGCCATATGGTAAGACTAACTAAAAAAAGCAAAAAAAGAGCGTTGCAACCTATATTTTCTTAATCTCAACTAACGTCTTCGATCCACATCCATTAGAGCTCCAGCGTACGTCATAACATCAATCATCGTTACAGATCTAGAACGATCTTGCTTAAAGGAGATAAATCTAGGTGCTTAATGTGAAAGATCATGCATATATCATGTCTAAAGGTATATTAAATCCGACCCGTGATAAACTATTAAAATTGAGATGTGTAGCATTAGATCCATGATTAAAGAAGTCAATTTCATTGTTGAAACTAAAAATAATGATAACGAATTATTAAAAAAAATATTATAAACCTATAGAAAGAAGTAGGAAGAAGAAAATCAAAAATACATATAGTTCCTTTAATTCTTCCTAATGTAATTTAGTATTTCATTTAGCATGTTATTAATTTAATAATATCGTAATGCCAAATTTTAAGTTCAAGTCTTTTTGATATTATTTATTTTATTTTATTTTATTTTAAGTTGACACAAACCACAGATTCACACTACTAGTGGACACTAAAAATGGACTTAAATAGAAATAAGAATGGAATTAAATAATAAAGAAGAAATGATTGGAATGTCAGTCCTTATTTTTGTTTGTATATATGTCGTCTTGTGTGAGTTTATGAATATAATTCCTATAATGTAACAAGTTAGAATTTTTATTTTAATGCACATTATTTATTAAGAAATATTATTATTTTTTAATATTTTAGTGTAATTGGATCTGTAATGAATCGAAATTTTTAAAATTTGCTTATAATAAATTATTATGGTATTAAAAATATCATAGAAATTATTTTTATTGTTATCGTTGTTATTGGATATAAGACATGAGGAAATAAGAGCTAATTATAGTAAGAAGGATGAATTGAACATTTAATTATTTGTCCAAGGGTAATATTGGAAATTAAAAAAAAACAAATACATTACTTACAGCCTCTTCTCTTCCCTTATCCATCATTCATCATTCATTATTTCTCCTTCTCCATTTCCCTTTTTACCAAAATTTTCCATTATCCAAAAACTTTCGATTTCTTCGATTCAACTTCAAATTCTTGCTAGAAATCGATCCTTAAGCCCTCTATCATCATCAATTTCAGTCAATCAAGACTAGAAGAGGAGGATTTCAGATATTAAGATTCGGATGAATAGTAACCCGAGTTTGAGGTGAGTGATTTTTAGTGAAATTAAAGCTTAATTAGTAGAATTCATGGTAGATTAAGCATATTTATGGTATTAGGAAGTTTATTTATGCAATATCTTGATAGAATTATATATGGCTGTTGTAGAGGAAGCTATTGCAAGTAAATCAAAGGCAAAAGGGGTAGAAGAGAGCTAGAAAGAGCATAGAAAAAGGTTTGTGTCCCGAATTTCGATTTCTCGGTTTTTCGGAAAAAATTTTCCAGATTGTATACCTGTTTTGTTTTAATGTTTTCTCTCGTTATATAAATCCGATTTGAACGATTCTTGATTCTATTGATATCTACAGAAAGTAAGGAATATATGTTCAGAAGAAACCTTGTTGAATTTCGTTCGTTTTCAATGTGAAATTTTCGTTTGAAGTTGAGTCACGAAATCTGTTTTCGGAAAATCTCAGCTTTGTACACTGTTTAGTATTTTGATCATAACTTTGGTTATAAATTTTGGATTTCTGTGATTCTGGTGGATTTGGAAATCTGAGACATGTGTCTAATTATGTTTAGAAGAAAGTTCTTCGATTGGATGATGTTTTGATAGTGAAAAATGCAGGGGAAGTCAGGTTACGAAACCTGGAAAAATTCTGGAAAGTGTGATATTGATTTTGTTGAGTTTTAATTGAAGTTTGATGCTTAAAAATTTGGGATTTGGATTTCTTAATTACTGAAGTTATGTTGAATTATGATTGATGGTTTATACTGGAATTTTTAAGATGTTACTTTGATTTATTGCCCTTATTAAACGAGTAGAATATGGGTCAGGGTAGATTGGCGCCAATAAAGGGGGGTACAGTACTGTACAAACAATTGAAGCTTTGGCTTCGGGCTTTGGCCGATATTATGATATATATATATATATATATATGAAGCTTCGGCTTCGCGCTTGACCGATATATTGATTTTGAAGCTTTGGCTTCGGGCTTGTCCGCTCCCGTATCCATTTTACCGTTATTCAGGACTTGTTTACTTTGGGCAATATGTGGTTAAAGTGTATGGAGAAAAAATTGGGTATAAATTTGATTGTACTTTGAAAGGATTACTATATAAGTTTTGTGATTTGGTTCCATAAAGTTGGTTAATTTATTTTTGACTTATAAATATACTTTGTTTCTATTTTGAAAATATTCAAAGTTGTTATTTTTTTTATGGACACCACTAAGCAAATTGCTTAGCGTGTAGTTGATTTTCTACGCGTAGGTGGAGAACTTGTAGATAGCTTGGACCAAAGTGGTACAGGTGGATCAGCTTAAAGAGCAAATAAGGAAAGACTCGAGGTGGATATGTATTTTAATGTAATATTATGGTTTGTAGAATAATGGCATGTACTAGAGAGTGAGAAATGTAAAGTGGCATTGAGAAATATTTGGAGAATAATTTGGAGTTTAAAACATTATATTAGTATAATACGTATTAAATCTATAAGTATTGAATTTTATATAGTTGAGTATAGTTGTTTATTGGGTGAGTATTGTTACTATGGCACTCCCTATAAAGGAGGCGTTACAGGATCAATTACCTGACCAATGTGATTGTGATATTTCATCGAATAAGTCGGAAGAGTGCGAAATATACGCTTTGTTCAAGTTTTGTCACTATATATGGATTTAAGGGGCAGCACCCTCGATAGCGGGGACCGAGGTGTGGCAGCCCCCCACAGGGTCCAAGGACTAGGTTAGCTCGAGAAATTTTTTTTTTCGAATAAATTTCCTTGTGAAAATTCATGAACTTTGGATTTAGACCATGTCATGCTCGCGATAAAAACTCGCGTCCGTGATTACTTTCATATGAGAAATAGAAGGTTTTGGTATTGTGAGTCACGGTCGGAAAAAATGAGTCTCGGCCGCGACACGCTGCATCTGGACGAAAATAACTGCAAAAGAAGTTATATTGGGCGGTTATTTCGATTCTCTATATATAGAGATGACCGGACATTGACATGACATAATATTTTACATACACTTTTTCAGTTCATAACATCACAACAACATTCCTTCTAAGTTCTTTTTTATTTCTGATTTTATCCGATTAAATTATTTGATAGAACCGTCAAATAAGTTTCAATATAAAAATGTTCATCATGACTTCAAATTTATCCAAACTTCATTCTACCGGTACTATATTTCCGACATTTTTTGTGACTTGCAAATTGCGTACTGTAACATATTAGTGACTTTATTATTCAAGCATAACATTGATTTGGTTAAGAAGTTGTTTGTACTAAAGAGCCTTACTTTTAACCCAAGAACATCAAATTAATGGTTATTGGAAAGAAATCAATTTAGTTATCTCAATAAGCTATTTTCAAATCAATTTAGTTCCAACAACTTCGTTTAATTTGACTCACCAATCTCACTCGGAGAGTTTAATACTCTCGCACCACATATTAAAATTTAAAGAGTGAAATAAATAAAACTTGTGAAGCATATGACATTATTTTTTAGAAATCTTAAAATTTCTTTTATGTTAAAAAAACATAATGACTCTTTTATCAAAACAACATAATTACTCTTATATCCATCCAAAATTCATGATTATCAAATCAAATATAATTAAATAAAAAAGTCCCTTAAGTCCCACTACTATTCAAAAATGGCTCCATATCTAACCTACTCATCCAAGAATTGGTTCACAATCTTCAAGCTTCGTTCCAATACTTCTCTTTCTCATATTTCAATCCACCTCTTCTTCGGTCAAACTTAGGTACTCCGATTGATTTCCCCTTTATTTCCGGTCCACGAAAGAACTCTGAAAACTCGTCAAACATATCCCAAATCCAACATTTCGTCTTAAACTCTTTCTTAGACTGATGAGGAGAGTGGAAGAATATGAAGAAGCAAAGAATCCATGGCGATTTGGGTTGTCGACGTCTTTGGTTAAAATTTGGCTGGAGAAAACAAAGAAAGTGAACATAGAAGAAGCAAATTTGAAAATGGACCATAAATAATAGAAAATAAAAAACAATTTTTTATTTTTTATTCTAAAAACAACAACTTTTCGGATATTGCCTTGGTCTAGTGGTTGACTTTTGAAGTTGTGATTCTAGAGGTCACATGTTTCAATCCACATTCTGGAAGGGTGAGAAAAAGTTTTCCTTTATTATTATTATAAGCCCATATAATATAAATTTTTCTAATACGAAGTTACATCCAGTTATAGTGTCAAGTTTGATTAGAACCGATGTAATCCAAATTAGAATATTGAATCCATTTAACTAAAGATCCACCGGGTATGGTAAACATGTAATATATTTGACCCCCTATCGCCGGTTTCAGTGAACCCCTATATCCGGTTTCATTCTTAGTGTCCTTATCAAGGCCTCCTTTTATATATATATATATATATATATATATATATAAAAGAAGAGAAGTTCTAAAATACCTTTTTATCACTATACCTTTTAAAAAAAATAATAATATTTTATTATTAAATTTATTTTATTTTATTATTATATGCAATAAAATCACAACAAATTAAATTTTAAGAAATAGATTTAAGAATTAATGCTACTCTTTTTTTTTTATTATAATCTAATTTAAAAAAAAATTTGAATTTTTTAATTTTACTTACTCATTCTTATGGATAAAATGGAATTAATCAAAGAATATATCTCCTAAATATGTTTTAAAAATTTAATTTGTTCTTGATTTTATATAATTTTATTCTATTGATATAATTTTATTTAAGAATTAATGTGACTTTTTTTTAATAGGATTATAGTCAATAGTGCCATATTTTTTAAATTTTGCTATTTGTACGTGTACTTTTAAATGGATGTATTTCACGCACTAACACAATATATTTTACTAGTTTTTTTTGAAGAAATATATTGTACTAGTTTGTTTTCAACTTACATTGAAAAGAAAATAACGTTGTTTTCTGCAATTTGACTGACAATCAAATATTATTACAAAGAATAATTTTCTCTTTGTAATTGAGATAAAAAATGCCACGTGTTTGATATCATGAGCTCTATGTAAAGTGAAATTATAATGACAGCAGCGTCTTTTGTAGTATTTATTATATTTTAATGGCTTAATATGTTATTTACTTTCTAAATATGATATAAAAAATTAAATGTTGCTATAAATTTTTAAAAATATTATTTTATTTTTTAAATTTAATAAAAATCTACATGTTTGTCCCTTTGATATCATGTATCAGCTTTTGATTGATTTAATTTTTTAAATACGTCATTTTTTTATATTTTTTTAATTAGAAGTTGATAAGTGATAATGATGGGGGCAACTATTGACAAGTTTATGGAGTAAATTGATTCACTTTTGTCAAGTTTAACCTGTAAATTAAAACTTTTAAAAGTTTAACGTGACATCTGATTTTTCGTGCCAAATTTAAAAGATAAATAATGTATTTAATCTATTTTAATTAAATATTTTTTCATCTTAATTAAATAATTTTTTATAAATATTCAATAATTCAATAAGAGCATGATAGAAGACACTTGACTCTCATTATTATTCCTAGTAAGTAATGGCAACTCCAATAATAGTCTACTTACTTATATAGTAATTGTTATTTATCAATTCTACTCTAATCCCCTACTTCAAATTTGAGTAAGATATAAGTTATTTTAAATTTAGAGTAATCCATACTCTATTTGGTAGTCGATATTTAACAATAATATTTTAATTTTATTTTAATTTTATCAGTTAATTTATTAAGATATAGTTTTGTTATATATAAATTCTTTGATAATTTGTATATGTAGTTTATAATTATTAATTTCATTTAATATTTATATTTTATAATAATGATTTTTAATTTAAATATTAAATTACCATGGTATAAATTAAATTGAAAGTAACCATTAAAGGGGAAGATCTATCAGCTTTGAATTCGATGGATGAAAAATAAAGTTAATAATTAGCTCCTCCTTCTCTTTAACCCCTCTCTTTCAAAAATTACTTTTTCCGATCAATTTTTGAGGAGCAAGCCCTTTCACTTTTTTCTTCCTCCTCCCTATGTTTTTTTTCAGTTATTTTTTGGTTGTTTTTCTTCTTTTTTTTTTATGTTATGGGCTTTAATTTTCTTACCCGAATTTAGTCGTGCGGCGGTTCAACGGCGTTATTTGCATATACTATTTAAGATTTGTTCGATCTATTTTCTCTTAACTTTAACGTACTGTTCGGAAGCGATTTACTTATACATTAGCCTTTGTTGGAGGTCCGTGCGGTGTAGATCTATAGATCTATATAATTTCAGAACGATCTTTTCAGATGTAAGTGTTGGAAAGGTTGGAGATTATCTTTTGTTTAGTTTATATAGATTTTTAAAATTGCGCTATTTATTTATGGATCTAATTTCTTCGGGTTAAGATTTATGACCGATTTTTTTTATATTGGTGGATCTTGCTCTTTATTGCCTTTATTATCGCCTTGTATGGTCCTTTTTACATTCCTTCCATCTCTTTAAATTATTATATTTATTTAGCTTGATGTATTTAATTTATTTTTTTAATGAATATACACCTTTTTATAAAAATAAAAAAAAAAGAATTCAATCTTCCTGGATCTTGATGGCCAGCCCGGTTCTTACTGAAGGGGGAAGATCAATCAGTTTCAGCTCAGCCTCCAATCCTTTGCTCTTTGCCCCAAATTACAGCCTTCCTCTCTATGCAAATGCAGATCAGAGTTAGCTGATGCTGTTCAAGTCCTCAATCATGATGCCGACGGCGAATTCTGTAACCAGGCGGCCTACTCCACGACTATTCTTACCTCCGATCACTCTCATCTTCCTCAACAGTCCTTTTTCTCCAATTTGTAACTCGACTTTTGTACTGCACAGATTCTCAAGCGTAAGGTTCTTCTTCTTCGCCGATGCTTTGTCAAAATTTGGATCAACATTGGAATTCTGTTACTGTCAAACTGATAATTGTTATCTACAAATAGAAGTTTGACTAGATTTGATACTTCAATAGCATATGCTGCATCTTTAATTTATCCTGTATTTTGTTTTTTATTGACTTCCTTTTTTGCTGATGGACCGCTTTGTTTGTCTGGTTTGATTTAGTTACGGCTAATTTTAAATTCCATGAAAATTATTTCAACCTTCAGCAGTCCATTCTTGTGTTTATTCAGTCAAATAGCAGACTAATTTAGTTAGTCTTTGTTGAAGAGCCATCTGGCGTATACCTCATTACATGTTGAAGACAATTTATGTTTCTTTTGCTAGTCTTCGGCTAACAATATCATTAACTGTCTATGCAGTAATACAACCTATAAAAGGCAGTCAAGTTATGTTACATAATGCAAGATAAACAATCAATCTCTTTTCTATTTTCTTTTTAATTGATCTGTGAAGATGGATTATATGCTTGTAATAGAGGGAATTATAGCTTTAGTTTGTGCATTTGTTTTCTTGTTCAGTTTGAGGAGAAAGAATAATAGCAGAGTGTCTGCAAAGAAATCAATAGATGAAAGTGTGTTCAAGAGCTCTACTGGAGAAATTGGTTGGTCTGAGAATGATTCAAGTCCTATAAAATCATAGTAGGTGCTGGTGTTGCTGGTTCTGCTCTTGCTTATGCTCTTGCCAAGGCCAGTTTGTGTGAAAATTGTATTAAATTTGATTCTTGTTAATTCTTTTCGCATGGTTATTGAATGTTTAGGGTTGCTTATTACAGGATGGGCGGCGAGTGCAAGTAATAGAAAGAGATTTGAATGAGCCTGATAGAATCGTTGGTGAACTCCTACAGCCTGGTGACTATCTCAAACTCATTGAGCTCGGTCTTGAAGGTATCAATCCTTAACAACTGTAAAAATTCCTATCTTTTTATTGGACAATACAATCCATGTTCTGACATTAGAATATATGGTTTTTTCTTACGTAGATTGTGTGGAAGAGATTGATGCCCAACATGTCTTTGGATATGCGATTATCAAGAATGGAAAAGGTACTAAATTGTCATATCCTCGGAAAGGCTTTCAGGCTAATGTAGCTGGAAGAAGCTTTCACAACGGGCGTTTTATTCAAAGAATGCGTGAAAAGGCTGCATCTCATCCCAAGTAATTACTTTTGCTATGGCTAAGATATTTCATGCTATGTTTTTCAATAAATGGCTATTCATGCTATATCTTCGCCTTCTGTGTAGTGTAAGCTTGGAACTAGGGACTGTAACATCACTAGTTGAGAAGAAAGGAATAATTAAAGGGGTATTACAGAACTCAAAATGGTCTAGAGTTGACAGCCTATGCTCCTCTGACCATTGTATGCGATGGCTGTTTCTCAAACATGCGGCGCTCTCTCTGCAATCCAAAGGTAAGGAGTTACATTATATTAGCCTAGTTGTGTGACGGTCCAATTAACAATTCTAATTTATTTCCTTATGAGATTGACATAGAATTGCTTATGACCAACTCTACAGGTTGACATCCCGTCTTGCTTTGTCGCACTGGTGCTAGAGTATTGTGAGCTTCCTTATGCCAATCACGGGCATGTTTTTCTGGCTAACCCATCACCCATCTTGTTTTATCCTATCAGTAGCACAGAGGTGCGCTGTTTGGTTGATATTCCTGGACAAAAAAAGCCATCCATTTCCAATGGTAAATTGGCCGAATATTTGAAGAGCGAGGTAGCTCAGCAGGTATTTTGAATTTGGTATTTTTTAAAAATAAAAAAATTGCACAATTGTGCTTACATTAAATAGAAAGAATATTAAATTTGGTATTATCTCGTGCATTCTGTAATATATCATTTTATAATATGCTCATTCAATCGCTTTTCTAATCCTTCAGGTTCCCTCCGAGGTGTATGATGCTTTTATCGCTGCAATCGAGAAAGGAAACATAAGAACAATGCCAAACCGAAGCATGCTAGTTGCTCCCCGTCCAACACGAGGTGCCTTGTTGTTAGGGACACATTCAACATGAGACATCCCTTGACAGGAGGAGGAATGACCGTTGCACTTTCTGACATAGTCTTATTACGAGACCTTCTTCGGCCTTTATGTAATATAAACGATGCATCCTCTCTATGCAAGCACCTCGAATCTTTTTATACTCTTCGTAAGGTGAGTAACATTTGTGTCGCACAACATGAATTATGAACAAGTAGTAACATAGAGTGCCTTGTTTTCTTCGTATTGCACAGCCAATGGCATCTACCATAAATACACTAGCTGGGGCACTATTCAAGGTGTTTTCAGCATCAACTGATTCAGCGAGAAACGGTATGCGAGAAGCGTGTTTCGACTATTTAAGCCTTGGCGGTGTATTTTCACAAGGACCGATTTCTCTGCTTTCAGGACTCAATCCGTGTCCTATGAATCTAGTGATGCATTTCTTCGCTGTTGCGATCTGTGGAGTTGGCCGGTTAGTACTTCCATTGCCTTCTCCGAAAAGCATTCATGCTAGATTCAGATTGATCTTGGTATGCATCTTTACATTACCAAATCTGTTGCCAAAAAATGAATTTTCGTTGCTGATTTCTAAAGTTCGAAGTTTCTTTTTCGTATATATTATAACATATTTTTGAAACATTGAATGTAGGCAGAAGGATTATATTTCCAATAATGAAGGCAGAAGGATTTGCAGAAATGCTGTTCGGGCGAAGCAAGTCTCCGAATCGCACTTGAATATTGTACAAAGAAGAGTGCCTTGGTTTTGCAGTTCAGATCGTCAACATGTACAAAAATTATATCTGATGATTTTTTCATTATTTTTCCAATCATTCTTTGATGTTATAACGTTGATTAGATCCTGACAAGTAGAACTACATAGGTGCGGGATTTATCTGACCTCAGTGATAGTTTTGATAAACTTAATGGTTAAATGCGAATAAAAAAATCAACTTTCTTGAGCCATCTAGTCTAAATTGTTTGTCCATTTACTCTATTTGATATACATATCATTATTACCCATTTAGTCTCTTTCAGCGAAACTGCGCATAATCTATATATATATATATATATAAACGCAATGAAATTCTGAATTACTATTTTATTATACATTGTAAAATTTTATCTTTGTATCTTTTACATATATAGATTACTAATTAATGTTACTTACTATTAATAATAAATGATAAAAACTAACTACAAACACAATTAATAATAAATAAATTATTAATTATTTTTTTAATAAATAAAAACAAAATAACAAA
Source organism: Euphorbia pulcherrima (assembly GCA_947683365.1). Taxonomy (NCBI): domain Eukaryota; kingdom Viridiplantae; phylum Streptophyta; class Magnoliopsida; order Malpighiales; family Euphorbiaceae; genus Euphorbia; species Euphorbia pulcherrima. The sequence goes on from CANTUS010000010.1 coordinate 4,924,140, forward strand.
TAAATATATAAAAACAATAAAAGTTATATTTCAGTTATATTCATAATAATCATAACAATACCAAAATATAAAATTAAAATTAAATAAAAATATATATAAAATAATAATAATAATAATAATTATATATAAAAGCAATGAAGTCCTAAAAGACTCTTTCACCCTTATACCTTTTAAAAAAAATTATACTTATACCTTTTACATATATAGATTACTAGTTAATGTTACTTACCATGTATAATAAATGATGAAACTAAAGTCCTAAAAGACTCTTTTACCCTTATACCTTTAAAAAAGTTTATCCTTATATCTTTTACATATATAGATTACTAATTAATTTTACTTACCATGAATAATAAATGATGAAACTAACTACAAACAGTATTAATAACAAAATAAATTATTAATTAATTTTTAATGAATAAAATCAACATAACAAATCCATATATAAAAACAATAAAAATTATATTTCACTAATATTCATAATAATCAAAACAATACCAAAATATAAAATTGAAATAAAATTAAAATAATAACAATAATAACAACAATATTAATAATAATAATAATATTTGATGAGGAAAAAATAGTCACATTAATTCTTAAATAAGATTATAATTAATAGAGTCATATTTTTTAAATTTTAATTTGTTGTTCATATTGTCCAATTGTTTGAAAAAATTTTTACAGGTTGATTCTTATTTTTTTTACCAATGTAAATATTTGATATGTTATTACTAACTTTGCCAATTATTTGTCGACATATAAGAGCTTTCTTTACTTTAATTGATTTTACACTATATATGAGCAGATTTTATTGCCATCTAAGATAATTATCAAATTGGATATTTTTTCATAAATTAAAATCAATATTAAATCAATGTTTCTTCAATCGGAATTTTAGGAAATTGATTTTAATATATTTCCCGAATAGGTTTGATTTAGAAAAATGATAATAATTAATAGCAATAACTACTTTTTATAAGGAAATAATCAATTAGGGTGAATTACAGTTATTATTATACACTTATAAATTGTGGTAAATTTTCGCAATCAATATAAACATTTGTATCAGAAAAGCATGGAAGCTATCGAGATAAAAGTTTATACTTTAATATTTGTCATTATGGATTCATACAGGTTAGTCTTTTTTTAACTGAATACAAACTATCTATTTTACATACTTAAAAGTTGAAACGAATCAACACAAGAAAATTATAAAATAACTGTACTTTTAATTTAAATATACGTTGATTTTAAATTTTTATTCGTTATTTTAGTTTTATAGGAATATTTATACAATGTAGTTAAAGCATAAAATAAAGTATAAATTAGATGAGAATTTGTAAGGATTTGATATGATTTTTGTAAACAGTAATAAAGTGCACATAGTTACTTTCGTTCTTCCTAATGTAATTTAGTATTTCATTTAGCATGTTATTAAAATAATAGTATCTTACTGCTAAATTTCAAGTTCAAGTCTTTTTGTTATTATTTATTTTATTTTTTATGTTGACACATATCACACTACTATTTGACACTAAAAGTGGACTTAATTAGAAATAAGAATGGAATTGAATAATAAAGAAGAAATGATTGGAATGTCAGTCCTTACTTTTAGTTTGTATATATATCGTCTTGTATGAGTTTACGAACGTGTATAAAGTGTCTATAATTGTTATAATGTAGCAAGTTAGAATTTTTATTTTAATGCACACTATTTATTAAGACATACTATGTCTTTTTTTTTTAGTATTTTAGTATAGTTAGATCGATTAATGGATCAATATGATTATAATATTTCATCGAACAAGTCAGGAAAGTAGGGAGTGCACGCTTTATTTTAGTTCTATCACGATGTTTGGATTTAGGGGATAGCGCCCCCTGTAGGAGGGTCCAAGGGGCAGCGCGCCCTCAATTAGGGTTGAGCTACCGGATTAGCTCGGAAATTTTTTTTATTTTTGAATAAATTTTTCTCTTAAAAATTCATGAAAAATCAATGTACTTTAAATTTGGATCATGTAGCGAAAACTCACACCCTTGATTACTTTCATTTGAGAAAACAGAAGATTTTGATATTTGGAGTCATGATCCTACCTGCTGCCTCTAAATAAAAATAATTATAAAAGTAATTAATTCAGACAATTATTTCAATTACCCGTATAAAGAGATAACCGGATATTGACATGAAAATCCTCTGAATCCCAGTATTTGGATCCATCCAAAATTTATGATTGTCAAATCAAATATAATTAAATAAAAAGTCCTCTAGGTCCCACTACTTTTCAAAAATGACTCCATATGTAACACACTCATCCAAGAATTGGTTCACAATCTTCATGCTTCGTTCCAATACTTCTCTTTCTCATATTTCAATTCACCTCTTCTTCGGTCGAACTTAGGTATTCTGATTGCTTTCCTCTTTATTCTCAGTTCATGAGTGTCGAAGAACTCCGAAAACTCTTTTTTAGATTGATGAGGATACTGAAAGATAGTGAAGAAGCAAAGAAGCCATGGTAATTTGGTTGGTCGACGTCTTCAGTTAAAATTTGGAGGGAGAAAACAAAGAAAGTGAACGTTAGAGAAGCAAATTTAAAAATGGACCATAAATAATAGAAAATAAAAAATAATTTTTATTCTTTATTTTAAAAATAACAACTTTTCTAATACTGTCATATCATTTATTATATCAATTCGACGTGATTAAATGGTCCAATTTAATCAAGTTAAAGATAGAAAACGAAACAATTAAAATTACGAAGTTACATCCTCTTATAGTATAAGTTTGATTAGAAGTGATGTAATCCAAATTAGAATATTCAATTCATTTAATTAAAGATCCACCGCGTATGGTAAACATGTAATATTTTTGACCCCTAATGCCGGTTTCATAGACCCCCTATAGCCGGTTTCATTTTTAGTGTCCTTACCAAGGGCCTTCATTTTGTCAAACAAAATATAAAAAGAGAAGACTTAGATTACTTGCCCCACTTCACCAATTATATGATATGCTCTTAGTTTAGATAATTACAAGTTTGTAATTCATGTATATAGCTAGTAACATTTTCTTACAACTACATTGCCTCCAGTATCTTGAGCCTATTCCGATTGTCTCGTAATAATATCTACTACTCCTTTTATTTAAAAATTATTATCTCTTTAGTTATTTTATTAGTTCTCTTTTTAATTATCAATTTAGATTATCAATACATTTTGTACAATTTTTTCTCTAATTTACCCTTATATTAATTATGAGAGAGATTATGTATTGTTAAAATTATAAGTGAGTAATTAAGAAGAAAGAAAATTTAATAAAGGATAAATTAATTATTTTAATTATGTAATAAATTTTTTATTAATTTTAATAATTTGATTAAATAAATAATATTTTATAGATAATATGTGATGATTAAAAGTCAAAACCAAGACCACCTTACAAAACTAATTTGATATATAATAGTTTTATCAACAAAGACTTAATATCGTGAAAATCTACTGCTTGGGTATAAAGGACTTTTAAAGCAGTGTCTTATAAGTTATTTGTCCATCTGATCTATGTAATATATATGTTATTTATTTAATTTTTATAAGGTTTTAAAAAGTGTTAGGCGTTAATTGGGTTGTCGGGGCTTTGAAAGTCTGGGCGGGGCCTAGGTGAATTTATAAATTTTTTATTTTTTATAATTATTAATAGATAAAAGTATAAATTCAACCAAAAAATTAATTATAATGCAATAATATTTTACAAAAAATATAATTTAGCATATGAAAATATAAATCTTAGTTAATTTTTATACAAAAATACATCAACATTAAAGTAAATTCCTTAAAAATAAATATCCTTACTATTTTTTTGTGGTTTATAGTGTACTAAATCTCGGTTTGAGATTCAAAATGAAAATTGTATGGTGAGATTATTTCGTTGTACATTTTATTGTACATTAGTGTTACCAACCGTGCTACCTTTATTGAATTGAAAAAATTGAACTATAATTATTATAGCTATCAGTATCTTAAAAATTGGAGAAAAATCGGATTAGGCGGTGCCTAGGAGGAAAAAATCGGACTAGGCGGTGCCTAGGCGGTAATATGTCGATTCAGCACCTAATAGCGCCCGAGGAATGAAAAGTCAGGCGGCGAGCTTCAAAATAGCGCCTAGGCGGGGCCTAGGCGGAGCTAGGCGGGGAGTTTTAAAACACTGGATTTTTGTGCTATATAATTTGTTACTTTTTCTGTCATCAATGGCGATTCTAGAACTAATTTTTTTTATGGGGTCCAAATATTAATATACAAAAAAAATTAATTTTAAATGGATGTATTTAGATTAAAAATAGAATATTTTAAATGTAAAAAATAAGGAAATTAGGATATGGAGGTAAAAAGTTAATTCATTATCCATCCACCATACTTGTATAAAAGTCTATTTATTAGCTAACTCCTAATATATACGGGGTCAATTATCATATTTGAACGGAGTCTAAAAAATTCTCTAATATAATTTTAAATACATTTTTAAAAAATGTGAGGTCCATGAACCCCACCTTTATACATAGAATCGCCCTGGTCATCATGTTTATGCATTTGTTACCCATTTAGTCACTGTGTGATGTAATTTGTCAATTTTTTTAACCCTTTAGGATTGGAATATGTTGAGTTGGTATCTAACGGTCCGCCTATTTATACAACGTCCCTAGGCACTACAGCTATTTCATTTCAAGTCATTAGCTTTTGAGTCATGGTGAGCCATCCACGGATTGCACTCTTTGTAATATCTTCAATAGCAAGGGCAGCCCATGGCAGACTTACTCCCAACTCTGTTATCAACCATTGGATGAAACTCGCTCAGAATCAGACTCAGACTCAGACTCAGGTGTACTTTAATGTCTTTATTTTCTGTCTTTGTTTCCCTCTTTCATTTTTCATTATTACAACAATTCAATGGTCCCTTCACTATAGAATCTTTTAATTGTATCTAAATCAAACCAAAAAAATAAAAAAAAATGTCTAGAGTCGAAGACAATCTTAACTCCAATTGGGTTTTAATGCTCAAAAACATGTCCGATTGTGCTTAATTTTGTTAACCAGCATATCCTTCACATTCTGCTCCTTTCTTGCAATGTACTTCCATGATTGTTTTGTCAAGGTCTTGTTTTTTTTATTGCAGTTCACTGAGTCCATAGTTGTCAAGGCGCTAGGCTCCTCGTGAGCTTTACTGATTAAGATTTTCTTTTTTCATTTTCGGATTGATTAGGTTCGTAATTAACAGAACCAACAATACCATTTTTTTGTTCCAGTTAATTAATGCTTTTCTTTTTGATGCAGACACAAAAAGGAACAGGAGCCTATGATCCATCCGGAGGTAAATTAATTTCTTTGTTTCATTTTGAAGCTTATCAGACAACTTTTATAAGATTATTATGTTTTACAATTTACTTTTAAGTTTAATGGAGAATTTTATTAAGATTATTGATAATACTTATAAAAAGTTAAAAATTAATTTTTCTTATAGAATTTGGAGATTTATCGGAATTAGGGGTCCCATCCCCACCCCGTAGGAATTCTTATCGGGGATTCTCCGTCCCCAATAGGACAGATTCCATCGGGTTCGGGAATCTCCACCCACTAATATCAAATTAATTGGGAAAATCAAAAGTTTTAATATAACAGATTAAGATGGTAAAAGTTGCAGATTGTTGGATGGGTTCCGTAATGGCTAAAGCTAGGTTGTTTGCAGAATTTTAATTAAGTGTTGGTTTTAACGTAGGGTCAGTTTGACCGTTGAGTTTTTATAATTTTTTTAGCAGTTTTTTTAAAAAGTTTCATTTTAAAGCATTTTTCTAAAAGCGAGAGATTTAATTTTAAAAAAAATAAATTAAATAATTATTAATTAATTAATATAAAAAATTAAATATATTATTTAATACTAAAATATATATTTTTATTAAAAATTTATAAAAAAAAATTATTTTAAAAACTACCATGGCAAAGTGCGGTTTGTTGTTTGACTTCGATTACACCTTTCTTTTTACAATCTCAATCCTTTTGAATGGGAAAGTAAGATAAAAGTTGGGGTCACAAATTTTTCTTAATATTATAACAGAGATTGACCGTTTCACAGGAAAAATTAATTTTTGGTTCTTTTTAGTTCTTTTTTTTATGTAATTCTTTTTTAGTTTTTTTTTTCACGTTAATATTGTCCATTTTTAAGAATTTACATGCCAATAGAATTTTTTTAAAAATTGGTAGTTTGACAGGAAATATAAATACATTAAAAAGGGTTACATTTAAAATCTTGTTGCAAATTTTGGCCACTTTTATAGGTCTGTGTACTAAACTAAACTAATTAATTTAATTCAACCTAAATTTACAACTTTGCAGCACTAAAAGGTATTGGACTAAAATTGGATGTAAAATAAGTTGAAACAAAACATAGCCTTAGTCCTCCAGTTTCGGCCGCTTTCCCTTCTTTCCTTTTCTTAAGGTTTAGTATTTATAGTCAGCTTATAAGATCTGCACTGTAGGGTTTACTGTTTTTATTTTAAAGTATAAAATAAGCCCACATTACATAGTGTTAATTAGATTTATATACTATAGTTTTAAGTTATATGGCCCATATAAAATGGATAACAAGCTCTCGTAGTTTGAAGCAAATAATAATTTAGGTTGTGATGTGAGTCACCTCCCCACTATTCATTCCAGCCCATCATATAATCCAAGATATTGATAATTTTTTATTTTTACCATGTAGGCACTGAAGACGGAAGTTTTACGGAACCACCTCTTACTTTGAGTACCAAACTACTATATACTCTTGAAGCAATTGTTGTAGTAATGATCTTACTATTGATATCAAGTTGTGTCGCGGCTTTAATCCGAGCATTTCTCAATTGCCACGGAAATATTGGTCAAAGAAGGCCCATAAATAATGAAAACGAGCTAGAAGTCGGTGGTGTTGGCCGAGAAAGGCCCATTAGAGAAGAAAATGGGCCCGTGTCTGTTGAAGTAGGTGTTGGCCCAGAAAGGCATACAAATGAGGAAGATGAGCTCATAACTATTGAAGCAGGAATGGTTGATTCAGAAAGGCCGATATATGAACCAAGGCCCATTGAAGGTTCCACCAATAACTATGAGTTAATCATCTTCAAATGCAACACATTTTCACTTTTAGGCTAAGTGAAGAAAATGAGTTACTATCTATTCAAGTATTGAACTAGTCATGTATTCTCCCATATTGCATAGAATTTTGTACTGTTGTTGGAAGGTTATATCATTATTGACATATGTTTGTTGGCTCGGCTATAACATGCTTCTTAGTTTGTTTTAGAAATTTTTTCATTTTAAGGACTTTTGTAGTTTTTTTTAGTAATTTTTTTTGAAAAGTTTCACTTTTAAGCTTTTTTTTTAAGTTTTAGATTTGATTTTATAAAAAATAAATCAGACAATTCCTAATTAATTACTATAAAAGATTAAAATGTGTTGTTCAAAATATATAGTTCTATTAAAAACTTATAAGAACAACTTATTTTAAAAGCAGATGAAACAACAATGTCAAACTGGCTTAAGTATCAACTCCTTTTGCCATACTCACCATTCGTATTTTAGAAGTTTCTTAAATTTTCAATTTTTGCGCTTATATCTTAATGTTTTAATTTCTGTATTGATTCTGAGTTTTTTTTTCCGTAAATCTTGTTTTCTTTCTAGAATCTACACACGATAAGCTTTTCAAAACAATAAAAATTTTTAAAATTCGATTTCCGATGTGAAAATTAAACTTGAGATTATTTTATGATAATTTTATTTTTTACTTGTCATTATTATTATTAGATTAAATTTTATTTTATTAATCTAATAGTGATGAAGGGTGAAATAACTTTAACTTTATAAAAAATAAAGTCACCATGATCTTTAATAAATTTTTTTATGACCTAACCTTCAATAACTTGAATTGGCCGGTGAATCAACAAACTAAAAAATTTAGAATTAATCTAACCAAATTGAATTGTATTTTTGTTTTAAATGTATCAGAATCTGTGTTTTAGTTCTTGTAAAATCAAATTTGAAAATTATCAAAAATATACATGTCTCACTAAAATATCTATAAATTTGTCATGTTTGTTAAACATATAAACTATTTACAGAAATGACATGTAATTAAGCCTCCTACCGTATTTCTCTCTTCCCCTTTTTCTTTTGATTTTCTTTTTTATTTTTCATTTATCTCTAACCGTTTATTTTTGCGACATGCCACTTTAGAGTTTTTGGTTCGTCTTATTTTTATCTTTGAAATTATATCAACTATGACATTTTTGAAATTTTATATCTAGTATTTATCTAGTAGGTATTCAATATATCACTGTTAGATATCTAGCATATCTTAACTGTAATAGTTTTTTTATGAAATCTATTGACATCAAACATATATTTAATAGATATATAACAGATGTGTATATGATGAATTCATAAATTATAAATAGATCTATATCTTTTTTACTATGATTATTTTATAAAATAAAACATCTAGTAGATATCTAGTAAACTCCTAGTAATCACTGTTGGAAATCTAATATATCTTAATATTAATAGTTTTTTTATGTAATCTGATGACATCTAACATATATTTTATACATCTAGTATATATGTATTAGATATCTAGTAGATCTTAATTTTGATAGTTTTTATGGAATATTTCATAAAATATAACATCTAACCGATATATAGTATACATCCAGTAGATATGTATCCTCTTAAAAAATCTATTTGAATATGTTATAAATTTTGTTAGAAACCTATTTGAATTTATGATTTACTAAGTAACTACTAGACAATTACTAGATCATTACTAGTTCAAAATTTTTTTTGGAAAAAACATATCATAGTGGATGTCGTTTTGAATATGAAAAAAGAGACGCACAAAAAACTCTAAAGCGACATGTCAAAAATTGAACGGTTTTAGAGATAATTACAAAATAAGGCAAAAGAAATTCTAATTAAACATGTACATGTGCCAGGGAGGGATGTGTTGAGATTTTATATGTGTACTTGGTATTCATGTAATTAATTTCTCCTATTTTTGCTCTTTTTATAGATTGTTTATAGTATGGCCAAATTATTTTAGATTTTTGTAGCGATCATGTAAGAAGCCCACAATTAAAACTGGATCAATCCATTTCAATTAATCTTATCTAACAATATTTTGTTCAAAATTTGTTGTTGAATTATAAATTTATAACAATTTACCTCTACGATTTATTTTTATATGGACTAATTAGACTAATCTACAGTGGCCTTAGATATATTCCAATAACAGTCATAGAATATTAGAGTATAAATTTGAAACTACCAATTTACTCCTAGTTTAATTTAAGATTTCCCGGGAGTCCAATACATATTATTGATTGAAAAACCATGTAATTAAATAATCAAATCTATTAAAGCAGTAAATGTTTTATGTAAGTATAGATAACATACTGCCACATTCTTTTTAATTACATTTTTGTATTTTACTCCAGGTAAATCTTTTTCAGTTTATTTTTAATCAAACCCAGAGACACTTCTATTGGACAATAAAAATGGGCTTAATGGACTCAATTAGAAATAAAAATTAAATTAAATAAGACATGATCGAGCAATCTCTTTTATCAATTACTTCTGTCGGAATAAAATATATTGTCTCTAAATTAATATCTCCTTTCATATTTTTTCATTCATCTATTGACATGTAATATATTTGTATGAAAGAAAAATTGAAATGAAATAAAATAAAAATAAAGATAAACATGTGAACAACAATTAAATAAAGGAAACACCGAATTCGATACATGGGATTTGAATCCACTTCTCCCTCCTTATGACGTGAGAAAATCTTTTATAAGGAGCGGATTAAGATTTTCTAAAATCCAAAATTAATAAATTTATACATTTTAATTAATTTTAACCATCTACTAAATTTTAATAATTTATAAAATTTATAATAAAATTAAATAAAACCACTCAAATTTAATAAATAATTAAAATTATTTAAAAGAAACAACCACTTTTTCAACTTTCAAACCTTAAAAAATTCAAATCATAACATTTACAGAAATGATTGTCCCACGTGAGGGGACCCACTCCCGTTTGTATATTTCATATGCCATTGAAGTCAACACGTGTGTCATATTTTTTTTTACAATAATATGTGTCATTTTTTATTGATAATAACATGTGTGTCATATTAAAAAATAGAATTATTCATTTTCCTTTTTTAATTTTTGTATATACTTATTTTTTAAATTTATTTAACACACCATTTATATTTTTGACATACAACTTTAAAATTTTTATTTACTTTACTTTTATCTTCAAAACAATATTTACATTTATACATATTTTAAAAAATTGAATTACCCTTCAAATTTGAAATAAAAACTAAATGACAGACAGAAACAACAAAAACTTATTATCACATAAAAAAAATAGAACATGAAACTACCACAAAAAAAAGTTATAAAATCACACAAGGCTGTCTAAGCCATTTTTTCTCCCTTGGTGAAAACCAAAATGGCTTTTGAAAATCAGAACTGTGTACAAAAATTTTCTCCAAATACATGCTTTATTATATGGATAATTTTAGCACTTGGATGGCCATTTTGAAAATTGTGATGTGTGAAAAAAAATATACTCTATTTCAAAAAAAGTATGTATTATTTCTTTAAATTAAAATAACTTCGACATACTATCAACTAACTTTACAATGAATATCTCGCTATAAATCTACTGATTTATTATGCATAATATTTAATGACTATTATATGATTATAGATGAAATAACGATGAATTATTTCGTCAATAAAAGTAAATTTTATTGTTATTATCAACTTTGAAATCTCTAAGTATATGGAACCTTGAGTCGTTATGGGAGGTGTATTCTAAATAGACAGTCTCTACTCAAAATAATTAATAATATTATGTTATACTAAAAATTGTAAACATATTTGATTAATTGAATTAAAATATTGATATCTTGATTTATTTTTTTAGAATCTATTTATCTGAAATCATCGAACAATTTCTGCGTTTTTACTGTTGGATCATCGATGGAAATATTTCAAAGTAATTTCAGGATTTAAATTTTATAATATTGGGGAACATATTGGTAATTTTTATTTTGTGTTTTTTATTTATCTTTGTTATAATAAATCTTCGATATTATAAATATGACATTATTGAAAATATTATGTTTGTAGTTCCGATGTTACAAGAAAGAATTAGTTTTCATCTGTATAGAAAAGTACAAAATATATCAAGATACTACAGATATTTGAATAATGATGCTACAATATAACGAAAGGCAAAGGCCATGCTTATCTTCGCAGTCATCGGAACATTTGACATTGTAAGATCCTGTAGATCTTCAAAAAATGTGTATAACCGCTTGAAAATTATATATTTACCAAAAGCTCACTTTACGTGGAAAGAAAGTTAGTAATGAAAATTTATTTAATAAAACTTTCTCTAACTATTTTGCATAAAATTTGCTCCTATAGTAGAACGTGCTCCTGTAGTAGCATTATAGATAAAAAAAATCATCACAAAAATATAATGAAAATTTTTTATTACATTTTATTGAGCTTTTGTTGAAGTCTATAAACATGTCATGTTGGATCAAATATATTCCATAAAGTGATGAATGTAATCAGCACGAGTTTTTAATTTTATTAATCATGGGTATTATAGCAAAAATATTTGTGCTATTGAAAATAAATATAAAATTAGTGGAAAATTAATCGGACATAATAACCACCTCAAGTAGATTAATGTTCGTGAGTTTATTTGTTTTTATTTATTTGTTTGTTTTTATATATTTATTTGTCTATTGCTTATCTGATATTTATTTATTTATTATTTATATGATTATTTTTAAATTATAAAATAAAAGGTATTATAATAAAAAATTTAACTATTAAAGATATAGCAGATATGTTGTAATTGTTTGGAAGGAAATATATAGTATAATTCTATATTAATATGAATGTTCTAAAGATTTCCACCGGACGTGGAAAAAAAAATAAATTGATGAATAACTTTCAAAGCAGAAAACTAAAATATGATGAATAATAACATCTAGAATTGGAAAATCAAATGGATGATAATAATATCCACAAGAAGGGAAAATCAAAGGAAATGAGTCTTACAGGTATTGATTGACGTCAAGGATAATGAAATAAATTTATTTATGAAAATGAATGAAAATATGTTACCATGATATTGGGTAAACAAGAAAATTGTTAAATGCTCTAGAAGAGTCAATATTAATGTAATAAGGGGAAATAAATTTTAAATTCTCCAAAAGAGCCGACATAATGTTCCAAGAGAGAAAAATTGTTGAATAATAATGTATTAAAGAAACAAAAGTTGAATGGCCTAGATTTCAAATGAGAGAAAGATAAATATAAAAAATTCATTATTTTACTCTAATCCTCACAAAAGATTATTAAAAGTTAAAAATGTTTGCGAAATAACTATTATATTAAAATTGTGAGTGAAGACATTATAATGTCCTTATGGTACAAACATATTTATAGGTCAATTTAATTATAAACCCGAAATTTATATATTAAGATGCTTATATTATTTGGCACGATCAACTATGTAATTTTAGTTTGATGATGATGAGAAAATTTATAAAATGTAAATGGGCATATATTAAGGAACCAGAATTTCAATGTAATATTGAATTATTTTGTCTTACTTGTTCATAAGGAAATTTTATAATAAAAACCTTTCAGAAGTAAGTCCAAATTAAATCTCTAACACTTAAAACACATACATTGTGATATAAATGGACAAATTCATCCATAATTAAACCATGTTAGTCCCTGTGCGTATGTATTTAAGGATAGAGGGGGGGTGAATGACCTCTTTTCGTAAAATTTATAAACTTATAAAAAGTCTATATAGCGTGTTTGAAATGATCTGGATATATTGGATTCGGATGATACGCGTATGAATTAAGGTGCACTTAAAGTTAAAACTGAGAAAGTAAATTTAAACACTGAGATTTATACTGGTTCGGCCCCGCCTACTCCAATCCCCGGAGTTTCATTCCTCCGAGATTTGTCCACTAGTAGGATTCCTTTGAAACGGGCAGGAATTAAGCCTTTACAATTGTCTCCGGATCACAGGATATACCACCAAGTTAACTACTCTAACTAAGTCCTTTCGGAAGTAGGATATACCACCAAGACACCTACCTTAGCTGAGTCCTCTTCAACTTGTCTCCAGAAATTCTTCTCCGGATGTAGGATATACCACTAAGGAACCAACCTTAGCTGAGTCCTTTTCCCTTGGGATGTTCCACTTAAACTTTCTAGTCTAAGCTAATCCCCTATCTCAATACTTACCAAAGTATGAGATATTACACACTTGTTTTATCAAATGGTTTGGGTTTTGAATTCTTTAAGTTTATAAATTAGTTGAGAATTCTTACAAACAGATTGGAGTGGTTAGTTCTTGGAGTGATTTATGTTCACTGATTGAAACAGCTTGAGATCTTAATGTAATAGCTTCTTATGAAAATCAACCAGCACCTTCTCAACCTGTGAAGCTTCCCTTTTATAGGCTTTAATCATAAATGTAGTCGTTGTTAACCGTTAAAGTTGATCTTGAATCTTCACCATTGATAAGGTATGAGAAGGTGCTTCCAGAGCCATTGATAAATTCGTTAGACTCATAATTTGACTGATTTGAATTATTGGGATTGATGCAAAAAGCTTTCAGTAGTCATTTGTTTGGCTTTTTGAGCATTGCCAAATTCTAGGCGAGCTTTATCAGTTTTGTGAGCTCCACGCGCCTGTTTATTGGTCTAGGTTAAAAAGGTGGTTACCTTTTTCTCTTTCTTATTAAGATATTTGTCCTTTTGTGAAATGCATGCGAGCTGTCTTCTTTTTCATTCTCCAAGGCAAAAGGAACTTTGACTTTAGACCAATATGGAGAGAAAAGGTAATTTTGAACTTTTCCCTTTTATCTCTTAAGTTGAGTCTTTTAGATGTCTTCAGATTCAACTTATCCGGATGCTCTTCAATTAGTCTTTCTCCGGATGCAGTTTTTGAATGGTTAGAAGTTTGCTTCATTTCCAAACTTTAACCGGATGCTTTTTACATGGACTTAGAGTTTTGGTATCTTTAATGTGTATCTAGATGCTCTTCTTGGACTTAGAAGTTTTGTTTGCTTCAAACATGATCTGGATTATTCTTGATGTAAATCTTCCGGATCATTGTATCCAACGATCTGCCCCATTTGATGAAAATAAAAACCTAAGTATAAGAGCATGTAAAAGATGGGATATGAGCTAAGTATGATTCTTAGTCATTTACAATTTTACCCCCCATAATTCTAGCATCCTAACTTCCCCAATCTTTTTGCATTCTAGCTTCTAAGTTTTTGAAGTACAATTGAAGGTTGTACTTAGAAGCAATTTTTTGATAGAATTTTTCACTATATATACTTCTTTTGTTAACAATGGTTAATATTAATGAAGTTCTGAATTACAGATTGCAGAAGAATATAAGTGAAGAGCAAAAATTGAGCTAGCTATTACAGATTTTTACATGTGTTCAAAATAGCTAAACTCTACTACTCTTCCATTTTTCTTCCAGAAGCCTCTCCCTCTTTGCCTTTGCCTTTCTCCCTCTTTTTGTTTGCATCTTCTGGGGGGTCTATAACCATGTAGGAGTGTTGATCCCATTTCTTTTCCCAGGCTTCGAAGTAGATAGAGTAATCTACATTTTCTGCCATGTGATGTGCAATGATCTTTTCTACTATTTTAGGACTGAGATACAAGGGTCTGTAGGTCTTTTGGATCTGTGCATATGACTTTATGAGGTTGGAGAACATGGTAAGAACATGTTGTCTGTCTTCCTCCCTGTAGCATAGAAATAGGGCTTTGAGTTGATTGAGGGTACCCTTGTATCTAAAGAAACCTGTATCCCCTATATGTTGGACTAGTTCTTGTATGACCAGGAGGAGTTGGCTATCCAAAGTTGCAGAAGTTCCAAGAGAAGAAGAAGAAGGAGTAGTAAGAGTCAATTGTGACATCCCGGAGCTCAATTGTTGAACTGCTTTGATTATTGCATCACGACCATTGTGGAAACTAGTGTTTATGTATCACAGTTCAATATCAAAGGTTTCCTTCCAGTTATTGATGAGCTTTTCAGTTCCTGAGAGATGACTCTAGAAATCATCACTCAAGTCATCCACAATTTTCTCAATAATTACTAGAAGTTCTTTTTTCAAAAATGTAGAGAGCTTTTATTTAGTGTTCTGCTGCTCTTCTGATATGGAAATGAGTGTGGAGGAGGTTTCTTTTAATGACTCCGTGAGAGCATTTAGAATGAATTTTGACAAGTTTTCAAACTTGGAATCTAGATACTCCTTTATTTCAATTTTGAGTTCCGTAGAGGTATAGGTAATATGGCCCATTATTGTTGCGGAATTGTTATCTGCTCTGGTTGTAGCTTGAGTCGCAACTCGATTTGCCTCTGAAATATTTGAGGTGAGATGATTCAGAGTTGGAGTGATCTTTGATAGGGAAGTCTCAGTAACTTGGTCCGCGAAGGGAAATTGATTTACTCCCTTTTCAATGTTTCCCACTGTGGCCTTTATCTCTCCCCATTCTGCCTTAAGATTCGGAGCCATGGATTTCTCTTTCATGAGCTTCTCTACTAATATTAACTTTGTGTATATGTCTCGGAGCATTAGCTTGATCTCATCTTCTCTTTGCCCTTTTAGAGTGGCTTGCTCCAATAGATTCAACGCCATTCCCACTTTTTCATCTCTAGTAGGTTTGGGGTTGGTGATCTTTCTACGTACCTCACTATCATTGGAGGATTCTTTCTCAGATCCGGAGCTACTTCTGGTTTCCTCAGAGCTATAAGTTTTTGCATTTTTATCATCCTTCTTTTCTTCGCTCCTTTCTTCTAACCTAACCCCTGAAATGGCCTTGCCCTGTGACTCCATTATAGTAGTGTTCTTAGTGGGTCTCAGACCATTTACCTCCTCCGGAGCATTAAGCTCTAGGCCAGGCTTAACTACCTTAGATGCATTTTAAGTGTGTATCTAAGTTGCCTTACTTTTCTATAACCTCATCATTTATACCAACATTAATAGAGTTAAGGTCAGAAGTTACCTTAGTTATCAGTTGTTCTGTATGCTTTGTTGTCTCATTAATCCTTCCTTCCACAGTTTCTGAAAGATTGGCATTTTCCCCAATCTCCCCTTCATTTGCCTTTTCAGGACCTATGGCTCTCACTTCCACTGTCTAATCAAGAATGTTGGTAGTGTCCTCAACGTCCTCCCCAAATGCCTTTACAGGACTCATAGTTATAGCTGTTTCTCCCTCAGTAAGAAGAAGAGAAGTAGGATGAGGATCTATTCTGGCTTTGAAGATGAATTATTCCTCTTTACTATTTCCCTCTTGTAAAGCTTCTAGATCGAAGGGAGCAATGAGAATTGAGGGAGTGGGAGTTTCTGGAGGAGTGGTTTGCTTGGTAGCTCCGGATGAGCTTCTAGGCCCTTATTTGGTAAGCTGGTTTGCCTTTAAATTATCTTTAACAGCTTCCATCATCTCATTGAACTGTGGATACTCCGGATGGATATTGTCCGAAAGAACAGTTATTTTAGGAAACTCTACATTCTTCCCCTTTAATTTCTTGGCCTCAGCCATTTCCTCTACTCTAACATCCTCGGGAGATGGTTCACGAATAGAAATTCCTGGAGCTAGCTTCTTGGGTGACAATTTAGCTCTTTTGGCCTTTAGAGCTTCACTGAAAGTTGGTCCCTTCTTTTGACATTTTCTTTTTGGAACAGGCTCTTCTAGCTCAGTAGCACTGCTTGATTCACTTTATTGCACAGTGATTTCCTCATAAGATTGATCAGCACCTTTTCTTCTTTCAGATCTAATAGTAGCAGCAACAACTGCTATTTATTTAGTGGCCACTAAGTCCTCTAATTCAACTGCTGTTGTCTTTTTAGCTACAGCTTTAATGAGCCTTGTTCTTAGCTTTTTTGGACTCTTCTTTTTCATAATTTGAGTGAGGGTCATAGTATCCTCATCAACTTCCTCTACTTCGTCTACCACAAGCTTTAGGTTTATCTTCTTATGAGTATTAGGTTTGGTGGTTCTAGCTTTCTTTGCCTCCAGAGCCTCCGGCTTTCCGGACCCTACTATTCTCTTTCTTCTCATTTCTCTGCCTCAAGGCCTTCTCTTCATCCCATGTTTCACCAAAGGTCAGTTTGAGGAAATTCTTTTCAAGAATTGCCTTTCCTTCAGTAGATTATGGTTCGAATAAGTTCACTTGATTTTCAGCAAGGATCTTTGTGATAAGAGCGCCATTAGAGTATTTGTGTTGCTTCATATAATGGATGAGTAAAACTAGCATATTGACCTCTCTGCTTTCGAACTACTATTGGATAACATAATGTTGAAAGGATGATACAGTGGTAAGGGATTCCCTCTAGATTAAGATGAGTTTTGCCATCACAAATTGAAGAGTCCTCGGTATCTAGGGCCAATAAGAGGAGGTTTTATCCCCAAATAATCGTTTTGGAAGCCACTTTTGGGGATCATATTTGAATGTGAGCTCATCGTCATCATTTCTCATGATCACTCCACTGCTCTTCATTTAAAAGTGAGTGACAAAGAATTTAGGGGTGATAGTAATTGCTTTCCCCTGTATTGTGGTTCAGAGGATATCGGCGTATTTGTGGATTTTTATATTGTCATGGAATTCTTTGACAAGAAGAGTATAAGTTAGGTTTTTCATTCAGAGAAAGATCTCTAAATATTGGTCTTTTGAAAGGAGTTGACTGTAGGGTTCGGTGGTAAATAGGTATTCATCATCTAAATAATCAGATGGCGCAATGGTGTCAGTGTTTTTGAATTTGATTTTGATGAAGTCTTCATCTTTAAGAGTATCTTTTAGAACCAAATTACTAGGGTGAAGAGCAGCTTGATTCTTAGTGCTTGCCATTTGGGAATTAAGGTTAGGAAATTTTTAAGGTTCAAGTAATTTTTGAAGAGTAACAGTAGAGTAGTTGCCCGCTTGAAGAAGAAGATGAAATATAAGGGGCTTTAATAAAGTTTTGAAGAGTGAGGGTATTTGGTAATCCAGATACAGTTAAAGTTAACTGGATTAATGATGTGGCAGTTAAAATTGAAGAGAGAGGTTAGTGGCGTTTAAATTGGAGAATTGAAATGGTTTAATTTTATAACAGTTGTAACTTTTTATCGTGCGTGGACTCCCCAATAAATGTTAGGGGTTTTAAATTCAAAACATGTACAATTACTTTTTTGCCCTTTTACTGCCATTTGTTCTTTGTTGTATTGAGATTCCTTTTCTATTCTAGAGGAAGCTGATCCAGATAAGTCTGCCTTGAGAGCAATAGCTTTCTTCTTTTCCTCAGGCTTCTTCTCTTATTAGCTGTACTCTCCAAGGATAGTTCTTGAGTTGGGAGATTACCAATGAGTTCATTATAATTGTAGAATTTTAAGTCATGATCTTCCTCAATGGCAGTCATTTTATTGTGCCATTCCTTGGTCAGACTCAAAAGGATCTTCTTTACCATCTCCTCCTCTGTGAACTCTTTTCTGAGCCTCTTCATTTCATTCACTAGATTGGTGTATCTAGTGTCCATACTACTAATGGATTCTTCGGACTCCATTTTGAAGGTTTCAAGTTTCTATTGTAAGAGATCGATTCTTGCTTCTTTGACCTTGTTAGTTCCTTCATAGGTCACTTCAAGTTTGTGCCATATCTCTTGTGCAGTTTCACATCCGAGTATCTTATTAAATTCAACTGCACTAAGAGCACAATAAAGCATGTTAATAGCATTTGCGTTTTCACGCAATTTCTTGTAACCGTTCTTATCCCATTGATTTGATGGCTTCCAGGTAGTGATACCCTCTACTTCATAAGTAGGAACATATGGACCATCTTTAATGGCCATCCATGACAACATACTCTATGCCTGAATGAAATTCTTCATCTGATTTTTCTAGAATGTGTAGTGTTCATCGGTGAAGAGTGGAGGACGAGTAATAGACATACCCTCCGGAAGAAGCTGTGAGTTATTAAAACTCATTTTGATTCTTAGATAAAAATTAGACCTTTAGCTCGAGATTGTTATATTTCTAGTTGTAAGCACTGGCTCTGATATCACTTGTTGGTCCATATGCGTATGTATTTAAGGTCAGGGGGGTGAATGACCTCTTTTTTCAGAATTTATAGACTTATAAAAAGCCTGTGTAGCGTGTTTGAAATGATCCAGATATATTGGATCCCGATAATGCGAGTATGAATTAAAGTGCACCTAAAGTAAAGACTGAGTAAGTAAATTCAAACATTAAAATTTATACTAGTTCAGCCCCACCTACTCTAGTCCCCAAAGTTTTCTTACTCCTAGCTTTGTCCAATAGTAGGATTCCTTTGAATCGGGCAAGAATCAAGACTTTACAATTGTCTTTGGATCACAGGATATACCACCAAGCTAACTACTCTAGTTGAGTCCTTCCAGAAGTAGGATATACCATAAAGGCACCAACCTTACCTGAGTCCTCTTTAACTTGTCTCTAGAAATTCTTCTCTGGATGTAGGATATGCCACTAAGGCACCAACCTTAGCTCAGTCCTTTTCCCTTGGGATGTTCCACTTAAACTTTCTAGTCTAAGATGATCCCCTATCTCAATACTTACCCAAGTTCAAGATATTACACACTTGTTTTATCAAATGGTTTAGGTTTTAAATTCTTTAAGTTTATCACTCACTTGATAATTCTTACAAACAGATTGGAGTGGTTAGTTCTTGGAGGGATTTTTATTCACTGATTGAAATAGCTTGAGATCTTAATGTAAAAGCTTCTTGTGAAAATCAACCAGCACCTTCTCAACCTATGAAGCTTCCCTTTTATAGGCTTTGATCATAAATGTAGCCGTTGTTAACCATTGAGGTTGATCTTGAATCTTCATAGTTGATAAGGTGTGAGATTGCACTTTCCGAGCCATTGATCAATCTGTTAGACTTATAATTTGACTCGTTTGAATTGTTGGGATTCATGCAAAAAGCTGTCAGTAGTCGTTTGTTTGACTTTTTACACACTGCCCAATTCTAGGCGAGCTTTGTCAATTTTGTGAGCTCCACGTTCCTGTTTATTGGTCTAGGTTAAAAATGTGGTTACCTTTTTCTCTTTCTTGGTCAGATATTTGTCCTATTGTGAAATGCGTGCAAGCTGTCTTCTTTTTCATTCTCCAAGGCAAAAGGAAATTTGACTTTAGACCAATATGGAGAGAAAATGTAATTTTGAACTTTTCCCTTTTATCTCGTAAGTTGAGTCCTCCGGATGTCTTCAAACTCAACTTATCCGGATGTTCTTCAATCAGTCTTTTTCCGAATGTTGTTTTTGAATAGTTAGAAGTTTGTTTCCTTTCTAAACTTTAACCGGATGCATTTTACATGGACTTAGGGTTTTGATATCTTTAATGTATATCCGGATGCTCTTCTTGGACTTAAAGGTTTTTTTTGCTTCAAACCTGATCTGGATTATTCTTGATGTTAATCTTCCTGATCATTGTTTCCAACAAACCATTTAGTTTTTAATGTAGTCACTTCCCGAAAAAGTACAAGAACCTGAAGTTAATGTTTTAACCAAATAGTCACATGTATGTTATTGTATGTAAATTAAGATTAAAGATGAATATCATGTAGTATATCTTCATACTCAAAATGGTATGGTAAGACCAATCAACAAATCATCTTATATTAGTGTGGAGATATGTAACATTGCAAGCAACAATGTATTTAAGACCAATAAGTTATTTTTGTTACTTTCCATATAATTAGCTTTAGTCATGATCCAAATTTTCTCATCTAAGATTTTTATGGTTATGCAGTTTATGTGCTTATTACTCTACTAAAATGGACTAAAATGTGTCCTTAAAGAAGATTATAAATTTATATTGGATGTGAATCTCCATCAATAATTAAGTATCTTGAGCCTTTAAAAAATGATATATTTACTGCAAGATTTGCATATTGTAAATTTGATGAAAACATTTTTTCAAAATTAGGAGAAGAAAGTAGAAAGACAGTTTTGAAAAAGAAAAATTTATGAAATACCTCATCCTTAATTTTTATGGATCTTAAGTCAATATGTATTGAAATGCTTGAAGAATAAATAAAAAATAGTTTTATAATACGCCTGATGCATGGATGACGAATTAGTTAAAACTATAACAATATTGTCGATAATAAAAATAATCTCATTGAGGATAAGTGTACTAATATAAACACACTTCTTGCAGAAGTACTAGTACTTGAAGTGAAAACACTCGAAGTTATTAAAAATGAGGAAATTGAAATAAATTGTATTAGTACAAGTAAAAAATAAAGTAACGATAAAATAATTGTTTACCATATTTTACCTATATATAGAAAAAATATTGTGAATGTAACTAATGATCATGAACTACAAAATATTAAAAAAATGTCAAACCAAAGATGATTGACAAAATATAAATTAAGATGCAATTAAGGTACAAAATTTCCATACTAACTTTTGTTAATATTTTTTTCCCTATACTTATATTTGTTATATATTTTCATATTTATATTACGTTGAGACATTCTTCTATGATTGAGGTATGATTTTTCTATATTAATTTTTCACTCCAAGAAAAATTTAACATTCTGTTGATTGATATTATTACAGTTAACATATATAATATTTACAAGAAAATGTTTGAAATTTAAAATTGCAGGAAAAGTGTGACAAATGAAAACATTTTTCAATGCAAATACAAAGATCTAAACATGGTTTATGTCAATTTGGCCTCATGTGGTATATAAATAGGTAAAGAAATGACCCGACAATAATTTATGAAGATAATGTCAATCGTATACCTTAATAGAAGGAATGCTACATTAAAGGAGCTAAATTCAACCATATTTCACCCGAACTCCTTTATACACATGGTCTCATGAAGACTAGTCAAGTGACATCTGCAAAGTTAAATCAAGTGACAATCCGACAAATCATTTCACAAAGTCACCACCTGCTTCTTTTTTCAAGACATATGCATGATATTGGAATGCATCGGTTTAAAGATATGTCTTGACGATTGTATTTTTTAGGAGAAATATAATTGCATATGAATATTGTACTTTTTTTTTCCTTCGCTAAGTTTTTATCTCACTAAATTTTTCTTAGTAAAATTTTAACGATGCATATTGATATTGAATAATCATCCAAATGGGAAGTTGTATAAATATATTCTTTAATATATTTAATTGGATGACTATTATAACCTATAACTTTCCACCATTAATCAGGTAACCTATTCCTTTACAGTTCTTAACATTTGCCTATCTATGTAAGCTTGTTGCATGTTATACATGCACAATAAGATGGGAGTACATAGGCCGAATACATCACCAGCCCCCTAAACTTATCCCTAATCGCTCCTCGCCCTCTTGAGCTTTCAAAAGGTCATTTCGCCTCTCTGAACTTGTCTAAAGTTCCTCTTGCCCCGTTGAACTTGTCTAAATTGCACTCCATGACCCTTTTTGGCTGGCGTGACATTGACTTTTCAAACATTATCAAATGGCCTGCCACGTCAACCGAAAGGAGTCATGATTTACACTTTAAATAAGTTCAGGAGGATGAAGGGAACTTTTAAAAAGTTTAAGGGGGATAAGAAAAACTTTTAAAAATTCAGAGAAACAAGGACCGATTAAAAATAAATTCAAGAAATTTCTAATTGTTAATATAATTGTATTTTCATTTTAATGTCTTTTACAAGTGCATTAAAAACCACAAGTTAAAACGTTCCAAGCGGTCCCATAGCAACAATCCAAAAAGGAAAATAAAAAGAAAAGAATTTTAAGCCCACGTGTCTCCAACCCAGACTTCTACAGATAATTAACTTAGTAGTTTAAAATGTATCAAAATCTTCGTTTTAGTTCCGTTCAATTAAAACCTTTTTAAGGAACATTCAAAGAAATTATTGTCACAAATCCCAATCAGTCCCCACCGACACGCGGAAGGAGAAGGGGACCCACTCCAGTTTGTACATCTGATTGGGCCAACATGTGTGTCATATTAAAAAATAAAATTATTTATTTTCCTTTTTTAAATTTTTCACATACTTATTTTTTGAATTCAGGTAACAAATCATTTATATTTTTTACATAACTTTAAAATTTTTATTTATTTTATTTTCATTTTCAAATTTATATTTTAAATAATTGAATTACCCTTCAGATCTGAAATAAAATCAGAATTAGATACATAAACAACATAAACTTATTATCACATACGAAAAAGTAGAATTTGAAATTAAAAAAAAATTATTTTTTTTGCCCTTGGCAAAAACCAAAATGGCTTTTAAAAATTAGAATTATGAACAAAAATTTTCAACACCAAATAGACGATTTATTTTATTAATAATTTTATGACTTGGATGACCATTTTAAAAATTGTGATATATGAAAATAAAAAAAATACTCTATTTCAAAAAAATCATGTATTATTTCTTTAAATTACAATAACTTTGCCATACTATCAACCAACTTTGCAATGAATATCTCACTATATATCTACTAATGTGTTATACATCATATATTTAATGACTATTATGGGATTATAGATAAAATAATGATAAATTATTTTGGTCAATAAAAGTAAATTTTATTGTTAGCAACTTTGAAATCTCTAAATATATGGAACCTTGAGTAATTACCCGAGATGTCTTCTAAATAACTAGTCTCTACACAAAATAATTAATATATTATCTTAAACTAGAAATTGTGGTAACACCTTAATTACAAATATTTAATACAACAAAAATTTCAAGTACAAACAAAACTTAATCTTCAGTAAAATAAAGTTGCTGTTAGATTGTTGTTAAGTTATAATTGGAGTATAAATATTTAAATTCCACATGGGTGATTTGAGAGAACGTTTCAGAGACATTTTTTAGGGCAGACTTTACGAAAGTACCTTATAGTTTCATTCATTTGTAAAATGGAATTCAAGGAATTTTTTTTACAAGGGTCTGTGATTTTAAAAAATTTGTAAATAAAATATCCTCAATTTTAAATTATGTTACGAAAATGGATAATCGTGTTTTATCTGAATTTTTACGGAATAGTTATTAAAAATACAATACGTATTAGCCAAAAATTTTAAAATTTTTTGAACAGTACAAATATTTTTTAATTAAATTATGATAATAAATTTTAAAAAATCATAAAAAATAAAAAGAAATCTCCAAAAATTACTCAAACTCCGACGTATAATTTTTAAATAATAAGGTTAAATTATTAGAGTATTGAATTGTTTAAAATATTCAATGTAACACCACTATTCCGAAACCATAAGCTCCCTTTTGCAAATTTTTTGAAATCACAGACCCCATTTTATAAAAAAAATTTCTCAGACCCCGCTTTACAAATGAGTGAAATCACAAGTTACTTTTTTTTAAGTTTACCTTTTTTATTTTAATCATCTTAAAATTATAATTTAATTTGCAAGAAAAAAAATAGAAAAAGGAAAACTTAAATGGTTTACTTTCATTTATAATATTAAAGGGATTTAAGGTAATTTTAAAATGGAAAAGGGAAGAGAAAATTGAAAGTATCCTTGCTGCGGCTCAAACCTAACGTTCAGAAACTCACCATCGCACAATTAATTGCCACTGTTCCTCAGCATTAATATTATGTATTTTTTTGAAAACCCTTAAAATTTTTTGAAAACCAGCATTAATATTATGTATAGTTTTTCTAACATAGATTATATATGTTTATCCACATTTGCCCCATGAGATTTGGAGGCCCCTAATGCTCGATAGCTTTAAGGTCGTTCACCTCGCGCCTCCTAAGGGATTGGTAAATTCGTAAATAAACACCAATGTTTTGTAACAATGCCATTCTCAATAGAAATCTAGCAAGGAAAGGATTTTTTTAAAATTATGGGCCAGCTTAATACTAGTTTTTAAGCTGCTGTTAAAATAGGTTGTTTTCAAAAACTTTTAACAGAACTACATATTTTGGGCTCGAACTACACATTTTAATCTTTCATACTAATTTATTAGAAACTCTCTGATTTATGTTTTCTAAAATCAAATCAATAATTTCAAAAAACTTTAAAAATAGAACTTTTCAGAAAAATTGAAAAAAAGTGACGGTGGCGTAACTGACCATATTTTTTAACATGTCAAAATAATTAACTGTTGAAGATACGTGTTTTGAAGCTCTTGTAAAAAAAAGATAGTGTGAAAGCGGCGTGTGGATTTGATTAGGAAAGTATCATATTTAGCCTTTTTGTTTTCTTGTTATATTGAACAATTTGGGGTTGCATGACATCCAACTCCAACTTTAAGTGTTTATAAAACACTTTTAGTTTTATACATGCTTTAATATCAAACCGGAAACAATTATGAATAAAATATGAAATCATTAATGAATAAAAATTAGTTAATTTATTCGATCATTATAAGTAGATGAATTTTCTAAGACATAAGTTAGAATTATTTTTTATAAATTCTATTTTTTAATATAGATCTAACTAAATATCGTGTGGTCCATATTTCGTTTATCTTACAGTTTTTAATTTATTTTTGAAAATAATGGGTTCTAAAGGCACTTCTAATGGTGTTTAAAATGGGAGCACATCCAACCATTTTTCATATGATATGTCTCTAAAATGGGGTTCTCCCGTTATTATATTATTACTTTTTGTAGTTTTAATTTTTTTAAAATATTTTGTTAATTGAGTGGAATAGAATTGATGTAAAAAAATTAATATAATAATAATAAAATCTTATTATTTCTAGGAAATCTAATATGGAGAATATGGTTGGAATAAAAATACTTTAAATTTCTCAAAATGAGGTTTAAGAAATGAAAAATGGAGAAAATGGTTGGGCTTGCCGGAAGTACCGCACTCATTGCATTTGGATCCTCCAAGGAAAAAAAAACAAAAGAAGTGTATTTTTTGATTCGTGTAAAGTCTTTTTTTTTTCTCTGCATTTGATATAAATTCGTTGTTTGATGTGTTGAAAATTTAACATATAGAATTCTCTATTTATTACTATTTGATAGAAAGAAAACTCATTATGGTAGAATAGATTTAGTTTTTTTTTTTCCTATTTACTCTTTTATTTGTATTAAAAATTAGCAACTCCCGGTAGAATTTTTTTTATTAATATGCTTAGATTTTAAATTTTTTTAATCAAAACTCTTTTTTACGAACCTATTCAAAATTCTCTGCTAAATTTCACTAGTTTTGTAATCACATGGCAATTAATTTAAATATATGTATAGTTTTCATAAAAAAAACATATGCATAATTGATGGCCTTCAAAGAATTAATAAACACACTAAGAGTCAGTTTGAGATTGCTTTCTCATGCTGCTTTTCTGAAAAGCTCTGTTTTCAAGCTTTTCTAAGCTGCTGTCCCAAAGAATTCTGAAAATCAATAGCAAGCGGTTCCTAATTAATTAATACTAAGAGTTTAAATCTTTTGTCAAATATCAAAATATGTTATTCGATTAAAAGTTTATAAGTCAAACTTTTCATAACAATAATTCTGACAACAATCCCAAACATACTCTAAACAGAAACAGAAAAAGGAATGAGCGTATGAATGAGGCCTTCGTGTCCCTATCCTTCGACAGGGCGGGGCCTTAGTGGCAGCATTTTCTTAATAGATCCCAATTTTGCAAAATTATGAATGAACTTCATATTTTCAGATATATATTTGTATAGATTTTTACTTATAAAACTAATTTATCAGAATTGTAAAATAATTGACACCTTTTTTCAATCTTTATAGTAGGTTGATGTATAATCGTAAATATTGACAATTTTTTACTTTTATCGTGTAGAGATCGAAAAGGAACGTTGTACCAAACCAACTTTTAGTTTGAGTGATACTCTTGAATCAATTGCTTTTGTGGTGATACTAGCATTGATATCAAGATGCATCAAGGCTTTAATCTGATTGATCAGCAATCGCGGTAGACATGTTCGTCAAAATAGGCCCGCAAGGGAGGACAGTGCGCTTACACCTATTGAAGCAACTGGAGTTAGTTTAAACATGTCTAGCAGTGAAGAAAGTGAGTCCACGTGTACTGAAATAGATATTGATCTAGAAAGACCCATAGATGAGTTAATTGGGCCCATAACTATTGAAGAAGTAGGGATTGGTCTGGAAAGGCCCACGTATGCACAAATTGGGCCCTTAACTATTGAAGAGGGAAGGGTTGGTCCATGAAAGCCTATTTATGAATCAAGTCTCATTGGGCGTCAAACCAATAATAACTATAAGATCGGCTTATACAAATGCAATGAATAGTAATCGGCTCGCCACTTTAATTGTTTCATTCTCTATGTAATGTTATTGTAGTTACATTAATTCATGCATCTTACATTGATGAGTTTTTAATTAGGGCATGTTATGTGTGGAAAAAAACTAGTGATTGATTGATATATGTTTATTTTGTAAGTGTTGTTCATTTGCCTATTTTATGCTTCAATAAAGTGTAATTTGTTTTACGAAATCATTTTTCCTCTTTTTAACTCTTTTTGCCAGTCTGAATGATTATAGAATTTAATATCCGCGAAACATTCAGTTATGGTTGATTAACGAACTCATTAGATTTATAAACTCTCTTAACGAACATTAAGTTCAGACTTGCACTTGTGTAGTTGCCATTTGAAAAAACCATGCTGACTACGACCCAGTTGCTTAGTTCGACGGGTAACGCCTCGAGCTTTTCAGGGACATACATCAGACCGAGACCCTTCCAACATCTATTAATAATATCATGGTATTCTGGAATTACGGTCCAACTATTTCCAAAATGGAAAATCGAAGCTTTCCTGGGCTGTAACGGTGAATTATGTAAAAGTAGCGAGGTATGATCGGATCTCGTAGTGTGAAGATTTTCAACCTAGGCGGCACTATATAACTCTGACCAAGAGGAGTTTGCAACGGTCCGATCAAATCTCCTGCTAGCCAATTAGGTGTCCCTCTACTACGCTCCGAAGTAAATTACATAAAATAACAATAATTTATTATATTTGATTTGATAATTATAATAAAGCAATACTAATTGGATATAGTCTAAATGATACCTCTGTCAAAGATAGATGAAAAGGTTTAAGGTTCTAATCTCGTTTCCTATCATTAAAACTCTCCTGACAAAATAAAGCAATAAAACTCTAAATTTTATACGTACGTGTAAGTGTTAAATAGCACATGTTAGTAAGTTATTTTTCATGTTGGTAGTATGGCATATTTCGTGTGGAGTTTGGGTAATATTGATATACTGTGTTATTGCTTAACAATATAAAATTTTTTATGTTGCACTATATTTAGGTTGAATTTTGGTTTTAAGAAAAATTGATTGTTTTAATAAAACATTATAATTTGATTTTATGTGTTCAGAAGTATTTATGTATTTCATGAGATTTTGTGATTCAGAAGTATTTCATGTATTCCGTTAATTTTTTTCCCGGCGAGCATCCCAAAGAAACCGTCAATCCTCGTCTATCTGCTTCACCGATCGTGAATCGTCGAGGGTTAGGCTCAATCGGCTTCAGCTCAGCCTCCAATCTGTGCTTTTTGTCCCAAATTACAGCCTTGCAAATGCAAATCAAAGTTAGTTGAAGCTTTTCAAGTCCTCAATCATAATGCCGACGGCGACTTCAGTAATCAGGCAGCCGACGCCACAGTTTTTCTTACCTCCGATCACTCTCGTCAGTCCTTTTTGCCCAATTTTGATCTCCACTTGTTTACTCCGCAGTTTTTCAAGCGTAAGGTTCTTCTTCTCCCTCACGAATTGCTGTGCTCGATTTTTACTCAATGATTTTTTTCTTCTTTGAGTAGGCTGTGCTAATTAAAATTCGTACTGGTTGCATAAAATTTGATTAGCATTTGAATTCTCTGATTGTCAAACTGATAATCGTTGCCTAAAACGGTCTGTCCCTGAACTACGAATAGAAGTTTGACTAGATTTGATAATTTCTCTTATTCCAAGCTAGACTTCAATAGCTTATAAGATATACTGCATCTTTGATATATCCTGTATTTTGGTTTTTTTATTGACTTCTTTTTGCTAAATGCTATTATTTATTTATGATATTGCTGATGGACTACTTTCTTTGTCTGCTCTGATTTAAAATCCATGCATTATCTTAACCTTTAAGCCTCCAATTTTCGTGTTTTGAATTATTCAGTCAAATTGCAGAGCAGACAAATTTAGTTATTCTTTGTGGAAAAGCATTCTGTCGTATCTCATCACATGGTGAAGACAAATTATGTTTCTTATTCTAGTCGTTGCCTAGCTATATCATTAACTCACTAATACAACCTATAAAAGGCAATCCATGATGTTAGAAATTGGAAGAAAAACAATTAGTCTCTAATCTCTTCTCTTTCTAGAACACAGTAAATTGATTTGTGAAGATGGAATATATGCTTGTCTCAGAAGGAATCATAGCTTCACTTTGTGCATTGGTTTTCTTTTTCAGTTTGAGGAGAAAAAATAACAGCAGAGTTTTAGCAAAATATGAAAATACGTTGAAGAGCTCTACAGGAGAAGTGGTTCGGTCTGAGGATGCTTCAAGTCCTGATATAATCATAGTTGGAGCTGGTGTTGCTGGTTCTGCTCTTGCTTATGCTCTTGCCAAGGTGAGTTCGTGTGCAAAATTTGATTCGAGTTGTTTATGTTCAAATGGTTATTGAATGTTTTGGGTTGCTTATTGTAGGATGGGCGCCGAGTACAAGTAATAGAAAGAGATTTAAATGAGCCTGATAGAATTGTGGGTGAACTCCTACAGCCCGGTGGCTATCTCAAACTCATTGAACTCGGTCTTGAAGGTACCAATCCTTAACCACTGCAATCATTATCTCCTTCGGTCATACAATTCATAAAGTTTCAAGTTCTAATCTCCTCCAAATGTTATATTTTCTGACATGAGAATTTATGACATTTGCTATTGTAGATTGTGTGGAGGAGATTGATGCCCGACATGTCTTTGGATATGCAATTATCAAGAATGGAAAAAGTACTAAGTTGTCATATCCTTTGGAAGGCTTTCAGCCTAATGTAGCTGGAAGAAGCTTCCATAATGGGCGTTTTATTCAAAGGATGCGTGAAAAGGCTGCATCTCTTCCCAAGTAATTACGTTTGCAATGGCTAATTCTTGAATCTTTCGACATTAACTATTATGCTCTGTTTTTCAATAAAATGGCTAATCATGTTATGTCTGCATCTTCTATGTAGTGTAAGCTTGGAACAAGGGACTGTAACATCGCTAGTTGAGAAGAAAGGAGTCATCAAAGGGGTAAATTACAGATCTCGAAATGGTCTAGAGTTGACAGCATATGCTCCTCTGACCATTGTATGCGATGGCTGTTTTTCAAACTTGCGGCGTTCTCTCTGCAATCCAAAGGTAAGGATACATGATATTAGCGTAGTTAAGTCCACAATTTTCATTTCTGCATATAAAATTGCTTTTTAAAAACACAAAAAACTACGCTGCTAATATGTTGATCATCTTTCATTGATATAAAGCTAAGTTTATATAGATATTAGAAAACATATTTAAGGAATTTATTCCTATAATCTAGCCTATAATTAAGCCTATAATCAAGCATATTACCAAGCTTACAAATTACAATCAAGGCTAGATTCTAACATTGCTTATGACCAACTCTACAGGTCGATATCCCGTCTTGTTTTGTCGCATTGGTGCTTGAGAATTGTGAGCTTCCTTATGCCAATCACGGGCATGTTGTTCTGGCTAATCCATCACCCATCCTTTTTTATGCTATTAGTAGCACAGAGGTGCGCTGTTTGGTTGATATTCCCGGACAAAAAGTACCATCCATTTCTAATGGTAAATTGGCTGAATATTTGAAGACCTGCGTAGCTCAGCAGGTATTTTGAATTCGTCATCATCTTTTTAACTCGTGCATTCTGTAATATATCATGTAGTAATATACTCATTCAATCTGTTTTTTAATCCTTCAGATTCCCTCTGAGGTGTATGACTCTTTTATTGCTGCAATAGAGAAAGGAAACATAAGAACAATGCCAAACCGAAGCATGCCAGCTTCTCCCCGTCCAACACCAGGGGCATTGTTGTTAGGGGATGCATTCAACATGAGACATCCATTAACAGGAGGGGGAATGACTGTTGCTCTTTCTGATATAGTGTTATTGCGAGACCTTCTTAGGCCTTTAACTAATATAAACGATGCATCCTCTCTATGCAAGCACCTCGAATCTTTTTACACTCTTCGAAAGGTGAGTAACATTTGCATACCCGAACTAACATTTTGTGATATATAGAGTGCCTTAATGTCTTAGTTTTGCACAGCCAATGGCATCCACGATAAATACATTAGCTGGTGCACTATACAAGGTGTTTTCGGCATCAACTGATTCTGCAAGAAATGATATGCGGGAAGCGTGTTTCGACTATTTAAGCCTTGGCGGTGTGTTTTCAGAAGGACCGATTTCTCTGCTATCAGGACTCAATCCGTGTCCTTTGAATCTAGTCATGCATTTCTTTGCTGTTGCGATCTATGGAGTTGGCCGATTAATACTTCCATTTCCTTATCCAAAAAGCATTCATGCTGGATTCAGATTGCTCTTGGTATGCATCTTTACATCACCAATTCTATTGCCAAAAAATGAATTTCCTCGCTTTTCATTGTTGATTTCTATAGTTCGAAATTTTCTTTTTCATATGTATTATAACAAATGTTTGAATTATTGATTGTAGACTGCTACAAGTATAATTTTTCCAATAATGAAGGCAGAAGGATTTACACAGATGCTGTTCGGGCCAACCAAGTCTCCTTATCGCAAT
This sequence comes from Euphorbia pulcherrima, assembly GCA_947683365.1. Taxonomy (NCBI): domain Eukaryota; kingdom Viridiplantae; phylum Streptophyta; class Magnoliopsida; order Malpighiales; family Euphorbiaceae; genus Euphorbia; species Euphorbia pulcherrima. The sequence goes on from CANTUS010000010.1 coordinate 4,956,053, forward strand.
TGATTTTCTTACGAGGAAGAGTGCCTTTGTTTTGTAGTTCAGATCGAGCCTGTATAGTTGATGATCATCACATCCTCCTTCGATATTCGAAATGTACAGAAGTTGAGTTGTATCTGAGAATTTATTCATTATTTTTCCCAATCATTCTTTGATGTATAGAAAAAAAAATGTTGAATTACTAAATATATGTTCCACATTCTGCTTTGTGTACTAGAATGAACTACACATGGCAAAAAGGACCATTTTTAGTCCTGTTGTATAGCCCATGTATCATTTGATTTCTACAATTAAGTTTTTATTTGATTGGAGCAAGTGTTGTATAAATTTTATAAACGAAAATAGCTATATCTATTATATTGTAACAAGGTAAAATCTTGATTATAATGCACACTATACTGTTGTAGCAAGTGTGGGATAGTTTTTCCTAGGCTATGAAAATGGCCTATCTGAATCTAAACTTCATTTTGTCTCCTGTAACAGCAGAACTGTCACGTAATATTAAAAAACTGTACAACCGTTAATGTCTAGGAGTTTTCGTGCAGAAATAAAAAAAAACATTTCTTAAGAAGAAATAAGAGAGCCACCCACAGCAATTCAATAATACACAACAGGATGATTGATAAGGGTTCAAAAATTTCTTGCCACAAAAAATGTTTTCAAATTTATCTGAAATCAACAATAATACTTTGTCGTCTTCTTGCTTCCCCTTCCCGTATTTATGAATTTATCGATTATAACTGCTTTAAATACATTTCCTCTTTCTCTTTTTATACTTTCCAGTACCGCATAATTTATCCTTTCACCCATCTCTCATAGCAATGGCGTCAACTGCTGATGTTACTCAGCGGATTGCTAGGCTATCAGCTCATCTCAACCCTCCAAATTTCCAGGTTTCTCTTGAAGTGTCAGTTACTTTGAATTGGGTTTTACCTGTTTTAGTATCATTGATTGAGAATGAAGTACTGTGTGTGCTTTTTTTAAGGAAAGGAGCCAACTTTATGGTTTTTGATTGTGTGAGATATTGGTTTTTAACAGATGGAAGGAAGTTCATCGCTTAGGCGTGGCGATTGCAGGGCGAAAGGAGGGGCACATGGGTTCAAAGTGGCTATCTTGGGTGCTGCTGGAGGCATTGGCCAACCCCTTGCTATGCTTATGAAAATGAACCCTTTGGTCTCAGTTCTTCATCTCTATGATGTTGTGAATTCTCCTGGTGTTGCAGCTGATATCAGCCACATGGATACTGGTGCTGTGGTAATGATATATAGATACCCTTTTGTTCGTTTTTGCATCTATGATTGAATTAGCCATCTCTTCGTGCTTCGAATTGGAGGGATAAGGAGTTAAATTTCTAAAAGATTAGAGCTTTATGGCTATAACTGCTGTATATCGATACCTGTTTGTTAGGTTTTTGCATCTTTGATTGAATTAGCCATCTTTTCAGTGTTTTTGTATTTGAGAGGTAAAGATTTAAGTTTCTAAAAGATCTGAACTTTATGGCTATAACTGCTGTGTATCGATACCCATTTGTTAGTTTTTTGCATCTTTGATTGAATTATCCAGCTTTTTGTGTTACGAATTCAAGGGGTAAAGAGTTGAGTTTCTAAAAGATCTTATCCTCATGGCCAAGACTATATACAGATGCCCTTTTGTTTAGTTTTTTGCATCTTTGATTCAATTAGCCATCTTTTTGTGTTTCGAATTCGAGGGGCATTAAATTTCTAAGAAGATCTGAACTTTATGGCTATAACTGCTGTATTTTGAATTATAGGTTCACGGGTTCTTAGGGCAGCCACAGCTTGACGATGCTCTTACAGGGATGGATATAGTAATCATACCTGCAGGTGTACCGAGGAAGCCTGGAATGACTCGGGATGATCTTTTTAAAATAAATGCTGGGATTGTTAGAACTCTGTGTGAAGGAATTGTCAGGTCCTGCCCCAAAGCAATTGTCAATCTGATCAGTAACCCGGTTAATTCTACAGTTCCTATTGCTGCTGAAGTTTTCAAAAAATCCGGGATTTATGACCCGAAACGACTTCTAGGAGTTACAATGCTTGATGTTGTTAGGGCAAACACTTTTGTGGTATGCAATCTGATAACTTTTAGCGATCTGTCATTGGTTTTTTTCATGTTGTCTTAATATGCTTGATGATTGTAGGCAGAAGTTCTGGGGCTCGATCCTAGAGAAGTCGATGTTCCGGTCGTTGGAGGACATGCTGGAGTTACCATTTTGCCCCTTTTGTCACAGGTTAAGCCTCCCAGTTCTTTCACTCCAGATGAAGTTGAGTACCTGACAAAACGAATTCAAGACGGTGGCACAGAAGTCGTTCAGGTAAGAATAGTTCTCGAGTCGACATATTTTGGCAACTGTATTACGTAAATGAGATTTGACACGTTCTATTTGGTTTGGCAGGCAAAAGCTGGAGCTGGCTCTGCGACATTGTCGATGGTTAGCAGATTTCTATTAGCTAACTTCAAATTCTATAAAAATTTCGCTTTATGTACATTTTGAAGTCGATAAAAAACGAACCTCGTATAATATGTACAGGCGTATGCAGCTGTAAAATTTGCAGATGCTTGCCTTCGCGGTTTGAGGGGAGATGCTGGTGTTATAGAATGTGCATTTGTAGATTCTCAGGTTTATGCCATTTTCTAAAACTAAAATCTTTCAGCACATTTGCTTTTACATGAATTCTAACAGTTAATTGATTACGAAACAGGTAACCGAACTTCCATTTTTCGCAACAAAGGTACGACTTGGGCGCAATGGAGCTGACAAAATATTTCAACTTGGTCCCCTGAACGACTACGAGAGGTATGAAAAGATCATCCATTTTTCGGTTCCTATAATAAGGTAACTATCCTGCTAATTGAACTCTCAACTTTCACACAGGAACGGGTTGGAAAAGGCCAAAAAAGAGTTGGCAGAAAGCATTCAGAAGGGAATTTCCTTTATCAGGAAGTAGTCTCGTCATATGAAGGAAACTAGAAAAGCCTATTATGTAAATTTGTTGTATTCACTATAGGGGACTATCTTGTATTCAATTGTTCCGATAAATTCGAGTTTGACACCAAAAGTAATAGTTTAATGCTTATCATAAATTAGCATAATAATGATTTTCAAATTTACAGATCTATTCAAAAAACATTTGTATAGTATTTACAATTAGCTAACCAGGACAAAATCATCTCGCCTCCAACGATCTACAGTGTAAAGGGGATAGATGGCTGGTAAATAACAGGCAGCTTAGACATAGTCACATTACCTGAAATCAGGTTATCCGAAATAGTATCTTCTGTAACCACAGGGGTAACCTGCATAACCCTTTCGGGAACAATTTTCTCCCCGTCAACCTTAGCCAGAACCTCGAAATGCATCCTAACTTTCTCTGGCTTTGTTCTCCACTCTGGAATCCCTAGCAATTCGCGTTCTTTCACCGTCTTCTCAACCCCGAATCCTATCTTCACATAAGTTTGAGCCGACACGTCAGCCTTCAACAACTTGAAGGACCCTTCTTCGTTTGCCTTGGGACCCAATACAGTCGACAACAATGTCTCGAAACCCACCAAGTTCGCATTTGACCCATTTAACGAAGCGAAAGGCCACATTGTAGTGAAATGCTGAGGAGTTAGTACAGTTGGGGCTTGGGCTAAGTTTGCAGGAGAGAGGGGGTTGACAGGTCGGGATTTTGTGGGAGATGATAATTCGACGAGGCCAGGAGCGAGGCGCTTTAGCTTGAGTCGGTTGCTTGAAGAAGAAGGTGATGATGATGGGGACGAGAGGGAGGTGGGGCCTACAATGCGTAAAGAAAGGGGTTGAGCTCCTTCGATTTGAGAAGCATGGCGTAGCTGTTCAGCTAGGGCGAGAAGACCAGAGGCGAAACCGTTTTCAGTTCGGTTGAGGGGTAATGGGAGATCGATTGGGTGTCGTAGACTAACTGATCTGGCACCCTTGACTGTAACCACAGCACCATCTGCCAGTACTACTTTCTTCAAGACACCGGCATCCACATCATGCTGTACAATGAAATCCCAATTTATCGAACTAGTTAGGATCTGAAATTTCGAGATAAAAGACTCATATGAAACACATTGCCTACGCGTGATCATTCAGAGGAAATTCTGATATCCTAATCAAATGATAAAGGACATCAATTTCGAACATAACAACATAGCCTATAAGTATCATTCAACAAGGAAAACTCGACGTTCATCCTTTTTAGAATCTGAAAGTGCTAGAACCTAGCAGAAACCACAATTTATCAGACTAGTTAGGATCAGAAATTTTCAAGTTAATGGCCTCATTTGAAACACGTTGCTTAAGCATCATTCAGAGAAAATTATTATATACTAATCAAATGATAAAAGAACATCAATTTCCAACATAACAAAAGCCACTACACTAGTATAATCCCATTTTACTCAGGAAAATTGCAAAAAAAATCATCTAATAAAGCATTATTTAACAGGAAAAACTCAGTAGTTCATCCTTTATATGAATTGAAATTGCTAGAACCTAGCAGCAACCAAATTCTTCATGAAGACCATGATGGCCTTAATTAGGTTTAAAATCAAATCTATTTAGCCGGTTTCTGGCATCCAAATTCTCACTTGATGTTTCCTCTTCTATTTCAATTCCATGAAATCATCAATCAACATCCATTCAATCAAGATAATCAACAAAAACAAGGAAAAACACCAAGAAATCTAACAAAATTAGACATTTCTAAATAAAATCAAAGATCAAGCCCTTACCGGTAAGGAGATACGCATATCCTTAGCATCTTGAATCCAGATCTCCATAGGTCCAGCAAGCTGAAAAGGAGCAAGAACAGGCAACACATCATCCCCTTTCTCGCTCCGCTCCACCATTCCATTCTCATCACCAGGCCTAACAATCCCCTCTTCATCAAACCTAAAAATCGGCAGATCCACATAGTCCCAACGATTCACATCCTCCAACAACTTAAACGGAAGAACACGATTATCCACTTCAACATCGAATTCATAAGCCACAGAATGCCCTACCAATGCATCCCTCACATCAAACCCCGACACCTTGAAATCATCTGTTTGAAACCCTAGCCCCTTCACTATCGCTTCCTTCAAATCCTACGCCCAACCACACAATCGAACAATAAACAACAGATCCAAATCAAAATTGAACAAAACTTTCAAATAATTGAAAAAAGCCTTACTGATATGGCTTTAGGATATCGCGGAGGAGTAATATCCGGTGAGGAGAAGAGAGCACCCGCGGGGGAAACAATAACCGAAACCGAAACCAAAACCAAAGAGAAGAAACTGAAACGTAGCCGGAGAGCCATTGCGGTGACCGTACAATGAACCGGAGGTGATTGAATCAAGAAAGATTGATTTTTTTGTAAGGTGGGAATTGTAGGCTTTGTAATGGGGATATATAAATGTAGGAGGTGATAACGTGGAAGTCATTGACCAATCAGAAGGGGGAAAATGATGTGGAGGAGAAATTTGATTGGTTGTGATTTGTTGGAAGTGATGACGTGGAAGGACAAGTGTAGGGTGTGGAAAGATTGCCGCCGTGTTTAACGGTTTTAACTGGTTGGTGTTTACAGCGTCGAAAAATGCGACGTCGTTTGGTATTTGATAAAAACGAATAAAAATAATTTTGGCTTCGCCCGGACTCGAACCGGAGACCTTCAGTGTGTTAGACTGACGTGATAACCAACTACACCACGAAACCGTTGGTGTTGAAAGTCACCCATAATTATATTTATCAATTTAAATAAACAACAAAAACTTTTTGTTTGTTTATATTTATACAAATGCATGAAAATGATAATATAGATAATGGTTATAGTCTGAGTACACTAACCATCTTATCAAAACAAAAAACCATATTTACTGATTATTCATCACAAGCTTATAAGGAAAGATGAATGAGACTCGATAGTTCATAAGAATACTCAAGCAACCAAGTGTTGTACTAATGTGTGAAAGATCTCAAGTATATAGAGATTTTAAGCTCAACTATGACTATGCTCTTTCCAACTTATAATTTATTTAATTTAATTTAATTTATACAAATATTATATACAATTCAATATATTAAAAAGGATTTAACCTACATGTACCATGCCCAAACTGAGATTTTAATAGGCCGCCGGGCTGGGCTGACTGTAGATTGAGAACAGTCACTTGCCCTTTTGGTCCTCAAAAAACGACATCGTATCCTCTGCTTGACTTTTTTAGGCTTCTTCCTTCCATATTATATATTCTCTGTGCTGATTGCCGATTACATTGGATCAAAATACGCGTACTATCTTCTGCCTTTTGGTGGGTTTTCTTAATTTTTCTGTGTTTTCTCCATCTTCATAGGTTTGCTGTTACCTGCTTGCCTAATTTCATCACATCTATGCATTCCTCTTTGTCTTGATATTTTCCCCTTTTGTGGATTTCAAATTACTGCTCTCAATATTCAACTATTAGTTCTCTTTTCAATATGTCGCCGAATGTTTGCCTCGAATTTTGAATTTTTTTCTCTAATTTTCTTTTTAGATCTAAGATATGCTTTCCATTATGGTGTATTGGATTGGCACCTTGACATTTTACCTGATTGTTCCTACCTTCACTAGTACAATAGATCACTTTTCATGATTTTGGCCCAGTTTTGCTATTAATTTCTTGTCCAGCTTTGTAATTATTAATTCAACAATTTACCCTTTTGTGGTTTTTGTTTTCTTTTTTTATTTATCATGATGGTAGAGACCATGACGATAGTTGTTCCAACTCCACCCTAAGGTCAATTGGAACCCCAAGGTCAATTGGAAACAACCTCTCTCTGTAATTACAGGGGTAAGGTTCCGTACACCCGACCCCCTTACCCTGCTTGTGCGGGAGCCTTGTTAGACATTGGGGTAATGTTGTTGTTGTTGATGATGGTAGAAACCATGATAGGATGTAAATTTCGTCTGCAGCTAAAAAATTTGCTGATTCTTGATAATTAAATAAGTTAGATTTCAGACCTATACTCGTATTTTTCTTTTTCTGGCGTCATTGATCAGTTGGTATGATATTCCTGAGTCAAATCCATCTGGCCTCTGATTGTTGGGGGATTTTTATTAGCCATTGTTCTTAGTAATTTACTTGTGTGATGCAGGTGTTTCCTTTTTGACATAAAGTGAACTGCTGCACCATTTTCTTTGTTTGATGTAAGTGTTAATGCCCTTGCTTTTTGTTGGCATCTCATGGACATATTCTTAATCAACATAACATTAGTTTAATCAAAGTGAAATTTCCTTAATAATAGAAGGGTTTATGAAGAGAATTTTTTGTTGCACCTATCCCATGTGTGAAATTATTGTGTAATCAGCTTTAATTTGATTAATAATAAAAGGATTTAACTTAATTCCAGTGTATTATAATGTAGTGCGAGAGCTATTGAGAAAGTTGAAACTTGAAAAACACCAAATAAGAAGATGAAATGAACTGTAACGCTTGTGCTTTTTCTTGAGTGATGAAAACACTCCAAAATGAGGGAAAATGAATACGATGGTGTATAGGTTTGAACCAGAAGGATTATTGTTCTCATTCTAGTTCCATGGCATTGCTGGATGGGCTTTGGAGCATCCACTAGCAATATTATATCATGTTAATGTTCCAGATGATACTATCCTTAGTTATTCACAAGAGAATAAGGCCTGGATTCTAATCACTTGGTGCCTGTTCTCCTTTTTATGGTTATTATTATATGCTAGGATAAAAAGAACCCATCGAACACACTGCCTTTGAGTGTGCCTACAATTTAAGCATTATCAATTTATATTTTGGTGTCACTATCTTCTTTTCTTTTGATTAGCTTGTTTCTTTTCTTTATTTATCCATGCAATAGCTACAGTCTTTGGGATATCACATTAGTAGTTTCTGTTATTGTTCCTTGGAATTGCATTTTTTTGGTTGATTGTGAAACGTGTATGAAAATTCCATGTTAAACTTTTCACTTTTTCTTTGAACACATTTGAAACTAACAGCAAGAGCAAGAATGAATGCTATCGTGGGCTGTGTTGGCATCTAGATGTTTATTTTTCTAATCTACAAGTCCAACTTTTATTTTTTATTTAATTTCAGGGCGGATGAGGAGCCAGTTGATCAAAAGAAGTATTTTGAGGAATCTTGCAAGCCTAGATGTGTGAAGCCATTGCTCGAATATGAGGTAACTTTTGTTCTTGTTGCTAGCAAGTATTGTTATGCCCTTATCCATATTGCAAGTGTAAGAATTAGAAATTGAGCTGGATTAGTGCCGGATTTTTAGATCTTAATATTCATTCCAGGTATCTAAAAATAGCCTTTAGAAAGTGGAATGATTTCTACTAACATAGTTACGTAGCCAGGTAGTTAGACATTTTTCAGCTATTATATCCCGCTTTTCGTTGAGGAACTTATGAATATATTTGACTGTAATTTGGGATCTTTAAAGCTGTTGATTTTTAATAAAAATGTCGAAGAACAAAAGTTACCTTTTTTTGTCTAAAGATTCAACACGGGTGAGATTGGGCTTGAGTGATGTCATTCAAGGGCCATTTCTTGTGCAATTATAGCGGTTGAGCCTGGAGCAAAAGCATTTTTGTTTGAATCGCGTGATTTAGCTAATGATTTAATGTCGAATGCATCACAGCCAGCTCCCTCAACTAGTCTCATTTCTCCTACTGCCCCCTGAACTTTGAAGTAGTCCCCGTAGCTCCTTAACTTTCAAAAAGTGCATCGGTCTGCACCTTGAATCCCACGTAAGAATCTGGTTGATTTGACTTTTCAAAGATGTTATTCTCCTGATTTCTCTCTCCAACCAAACCAGAAGCTGACACGTGGCGTTCAATGGGCAAAGTTGTGCACTTTTCTAAAGTTCACGGGGTAATGGAGACCTTTCAAAAGTTCAGGGGAGGAAGAAGACGAAATGAGACAAGTTGAGGTTGCTAATGATGCATTTGGCCCTTTAAAGATTATCTTCTCTACGAGTAGTAGTAGAACTGTGGAAGTCATATAACACGTTGCAGACCTCGTAAAACCATTTTATTTCGTAAAATTTTAAAATTGGGGAACTTTCTGTTTTTGCAGGCGTGTGTTAAGAGGATTACAGGCGATGAGAGCGGGCATAAACACTGCACAGGACAATACTTCGACTATTGGTCTTGTGTTGATAAATGTGTAAGTGATCGCTTTTAATTTTAAAACTATCAATACCATTGCAGAAATATTTTATTAGCTGAACACGGCATTTGTTAATGCAGGTTGCACCAAAGGTATTTCCGAAACTGAAATGAGGCGCTTGTTGTAACCCTTGGGAAGCTGAATTTTGTCGTATGGGTAGTTTAGCTGCTTCAAATTGATTGAGACCAAAATAAGATATAGATTTGTTAGCATTTTCAAATGCTTTTACAGCTTTTGTGGCGAAAACATAAGCTACGGATGAGAAATGACTTGTGTTAAATAGTAGCATTATGGCCTTCTGATTAGTAGATTTGGTCATTTCGACCGAAAGGACGAGAAAAATAAGTTCTCGGTAAAAGCTCAACTCTACTTTATTTGTGAATGAGTTGTTTATGGACATGTATTTGGTGGATGGTCAGTAAACTATTGAAGTTTGAGCAAGTCAAAGTTCGACTCGAGAGCTTGTGAGAAAACTTGATTACAGGCTCGTGAGCAAGTTCACGAATTGGCTTGATAAAACTCGTGAACTAGATTAATTATTTTTCGCATATTATAAAAATAAAATTCTAATAATAAGTAAAAGACATGCAAGTGTTATTGGCCAGTCGAATTCATAGTTTATTGTTTTAGAAGCTTTTTAACAATACAATGTGTAATGACTAGAATATGTAAAAAAATATAGATGCAGTATAATTGAGTAATGTTATTTTTGTTCCTGAATAAAAAATAGATGAGATTGTTCACAAACAAATTCTAATGAATAAAGGAACTACTAAACCAACCAAATTTAAATAGAAATTTTAAGCTCAAACTAAGTTACTTAAGGGCTCATTTTGACATTCTTATCAAAAAAAAAAGGACCCAAGCTAATGTCTGCTAAAAACCGTAGTTATCTTTTGAGGCTAGTAGTTAGATTAAATCTGTGACTCTAAAGGTCATTCAAACCACATTTGGAATAAGTGAATTCTTTGTAATTAAATTATATAAAGTTACAATTACATTTGTGCAAATTTTTTAAAAAAGTAAAAAAAAATTGTCTCCTACACCCTCTACTCATAACTGTTAAAAATAATATAGATATAAAATAATATGAACAATAGAAAAATAGATGATATACACCTCTACTTTAAAAACAATATGGATATAAAATAATATTTTTTTATAATTATATAAAATAATATAAACAATAGAAAAATAGATGATATAGAAAGTGTATGAGATGCAATTCTATAGTTTCCCTTTTTTCTTCGTATGGAAAGGAACATAAATGGAATTTCTTTGAATCCTCTTAAAAGTTATCAGTCTTTTTTTTCAATGTGTATTTTAAGTATGTCTATATTTATTGATTAATACAATAATATTTAATGATATGAGTTAGTAATAATATTATTAAAATCGTACGGGACATCGTATTGTGAAGACTTTGATATGTGGTATTATCGATATTTGATACTATTGATATAATTAGTTATTTTATAGGTTTTTTATTTTTAGAAGAATATAAATGTTTTAAACATATTAATTTATATGAGTAAAAAAATAATGTGACATATTTTAGGTATATTATTATCTAAATATCTCTAAATCATTGAGTTAAGTCAGTTAGAATATATTTGAAATTATTTTAAATCATTTCAGTCCGTAATAAGGAATTGTAGTGACTATTACAACCCTTAATAAATCTTTTATAATACTTTCTAAGTGTCGCTACCAGTTCGCGATAAAATGAATTAAACCGATCAATATAACACTATTTTCATAACATTGTAACAATACTAAATAGTTACAGGATGGCGGCAGGGTATGGCGTGGTATGACACCGGCCATACCTGCCCCACCGAAAATAATGAAAGAAAGGTTCTGAAATAAGGAGAGGTGGTAGTGGGAGGAAGAGAAGATAAACACATTTTAGTTTTAATGGGTCCCACTTATTATAATATTCAAAACATTTGTATTTAAAATGGCCCTAATCTTCCATTTATTTTTATTTATGGGCTAGGTAAAAAATAATAATAACATAAATATATAAATATGAAAAAATATTCTCATAAATAAGTTTCATTAAATAAGAAATAATAGGAGTTTTTTTCACCCCATTTTCTCGTCGTTCCCTACCGATCGCCGGATCTTAGTACTCATTGACAACTTGTCTCTCAAATCCTCTCACTCCATTTTCTTCCAATCCCTCAAGTCTCGGGGTTTGGATCTCGATCTCAAGCTCTCCGACGATCTGACGCTCGCGCTTCAGTGATACGGCCAGTACTTGTACGACGGCCTCATCATTTTCTCTCCATCTGTTGAGAGTAAGTTCATCAGTTCCAAATTTATTCTGTTTTCATTTTCTCTCGTAATTCGTAGTAGACGTGATTTCAATCTTTGCTTCATCAGTACTTGCAATTTCATTTTACTGATAAACAATACAACAACAGCTAAACAAACTGAAAAATCAACGAAGCCTACAACTTGTAGCTATTTTATTTATTATGACAGATCTGAAATGATTAATTTTATTCAAGAAGATTTGGGATTATTGTAATTTTTCTGTTAGTTCCATTGTTTACATAGAGTTTTTTGTTTCCCCGAATTCTGTTCTGAATCATCTCTTGCAATTATGCGCATGAAGTGTTCGTAGAAATCCCTGAATGAAGTTTAATTAATGAGTATTTGATTTATATTGGATGTATGTTGGAATTCTATAGGTTCTTACATATTATTGATTCTTTGTCATGTTCTATAGTTAAGAGAAGTGTAAATTATACTGTTCTTTTTGTTGAATATGTGAAAGAGTCTTTTCTCTTTTTTTAGTCCTAGCATGAAGTTGAGACTTAGAAGTATAGGGGAGCATAGGGGCATTTTTTGGTGACTTGACTATTGAAGAGGATCTCAGTAGGTAATGCAGCTATAATTATGTCAAATCAAATAATAGTGATTGTAATAGGTGTTGATAGTTTTTCATTCACAAGTTTTTATTTACATGCCAAGTTGATTATATGGTGTTGGGTTCTTGTTCATCTGTGATCTTTTTTTAGCGATGATGTATCATTAGAAGGAGTTGAACAAGAATTGGAAGAATGCAAAAATGACGATGTAAGTCGCTCCAATGCTTTTCTCTGTAGTTCGATTCTCCTCCAGTCCATTAATTGCATCACTACTTTATTTGAGAAAGAATGTGTTTTGCGCTTTATTTGGTTTTTTTCATTGTAGACTTGACGATGATATTTGGCTTGCCCTTTTTGCTTTTAATAATCATATGTATCTTCTTAGCTGGCAATGTCAAAATGCTACGCTAAGATTTTCTATATAGCGCATAATTTACGCTGCCACCACTAGCCTATATGAGTCGATATTTATCTCATGCATATGCATTTTATGTCTAGTGCTTGGGGTTTATACAATTAATAATTGGAGGAATTTTAATGCAGAAAAAAATAGACTATAATAAATTATAATAAGGTTATACAGTAGTATGACACTACAAGCCACTATCTTAGTATCTTGAAGCTTATATTTGTTCAATTCATCGTTATACCTACCATCAAATGTCAATATTTTCATCTGTTCAATCTCAAATAACACTGACTATTAAGTTCCTTTATGTAAAATTGAAGTTTGATTAATGAGTATTTAATTTATATTGTATGTCTATAGGATTTGTATTAGATGTCTGTTGGATTTCTATTGGTTCATACATATTATTAATTCATTGACAGGTTCTATAGTTGAGGGAAGTGCAAATTGTATTATTAACAAGCAGTCTCTATTATGCAATCCAGGTAATTTTCACACTCTATTCGGCTTGAATTATATAAGTTCTAATATTTTGAAACTGAAAAATGCATTCTTTTTCTAATTTATACGAAGCCTTTCAATAATAAGTGACATTTTTTAGATCAAAACAACGATTCAAGTTTCCTGGTTCCTATTGCAGGTTTGTCAACTTGAAAAGCTTGAACAACATGGCACACATGACATCATACGTGGCATGACATTGTATAGGTTCTGGTTGACTTTTTGGAGATAGCAACTGATATGGTTAGGGCGCCGGCTTACAAATCGAGGCCTCAGTTTTCATAGTCTTATTATGCGAAATGCTGGAAGCATCCTAAACCGAACATTGCATTTCCACTGCTGAATAGGTTTCTTTACAAGTTTGTAAGGAATTTCAACACTCTATCATGTATAGTGGATGTATATAGAATGTCTATTGGGTCTCTGTTGGATTTCTATTGGTTCTTACTTATTTTTAATCCATTGCCAAGATCTCTAGTTGAGCAAGAACCAATCCCAGATCAGCTTCATGTCCAAATCCATAAAAAAATGGTTGGCTAGCTTTGAGCTTATACAGGCATGGAAGGGAACATCTAGAAAATAAACTTGAGAGCCACGAGCAGTATATCGACATAATAGACGGTCAATAGAGATAGTTTTGATGATCAATTATGTTTAAATTCTGGAAATCTTGTGTAAGTAGGGATCTAAGTAGTTGGAATTGATGTCCCTTTGAACATATTTGAAGTTTACAAGATATGGAATTATCTTCTTCCACCATAGTACAATATTTGTTTCGTAATCCAATTGAAAAAGTATGACACTTACAGTAGATATCAGACATGTTCAACATATGTAACAGAAAGTTAGAAAAACTTTCAAGAATGACACCAATACACTGGTTCCAGTAGGGATCATATACAATGCCTATAGAAAATCTATAGAAACGCATTATACATCCTATAGAAATCCTATAGACATCAAACATTTATCAGTAGATAGCAAAAGCATACCACTTAATTCAAACAAAGTAAAAAAAATAGAAATAGTAACTAAAAATGATCAATATTCAATATACAAAATAACAACTGACAATCTATTAGAAATCTATTGAAACGCTAATTGAAAACACACAAGTCAATTACATATACTTGTACAAATGTCTAATATCAACATCAAAACAAGTGACAATTGAAATTTAAAAAATATTTCTACATATATCAAATATCAATTTCAAAACAGATTTTCTAATACAATTCTAGATGTCCAAAAGTTGTCTGATAGACGTCCGATATGTGTCCAATAGATGTCCACTTCCTGAAAAGCACATCCTAAAAGACCAACAATCGATGCTGCTGCTAGTGACGTAAACATTACTACAAAATAAAATTGAACCATACTATATATTAGCAAGAATGAATAAATTACAGATCATGTCGTTGGTTTCCAAAGATTTAAGCTTAATTGAGAAGTAGCAACTAATTCACCATGGGATTAAACACTAAAATAGATAGCCAATCTTTGCAATCAATCACCAAAATGATTTGTGATCTAACTGAATGTCGTATCATATATGTTGAGACTCAAATAGAATTGTAATGTTCTTCCATTCAATATATTCCCAATAGACGTCCTATATATGCCCAATAGACATTCAATAGACATTCAATTTCACACCACAACTTTCTTCAACATTCTGTTGAACAGTTGGTGTGCACCTCACTATATATTCAATAAACAACGATTTGATCCTTAACTTAGAATACAAACACACCTTTTAACTCTAAAATTGCTTCCTCCACCTGCAGCCTAATTAAATTGGCCATTGATATCAAAATAACTAACTTGGCATTTTATCAAACACATGGTGTGCACTTAAATTTCAACAAAACAAAACCTTATTTTTCAGTTTCATGCCATGAAAAAATGTCTACAAACACAAACAAGTACAATCTAAACATATCAGCCTCACTAATTGATTTTCTATCTCTTTTATTAGAATCCTTCTAATTGAATCTAATTAAAACATCAGCCACAGAATCCAATTCAGAAGTTGTAATCTCTTCTTTCAATTCAATTTCTTTGTAAATCTCACAAAATATATGAACTAATCAAATAAAATCAATACCTTAATTGATTTTCTCTGACTCTCTTTCGGATCTGTTTCTTTTCTTATGCCGACGGCGACTTCAAGATTCTTCGTCGGTACACCGATCAACTTTATCTCCGATCTCTGTTTCAATTCTCTTCACTGCCGATTCCTTTCTTTTCTTTCATATCTGTTTCCGCTTCTCCAAGAACAAAATCATTCCAGTCGCTTTGATCCTACAATCACCTGTGATCTACTTTGAATCACATTAATGATCTACAAGAACAAATCCCTCTTCACGATTTCTCTCCTTCCTCTCATTCTGATTGATGTCCTTACATACAACGTAAAGTTATAAATTTTTTGTTAAAAATAGTTTATATAAAAAATGTTTAGTGGTCATGGTAAAACTGTAATTATTTTAGAAAAAGTGATTAATATTGACAAATTCCCTTTATTTATTTTAACCATTATAGAAAACTAAAGAAGGTGAAAGGCCTTATGAATCAAAATATAAAACGTAACCATATTTAGATTGGGATGCTTTTTATTGTTACTTTATTTTTTTACAAAGTATCTATTATTTTATACTTTTTCACCATAGGATGAGTGGTAGTTATCTTAATCTAATGGTGAAAAGGAAAGAGTAATAGTTAAATAAAGTAACCATAGAACATGCCTTAGATTGAAAGTATTATAGTATATTATATTGTATAATTTAATTATATTTACATGGCTGCTTTTTTTTATAGAAGAATATTATTTATATGTGAAATTAGAATCAATTACAGCTCTAATTAAAGATGGACAAATATAAAATCAAGTCTCCCTACATGTCGAAGAATCAACTGCCCTAGCTATAACAATTATGCATAATGATTCGTATACCGATAAATATAGGCAAGCCTAAAAATACTAAAAATAATTTATCGGAGTTAAAACACCGGACAAAACACACAAACATGCCCTTAGACAAGACTTAAACTGAAAACAAAAGATAAAACACTGCAACCTATATTTTCTTAACATGAACTAACGATTTCGAATATGCACAACCATAACCTGCTTACGCCATAATATCAACCAGTAGCATAGATCTGAAATGATCTTGTTGTGCGAGATAGATCTGGGTGTCTTATATGAAAGATCAACAAGTATATTGTCTAAAGGCGGATGGAATCCAACCAGTTGTAAAACTATCAAAATTGATGTATATAACAACAAATCCGTGTATGAAGAAGACGATCGTGTAGTCGATGATAAGAAAGTAGTTGATACAAATTATTCTTACAAAATACACCGAAAAAACAAGAGAACAAAGGATTGGGAGAGAGAAAGAACTAATTGGACTTTTTCTCCCACCCTAACCAAGAAACTTACAAACGGAGAAGACGAAATCCTCAAATCAAGAGCGGCTAGAGCTTTGGTTTTGTAAGAAAGATGATAGATGTGATTTTTTTTATTTTCACCACGAGGTAGTCCTGAATGGATTCCAACTGTGGTCGGCACCTTTAAGTCATGTCTACATTCAGACTAATCCCTGATCGTCAATTTACAGGTGTCTCAAAGGATAGGATAACTGACGCCAAGATATAAGATTACTTTATATACATTTCAGAGTTCGATTCCTAATGAATATTTGAAGGTGGACTAATTCCTATCATTTCATAAATGTGATAGTTTTTCACAGCTTAATGCAGCCTTATGTAGGTTATGCATCTTTTCATATAAACGTGATTTTTATTATTTTGTATGTGTTTTTTTTTTAAGAAAATAAAAATAATCTTATTTTTTGTTTTTAAGAAAGTAAAAATTATTTTATTTCTTAGTTAACCTAGAGAGTAAACGATATCTTGTATGCTCATTTCACTAAACTAAATTATACATGAGACTTTTTATTCAATGGACTAATTTTATTTATCGATCGAAGTCGTGGTGCCATACCCTATTTCGGGTTCTAGCATCATCCTGATTAGTTATGTTTGACATTAAGGGATATCAATACCCATTAATGATCGATATCATAAATTTCTAACGACAACACATTTATTTTTCGGAAAACTAATCTTAGGAATAACTCTAAAAAAATTCGGGTCAACTCAATCGCATGTACGTAGTCTGTATGTAGAACTATATTCAAAGATAAATTCATTAATTAAGTAGAAAACAACGCAGCCTGTGACGACCAGAGAGAGTACAAGAAGCACTCTGTGTGGCTTAAAAACCAGAGACCGAGAGAGTAATCAACCAACCAATCAATGGCGGCCGCCAGAGTGATGATGTTAGCAGCTGCCACCAACTCCGCCACCACCGCCACGTCATGCCTTCTGCTCAAGAGGCCTTTCTCCTTAACCCAAAGGACGCATTTCAGCAGTCTGTGTTTTCCTGGCAAAAAGCATTTGGCGAGGTCGCTTTTAACTTGTACCGCTATCCACAATCCTGAGCTCAAGGTCAACGAGGAAGGTCAACCTGAGACCCTCGATTACCGCGTCTTCTTCCTCGATACCTCTGGCAGAAAGGTAATTTCAGTTGTTTTTCCTTTCAATTCATCTGTTGTTCTGTTTGATTGACTGGGTCTTGAGGGAAATGTGAATGAATTGAAGTGTCATTGCTGTTGATAATTGGCATGCAATGTGTGTTTGTTCTTGTTTCTGATTGGAGTTATTGTAATTTGTTTGCTAAATATTGATGCAAGATTCAATTTTTGGGGGATTGACTTGGAATACTAGTCTATGTCATTGAGACCACTTTTCTGACTTTGAGTTTGGGCCAACTTGACTGTACTTATTTGAGCTGCTTGTCCGGAAAGCTTTATTTTCAAGCTTTTTATATAAGCAACAAATTTGGTTGGAGAAAAACAAATGAGACAGTTTCTAATTAATCAGTATGAAAGATCAAAATGCATTGTTCAAAACCAAAATATGTAGTTCTCTTAAAAGTTTATGAGGGCAACGAGCAACTCATTGGTACATCAGTACCAAACAAGCCCTTTGAGTATTATGGGAAAGCAAAAACAAGGAAACTACATAACATATTGTTTATTGGATAAAATTTGGTCATCCAATTTTTCTGAAAGGGTTAGGCATGATTTGGATAAAACTTGGTCATACACTTTTTATGAGCATATGGCGGGAAATTATATTGGGAGCTGGGTATTTTGGAGTACTCTGCTCCCAAAAGATGACATGTGTCCCATTAACGGTAAATTGGGACACGTCATATATTGGGAGCAGGGTACTCTAAATACCTGGCTCCCTGTATAGATCTCACATATGACTTTGAATATAACTTCATGACGTGAAAGTGGCGTTAGATGAAACAGATAGCCGACCTATCTAGTCTGAAATTAAGGCTCGGTTGTTGTTGTTATTGATTAGGCATGATTTGGACTTGTTAAGCGGTTAAGGCATTTTTTTTTGGTTTTTTGGGTTTCTCTTTATAAATTTTGTCACTTTTTCTATTGTATACTCTTCAATTTCAATTGTCTTTTAAAATTTCTTCTGTCAATTGATATGCAATGAGTTTTTGTTCTTGTTTCTGATTGCAGTTATTGTAATTTGTTTGCCAAAAATTGATGCTAGTTTCAGAATTTTAAGGTTGACTTGGGAAACTTTCCTATGCCATTGAAACCACTTGTATGACTTCTGAGTTTGAAAATTTGGATAAAATCAAAGGCTTAATTGCTGTTGTTTTTGTTATTGGTTAGGCATAATCAAGGCTTTATTACCTCATCTTTGTCTACATCCTACTATGTACTTATTTCAGGTTTCTCCATGGCATGACATACCGTTGCACTTGGGTGATGGCGTGTTCAACTTTGTTGTTGAAATTCCAAAAGAATCAAGTGCAAAAATGGAGGTTGCTACCGATGAGCAATTCACTCCCATTAAACAGGACACAAAGAAGGGAAAACTTCGATACTACCCGTAAGATTTTCTTCTTCCAATCTCTCATTTTCAAACTTCGTTACTACACTGAACTTTTCGATGTTTCTCTTAGCTCCTGAACTTGGCAAAAGGGCATTTGTTTGCCCTTGCCCTTGCCCTTGCCCTTGCCCTTGCCCTTGCCCTTGAATGTCACGTGTAAATTCTGGATGGTTTGACTTTTCAAAGATGTCATTTTTCCGGTTTTTTCTCTCCAATTAGAAGCTGACACGTGGCATTCAGGGGCAAATGATGCACTATTGCTAAAGTTCAAAGGGCTAAGAGAAACTTTGAGGAGTAAGCCATTTGGTTCAAGTTCAGGTGGATAAAGACATATTTAGCCAGTTCCATTTGCAGCAATAATACATTAGAATTTGAGTGTATCAACATCCTATAATTAAAATTCAGATCTTCATCATATAACCCTTTTGTTAATCCATTTTCGTCAGATATAATATAAACTGGAACTATGGACTGCTTCCACAAACATGGGAAGATCCATCTCTTGCAAACCATGAAGTTGAAGGGGCGTTCGGAGATAATGATCCAGGTAGACAATCATAACCCATTTCAACATATATTGCTTTTTAGCATAGTAGCAGCTCGCTATAGTGACATCCCTTCTTTCTAAATTTGCAGTTGATGTTGTTGAGATTGGTGAAAGGCGGGGAAAGATCGGTGAAGTTCTAAAGGTGAAGCCTTTGGGCGCTTTAGCGATGATTGATGAAGGTGAGCTTGACTGGAAAATTGTTGCTATATCGTTGGACGATCCTCGTGCTTCTCTTGTAAATGATGTTGATAACGTGGAGAAACATTTCCCAGTAAGCTTTCTTTATACTCTTTGGTTTTTTAATATCCATTCTTGAACTGTTAGTTTGTCTTTGAACTTGAAGTAACAAACAAACTTTGTCTTGGTTAAACTTAGGGCGCCTAGTTTGTGAAATTAGTGTACATTATTAATGCTGTTGGCATATAAACTGAATACTATTATGGCCAATTACTCCAGACCCCTCCAGATACTCCCTGAACTATCAAAAGTTTCGTTTAATCCCTTTGGCAAAAGTACTCCCATGAATGTTGCTTGTCAGCTTCTGGTTGGTTTGACTTTTCAAAGATGTCATTTTTATGACTTTTCACTGAGTTCTTTTACACAGGTCCCGGTATTTGGTGCCACTCCATAAGCAATTGACACATGTCCCACTATATCCACTTTTTTATCCTTTTCATGCTTTATTTACACTACATAGTGGGACATGTGTCAGTTGTTGTTGTTGTATGGAGTGACACTTTTCTATGGTGGAATATCGGCACTCATGTAAAATTTCCCCCTTGAACCTTCAGAAGTTTCAGTTAACCCTTTGACCATGGGAAGTGTGCACCAGTTTGCCCCATGAATGCCACGTATCAGCTTCTAGTAGGTTTGACTTTTCAAAGATGTCATTTTTCTGATTTTTCTATTACCAACCAGAAGATGACACTTGCATACTGATGCAATTTTGCCAAGTTTAAAGATGTGTATGGAGCAAATGAAAGTTAAGGGTGTCATCCGGCAAAATTTGCCAAGTTCAATGGGTCTAGATGCATTTGGATAGTATTATATAACTGAACTATCTGGTGTTTTGGTCAGGGAACTCTAACTGCAATAAGAGACTGGTTTAGAGACTACAAGATCCCTGATGGTAAGCCTGCCAACAAGTTCGGTCTTGGCAACAAGGCGGCAAACAAGGTAAAAGTCATACATCTTGGTTAACCGAAAATCAGATTTTTCTCTTGTGAGTATGGTTTATGAAGTGGATGTTTTGTGAGCAGGATTATGCTCTGAAGGTGATAACCGAGACGAATGAATCATGGGCTAAACTGGTGAAGAGAACAATTCCTGCTGGAGAGCTCTCTCTCCTATAAATGCCATTAATAGAGCTCTGGAGCTTGAGCTGGGACTGGTGCTTGGGATATTGGTTCTCTGCTTGCTACAGTTTTGCCTTGAGGAAACTAGGATCAATTCTTGGAAATCTTGTATGATTTATAATTGATGAATAATAAAATTTCTCTACAACTGTGAGTAATCCTTGGTCTTTTTGTACTCACTGTTTTGTATGCTTCAAATGAACTTAATAATAAATTTAAAAATTTCTTTTATTTTCATTTCATCTGCTTTGTTTTTCATTTTGCGAAACAAAAAAGAATCCCTTTGTGATGGAAAATTACAATTACTTTCTATGTTTGATCCAAATTTATGTAGCACGAAAACTGAAAACTACTGGATTTGGAAACTATCAATGAAACATATAAATAGTATAAATTGTAAGATAGATTTGTAAATATTTAAACAATAAAAATATTAATATTATTTAAATAGAAAAATAATACCATAAATAATTGAAAACAATAATGTAAAAAACTAGGAAAATATTCAAAACTGCAAATTATCAATTAAATTTGGTATAGCAAATATAAAATTAAATGGATTAAATTTATTTTTTATTTGTACATATAATGTACATAAGAAAAATAAACCAAGTAATATTTGTCTGTTGCCAAAATATATGAATATAAACTGAAACAATCAAGGTCACATTTGGTGTAGCTAATAACTATTTTTAGCTCTTAATACTTCTATAAATCTTAAATTATGAGTAATTTATGAACTTTACAAGCTAGTGTTTATAGTTTTGTAAGAACCAAATAAAAAGTATATTTAATCCATTTAATTTTATATAAAATATTTATTTAAAATATTCTCACTAAAAAATTAAAAGTAAAAACAAAGGTTGGATTAAATTCTTAGTCTTGTCTAATTTATATTGCAATTGAGCGACAAAATTTGAGGGGAAAAAAAACAGCAGTAAACAACCAAAAATGAGAAAGGTGGGCGGAAAGGCATTCCATGGAGGAAAGGCCGCCTTGGCAGCAACCAAAGAATCAATAACCGGTAAATCCTCCGGCCTCCGCCGTCCCCACAGCCCTCCTTTTGCACCAAAGGCCAGCTTAGTTAACACCCAACTCAAATCCAAGCAAACCCCTCCTGCTTTATCTCACCTCGGCAAGTTTCTCGGCATCGTTGAACCTCCTCACTCCGATTTCTCCAAAATCGTCGCCAACTTCATCAAATTGCACAACCGCCAGGTTCCCATCTTTTCCCCTTTGCCTAACTCTTTCAATTCCCTGATTGGTGTTGCGAGTCAGTCTGTTCAATTGTTGCCTACCATGTGTTTGATGTTTTGTCTGAGAGAATAGAAGTAACTTATTTATTGCTTAGGTTTGTCCCATTTTGAACGTATTAGCATTTTGGATTTAATGGTTATGAAGGAATGCTAATAAAGTTTAAATCTTTACAAAATCTTGTTATTTGGATCCTTTCATCAAATTGCACAATCGCCAGGTTGCCATCTTTTCCCCTTCACCTCTTTCATTTGCCTAATCTGTTTCGCCAGTCAGTTTGTTCAATTATTGCCTACCATGTGTTTGATGTATTGTCTGAGAGAATGGAAGTAACTAATTTCTTGCTTAGTTTTGTTCCTTTTTGAACTTTTTAGCATTTTGGATATAATGGTTATGATGGAATGCTAAAAAGTTTGAATTACCAGTTCTAGTTTTTTTGGATCTTATAATATTGAATGTTCTTGAATTCTGTCTTGATTTTTGATTCAAGTGCTCGTTATTGATGTGGTACAGAATCCTTTGATGTGGAAAGACCGTAGTTTTGAGGACAAGTTGAAAGCTGCCGTGAGTACAGGGGAGAGAATTGGAGCTCCAGAGATGGCCAAGTTGCTGGCTCGTTGATTTTATCTCTGTTTTATTCAACTACTTTGAAGCTAAGACCTTAATTGTTTGAACAGTTTCAGGAAATGATGGTAGAATCTTCTTTTTTCCGACAATAAGATGGATTTGGAAATTAAAACTCCTGTTCTAAGGATTGCTTGTGATATGAACCCTTTTTTAATAATAGGAGATTCAGATTTGCCATTATATTATGTCTTCAACCTCTTACATTTGCTCCTATTTTACTGGCAATGGCTTCTTAGTGTTTGCTGAATTGGGAAAGCTAGTCTAATATTTCATGTCTCCATTATCGATCTAGGGCTTGTGTTTTGTCCCGAAAAGTTCAACTTTATAACAACATATTTTGGCATTTGACAAAAAATTTTGACTCTTAATACTAACTAATTAGGAATTGTTTGCTATTGGTTTACAAAATTTTTTTGCGATAACAGCTTGGATAAGCTTGAGATAGGAGCTACTTCAGAAAAGCATTAAGGGAAAAAGCAACCCCGAACTGGCCTTAGTCTTTTGCATCATATACAATTCATTAGTCAAATTAGTTTTATTCACATAAAACAAGGCATCAAGCATGAAACTAGTAAATTTCCATTATCTACATAAACTAGGCCTTCAGCCAATTGAACAAAAACCAAATCCAACTATATACAATTTGTCAATTACCATAGTTGTGTCACAAAAAGGAACCAAAACAGCAAAAAAAGACAACTTGAGCAACCATACTCAAAACCAAACCCCAAGGGCTTTTTCAAGCCTCTTCTCCATCTCATCATCAGCAGGTATGAACGTAGCGTCTTTTCCTCTAAAAATGGAGTCTTTTTCAAAAACCCATTTGAAAGCAGAGAGCTTTACCGCAGAAAGAGACGGCGGATGGGGAAGAGTGGGCGGTGGGGAAGTGGGTTTGATGTGGGAAGACAGAATTAGCATTGCTGCCGTTGGAGCCATTGATGCAAATTGCAAAGGAAAAAGCAACATTTCTTAGGTGAAGTATCCAATGGTTTTTTATAGCATATTATTAGACAATGAAAATGACTGGTTCAGTGGTTTGGATAAGGAAGGCAAAAACAGGCAAATGAAAACTGTGGATTGAATCAGTTGGTTTTTGGGGTGGGGAGGTAATAATCACATGTGCTCATGCCCACGAGAGCTAGCATGAGCTTTTGATAAGAAAGTAAGAGAAAAATGAAATATATTTTTGTTGGACTTATTTTGGGTAAAGCCAATTACGATGAATATAAATCTGTGTTGCCAATTTTTTTTGCTTACATTACATGTGGCTTAATATGAACACTGTTTTAAAAATCGCTAGCGTTAGTCGGGCAGCCGCTGCCTTTAAGGGGCCTTAGCGGGGACCTAGATGGATTTTTATTTTTTATTTTTAAATATTTATTAATATATAGAAAATTATAATATAATAAAATACTAAACACCATAATTAAGTTAATTAATTTTTATATAAAAAAGTTTAATGTTTTGAAAAATTCCGACTAGGCACAACCTAAACCAATTGTAGATGGTCGCCTAGACCGATTTTTGAAACACTGGCCGGCCTAGGACCGCCTAAATCTGAAAAACGCCTAGGAGCACTCGACTACAGAAAATCTCGGCAGTGTTTTAAAAAATTCCGCCTAAAAAACCGCATAGCCCGATTTTTAAAACTCTGAATAGGAATGATAGATGGATGGGGGCAAAAGGATTTTTTTTGTACATTGATATTGCATACAGTGTGGCTAGTCCATTATTCAATGAGGCCAGAGATTCACTATTCTTTGGCTTTAAATTATAATGGACTAAAGTAAATTGGCTCATTAAATTGTCTGAACACCACTTCAAGGTCAATTGAAACAACATCTCTGTAATTACAGGGGTAAGGTTGCGTACACCCGACTCTCCCTTACCCTACTTGTGTGGGAGCCATTAGGCATTGAGGTAATGTTATTGTTGTATTGATATAGCATACACCTTATAAATTAATTCAGTTCAAATAAATTCAGTTCATTTCAATTTAGCTGATGAATTATAAATTTACAAGTTTGATAAATTTTCCTGATGCAATCAGACAGCTGATCTCCAAGCATTA
This sequence comes from Euphorbia pulcherrima, assembly GCA_947683365.1. Taxonomy (NCBI): domain Eukaryota; kingdom Viridiplantae; phylum Streptophyta; class Magnoliopsida; order Malpighiales; family Euphorbiaceae; genus Euphorbia; species Euphorbia pulcherrima. The sequence continues at coordinate 4,980,873 of CANTUS010000010.1, forward strand.
GTTTTCAAAAGATTTCACATAATGTTTAGTTTGCCAATATTTGTGATGTATAATATTTACATCGAAGTGTTACCTGAATGAAACGTTTCGTGAGGACAAACCATATCAAGAAAAAAGAAACTCAATTTACAAAGAAGACTCATTGTTCTACAGATGTTGCAGCAGTAGAATCTATAACTCCATCAAGTAAAGGTGTTGTTTTTGAACCCCTGACTCGATTCTCGCTCTCTTCTTCGAATCTATCTACGCTTTTGAGGAATATTCCTGCAAATTTCACATCGAATTACATAAACGTCAGTCCAAAAATCGGAATCTGTCATGAATCTCATCCAGTATGAAATAAACTCGAACGTAGAATGTCTTTTTCTGAAACTACTCGGTCTGTTACCTATAAACCAGAAGAAAGCCGATGGAAACAAAACGGCTGTCAGAACAAGAGATGTCACCCTCCAATTGTCGATTTGGTCCTGCATGATATTTCGATGTTAAGCATATTAGAATTTTTATCTTGACATGGTCCATATGAAGGGTTTTTTTACAGGGAGCCAAGTATTTGAAGTACCCTGCTCCCAAATGATGATATGTCCCAATTTAAAGTTAGTGGGACAGATGTCATCAATTGGGAGCAGGGTACTCCAAATACAAATACCCTGCTCCTTGCAAAATTTCCCCAATATGAAAACGACAGGGAGCCACGAAACCTGGAGGACCCCAACGAGGGGCGAGGAAGGCACATCGCCAAAGATGTGAATCGCACAAGTAGATATAGCAATGGACATAGGTCTTAGACTCGGTTTAACACATTGGAGGTTTACAAAATTCACAGGGCCCTACAAAAACACATCAAGACTCGTCAAATGTATTAACTGGACAGAGATGAAGAATTGAATGGAGAAACCGAAGTACCTGAGTTGCAAAAACCAGTAGTTCACCGACCGCAAAAAGAGCGAGGAAAACATACAAGCTCTTGAAACAGAAGGCAGCGAAACAGAATATTGCTCCAAAAAATGTAGCTGCTGAAAGAAGCTGTAGACAGTTGAAGTAAATTTAGAAGGCCTAATGCATTGGGACACCCTGAAATTGTCCCTAAATGCCTGATGTCACCCTGAACTTTTAAAATTTTCAAATGACCCCCTGAAAGTTCAATGTGGCATCTGGCGTTTAGGACCGATTTCAGGGGGTCTACGATGCATTAAGCCAGTTTATAATACACAAAGACTGAGTTTCTGCCAACAGGGTATTATCAATCAATACAAACCCCGCTTACCTATACCATATTATGTATTCCAGAAAGGAAGAGGACAAAATAAAACCGCAAATTGTGTGAAGGATTTCGAAAAAGGGCGACTTGTACCTTAAAAGCATTAGGGATTGTGGAATTGATGTAGTCCAGAACAAGACCGCCAGCTATTGTGCCAAATATTCCACAAACTATTGTAATCCCTCCAAATATCAGATCTGCATTTTCCTGCAAAAAAACAAGACTTCAAATAAAAGAACTCGACTTGTTTTAGTATCAATTGAGTTTAGGGACAAATAATCATGTAAGATTACCATATTATAAATGTTGTAACCAGCCTTAGGGCCCCAATATGAGTATGCACCAAGAACAAAATTGTATGCTATGTAGCCTGCAAAACAGAGGGAAATTCCGAAATCCTGAGTCACATACAAAACAAAAGATTCCAAAAAGGTTGTAATAAAGATACCTAGAACATTTACGACATAAACTTTCTCGGAAAATAGAGCTTTCATGTCCATCATAAATCTTGAGAACTGATTCAAGGGTTCGTCGTGTAACGCCTCCTTAGTAGGCAATATCCCATCTTTATAGTAAACCTCTGAATCTGAATTAGAATTCAAGCCGGGTCATAACATATCGAAAAGAAAAATTCTTTTCAATTTAAAAACTTGGAATGTCATGGTAAATACACATTAACTTGATATATTCTGCAACTGTCCAGTAATGTTCTAGTTATCACAAGGCAAAAAGAAAAGAATATGCACAGATAACATTTAATAGACCAAATACATCCCTGAACTTGGCCCCCTTCAACTTTCCAAAGTTTCTATTAGCCCCCTGAACTTGGCGAAAGCTCACCAAGTTACCCCTGAAAGCCACGTGTTAATTTCTAGCTGGAGAGAGAAAAATTGGAAAAATGACATCTTTGAAAAGTCAAACCAACCATAAGCTGACACGTGGCATTTAGGGGGAAACTGATGCACTTTTGTCAAATTCATGGAGTTAATATATTCAAATGAAAGTTGGGGGGAAATAGTCCATTTGAGCCAGGCTCATGGAGTGATTGATGTATTTGGCCTATTTAATAATTTGATGGAAAAAATGTATAACACGGGATTACCTTCAGAGACAGTTGTCTCTATGGATGTCAGGGCTTTGTCTGAATCAACAGGAGTAAAACCTGTAACACAAGTAGTTTAGTGATGGATGGAGCATACTGTGAGGTCAAATGTGGAAATAGGGGTGTTAACAAGCCCAGTGGCTCGCAAACAGTTCGAGATTCGGCTTGGTCAAAGCTCGGTCAGAGTTCGACTCAATAGAGCTCGGCTCGAGATATTAACAAGCCAAACCAAGCCTTCCAAAGTTCGGCTCGAAAGCTCGCAAACATGTTCGTATAATTTTGTAGTCAATAAATTAGTGAAAAATAAATTAATTATACATGATTCGTGAGTAATAATCATTCATTTACGATAATTATTCGTAAAATGATGATTTAAAATAACTTGCTACTTCTTTGCAAGAGTGGTGATGAATATGAAATTGCATAGGATAGAACATAGAAAGAGATGAAATGAGAGTGATTACGGATCATGGTAAAAATATTATGATGTTAGTTTAAATTTTTTAAAATTATGTATTTCTTTAAGCGCGAATAAATTGCGTTATTTTTTTGAAAATGTATTTTCTGATATTTTTTTTGAAAAAGTGTAACAAAATGTCATGTTACCGATGCAATCCTTTTTTTAACTAGTGTTGCCATAAATCAGTTTTAATCATCAAAGTTGAAACACTTAGGGGCAACACTTCTATTTTATGATGTTGCAATAGTGCATATATGTTAGGGCTCTTTTAGGCTCGCAAGCTCGCGAACTCGAGCCGAGCTTCATTTTTCTAAGCTTGACGAGCTTCGAGCCGAGCTATGTTCACGAGCCTAGCCGAGCCCTGCACTATTCGGTCTCGGTTCGGCTCGTCAACACCCCTATGTGGAAATATGTAATAAAAATTGGACCTTTTAACTGTAAAGGTTTCATGAAAAACCCTAAAAGAACAAAAGGAAACATCAGCATAGCCTCTCCAAGGAAAGCCCAACGCCAATTAACATGACTTCCAACCTATCAGGAACAAGATCACAATTGTCATTTAAAAAAAATTGGAAGCATTTTCCAATATACAGCCAAATAATAATGTCTGAAAGTTTTCATAAACCTAAATAAACATACCAATCCACCATACACGTAGCCAATAGCATATCCTGTCGGTATGCACATGTAAAATATTCCAAGCCATGCCGTTTTCTGGTGCAAAATTTTATAATATTAACATAGAAATTTTATCTGTATATGTATAGGTCGAAAGTAGAAACTAAACCTGAGAAACTGGAGCATTATCATCGATAAATGGAGCTGCAAGACTTATAAACGAAGCTTCACCAACGCCAACAAACCTAGAATAGCAAAATAAATGTTGAAAACTTTAATTTGATGTGAGATTATAAGTTATGACAGAAGATAATGAGTTAAGTGTTCTTACATGCGGAAAATTGTGATTGACCAGAAGTTAAACGAAAAACTACAGCCAATTACTGCGGTTGTCCAAACTGACAATCCAATGCCGATAAGCCTAAAAGGATTGTAACTGCACAAGGTTTCATTTATACGTAAGAAACTAAATATAGATCCCGTTAAGCCTATAATATTGATAACTTTAAACAATTAGGGATTGCTGGCTTTGAAGCCAACGGGCTAACCTAACAGGCTAACACAAACAGAACAAATCAAAACCTAAAGCGTACAACTCGACACGAAAAGCCAGATGCCATCCTCAACTTTCAAGAGTTCCTACTAGCCCCTTGAACTTGGCAAAAGTGCACCAGCTTGCCCCCTCAATGTCACGTGTCAGTTTCCAGGTGGTTTGACTATTCAAAGATGTCAATTTTCTGATTTTTCTTTCTCCGATCAGAAGCTTACACGTGGCAACGAGGGGGGGCAAACTGGTGCACTTTTGCCAAGTTCAGGGGGCTAGTTGGAACTTTTGAAAGTTCAGGGTGGCATCTGGCTTTTCGAGCCAAGTTTAGGGGGCAGATGATGTATTTGGCAAAAAAAATAACCAGTATTTGGCTTTTCGTGCCAAAAAATTAACTAGCATCGTGTTTTTCGTGCCAAGTTTAGGGGGCCAATAAATAACTAAAACGCATTACCTCTTGGCTAGAGTAGCAAATACGGGAGAAGAAACAAGCAGTCCAACCATGAAAGCAGATGATAAAACTCCATCTTCAAAATTACTTAGATCAAAGTCCCCCCTGTACACAATAACGAACAAAAGAAAAAGTTATGATCTTTACACAAAAAAACTAATAACGAAAATTCATACAGGAAATGTCAGTAATTCTTACTGGATCCCTGTGCCAGCCGTGCAAATACCGCTTTCAGAGCACGTTCCACTACTTCCATTGACACCGTTACTAGCTATTGCTCCTCTATCCACATAAGTTAACAAGTTGATGATACAAAAGATAACTAGCAGCCTGCAAACACAAAAATCAAAGTTTAATCCTTTGTTTCACAGATATTTTCAATTACAGCAATAAAACTGAATGTCCCCTCAAAATTTTAAGGCCTAGTGCATCATTAGCTACCTGAACTTGTCCCCAAAAGCCCGTTGTCTCCCTGAACTTTCAAAGTGATCCCGTAGCTCCCTTAACTATCAAAAAGTGCACCACTTTGCTCCTCGAATGCCCGTGTTTGGTTGGTTTGACTTTTTAAAGACGTTATCTTTAAAATTTTATCTCTCCAATCAGTGGCATTCTGGAAGCAAAGTGATGCACTTTTTGAAAGTTGAGGAAGCTACGAGCACACTTTGAAAGCTCATGATGCAGTGAGTGTTTGTGGACCAGTCCAGAGTAGCTAATGATGCATTAACCCAAATTTTAAACCTGATTCTAGTAATGGTTTTATTAATACCTCCAATCAGACATAATAATCTATTACCTCGTATTGTTTCCATTTTGAAAACCTAACTTTTAAGAGTAATCTCGTCTAATTGACAATCAAAAACTCCACTACAACAGAACCCCAATCACTGTATCAAATTGAAGCTTGCAAATTTCCCCTCAAGAATATAAGAACACCCAGAAGGGAAAGAAACAAAAAGATTCCATCTTTGACCAAAAAATCCCAACTTTACCAACACTGAAACACAAATCGAAGGATCAAAAGCGAAAATCAAAGGAAAAAGTGACCTTTTAGGAGTAAACCATGAGGGCTGAGGAGCAGAATTCATCATGTGTAGTTAGTTGAGTTTGCTTTGACGGGTTTTCTTTCTCATTTGATGGCGGAATTCGTTTTGTTAGGTGCTTTGCTTTGCGCCATGGAACGGTAGTTTGATTTTTATAATTTAAAATATCAAAAAATGAACACTTTTTAATCATTATTGTACTTTTTTATTTTTATTTTTCTCTTTTGAATTTATTAATTATTAAAATATCAATGTATCTGTAGCGGGAAGATACATTGATAAAACACCAATTTGAAATCTTCAACCCATTTTAAAAATGTGAAAAATAAATTTTATAGTGAGATTTGTAAATAAAAATAAAAAATTTATTTTGCTTGATATATAATTTTTAAATTTATAAAATAAGAATATGGTGATAGAATAATTATGATAAGTAAATACATGTAATATAGGTTCTTTGCTAAAAAAATGGCCCTACTTATTTTTTTTTCTTGTATTTCTTCAGTTACAAATATATTTTCACTTGACTTAGAGAATGTTTCTCATTGTTAGTGCTTTAATTTATTGCTAATAAGTTATAAGTCTTTTCCTTTTGTGTGTAAAGTCAAATACTTATAATTTGAAGTTGTTTAAAAAAATAAATTATAAAAACCGGTTTATTATTTTTTAATTTATAAATTGCAATCATCGTAAACTTGTTAGAAATGTAGTTATAAACTTGTTTGACTGACTTGAGTAATGGAAAATATCATTTTACTTTGCTTTTAAGTTGTAAACTTGTAAACATAGAAACGTACTTTGCTTTGATATCCGAAGCATTTGTACTCTCTTAAATTTGATTTTAATCACCCCTCGTTCTCTTAAATTTTTAAATTTTTCTCTCACCCTCTTAAATTTATTTAAAGTGCACTGTAATCAAACACATGTGACTTACACCATCCAAATTACAATATTATGCCTGAAAAATTACAATGAACTCCCTGTAAAATTAATTATTTTTCAAACCATCATCTTCATGCTCCCACCCAGTTCCAACTTCCTCTGTTCAATTAAAAATCATTGCTTTATTATCTCAAATTCGAACCTTACTCTGAGTTTCAATTTCAATTCATTAACTCTACAAATTCCATTCATCAAAGAATAATTCCTAGAATTTCATCTCTGCCATTTATCTCTTTAAATATAATTTATAATCACATTCCATTTATAATCAAAAATTTCCTCAGCATCAATTTCCAATCTTATTTGCAGCAAGCACAAAGCAAAGTAAATCGAAGCTAATAGAACTCAAATTGTTAGAATTCTATTGTTCACACTTCACAGCTGCAAAAATAAACTAAATTAAAAATTATTGAGGTTAATTTATTTGAAATTGAAATGAATCATCTAATTTCCTTAAAATCGACACCCAATAACCATGAATCCCCAGTTTCCAGTCTAAAAGAATCATTAAAAGGCATGGGAATTTTTGAATTAAGATCGGCGTGCATCTGGAGACGATTGCAGGAGTAGAAGGCATGGTAATTTTGAATTAATTAATTGATTGAGTTCATTTAAAGTTTTAATTTTTAATTTACCCCAAACTATTTACTTAATTCCAAACATATCCTTCTTTCCAAATTTCAGCCTAACAACTCGCTTGACTTTTCAATATGAGCCACATCAGCTAGGTTTCAGAGAGTCCGGAGGTGTACTTTAGACAAGTTTAAGAGGCGAAAGAAAAATATAAAAATTTAAGGTAGCAAAGAGCAGGTTGAGAGGGTCGGGATGCCTTTATTAACTTCCAATTAAGGCCAAAAAGGAATAAAAACTGTGAAGTAGAGGGGTCAAAATAAAGATTTCACAGGAAATTTCCCTTTGTACATGGTTATGGATTTGTCAAAACATATTTTGGACTGTTAAAACAGTATTTTCATCACTAAGCTAAATTCACTTTAAGCTTATAACTATTTAACTAACCAGAACTGAATATCACTTAAATTAAATATAAAATGGCCCAAGTGATTTTTTGGTTCTGAAAATAATTTCTACTCAAATTAATGAATGAGAGGTATGCACAAGAAAGTTAGGCCATTTCAAGAAGATTGCTATTGCTCTATTGCCTCAAAAAATATTAAAATGGATATTTACATCAGAACCAGCCCTACTACTTTGCCTAAAATGAAACTATCTATGACCTCAAAAACCTTAAAAAACGAATCTATACGAAACTAAAACACGAAAAAAAAATCTCTATCGTTCCTCGAAAAATCGAAAAAATAAGAACAAATTCTTCACCCTTGTGTTAAGGATTCTGCAGAAGTTGCTGTAGTAGAAACCCCATTTCCAACAAGTAAAGGTGCTGTTTTTGAACTTTTCACATGACTTTCACTTTCCTCATTAAATCTATCCACACTTTTCAGAAATATACCTGCACAACATCACGATAGTTTCATAAACACCGATTTCATCCCAAGATAGCTCGAGATCTTTACCTCGGGTATGAATATAATTACCTATAAACCAGACAATAGCCGATGGAAACAAAATCGCGGTCAAAATGAGGGACGTTTTCCTCCAATTGTTTATATGATCCTGCAAAATATCTTCATAGTTAGGCAGATTACGATTTTATCCCTAGATAATGCTCGGTATGAAAAGGGTCATTGGACCTGGAGGATTCCAACGAGGGGCGAGGAAGGCACATCGCCAAAGATATGGATCGAGCAAGTCGAGATAGCCATAGACAACGGTCTTAAACTCGGTTTAACACAATGTAGACAAATGAAATTCACTGGACCCTAGAGAAAAAAACACGAAAAAATCAGTCATTGTGTGATAGATTTATAAGATCGAGATCTTGCAACACAATTACCTGAGTTGCGAAAACCAGTAGTTCACCGATCGCAAAGAGAGAGAGGAAAAGGTACATGCTTTTGCAACAGAAGGCAGCAAAACAGAATATCGCCCCGAAAAAAGTAACAGTCGAAAGAAGCTGTAAAAAGTTCGAGTCATTTCAAAATACACAAAGTTACCAAAGGTGAAATATTCAGTTTGAGATTTTACCTTAAAAGCATTAGGGATTGTGGAAGACACATAGTCAAGAATAAGACCTCCAGCTATTGTGCCGAGTATTCCACAAATTATCGTGACTCCCCCGAAAATCATATCGGCATTTTTCTGCGAAAAGAACAAAAATTTAGTTTAAAGACGGAAACTTTGAAGTCATATATGCATTTTTCTGTCAAAAGAACAAAACTTCAGTTTAAAGACGGAAACTTCAGTTTATTTCCATCAAATTACTAATAACTGAACTTACCATGTTATAGATATTATAACCGGCCTTGGGGCCCCAGTATGAGTAAGCACCAATGACAAAAGTGTATAATACGTAGCCTGCGAAAATATCGACAAACTCAGAATTTATGTAGGAAATGGAGGGTCCATAACTAATATTCGGTAAATGATAATACCTAGAACATTTACGACGAAAATTTTCTCGCACAATAGAGCTTTCATGTCTTTGAAAAATGTCGAGAATTGATTCAAGTCTTTATCTTTTAACTCCTCCTTGCTAGGCGATACAGAATCTCGACTAGCAGAAACTTCTGAATCTGCATTTAGCAATCAACCCAGATTAAAAACGAACCGAAAAATGTTGTATTCATCAATGAAAAACACAATTTACTGGAGTTGTTATGTATAATACAAGAATGTCTAATAAAGAACACCTTCAGAGACAGCTGTCTCTATGGATGCCAGAGCTTTGTTCGATTCAGCGGGGGCAAAACCTGTATAATAAGTTGGTTAGAGAAAATCAAAATAAATTTCGTCGGGTCAAATAGGAAAAACTTGAACCAAATTTGCACCTTTTAATTGTAATGGTTTCATGAAGAACCCTAAAAGAACAAAAGGAAACATCAAAACCGCCTCTCCGAAGAACGCCCAACGCCAGTTAAAATGAGTTCCAACCTATCAGAAATAGCACCACAACAGTTGCTCAAAATCCACCGAAATTCTAGGACATAATATTGCAAAATAAATGAATTTTACAACTGTAAAACATATAACATTTGAATTTAGGAACCGAACAACAACGAAAAGTAGTTTTCACAGAAACGAACTTACCAATCCACCATATACATAGCCGACAGCATATCCAGTCGGTATACACATGTAAAATATTCCAAGCCATGCTGTTTTCTGGCACAAAAACCATGTCTTTCGGTTAAATTCCACAAAAAAAGTCCATTGTATTATTTTAGAAAAAGCTATTAACTTTAATGAATAATCACACCTGATTAACTGGAGCATTATCATCGATAAACGGGGCTGCGAGACTGATAAAAGAAGCTTCGCCAACACCAACGAACCTGAAATAATTACAAACTAAGTCTAAAGTCTAAACCTTTTACTTTGTAGTGATAATAGAGTTTAAGATAATGAGATAAGAATTCTTACATTCGAAAAACCGAAATCGACCAGAAGTTAAAAGCGAAACCACAGCCAACCACTGCAATAGTCCAAACTAGCAATCCAACTCCGATAAGCCTAAAAGGATTGTAGCTGCAAAAAGGTTTCAAAGGCTTCCTTGTCATACACTGATAATATGACATATATCAACCGATTTTGCTTTAAACTTCTCTATAACATCAATTTCCTCAACAATCTTAATGGGAATTGATAAACTTGGTTTAATATACACAAATAGAACCTTAAGCTCGTTACCTCTTTGCTAGGGAAGCAAATATAGGCGAAGAAACGAGTAGTCCAACCATGAAAGCAGATGATAAAACTCCATCTTGAAAATTGCTTAGATTAAAGTCACCCCTGTAAACAATAAGGAAAATATTTATTGGGTTTTTCCAGACGGTAAAAATCAGTTCTTGAATGACGTTACAATGCCACAAAAGAATATTATACCAATGGGTAATTCCATTATAGCATAAACAGTAAATTGAATAAGGAAAGAAAAATTAACCATACTTACTGATTTCCTATTGATAGAGCTTAAAAATGTACGAACCTATACTGTTTGAACATTAGATTTGAATAAAATGGTGTTTTTCATGTTTCAAGCCTCAAAATTCATAGATAATGCTAATTATTTACGCTAGATAGACAACCAAACAAAAGCTGATTGCCTCTTTTATACTTGTACACTATCCCAATTCAGCATTCCAATGTAAGATCCCTAAACTCAGAAATTTAAAATCAAAAGCTTCAAACTTTGAACCCAATTAAACATTTCCCATTTCAGTGGAAAGACAATAAGACGAACCGAAAAACTAAAGCAGAGCACAAATATCTCTGTTTGGACTACAGAGGTTAAAGGTTTAGATCCATAGCCAAGTTCATCAAAATGCGTAGGAAAGGCATGATTTTTACAGTGCCAACAGTACATAAGAATGGCCAGAAGCCTAGTAATGAAAGACTGCATACAAAATTAGAGTTTTAAATGCAGTTGGAAATTACTTGTTACAATCGGTAGAAAAGATGACTTTTCCTTTATAATTAAAAAACCCTTAAAGACCCTAAAATAAAAAGGCGGGGGCGATTCTATAAAACACCCCGGCCATAAGAGGGGCATTTCTAGGAAACGTCCTTCCATTGGAAAGGCCACCACTAGTGCAAAGGCGTTTTTCTAAAAAAAAAGCGTGCCAAATTCTTTTGATTTTCAATAAGGGCAAAAATGTCTTTTCTATCGTTTGTAACAAGTAATTTCCGACCGTATTTAACAACGTTCGTACAAAAATGTTTCAAAAAGTCAAGTTCTTACTGTATTCCTGTAGCAGCTGTGCAAGTACCACTCTTTGAGCAAGTCCCACTACTTCCATTAACACCATTGCTAGCTATTGCTCCTCTATCCACATAATTTATCAAGTTGACAATACAAAAGATAACTAGCAGCCTGCAAAAAACAAACAACTAAAACAAAGATTACCCCTTTCTTCTATTGCACAGAGATTTTCAATCACAGCCAGAGAAAACAGAATCCAAGAAAATCTTAACAAGGGTTTTACTAATTCCACCCAATAAAAAACCTAACTTCCCCGACACGTTTCCTAATTTTTTCGTCACAAAAGAATAAAAAACTAACTTTTTTTGGGAATCATCACTTCTAAAACCCATTATTGCCTATTTCCCTTCCACCCAAAAAAAGACAGAAAAAGATTCAATCTTTGACTAAAAAACCCCTCGCCCAACAAACCCAGAAGCACAAAACCAATGAATCAAAGCAAAAGAGCAAAAAAAAGGGACCTTTTTGGAGTAAACCAAGAAGGCTGAGGAGCAGAAGGTAATAAGCCAGAGCTTTTATCCATCTGAAGTTGAATATCCTTAGAGGGGTTTTGGTTTTCTGGGTTGGTTTCATTGGATTCTTCACTTTGTGCCATTAAAAAAGGGTTCTCTAATTGGTAAGAGGAGAAAAGGAATCCATATATAGTAGGAAAAACAGCTGGCTGAGAGTGTTGTTTTTTAAATGGTAGTTAAAGAAAGTAAACACATTTCTCTCTCTAATTGTAACTGGATGTTTGTCTTGTTGTCGTGGTTCTTGGGATGGTGAAAATGGGGATTTTGAAGCTTCTTTCTTGCTTTTTGGGTTGCGATTTGTAGAAGCAATGTAAAGCACAGTGATGGTTTACATCACAGGCGTGAAGGGCGGATCAGAGATAAAATTAAAAAAGAAGATTTGATCTTTTATATTGGAGAGATAAAGAGATTAAATATAATCAAGTACCCGAGTGGAATATACTCTCTCATTCAGTTGTTGAAATATTTTTTGGTTAAGATCTTTTGATTGGATTGGAAAGACACAATCTCTTTATAAAACTATAAATTGTTAATTATAATCATTTCCCCTAATTTTCATTAAAAAAATTAAGTTTAAAAAATAAATTATTAAAATATTTAATTTTTCACATTTGACACATATCATGTAGAAAATAGTTCCATTCCTCACACATATTCTCCGTATTGAGGAATTTTTTAAAATGGGGAACCATTGAAAGTGTCTTTATTAGAGTAAATTCGACCATATTCTCCATTTTTCATTCCCAAACTCTATTTTACAGGATGTACAGTATTTTTATCCTAACCATCTTCCTCATTTTTCATTCCCTATATTAGATTCTCCTAAAATAATATTTTATTATTATATTAATTTATTTACATCATCTCTACCAACCAAAACTAATAAAAAAAGGAAAAAAAGTATTAATATTACAATCATTCTCCAAAACGAAGATTTCCCAAGTATGAAAAACCCCTGTTTTAGAGAATACTATATGGGAGTGGTTAAAATGACCCATTCCCCATATTCATTCCTCATTTTAGAGAATTCTCCAAAATGGAGAATGACTGGACTTGCTCTTAGATGAAGTTCAATCCATTTCTAAGAGCAAGTCCAACCATATTCCCTATTTTTCATTCCTTAAACTCTATTTTAGGGGATCTAAAGTGTTTTTGCTCTACTCAATTTCCCTATTTCCATTCCCTATATTACATTTACCTAAAAATAATAATATTTTATTATTATTATTATTATTATATTAATACTTTTACATCACTTCTATTATAATAACCAACAAAACAATTAAAAAAATAAAAAAAATAATAATTATTCCCCACATTCATTCCATATTTTAGGAATTACCCTAAAATAGGGAATTGTTGGATTTGCTATAAATAATCATTCCTTATACGGTATATTTCTAAAATAAGGTGTTGAATATAATGAACTTTATTTTAGAGGATGAATATTAAATTATTATTTATTTTTAGTTTTTGGTTTTTAATAGTTTTGTTGGTTGAGTAGAATAGAAATAATGTAAAAAATTATAAAATAATAAAATATTATCATTTTTAGGGAATGTAATATAGGAAATAAAAAATAGAGAAGATGATTGAAATAAAAATAATATAAATCATGTAAAATAGAGTTTGAGAAATGAAAAATAAAAAAATATGATTGAAGTTCTCTTATTTTTTATTATGTTAGTAATAAATTTTTTTATTTCGAAATAGTTAAAAAACAGTGGTCCTAAAATAAACATTAAACTACTGATTCCAAAAATCAAAGCACATGTGTTAATCAAATTTCGGTTTGTAGTTTTGTTGGACGTTTGTTACTATTTCAATACTTACAATGTGTTCATGTTATTGCAAGTATCACAAACAACGCTTTGTATCTCCTAAATAAATAAATAAATAAAATGAACTTGCAATTTAATGAAAAAATTTAGTTTGATGTTTGAATAAGTAACAAACATCACTTTAATTTCAATGGATTTTGTCAAATGTTGGGTAGAAGTGAAAGTACATGTCCATTTATTGAAGTACTTACCCTTACACTGAAATTTCTTAAATAATACAAAAAGCAAAATATTGGAAAATAAAAAACATATATTCCTATATTGGTACTTAATTATTCTTATATTGAATTATTTCTAATTAGTATAAATTAAGAATAATATATTATTTTATTGTATTTGTGTACATTTTTTTTTTCTCATTAGAATTATACACTACAAATATTGATGTAATTAATATGCACAAGAGAAATAAAACATTTCATTCATCATCTTATGTTCTTAGGCCATGTTATCTTAGACTATAATTCAATATAGTTCAGTTCAATTCGAACCACTTCAGTTTAATTATGCGTTGTTATAAATTTACATTGAAATAAACTCAGTTCAGTGCAGCCAACTTTAATTCAGTTCAATTCAACTTTTAAAAATTTTAAAAAACAGGCCTTACCAAACAAAAGGCCAATTTGATTGTTGAAAAATGGGGACATGTCAAACAAGGAAAAAGGCAAAGTGGGGGGTAGGAAAAGGGAAAAGAAACAGAAAGGATAGAAATGGGTTAAAGTGGGATTCTGGCAAACCAAACCTCATCATTGACTATGTCTGGTTCAGTAAGAATAGTGACTGCAGAACCAGATTCAGCACAAAGCATAGAAGTTGAGTTTCTCAAGTAGACTCCACAAGTACACTACCCAATTTCACTTTTTTTCATCATGCAAACTGATTAAATTAAAAAAAGCTAAGTGCATATTACCTGTTTGTCAGGTCTGGCGGATCGATTTTGGGTCGGGCTTTGTTCGGTTTTAAATTAAAAGTATCAATTTAAGCCCTGCCTGACTCACACATGGCCCGTTAATGGTTTTTTTTTTGGGATTTAAAAAAAATAAAATTACAAATTTATGCTTAACTACATCATTTACTTAAACTACTCAATATATCACGAGACTTTTTTTAATTAAATTAAAAAAAATCATTAATATAAAAATATAAAAGTTGAAAATAATTATTTAATATTATATATAATATATATAATAAATTAAATTATAATTCATCGGGTCGGGAAAGGGCCGGCTTGAGTATTTATACAAAAATCAAGTCTGGCCTATAAGACTTCGGGCTTTAACGGGCTCGGGCTCAGATCGGGCTTAGTAAAGAAATAGGTGTGCAAGCCTGCTCCATGGGAGCGGACTCGGGTCGGGCTTGGATATTTATGCAAATACCAAGTCCGACCCATAAAACTTCGGGCTTTAGCGGACTCTAGCTCAGGCCAAGTTTAGTAAAGAAATAGATGTCCAAACTCGACCCATGGGAGCGGGCTCAGACAAGGCCCGTTAGGTAGCCCAGGCCGCTAACAGATCTAGTCCTTACCCTCAACTTGTCAACTTTTGATGGATGTCACCTTCAATTTGTATTTGCTGCAGTTACTTAATTAAACTTAACAAAAAAAGTATGAGTTCACAGGTTTTTATATATGATACCGGATATTTAATACATTTCTTCAATCCAACGGTTGAATATTTATGAGGGACCATTTAATTAAGATGGAAGAATATATAAGTACACTCTCATAAATACTCAACCGTTGGATTGGAGAAGGGTATTATATATCCAGTACCATATATAATTTTCATGAGTTTACATACTCAATGTCATATTTTAGCTTCTGGTTGGATTAAAAAAAATGGCATCTTTACCAACCAAAAGTTAACATATGGCGTTCAAGGTAAACTAATACAATTTTACTAAGTTAAAGGGGTTAGTTAAAACTTTTAATTGAAAGTTTAGGTTAGCATCCAATGAAAGTTGCTTAAGTTTCGAGGGTCTAAATGTATTAAACGAAAAAAAACTTTCCAGCTCTACCATTTTGAGGTCCGTTTGTATTCAGTGTTTTAAAAATTGGGTTAGACAGTTATTTAGGTAGAATTTTTCATAACACTATCACGATTTTAGTTAGTCGAACGGTCTTATGCGATTGACCAATTTAAACAGGATTAAGGAGTACTAGAAGGGATTGTGTTTTAAAAATTAACCTAAGCGGACGCCTAAATAAAATTTTTCAAAAACTGTAAAATTTTAATTAAATTAATTATATTAATATATTAATAAATATTAATAAATTAAAAGATACAAATCCATTTAGCCCCGATTAATCCTCATGTGAGTCCCTAATGTGCTTAGCAGCCCGCTTAGCACGTGACGCATTTTATAACATTGTTTACAATGGATATTAATAGTACAAACAGTTGTATTAGTTTGGCATTTTACCATTTGTTTTAACAATAACTACAAGTGAGCATAATCCAAGCTGTCCATCTCAAAAAGTGTGTCATCTTCACTCCCATTCCAATCAACCACATGTAATACTTTCTATTACAGTTAAAATTTGTTGATTAGAATAACATTATAACCCTATTGAATATTTTAATATAACATATAAGAATTATTGTTAATTATAATAATCTTTCATTGAATCTCAAGCTATAGATCTTGAGTTGATGATTTTAAAATTGAAAAATATTAAAACTAAAAAGTGATTTGTTAAAATATTATATATAAGATAAAAAAATCTGAAAAGAAAATCAATCAACTCAAAACTGTATATCATTTGGAATAAATAATCAAGATTGTATAGAGAATTTTCTTTTTGTCCATCTATCCTTTTTGTGGAGACATGCCTTTTGTCTATACTTAAAATGTTCTTTTGGAATATTTCTTTTCGCAGCCAACAGACACTTTTGCTTTTTGAAAAGGACCTTCATTCCTATGCTATGCTATGCTATGCTTTTGTATATTTATATATGAACCATTTCAATGTAAAAATGATTACTTTTTTGAATGAATATTGCTTATTAGTATATAGTTTTATCATGTGTAAGGCATACTACATTTTGGAAGCATGCATATGTTTCAATGCCCAACAGAAGAAAAAAGTTTGACCACTGCAGTTTTGAAGTTGAAATTATCACCTTTGTTTTAATTTTTGTAATAATTTTAGTTTCCATTTTCAGAATTATATCCAGAAATGAACAGTGTGGTAATTTTATGGAATATCATTTTCATTTATCATTTTTTGCCATTCTTATAACCACAATGCATCATTTGTTTGTCAAAAAAAAAAAGAAAACTCTTGCATTTTTATGCTATTTTTATTGGTTAAAATGATCTTAATATGACATGAGACTTAAATTTAAATTCGACTAATGCTGAAAGTCTTAACTACGACTAAACTCCAGGAGCACGATTATTTGAATGAAGGTATTTGCATTTTGTAAAAATACTACTATAGCATGATTAGTTGATTACAATGAAACACAAACCAAATAATATGAACAGTTAGTTAAGTTTCTCATTTTATTGTTTCAGCTGTGACATTGGCTGTATGCGAAGAATGATTATATTAGAAATTCATGGGTGGTAAAAAATTAACTCAGATTTAGGATTTCTCTTATTAATACCGCTTTATGTGTGTAAGGCTTTATATATGTTTTTCAACAAAAACTAAATTGCTATGCGTAGAAAATAAGGGAAATTGTTAGATTCGGTTCACTTAGGTAAAATAATTTCGGCCCAAGTTTTGCTTAATTACCTAAAGCTCCTGACATTTTTTTTATAGTAACATACGCCCTCCATATCTTTCATACGTTGATAATAACTTCCTTACGCTCTTGCAAAACTCCGGATTCGTATTGTTTGTAATAGATTTGTAACAGATATATAACAATTTTGTAACAGACTTGTAACAAACATGTATTAGACTTGTATTACGTTTATAACAGATATATAATAGACTTTGTAAAAGATTAATGACTGACAAATAATGTCAAACACTTCAATAATAATCCAGTGTATATCAAATCTAATGAAAATTTACTATTTTATTCATGAAACACTAGTAACAAATATATAACGACATTGTAACAGACTTTGTAACAGGTTTGTAGTAGAATTGTAACAGATAAAAGTCATAAAGATCATGTCAAACACTTCATTAGTAATTCTATCTAATTCAATATTGTTATATTCCTGTTATATATTCATCAAACACTTGTATTAAACTTGTAGCAAATATAAAACAAATATGTAGTTGGTCTGTATTAGATATGTAACAGATTCAAAGAAACATTTCATTCACATTTCCTATCTAATACGATACTAATGCAAGTTTGTTACATCCTCATTAAACACGTGCATTAGACTTGTAGCAGATATATAATACATATGTAATAGATATGTAGTAGGTCTATATTACATCCTCATTCATAACATGAATTGTTCTTAATCACAAAGAAAATTCAGTAATCATCAGATCAAGAGCTTTCAGTTGCATGAAAAAACTCAGAGTCATGTCATTCTTTATCTCCATAGCAAAACTCTTTAACGCATGTTTCTAATTCGGAAAATCAAAAAAATCTGAATTGCAGTAGAAAGAACAAAATACAACAGTGATTGAATAAGAAATCCATGATTTAAAATAGAAAGCAATCGATAACGAAGAACACAGATTGCTTGATGAAATCGAAAAGAATAAGAGAATCGAGATCGAAGAACGCAACAGAAAATGAGAGAGATTTGAGAAACAAGGAAAATAAAACTTCTGGAATAAAGCGAATATTTTAGTTAGCAGAAGTTCAAAAAATTCTATAACTATTAGACACATTTTTTTAAGACATGAAAGTAATTATTTTATAAATATTAAATATTTAGATGCTTTACCCTATAAAATATTCAATCACAAGGATTTAGTTGGAACTGATATTGGGAATGGGCCCATCAGCACATAAAAGGCAAGCCTTTCATGAGATGGTTTTAGATGAATAATAAATAAGATAGATTTAGTTTTTTTTTTATCAAAACCAAGTATGGCCCGTACAGGGATATACTAAATAATGGTAAAATATATATATATATATATATATATTCCTATGAAATATAAATATGGATGGAATTTTTGATTTTTTTTACATCTAAATTTAATTTCATGACTTATATTATAAAAATATTAAATAATATAAGTTTTATTTTATAAATATAAAATAATATAAAATTAATATGTGTTGGATTTGACTAAGCTTGATTATTAATATTCACAAGTTGAGATGGACTTGGCTTCCAACCTTTTTAACTAGGCCCGTTTGATATGGACCTATTCATAGATGTACTTAGAACCTTTTTTAACAATCTAATTAGAACAATGTTGTAACGGTACCGAATATTAAATCAGTGAAACAACAAGTATATAGTATTATAGGTTAAATCGAGATTTAACTAGTGATTCTATCAGTTATTAATTTTTTTAAAAAATATTTACATGTAAGCAAACGTTAATATCAATAGATTTATAATATTTTTATTATCAGTATATAATATATGCTTCTTTCATTATATATTAATATATTTTATGTCGTATACTATACTAAGGTATAATATTCCCCATTTTTTCACTTGGAAATAAGTATAGTAGTTTTTTTTTCATTATATTACATTACACACCATATCATAACAATTTGCCCTTGCAAAATACATGATATTATATTGATCGCTTGGGAAAAAAAATCCTATTTTTGGTAGAAATACTGTAAATTCGGTGTTCAATTATACTTGAGATACAACTCTATTCTAGTAAGGCAATAAAATCAAACAACAAAATTCAATCTTTCTCCAACTATACTATTCATAATCCTAATCTATTTAAGATTATTTTTAATAGTAATACCTCAAAAGTATAAGCTCTTAACTTGAGCTTCATTTCATACATGCTATTATCTCTATTTTCCTATTTATTGAATTAGGTATCAATAGTCCCCTGACACTCTAGTCATAACCCTATATTCTCCAATATAGTTCTTGTATTCGAAGGATGGAGCATAAAGTCCAGATTTATTCTCCAATCTTCAAATATTACAGATAATAATATTTAAATCAAAGCTAAGAAGAGAATGAAATGCTTTAAAGTGGCAGTGTGCAAAATGAGAACGTATTGTTGCAATTGCAGAATATCAACTGATCATTTAAAGGAGTTCCTCCAATAGGCCTTGGTTCATATATGGGTCTTTCTAGGCCAACACTTCTTGTTCCAATTGATGGAAGCTCATTTTCTACATTGGTAGGCCTTTGTGGGTCAATACTTCCTATCTCAATAGCTCTGAGCTCATTTTCCTCATTAGTAGGTCTTTTTAGGCCAACACTTCTATGACGACTGCAAATTGTTTTGATCAACAATGTGACTGCACTTGATATCAATGTTAGTATCATTATCAGAGCAATTGGTTTGAGAAAAGATTGTTGTCCGGCACTTGAAACTAGAGGTGGTGCGATAAAACCTTCATTTTTAATATCTACGTGAAAAAAAATTAAAAATTTGTCATATATAAAACAATTGGTCAATATTTACGGTGGTTCTTTACTAAAATAGTGGCGAGTCCACAATTTTCTTTTATTTAGTTTTTTTTTAAAACTTCATTTTCAAGTTTTTCTTAGTTAATTAGGCTGTTCCTAATTAATTATTACGAAGGATTAAAATGTGTTGTTCAAGGCGAAAATATGTGGTTCTATTCAATGTTTGTGAGGGCAATTTATTTTAATGGCAGCTTAAAAAGTAATACTAAACTGGCCCTTAGCCGCGCCAGACAACTCAAAACGCGCCGCCACTACAAGCACTTCATATGGCCCGGCCATTCCGGCAATGCCTAGTTCAGACGAGAATCTTAGATGATGCCCTAGATGTGATTCTTCAAACACCAAATTCTGCTATTATAACAACTACACAATCACTTAGCCTCGCCGGCCACCACAAAACCCGCGGCCGCTACTAGCACCTCGTATGGCCCGGCCGCCATTACGGCCACCGCAAGACACCAAATTCTGCTACTCTAACGACTACACACTCTCACTCAGCCATGCATAAAATTGTTATCAAGCTGTGAATCTCAAGCTGTTAATTCTACATTTTAATTAATGTTGATGGACGAATTTTCCCAATTGATTTCATACTATCAGCAGAAAAAGAAAAACAAACAAGAATTTTACCAGGTCGAGATGATCCATAGGCTCCGGCGCCTTTTTCCGTTGCATGGTGAACCTGCTTGATACACAAAAAAAACCGTTAACTAATTCAGAAGTTGAAAACAACAGAGCCTAAGTGTTAGATTGAAAACATAATTAAATAGGGGTCAAATGAATCCAATGAGTGGAAGATGAAAATCAAGCAACTACAAAACATATAAATATAAATACCTGAGAGAGTGTGATCCCATGGAAACAGTTGTTAAACTGAACTCTGGCGTTTGCTGTAATGACAATTGAAGAGAAAATAGTTAGCCGGATCAGTAACTTGCTCGCCATTTTGCTCTCAAAAATTAAGGAATAGGAATAGGAGTAGCAGAGTATATTATGTAAAAAGAATCTGTAAGAGAGAAGCTACTTTTGAAAGAAAAAGTATATATAGGTCAATCCCAGTTAGTTTACAAAACGTGTGGGCCCGTGAAGCCGGAATACTACGTTTCCTTAAAAAGAGATTGTCGTCTGTTATTAATGCCCTAACCCGAAGCTTCCTGTTCTTTTTTTTGAATGAATGAAGCTTCCTGTAATCCCCCCTAAAAAAAGACATGCCTCTTACCATTAGGACAGCAAAGGAGGCGAATCGTTCTTGAACAACTCAATGCTCGGCTCGATAAAAGCTCGATTTATTAATGAATTATTCGTGAACATAATTGTTAGACTTGTTTTGTGAATGAATTGAACATGAACAAGCCTAAGCTTGACTCGAAAGCTCATAAATAAGCTCGATTAGAGAATCGTGAATAAGTTCATAAACAGCTGGCTCGTTAAAAGCTCTTGTACATTCATCATCATTTTTGCTCATAAAAAATTATTATAGTTATATACAAATTTATAATTTTAATTATATATATATATATATATATTTATTTATTTAAAATCAAATTCTAAATATGTTAATATAATAATTTTTAAAAATTCATTTTGTAATAACTAAGTGATATTACAAATATAAAATCTAATGTACTAATTTGATGTTATTATTTTATTTGTAAACAAAATATTGGAGCAAGTCAATGTTCATAAACAGTCCGTGAATAAATGTATTAATAAATGAATGTTCGTGAATATTAGTTTTGAGCTCGCACCAATATCAAAGCTCGGCTCGAGCTCAATAAAAATTTAGTGAACGAACGTGAACATGCTTAAATTCGGCTGGACTCAGCTCGTTTACTGCCCTACTTACAAAATCCCCCACAAGTGAAGTTATTGTATCCAAGTCACCTTCAATTTACTTTCAGCAAAACCCTTTTCTAAACAACCGTCGTTACGTTTCTATTAATCTAAACAACCGCCGTCGATTAAGATTCACCGTTGCCTCCCTCTCTGTCTTCGCCTTCGCTGTTTGAATCTTCGCCGGCACTGTTCCCTCTCCGTTCTTCCGACGCTCCCTCTCGGTGTCTTCACGGTCGTTATTTGTTTCTTGCTTGCCATTCGCCGTCAATCGCTGTTCACCGTTCGTCGTAGTTTCTCCGGCGACCTCAACCATTTTCAAATGTACTAATCAATAAAATTACGGCAACTGGCTATTAACATTAAACAATGATATTTTTTTGTTAAGAACCTTGTGTTTCTTATTTTTTTTATCGATTGTATAAACTTTCATACCTTTGTCTGTTCTTAGAAATTTATCTAATTCTATTAATTATTTGAACAATCTGATTTGATTTTTTTTTAAAAATTTAATTTGGTTCTCATGTTGTATGGCCTACCTCCTAATTGGAGGGAAAAGTTTTATTTGGTGCTATCTATGTAAATTCACAAAATTACACAGGTTCATTATTTATCAAGTCCACTAACAGTATTCGACCCCTCTCAAGAAATTTCTTGAAGAATGTTGTTTTTGCTATTTATCTTTTAATAGTTTTAAGATTTATTTTCATTTTCAGAAGATTTTTAATACTAAGTTGAAACCATTTTCAGAGTATCTTAAGCCAAAAACATGACATTTCAAATAAACATAATAATTAAAATCACAAGCACTTGTGGAATTACTGGTATTAAAATGCTTTAAAGTTATAATGACTGATCATGAACTTTATTCAGAGGCCTCAGCTAAAAGAACACTTAATCCATAATAAACAAAATGAATAGAATTAACTTTGTTGATTTTAGTTTTCTCTTTAATTTTTTTTATTGTTATGTTAAAGTATTAAAGGTATAAACATGAGGTTGAAACTATCGTTTATGAAGGATTGAAGCTATGGATGAGAAGCAATCCCACCAAAACCCATTTTAGTTGTCTGAAACTGAAGCTGAACAAGATCAAATTTCAAGTAAGTCTATCTTTTTCTTATCTTGCTATAAAAAATTTCTAAGTTACAACTTTGATATTTTAATTAATTAAAATACTTTTTTAAATGATTGTTCAGGCCATGATGATGATGTTATAGTGGAAAACTTTGAGGATAATGCATTTATTAACCGAAGTTATGTTGATAAGGATAACTTAATAGGAAGAGTGGTTAACAATGAAGATGAAGCATATAATTTACATAATGAATATGCCATTCGTAAGGGGTTTAGTGTGAGACGCTTGAAAAATAGATATGTTAATAGAAAATCAAACACAAAAGAAATTCGTTATAAGGAATTTAGGTGCTCAAAAGCAGGTTCAATAGTTGAAAGCAGCTCTTCAACAGACCGTTATCGTAACAAGTTCCAAACGAGAAGTGATTGTAAAGCCATGATTAGATTTAAGATCGATGCTGGTCTATGGACTGTTACTCACTTTATTGTTGAACATAACCACGAGCTTGCTTCACCCTAAAACATATATGTATTGAGATCTAATAGATCCATAACTACACCGAAAGCTAATCTTATTAGCTCAATGGTGAATGCTGGTATAAAGACAAGTGATGTGTTTGCTTATATATCTGGTGAAGTAGGGAGGAATGAGAATGTTGGCTTTATTAAGAGAGATTGCTATAATGAAGTCAATAAGCAAAAGATGCTAACAATTGGAGCTGGGGATGCACAAAATTTGACTATTCATTTTAAGAAGCAAGAATCTATGGATTCAATGTTTTCTTATGATATTCAAATTGATCAGGAGAATAGATTGACTAACTTTTTTTTGGAGGGATGGAAAATCAGCAGTTGATTATGATTTTTTTGGTGATGTTGTTATATTTGATACAACTTATCGAACAAATAGATATAATCTAGTATGTTCTCCATTTATTGGTTTGAACCATCATCGTCAAAATATCATGTTTGGGTGTGCCTTTTTACTTGATGAAACAACTGAACCATTTGTTTGGCTTTTTAAGTCATTTCTGAGTTCAATGGGGGGAAAGCACCAAAGACTATCTTTACAGATCAAGATTAAGCAATGGCCAATGCAATTGAAATTGTTTTTCCTGTCACTTGTCATCGTTTGTGTTTATGGAATATGGCGAAACATTTTCCATCTCATTTGGGTGGTTTGAATTCAAATCCTGAGTTCCAAAAGTTCTTCAAGAAGTGTTTACATGGTTGTGAATCACAAATTGAGTTTCAAGAAACATGGGTTAAAATGGTGGAGAAATTTGATCTTAAAGAACATAAATGGTTGCAAAAGTTGTATACTTTACGTAATAAGTGGAGTTTAGCATTGTCTAATGATACCTTTTCAGCTGGGCGTTTATCGATCCAAAGGAGTGAAAGTACCAATAACGTATTGGGAGGATTGGCCGGTAAAACTACTGCACTCGCTCATTTTTTGATTGCATTTGAGAAAATGGTGGAAAGATGGCGTTCTAGTGAGAATGAAGAAGATTTTTGGTGTAATAATGGAAAACGTCAATTGTACATTAAAAATAGTGGGGTTTTAATAATGCTGCAAATGTTTATACTCGCAAAAATTTCAAGTTATTTGAGGATGAGTTCAAGTATGCTGTTGGATTAATGTGGGAGGAAGTATCATGTGTCGAAAATTCTTATGTGTTCCAAGTGAAAGCAGGAGAAAATTCAAAACCATTCCATGTTAGATTAGATTTATCTACAATGGAGATAGATTGTTCTTGTAAGAAGTTTGAATCTAGTGGCATAATTTGTTCTCATGTCTTGAAAATTCTGATTGTGCGAAACTTTGATTTTATTCCCAAGCAATACATATTGCATAGATGGAGGAAAGAAGCTAGAAAAAGATGGGCAAAAGGTGAATCTACTAAAGTAAGTGGTGATAATAGTGACATTTTTTTTCATAACATGATCCGTTTTTCCTACGATACAATTTTAGCGAGTCAAACTCACAAGGTCACAAGAACCATTGTTGAAGATGGGTTGCATTGGATTTATAGAGATGTACAAGTTACATTAGATAAATTAACAACTCTTCAACTCATGGAGGAGAAGATGAAGCAGTTGATGAGCAATATAAGATGCAAGAGACAAATGCAGTTGATGAGCAAGAGGAGATGCAAGAGATCAGTGATGTTGATCCCATCTTAAACCCTCCTCGTGTGAAGCCTAAAGGAGTTTAAAATGGTAAGTTAAAAGGACACTTTGAAAAACGAAAGACAAAGGCTAGGATTGGAGTAAGGGCTAAAGCTATTGGTAAGTGTTTATAATATTTTCATAATTTTTCTATTAATTAGAGTAATCATATATTGTTTTCTTTATTGAATAACAGGGAAAAGAAAGGTTTCTACAAACAAAAGGACTCGAAATTCAAATGTGAATGACAAATAAAATGTAAGTAATGATATTAACCTCAACATTAAGTGGCATTAAGGATCTGAATATCACTAACATAATCATTTATATCTAATGTTACAGGTCTTATTACCTACAGATGTAACTATGTGTCCTCCATACACTGCCCAGTATCCTCCCCAACATCAATTTTTGAGTTCAACACATCCATATCATGTGCCATTACCACCAAATATGCATTTATTAAATTCATTTGGTGTGCCAACGGCAAGTTTTAATGCTATATAATTTAGTTTTATTATCACTTTGTGGTCCAGAAATGCCTTTTTTTTTATCAGTTTTTGAATGCCGAAGCTGCAAATTTTCCATTTGGTGTCAATGTCATGTTACAAAATACAAACCAAATGGAATATTTAAGAAGCCTTTCATATACACAAGGAACTCAACCGGGAATACAAATGAGTCATGTAAGGCCATACAATTGTATTTAACATATTGTAGTCATAAGTATAACATGTTATAAAAAGACTGATGGTGTTTGTTTTCTTCAGAATTTATCACAATTTGGTGATTCATCAAATATAAATGCTGGAAAGAGAATTTAGACTACTATAATTTCAAGTCCCAGTAGTCAATTTGGACGTTTGTGAAGCTTCTCTAAACTATTTCCAGTTCATCGAAGACAATTTTAACATTTGTTTTGTATTCATTAATGTTGATCCATCTTTCGAATTAGAATTTTCATTGTATTTTTTTGCACTGCAGTTTTGTTAATTGAATGATGGTATTTGGTGATGTTTTAACAATTCTGGAATCTCGTAAACTTGACTTGCCTTTCAATCTATATCCTTCATTTCTGTCTTATTAATTTTTTCCATTTCTTTTACTGTTTGTTTCTTCAACCTCTATTTGTTCATGTTTTAACACATGGTTTTGGATTAATTATTTCATCTGGTAAACCTGATAATTTACAACTCATTTTGACAGTATTTGAATTGCATAGATTGAGCATTTGAGTATAATATAATCTATCCAGTGCTGAGAAAAAGTTAGATGTACTGATGTAGTAAGGCCCCGTTCTTTTGGACTACAATTCAGTTCATACCGCTTCAGTTCAGTCCAGTCCACTCCACTTCAATGCAGTTTAGCTATGCGTAGTTATAAATTTACACTGAAATAAGTTCAGTTCAGCTCAGCTCAATTTAGCTCACTTCAGTTCAGTTCATAAAATTGAAGTCCAAAAGAAAAGGGCCTAAGGCAATGAACTCTTATTAACAATATTGTAAAAGACTAAAAAGAAATTTGATAACTTGATAACATTAAATTTTAAATGGTTCAAAGGATCAAATGATGCAGAATCTTCGTAATAGAACTTGAATATTAACTATGTCAACTACAATTTCATCTTCGTCACAACAACTTAATTAAAGTGCTTAAAAAAATCCTTCACTTGTATTTGTATGACTTGCTGTCATTAGTTCCCTATGTGCTTCCTTCCCTTTATCTGCTGTTGAATTCCCTCATTTCATTTGAGGAGAAATATCATTTTAAAGTTTGTACCTAAATATATCACCAAAATGAACTAGTGTCTTCAACTTCTCAAACTCATCATTTCAAAGTGTACCTTAACAATGAAAAAATGTGAATTTAGGATGAAATTACTAGAATTAAGAAGTAAGAATCTATCATATATCAAGTGTTATTAAGTTAAAAAAAACACAACATGACTAAAAAAAAAGATAACAGACCTAGAAGAAAAGGGAAGAAAAAGAATAAGTAATTTTCATTCCCACCGGTCAGAATTTTGGTATCTAATGATTTATATGAATACCTTTCACAATGTGCTAATCGCCAGCAATGAATATACACCAAAGACCAACATAACAAAAAACTGAGCTCCAAAATATAAGATGCATCCGAGGCGCATAAAGGCGCGCCCGAGGCAAGCGCCTGACCCTCCCACGAGGCGCTGGCCCTTGAGCCTCGAGCGCCTTGCGCCTAAGGTGTGCCCATAACAACTACGGAATAAATTCATCATAATTGCCGAGTGGTGACTCTTGAGCATGATCATCCATTAACCAGAGACCTAAATCGCGAAAACGTTTAATCTTCTTTTTCAAACCTGTGATAAAATGGTCATCATTCGCAAAAACTCCCAACAAATAAATAGAGGTAAGTGAAAAATGGGTTTGCTCTTCCTTCAAATGTGATGTGGATAATTGTTGGATTATAAACTTGATCCATCTTAATGGAAACCCAAAATTCAAATCCAATCAATTGGAGTCCAAGCCCACAAATCTAAAATGTAGTAAATTTATTTAGGTATTTTAAGTATGTAAATTTTTTATGTGTGATAACCAAATTGGAGGCTATTAATTGCAACCAATTTGGTGGCATTAAATTAACTAAATAAGTTGGCTATTAATTGTATTAGTTGCAAGTGGTGGTGAGTAATTGTGTTAGTTGAGTGTTGTATAATTCACCTATAAATAGGTGAGTTGTTTAGTTGTTTTTCATCAACAAAAATAAGAACTTCTTTAGAGAGAAAAGAAGTAAAGAGTGAGTTGTAGTTTTATATTTTGAGTGAGAGTGTTCTTGTAATATCTTTGAGTTTAATAAAAGTTGTTCATTTGAGTATTTTAATTCCAACAAAGTGGTACCAGAGCCACATTCGAAAGTTGATTACGCTTCCAAAAAGTTCCATTTTCGATTGCACAGTAGCCCAGAAAGTGTTGCAAAAGATAGCAAAAAGTGTTGCAGAAAGCTGCAGAAAGTGTTACAGAAAGCTGCAGAAAGTGTTATAATACGTCCAGTGTGTCACAAAAGACTCTAAAAGTGTTGCATTAGCCCCTGTACGATTAGAATAGCTATTTGATTAAGATGGCGAATAGTGTGGCATCATTTCAAGTTCCAACACTCAACAACAACAACTATGACAATTGGAGTATCAAAATGAAGGCTCTTCTCGGAGCACATGATGTTTGGGATATCGTAGAGTAAGGCTTCACCGAGCCAAAAAATTAAGCCTCTCTCACACAAGATCAAGCTACAACTTTGAAGGATTCCCGAAAGAGAGCCAAGAAAGCTCTATTCCTCAATCAAGCATTAGATGACTTTGGTTTTGAGAAAATCTCAAGCGTAACCTCTGCCAAGCAAGCATGGAAGAAGGTCCGTCTCCAAACACTAAGAGGTGAGTTTGAATCCTTGCACATGAAACCATCCGAGTCTATCTCCGATTACTTTTTCAGAGTAGCAGCCGTTTCAAATCAATTGAAAAGAAATGGTGAGAAGTTAGAAGATGTAAGGATAATCGAGAAGATACTCCATTTGTTGGATCTAAAATTTGAGCACATTGTGGTGACGATTGAAGAAACCAAATACTTGGAGGAAATGACGATCGAGGAACTCCAAGGATCACTACAAGCCTATGAAGAAAAGCACAAGAAGAAGCAAGGTATCTCTGAGCAACTCCTCAAGCTACAACTCAAGGATACGAGTGAAGGCAGTGGTAGAAACAACCATGGAAGTGGCAGAGGCAGAAGACGAGGTCACGGACAAGGTGGTAGCCGTGGTCGTAGACGAAGTTGGAATTACAACAACAATTCCAGCAATAACTATAAGAAAGGAGAAAGTTCCACACAAAGTCACGGAATAGGCGATTCGAATGCGAGGTATGACAAATCTCAAGTCCAGTGCTATAATTATCAAAAGTTTGGGCATTACGCTTCAGAATGTTGAGCTCGTAATGATCAAGTTGAAGAGAAGGCAAACTTCGTGGAGGAGAAGATTTATTACTAGCGTATAATAACAACAATGATCATCAAGACAATGCATGGTATCTTGACACTAGAGCAAGCAACCACATGTGTGGAAGAAGGAACATGTTCGTGGAGCTCAATGAAGCAGTAAGCAGCGATGTTTCATTCGGAGATGATACAAAAATATCAGTGAAAGGAAGAGGTAACATCCTTTTTAGAGCAAAAGATGATAGCCACCAAATGATTTCAAATGTCTGCTATGTGCCTGGTATGAAATGCAACATTCTTAGTTTAGGCCAACTCTTAGAAAAAGGCTATGATATTCATATGAAAGATTGTAGTCTTTTTTATAAGAGATGGCAATGGGAATCTAATCGCCAAGGTACAGATGATGAAGAATAGAATATTCCTATTGAATATCAGAAATGATATTGCAAAGTGTCTAAAGACTTATTACAAAGATGCATTTTGGCTATGGCATCTAAACTTTAGAGGATTGGAACTGTTATGCAAGAAGGGAATGGTTAGATGTTTACCATATATCAATAATCCTGATCAATTGTGTGAAGGATGTCTACAAGGGAAGTAATTCAGAAGAAGCTGTCCAAAGGAGTCAGACTATAGAGCCAAGAAGCCGCTCGAGCTCATCCATACCGACGTGTGTGATCCTATTAAGCCAAGTTCTCTCTCTAATAGTAACTTATTCCTTCTCTTCATTGGCGATTATTCAAGAAAAACTTGGGTATATTTCTTGAAGCAGAAATCAGAAGTCTTCGGAATGTTTCAGAAGTTTAAAGCAGTCGTGGAAAAGGAGAGCGGTCATAAGATCAAAGCCATGAGATCTGATCGAGGAGGAGAATTCATGTCTAATGAATTCAACGAGTTTTGTGCAGCACATGGAATCAATCGACCCTTAACGGTTCCTAGATCCCCCTAGAAAAATGGTGTGGCAGAAAGGAAGAATAGAATAATTCCTGACATGGCACGAAGTATGCTCAAAAGCAAGAAACTACCCAAGGAGTTTTGGGCGGAAGTAGTGGCATGTGCAGTCTAACTATTAAATCATTCTCTTACAAGAAGCGTGTGGAGAAAGACACCACAAGAAGCATGGAGCGAAAAAAGCTCGGAATTTCCCATCTTCGAGTCTTTGGGAGTGTAGCTCATGTTCATGTACCGGATGAGAATCGAACCAAGATTAATGATAAAAGCAAAAGTTTTATTTTCATCGATTATAACTCAAGCTCAAAAGGCTACAAGCTATACAATCCGAATGAGAAGAAATTTATGATCAGTCGAGATGTGATATTTGATGAAGAAGGAGAATGGAACTTTAATTCTCAAACGGAGGACTTCAACTTTTCCCCATTCGAGGAAGATGAGCAGACAACACTTGAGCAACCAAGACAACTTCAACAAGGTCTCATAACTCCACCAACTTCTCCTACTCATAGAGACAGGTCATCATCATCATCTCCATCCTTAAGTGGGACTGAAGATGAAAGAGAAGTGCATCGTACGAGAAGTCTTCGAGAACTCTATGCGGTGACTGAACAACTAGACAATCTTACATTACTTTGTCTATTTATTGATTGTGAGCCAGTGACATTTCAAGAAGCTGCACAAGAGAAAAAGTGGAGAGATGCAATGAACGAAGAAATCAAGGCCATTGAAAATAATGATACATGGGAACTCACTTCACTTCCTAAAGGACACAAGGCAATTGTGTTAAATGGGTGTACAAAGCAAAGCGGAATACCAAGGGAGAGATCGAAAGACAGAAGGCAAGGCTTGTTGCAAAAGGCTATTGTCAAAAGGTTGGAATTGACTACGATGAGGTATTCGCTCCAGTTGCTCGATTGGAAACTGTCAGACTAATAATTTCTTTAGTGGCTCAAAAAAAGTGGAGAATTCATCAAATGGATGTAAAATCGGCCTTCCTAAATGGATTTCTTGAAGAGGAAGTCTACATTCAGCAATCACTAGGTTACGAAGCCAAAGGTCATAAAGACAAGTGTTGAAGTTGAAGAAGGCTCTTTATGGGCTAAAACAAGCACCAAGGGCATGGAATAGCAGAATAGATAAGTACTTTCGAGAAAATGGTTTCAATAAATGTCCATATGAGCATGCTTTGTATATCAAGATTAAAGATGGAGATATTTTGATCGTGTGCCTCTACGTGGACGATTTGATCTTCACCAGAAGTAACCAAAGAATGTTCGATGAATTCAAGAAAGTGATGACGAAGGAGTTTGAGATGACAGACATAGGACTCATGGCATACTACCTCGGTGTAGAAGTAAAGCAACAAAAGGATGGAATTTTCATTTCACAAGAAAGCTATGCAAAGGAGATCTTGAAAAAGTTCAAGATGGATAATTGCAAGCCGATAAGCACACCAGTGGAGTATGGGATCAAGATGTCCAAACATGAAGAAGGGGAGAGTGTAGATCCAACACTTTTCAAAAGTTTGGTCGGAAGTCTACGCTATCTTACCTGCACAGGGCCAGATATCCTTCATGCAGTCGGATTAGTTAGTCGTTACATGGAATCACCAACAACCACCCATTTCAAAGCCGCTAAGAGAATTCTTCGCTATTTGAAAGGTACAACCGACTTGGACTTATTCTATTCAGTTTCTAATGATTACAAGCTTGTTGGATATAGCGATAGCGATTGGGGTGGAGACGTAGATAACCGAAGAAGCACTAGTGGATTCATGTTTTTCATGGGAGACACTACTTTCACATGGATGTCAAAGAAATAACTGATTGTAACTTTGTCTACATGTGAAGTAGAATATGTTGCAGCAACCTCGTGCGTTTGTCATGCAATTTGGCTCAAAAATTTATTGAAAGAGATTGGCTTGATGCAAGAAGAACCAACTGAGATTCATGTTGACAACTAGTCAGCCATTGCCTTAGCAAAGAATCCTGTATTCCATGATTGAAGCAAACATATCGACATCCACTACCATTACATAACAGAGTGTGTTGCAAGAAGGGAAGTGCAAGTTGAATATGTGAAGACACGAGATCAAATTGCGGATATCTTCACTAAGTCGCTCACAAGCGAAAACTTCATCAGATTGAGAAGATCACTTGGGATGACAAGATCAAGTTTTAGGGGGGTGTTAGATTATAAACTTGATTCATATTAATGGAAACCCAAAATCCAAATCCAATCAATTGGAGTCCAAGCCCACAAATCCAAAATGTAGTAAATTTATTTAAGTATTTTAAGTATGTAGATTTTTTATGTGTGATAACCAAATTGGAGGCTATTAACTACAACCGATTTGGAGGCCATTAAATTAACTAAATAAGTTGGCTATTAATTGTATCAATTGGAGGTGGTGGTGAGTAATTGTGTTAGTTGAGAGTTGTATAATTAACTTATAAATAGGTGAGTTGTTTAGTTGTTTTTCATCGACAAAAATAAGAACTTATTTAGAGAGAAAAGAAGTAAAGAGTGAGTTGTAGTTTTGTATTTTGAGTGAGAGTGTTCTTGTAATATCTTTGAGTTTAATAAAAGTTGTTCATTTGAGTGTTTTAATTCCAACAATAACAATGAACACCTTAAAGCAACTTAAAATTCAAATCATAATGTAAGGTCAACACATTAGAACAAACCTGTACAGCAGTTTTATTGAATGCCCAGTTGAAAGCAAGCTGGTCATTTGCTTTCTTTGATTTAGACCATGGCTGAGCTTAAAGTTCCTTAATCCACTTCTTTGTTACTAGTAATGGTAATAAAAAAAAATAATAACTGCATCAATAAATTTCAATTGGGTATATTACATTTGGATTCCTAATTCTTCTGATGAATTTTTGTAAGGGAAACATATAAATCGAA
The DNA here is from genome assembly GCA_947683365.1 of Euphorbia pulcherrima. NCBI lineage: Eukaryota > Viridiplantae > Streptophyta > Magnoliopsida > Malpighiales > Euphorbiaceae > Euphorbia > Euphorbia pulcherrima. The sequence goes on from CANTUS010000010.1 coordinate 5,013,944, forward strand.
CCATTGAATTTTGCAAGAAAATTGTGCAAAGAGAGAACTAAACCTTCTGTTTAGGGGATTGAACCAACTGAACCCCCAAATTTGCAGTGCAAAAATCCAACTGCTTTATTGATTCAGGAACAAGGGAAGGCGATTGACGCCCGACAAGAACTTACGAATCGCCTGTGAAGAAACAAAGCGATTGTCAGTGAAACCCAGGAAACGCCAGGCAGCTTACGAATAACCTGCGAGGAAACGAAACGAATTAATGGTGAAACCTAGGCACACGTCAAGCAACTTACGAATCGTCGGCGAAAAAACGGAGGAACGGAGAGGGAACGGTGCCGACGAAGATTCGAATAGCGATGGCGAAGACACATGGAAAGGCAACGGTGAATCTTAATCGACGGCGGTTGTTTAGAAAAGGGTTTTGCTGAAAGTAAATTGAAGGTGACGTGGATTCAATAACTTCACTTGTGGGGGATTTTGAACTGAGAGACCAAAAATCCACGTGGTGGACCGAGTTCATCCTATAAAATCTCGTACTAGAAACATGAGAGAATGACACGTGGGCTGTATAATTATTAAAATATTTATTATTTATATTTTTTTAAATTTTTTTATTATTCTTCCAACTATATTTTTGGTATTAATTATATCTGGGTTAAAAAATTAAGGCATTAATTTGAGATATAAAGGTAAATTATTATTTTCATATCATTGATAAATAAATTTATTAAAAAGTGTAAAACTTGTAGAGAGATAAGTAAAAAAAAATAAAGAAAGTAATTATTTCCAATCTAATAATTAAAAACATGGTTTTCGTTTATCCAGTGAATCAGTAAAGGAATTTAGCCATAAATTTAGAATTTAATCGGATTATATTTAATGACGGAGCTAGGATCTGAAACACTGAGAGTGCGTAATTTCAACAAATAAAGATAGATAGCTGTGGATAAAGATAATAATGGTATAAAATTTTGTACAAAAGAGAGAAGTGACACTAAAACACAAAATAAAACTTAATCAATTGAAAAGAAAATATAATTAAATTAATTTCAAAATCTAAATTTAAACATATTATAGTAAAATAAATGAAAAATAAGACTAATATATTTTTATAGTCTGAATAAATCTGCTATATTAATAATAAAGAGGTTCATGGATCGACTTCATTCGTAATTATAATAACTAATGAGCGTTATATTTCTAATATTTTCTTTTGATTATCTTGATAAAATAAAGTTTTATTCTTAAAAATGACAGTGAATATGAAAATAAAGAATTAAAAGTTATTTAATTATAATTTTTACAATAATATGAAATATAAAAATTGGAAGTACAACAGTATCATTTTCAACATGTTGGGTGGCCATGGCAACTCCCTCCGGAGGCCAAATCTCGCCCGAATATTCATATTTATTGGCTTTATCGATTGCTGGGTGGACGGCTATCTCTGCAAGCCTCTCCAGCGCTGTCACTGATTATATTATTAGTGGGATCGGATTTTTTTAAAATATGAAACCGGTAATATAGTTAATAATTTGATACCAAAATTATATTAATAAATTATAATAATATTTAATGTAATTATTTTATAATTCAAAGTTAAAACTTCAAATAAGTATAAAACTCAACATAATAACTAAAACAATACATTGAGTGGTGAAGGTCATAGCTTTTTGGCTAAGACTGAATGTATGGCTTTTGGAGACCTCAGGTTAGAATCATGTTTCAGGGTGAGTGGAGATTAATTTTTATATTCAATGTAAAGACAATTGTACAAATTTTTATTTTCTTAAAAAACTAAAACAATATATTTGATTAAAATTTAGTTTTAAAATTAAACCATGTTTTATAAATTTTTTTTTAAAAAATTGCTTAATTAGACTTATAATAATAATAAAGAAAAACCTCATCCCATCTCATCTGAATATGGATTCAAACCTATAAATCTAGGATTATACCTTTAAATTGAACTACTAGGCTAAGCACGTATTCTATAAATTAGGAAAACAAATTCAATAAATTTTGATTTATATACAAATTACACATCCATTAAACAAATTTTTAAAATTAGTAATTTAAACACGTTTTATAGCGCGTGTTACTAATCTTTCAGACATTGTCCAAAATCACTTTCCCTCTTTTATTTTTAGGTTGATTTTTTTTCATGATTTATTATTGCAAATGAATTGCCTAATTTCATTAAAAAAGGTCATGAATAACAAACTAATAAATACACATATTATTAATAATGATATATTGAATTATATTTGACGTTCAGTAAACTAATAAAATACACTACCATGGAACGAAATCGGCTTTTATGCAAACTAATTAATAAAATAAACATAATAAAATAAAATGAAACAATAAAATATAAAAGACGGACACAAAGGTGGGGGAATCATCATTGTCGATTAAATGCGAAGAATCAGAATATATTTTTCTATACAAATATTTTTAATAAAATAATTTTATTTAAATCTTGATCATTAACATTCTTCGTCCTTTTAATAAATATATTTAAAGAAATTTATATCTTAGTCTCATTCCACCTATTCAATCTATATCATTAAACTTTGTTGGTGAATTAGGATTTAAGAAAGGGACAAGTGGACCGGAATTATTATATTACGATATATTGAAAAAATAGTCTCTGAACATTTTCTTAGTCTACCTAAAAAAATGGTCCTCACCAAAACAAAGAAAAAATGGTCAACTTTTAATTCAAGTTAGCAATTACGATCAATATATTCTGTTTTGTTTTCAGTTTTAATATAGGAGAAATACACAATGTTATGAAAACCGTAATGTACATTTAGGTTTGACTAGTTTTATATTGAATCGATTATATATGGTTTAATTTAAAAATAATTTTTTTAAAAAGGTTATGGTAACATCTAAAAAGTGATGTCAAAGACCTTGAAAAGTGTTGTAAAAGATTCAAATTGGGTTGCAATAGCTGCTGTAAGTTTCTATTACGAGCTGAAATGATCTAAAAATTTTTTTAGCTCAATTATTTAGAGTTATTTAGGTAGGAACATACCTAATATATGCCTACTCATATGTAAATTAATATTTTTAAATAATATATATTTTTTTAAAAATAAAAAATTGATAAAATTACTAATTATACCGATAACACCAATAATACCACATATCAAAATCTTCACTGGTATAATGGCCGATAGAATTATGATAGAAATGCACTTATTCACCTTATAATAAGTTTCTATTGCCGAAATCTCTTGAAAATAATTCTTTGCAACTTTTCCTTCTATTTCGGTTTTTGGAAAAAAGATTATTTGAAGTGGAGATGCTCTATTCTAATAACAGGAGACAACAGAATAAACATTCTCAATTCATACCTTTAATTTTAAAATATAGGGTTTCAATTGAGCCAGCTTTAGTACAAAGTTTAACGCAAACTTTAAAGATATTTTTTTTGCGTTTATTTTATTTTCACACATAGATTGAGTTCACTAACTTGAGAACTACTAAATTGTTTAGTTTAACCTATCTCAACCATGTACCATCTATTAAATTTATATGGTTAGGATTTATTTCATTGTGAATCTTAGTAACTAAATTCAAACTTCAACTATTAATCACTTTACCACCTATTTAACTTTAGAAAATTCAAATCCTTTATCAAGCTATTAAGCGTACTAATGCTTATCTTTCTTATTTTTACATGTATTTTTATCTTAAAGCCATGCTTTTTTAAGATGTAACCTTACAAATTTTTATTTGTTTTCTCGTGCAAAGGGGAAATCCTTATAAGAGAGGTATAAAGCGCACAATGTGTACTTTATACAACTTTTATATAAGGCATAAAGCATGTGAAGTGCCAACGTGCGCGCGTTGTGAGATTTCTCGCAAATATAAACACATAAGAGGTATAAAGTGCAAGTCTTTGTAGAGTCCGGCACACTTTATGCAACATTTATACTTGTGGTATGAGTGTGGAAAAATGGATTTAATTTTAAAGATAAAAATAAGATAAAATTTTTTTTTTTTTAAATGATAAGCACTATTTTTAGGATGGGAACCATGGTTGAGCTGAAACAACTAATTCAACTCACTCAGCAAGCTGCCATCTGAGCCATCAACCATAACTAACTCATCCTGTGTGGCAGTGACATCACGGTTACAACAAGAATTGAGGCGGTTACTCGCACTCTCTACTATGATTTTCTCTCAAGTATCAATAAACTAATATTGTGATGAAGAAAGGAAGAATAATAATATAACTAGAACATAAAATAAATATTAATCATTCATTATAGTAAGTGGGAAATTAAAAAAATAAATAATTAGACTCTTCTTTTCTATTCATTCTTAAAAAAAATGGCAGAATACATATGGCTTATATAGACATTGGAGTTTTCAATACATGAAAATAAACTGATCCAGGTCATCCTCTTTTTTGAACCAAGTTTGATTATTGGTTTCCTAATTTTTTGCCACAAATTTTATTCAATTAGTTTACAACTGAGTTGTTCCATTCTCCTCCTTTCTAATATATATATTTTTAATTCTTATTTTAAATTAAGTTTATTTTTAATTTAACACTCCCCCTTAAACTTAATTTTCTGTTATTCCCAACGATGCTCGTAACTGTCTGAACACGTCGTACTTCAATGGCTTCGTAAAAATATCAGCAATTTGATCTTGTATTTTCACGTACTTCAACATGACTTCCTTTTGCTCAATGGAGTCTCTGATAAAATGAAATCTTATATCTATGTGCTTACTACGATCATGGAACACTGGATTTTTAGCTAACGCCAGGGCTGACTTGTTATCGACAAAAATATCAGTTGGATCATGTTGTGCCATTTTTAGTTCCTTCAACAATCTTTGTAACCATATCGCAAGACACACACATGAAGTTGCAGCAACATATTCAGCTTTACAAGTTGACAATGTCACAATCGATTGTTTTTTCGAACTCCAAGTGAATGCTGTTTCACCAAGAAAGAACACTAATCCGCTAGTACTTTTTTGGTCATTCCTATCACCGGCCCAATCACTATCACTGTACCCAACTAATTTGAATTCATCGGATTTTGAATAATGTAATCCAAAATTAGTTGTACCTTTGACATAGCGGAGTATCCTTTTCGCTGCATTCCAATGAGATTCTTTTGGTGCTTCCATGTATCTGCTTACTAGTCCAACTGCATACAAAATGTCTGGCCTTGTGCACGTCAAGTATCTGAGACTCCTAATCAGACTTCTGAAATTTGTCGAATTGACTCCTACTCCATTTTCATCCTTGGTCAATTTCAAACTACATTCAACAGGAGTGCTGACAGGATTGCAATTCTCCATCTTGAATTTCTTTACTATCTCCTTAGCAAAACCACTTTGACAAATAAAAATGCCATCATCATTTTGATTCACTTCAATGCCAAGATAATACGACATCAAACCAATGTCTGTCATTTCAAATTCGCGAGTCATCATCTTCTTGAAATCGAACATCTGAGGATTGTTCCCGGTGAAAATAAGATCATCCACATACAAGCAAAGAAGCAATATGTCTCCACCTTTCACTTTCACGTACAAAGCTTATTCATGGGGGCGTTTGACAAATCCATTCTCTTGAAAATATTTGTCAATGCGACTATTCCAGGCTCTTGGTGCCTGCTTAAGTCCGTGCAACGCCTTCTTCAGCTTCAATACTTTCTCTTCATGCCCTTTGGCAACGTAATCAGGTGGTTGTTGTACATAGATTTCTTCCTCAAGATATCCATTCAGAAATGCTGACTTGACATCCATTTGATGGATCTTCCATCCATTTTGAACAGCAATGGAGATTACCATTCTAATAGTCTCCATTCTTGCGACTGGTGCAAAAACTTCATCATAGTTAATACCGGGCTTCTGACTATATCCCTTTGCAATAAGTCTTGCCTTATGTCGTATAGTATCTCCGCTCGCATCTTTCTGTACCTTGAATACCCACTTAAAACCTATGGGATTTTTGTCTGCTGGAAGTTTAGTTAACTCCCATGTCTTATTCTTCTCAATTGAATGGATCTCCTCCTTCATTGCTTTTCTCTAACTCTCGTCTTTCATAGCTTCTTCAGCATCAATGGGTTCACTATCAATAAGATGCCAGTAAAGAGTTAATTCTTCACTTAGATCTCTTGTCACATCATAAAGTTCTTCAATGCTCTGGAGTTTTCTTGGCCTCTCTCTAGAACTTTCACTAGAGCTTTCTCCTTGTTCAAGAGATGCACCTGAAATCGGACTATTCATCATCGATGTTATGGCTTGCTCCACCTGTTCATGCTCATTGTTTTCATCCATTGTGAAAGGATAAAAATTGTAATTCTTCTCTTTATGATTGATCCAATCCCATATTTCTTGTTCATCAATAGTTGCATCTCTACTGATGATTGTCTTTCCTGTATCAGGATCAAACATCCTGTAACCTTTAGAAAATTCTGAATACCCAACGAACAAGTATTTTCTGCTTTTATCATCTAGTTTTCTCCTTTCTTTATCAGCTACATGTATATGCGCTACACTCCCTAAAACACGAAAATGAGAGATATTGGGCTTTCTCTCACTCCATGCTTCTTGGGGTGTCATATCGAAAACACTTGCTGTAGGGGACCGATTCAAGATATACACAGCACAATCAACAGCTTCTGCCTATAGCTCTTTAGGTAAATTCTTGCTTTTCAACATGCTTCTGACCTTGTCCATCACTGTTCTATTCTTTCTCTCCACAACTCCGTTTTGCTGAGGCGATCTTGGGACTGACAAGAAATGGCGGATTCCATGGTTCTCGCAAAATCTATTAAATTCATTGGATGTGAATTCTCCCACTCTATTAGATCTTAAGTCCTTGATGTAATAACCACTTTCTTTCTCAACAAGCGCCTTGAATTTCTTGAAAGCTCCAAATACTTCTGATTTCTCTTTCAAGTAATAAACCCACGTCTTTCTGCTATAATCATCAATAAATAGCAAAAAATATTTGTTGCCTCCTAGTGAGACTGGTGTCATCGATCCGCAAACATCGGTATGAATGAGCTCGAGGGGCACCTTGGCTCTCGACATGGACTCTTTTAGAAAACTGGTCCTCGATTGTTTTCCAACAAGACATCCTTCACACAATTGGTGGGGTTTATCAACAGGGGGAAGACCATGCGCCACCTTCTTCTGACGCATCAACTTTAGTCCTTTGAAATTGAGATGTCCGAACCTCAAATGCCACAACCAATCAATATCCTTCACATATGTCTTCAAACAATTGGCCATATCGGTCTTGATGTTGAGTGTAAACATTTGATTCTTTGACAACGGACACTTGCTAACATTTCCTACTTGTCATTCAGCAACAACAACTTCCTATTCACTATGTGAACTTGGTAGTTTTTCTCTAGCAATTGTCCTAAACTCAAAATATTGCTTCTCATGTTTGGAACATAATAGACATTGCTTATGAATTGGTGATCCCCATTCTTTAAACGAATAAGAATGGTTCCTTTGCCTTTGATGGGAACTTTCGACGAATCCCCAAATACAACATTTCCACTGAAAGACTGGTCCAGCTCAACGAACAGTTTCTTCTCTCCACACATATGATTACTTGCTCCATTGTCAAGATACCATATGTTATTATCTGAACAATGTTCGCCTTCACGGGTTAGTAATACCACGTCGATGACATCCTCTTCTTGTATATTGTTAGCAGCTTCCTCCACTTGCATAGGAGGACTCCTACATTCTGATGCATAGTAGCCATAGTTTAAGCAATTGTAACATTGCACATTTGACTTGTTTCATCTGTCATTTTGTCTCCAGTTGCCTCTTCCTCGTCCTCGTCCATGTGCACGGGCCCTGCCTCTTATGGACTGATTATGTCCATCATTATTGTCAGTTCAAAGGAATTGCTGACTTCTGCCACGTCCTCTTCCTCTACCATTTCCTTCTCGACCTCTACCTTGTCCTCTTCTAGATTGACAAGAATCTCGGCTATTTTCATTTTCTCGAAACAAAACCTTTGCCGCCAGGACTAGTTCTATTGACTCTTCTTTTTATCTATTTAATCTTTCCTCACGTGCTTGCAATGAACCAACAATTTCGTCAACTGCCATCGCACTTGTGTCTCTTGACTCTTCAATGGCTACTACTATATAATCAAACTTTCGTAGTAAAGATAGTAGAATCTTTTCAACGATTCTCGACTCTTCAATTTTTTCTCCATACTGCCGCATTTGATTAACGACAGATTTTATTCATGAGGAATAATCAACAATTGTTTCTGTTTCCTTCATCTTCATCATCTCGAACTCACCTCATAACGTCTGCAATCGCACCTTCTGAACTTTCTCCTCTCCTTGAAGAGAAGTTCGTAAAATATCCCAAGCTTGCTTGGAGGTAGTTACTTTTACTACCTTCTCAAACATCACATCATCCAAATTTTTGTGGATTAAACTGAGCGTCTTCTGGTCACTCGTACGATTCTTATGCAAATTATCTCTTTCCGCCTGAGATAATTGTGCATTTTCTGCTGGGACAGGGACTACATAGCCAGTTTCAACAATGTCCCAAACATCTTGGGCTCCTAGAATGACTTTCATTTTAATGCACCAATTTTTGTAATTGGTTTTGGTGAGTTGAGGAAAATTGAAGGGAAAATTGTTGGTGTTCATTTTTTTCTTTTTTTTGTAGGATCTTCTCAAACACTCAAGAAAGTATTATAAAATTCTCACAACTCTCACACAGGATTTCAACTTGGCTCTGGTACCACTTTGTTGGAGAAAGGAAGAGGAATAATAAAGCTTGAACTCAAAATATGTATTAATCATTCATTATAGTAAGCGGGAAACTAAAAAAATAAATAATTAGACTCTTCTTCTCTATTCATTCTTAAAAAAATGGCAGAATACATATGCCTTTTATAGGCACTGGAGTTTTCAATACATGAAAATAAACTGATCCACGTCACCCTCTTTTTTGAACTAAGTTTTATTATTGGTTTCCTAATTCTTTACCACAAATTTTATCCAATTAATTTACAAGTGGCTTGTTCCATTCTCCTCCTTTATAATATATATATTTTTAATTCTTATTTTAAATTAAGTTTATTTTTAATTTAACATATTTAGTTTGTTTAGATGTGTCTTGGATGTGTTCCAACTGTGTGACATATCTTTAAGCCAAGTCTACATCTAGCTTAATCTCCGATCGCCAATTTACAGGTGTCTTGAAGGGTAGGATAACTGACCCCAAAATTTAAGGTTACTCCATACACATCCCAATATTTAATCTCTATTGAATTAAAAATGAACTAGTTCCTCCCTCTATATGACAGAAATTTTTACAATAAACCAGATTAATTAATCCCTCCTTTAAAAATAAATAAAATAATAAAATAAAATAGTTTCCAGTATACTTCAATCCATGTGTCATCACACCCTTGGGTTAAATGAAACGACCATTCCGAGAGCTAAGTGACAAATAAATTCGATTGAAGAATGAAAATCTGAAAAAAAAAAAGGAAATAGCGATACTTTAAACAATCTATTTCCTCCGTTGTATATCAACATGGACCCACAAAAGCCATTCATTTGGTTATCCCACTTTCCATGCAATTTAATTTAACCTCAATATGTATATGTATGGCAAAAATAGATTCCGTCATGGTCGTACGCATTTGCGTGATGAAAATTTGTCACTGGGACAATTAATATTATTGTCCCAATGTATATTTAATTAATTAAATTTATTTTAAAAAATTTATTATTTTTTTAAATTTTTAAAGTAAATTCGTAGCTCCTTTAACTTTTAAAAAATACTTCACTTAGTTTCTTGAATGTCACGTATTAGATCCTGATTTGAAGAGAAAATTTTTTTAAAAATGACATTTTTAAAAAGTCAAAACGTATCAAAAGTTAACACGTGACATTCAGAGAGCTAAGTGGAGCACTTTTTAAAAGTTAAAGGAGTTATAGGCCACTTTAAAAATTTAAAGACAATAAATTTTTTTGACAAATTAAGCCAATATTATTTCATCATACATGATGTCATGGTTGTCATCTCAAAGGAAAGGCCAAAGATTATTCATTTCAACTTCATTTTGACATTTTATAACGGTTCTTTTTGCAAATTCGTCATGGTAAAAAAATCTATTATGACAATTTAGTATCAGTTTGAGATTACTTTTTTAAATTATTTATTTTAAAAGTTTAATTTTTAAATTTTTATAACAGATAGTAGATTTAATTTTAGAAAAAATTAATCAGATAGTTCTTAATTAATTAGTATGAATGACTAAATATGTTATTCAGAATCAAAATATACAGTTATATTCAAAGTTTATAAATATAACTTATTTTAACAGTAACTTAATAAAAAATATCAAAATGATTCTTAAAGTTAATTAGCAATAACTTCATTATCATGGTAAAAATATTATTTATGATATTTCATGTTTTGATAAAAAAGAATATAACAAATTATATATATTATCATATAATTTATTTTTAAATGACACTCACATATTTTAATGCATTATTACAGCTATATATATATATATATATATATATATATATATATATATATATATATATATATATATATATATATATATATATATATATATATACCAGAATTAGGGAGGGGGTCCTGAATTAAGGCTTCAATTAAAAACGTATTTTATAATTATCGGATTCAGATATAATAATTGAAGTTAATTCAAGATTATAAATTCTTATTTTAGATTCTAACCTTTCTTTAGCAATTCTAAGTTGAATTATTTGATTAGTATACTCTTTTATATTTTTTCTATAAAAATTATATAAATCAAAACATCCTACATAATTTATAAGGTCGTTATTAACAGAGGGGGTCCTGAATTAATGCTTCAATTAAAAACGTATTTTAAAATTATCGGATTCAGATATAATAATTGAAGTTAATTCAAGATTATAAATACTTATTTTAGATTCTAACCTTTCTTTAGCAATTCTAAGTTGAATTATTTGATTAGTATACTCTTTTATATTTTTTCTATAAAAATTATATAAATCAAAACATCCTACATAATTTATAAGGTCGTTATTAACAAAATCTAGGTTGTCTTGATAAAAAGCAAGGTTATAATCTATTCTTATTAATCTTTCTGAAATTATTTCTAAGTTATTTTTAAGTTCTAAGATTCTATTCATTTAAATTCTAAAAGAAGTATCTGAACTTTCTGAAAGAACTAAAGAAGTTAATTCTAGATTTAGTTCTCGTATTTCTCTTTCTAAGACTGATAATTCTCTAGTATAACGTTCTAGTTCTTCAGTATATCTAGTTACAAGCCGAGCTTTCCACCCTAATAAGGTATAAATGTGTCTGTGAAGTCCAGCTATTCGCAAACTAGTAGTTTCTGTTCTTAATTCTCTAGTATATAAGCTTACTCTATCAGTATAGAAGCGTATTAAAACTCTTTTTCTATTTAATTCTATTTCTTTTCTTTCTAATTTATCTTTAATTTCTAAAATTCTATTCATAATAAAACAGAATTTTCTCGTCACTCTTCTGAAGAGATCACACAGAGTGCAGTTCAGAGAGGAGAGGATACTTAATTGAGTATATATGATTAGAGTATTAAAAGCAAAGTATTTAAAGTATACCTTTTCAGCTTATGATTTTCTATGATGATGATTTTCTGCAGGCTATGAAGATTATAGAGAGAAAGAGAGAGGGAGAGAGAGAGAGAGTTGTGTATATTTTGCAGAGAAATGATTTTATTTATAGCTGAAAAAAGGAGAGTATACCGGCTACCTGTTGGATTACCGGATCTTTATATGACGTCATCGCTTACGTATTTAGAAATTATTGCAACTATGACTCATTATTTTATCTGTCTGAATTATTATGGGGTCTGACATCATTGCTTACGTATTTAGAAATTATTGCAATTATGACTCATCTGTCTGAATTGTTATGGAGTCTGACATCATTGCTTACGTTTTTGCAAGTATATCTAAATTATTATGGAGTATTATATTCTTATGGCTATAACCTTTGCAGAAGTTTAAATGTTTGAAAGAAATTTTTGAAAGAAGGTTCTGTTGAAAACACCTAAACTGGATTTCTCTTATCCAGATAATCTATTAATAGATTTTTTTAATAAGGAAATTTAATTTTCAACCAAAAACTTCTTTAAAATTCAATCTTAATATTTAAATTTCAAATATTTTTATTACTTCCAGATTTTCTTAAACTTAAAAAATTTCTGTATTAATTTAGCTCATCCAACTGGTACTTTTGAAAGAGGGACTTACACTTTTTGCCCAAAATTTTCCCAAGGCCTATTGCTTATTCTGAGTTGAAAATTTTTAGTTTAGAGAAAAACTTTCTGTAAATTTAAAATAAGATCGAGCCAACAAGAAATTATAAAATATTATTATTATTTAGAGAAAGTAGTCAAATTATACAAAAACATAACCAAATTATACAAAGTATTACAAAATTATAACTAAAAGAAAATTTCTAACTGAGTTCTAAGTATTAGAATTATAGTATAAGTTAAGTATTGAGATTTAAAATCAGATTGAAGTTATGTTTCTTCTTTCTGAAAAAAAATCTGCTTTCTAACTTCTTAAAACATCTTATTTATAGCGTCTAATGGTGGGGACATATACCCACTATATTTATTAAGTAGTCTATTCTAAGCCCTACAGCTGTCTGAATAATCTTTACAGCTGTCCTTCTTATCTGTTCTCGAGCCTTCTAGAGAGGAATGTTTTGTCTTTTAGCGCTTGAGGCTGAGCTGCTTTCTCTTTGGGCTTCCTTTTGGGCTCTTTCTTCTGTAGAGGCTTCAATGGTTTCATTTCTTTGCCCAAAATCTAGATCCATTATCTGGTCGTTATGAAAATTTAAAATGGGTCTTTGAAGCTTTAGCTGTAATGGGCTTGTTAAATCAAATATCTTATTAAACCAGTCTGCCCATCCTTCTAAGGGTTGAGTGTCTATGTCTTCTAATCCTTTTATTACATCCTTCTGTATTTTCAGTACCTCGTCGGTATTTTCCTTTATTTCTAATGATATTTCTTTGTTGATTTCTGAATTTTCATATATCATGTCTAGTTTTTCTAGTATCAAGTCTTCTTTAGTCATTCCTTTATCGCTTACGACTCCTGAGTATGATGTCTGGTTCTTCCTGTGTTCTAACCGGGTTTCCAAGTCCTGTATTTTCTTTTTTAGAAGATCTTCTTCTTCTTCCTTATCAATTAATTTCCCTTCTAAATCATGTATTATCTTTTTCATTCTTATCATTTCTTGGGGTATATCCTTGGGTATTTCAACTTGCATGGTCATTATATCAGACTCGTCTGTTGTTAGTTCTAATATTTCTGGACTTACATAAAAAGTAGTCAAGTATTTCTTAGCCTCTGTCTGTGCTTCTCTTATAGATAAATATTTTTTATATTTGGGGTCTTTGTGCTTAGTATTTTGTATCACCTGCTCCCAAGTCTTATAAATCCCTGGCTGAGGACCTGTATATACCACATAGGCGATATTATTGTTATTTCTTTGGGTAAAGTATAGGCTAAATCCATTTATAGCTGCAATGGCGTGTTTATCATCCTTTCTTTTAACAGCCACCCATAGATTGTCTAATAAAATTCTCTCAGTATCATTAAGTATAGTTCCTTTGGGGTAGTTAAACGCCCAAGAAGTCTCTCCAAAGTCTGAGAAGTTTAATTTATCAGAAAAAACCAGAGCCTTTGGTTTAGGCTGGTTTCTGTTTATCATGCTTATGTCTTCAGGCAACATTCTAGTCTCTGAGGTATTAAGAGTATTTATTAAGTCGTCTATGGTAGGTCTAGAGGAGGTATTTCCTTGGTATCTAGTAAGTTTTCCTCTGCCTCGATCCGAAGCTCTCATTGTATCAGTTCTGTCTTCTCCTGTTATGTATTTCCTGCCAAATTATCAAATTGTAAGAGTCTAGATAGTATATCAGCAATCTTATTTTGTTCACCCTGTATATGTTCTAACAATGGTTTATATCCTTTCTGTAATAAGAGTGAAGTAAGTTTATGCCATCTTTTATAAGAAGATCTTTTCTTTTCTTTCTTTAAATTATTATAATATTTAACAATGGCAATACAATCTGTTCTAATTGTGAATTCAGTCTTACCAATTATAAAGAATTCAAAAGATTCTAAAGCATAGTATATTGCTAGCAATTCTGAATCTATGGTACTAATTTCTCCTTTTTCCCTAAAGGATCCACTAGTGTATCTACAGATTCTTTCTTCAGTCTTATTAGAGGTCTTATGGGGTTTACTTATTAAAACAGCTCCCCATCCAGATGCTGATCCGTCTGTCTCTATTATTAAATAATCAGTGTCTAAGGGAATCTCTAGTTTTGGTAAATTTTTTACCCTTTCTTTCAGATTTCTAATTATCTCATGGTCTTTATAATTTAATTTCTCAAAAATTTCTTTGCCAGTTTTTAAATATAATGGCTTTAGGTATTTAGATAAATCTTTTATAAAAGGTCTAGCATAATTCAACAATCCTAAGAATTGCTGGAGTTGTTTCTTTTCTTTTATGTTTTCTGGAAAGTCTAGTATCTTAGTAGTTATATGAGATTGTAATTCTATTTGCCCTTCTCCGATTACAACTCCTAAAAAGTTTATTTTCGTTCTTCCCAATTCTATCTTTTTCTTAGATATTATTAGTCCATTCTCTTCAAATTTCTTAAAAACTTCTTTAAGATGTCTATTATGATCTTTAGCGTTTTACTAAAGACTAGTATATCATCTATGTATACTGCAGTAAAGTCTGTAAATTTCTCAAAAATTTTATCCATTCTTTTCTGAAAAACTGCAGGTGCATTCTTAAGACCTAATGGCATCACTGTCCATTCCCAGTGTCCTATAGGGTTTGGACAAATAAACGCGGTCCATTCTATTGAGTCTTTGTGCATTCTAATCTGATAGTATCCTGATTTTAGATCAAATTTGCTCATGAACTTTGATCCTTATATCTTATTTATAAGCATTTCTTTATTAGGTATATCGTAGCCATTATTTTCAGTATTATCATTAAGTTGTTTATAATTTATAACCATTCTAGGTTTTCCTCGCTTCTTTTCTGCATTATTATGAACAAAGAAACTAGGTGATCTATGTCTAGATTCTGATCGTCTAATAAATTTATTTTTTATAAGTTCTTCTAATGCTTCTTTATACCATTCTAACTCTTGATTATTAGCGGGTATTGCTTTTGCTCGTATAGTGATATCAGGGTTTATAATTTCTAATTTATATTCCGTAGGGTTTCTACTCCAGTATTTTTGAGGATTTTCTCCGATTATTTCTAACTTCTCAAGTCTAGATTGGTATTGTAAGATTTCATTATCTAGAATTATATTATTCAACTGGTTTGAATATATATAGTCTGTTTCTATTTCATAAAAGTCTGGTTGATTTTCTAAATAGTCTATATTTGTATATGTGTCTGTTGAATTTACTGTATCTATCCTTTCTCCCTTATCAAAAGAAGTTTTAGGAACAATAGGTATTGAGAAATTATTGAAACTAAAACTTATATAGTCTTTTGTTATAACAGCCATTCTATTTTCATGTATGAGATAGTCTAATCCTAAAATAGCTAAATATCCCAATTGGTATAAATTTCGTATTGGAATATTTGTTATTGTAGTTATTAATTTATCTTTATTTATGTCTGTCATTTCTATTAAAATTTCTGGTATATATTGTGAACATGTAGTTATACTACCATCCATTTGTCTACCAATAGTAGGTTTGTCTAGATTATGTTTGTATTTTGAAGGTATTAGTTTATCATCTACCTTAGATGTTGAACATCCAGAGTCTATTAATGCTAATCCTTGTATTTTAAAATCTTGTATAATACATGTTATTTTAATAGTATAACTCGTATATGGTGCTTCATACGGCTGTCTATTAATTCGGTGGTAATGAAATCTTTTTTCGTATAAGTCTAATAAGATTTCATCGGTTATATCTAATTCTAATAATTCTAAGACATTCTGTTGACTATTATTTTGTATATATTGATCTAATCCTTCTTCTTCTAATTGACTAACTCTATCTTCCAAGTTAGCAATTCTATCTTCCATTAGTCTAAATCTTTCTCTCCAAGTTCTTTGTTCTAAATTATCTGCAAAAGTATAAGAGTTTCTAACTTCTGTTGTTAATGTTGGCCATTCTGAGTTATTATATTCTTCCCAACAGAATTTACAAATTTCAGTATAACAGTTATTACATTGAGCTCTTAGTTCTATAATTGGGTATAAATGACATTTATAACATTCTCTATCATCATTACCTTTTCTAAAATTCCAAGTATGTTCTACACATTCTGTTCTATCCATAAATTCTATATTTTTATATCTTTCCATCACTTCTAATAAATCTGCTGGTTCATTATCATCTTCTTCTTCAGAAGTATATTCCTTCGTATCACTTACTATCGAGTATATTGTTTCAGTATCACTAACTTCTTCAGTTACTGCTAGTAAGTCTAAATTAATATTTTCTACTAGCCTTGATTCTCTAGTATGTATATTGTGTTTATTAGGACATTTAGTGGATAAATGACCTATTTCTCCACATGCATAACAGGTAATTGTATCTCTGTATTGTCTCTTATCATTAAACCTTCTAACATGTCTTTTAGGATTTAAAAATGGTTTCTTAGCATTAGTTTTAGATTTTCTAATATAGTATGCTTTCCTTGTTCTATTATAAGGTTTTCTCCTTTTATCATACTGAGTATTTTTGTTTCTAGGTTTTCTATTACAAGAAGTACAAGCTTCTTGTCCATATTGTTGTGGTGTATAAATATTATTACAGAATCCGTAATTGTCTTTCATCTGTCTTTGTATACTCTAAATATAAATACTTTAGTATACCAGATAATGAAACACTTAGAAAAGAAAGTATACCAGATAATGAAACACTTAGAAAAGTAATGTACAGAAATAAGTATACAAAGACAGATGAAAGACAATTACGGATTCTGTAATAATATTTATACACCACAACAATATGGACAAGAAGCTTGTACTTCTTATAATAGAAAACCTAGAAACAAAAATACTCAGTATGATAAAAGGAGAAAACCTTATAATAGAACAAGGAAAGCATACTATATTAGAAAATCTAAAACTAATGCTAAGAAACCATTTTTAAATCCTAAAAGACATGTTAGAAGGTTTAATGATAAGAGACAATACAGAGATACAATTACCTGTTATGCATGTGGAGAAATAGGTCATTTATCCACTAAATGTCCTAATAAACACAATATACATACTAGAGAATCAAGGCTAGTAGAAAATATTAATTTAGACTTACTAGCAGTAACTGAAGAAGTTAGTGATACTGAAACAATATACTCGATAGTAAGTGATACGAAGGAATATACTTCTGAAGAAGAAGATGATAATGAACCAGCAGATTTATTAGAAGTGATGGAAAGATATAAAAATATAGAATTTATGGATAGAACAGAATGTGTAGAACATACTTGGAATTTTAGAAAAGGTAATGATGATAGAGAATGTTATAAATGTCATTTATACCCAATTATAGAACTAAGAGCTCAATGTAATAACTGTTATACTGAAATTTGTAAATTCTGTTGGGAAGAATATAATAACTCAGAATGGCCAACATTAACAACAGAAGTTAGAAACTCTTATACTTTTGCAGATAATTTAGAACAAAGAACTTGAAGAGAAAGATTTAGACTAATGGAAGATAGAATTGCTAACTTGGAAGATAGAGTTAGTCAATTAGAAGAAGAAGGATTAGATCAATATATACAAAATAATAGTCAACAGAATGTCTTAGAATTATTAGAATTAGATATAACCGATGAAATCTTATTAGACTTATACGAAAAAAGATTTCATTACCACCGAATTAATAGACAGCCGTATGAAGCACCATATACGAGTTATACTATTAAAATAACATGTATTATACAAGATTTTAAAATACAAGGATTAGCATTAATAGACTCTGGATGTTCAACATCTAAGGTAGATGATAAACTAATACCTTCAAAATACAAACATAATCTAGACAAACCTACTATTGGTAGACAAATGGATGGTAGTATAACTACATGTTCACAATATATACCAGAAATTTTAATAGAAATGACAGACATAAATAAAGATAAATTAATAACTACAATAACAAATATTCCAATACGAAATTTATACCAATTGGGATAATTAGCTATTTTAGGATTAGACTATCTCATACATGAAAATAGAATGGCTGTTATAACAAAAGACTGTATAAGTTTTAGTTTCAATAATTTCTCAATACCTATTGTTCCTAAAACTTCTTTTGATAAGGGAGAAAGGATAGATACAGTAAATTCAATAGACACATATACAAATACAGACTATTTAGAAAATCAACCAGACTTTTATGAAATAGAAACAGACTATATATAATCAAACCAGTTGAATAGTATAATTCTAGATAATGAAATCTTACAATACCAATCTAGACTTGAGAAGTTAGAAATAATCGGAGAAAATCCTCAAAAATACTGGAGTAGAAACCCTACGGAATATAAATTAGAAATTATAAACCCTGATATCACTATACGAGCAAAAGCAATACCCGCTAATAATCAAGAGTTAGAATGGTATAAAGAAGCATTAGAAGAACTTATAAAAAATAAATTTATTAGATGATCAGAATCTAGACATAGATCACCTAGTTTCTTTGTTAATAATAATGCAGAAAAGAAGCGAGGAAAACCTAGAATGGTTATAAATTATAAACAACTTAATGATAATACTGAAAATAATGGCTACGATATACCTAATAAAGAAATGCTTATAAATAAGATACAAGGATCAAAGTTCATGAGCAAATTTGATCTAAAATACGGATACTATCAGATTAGAATGCATAAAGACTCAATAGAATGGACCGCGTTTATTTGTCCAAACCCTATAGGACACTGGGAATGGACAGTGATGCCATTAGGTCTTAAGAATGCACCTGCAGTTTTTCAGAAAAGAATGGATAAAATTTTTGAGAAATTTACAGACTTTACTGCAGTATACATAGATGATATACTAGTCTTTAGTAAAACCGCTAAAGATCATAATAGACATCTTAAAGAAGTTTTTAAGAAATTTGAAGAGAATGGACTAATAATATCTAAGAAAAAGATAGAATTGGGAAGAATGAAAATAAACTTTTTAGGAGTTGTAATCGGAGAAGGGCAAATAGAATTACAATCTCATATAACTACTAAGATACTAGACTTTCCAGAAAACATAAAAGAAAAGAAACAACTCCAGCAATTCTTAGGATTGTTGAATTATGCTAGACCTTTTATAAAAGATTTATCTAAATACCTAAAGCCATTATATTTAAAAACTGGCAAAGAAATTTTTGAGAAATTAAATTATAAAGACCATGAGATAATTAGAAATCTGAAAGAAAGGGTAAAAAATTTACCAAAACTAGAGATTCCCTTAGACACTGATTATTTAATAATAGAGACAGACGGATCAGCATCTGGATGGGGAGCTGTTTTAATAAGTAAACCCCATAAGACCTCTAATAAGACTGAAGAAAGAATCTGTAGATACACTAGTGGATCCTTTAGGGAAAAAGGAGAAATTAGTACCATAGATTTAGAATTGCTAGCAATATACTATGCTTTAGAATCTTTTGAATTCTTTATAATTGGTAAGACTGAATTCACAATTAGAACAGATTGTATTGCCATTGTTAAATACTATAATAATTTAAAGAAAGAAAAGAAAAGATCTTCTAAAAAAGAAAATACAGGACTTGGAAACCCGGTTAGAACACAGCAAGAACCAGACATCATACTCAGGAGTCGTAAGCGATAAAGGAAAGACTAAAGAAGACTTGATACTAGAAAAACTAGACATGATATATGAAAATTCAGAAATCAACAAAGAAATATCATTAGAAATAAAGGAAAATACCGACGAGGTACTGAAAATACAGAAGGATGTAATAAAAGGATTAGAAGACATAGACACTCAACCCTCAGAAGGATGGGCAGACTGGTTTAATAAGATATTTGATTTAACAAGCCCATTACAGCTAAAGCTTCAAAGACCCATTTTAAATTTTCATAACGACCAGATAATGGATCTAGATTTTGAGCAAAGAAATGAAACCATTGAAGCCTCTACAGAAGAAAGAGCCCAAAAGGAAGCCCAAAGAGAAAGCAGCTCAGCCTCAAGCGCTAAAAGACAAAACATTCCTCTCTAGAAGGCTCGAGAACAGATAAGAAGGACAGCTGTAAAGATTATTTAGACAGCTGTAGGGCTTAGAATAGACTACTTAATAAATATAGTGGGTATATGTCCCCACCATTAGACGCTATAAATAAGATGTTTTAAGAAGTTAGAAAGCAGATTTTTTTTTTCAGAAAGAAGAAACATAACTTCAATCTGATTTTAAATCTCAATACTTAACTTATACTATAATTCTAATACTTAGAACTCAGTTAGAAATTTTCTTTTAGT
Source organism: Euphorbia pulcherrima (assembly GCA_947683365.1). Classification (NCBI taxonomy): domain Eukaryota; kingdom Viridiplantae; phylum Streptophyta; class Magnoliopsida; order Malpighiales; family Euphorbiaceae; genus Euphorbia; species Euphorbia pulcherrima. Next base: position 5,034,492 of record CANTUS010000010.1, read on the forward strand.
TATAATTTTGTAATACTTTGTATAATTTGGTTATGTTTTTGTATAATTTGACTACTTTCTCTAAATAATAATAATATTTTATAATTTCTTGTTGGCTCGATCTTATTTTAAATTTACAGAAAGTTTTTCTCTAAACTAAAAATTTTCAACTCAGAATAAGCAATAGGCCTTGGGAAAATTTTGGGCAAAAAGTGTAAGTCCCTCTTTTAAAAGTACCAGTTGGATGAGCTAAATTAATACAGAAATTTTTTAAGTTTAAGAAAATCTGGAAGTAATAAAAACATTTGAAATTTAAATATTAAGATTGAATTTTAAAGAAGTTTTTGGTTGAAAATTAAATTTCCTTATTAAAAAAATCTATTAATAGATTATCTGGATAAGAGAAATCCAGGTTAGGTGTTTTCAACAGAACCTTCTTTCAAAAATTTCTTTCAAACATTTAAACTTCTGCAAAGGTTATAGCCATAAGAATATAATACTCCATAATAATTTAGATATACTTGCAAAAACGTAAGCAATGATGTCAGACTCCATAACAATTCAGACAGATGAGTCATAATTGCAATAATTTCTAAATACGTAAGCAATGATGTCAGACCCCATAATAATTCAGACAGACAAAATAATGAGTCATAGTTGCAATAATTTCTAAATACGTAAGCGATGACGTCATATAAAGATCCGGTAAACCAACAGGTAGCCGGTATACTCTCCTTTTTCCAGCTATAAATAAAATCATTTCTCTGCAAAATATACACAACTCTCTCTCTCTCTCCCTCTCTCTTTCTCTCTATAATCTTCATAGCCTGCAGAAAATCATCATCATAGAAAATCATAAGCTGAAAAGGTATACTTTAAATACTTTGCTTTTAATACTCTAATCATATATACTCAATTAAGTATCCTCTCCTCTCTGAACTGCACTCTGTGTGATCTCTTCAGAAGAGTGACGAGAAAATTCTGTTTTATTATGAATAGAATTTTAGAAATTAAAGATAAATTAGAAAGAAAAGAAATAGAATTAAATAGAAAAAGAGTTTTAATACGCTTCTATACTGATAGAGTAAGCTTATATACTAGAGAATTAAGAACAGAAACTACTAGTTTGCGAATAGCTGGACTTCACAGACACATTTATACCTTATTAGGGTGGAAAGCTCGGCTTGTAACTAGATATACTGAAGAACTAGAACGTTATACTAGAGAATTATCAGTCTTAGAAAGAGAAATACGAGAACTAAATCTAGAATTAACTTCTTTAGTTCTTTCAGAAAGTTCAGATACTTCTTTTAGAATTTAAATGAATAGAATCTTAGAACTTAAAAATAACTTAGAAATAATTTCGGAAAGATTAATAAGAATAGATTATAACCTTGCTTTTTATCAAGACAGCCTAGATTTTGTTAATAACGACCTTATAAATTATGTAGGATGTTTTGATTTATATAATTTTTATAGAAAAAATATAAAAGAGTATACTAATCAAATAATTCAACTTAGAATTGCTAAAGAAAGGTTAGAATCTAAAATAAGAATTTATAATCTTGAATTAACTTCAATTATTATATCTGAATCCGATAATTTTAAAATACGTTTTTAATTGAAGCCTTAATTCAGGACCCCCTCGCTAATCCTGGTATCAGAGCGACGGAAGTAGATATGCTGGAAAAATGAATTTAAATATTAAGATTGAATTTTAAATCTGATTTTAAATCTCAATACTTAACTTATACTATAATTCTAATACTTAGAACTCAGTTAGAAATTTTCTTTTAGTTATAATTTTGTAATACTTTGTATAATTTGGTTATGTTTTTGTATAATTTGACTACTTTCTCTAAATAATAATAATATTTTATAATTTCTTGTTGGCTCGATCTTATTTTAAATTTACAGAAAGTTTTTCTCTAAACTAAAAATTTTCAACTCAGAATAAGCAATAGGCCTTGGGAAAATTTTGGGCAAAAAGTGTAAGTCCCTCTTTCAAAAGTACCAGTTGGATGAGCTAAATTAATACAGAAATTTTTTAAGTTTAAGAAAATCTGGAAGTAATAAAAACATTTGAAATTTAAATATTAAGATTGAATTTTAAAGAAGTTTTTGGTTGAAAATTAAATTTCCTTATTAAAAAAAAATCTATTAATAGATTATCTGGATAAGAGAAATCCAGGTTAGGTGTTTTCAACAGAACCTTCTTTCAAAAATTTCTTTCAAACATTTAAACTTCTGCAAAGGTTATAGCCATAAGAATATAATACTCCATAATAATTTAGATATACTTGCAAAAACGTAAGCAATGATGTCAGACTCCATAACAATTCAGAGAGATGAGTCATAATTGCAATAATTTCTAAATACGTAAGCAATGATGTCAGACCCCATAATAATTCAGACAGACAAAATAATGAGTCATAATTGCAATAATTTCTAAATACGTAAGCGATGACGTCATATAAAGATCCGATAATCCAACAGGTAGCCGGTATACTCTCCTTTTTTCAGCTATAAATAAAATCATTTCTCTGCAAAATATACACAACTCTCTCTCTCTCTCTCCCTCTCTCTTTCTCTCTATAATCTTCATAGCCTGCAGAAAATCATCATCATAGAAAATCATAAGCTGAAAAGGTATACTTTAAATACTTTGCTTTTAATACTCTAATCATATATACTCAATTAAGTATCCTCTCCTCTCTGAACTGCACTCTGTGTGATCTCTTCAGAAGAGTGACGAGAAAATTCTGTTTTATTATGAATAGAATTTTAGAAATTAAAGATAAATTAGAAAGAAAAGAAATAGAATTAAATAGAAAAAGAGTTTTAATACGCTTCTATACTGATAGAGTAAGCTTATGTACTAGAGAATTAAGAACAGAAACTACTAGTTTGCGAATAGCTGGACTTCACAGACACATTTATACCTTATTAGGGTGGAAAGCTCGGCTTGTAACTAGATATACTGAAGAACTAGAACGTTATACTAGAGAATTATCAGTCTTAGAAAGAGAAATACGAGAACTAAATCTAGAATTAACTTCTTTAGTTCTTTCAGAAAGTTCAGATACTTTTTTTAGAATTTAAATGAATAGAATCTTAGAACTTAAAAATAACTTAGAAATAATTTCAGAAAGGTTAATAAGAATAGATTATAACCTTGCTTTTTATCAAGACAGCCTAGATTTTGTTAATAACGACCATTTACAGAAAGTTTTTCTCTAAACTAAAAATTTTCAACTCAGAATAAGCAATAGGCCTTGGGAAATTTTTGGGCAAAAAGTGTAAGTCCCTCTTTCAAAAGTACCAGTTGGACGAGCTAAATTAATACAGAAATTTTTTAAGTTTAAGAAAATCTGGAAGTAATAAAAACATTTAAAATTTAAATATTAAGATTGAATTTTAAAGAAGTTTTTGGTTGAAAATTAAATTTCCTTATTAAAAAAATCTATTAATAGATTATCTGGATAAGAGAAATCCAGGTTAGGTGTTTTCAACAGAACCTTCTTTCAAAAATTTCTTTCAAACATTTAAACTTCTGCAAAGGTTATAGCCATAAGAATATAATACTCCATAATAATTTAGATATACTTGCAAAAAAATCTCAGTACTTAACTTATACTATAATTCTAATACTTAGAACGCAGTTAGAAATTTTCTTTTAGTTATAATTTTGTAATACTTTGTGTAATTTGGTTATGTTTTTGTATAATTTGACTACTTTCTCTAAATAATAATAATATTTTATAATTTCTTGTTGGCTCGATCTTATTTTAAATTTACAGAAAGTTTTTCTCTAAACTAAAAATTTTCAACTCAGAATAAGCAATAGGCCTTGGGAAAATTTTGGGCAAAAAGTGTAAGTCCCTCTTTCAAAAGTACCAGTTGGATGAGCTAAATTAATACAGAAATTTTTTAAGTTTAAGAAAATCTGGAAGTAATAAAAACATTTGAAATTTAAATATTAAGATTGAATTTTAAAGAAGTTTTTGGTTGAAAATTAAATTTCCTTATTAAAAAAATCTATTAATAGATTATCTGGATAAGAGAAATCCAGGTTAGGTGTTTTCAACAGAACCTTCTTTCAAAAATTTCTTTCAAACATTTAAACTTCTGCAAAGGTTATAGCCATAAGAATATAATACTCCATAATAATTTAGATATACTTGCAAAAACGTAAGCAATGATGTCAGACTCCATAACAATTCAGACAGATGAGTCATAATTGCAATAATTTCTAAATACGTAAGCAATGATGTCAGACCCCATAATAATTCAGACAGACAAAATAATGAGTCATAGTTGCAATAATTTCTAAATACGTAAGCGATGACGTCATATAAAGATCCGGTAATCCAACAGGTATCCGGTATACTCTCCTTTTTTCAGCTATAAATAAAATCATTTCTCTGCAAAATATACACAACTCTCTCTCTCTCCTTCTCTCTTTCTCTCTATAATCTTCATAGCCTGCAGAAAATCTTCATCATAGAAAATCATAAGCTGAAAAGGTATACTTTAAATACTTTGCTTTTAATACTCTAATCATATATACTCAATTAAGTATCCTCTCCTCTCTGAACTGCACTCTGTGTGATCTCTTCAGAAGAGTGACGAGAAAATTCTATTTTATTATGAATAGAATTTTAGAAATTAAAGATAAATTAGAAAGAAAAGAAATAGAATTAAATAGAAAAAGAGTTTTAATACGCTTCTATACTGATAGAGTAAGCTTATATACTAGAGAATTAAGAACAGAAACTACTAGTTTGCGAATAGCTGGACTTCACAGACACATTTATACCTTATTAGGGTGGAAAGCTCGGCTTGTGACTAGATATACTGAAGAACTAGAACGTTATACTAGAGAATTATCAGTCTTAGAAAGAGAAATACGAGAACTAAATCTAGAATTAACTTCTTTAGTTCTTTCAGAAAGTTCAGATACTTCTTTTAGAATTTAAATGAATAGAATCTTAGAACTTAAAAATAACTTAGAAATAATTTCAGAAAGATTAATAAGAATAGATTATAACCTTGCTTTTTATCAAGACAGCCTAGATTTTGTTAATAACGACCATTTACAGAAAGTTTTTGTCTAAACTAAAAATTTTCAACTCAGAATAAGCAATAGGCCTTGGGAAAGTTTTGGGCAAAAAGTGTAAGTCCCTCTTTCAAAAGTACCAGTTGGATGAGCTAAATTAATACAGAAATTTTTTAAGTTTAAGAAAATCTGGAAGTAATAAAAACATTTGAAATTTAAATATTAAGATTGAATTTTAAAGAAGTTTTTGGTTGAAAATTAAATTTCCTTATTAAAAAAATCTATTAATAGATTATCTGGATAAGAGAAATCCAGGTTAGGTGTTTTCAACAGAACCTTCTTTCAAAAATTTCTTTCAAACATTTAAACTTCTGCAAAGGTTATAACCATAAGAATATAATACTCCATAATAATTTAGATATACTTGCAAAAAAATCTCAATACTTAACTTATACTATAATTCTAATACTTAGAACTCAGTTAGAAATTTTCTTTTAGTTATAATTTTGTAATACTTTGTATAATTTGGTTATGTTTTTGTATAATTTGACTACTTTCTCTAGATAATAATAATATTTTATAATATCTTGTTGGCTCGATCTTATTTTAAATTTACAAAAAGCTTTTCTCTAAACTAAAAATTTTCAACTCAGAATAAGCAATAGGCCTTGGGAAAATTTTGGGCAAAAAGTGTAAGTCCCTCTTTCAAAAGTACCAGTTGGATGAGCTAAATTAATACAGAAATTTTTTAAGTTTAAGAAAATCTGGAAGTAATAAAAATATTTGAAATTTAAATATTAAGATTGAATTTTAAAGAAGTTTTTGGTTGAAAATTAAATTTCCTTATTAAAAAAATCTATTAATAGATTATCTGGATAAGAGAAATCCAGGTTAGGTGTTTTCAACAGAACCTTCTTTCAAAAATTTCTTTCAAACATTTAAACTTCTGCAAAGGTTATAGCCATAAGAATATAATACTCCATAATAATTTAGATATACTTGCAAAAACGTAAGCAATGATGTCAGACTCCATAACAATTCAGAGAGATGAGTCATAATTGCAATAATTTCTAAATACGTAAGCAATGATGTCAGACCCCATAATAATTCAGACAGACAAAATAATGAGTCATAGTTGCAATAATTTCTAAATACGTAAGCGATGACGTCATATAAAGATCCGGTAATCCAACAGGTATCCGGTATACTCTCCTTTTTTCAGCTATAAATAAAATCATTTCTCTGCAAAATATACACAACTCTCTCTCTCTCCCTCTCTCTTTCTTTCTATAATCTTCATAGCCTGCAGAAAATCATCATCATAGAAAATCATAAGCTGAAAAGGTATACTTTAAATACTTTGCTTTTAATACTCTAATCATATATACTCAATTAAGTATCCTCTCCTCTCTGAACTGCACTCTGTGTGATCTCTTCAGAAGAGTGACGAGAAAATTATGTTTTATTATGAATAGAATTTTAGAAATTAAAGATAAATTAGAAAGAAAAGAAATAGAATTAAATAGAAAAAGAGTTTTAATACGCTTCTATACTGATAGAGTAAGCTTATATACTAGAGAATTAAGAATAGAAACTACTAATTTGCGAATAGCTGGACTTCACAGACACATTTATACCTTATTAGGGTGGAAAGCTCGGCTTGTAACTAGATATACTGAAGAACTAGAACGTTATACTAGAGAATTATCAGTCTTAGAAAGAGAAATACGAGAACTAAATCTAGAATTAACTTCTTTAGTTCTTTCAGAAAGTTCAGATACTTCTTTTAGAATTTAAATGAATAGAATCTTAGAACTTAAAAATAACTTAGAAATAATTTCAGAAAGATTAATAAAAATAGATTATAACCTTGCTTTTTATCAAGACAGCCTAGATTTTGTTAATAACGACCTTATAAATTATGTAGGATGTTTTGATTTATATAATTTTTATAGAAAAAATATAAAAGAGTATACTAATCAAATAATTCAACTTAGAATTGCTAAAGAAAGGTTAGAATCTAAAATAAGAATTTATAATCTTGAATTAACTTCAATTATTATATCTGAATCCGATAATTTTAAAATATGTTTTTAATTGAAGCCTTAATTCAGGACCCCCTCCCTAATCCTGGTATCAGAGCGACGGAAGTAGATACGCTGGAAAAATACAGAAAGTTAGAATACTTAAATTTAGAAATACCATGTAAAGCTAATACTTCAAATACTTGTAATTTTAATAATTCATATAGACATATATATCACAATACTGAAGAAAATACTCTAGCATACCAATTAAATACTGTTGTAGATATAATTATAAATTTATCAGAAAATTTAAATAAAACTGATAAAGTTATAATAACTTTATTAAATACTCTTATAAAAGATCAGAAACTTGATAATCAAGAATATCTTAAGAATCAGATAGAAACTCTTAGAAGCCGTGTTGAAAAGACTTTAAATAAAGCTGATAAATTTCCTAATAAGAAGGAGATAAAAGAATTGCTTATACTACCTGAACAGTTAGAAAGACAAACTCAGATAATTTTAGGGGAATTAAGAAAAGAAATTAAAGAAAAGATAGACTAGATTCAGAAACAAATTTTAGAATTTAAAAGAACCTATATTGGTGAATGAATAATAAGCAAGTAATACTATACAACAAGGCTAAACAGGTTATCAGAGAATATAATCAAGATAACCCAGACGGATTAATAAATAGTAGTCAATTTGCTACTAAACAAGATAAGATACAGACTAGCCAACTTAATAATCTTATAGCACTTGGAACTATAGGATTTTCAGAACTAGACGATCAAATACAAATACTAACTCATACTATTAAAGAACTACACTTAGAAGCTAAAGCTGAGAAGCAAATAATACAAAGAGCATTAGAATCAATTAATACTAAAGTAGATAGAACTATTCATAACCAGGAAATACAACCTAATAGTTCTATACTATTATTAGAATTAAATAAAAAGATAGACGAAATACAAAAATTAATTTTAGTACTAATAACTTTTTCAGAGAAAATCTAGTAAAACTAGAAGAAATAAATACTAAACTCGAATTGATACCTAAAGACTCACAGATATCTGATAACTTAGAACCACAGTTAAAGACCTTAGAAAATTTATTAGAAAGTATATATAACGACGCGAAGAATAAGAACGAAGGTTTAGATAACCTATCAAATATAATAATAAGTAATCAGAATAATATAATAAAAGGTTTAGGAGACCACGGACTTAGACTAAACCCAATCATAACCGATACTTTTATAACATACAATCCTCCAGATAATGAATAATAAATTTTTTGGAAGAAGTTATACTTTAAGAGGTAGTAGTAGTAATTCTACTACTACAGAAATACAAAGTGAGAATAAAATAAAGAGAATTTTTGGAATAAAACCAAAAGAACATAATGAAGAAATAAATTTAACAGAAGTTATAGACATTGAGAAAGACTTAGAAAACTATAAACAGAATGAGAAGAAATTATTAAATCCAAAAATACTTTATCAGAAAGGAAATTGGACAGAAAAATATAGACTTCTTAGAAAAACAGAAGAAAAATGTATAAAATGTGGGGATGAAGATATAGTTAGAATACCCCTTCTTGAGAAATCGGTAGCTAAACAAATAGCTAAGGATGGATATAAATATACTCACTTAGGCCTTATTATAATAGGAATAAAAGGCATGACTAGACAAGACTTAGGAGCTCATACTATAATAACTATATACGATGACTCTATACAAGAAGAAAGTAAGAAACTTATAAGCATAATGGATATAGACATGAATGACAATAGAGGATTATTCTATTGTGTTCCAGAATTTTTCTTAGAATCAAAAGACTTACATCAAATAAAGATAGGAATCATGACTAAAGGTTATGGTTTAATAAATAGAAATAATCTTGTTATAACGGTTGGATTAATTGGTAAATCGATCAACTCAACCAATATAAAATATAAATGCAAAGTAGAAGATATAATACAAGCCCTAGTATCAAAGGGTGTTAGATTTATAAAACCACCAAAATTTTCAGCAGAAACTCATGCTGGAATAGAATGGAATATAACCAGACTATTCGAAGAAAGTAAGACAAAACTAATACCAGACCAAAGTCAAATCTTTGAAGATAATAGGGGAAGAATTAGTATAAGATTTGATAATTATAAAAATTATACAGAAAATTTAGAAGCTGATACTCAATCTAATAGCTCTTGGGCTATTAATGACCAGACTTTTAATAATCAGAATATAGACTTAGTAGATATAAAGTTAGACCCTTTTGAAACAATATTCTTTGATTTATATAATGAAGAATATTTTAAGACTAGAGAAAATTATAATAATATTGTTATACAATTTATAAATCAAACTTTAGAAGAAAGAATAGAATGGATTGAACAAGCATATAAAAATAAAAGACCTCAAGAAATAATAGATATTTTTGAGAAAAGAATATACTTAGAAGAAACTATAAAAGTCTTAGAAGAAGAAGAAACCTGGAGTAATTATACTAGAAATTTAATGGATGTAGAAGAAATGGAAGAATTCCTTAATAATTTACCTAAAGAATTAATGGAAGGGTTTCAGGAACTAAGACAGAGACACCTTTTGAACCTCCAAGAAATAGACTTACTTTTATAAATTATAATAGAGGAAATATACCCCCAAGACAATACTCTGAATACCAAACAGACAATGGAAAATATAAATCTAGAGGAAATAGATTTCCAATAGGAATATACAAAGAAGAAAGTCTATTGCAATTAGAAAAATACTCACCTCAAGTATGGCCGGAAGTTATACAGCAATGGAAAAGCTTAACTATTAAGAACTACTTAGAAAAGAATTTCAATTATACTCCAGAACAAATGTATAGTTTTCTTGAAACTACATTAGGAAATACTGCAAAAAGGGCATGGGATGATTTTAAAATCAATTTTCCTCAAGAATATACTAAACTAATAAATGTGGGAAACAATCCATGGAACTTTTGTAATACTATAAGCAATCTTTTGACTGCTACAGACCCTAATATAGGATCAATTATACAATAGAAAGAAGCAGTAAGGAATTTAGAACAATTAAAGCTTAATGACTGGAAATATGTTGTACCGTTTTTAAACGATTACATACATTTTACAGCCAAAGGCCAAAATACTTATAATAAAGAATTTATGAAGAAATTACTCCTTAAGCTACCTGGACCCTTAGGACAAGAAATACAGGAGGAAGGAAATAAGTTCTTAGAAAAAGAAAATAACTATACTCTAAATATAAATACTTTAGTATACCAGATAATGAAACACTTAGAAAAGAAATGTACAGAAATAAGTATACAAAGACAGATGAAAGACAATTACGGATTCTGTAATAATATTTATACACCACAACAATATGGACAAGAAGCTTGTACTTCTTGTAATAGAAAACCTAGAAACAAAAATACTCAGTATGATAAAAGGAGAAAACCTTATAATAGAACAAGGAAAGCATACTATATTAGAAAATCTAAAACTAATGCTAAGAAACCATTTTTAAATCCTAAAAGACATGTTAGAAGGTTTAATGATAAGAGACAATACAGAGATACAATTACCTGTTATGCATGTGGAGAAATAGGTCATTTATCCACTAAATGTCCTAATAAACACAATATACATACTAGAGAATCAAGGCTAGTAGAAAATATTAATTTAGACTTACTAGCAGTAACTGAAGAAGTTAGTGATACTGAAATAATATACTCGATAGTAAGTGATACGAAGGAATATACTTCTGAAGAAGAAGATGATAATGAACCAGCAGATTTATTAGAAGTGATGGAAAGATATAAAAATATAGAATTTATGGATAGAACAGAATGTGTAGAACATACTTGGAATTTTAGAAAAGGTAATGATGATAGAGAATGTTATAAATGTCATTTATACCCAATTATAGAACTAAGAGCTCAATGTAATAACTGTTATACTGAAATTTGTAAATTCTGTTGGGAAGAATATAATAACTCAGAATGGCCAACATTAACAACAGAAGTTAGAAACTCTTATACTTTTGCAGATAATTTAGAACAAAGAACTTGGAGAGAAAGATTTAGACTAATGGAAGATAGAATTACTAACTTGGAAGATAGAGTTAGTCAATTAGAAGAAGAAGGATTAGATCAATATATACAAAATAATAGTCAACAGAATGTCTTAGAATTATTAGAATTAGATATAACCGATGAAATCTTATTAGACTTATACGAAAAAAGATTTCATTACCACCGAATTAATAGACAGCCGTATGAAGCACCATATACGAGTTATACTATTAAAATAACATGTATTATACAAGATTTTAAAATACAAGGATTAGCATTAATAGACTCTGGATGTTCAACATCTAAGGTAGATGATAAACTAATACATTCAAAATACAAACATAATCTAGACAAACCTACTATTGGTAGACAAATGGATGGTAGTATAACTACATGTTCACAATATATACTAGAAATTTTAATAGAAATGACAGACATAAATAAAGATAAATTAATAACTACAATAACAAATATTCCAATACGAAATTTATACCAATTGGGATATTTAGCTATTTTAGGATTAGACTATCTCATACATGAAAATAGAATGGCTGTTATAACAAAAGACTATATAAGTTTTAGTTTAAATAATTTTTCAATACCTATTGTTCCTAAAACTTCTTTTGATAAGGGAGAAAGGATAGATACAGTAAATTCAATAGACACATATACAAATACAGACTATTTAGAAAATCAACCAGACTTTTATGAAATAGAAACAGACTATATATATTCAAACCAGTTGAATAATATAATTCTAGACAATGAAATCTTACAATACCAATCTAGACTTGAGAAGTTAGAAATAATCGGAGAAAATCCTTAAAAATACTGGGATAAAAACCCTACAGAATATAAATTGGAAATTATAAACCCTGATATCACTATACGAGCAAAAGCAATACCCGCTAATAATCAAGAGTTAGAATGGTATAAAGAAGCATTAGAAGAACTTATAAAAAATAAATTTATTAGACGATCAGAATCTAGACATAGATCACCTAGTTTCTTTGTTAATAATAATGCAGAAAAGAAGCGAGGAAAACCTAGAATGGTTATAAATTATAAACAACTTAATGATAATACTGAAAATAATGGCTACGATATACCTAATAAAGAAATGCTTATAAATAAGATACAAGGATCAAAGTTCATGAGCAAATTTGATCTAAAATCAGGATACTATCAGATTAGAATGCACAAAGACTCAATAGAATGGACCGCGTTTATTTGTCCAAACCCTATAGGACACTGGGAATGGACAGTGATGCCATTAGGTCTTAAGAATGCACCTGCAGTTTTTCAGAAAAGAATGGATAAAATTTTTGAGAAATTTACAGACTTTACTGCAGTATACATAGATGATATACGAGTCTTTAGTAAAACCGCTAAAGATCATAATAGACATCTTAAAGAAGTTTTTAAGAAATTTGAAGAGAATGGACTAATAATATCTAAGAAAAAGATAGAATTGGGAAGAACGAAAATAAACTTTTTAGGAGTTGTAATCGGAGAAGGGCAAATAGAATTACAATCTCATATAACTACTAAGATACTAGACTTTCCAAAAAACATAAAAGAAAAGAAACGACTCCAGCAATTCTTAGGATTGTTGAATTATGCTAGACCTTTTATAAAAGATTTATCTAAATACCTAAAGCCATTATATTTAAAAACTGGCAAAGAAATTTTTGAGAAATTAAATTATAAAGACCATGAGATAATTAGAAATCTGAAAGAAAGGGTAAAAAATTTACCAAAACTAGAGATTCCCTTAGACACTGATTATTTAATAATAGAGACAGACGGATCAGCATCTGGATGGGGAGCTGTTTTAATAAGTAAACCCCATAAGACCTCTAATAAGACTGAAGAAAGAATCTGTAGATACACTAGTGGATCCTTTAGGGAAAAAGGAGAAATTAGTACCATAGATTCAGAATTGCTAGCAATATACTATGCTTTAGAATCTTTTGAATTCTTTATAATTGGAAAGACTGAATTCACAATTAGAACAGATTGTATTGCCATTGTTAAATACTATAATAATTTAAAGAAAGAAAAGAAAAGATCTTCTAAAAAAGAAAATACAGGACTTGGAAACCCGGTTAGAACACAGCAAGAACCAGACATCATACTCAGGAGTCGTAAGCGATAAAGGAAAGACTAAAGAAGACTTGATACTAGAAAAACTAGACATGATATATGGAAATTCAGAAATCAACAAAGAAATATCATTAGAAATAAAGGAAAATACCGACGAGGTACTGAAAATACAGAAGGATGTAATAAAAGGATTAGAAGACATAGACACTCAACCCTCAGAAGGATGGACAGACTGGTTTAATAAGATATTTGATTTAACAAGCCCATTACAGCTAAAGCTTCAAAGACCCATTTTAAATTTTCATAACGACCAGATAATGGATCTAGATTTTGGGCAAAGAAATGAAACCATTGAAGCCTCTACAGAAGAAAGAGCCCAAAAGGAAGCCCAAAGAGAAAGCAGCTCAGCCTCAAGCGCTAAAAGACAAAACATTCCTCTCTAGAAGGCTCGAGAACAGATAAGAAGGACAGCTGTAAAGATTATTTAGACAGCTGTAGGGCTTAGAATAGACTACTTAATAAATATAGTGGGTATATGTCCCCACCATTAGACGCTATAAATAAGATGTTTTAAGAAGTTAGAAAGGAGATTTTTTTTCAGAAAGAAGAAACATAACTTCAATCTGATTTTAAATCTCAATACTTAACTTATACTATAATTCTAATACTTAGAACTCAGTTAGAAATTTTCTTTTAGTTATAATTTTGTAATACTTTGTATAATTTGGTTATGTTTTTGTATAATTTGACTACTTTCTCTAAATAATAATAATATTTTATAATTTCTTGTTGGCTCGATCTTATTTTAAATTTACAGAAAGTTTTTCTCTAAACTAAAAATTTTCAACTCAGAATAAGCAATAGGCCTTGGGAAAATTTTGGGCAAAAAGTGTAAGTCCCTCTTTCAAAAGTACCAGTTGGATGAGCTAAATTAATACAAAAATTTTTTAAGTTTAAGAAAATCTGGAAGTAATAAAAACATTTGAAATTTAAATATTAAGATTGAATTTTAAAGAAGTTTTTGGTTGAAAATTAAATTTCCTTATTAAAAAAATCTATTAATAGATTATCTGGATAAGAGAAATCCAGGTTAGGTGTTTTCAACAGAACCTTCTTTCAAAAATTTCTTTCAAACATTTAAACTTCTGCAAAGGTTATAGCCATAAGAATATAATACTCCATAATAATTTAGATATACTTGCAAAAACGTAAGCAATGATGTCAGACTCCATAACAATTCAGACAGATGAGTCATAATTGCAATAATTTCTAAATACGTAAGCAATGATGTCAGACCCCATAATAATTCAGACAGACAAAATAATGAGTCATAGTTGCAATAATTTCTAAATACGTAAGCGATGACGTCATATAAAGATCCGGTAATCCAACAGGTAGCCGGTATACTCTCCTTTTTTCAGCTATAAATAAAATCATTTCTCTGCAAAATATACACAACTCTCTCTCTCTCTCTCCCTCTCTCTTTCTCTCTATAATCTTCATAGCCTGCAGAAAATCATCATCATAGAAAATCATAAGCTGAAAAGGTATACTTTAAATACTTTGCTTTTAATACTCTAATCATATATACTCAATTAAGTATCCTCTCCTCTCTGAACTGCACTCTGTGATCTCTTCAGAAGAGTGACGAGTAAAATTTGTTTTACTATGAATAGAATTTTAGAAATTAAAGATAAATTAGAAAGAAAAGAAATAGAATTAAATAGAAAAAGAGTTTTAATACGCTTCTATACTGATAGAGTAAGCTTATATACTAGAGAATTAAGAACAGAAACTACTAGTTTGCGAATAGCTGGACTTCACAGACACATTTATACCTTATTAGGGTGGAAAGCTCGGCTTGTAACTAGATATACTGAAGAACTAGAACGCTATACTAGAGAATTATCTGTCTTAGAAAGAGAAATACGAGAACTAAATCTAGAATTAACTTCTTTAGTTCTTTCAGAAAGTTCAGATACTTCTTTTAGAATTTAAATGAATAGAATCTTAGAACTTAAAAATAACTTAGAAATAATTTCAGAAAGATTAATAAGAATAGATTATAACCTTGCTTTTTATCAAGACAGCCTAGAATTTGTTAATAACGACCTTATAAATTATGTAGGTAGTTTTGATTTATATAATTTTTATAGAAAAAATATAAAAGAGTATACTAATCAAATAATTCAACTTAGAATTGCTAAAGAAAGGTTAGAATCTAAAATAAGAATTTATAATCTTGAATTAACTTCAATTATTATATCTGAATCCGATAATTTTAAAATACGTTTTTAATTGAAGCCTTAATTCAGGACCCCCTCCCTAATTCTGATACCAGGATTAGCGAGGGGGTCCTGAATTAAGGCTTCAATTATTATATCTGAATCCGATAATTTTAAAATACGTTTTTAATTGAAGCCTTAATTCAGGACCCCCCCTACAATCCTGGTATCAGAGCGACGGAAGTAGATACGCTGGAAAAATATAGAAAGTTAGAATACTTAAATTTAGAAATACCATATAAAGCTAATACTTCAAATACTTGTAATTTTAATAATTCATTTAGACATATATATCACAATACTGAAGAAAATACTCTAGCATACCAATTAAATACTGTTGTAGATATAATTATAAATTTATTAGAAAATTTAAATAAAACTGATAAAGTTATAATAACTTTATTAAATACTCTTATAAAAGATCAGAAACTTGATAATCAAGAATATCTTAAGAATCAGATAGAAACTCTTAGAAGCCGTGTTGAAAAGACTTTAAATAAAGCTGATAAATTTCCTAATAAGAAGGAGATAAAAGAATTGCTTATACTACCTGAACAGTTAGAAAGACAAACTCAGATAATTTTAGGGGAATTAAGAAAAGAAATTAAAGAAAAGATAGACCAGATTCAGAAACAAATTTTAGAATTTAAAAGAACCTATATTGGTGAATGAATAATAAGCAAGTAATACTATACAACAAGGCTAAACAGGTTACCAGAGAATATAATACAAGCCCTAGTATCAAAGGGTGTTAGATTTATAAAACCACCGAAATTTTCAGCAGAAACTCATGCTGGAATAGAATGGAATATAACCAGACTATTCGAAGAAAGTAAGACAAAACTAATACCAGACCAAGTCAAATCTTTGAAGATAATAGGGGAAGAATTAGTATAAGATTTGATAATTATAAAAATTATACAGAAAATTTAGAAGCTGATACTCAATCTAATAGCTCTTGGGCTATTAATGACCAGACTTTTAATAATCAAAATATAGACTTAGTAGATATAAAATTAGACCCATTAGAAACAATATTCTTTGATTTATATAATGAAGAATATTTTAAAACTAGAGAAAATTATAATAATATTGTTATACAATTTATAAATCAAACTTTAGAAGAAAGAATAGAATGGATTGAACAAGCATATAAAAATAAAAGACCTCAAGAAATAATAGATATTTTTGAGAAAAGAATATACTTAGAAGAAACTATAAAAGTCTTAGAAGAAGAAGAAACCTGGAGTAATTATACTAGAAATTTAATGGATGTAGAAGAAATGGAAGAATTCCTTAATAATTTACCTAAAGAATTAATGGAAGGGATTTCAGGAACTAAGACAGAGACACCTTTAGAACCTCCAAGAAATAGACCTACTTTTATAAATTATAATAGAGGAAATATACCCCCAAGACAATACTCTGAATACCAAACAGACAATGGAAAATATAAATCTAGAGGAAATAGATTTCCAATAGGAATATACAAAGAAGAAAGTCTATTGCAATTAGAAAAATACTCACCTCAAGTATGGCCGGAAGTTATACAGCAATGGAAAAGCTTAACTGTTAAGAACTACTTAGAAAAGAATTTCAATCATACTCCAGAACAAATGTATAGTTTTCTTGAAACTACATTAGAAAATACTGCAAAAAGGGCATGGGATGATTTTAAAATCAATTTTCCTCAAGAATATACTAAACTAATAAATGTGGGAAACAATCCATGGAACTTCTGTAATACTATAAGCAATCTTTTGACTGCTACAGACCCTAATATAGGATCGATTATACAACAGAAAGAAGCAGTAAGAAATTTAGAACAATTAAAGCTTAATGACTGGAAATATGTTGTACCGTTTTTAAACGATTACATACATTTTACAGCCAAAAGCCAAAATACTTATAATAAAGAATTTATGAAGAAATTACTCCTTAAGCTACCTGGACCCTTAGGACAAAAAATACAGGAGGAAGGAAATAAGTACTTAGAAAAAGAAAATAACTATACTCTAAATATAAATACTTTAGTATACCAGATAATGAAACACTTAGAAAAGAAATGTACAGAAATAAGTATACAAAGACAGATGAAAGACAATTACGGATTCTGTAATAATATTTATACACCACAACAATATGGACAAGAAGCTTGTACTTCTTGTAATAGAAAACCTAGAAACAAAAATACTCAGTATGATAAAAGGAGAAAACCTTATAATAGAACAAGGAAAGCATACTATATTAGAAAATCTAAAACTAATGCTAAGAAACAATTTTTAAATCCTAAAAGACATGTTAGAAGGTTTAATGATAAGAGACAATACAGAGATACAATTACCTGTTATGCATGTGGAGAAATAGGTCATTTATCCACTAAATGTCCTAATAAACACAATATACATACTAGAGAATCAAGGCTAGTAGAAAATATTAATTTAGACTTACTAGCAGTAACTGAAGAAGTTAGTGATACTGAAACAATATACTCGATAGTAAGTGATACAAAGGAATATACTTCTGAAGAAGAAGATGATAATGAACCAACAGATTTATTAGAAGTGATGGAAAGATATAAAAATATAGAATTTATGGATAGAACAGAATGTGTAGAACATACTTGGAATTTTAGAAAAGGTAATGATGATAGAGAATGTTATAAATGTCATTTATACCCAATTATAGAACTAAGAGCTCAATGTAATAACTGTTATACTGAAATTTGTAAATTCTGTTGGGAAGAATATAATAACTCAGAATGGCCAACATTAACAACAGAAGTTAGAAACTCTTATACTTTTGCAGATAATTTAGAACAAAGAACTTGGAGAGAAAGATTTAGACTAATGGAAGATAGAATTGCTAACTTGGAAGATAGAGTTAGTCAATTAGAAGAAGAAGGATTAGATCAATATATACAAAATAATAGTCAACAGAATGTCTTAGAATTATTAGAATTAGATATAACCGATGAAATCTTATTAGACTTATACGAAAAAAGATTTCATTACCACCGAATTAATAGACAGCCGTATGAAGCACCATATACGAGTTATACTATTAAAATAACATGTATTATACAAGATTTTAAAATACAAGGATTAGCATTAATAGACTCTGGATGTTCAACATCTAAGGTAGATGATAAACTAATACCTTCAAAATACAAACATAATCTAGACAAACCTACTATTGGTAGACAAATGGATGGTAGTATAACTACATGTTCACAATATATACCAGAAATTTTAATAGAAATGACAGACATAAATAAAGATAAATTAATAACTACAATAACAAATATTCCAATACGAAATTTATACCAATTGGGATATTTAGCTATTTTAGGATTAGACTATCTCATACATGAAAATAGAATGGCTGTTATAACAAAAGACCATATAAGTTTTAGTTTCAATAATTTCTCAATACCTATTGTTCCTAAAACTTCTTTTGATAAGGGAGAAAGGATAGATACAGTAAATTCAACAGACACATATACAAATACAGACTATTTAGAAAATCAACCAGACTTTTATGAAATAGAAACAGACTATATATATTCAAACTAGTTGAATAATATAATTCTAGATAATGAAATCTTACAATACCAATCTAGACTTGAGAAGTTAGAAATAATCGGAGAAAATCCTCAAAAATACTGGAGTAGAAACCCTACGGAATATAAATTAGAAATTATAAACCCTGATATCACTATACGAGCAAAAGCAATACCCGCTAATAATCAAGAGTTAGAATGGTATAAAGAAGCATTAGAAGAACTTATAAAAAATAAATTTATTAGACGATCAGAATCTAGACATAGATCACCTAGTTTCTTTGTTAATAATAATGCAGAAAAGAAGCGAGGAAAACCTAGAATGGTTATAAATTATAAACAACTTAATGATAATACTGAAAATAATGGCTACGATATACCTAATAAAGAAATGCTTATAAATAAGATACAAGGATCAAAGTTCATGAGCAAATTTGATCTAAAGTCAGGATACAATCAGATAAGAATGCATAAAGACTCAATAGAATGGACTGCATTTATTTGCCCAAACCCTATAGGACACTGGGAATGGACAGTGATGCCATTAGGTCTTAAGAATGCACCTGCAGTTTTTCAGAAAAGAATGGATAAATTTTTTGAGAAATTTACAGACTTTACTGTAGTATACATAGATGATATACTAGTCTTTAGTAAAACCGCTAAAGATCATAATAGATATCTTAAAGAAGTTTTTAAGAAATTTGAAGAGAATGGACTAATAATATCTAAGAAAAAGATAGAATTGGGAAGAACAAAAATAAACTTTTTAGGAGTTGTAATCGGAGAAGGGCAAATAGAATTACAATCTCATATAACTACTAAGATACTAGACTTTCCAGAAAACATAAAAGAAAAGAAACAACTCCAGCAATTCTTAGGATTGTTGAATTATGCTAGACCTTTTATAAAAGATTTATCTAAATACCTAAAGCCATTATATTTAAAAACTGGCAAAGAAATTTTTGAGAAATTAAATTATAAAGACCATGAGATAATTAGAAATCTGAAAGAAAGGGTAAAAAATTTACTAAAACTAGAGATTCCCTTAGACACTGATTATTTAATAATAGAGACAGACGGATCAGCATCTGGATGGGGAGCTGTTTTAATAAGTAAACCCCATAAGACCTCTAATAAGACTGAAGAAAGAATCTGTAGATACACTAGTGGATCCTTTAGGGAAAAAGGAGAAATTAGTACCATAGATTCAGAATTGCTAGCAATATACTATGCTTTAGAATCTTTTGAATTCTTTATAATTGGTAAGACTGAATTCACAATTAGAACAGATTGTATTGCCATTGTTAAATACTATAATAATTTAAAGAAAGAAAAGAAAAGATCTTCTTATAAAAGATGGCATAAACTTACTTCACTCTTATTACAGAAAGGATATAAACCATTGTTAGAACATATACAGGGTGAACAAAATAAGATTGCTGATATACTATCTAGACTCTTACAATTTGATAATTTGGCAGGAAATACATAACAGGAGAAGACAGAACTGATACAATGAGAGCTTCGGATCGAGGCAGAGGAAAACTTACTAGATACCAAGGAAATACCTCCTCTAGACCTACCATAGACGACTTAATAAATACTCCTAATACCTCAGAGACTAGAATGTTGCCTGAAGACATAAGCATGATAAACAGAAACCAGCCTAAACCAAAGGCTCTGGTTTTTTCTGATAAATTGAACTTCTCAGACTTTGGAGAGACCTCTTGGGCGTTTAACTACCCCAAAGGAACTATACTTAATGATACTGAGAGAATTTTATTAGACAATCTATGGGTGGCTGTTAAAATAAAGGATGATAAACACGCCATTGCAGCTATAAATGGATTTAGCCTATACTTTACCTAAAGAAATAACAATAATATCGCCTATATGGTATATACAGGTCCTCAGCCAGGGATTTATAAGACTTGGGAGCAGGTGATACAAAATACTAAGCACAAAGACCCCAAATATAAAAAATATTTATCTATAAGAGAAGCACAGACAGAGGCTAAGAAATACTTGACTACTTTTTATGTAAGTCCAGAAATATTAGAACTAACAACAGACGAGTCTGATATAATGACCATGCAAGTTGAAATACCCAAGGATATACCCCAAGAAATGATAAGAATGAAAAAGATAATACATGATTTAGAAGGGAAATTAATTGATAAGGAAGAAGAAGAAGATCTTCTAAAAAAGAAAATACAGGACTTGGAAACCCGGTTATAATACAGGAAGAACCAGACATCATACTCAGGAGTCGTAAGCGATAAAGGAAAGACTAAAGAAGACTTGATACTAGAAAAACTAGACATGATATATGAAAATTCAGAAATCAACAAAGAAATATCATTAGAAATAAAGGAAAATACCGACGAGGTACTGAAAATACAGAAGGATGTAATAAAAGGATTAGAAGACATAGACACTCAACCCTCAGAAGGATGGGCAGACTGGTTTAATAAGATATTTGATTTAACAAGCCCATTACAGCTAAAGCTTCAAAGACCCATTTTAAATTTTCATAACGACCAGATAATGGATCTAGATTTTGGGCAAAGAAATGAAACCATTGAAGCCTCTACAGAAGAAAGAGCCCAAAAGGAAGCCCAAAGAGAAAGCAGCTCAGCCTCAAGCGCTAAAAGACAAAACATTCCTCTCTAGAAGGCTCGAGAACAAATAAGAAGGACAGCTGTAAAGATTATTTAGACAGCTGTAGGGCTTAGAATAGACTACTTAATAAATATAGTGGGTATATGTCCCCACCATTAGACGCTATAAATAAGATGTTTTAAGAAGTTAGAAAGCAGATTTTTTTTCAGAAAGAAGAAACATAACTTCAATCTGATTTTAAATCTCGATACTTAACTTATACTATAATTCTAATACTTAGAACTCAGTTAGAAATTTTCTTTTAGTTATAATTTTGAAATACTTTGTATAATTTGGTTATGTTTTTGTATAATTTGACTACTTTCTCTAAATAATAATAATATTTTATAATTTCTTGTTGGCTCGATCTTATTTTAAATTTACAGAAAGTTTTTCTCTAAACTAAAAATTTTCAACTCAGAATAAGCAATAGGCCTTGGGAAAATTTTGGGCAAAAAGTGTAAGTCCCTCTTTCAAAAGTACCAGTTGGATGAGCTAAATTAATACAGAAATTTTTTAAGTTTAAGAAAATCTGGAAGTAATAAAAACATTTGAAATTTAAATATTAAGATTGAATTTTAAAGAAGTTTTTGGTTGAAAATTAAATTTCCTTATTAAAAAAAAATCTATTAATAGATTATCTGGATAAGAGAAATCCAGGTTAGGTGTTTTCAACAGAACCTTCTTTCAAAAATTTCTTTCAAACATTTAAACTTCTGCAAAGGTTATAGCCATAAGAATATAATACACCATAATAATTTAGATATACTTGCAAAAACGTAAGCAATGATGTCAGACTCCATAACAATTCAGACAGATGAGTCATAATTGCAATAATATCTAAATACGTAAGCAATGATGTCAGACCCCATAATAATTCAGACAGACAAAATAATGAGTCATAGTTGCAATAATTTCTAAATACGTAAGCGATGACGTCATATAAAGATCCGGTAATCCAACAGGTTGCCGGTATACTCTCCTTTTTTCAGCTATAAATAAAATCATTTCTCTGCAAAATATACACAACTCTCTCTCTCTCTCTCTCTCTCTCTCTCTCTCTCTCTCTCCCTCTCTCTTTCTCTCTATAATCTTCATAGCCTGTAGAAAATCATCATCATAGAAAATCATAAGCTGAAAAGGTATACTTTAAATACTTTGCTTTTAATACTCTAATCATATATACTCAATTAAGTATCCTCTCCTCTCTGAACTGCACTCTGTGTGATCTCTTCAGAAGAGTGACGAGAAAATTCTGTTTTATTATGAATAGAATTTTAGAAATTAAAGATAAATTAGAAAGAAAAGAAATAGAATTAAATAGAAAAAGAGTTTTAATACGCTTCTATACTGATAGAGTAAGCTTATATACTAGAGAATTAAGAACAGAAACTACTAGTTTGCGAATAGCTGGACTTCACAGACACATTTATACCTTATTAGGGTGGAAAGCTCGGCTTGTAACTAGATATACTGAAGAACTAGTACGTTATACTAGAGAATTATCAGTCTTAGAAAGAGAAATACGAGAACTAAATCTAGAATTAACTTCTTTAGTTCTTTGAGAAAGTTCAGATACTTCTTTTAGAATTTAAATGAATAGAATCTTAGAACTTAAAAATAACTTAGAAATAATTTCGGAAAGATTAATAAGAATAGATTATAACCTTGCTTTTTATCAAGACAGCCTAGATTTTGTTAATAACGACCTTATAAATTATGTAGGATGTTTTGATTTATATAATTTTTATAGAAAAAATATAAAAGAGTATACTAATCAAATAATTCAACTTAGAATTGCTAAAGAAAGGTTAGAATCTAAAATAAGAATTTATAATCTTGAATTAACTTCAATTATTATATCTGAATCCGATAATTTTAAAATACGTTTTTAATTGAAGCCTTAATTCAGGACCCCCTCCCTAATCCTGGTATCAGAGCGACGGAAGTAGATACGCTGGAAAAATACAGGAAGTTAGAATACTTAAATTTAGAAATACCATATAAAGCTAATACTTCAAATACTTGTAATTTTAATAATTCATATAGACATATATATCACAATACTGAAGAAAATACTCTAGCATACCAATTAAATACTGTTGTAGATATAATTATAAATTTATCAGAAAATTTAAATAAAACTGATAAAGTTATAGTAACTTTATTAAATACTCTTATAAAAGATCAGAAACTTGATAATCAAGAATATCTTAAGAATCAGATAGAAACTCTTAGAAGCCGTGTTGAAAAGACTTTAAATAAAGCTGATAAATTTCCTAATAAGAAGGAGATAAAAGAATTGCTTATACTACCTGAACAGTTAGAAAGACAAACTCAGATAATTTTAGGGGAATTAAGAAAAGAAATTAAAGAAAAGATAGACCAGATTCAGTTAAACGTATTTTAAAATTATCGGATTCAGATATAATAATTGAAGTTAATTCAAGATTATAAATTCTTATTTTAGATTCTAACCAGTCATGATTCCTATCTTTATTTGATGTAAGTCTTTTGATTCTAAGAAAAATTCTGGAACACAATAGAATAATCCTCTATTGTTATTCATGTCTATATCCATTATGCTTATAAGTTTCTTACTTTCTTCTTGTATAGAGTCATCGTATATAGTTATTATAGTATGAGTTAGTATTTGTATTTGATCATCTAGTTCTGAAAATCCTATAGTTCCAAGTGCTATAAGATTATTAAGTTGGCTAGTCTGTATCTTATCTTGTTTAGTAGCAAATTGACTACTATTTATTAATCCGTCTGGGTTATCTTGATTACATTCTCTGGTAACCTGTTTAGCCTTGTTGTATAGTATTACTTGCTTATTATTCATTCACCAATATAGGTTCTTTTAAATACTAAAATTTGTTTCTGAATCTGGTCTATCTTTTCTTTAATTTCTTTTCTTAATTGCCCTAAAATTATCTGAGTTTGTCTTTCTAACTGTTCAAGTAGTATAAGCAATTCTTTTATCTCCTTCTTATTAGGAAATTTATCAGCTTTATTTAAAGTCTTTTCAACACAGCTTCTAAGAGTTTCTATCTGATTCTTAAGATATTCTTGATTATCAAGTTTCTGATCTTTTATAAGAGTATTTAATAAAGTTATTATAACTTTATCAGTTTTATTTAAATTTTCTGATAAATTTATAATTATATCTACAACAGTATTTAATTGGTATGCTAGAGTATTTTCTTCAGTATTGTGATATATATGTCTATATGAATTATTAAAATTACAAGTATTTGAAGTATTAGCTTTATATGGTATTTCTAAATTTATAATCCCTGGCTGGGGACCTGTATATACCACATAGGCGATATTATTGTTATTTCTTTGGGTAAAGTATAGGCTAAATCCATTTATAGCTGCAATGGCGTGTTTATCATCCTTTCTTTTAACAGCCACCCATAGATTGTCTAATAAAATTCTCTCAGTATCATTAAGTATAGTTCCTTTGGGGTAGTTAAACGCCCAAGAAGTCTCTCCAAAGTCTGAGAAGTTCAATTTATCAGAAAAAACCAGAGC
The DNA here is from genome assembly GCA_947683365.1 of Euphorbia pulcherrima. Classification (NCBI taxonomy): domain Eukaryota; kingdom Viridiplantae; phylum Streptophyta; class Magnoliopsida; order Malpighiales; family Euphorbiaceae; genus Euphorbia; species Euphorbia pulcherrima. The sequence continues at coordinate 5,059,800 of CANTUS010000010.1, forward strand.
CTTTGGTTTAGGCTGGTTTCTGTTTATCATGCTTATGTCTTCAGGCAACATTCTAGTCTCTGAGGTATTAGGAGTATTTATTAAGTCGTCTATGGTAGGTCTAGAGGAGGTATTTCCTTGGTATCTAGTAAGTTTTCCTCTGCCTCGATCCGAAGCTCTCATTGTATCAGTTCTGTCTTCTCCTGTTATGTATTTCCTGCCAAATTATCAAATTGTAAGAGTCTAGATAGTATATCAGCAATCTTATTTTGTTCACCCTGTATATGTTCTAACAATGGTTTATATCCTTTCTATAATAAGAGTGAAGTAAGTTTATGCCATCTTTTATAAGAAGATCTTTTCTTTTCTTTCTTTAAATTATTATAGTATTTAACAATGGCAATACAATCTGTTCTAATTGTGAATTCAGTCTTACCAATTATAAAGAATTCAAAAGATTCTAAAGTATAGTATATTGCTAGCAATTCTGAATCTATGGTACTAATTTCTCCTTTTTCCCTAAAGGATCCACTAGTGTATCTACAGATTCTTTCTTTAGTCTTATTAGAGGTCTTATGGGGTTTACTTATTAAAACAGCTCCCCATCCAGATGCTGATCCGTCTGTCTCTATTATTAAATAATCAGTGTCTAAGGGAATCTCTAGTTTTGGTAAATTTTTTACCCTTTCTTTCAGATTTCTAATTATCTCATGGTCTTTATAATTTAATTTCTCAAAAATTTCTTTGCCAGTTTTTAAATATAATGGCTTTAGGTATTTAGATAAATCTTTTATAAAAGGTCTAGCATAATTCAACAATCCTAAGAATTGCTGGAGTTGTTTCTTTTCTTTTATGTTTTCTGGAAAGTCTAGTATCTTAGTAGTTATATGAGATTGTAATTCTATTTGCCCTTCTCCGATTACAACTCCTAAAAAGTTTATTTTCGTTCTTCCCAATTCTATCTTTTTCTTAGATATTATTAGTCCATTCTCTTCAAATTTCTTAAAAACTTCTTTAAGATGTCTATTATGATCTTTAGCGGTTTTACTAAAGACTAGTATATCATCTATGTATACTGCAGTAAAGTCTGTAAATTTCTCAAAATTTTTATCCATTCTTTTCTGAAAAACTGTAGGTGCATTCTTAAGACCTAATGGCATCACTGTCCATTCCCAGTGTCCTATAGGGTTTGGGCAAATAAATGCAGTCCATTCTATTGAGTCTTTATGCATTCTTATCTGATAGTATCCTGACTTTAGATCAAATTTGCTCATGAACTAATAGGTGAGTATTTTTCTAATTGCAATAGACTCTCTTCTTTGTATATTCCTATTGAAAATCTATTTCCTCTAGATTTATATTTTCCATTGTCTGTTTGGTATTCAGAGTATTGTCATGGGGGTATATTTCCTCTATTATAATTTATAAAAGTAAGTCTATTTCTTGGAGGTTCTAAAGGTGTCTCTGTCTTAGTTCCTGAAATCCCTTCCATTAATTCTTTAGGTAAATTATTAAGGAATTCTTCCATTTCTTCTACATCCATTAAATTTCTAGTATAATTACTCCAGGTTTCTTCTTCTTCTAAGACTTTTATAGTTTCTTCTAAGTATATTCTTTTCTCAAAAATATCTATTATTTCTTGAGGTCTTATAGTATGAGCTCCTAAGTCTTGTCCAGTCATGCCTTTTATTCCTATTATAATAAGGCCTAAGTGAGTATATTTATATCCATCCTTAGCTATTTGTTTAGCTACCGATTTCTCAAGAAGGGGTATTCTAACTATATCTTCATCCCCACATTTTATAGATTTTTCTTCTGTTTTTCTAAGAAGTCTATATTTTTCTGTCCAATTTCCTTTCTGATAAAGTATTTTTGGATTTAATAATTTCTTCTCATTCTATTTATTGTTTTCTAAGTCTTTCTCAATGTCTATAACTTCTGTTAAATTTATTTCTTCATTATGTTCTTTTGGTTTTATTCCAAAAATTCTCTTTATTTTATTCTCACTTTGTATTTCTGTAGTAATAGAATTACTACTACTACCTCTTAAAGTATAACTTCTTCCAAAAAATTTATTATTCATTATCTGGAGGATTGTATGTTATAAAAGTATCGGTTATGATTGGGTTTAGTCTAAGTCCTTGGTCTCCTAAACCTTTTATTATATTATTCTGGTTACTTATTATTATATTTGATAGGTTATCTAAACCTTCGTTCTTATTCTTCGCGTCGTTATATATACTTTCTAATAAATTTTCTAAGGTCTTTAACTGTGGTTCTAAGTTATCAGATATCTGTGAGTCTTTAGGTATCAATTCGAGTTTAGTATTTATTTCTTCTAGTTTTACTAGATTTTCTCTGAAAAAGTTATTAGTATCTAAAATTAATTTTTGTATTTCATCTATCTTTTTATTTAATTCTAATAATAGTATAGAATTATTAGGTTGTATTTTCTGGTTATGAATAGTTCTATCTACTTTAGTATTAATTGATTCTAATGCTCTTTGTATTATTTGCTTCTCAGCTTTAGCTTCTAAGATGGTTTTTTCTGATAAATTGAACTTCTCAGACTTTGGAGAGACTTCTTGGGCGTTTAACTACTCCAAAGGAACTATACTTAATGATACTGAGAGAATTTTATTAGACAATCTATAAGAAATAATCGGAGAAAATCCTCAAAAATAATGGGATAAAAACCCCACAGAATATAAATTAGAAATTATAAACCATTTTCAACCAAAAACTTCTTTAAAATTCAATCTTAATATTTAAATTTCAAATGTTTTTATTACTTCCAGATTTTCTTAAACTTAAAAAATTTCTGTATTAATTTAGCTCATCCAACTAGTACTTTTGAAAGAGGGACTTACACTTTTTGCCCAAAATTTTCCCAAGGCCTATTGCTTATTCTGAGTTGAAAATTTTTAGTTTAGAGAAAAACTTTCTGCAAATTTAAAATAAGATCGAGCCAACAAGAAATTATAAAATATTATTATTATTTAGAGAAAGTAGTCAAATTATACAAAAACATAACCAAATTATACAAAGTATTACAAAATTATAACTAAAAGAAAATTTCTAACAGAGTTCTAAGTATTAGAATTATAGTATAAGTTAAGTATTGAGATTTAAAATCAGATTGAAGTTATTTTTCTTCTTTCTGAAAAAAAAAATCTATTAATAGATTATCTGGATAAGAGAAATCCAGGTTAGGTGTTTTCAACAGAACCTTCTTTCAAAAATTTCTTTCAAACATTTAAACTTCTGCAAAGGTTATAGCCATAAGAATATAATACTCCATAATAATTTAGATATACTTGCAAAAACGTAAGCAATGATGTCAGACTCCATAACAATTCAGACAGATGAGTCATAATTGTAATAATTTCTAAATACGTAAGCAATGATGTCAGACCCCATAATAATTCAGACAGACAAAATAATGAGTCATAGTTGCAATAATTTCTAAATACGTAAGCGATGACGTCATATAAAGATCCGGTAATCCAACAGGTAGCCGGTATACTCTCCTTTTTTCAGCTATAAATAAAATCATTTCTCTGCAAAATATACACAACTCTCTCTCTCTCTCCCTCTCTCTTTCTCTCTATAATCTTCATAGCCTGCAGAAAATCATCATCAATGAAAATCATAAGCTGAGAAGGTATACTTTAAATACTTTGCTTTTAATACTCTAATCATATATACTCAATTAAGTATCCTCTCCTCTCTGAACTGCACTCTGTGTGATCTCTTCAGAAGAGTGACGAGAAAATTCTGTTTTATTATGAATAGAATTTTAGAAATTAAAGATAAATTAGAAAGAAAAGAAATAGAATTAAATAGAAAAAGAGTTTTAATACGCTTCTATACTGATAGAGTAAGCTTATATACTAGAGAATTAAGAACAGAAACTACTAGTTTGCGAATAGCTGGACTTCACAGACACATTTATACCTTATTAGGGTGGAAAGCTCGGCTTGTAACTAGATATACTGAAGAACTAGAACGTTATACTAGAGAATTATCAGTCTTAGAAAGAGAAATACGAGAACTAAATCTAGAATTAACTTCTTTAGTTCTTTCAGAAAGTTCAGATACTTCTTTTAAAATTTAAATGAATAGAATCTTAGAACTTAAAAATAACTTAGAAATAATTTCAGAAAGATTAATAAGAATAGATTATAACCTTGCTTTTTATCAAGACAGCCTAGATTTTGTTAATAACGACCCTATAAATTATGTAGGATGTTTTGATTTATATAATTTTTATAGAAAAATATAAAAGAGTATATTAATCAAATAATTCAACTTAGAATTGCTAAAGAAAGGTTAGAATCTAAAATAAGAATTTATAATCTTGAATTAACTTCAATTATTATATCTGAATCCGATAATTTTAAAATACGTTTTTAATTGAAGCCCTAATTCAGGACCCCCTCCCTAATCCTGGTATCAATGTCCATTCCCAGTGTCCTATAGGGTTTGGAAAAATAAACGCGGTCCATTCTATTGAGTCTTTGTGCATTCTAATCTGATAGTATCCTGATTTTAGATCAAATTATACAAAAACATAACCAAATTATACAAAGTATTACAAAATTATAACTAAAAGAAAATTTCTTATCTGATAGTATCCTGACTTTAGATCAAATTTGCTCATGAACTTTGATCCTTGTATCTTATTTATAAGCATTTCTTTATTAGGTATATCGTAGCCATTATTTTCAGTATTATCATTAAGTTGTTTATAATTTATAACCATTCTAGGTTTTCCTCGCTTCTTTTCTGCATTATTATTAACAAAGAAACTAGGTGATCTATGTCTAGATTCTGATCGTCTAATAAATTTATTTTTTATAAGTTCTTCTAATGCTTCTTTATACCATTCTAACTCTTGATTATTAGCGGGTATTGCTTTTGCTCGTATAGTGATATCAGGGTTTATAATTTCTAATTTAACATAACTTCAATCTGATTTTAAATCTCAATACTTAACTTATACTATAATTCTAATACTTAGAACTCAGTTAGAAATTTTCTTTTAGTTATAATTTTGTAATACTTTGTATAATTTGGTTATGTTTTTGTATAATTTGACTACTTTCTCTAAATAATAATAATATTTTATAATTTCTTGTTGGCTCGATCTTATTTTAAATTTACAGAAAGTTTTTCTCTAAACTAAAAATTTTCAATTCAGAATAAGCAATAGGCCTTGGGAAAATTTTGGGCAAAAAGTGTAAGTCCCTCTTTCAAAAGTACCAGTTGGATGAGCTAAATTAATACAGAAATTTTTTAAGTTTAAGAAAATCTGGAAGTAATAAAAACATTTGAAATTTAAATATTAAGATTGAATTTTAAAGAAGTTTTTGGTTGAAAATTAAATTTCCTTATTAAAAAAAAATCTATTAATAGATTATCTGGATAAGAGAAATCCAGGTTAGGTGTTTTCAACAGAACCTTCTTTCAAAAATTTCTTTCAAACATTTAAACTACTGCAAAGGTTATAGCCATAAGAATATAATACTCCATAATAATTTAGATATACTTGCAAAAACGTAAGCAATGATGTCAGACTCCATAACAATTCAGACAGATGAGTCATAATTGCAATAATTTCTAAATACGTAAGCAATGATGTCAGACCCCATAATAATTCAGACAGACAAAATAATGAGTCATAGTTGCAATAATTTCTAAATACGTAAGCGATGACGTCATATAAAGATCCGGTAATCCAACAGGTAGCCGGTATACTCTCCTTTTTTCAGCTATAAATAAAATCATTTCTCTGCAAAATATACACAACTCTCTCTCTCTCTCTCCCTCTCTCTTTCTCTCTATAATCTTCATAGCCTGCAGAAAATCATCATTATAGAAAATCACAAGCTGAAAAGGTATACTTTAAATACTTTGCTTTTAATACTCTAATCACATATACTCAATTAAGTATCCTCTCCTCTCTGAACTGCACTCTGTGTGATCTCTTCAGAAGAGTGACGAGAAAATTCTGTTTTATTATGAATAGAATTTTAGAAATTAAAGATAAATTAGAAAGAAAAGAAATAGAATTAAATAGAAAAAGAGTTTTAATACGCTTCTATACTGATAGAGTAAGCTTATATACTAGAGAATTAAGAACAGAAACTACTAGTTTGCGAATAGCTGGACTTCACAGACACATTTATACCTTATTAGGGTGGAAAGCTCGGCTTGTAACTAGATATACTGAAGAACTAGAACGTTATACTAGAGAATTATCAGTCTTAGAAAGAGAAATAACGTTCTTCAGTATATCTAGTTACAAGCCGAGCTTTCCACCCTAATAAGGTATAAATGTGTCTGTGAAGTCCAGCTATTCGCAAACTAGTAGTTTCTGTTCTTAATTCTCTAGTATATAAGCTTACTCTATCAGTATAGAAGCGTATTAAAACTCTTTTTCTATTTAATTCTATTTCTTTTCTTTCTAATTTATCTTTAATTTCTAAAATTCTATTCATAATAAAACAGAATTTTCTCATCACTCTTCTGAAGAGATCACACAGAGTGCAGTTCAGAGAGGAGAGGATACTTAATTGAGTATATATGATTAGAGTATTAAAAGCAAAGTATTTAAAGTATACCTTTTCAGCTTATGATTTTCTATGATGATGATTTTCTGCAGGCTATGAAGATTATAGAGAGAAAGAGAGGGAGAGAGAGAGAGAGTTGTGTATATTTTGCAGAGAAATGATTTTATTTATAGCTAAAAAAAGGAGAGTATACCGGCTACCTGTTGGATTACCGGATCTTTATATGACGTCATCGCTTACGTATTTAGAAATTATTGCAACTATAACTCATTATTTTGTCTGTCTGAATTATTATAGGGTCTGACATCATTGCTTACGTATTTAGAGATTATTGCAATTATGACTCATCTGTCTGAATTGTTATGGAGTCTGACATCATTGCTTACGTTTTTGCAAGTATATCTAAATTATTATGGAGTATTATATTCTTATGGCTATAACCTTTGCAGAAGTTTAAATGTTTGAAAGAAATTTTTGAAAGAAGGTTCTGTTGAAAACACCTAACCTGGATTTCTCTTATCCAGATAATCTATTAATAGATTTTTTTAATAAGGAAATTTAATTTTCAACCAAATACTTCTTTAAAATTCAATCTTAATATTTAAATTTCAAATGTTTTTATTACTTCCAGATTTTCTTAAACTTAAAAAATTTCTGTATTAATTTAGCTCATCCAACGGGTACTTTTGAAAGAGGGACTTACACTTTTTGCCCAAAATTTTCCCAAGGCCTATTGCTTATTCTGAGTTGAAAATTTTTAGTTTAGAGAAAAACTTTCTGTAAATTTAAAATAAGATCGAGCCAACAAGAAATTATAAAATATTATTATTATTTAGAGAAAGTAGTCAAATTATACAAAAACATAACCAAATTATACAAAGTATTACAAAATTATAACTAAAAGAAAATTTCTAACTGAGTTCTAAGTATTAGAATTATAGTATAAGTTAAGTATTGAGATTTAAAATCAGATTGAAGTTGTGTTTCTTCTTTCTGAAAAAAAAATCTGCTTTCTAACTTCTTAAAACATCTTATTTATAGCGTCTAATGGTGGGGACATATACCCACTATATTCATTAAGTAGTCTATTCTAAGCCCTACAGCTGTCTAAATAATCTTTACAGCTGTCCTTCTTATCTGTTCTCGAGCCTTCTAGAGAGGAATGTTTTGTCTTTTAGCGCTTGAGGCTGAGCTGCTTTCTCTTTGGGCTTCCTTTTGGGCTCTTTCTTCTGTAGAGGCTTCAATGGTTTCATTTCTTTACCCAAAATCTAGATCCATTATTTGGTCGTTATGAAAATTTAAAATGGGTCTTTGAAGCTTTAGCTGTAATGGGCTTGTTAAATCAAATATCTTATTAAACCAGTCTGCCCATCCTTCTGAGGGTTGAGTGTCTATGTCTTCTAATCCTTTTATTACATCCTTCTGTATTTTCAGTACCTCGTCGGTATTTTCCTTTATTTCTAATGATATTTCTTTGTTGATTTCTGAATTTTCATATATCATGTCTAGTTTTTCTAGTATCAAGTCTTCTTTAGTCTTTCCTTTATCGCTTACGACTCCTGAGTATGATGTCTGGTTCTTGCTGTGTTCTAACCGGGTTTCCAAGTCCTGTATTTTCTTTTTTAGAAGATCTTCTTCTTCTTCCTTATCAATTAATTTCCCTTCTAAATCATGTATTATCTTTTTCATTCTTATCATTTCTTGGGGTATATCCTTGGGTATTTCAACTTGCATGGTCATTATATCAGACTCGTCTGTTGTTAGTTCTAATATTTCTGGACTTACATAAAAAGTAGTCAAGTATTTCTTAGCCTCTGTCTATGCTTCTCTTATAGATAAATATTTTTTATATTTGGGGTCTTTGTGCTTAGTATTTTGTATCACCTGCTCCCAAGTCTTATAAATCCCTGGCTGAGGACCTGTATATACCACATAGGCGATATTATTGTTATTTCTTTGGGTAAAGTATAGGCTAAATCCATTTATAGCTGCAATGGCGTGTCTATCATCCTTTCTTTTAACAGCCACCCATAGATTGTCTAATAAAATTCTCTCAATATCATTAAGTATAGTTCCTTTGGGGTAGTTAAACGCCCAAGAAGTCTCTCCAAAGTCTGAGAAGTTCAATTTATCAGAAAAAACTAGAGCCTTTTGTTTAGGCTGGTTTCTGTTTATCATGCTTATGTCTTCAGGCAACATTCTAGTCTCTGAGGTATTAGGAGTATTTATTAAGTCGTCTATGGTAGGTCTAGAGGAGGTATTTCCTTGGTATCTAGTAAGTTTTCCTCTGCCTCGATCCGAAGCTCTCATTGTATCAGTTATGTCTTTTCCTGTTATGTATTTCCTGCCAAATTATCAAATTGTAAGAGTCTAGATAGTATATCAGCAATCTTATTTTGTTCACCCTGTATATGTTCTAACAATGGTTTATATCCTTTCTGTAATAAGAGTGAAGTAAGTTTATGCCATCTTTTATAAGAAGATCTTTTCTTTTCTTTCTTTAAATTATTATAGTATTTAACAATGGCAATACAATCTGTTCTAATTGTGAATTCAGTCTTACCAATTATAAAGAATTCAAAAGATTCTAAAGCATAGTATATTGCTAGCAATTCTGAATCTATGGTACTAATTTCTCCTTTTTCCCTAAAGGATCCACTAGTGTATCTACAGATTCTTTCTTCAGTCTTATAAGAGGTCTTATGGGGTTTACTTATTAAAACAGCTCCCCATCCAGATGCTGATCCGTCTGTCTCTATTATTAAATAATCAGTGTCTAAGGGAATCTCTAGTTTTGGTAAATTTTTTACCCTTTCTTTCAGATTTCTAATTATCTCATGGTCTTTATAATTTAATTTCTCAAAAATTTCTTTGCCAGTTTTTAAATATAATGGCTTTAGGCATTTAGATAAATCTTTTATAAAAGGTCTAGCATAATTTAACAATCCTAAGAATTGCTGGAGTTGTTTCTTTTCTTTTATGTTTTCTGGAAAGTCTAGTATCTTAGTAGTTATATGAGATTGTAATTCTATTTGCCCTTCTCCGATTACAACTCCTAAAAAGTTTATTTTCGTTCTTCCCAATTCTATCTTTTTCTTAGATATTATTAGTCCATTCTCTTCAAATTTCTTAAAAACTTCTTTAAGATGTCTATTATGATCTTTAGCGGTTTTACTAAAGACTAGTATATCATCTATGTATACTGCAGCAAAGTCTGTAAATTTCTCAAAAATTTTATCCATTCTTTTCTGAAAAACTGCAGGTGCATTCTTAAGACCTAATGGCATCACTGTCAATTCCCAGTGTCCTATAGGGTTTGGGCAAATAAATGTAGTCCATTCTATTGAGTCTTTATGCATTCTTATCTGATAGTATCCTGACTTTAGATCAAATTTGCTCATGAACTTTGATCCTTGTATCTTATTTATAAGCGTTTCTTTATTAGGTATATCGTAGCCATTATTTTCAGTATTATCATTAAGTTGTTTATAATTTATAACCATTCTAGGTTTTCCTCGCTTCTTTTCTGCATTATTATTAACAAAGAAACTAGGTGATCTATGTCTAGATTCTGATCGTCTAATAAATTTATTTTTTATAAGTTCTTCTAATGCTTCTTTATACCATTCTAACTCTTGATTATTAGCGGGTATTGCTTTTGCTCGTATAGTGATATCAGGGTTTATAATTTCTAATTTATATTCCGTAGGGTTTCTACTCCAGTATTTTTGAGTATTTTCTCCGATTATTTCTAACTTCTCAAGTCTAGATTGGTATTGTAAGATTTCATTATCTAGAATTATATTATTCAACTGGTTTGAATATATATAGTCTGTTTCTATTTCATAAAAGTCTGGTTGATTTTCTAAATAGTCTGTATTTGTATATGTGTCTGTTGAATTTACTGTATCTATCCTTTCTCCCTTATCAAAAGAAGTTTTAGGAACAATAGGTATTGAGAAATTATTGAAACTAAAACTTATATAGTCTTTTGTTATAACAACCATTCTATTTTCATGTATGAGATAGTCTAATCCTAAAATAGCTAAATATCCCAATTGGTATAAATTTCGTATTGGAATATTTGTTATTGTAGTTATTAATTTATCTTTATTTATGTCTGTCATTTCTATTAAAATTTCTGGTATATATTGTGAACCTGTAGTTATACTACCATCCATTTGTCTACCAATAGTAGGTTTGTCTAGATTATGTTTGTATTTTGAAGGTATTAGTTTATCATCTACCTTAGATGTTGAACATCCAGAGTCTATTAATGCTAATCCTTGTATTTTAAAATCTTGTATAATACATGTTATTTTAATAGTATAACTCGTATATGGTGCTTCATACGGCTGTCTATTAATTCGGTGGTAATGAAATCTTTTTTCGTATAAGTCTAATAAGATTTCATCGGTTATATCTAATTCTAATAATTCTAAGACATTCTGTTGACTATTATTTTGTATATATTGATCTAATCCTTCTTCTTCTAATTGACTAACTCTATCTTCCAAGTTAGCAATTCTATCTTCCATTAGTCTAAATCTTTCTCTCCAAGTTCTTTGTTCTAAATTATCTGCAAAAGTATAAGAGTTTCTAACTTCTTTTGTTAATGTTGGCCATTCTGAGTTATTATATTCTTCCCAACAGAATTTACAAATTTTAGTATAACAGTTATTACATTGAGCTCTTAGTTCTATAATTGGGTATAAATGACATTTATAACATTCTCTATCATCATTACCTTTTCTAAAATTCCAAGTATGTTCTACACATTCTGTTCTATCCATAAATTCTATTTTTATATTTTTATATCTTTCCATTACTTCTAATAAGTCTGTTGGTTCATTATCATCTTCTTCTTCAGAAGTATATTCCTTCGTATCACTTACTATCGAGTATATTGTTTCAGTATCACTAACTTCTTCAGTTACTGCTAGTAAGTCTAAATTAATATTTTCTACTAGCCTTGATTCTCTAGTATGTATATTGTGTTTATTAGGACATTTAGTGGATAAATGACCTATTTCTCCACATGCATAACAGGTAATTGTATCTCTGTATTGTCTCTTATCATTAAACCTTCTAACATGTCTTTTAGGATTTAAAAATGGTTTCTTAGCATTAGTTTTAGATTTTCTAATATAGTATGCTTTCCTTGTTCTATTATAAGGTTTTCTCCTTTTATCATACTGAGTATTTTTATTTCTAGGTTTTCTATTACAAGAAGTACAAGCTTCTTGTCCATATCGTTGTGGTGTATAAATATTATTACAGAATCCGTAATTGTCTTTCATCTGTCTTTGTATACTTATTTCTGTACATTTCTTTTCTAAGTGTTTCATTATCTGGTATACTAAAGTATTTATATTTAGAGTATAGTTATTTTCTTTTTCTAAGAACTTATTTCCTTCCTCCTGTATTTCTTGTCCTAAGGGTCCAGGTAGCTTAAGGAGTAATTTCTTCATAAATTCTTTATTATAAGTATTTTGGCTTTTGGCTGTAAAATGTATGTAATCGTTTAAAAACGGTACAACATATTTCCAGTCATTAAGCTTTAATTGTTCTAAATTTCTTACTGCTTCTTTCTGTTGTATAATCGATCCTATATTAGGGTCTATAGCAGTCAAAAGATTGCTTATAGTATTACAAAAGTTCCATGGATTGTTTCCCACATTTATTAGTTTAGTATATTCTTGAGGAAAATTGTTTTTAAAATCATCCCATGCCCTTTTTGCAGTATTTCCTAATGTAGTTTCAAGAAAACTATACATTTGTTCTGGAGTATAATTGAAATTCTTTTCTAAGTAGTTCTTAACAGTTAAGCTTTTCCATTGCTGTATAACTTCCGGCCATACTTGAGGTGAGTATTTTTCTAATTGCAATAGACTTTCTTCTTTGTATATTCCTATTGGAAATCTATTTCCTCTAGATTTATATTTTCCATTGTCTGTTTGGTATTCAGAGTATTGTCTTGGGGGTATATTTCCTCTATTATAATTTATAAAAGTAAGTCTATTTCTTGGAGGTTCTAAAGGTGTCTCTGTCTTAGTTCCTGAAATCCCTTCCATTAATTCTTTAGGTAAATTATTAAGGAATTCTTCCATTTCTTCTACATCCATTAAATTTCTAGTATAATTACTCCAGGTTTCTTCTTCTTCTAAGACTTTTATAGTTTCTTCCAAGTATATTCTTTTCTCAAAAATATCTATTATTTCTTGAGGTCTTTTATTTTTATATGCTTGTTCAATCCATTCTATTCTTTCTTCTAAAGTTTGATTTATAAATTGTATAACAATATTATTATAATTTTCTCTAGTTTTAAAATATTCTTCCTTATATAAGTCAAAGAATATTGTTTCTAAAGGGTCTAACTTTATATCTACTAAGTCTATATTCTGATTATTAAAAGTCTGGTCATTAATAGCCCAAGAGCTATTAGATTGAGTATCAGTTTCTAAATTTTCTGTATAATTTTTATAATTATCAAATCTTATACTAATTCTTCCTTTATTATCTTCGAAGATCTGACTTTGGTCTGGTATTAGCTTTGTCTTACTTTCTTCGAATAGTCTGGTTATATTCCATTCTATTCCAGCATGAGTTTCTGCTGAAAATTTTGGTGGTTTTATAAATCTAACACCCTTTGATACTAGGGCTTGTATTATATCTTCTACTTTGCATTTATATTTTATATTGGTTGAGTTGATCGATTTACCAATTAATCCAACCGTTATAACAAGATTATTTCTATTTATTAAACCATAACCTTTAGTCATGATTCCTATCTTTATTTGATGTAAGTCTTTTGATTCTAAGAAAAATTCTGGAACACAATAGAATAATCCTCTATTGTCATTCATGTCTATATCCATTATGCTTATAAGTTTCTTACTTTCTTCTTGTATAGAGTCATCGTATATAGTTATTATAGTATGAGCTCCTAAGTCTTGTCTAGTCATGCCTTTTATTCCTATTATAATAAGGCCTAAGTGAGTATATTTATATCCATCCTTAGCTATTTGTTTAGCTACCGATTTCTCAAGAAGGGGTATTCTAACTATATCTTCATCCCCACATTTTATACATTTTTCTTCTGTTTTTCTAAGAAGTCTATATTTTTCTGTCCAATTTCCTTTCTGATAAAGTATTTTTGGATTTAATAATTTCTTCTCATTCTGTTTATAGTTTTCTAAGTCTTTCTCAATGTCTATAACTTCTGTTAAATTTATTTCTTCATTATGTTCTTTTGGTTTTATTCCAAAAAGTCTCTTTATTTTATTCTCACTTTGTATTTCTGTAGTAGTAGAATTACTACTACTACCTCTTAAAGTATAACTTCTTCCAAAAAATTTATTATTCATTATCTGGAGGATTGTATGTTATAAAAGTATCGGTTATGATTGGGTTTAGTCTAAGTCCTTGGTCTCCTAAACCTTTTATTATATTATTCTGATTACTTATTATTATATTTGATAGTTTATCTAAACATTCGTTCTTATTCTTCGCGTCGTTATATATACTTTCTAATAAATTTTCTAAGGTCTTTAACTGTGGTTCTAAGTTATCAGATATCTGTGAGTCTTTAGGTATCAATTCGAGTTTAGTATTTATTTCTTCTAGTTTTACTAGATTTTCTCTGAAAAAGTTATTAGTATCTAAAATTAATTTTTGTATTTCGTCTATCTTTTTATTTAATTCTAATAATAGTATAGAATTATTAGGTTGTATTTCCTGGTTATGAATAGTTCTATCTACTTTAGTATTAATTGATTCTAATGCTCTTTGTATTATTTGCTTCTCAGCTTTAGCTTCTAAGTGTAGTTCTTTAATAGTATGAGTTAGTATTTGTATTTGATCATCTAGTTCTGAAAATCCTATAGTTCGAAGTGCTATAAGATTATTAAGTTGGCTAGTCTGTATCTTATCTTGTTTAGTAGCAAATTGACTATTATTTATTAATCCGTCTGGGTTATCTTGATTATATTCTCTGGTAACCTGTTTAGCCTTGTTGTATAGTATTACTTGCTTATTATTCATTCACCAATATAGGTTCTTTTAAATTCTAAAATTTGTTTCTGAATCTGGTCTATCTTTTCTTTAATTTCTTTTCTTAATTCCCCTAAAATTATCTGAGTTTGTCTTTCTAACTGTTCGGGTAGTATAAGCAATTCTTTTATCTCCTTCTTATTAGGAAATTTATCAGCTTTATTTAAAGTCTTTTCAACACGGCTTCTAAGAGTTTCTATCTGATTCTTAAGATATTCTTGATTATCAAGTTTCTGATCTTTTATAAGAGTATTTAATAAAGTTATTATAACTTTATCAGTTTTATTTAAATTTTCTGATAAATTTATAATTATATCTACAACAGTATTTAATTGGTATGCTAGAGTATTTTCTTCAGTATTGTGATATATATGTCTATATGAATTATTAAAATTACAAGTATTTGAAGTATTAGCTTTATATGGTATTTCTAAATTTAAGTATTCTAACTTTCTGTATTTTTCCAGCGTATCTACTTCCGTCGCTCTGATACCAGGATTAGGGAGGGGTCCTGAATTAGGGCTTTAATTAAAAACGTATTTTAAAATTATCGGATTCAGATATAATAATTGAAGCCTTAATTCAAGACCCCCTCGCTAATTATATATATATATATATATATATATATATATATTTTCCGCTCTTTCTTTATTTTTGTGATAAAACTTCAATTCTTCATTAGGATTTGATGCTCCATGTCACTATTTAATTTCAAATTTTCTCTTAAGAAATTCAAATTAGTTCAAATTGAAGCTAACAATAGGTGCATTTATGCATCTTGTTCATTCTTTTTTCTTACATATGTCATTGTAAATTTGCTATAATTCAAGTGGATTCTAATTAATGGAGTTAGCGATTTTGTTTGGGGTTGAAAAATTATTTGATATGTCTAGTATATTTTTATAGTAACGTTCATTTTCATTTTATTAATCATCTTATTAATATGCTATTTTATATCTTATACTAATAACTCTAAATTGTTATTCATTTTCATACAAGGGTGTTTGATTACAAGTTGCAAGTTGATGCATTTAATGAAGTATAATGAATATTGTCTTAATTTTTAGTTATTAGAGTTTTAATTTTATTTTTATTAAAATTTTCCGGCCGGCAAAAATAATTCTGGTAATTGAAATAATCTTTTACCCATAAATTGAAAATACAAATAAACATTAATCTAATTAAACGTATAAAAATCCAAATCAAATTAGTCTAAATGATAAGCTAATTTTTAAACAAATTACATAATAACAATTATTTTCTTTAGTTGATTGAAAGAATTATTCAAATTCTTAAGGTAAATATTAAGTGTTAAATTGTGAGGTTTGGTGGTAATAAAATAAATTATTTAATTAAACTTTTAATCTTAAACTATTTTATTTAATGGTTATAAATCATTTGAACATGTAAAATAAATTTCAGCAGTCCAATAAAATTAACTTAAAGAATTAAGTATATTTTACAAATGTAAATTAACAAGAAGAACACGTATTGATTATGAAAAATGGAATTTTGATTGGTTAGTATATTAAATTACACTTTTACACTAAGAGGTTTCAATAGATTTTTTTTAGTAAACTAATTTAGTTTAAATGTATAAACAGGTGAAAAAAATATATTATTATTTTTTTATATTGAAAGATACTACTATTACTATTATAGTTATGGGTAAGTGAGAGACAGCTATAGGCTCTCTGAGTGGACGATCTTTTCTCCGTAAGGACCATGTGAGATGCGTAGCAAGGGGGAAATAACGAGCACTGTGCAGCGGGCCGGGGGATTGATCCTCATTTTAGCGTGATAAAAAGATAGATTGATGAAATCGATGTTGATGTTGAATTTAAGTCCAGTTTGTATATTAAGGGATACGAGACTTGAAATCCCGAATTTAAAGATAGAGTCGCCACCAGGTTTAGCTCCATCCAGAATTTGGTACGATATTCCCACCGAGTGGTTGCATTGTACCTTAAAACAGAGATTTCAAGCTCGGATGATGTTACTTACTTTTCATTTATTAAATAAAAAATGGTTTACATTTTAATAAGCGCGACTTCAGTTTTTATGCGATTTAAATCCCGGTAATATTTGGAGTTTTCGGTTTATATGACCATACATCACACAAAAGCAGTAAGTAAAACAGAGAAATAAAATTATTATAAGGCTTTACAAATATTTGTACATTTTTCTAATGCGGGAAAGTAAATAAAGCGGATAAATGAAGCGAATAAAGAGAGACCGAAATTGGGCCTCAACTGAACTTACCAACACTGAAATGGCTCAAAACACGATAAATAAATCACAAATAATTACAAATAAGGTACAAATAATAAAAGGCAGAAAATTGAATTTTATTATGAAGAAAAACTTTTTTTCGGGAATTTTTAGAGCTAAAAAAGCATTTTTTAGGCATTTAATAGCTATTTAATTAATTAAATATTAAAATAATTAAAATAAATTAGATTAAAAATATTTTAATTTATTCTAGAATCCTTGTGATTTTTAGAAAATTTTTTGGTTGCAAATTGGAGTAAAAAATGCCAAAAAACGGTAAAAAGAAGCTTAAAATCAAATTTTAGCGGTCAAACCACCGTCACTATAGCCTTGACCGCTATAGTGGCAGTGGTGGAGGCTATAGCGACGGCGGTCAAGGCTGTCGCTATAGCCTTGGCCATCGAGCTTTATTTTTAAGGGGGAATCAACATTTTTACATCCATAGATTTAAAATTATCTAAGTTTTAAGTCGTAATCAACTATATTTCAATAAATCTGGAGTTAAAACACCCAAATAATCTTGATTCAATGGATTTGGGTAAGAAAATACCAAAAAAGTGCAAGAAATAAGGAGACCTCTATAGGGTGGAGTTCACCTCTATAGCTATAGCCTTCGCCGCTATAACAGTAGCGACCAAGGCTATAGAGATAGAGGTGAAGGCTATCCCCATAGAGGCTAGATTATTTTCTGACGGTTTTCCAAAAACACCGAAGAAAAACAAAGAACAAACACCAAAAAATGCAAGAACAACAACAATAAAGCAATAAAAATAAGTAAATAGATAAAGGAACTTAGTTTTGTTACCTCTAGGCCGTGAATCTAACTTGGGAGACTCGAACTGGACGTTTGGCAAGCTTTTGATGATTTTCAGACGAAATGGTGACAGAATCAGTGACGAAAATAGTGACAGATTATTTGGGTCATATTTGAGAAAAGTCTCTAAAACTCTATTTAATCCGTTTTAATCTATGTTTTCTAATTGATTTTAGTGTTTAAGCTACGAGATTAAGCCTAAAAATAACTAAGAATCAAGATTAGAAGGAATTAAGCACAGATTCTATGCATTTCTTAAGCTTTCTCTCTCTAGTTCTTCATTTTCTCTCTCTTGTTCTTCATTTTCTATAAAAAATGATTCTAATTCTAATTCTGGAGAAAAAAGTCCTTTAATCTCTCTCCTAGATGGGTTTAAATACTCTAACACACAAAAATACACCGACTTAGGCAAAATTTTTAGGGAAAATACGTGGCCAAATCATGAGGAGAGAGGGGAAACGAAGTGGCACGACGAAAAAAGGACGTGCCACCACCACTGCCACCGTCACGACAGTACAGCCATAGGGGCGGCGACCACCACCATGAACACAACAGCCACCACCATAGGGATGGCGGTGGTCGCTGCCTTGGTGGCGGAGGTGGCCACAATGGGGTGGCCACCCCGGTGGCGCTCACCGCCACAAAGGGTGGCGGTGACCGCCACACCAGTGGTGGTCACCGTCGCTGGAGGAAAAGCTGCCACCTCCACCGGTGGCGACGACATCAACAAAAAGGGGGAGCTCGGGTTTCTAGGGTTTTTAGGGTTTCTATGGGGCATATTAGGGTTTAGATTTTTTACGCCTATAACTCTCACTAAGGATATCAGATTAAGGCGATTCTTGACATTTCATAAATATCAGAGAGTCTAAAATCCAATGATATAAACGCGATCGCTGAAAATGATTGGATCTTATAGAAAATTGCAAAACAAATTACTGTGCACGAGTGAAAGAAAACGGTTAATTATAAATGCATATGAATGATATTTAAGCGCGACCAAAGGTCCAAAATCATCAAAAAGGTACTTGCCAAACGTGATTCGATCTTCAAAGAATAGAACAACTAGACCATATGAGGTCAGAGCAACAAGTCATCATCATTCTAAGGGTCACCGAAAAGCCCATGCTCACTGGCTGCCCTTCGGGAGATTATCGCTTGACGAACCAAGTGTGATCTCACGAAAGAGTGAGGGATAGAAGGTTATACATGAGGTCTGGATTCTTGAACCAATTTTCTACTGGGGTTGCCATCAATAGACTTATCAAGAATGAAATTCTGACTTGGACATTTTGATTCGGTATTGCCTTCGATTACCCCCAAACGGCTTTAGGATTGATTATTGGTTGCTTTAGGAAAAAAGGGGTAGGAATTTCTTGAGTCGGTTATCTATAGACTATTCGGGGATGCATCATCAACGGACCTATCAAGAAGGAAGGTGAATCGGTTATTTACTAGTGGTTTGAGGATGCACCATCAACAGACCTGAGACGATGGAACTTTGAGTCAGTTGCCTACGGACAGTCATGGTACGTATCATCAATGGACCTATCGTAGGTAGAAGTTAAATCGGTTGTCTACTGGTGGTTTGAGGATGCACCATTAATGAACCTATCGGAGGTAGAACTTGAATCGGTCGCCTACTGGTGGTTTAAGGAAGCACCATCAACGGACCTATCGGGGGTAGAAGCTAAATCGGTTGTCTACTAGTGGTTCGAGGATGCACCATCAACGGACCTATTAGGGGTAAAAGCTGAATCGGTTGTCTACTGGTGGTTTGAGGATGCACCATCAACGGACCTATCGGAGGTACAAGTAGAATCGGTTGTCTACTGATGATTTGAGGATGCACCATCAACTGACCTTTCGGAGGTAGAAGCTGAATCGGTTGTCTACTAGTGGTTTAAGGATGCACCATCAATGGACCTATCGAAGGTAGAAGCTGAATCAATTGTCTACTGGTTGGTTGAGTACGCACCATCAATGGACCTATTGGAGGTAAAAGTTGAATCGGTTATCTACTGGTGGTTTGTGGATGCACCATCAACAGACCTATCGGGAATAGAAACTTGAGAAGTTAGTAGTTGTCGTAAACTACATTTTTAATTGCTTAATTAATTTTTTTGAGACAAAATTTTTTGCCCCTTCAATTAAGCAATAAAAATGGAATATTGAGAAAAAACGAGTTTAGAGATGTTCGGGGAGTCCGGGAAAGTCATTGTTAGGTTAATTTTGTGATAGTTGTATCGGGATGCCCTTGGAGGACCGAAAGCCATATCGCGGCGCCCCTGTAGGGTCGAAACCTGCATAGAGGTGCCCTAAAAGGATTTTTTGAATTCTGGATTCTAGATCTTTGAATCAATCGTCCATTGGGATTGTCGCATGGTATACCTGTCAAGGTAGTTTTGAGATGTTAGCAATTGACATAAGTTGCATTTTAATTGCTTAATTGTGTTAAAGGAACAAAAATATTTTTGCCCCTTTAATTAAGCAATTAAAACGGAAGAACAAACTAAAAGCTAAGCTAGGATTTCCGGGAGTTCAAAAAAACTATCGAGGTGTCCACCTGGTCTAGCTGATATGCCCTCTAGAGTCTCTATCTTTGAAAGCAGTTTAGAAAATTTGTTGAGATGCCCCTAATGATTATATTGAGGTGCCCCTGGGAAAAATGCTGAGTTATAATTTTAGGAACCATTGGGTTAGTTGTCCATTTGGATTGCCCCATGCTGTACCTGTCAAGGTAGTTTTAAAGCATCAGTAAATCACATAAGTTGCATCTTTATTGCTTAATTGATTTTGTGGAACAAAAATATTTTTTCCCCTTCAATTGAGCAATAAAATAGCAAGAATAAAATATGAATTGAGTTAGGATTTTCGGGAGTCTAAAGAAACTGCCAAGGTTGAGCACTGAGACTAGCGGATGTGGCCCTGGGAGAAACTCTGTCTTTGAATGTAGGATAGAGAACAATTTTGAGATGCCCTTTGATAGGGGTGCTCACTTAGAGGTCGAGTGTATGGCTCGAGGATACTATTCTGTGCTTTGTTCCCTGTAGAATTTATTATAGAATAATAGATATGACATTTATGGATATTATGCATGAATCTATGAATGCATGAGCTGCTTGGACTGATCATCCTCCACATCTGAGCTACATGACTGCTTGCTTGATCAATTTTGCTTAACCCGATTGCTTGCTCAATTGACTCATCTAACCCAGCCTCCTGCTAGGAGAGAGGACAAATGGAAAAGTGTTGCAGCACGGATAAGACAAGAATGCCTCTGGTGGAGGATTAAGGATAGTGCACAGATTAGGTGGGAATGCCCCTAGTGGAGAACTACAGAAGTTACGGTGTACACGCAAGGCTAGTGTGTTTGAATACCGTGGCTGAGATAAGACTCATGAATTCTGCATCGCTAGTATGACAAGTAACAGAGGGCTCCTCAAATGACATTTCCATTAAATGAAGTAAGTTTGAGTAAATCATGATGATAACCATTATTATTAACCCAAACTCTGGTGTTAACTAGCCTATACAAGTTTTCTAGCCAACACGCTCTCATAGCTCACTTTACCCTGAATTTTGACTAGACCGCCCTTTTCGAGTTTTCAGTCTAGCAGGCTAATTTTGCACCCTAACTTTTACTTGACTGGTTTATAGAATACCGATCAGCGGGATACACCCTAATTTTTGCCCGAGCAGTAGAGGACCACTTGTCGGGTGATTGATTTTATTTATTTTTTGTGTTACTTTTCTAGATTTGATTCTTTTGGTTAGGTATGATAACGCTTTAACCTGTCTTGATCGATAAACCGTCCATAATCTTCATGCCCCTAGAACCGAGTACCTTTCTAATTACGTAAGGTCTTTCCTGATTTGGTTTGAACTTTCCCCTAGGGTCGATGTTCGTATGCCTCACTTGTTTTAGAACTAGATTATCGGTTTTTTATGGATACTTCTGACGCTTTGACACGGTTGTTGTTCGACCTCGCTATGTGCTTTTGATTTACTTGAAGACTGTTCAAGCCGTCTGAGCCACACTTTAGTCCATATGGGTCCGTTAGATTGTGACTCTTAAGGACTTCATCTCGGTTTTGGTTGGTAGCACGGTTTCCATTTCGTAGGCAACGGAAAAAGATATTCAGTTTGGGAGAATTTTGACATTTTCTTGACATCTTTGGAGGGTGAATGACGGCTCATCGGCTCAATCTTTGATCTTTGCAGTGGTATTAGAAATGAACTTCTTGATAAGCTGGCTTGCGGCTTAGGTTGCCCCATTACCTTATAGTCAGTACAGTGAGGATCTGCGATGTCCAAACCCATATTTTTTGATCAATCAGGTGGTTGCCTCTTGGGATCGAAACTAATTTTCTAAGACCAAGTGGTGAAGTAATCCATACCAGGTGAAGATGCATTTCTTGATAAACTTAGGCACCCTCTTGGAGGTAACGTCGGTAAAAGACTCGGCTTCCCCCAATTTTGAGAAGCAGCATTCATCTGTTGATAAGGGTCAAATCTTGCCAATCACGTGTGTCCACCTCACCGGGAATGGCCAAGGAGGAGAGAAACGGGGAAGGGGTGTGGATTTGGAATGGATTAGGATAGAGGTAAGAATAAATGGTTTACTGGGGGTGGGAATTTAGAGAATGGGTGGGCGAATAAAAGGTAGGCCTTGATTCTGTCGAAGGTGATTTGGCGATGTTCTTTCTCCATAATCGGCTGTCACTTCTTTGGTAGTTTGAAAATAACACTTCTTTGGTAGTTTGAAAATAAGTTGGCATATAGTTATGAGGCTGGTGATAAACCTACTGACATATTGAATCTATCCAAGGAAGAATTGAGCTTCTTTTTCTATCCAACGTCTCGGAGGGCGATGCTCAGCGATCTTAAGATGAACCCTGGGTGTGGCTCGGTGTGACCAGGTGAAAGCGTTATCATGATCTTTAAGCACTTGTTATCTCTCATTTTCTTTTAGAGGTTAGGTCATTAGAAATGGTTACCATTTTAGGTTATCACATGTACTCAAATTTATTTCATTTAAGGAAATGTCATGAATACTGAAAACGTTTGTCTTATGATAAAATGAATGCACGGACCCATTGGGTGAAACACCAAGCGGATAAGCAAAAAGAGAGTCTTTGATTGAATTAAAGTGCCTTAAAGGTAGAGTTGTTCACATCTAAATACTAAAAAAATAAAAATACATAAATAGATAGTCATCCTCCACAGGCGGAGGGTCTTCATTGGTAGAGCCGGTAGATTAGGCATCCTCGGTAGCTTCCATTGGTATGTCGTCCAGACAAGATCTAGAAATTTCACTTGCTCGACCAATGACTTATCTCCTTCACTCGCTAAAGACCTCGCGAGATTCTTGTCAGATTTGGTGGTAGAATTGGCTTTCATGACGGAGTCGGCTGAACCAGAGAAGACCATGGCCAGTACAAATTCTTCGGGTAGACTGGAATTGATCGCACCTATCTCACTATCAGAGCTTGGTGATAGTTTCTCCTCAGAATCAGTCTTTCTAGCTGGTTGAGCCATTTTTCCCTCTCTCACTATGCACTAAATGGCCATTCCTAGAGGTCTGCATTGATCTGTTGTGTGCCCCTTTCGAACATGATAGCGATAAAAATTTCCTCTTTCTTTGGGTGTAGGAGCACGATATTCATGAAGAGAATTAAGTATGCCTTTCTCTAGCAACTTGGGAAACATAACACTAAGAGGGAGCTTCTATGGAGATACGAACGCTTGCTGAGCTGGTGTTCGAGCAGGAGTGGCTTGAACTGTGAAAAAATTCTCTTGAGCGATGACTTGAATTACAGTTGTCTTCTCCTTGGTCAGAACCAGAGTAACTTTGAAAGATTGAGAATTATTGCTCTTGTTAAACCAGGGTTTGCCACCACTTGGCTTGTTAGGTTTTTCCTTCTCCTCTTGACGCTCGATCTTTTCGGCTTTTTTGAAGACTTTTGTGTAAGATTCAAAAGAGTCGGTTTCCATCTCCTTACGGATAAACGGGAGAGCCCCATCGTGAAGCTTTATGATTATCTCTTTCAAACTGAGCTTTTTTTAACAGAACTTGGGTGGCCATCCACCGATTGAAGTAGGATTTAAAGGACTCACCTTGTTTTTTCTTAATGGCTCTAAGATGCTGGATAATGGTTTCCATTATGGAATTAAAACTATAGTGGGCAATAGGGGCTTCTGAAAGGAGCTTCCAATCTAGAATTGTTGACTTCGGGAAAGTATTATACAATTCGAGAGCTAGCCCTACTAGAGAACACGGAAATAACTTAGCAAGAACTTTATCCCCAATTTTATGGACATGCATAATCCATCGTACATCACGGTGCGGGATTTGGGAGGTCCCTCACCGGAGTAGGCTTCCATTCGAGGCATCAAAAAGTTCTTGGGAACCCAATCCTTGTCCCTTACTTCTTCATTTTCTTCATTCTTATTCAGAAGCTGCTTAAAGAATGCCGCCATTTCGGGTGTCACGCCTGGAGGCTGCGTGACCTGGTCGATTGGTGTCACACTCGGAGGCTATATGATCTGATCGTTGTGCACTGATGAGGCCCTAAATATAAACGATGGAGAAGCTGGGATCTCGATCTGAGGGTGAGCAAAGGGATTCTTAAGATAAGCAGTCCCCCTTGGAGAGATCATAAAATTAGGAGACGATGGCACAAAAAGTGTTGGCGGTGTTGGAGAGATGACAAAACAACTGGAGGGAACAACTATTTACGGGATAAAACAACTTGAGGAAGCGGGGAATATAGGGGACTGACTGACAGATCTCGAGTGTATAGGAGGAGGAAAGCCAAAGTTTGGTGGAAGAAAGGATGAGGGTAGCTGAGAGGAACTCTAACCAAATTGAAGCTGGCTCTGTTGGATAGGTCATATAGGCGGTACTGGGTGAAAGATAGGTGGAGCTTGAATTGACGAAATCTAACCCAAACTATTCTGACCTGAACCATCTTGAACTGCCTCATTCTGAATGATCCTAGACTGTCCTTGAGCTTGAGAAAATGA
Source organism: Euphorbia pulcherrima (assembly GCA_947683365.1). Taxonomy (NCBI): domain Eukaryota; kingdom Viridiplantae; phylum Streptophyta; class Magnoliopsida; order Malpighiales; family Euphorbiaceae; genus Euphorbia; species Euphorbia pulcherrima. The sequence goes on from CANTUS010000010.1 coordinate 5,084,517, forward strand.
CCCTAATGGTCTCTGAACATTCCTTTCTTCACACAAAATCGAACAAACCTGATCTTGGATGGCAAATCTGAAGAGAGCAGATTTGAGAAATTGAGCCATAGCATTGGGTAAATATGTACCCATCTAAGACTGACCTTGACCCTGACTCTGATGAGGCGGAGAAATAGAAGGAGAAGGAGTACTCTCATGAGGTGTATCATTCAAATGCGGATCAGACATGGTGGAAAGAACAGATTCTAAAATAGAGATCGATAATGGATTGAGATGGTAGCAGTGCCTTGTTCTAACTCTCTCTAAAATCAGAAGATGATCAGCCAGAATCGAACCGTGAATGAAATGAATGATTACATAATAATCCAAGTGATGAATGCCATATATACGAGGGTGGTTTAGAGAGGTAGAGAGTAGAAAGGCTTATGAGGCGAAGCTTAACCCCAAAATACATGAGATGTGCGAATTCCTTGTTATGCCTAGCGAACTAGATATGGGTCGTCGAGACTTAAATGATCTCAGACATTTTTAAAATTCCCGCCTCAAGCGAGGGGAGAGTAGAGGTAAGCGAAGATAGAACATAAAAGTCGGCCACAGGTGGCCTATGCATGAAGTGCATATGCATGAGCACAACACAAGTAGCACACAAAAGCGAATAAATCCCTTCCAACCTTATGACTCTCGTGCAACGCCAATTTGGAATCTGGGTTAACTCTAGCTCTAGGCAACGGCAAGAGAGTATGCAACCTAAATCTAAATTGTTTTGGCGAGCCTTAGGGGAAGTTTCTATTGGTAGATTTATCGCGGTTCATAGTCTCAAACTGCTGGTGTCTTGGAATGACACTGTAGAAGGTCTCATTTACCTTGATTTCGTGTAACTCAACCACTACTCAAATGAGTGCGATCGCAGGAATTAGACATTAGCTGAAACGAGTGTTCCACCCACAAATATCCCCAATTTCTAGCAGGCATGAGGTATACAAGTGAGCTTCACGGGGGTGAAATAATGGCACCTTAAACTTAGCATTTAACTAAGCGATGGATCTAAAAGGCATAAGAAATAAAGCTTTGATTTAAAAATGATTTAGGCACATCATCAAAATCCTTTAACCAAATTTCAAAATGAGAGCGATTTTCAAGTTTTAAGTTAAGAGGAAATCCTCAACAAAGTCGCCACTGTGAGCGGACGACCTTTTTCCCACAAGGACCACGTGAGATGCGTAGCATGGGGGGAAATAACGCGCACTATAAAGTGCGCCAAGGGATTGATCCTCATTTTAGCGTGATGAAAAGATTAATTAATGAAATCGATGTTGATGTTGAATTTAAGTCCTGTTTGTATGTTAAGGGATACGAGACTTGAAAGCCCATATTTTAAGATAGAATCACCTATGATATTCCCACTGAGTGGTTAGACCGTACCTTAAAACAGAGATTCTATGTTCGGATGATATTTCTTACTTCATTTATTAAATAAAAAACGGTTTACATTTTAATAAGCACGACTTCAGTTCTTATGCGATTTAAATCCGGTTGATGTTTGGAGTTTTCGATTTATATGGCCATACATCACACAAAAGCAGTAAATAAAGCAAGAAAATAAAATTATTACAAGGCTTTACAAATACCTACACATTTTTCTAATGCGGAAAAGTAAATAAAGCGAATAAAGAGAGACCGAAATCGAGCCTCAACCGAACTTACCAACTCCGAAATGACCTTAAACACAATAAATAAATCACGAATAATCACAAATAAAAAAGGCAGAAAATCAAATTTTATTACGGAGAAAAACATTTTTTCGGGAATTTTTAGAGTTAAAAAGGCATTTTAAAGCATTTAATGGCTATTTAATCAATTAAATATTTAAATAATTAAAATAAATCAGATTAAAAATATTTTAATTTATTCCAGATTTTTTTTGATTTTTAGAAAATTTTTCGGGTGTAAATCGGGGTAAAAAATGCAAGAAAACGATAAAAAGAAGCTTAAAATCAAATTTCGGCGGTCAAAGCTATGGCTACAGCTCTGGCTGCAGTCACTATAGCCTTGACCGCCATAGTGGCAGCGGTGGAGGCTATAGCGATGGAGGTCAAGGTTATCGCTATAGCATTGGCCGTCGAGCTTTGTTTTTATGGGGGAATCGACATTTTCGCATCCATAGATCTAAAATCATCTAAGTTTTAAGTCGTAATCAACTATATTCTAATAGATCTTGACTTAAAACAACCAAATAATCTTGATTCAATGGATTTGGGTAAGAAAATGCCAAAAAATTGCAAGAAATATGGAGACCTCTATAAGGGTGGAGTTCACCTCTATAGCTATAGCCTTCACCGCTATAAAAGTAGCGGCTAAGGCTATAGGGATAGAGGTGAAGGCTATCCCTATAGAGGTCAAATTATTTTTTGATGGTTTTCCAAAAACACGGAAGAAAAACAAAGAACAAACACCAAAAAATGCAAGAACAACAATAATAAAGCTATAAAAATAAGTAAATAGATAAGGGAACTCAGTTTTGTATCCTCTAGACCGTGAATCTAACTTGGGAGACTCGAACCGGAAGTTTGGCAAGCTTTTGATGATTTGCAGATGAAATGGTGACGGAATCAGTGACGAAAATAGTGATAAATTATTTAGGTCGTATTTGAGAAAAGTCTTTAAAACCCTATTTAATCCATTTTAACCTATGATTTCTAATTGATTTTAGTGGTTAAGCTAAAAGATTAAGCCTAAGAACAACTAAGAATCAAGATTAGAAGGAATTAAACCTGGATTCTATGGTTTTCTTAAGCTTTCTCTCTCTAGTTCTTCCTTTTCTCTCCTAGATGGGTTTAAATACTCCTACACTAAAAAATACACCGACTTAGGTGAATTTTTAGGGAAAATACGTGGCCCAATTAGGAAGAGAGAGGGGAAGCAGTCACGGCGGTGGCCGCTATAGGGGCGGTGACCACCGCCATAACCACAGCCATGGTGGCGGCCAAGCCACCATTGTGGCGGGGGGTGGCCACAATGGGGGTGGCCACCTCGGTGGCGCTCACTGCCATAAAGGGTGGCAGTGACCACCACTAGAACGGCGATGGCTGCCACACCAGTGGCGGTCACTGCCATCGGAGGGCAAGTTACCACCACCGCCAATGGCAGCAACAAAAAGGGGGAGCTAGGGTTTTTAGGCTTGCTAGGGGGCAGATTAGGGTTTAGACTTCCGATGCTTATAACTTTCACTATGGATATCCAATTAAGGCGATTCTTGGCATTCCAAAAAGCTCGGAGAGTCCAAAATCCAATGATATAAACAAGATTTGCTTAAAACGTTCGAATCTTATATAAAATTGTAAAACAAATTACTGCATGTGAGTGAAAGAAAATGGTTAATTATAAATGCATATGAATGATATTCAAGCGCAACCAAAGGTCCAAAATCATCAAAAAGGTACTTTATAAATGTGATTTGACCTTAAAAGAATAGAACAACCAAACCATATGAGTTTAGAGCAACAAGTCATCATCGTTCTAAGGGTCACCGAAAAGCCCAGTGCTTAAAAGCTGGCCCTCATGAGATTATCGTTTGGCGAACCATGAGTGATCTCACAAAAGAGTGAGGGATAGAAGGTTATACCTGATGTACAAATTCTTGAACCGGTTGTCTACTGGGGTTGCCATCAACAGACTTATCAAGAACGAAATTCTGACTTGGACATTTTAATTCGGTATCCCCTTTGATTCCCCCTAATTGATTTTGGGATAGATTGTTGGTTGCTTCAGGAAAAAGGGGTAGGGATCTCTTGAGTCAGTTATCAATGGACGGTTTGGGGATGCATCATCAACGGACCTATCAAGAAAGAAGGTGAATCAGTTGTCTACTGGTGGTTTGAGGACGCACCATCAACGGACCTGAGATAATAGAACTTTGAGTCGATTACCTACAGACAGTCATGGGATGCATCATCAACAGACATATCGGAGGTAGAAGTTGAATTGGTTGTCTATTGGTGGTTTAAGGATGCACCATCAACGGACCTATCGAAGTTAGAAGTTGAATCAATCGTTTATTGATGGTTTGAGGACACACCTTAAACGGTCCTATCGGGGGTAGAAACTGAATCAGTTGTCTACTAGTGGTTAAAAGACGTACCATTAATGGACTTGCTGGAGGTAGAAGCTAAATCGATTATCTACTGGTGGTTTGAGGATGCACCATCAATAGACCTATCAAAGGTAGAAGCTGAATCGGCTATCTACTGGTGGTTTGAGGATACACCATCAATGGGCCTATCGGAGGTAGAAGCTGAATCGGCTGTCTACTGGTGGTTTAAGGACGCACTATCAACGGACCTATCAGATGTAGAAGCTGAATCGGTTTTCTACTGGTGGTTTAAGGACGCACCATCAACGAACCTATCAGAGGTAGAAGTTGAATCGATTGTCTATTGGTGGTTCAAGGATGCACCATCAACGGACCTATCGGGAATAGAAACTTAAGAAGTTAGTATTATTGTAAATTGCATTTTTAACTGCTTAATTGATTTTTTCGAGACAAAAATTTTTGCCCCTGCAATTAAGTAATAAAAATGGAATATTGAGAAAAAATGAGTTTAGAGATGTCCGGGGAGTCCGGGAAAGTCATTGTTAGGTTGATTTTACTATAGTTGTATCGGGATGCTCCTAGAGGACTGAAAGCCACATCACGGCGCCCCTGTAGGGTCGAAACCTGGATAAAGGTGCCCTAAAAGGATTTTTTATATTCTGGATTCTGGATCTTCGGATCAATTGTCCATTAGGATTGCCGCATAGTGTACCTGTCAAGGTAGTTTTGAGATGTTAGCAATTGGCATGTGCTGCATTTTAATTGCTTAATTGTTTTAAAGGAACAAAAATATTTTCCCCTTCAATTAAGCAATTGAAATGGAAGAACAAACTAAAAGTTAAGCTAGGATTTTCGGGAGTCCTGAGAAACTGTCGAGGTGTCCATCGGGTCTAGCTAATATGCCCCTTAGAGTCTCTATCTTTGAAAGTAGTTTAGAAAATGTGTTGAGATGCCCTTGATGATTATATTGAGGTGCCCCTAAGCACTTGCATCAAGGTGCCCCTGGGAAAAATTCTGAGTTCTGATTTTAGGATCCATTGGGTTGGTTGTCCATCTGAATTGCCACATGGTGTACCTATCAAGGTAGTTTTAAAGCATCAGCAAATGACATAAGTTGCATTTTTATTGCTTAATTGATTTTGTGGAACAGAAATATTTTTGCCCCTTTAATTAAGCAATAAAAATAGAGGAATGAAATATAAATTGAGTTAGGATTTTTGGGAGTCCGGAGAAACTGCCAAGGTTGAGCACTGAGACTAGCTGATGTGCCCTTAGGAGAAACTCTGTCTTTGAATGTAGGATAGAGAATAATTTTGAGATGCCCTTTGATACGGGTGCTCGCTCTGAGGTTGAGCATATGGCTCGAGGATACTTTTCTATGCTTTGTTCCCTATAGAATTTAGCATAGAAAAATAGACAAGACATTTATGGATATTATGCATGAATGTATGAATGCATGAGTTGCTTGGACTGATCATCCTTCACATTTGAGCTACATGACTGCTCGCCTGATCGATTTTGCTTACCTCGGTTGCTTGCTCGATTGACTCATCTGACTCAGCCTCTTGCTGGGAGAGAGGACAAATGGAAAAGCGTTGCGGCATGGATAAGACAAGAATTCCCCTAGCGGAGGATTAAGGATAGCGCACAGATTAGGTAGGAATGCCCCTAGTAGAGAACTACGGAAGTTGCGGCATACATGCGAGGCTCGTGTGTTTGGGTACCATGGCTGAGATAAGACCCGTGAATTCTGCGTCGCTAGTATGGCAAGTAACAGAGGGCTCCTCACATAAATGAACGACTGAGCTTTTGTTTCAATAGAACTTGGGTGGCCATCCACTGATTGAAGTAGAATTTAAAGGACTCGCCTTGTTTTTGCTTAATGGCTTCAAGATGTTGGATAGTGGTTTCCATTGTGGAATTAAAACTATAGTGGGCAATCAGGGCTTCTGAAAGGAGCTTCCAATCTAGGATTGATGACTCCGAGAGAGTACTATACCACTCGAGTGCTGGCCTTGCTAGAGTGCACGGAAATAACTTGGCAAGAACTTTGTCCCCAATTTTTTGGACATGAATAATCCGCTCGTACATCATGATGTGGGATTTAGGAGGTCCCTCACCGGAGTAGGCTTCCATTCGGGGCATTGAAAAGTTCTTGGGAACCCAATCCTCATCCCTTACTTATTCTATTTCTTCATTCTTATTCAGAAGCTGCTTAGAGAATGCCGCTATTTCGGGTGTCACACCCGGAGGTTGCATGACCTAGTCGATTGGTGTCACACCCAGAGGCTGTATGACCTAGTTGTTGTGCACTATTGAGGGCCTAAATATAAATGGTAGAGGAGCTGGGATCTCAATTTGAGGGTGAGCAAAGGGATTCTGAGGTTAAGCAGTCCTCCTTGGAGAGATCATAAAATTAGGAGATGATGGCACAAAAGGTGTTGGCGGTGTTGGAGAGATGATAAAACCACTGAAGGGAACAACATTTTGCACGATAAAACCCTGTGAAAAAGCAAAGAATATAGGGGCTTGACTGACAAGTCTCAAGGGTATAGGAGGAGGAAAGCCAAAGGTTGGTGGAACAAAGGACGAGGGTGGCTAAGAGGAACTTTGACTAAACTAAAATTGGCTCTGTTGGATAGGTCAAATGGGCGGTACCGGGTGAAAGATAGGTGGAGCTTGAACTGACGGAATCTGACCCAAACTATTCTGATCTAAACCGTCTTGAACTGCCTCATTCTGAATGATCCTAGACTATCCCTGAGCTTGAGAAAATGACCTTGATGGTCCCTGAACCTTCCTTTCTTCATAGAAAACCGAACGAACCTGATCTTGGATAGCATTTCTAAAGAGATCAAATTGGTGAAATTGAGCCATAGCATTAGCTAACTCCGTACCCATCTGAGACTGACCTTGACCCTGACTCTGATGAGGCAAAGAAGGAGAAGGAGAAGGAGTACTCTTATGAGGCGCATTATGCAAACCAGGATCAGACATGGTAGAAAGAATAGATTCTGAATCTGAGCTCGAAATTGGAATGAGACGGTAGCGCTACCTCGGTCTAACTCTCTCTGAAATCGGAAGATGATCAGCTCGAATTGAATCATGAATGAAATGAATGATTACATAATAATTCGAGTGATGAATGCCATATATACGAGGGTGGTTTAGAGAGGTACAGAGTAGAAAGGCTTATGTTGCGAAGCTTAACCCTAAAATACTTGAGACGTGCGAATTCCTTGCCATGCCTAGCGAACTGGATACAGGTCGTCGGAACTCAAACGATCTCAAACATGTTGTAAAATTCCCCCCTCAAGTGAGGAGAGAGTAGAGGTAAGCGAAGATAGAAAATAAAAGTCAGCCATAGGCGGCCCATGCATGAAGTGCGTATGCATGAGCAGAACTCAAGTAGCACACAAAAGTAAATAAATCCCTTCCAAACTTATGACTCCCGCGCAATGCCAATTTGGAATATGGGGTTAACTCTAGCTCCAGGAAATGGTAAGAGAGTATGCAACCTAAATCTAAATTATTTTGGTGAGCCTAAGGGGAAGTTGCTATTGTTAGATTTATCGCGGTTCAAAGTCTCAAACTGCTAGTGTCATGGAATAATACTGTAGAAAGGTCTCATTTACCTTAATTCTGTATAACTCAACCACTCTTTAAATGAGTGCGATCGCGGGAATTACACGTTGGTTGAAACGAGTGTTCCACCCATAAATATCCCTAATTCTTGGCGGGCATAAGGTATACAAGTGAGTTTCACGGGGGTGAAATAATGGCACCTTAAGCTTAGCACCAAACTAAGCGATGGATCCAAAAGGCATAAGAAATAAAGCTTTGATTTAAAAATGATTTAGGCACATCATCAAAATCCTTTAACCAAATTTGAAAATGAGAGTGATTTTCAAGTTTTAAGTTAAGAGGAAATCCCCAGCAGAGTCGCCACTATAAGCGGATGACCTTTTCCCGCAAGGACCGCGTGAGATGTGTAGCACGGGAGGAAATAATGAACGCTGTGAAGCGGGTCGAGGGATTGATCCTCATTTTAGCGTGATAAAAAGATAGATTGATGATATCGATGTTGATGTTGAATTTAAGTCCAGTTTGTATGTTTAGGGATACGATACTTAAAATCCCGTATTTTAAGATAGAGTCGCCACCAGGTTTAGCTCCACCGGGAATTTGGGTATGATATTCCCATCGAGTGGTTGGATTGTACCTTAAAACAGAGATTTCAAGTTCGGATGATTTTGCTTACTTTTCGTTTATTAAATAAAAAACGGTTTACATTTTAATAAGCGCGACTTCAGTTCTTATACAATTTAAATCCAGTTAATGTTTGGAGTTTTCAGTTTATATGGCCATACATCACACAAAAGCAGTAAATAAAGCAAGAAAATAAAATCATTATAAGGTTTTACAAATACCTATACATTTTTCTAATGCGGAAAAGTAAATAAAGCGGATAAATAAAGCGAATAGAGAGAGATTGAAATCGAGCCTCAACCGAACTTACCAACACCGAAATCGCTCAAAACACGATAAATAAATCACGAATAATCACAAATAAGGCACAAATAATAAAAGGCAGAAAATCAAATTTTATTATGGAGAAAAACATTAGTTCGGGAATTTTTAGAGTTAAAAAGGTATTTTTAGACTTTTAATGACTATTTAATTAATTAAATTTTAAAATAATTAAAATAAATTAGATTAAAAATATTTTAATTTATTCCAGAATTTTTGTGATTTTTAAAAAAAATTTTGGGTACAAATTGGGGTAAAAAACACAGGAAACGGCAAAAAGAAGCTTAAAATCAAATTTCTTCGGTCAAAGCTATGGCGACAGCTTTGACCATTGTCACTATAGCCTTGACCACTATAGTGGCAGCGGTGGAGTCTATAGCGACGGCAGTCAAGGAAGTCGCTATAGCCTTGGCCGTCGAGCTTTGTTTTTAAGGGGGAATCGACATTTTCGCATCCATAGGTAAAAAATCATCTAAGTTTTAAGTCGTAATAAATTATATTTCAACGGATCCGGGCTTAAAACACCCAAATAATCTTTATTCAATGGATTTGGATAAGAAAATACCTAAAAATTGCAAGAAATAAGGAGACCTCTATAGGGGTGGAGTTCACCTCTATAGCTATATCCTTCACCGCTATAATAGTAGTGGCCAAGGCTATAGGGATAGAGGTAAAGACTATCCCTATAGAGGTCAGATTATTTTCTGACGGTTTTCCAAAAACACCGAAGGAAAACAAAGAACAAACACCCAAAAAGGCAAGAACAACAACAATAATGCACTAAAAATAAGTAAATAGATAAGGGAACTCAGTTTTGTTACCTCTAGGTCGTATATCTTACTTTGGAGACTCGAACCAAACGTTTAGCAAGTTTTTGATGATTTTCAGATGAATTGGTGATTGAATTAGTGACGAAAATAGTGATAGATTATTTAGGTCGTATTTAAAAAAGTCTTTAAAACCCTATTTAATCCGTTTTAACCTATGATTTCTAATTGATTTTAGTGTTTAAGCTATGAGATTAAGCCTAAGAACAACTAAGAATCGAGATTAGAAGGAATTAAACCCGGATTATATGCTTTTCTTAAGCTTTCTCTCTCTAGTTCTTCCCTTTCTCTCTCTTGTTCTTTATTTTCTCTCAAAAATGATTCTAATTCTAATTCTAGAGAAAAAAGTCCTTTAATCTCTCTCCTAGATGGGTTTAAATACTCCCACACTAAAAAATACACTGACTTAAAATAATTTTTGGGGAAAATACGTGGTCCAATCATGAGGAGTGGGGAGAAATGAAGTGGCTCGGCAAAAAAATCGCCGCACCACCACCATTGCCGCTGCCATAGGGGCGGCGGCCACCGCCATGACCATTGCAGCCACCGCCATAGGGATGGCGGTGGCCGCTACCATGGTGCAGCCAAGCCACCATGGTGGCGGGGGGTGACCACCCCAATGGTGCTCACCGCTAGGTGACCGTTACCATAGAGGCAGTGGTTACCACACCATTGGTGGTCACCACCGTTGGAGGGCAAGGCGTCGCCGCCGGCGATGGCAACAGTAAAAAGGGGGAGCTAAGTTTTCTAGGGGTTTTAGGGTTTTTAGGGGGCAGATTAGGGTTTAGACTTCCGACGCCTATAACTTTCACTACGGATATCCGATTAAGGCAATTCTTGACATTCTCAAAATCTTGGAGAGTCTAAAATCCAACGATATAAACGAGATTTGCTGAAAATATTCAAATCTTATAGAAAATTGCAAAACAAATTACTGCGCGCGAGTGAAAGAAAATGATTAATTATACATGCATATGAATGATATTTAAGTGCGGACAAAAGTCCAAAATCATCAAAAAGGTACTTGCCAAACGTGATTCGACCTTCAAAGAATAGAAAAACTATATCATACGAGGTCAGAGCAACAAATCATCATCGTTCCAAGAGTAACCGAAAAACCCGTGCTCACAGGCTCCCTATCCAAGAAAAAAAGGAAATAATTTTTTTTTATAAAATAGGAAATAAATTTGTTTTAAATATGTGGACCATATTGTCTCCTTTTCTCTTCTCTTTACCACCAAGTACATCTCTCTTTCTGCACTTTTCTCCATGTTCAACGGCTCATCTCTAGCAAGCTAATTTACGGCAAGACCATCTCTTACGAGCTCCTTTTCACTCTAATTTTCATTTATCTATTGCTCCCATTCAACAGCCATGTAGGGGTGATGCTCAAGATTGTCTTGGAGAGGCAAAGTCGTTGGAAAACCCTATATTAATGGAGTTTTTCTGGCGACTGAGTGGCTGCTGCCTCTGCAAGCCCACCCCCAACTCCGCCCCTGGCTAAAATGTCTTTTTTTGTAATCTAATAGAACCTTAATTATCAAACGTGCATTTGGTATAGTGAATTCAAAGCCACAATAAGTCGACTGGAGCCGATGACCATATCAACAACATAAACAAACTAAACACATGATATAATGTTGATACCTTGGAAATAAATGTAGTAGTTCTTTTCATTATATTACATTACACACCATCAGGGCCGTCTCGGAGATTTCCAGAGCCCTAAGCGAAGAGAAAAAATGGGATCTTGAAATTTTTAGGTTCGATATTATCATTTGAAAGTTCTTAATATACAAACATTTTCTGAAGTAAATTTTAATCACGTTTTCACGATAAATTTTATCTGAATTACTATTTTTTTGAATATACAAGAATACAATATCTTTTAAAATTGTTTGATAAAATAGCTTTAGTTAATATATGATATCGAAATACCTATATGTATGTATATTGAAAATATTATAGTAATATTTGTTTTTTTAAATAAAAGTGTCTATCAAATTTTTATATTCAATATGTGATTTTTACTTTTGCATTTAATATTATAAATAAAAAAATTGAAAGAAAATTAAATATCAAAATTGTTTGGTTGTGATAAAGGAAAGTTACATAACATAATATGAAATTGAAACAAAACTTAGTTAAAAGGTATATGTTACGTTATTACTTACAAACAACAAAATAATACATATTTAAAATTCTTGTCAATTATTTTTACTTTAAAATATTTGAGAGATAAACATTTTAAAATATAAAGTATTTCTATTAAAAAATATTGTAATAACCAATAACATTGATTATAATAATTAACTTACAAATTAAGTTAATTGTTTAGCTTCAATGACAATTTTTTTAACTGAAATGACTATTTAATATTAACCATTTTTAAATAAATATTTTACATTGATTAATAAATTTTAAAATGTTAATCTCATTTTTAATGTAAATAAATATAATTAATTTTATTATTAATAATAAATAAAAAAAATTGGTCAATAGTTACGATGGTTCTTGAAATATCAAGTTTTTGTATTACATCAACTGAAATCTCACCCAGTCTCCCTCTTCTGCAATACATGCCATCAACCCTAGATTATAGCTGGTTCCATAAATAATTTCCCGCATTTCAGATGGACTATCGCGCAGATTTTGTTTATCTAAGCATCTATGATCACATTTATATTTAAATTAAAAAATTTTTAATAGGATAATGCCGTTGAATGATAATAGTGAATATGTGGTATCAGAACAATAAATAAACTAAGGTAACTAAAAAAGAATCCACTTGTAGGAAAAAAAAACCTATAAATAATCAGAAACCTTAAGAAATTAGTTAAAGACTTCTTAATAAAATATAGGGATATATGGATAGTTGAAATGTTACATGGATCCTTATAGTTGAAATTTAACCTTAAGAAATTAGTTCTATTTGTTCAAAAAGATATATTATTAATCTATCTTATCAAAAAGATATATAATTAATTTATCAAATTCTGAATCGGTTTTTAGAAGGAATATATTCCCTTTGTGTTCTCCGTCATTCTTCGGAGAATATCTTATACAAGAAATAAATGGTAAAAAAGAGTCGTATATAAATGATTTAGATTGAATCTTTATATTAATTAATTAGTTTAAAAATTTATTATGATGAGATATTTTTTTTAAATTAATTATAGATTTGATAAAATATTTATAAAATTATCATGTTTTTTAAATATTTTTTAAGTTTCTGTTATTTTTCAATTCTATTTATACCATTACCATGTAACTTATTTTTTTGATTTTTTTTCTTATTTTCTCTCAAACCCTTTTTTTCGAGATGCCGTTTTAGAGTTTTTTGTTCGTCTTATTTTTATCTTTGAAATAACACCCACGGTGACTTTTCGACATTTTTTTATCCAATAGATTTCCAATAGATGATTGATAGATATCCAATAGATCACTGAAAATTTTGTTGTATCCATCGTTATTCGGTAATCAACTTTATAAACTGCTATCATACATACCATTACTAATTCTTTACAGGTATAATATAGGAGTTCTCTACCTTTTTAACATTGGACTTTCATGCGTTTTAACTTATTTTGATTCCATTGTGAAATTTGGGTAAAATGACTATAAATTTGAATTACGAGTGGACTTTTAGGAGTTGAAGAGATTATTTGTTGAGGATTTGTTTTTGCATTTGATTTCTTGCTTCGTCTCTTTTTCTTTGTTTGGTGTGTTTATGACATCAATTAGTCGTTCAATTTGTGTTTTCTCATTTACTAGATATCTACAAGACACCATTTGGACATCTATCGGAAATCTATTGAAGTTGACATTTATTAAAACTAAATCTGGACCCTTAAAACTCAAAAGATGGTTGAGATTGACTGAAATACACGACTTTAGAGAGTTTGAATTTTGGAGAATCCAAATCCAAACTAATATATGTTAACTGAAGCTGACGGCAGAATTAACAGCATAAACAAAATTAACAGATGATATACTGTTGATAACTTGGAAATTCTTTTTTTGTAGGTAATAAACTTGGAAATAAATATAGTAGTCTTTTTTCATTATATTACATTACTCACCATATCCCTGCAAAATACATGATATAACATTGATAGCTTGGAAAAGAAACCTATTTTTGGTAGAAATACTAAAAATTCGGAGTTCAAATCTACTAGAGATATAACTCTATCCTAATAAGGAAATAACATCAAACAATAAAATACAATCTTTCTCCAACTGTGTTGTTGGTAATCCTAATCTATTAAGGACTATTTGGGGCCTATATAATGATCTTAATAATAATACCTCAAAAGCATACAAGCTCTTAACTTGAGCTTCAATTCATACATCCTATTATCTCTATTTTCCTATTTACTGAATTAGGCATCAGATAGTCCCCATGGCACTCTGGTCCTAACCCTTTATTCTACAATCTAGTTCTCGTATTCGTAGGATGGAACATAGAACCCAAATCTATTCTCCAATCTTTCAAATATTACACACAACAATATTTAAATCAATGCTAATAAAAGAATGAAATGCTTTAAAGTGGCACTGTGCAAAATGAGAACGTATTGTTGCAATTGCAAATTATCAGTTGATTGTTCAAAGGAGCTCCTCCAATGGGCCTAGGTTCATATATGGGTCTTTCCATGCCAACACTTCTCATTCCAATCGGGAGAAGCTCATTCTTCATTGGTGGACCTTTGTGGGTTAACACTTCTTATTTCAATGGCTCCGAGCTCATTTTCCTCATTGATGGATCTTTCAAGGCTAACATTTCTATAACGATTGCAAATTCTTCGGAACAACAATGTGATTACACTAGATATCAATGCTAGCATGATTATCACCGCAATTGGTTTGAGAAAAAATTGCTGCTTTGATACAAGAGGGGGTGCAGTAAAGCCTCCATTTTCAATATCTACGTGGAAAAAATTAGAAATTTGTCATATATAAAAACTGGTCAATATTTCTGGTTATTCTAAAAAAAAAAAAATAATCTCGCACAGTCTTTGAGCATCTTCAATGGTTATTTTATTTGATTGTCTTTCTTAATACATAATTAAAAATAGATAATCAATTAAAACAAAATGCTACAATAGAAATTCTATCAACTCTTTCTAATATAATGTGGTAATTAAATTTGAAAAATTGTCTATTTAGTCTTCTAGAAATGGAAGATCAAATAGAGAGCCATGTAATTAAATATATTAATATTTTAATGGTTAATTTAAAATTCAAATTTTAATTAGTTATGGAAGAGGTATTTTAATAAATAATTGAATTTTCTTTATTATTTAATTTTGAAAAAATGTTATCCAATATAAAATAGACAATTTACCGTAACTGATTTCGTGAAATATATTGTCTATTTGCACAATCACTACCACATCATCAATATGTATTTCTATTCTACATACCACATCATCATAAAATCCACAAACTATTGGAGATACTCTTACAATGGTAAATATAAAATATATATTAAAAAATATTAAATGCAATAATGATATTGAGTTGTAAGTTATAAAAAAAGAATTATGAATGATAATAGTGAATATTTGGTTCACCAACAACTCTGAGATCCCATAACTATAAAAGAATCCACTTGTATAAAATAATGGATAACACCGACAGAAAAACCTTAACTAATAAGCTAGAAACTTATTAAAAAGTATATAGATTACAAATATTACATGGATTCTCAATTCTATATTTTTGAAAAACTCTCAATTCTATATTATTAATCTATATAATATTATGAAAAATTTGTCGAGTTCTCCGTCTTTTAGAGACCAGGGGGTGGCAGCCGGTGGCGGCCGCCTCCCAGGTCGCCGGAATTTTAGAAATCCCGCCTTAATTTGTTTGTTACTTCAGCAACAATAGTTGGGGCCAGAAAAGAAGAAGTTGAGACAAAGGAATAGACATACGAGGATCCAGAAGCTCATATTCTGCCTTCATAAATTGAGAATGAAACGTGTAAAAGAGAAGCCAATATAGAAGAAGATGAAAAGAAACAATGAAAATTCGCAAATAAAATTTCGCCACTCTTTCTCCCTTTCAGACATTAACAACTGAGAATTCTACCAACCAACAATGCAAATTCAACAAAACAAAACAAAACAAAACAAAACAAATCAAACTCACTCAGATGCACAAAGTTGTATGTATATCTTGAGCATTTAATTTTGCATTTTATAATGTTGAGGACAAATTTTCCCAATCAATTTCATACTATAACCAGAAAGAAAAGGAAAAAAACGAGCAAATCACCGGCTGGAATTGATCCATAGGCTCCAGTATCATTTTGCATTGCACGGTGAACGTGATTGATGCTATCCCCAGCCTGCATCCAAACAAAAAATAAAAACCATTAACTAATTATTTGAATCAAACAGTACAGTATGGGTTGTGTTCATTTTATAGAACAAATGAATCCAATGAGCGGAAGATGAAAATCACTCAAATATATAATTAAATACCTGAGAGAGTGATGTGTTTCCATGGGCGTTGATAGCACAGTTGTTCAGCTGGCTTCTTGCATGTGCTGAAATGGTGATTGAAGACATTAGAATCAATCGAATCAGTAACTTCCTCGCCATTTTGGTCTGAAAAAAAATTGAGGAAGAAGAGTTGCTAGAGTGGACTGAGAAAGGCGGTGGTGAATTATGGCGGTAATATAAGGGAGGGGATTTCGATGGTATAAAGTTTAAACTCTTTAAAGTTGTATATTTCAGTCAATTTTAATCATTCATGAAGTTTTAATAGTATAGATTCAATTTTAATGATTTATAGGATCTATAATATAATAAAATCTGAACCATTAAAATTTAATAAATAATTAAAATTAACTAAAATATACCACTTCAAAAAATTTAAATATCAGGAAATCCAAATCCATTGGAAGGAGGGAGGGGTTTGCAAAGAATCGGCCACAAACTTGCGAAAATCTTGATAAAATGAATGGTGCAGATCTAATTTCATTTGAATAAAAAAAATATTTTTTACCCATTTGTGGGGACAATTGCATATTAGCGGCTAGAATTAAACTCGGTAGATTTCTGACCGTTGATGGAGCCGCTTGGTAAAGCCATTAGCAATTGCGTGCGACTATACAAAGAATAGGACAGCAAGTATTATTTAATTGTCACCTTTGAAATGTTGACTTCTAGGATTAAGTACGAAATTACCATCTGGGAATACAACGGTATATACATATTTTTTCGACTAAGTATCATAATTTGAAATCTTGGCTATCCGGATGCTTTTTTAAGTAAATTTTAATGAATTCGTCACAAGAAATTTATCTAAATTTATATTTTTGATTTTATTAGTTGTTCATATATTTTTTAAAAATATAATAATACAATAAATTTAATTAAAATTTTATATTAGAAACTTACAATATATATTGAAATAATCAAACTAACATCTAGATTTTTTTTAAATATAAAATTATCTATTACATTTTTAATTCATTCGAATAAGAAAGAAGAAAAAATACTACGGTGAAAAAGATACTTAAAAGTGGATTGAAATCTGTTGTTCTCAATTATGTGTCTCCTTTCATGTCCTTCATTTAGATTTTGCCATGTATTAGATATGTAGGAGAGAGAAAAAAATAGGAAAAAAATCTGAAAATAAAAAATTAAGTAAGAAAATCTAACACATGGGAAAATCTGAATGGGGAACATGGAAGGAGACACACAATTAAGGACAGTAGATTTGATCCCTTAAAAGTTAATGCTAAATCATTATTAATTAATTATAAAATAATAAAATACTTTTATTATTTTACCATTAATTAATAAATACTTATAATAAATACTTAAACTTCTTGTTAATTTTTTTTGAGTATGAGATATCCGTGAGATAAACTAGTAAAAGACATTTAAAGACTATATCTAATTTTTAATTAAAAAATTATATCCAAATGTAAAATATAATTGCATTGTGTGTTAAATAAAGACCCTTTTTATGTAAATAAACTAATGAAATTGTATTTTTTATTTTTGTATAATAGACTTTAAAAGATTGAAAATAAAATTAAATGTGTTTTAAACTATTATCAAAGAACTATATAGTTTATGCTAGGAAAAAGGGTGTGTTGAAAAAAGAGGGTGATTCAGGTATCCAACCCACGCCCGAAAAGGACAGAGATTGCAAGTGTTTTCACAACTGGATATATATGTTGTCTTCATTACTCACTTATACTATACTCAAACTAATATTTGGGCCCCTTGATAACTTGGGATTCTGAGCAGCTGCTCCACTCGCTCCATCTAATAGTTGGCCTTATATTCACCCATTGATTAACTATTAAGAGTAGCGCCAAGCGAATATATTCGAGCAAGGGGCACACTTGAACAAGACAAGCCCGGCAATATATAACACTTTTAGACCTGTTCAATGTGCGAGCTGGGCCGTGCTGGGTCTGGTCTGGCCGACCAAAAATTGTCTATGTCTAGAACCAGTCCAGCCCGCATCAACATATATACGAGTCGGGTCGGTTCTCAATTTTGAACTTCATTTCCAAGTTCATCTTAGCTCGCCCATTAAATGAGAAACAATTTTCAATTATATATATGTTGTAATTAATAAATATATAAATACGTATTTTTTATTAACACATACATATTCGAGCGGCCGAGTTGGGTTTGAGTTTTTATACAAATCAAAATTTAACCCAACATATCTTCGGGCTTCAGTGGGCTTGGGCGGGGCTGAAATTTTTGTATAATATATTTGCCCTAACCTGACCCACAAAGGGTGGGCTTAGGCGGGCCACGAAGTTGAAGAGGTCTAATTTAGGACCTGTTCTTTTAGACTGCAGTTTTCTAAATTGAATAAAACTAAACTTATTTCAGTGTAAATTTATAACTACGCATAGCTAAACTGAACTGAATTGTAGTCTAAAAGAATAGGAACTAATCTATAAATGATGAAGACATTATGTAGCACATTGCTATATAAATTATTAATGTAATTGTTCTCTTATTTCTTTTTTTTTTCATGCCTCGGGAATGAATTGAAGATGTTAAGGAAGATGGATGTGCTTCAATATTGTTGGTAGCGGAATTAAACAGAATGAATAATATAATATTTCATTAAGAATAAGCAGAAGATTATAGTGGAAATATTAAAGGTATAAATAAGTATAGGAAGAATTATACTATTACAAATGTGTAAAAGAAATACTCAATCTTTTATTAAAAAGAAGAATATTGTGGAGGCTTAAAATTTAGTTTTTTTAAAATAATTATTTATCAGTTATTGATAAATTTATCTCCCAACATATAATTGTAATCGTTAGTCAAACTTTAAATGTGTGAAAAGAAATTCACAAGAAGCTATGACTAAGTAACATTATTGTAAGAGGAATGAAAAATTTAAGATGTATTTTTTTTTATAAAAACAAAAAAAATAAATTACAAAGTAATTAAATACAGATACTAACTAAATTTTTCAATAAAATTAATGGTCCCTCTATATATACCCAATAAATTAGAGGGAGTAAATAACTCGCTGAAATAAAATAAAAAACCTTTTTACAATTAATAGAGTCTTCAATAAATAGGTCAGCCGACTGAAGCCGACCCAATAGAATCACAGAAAAACTTATTGGTCAACGTGGATTTGAAGGAACGTGGCCGCCTTTCTCTCCCTCAAACAACAAATTTATTGACTTTTCAAATCTGTTTACAGACACATACAGTAGTTTTCCAAACAATTTACATTTATTCGGTATTTTCCTGTGGTCCAGAATTCTTTTTGATAATATTTATATTTATTTTATTGAAATAATTTTATTTATAATTTAATTATAGTTAAGGCTCCTCACCTCTCTTAATAAATATATTTAGTAAAATTTAAATTTTATTTTCCTTTAATTTACTCAACTTATTTTATCAGCTGAGCTACACCTTATTAATTCCTTAATCCGGAATTTAATAAGCCTACCTTGTACTTTTTTCATCCACCCCTAATATCCAAAAAGTTAAACTACATTCTCAAAATTTGACTAAAATCTCTTTTCGTATAAAATATTTTTACTTTCATTAGTCAGATTTTTAAGTGCTCAAACTTGAGTTTTCACAACCTGAATTTAAATACCATATTTATTAATGGTTCACTTATGAATTAAGTTGAGTCGAGCTGTTATCGAGATGAACTATGAATCGTTCATGAACGAATCAGCTTATTTAAATGTTTATTGTTTGAAACATTCGGATATTATACAATTTTTCATATACTATAAATAAAATATTGTTTTTATATAAATCAGAAATATGCGGCATTAAATTTTTATTGTTAGAAAATACCCGCACAGTTTTATTAAACAAATATATTGTTAATGAAAATAATAATAATTTATAAGCAAAAGAGATTTTACTTAACAATAAAAGAAACTAAAGGAAGCAAGGGGCCATCACGAGGAAATAGATATTTTGTGATTGAAGCATGACAATATCATTTGACTTTCGGACTTTTAGGGTCGGTGGGTTGAATAAGAAAAGTACCAGGCAGTCTATCTATAATTATAAGGCTGGACTACAGTGAACATACTACGTAAATGTAAATTATTTGAAAACTACCCTATATATGTAAATAAATTCGAAAAGTGCAACAAATCTGTCCTTAGTCGTTTTGTCTGGTGTAGTTTTATGACATCATAGCAATCTATAGAATCGTAGATTCGTCCTATAGATTAAGGAATACGCATCTTGATTCTTGGAGACATTTAAGTCCTAAAACTATGTACAGAAAAGATGTGTAGTATTATTTAGACCTAATATACGTGAATCTGCATGAACTTTACATTTTTTTGTCATATTTTCCTTGTTCCTATTAGTTCCTGAAATTAGTGAAAGTATGTAAAAGGGTTAACTTTAAAAATCCCTCTTGTGATTTCATTCTCGTTTTTAAAAAAGGCTTTGTATTATTTTTTTTTCAAAAAGGCTCTTGTGGTGTCAAATATTAGCAATTAACGATTTTTTTCATAATAAAGTTAGTTATGCTGAGTTGGCAAGGTGAATTATCATATTTTTTTGTTTCAAAATTTCCAAACTTTGGGGTTTTCCGTAAATACCCTTTGCCAACTTAGCACAACTAACTTTGTTAAGAAAAAAATCCATTTTTTACTAACATTTGATACCACAAGGGCCTTTTTTTAAAAAATAACTCAAGGGCCTTTTAAAAATGAGTAAAACCATATAAGGGATTTTTAAAGTTAACCCTAAATAAAATTACTATATAAACACTACTTGTAAGCTTTTGATTAGTTTGACTTCTCGATAACTTGTTCCCACTTCATGTTAGACAAATGAAGACACATTATGAAGCAATGAGGGTCAATGACTAAAAGACTTGGGCTAAAAGGACAACATTTGCTTGATTTTAGAAAAAGTATTTTCAGAGTCTTTTTTTTAATAAAATAATTTGCTCATTAAATACAAATAAGTTGTATTTAGTACGGTGAATTCTATAACAAGTCAAAAGGCACATTCTACAGTATGATCTCATGAATCCATCCCACTATCCAAAACAAAATTCATTTTAACTCAAGCTTATGACGCCCAATTTACAACACAGGCAAAATAGACACAAAACTTATCAACATATAGTTACTTTGTATAAGTTCTATTACATTACACACCGTAATTTAATAATAGTACTTGCAAGATACATGATACAATGCGACACACCGTTATTTATATCAATGATAAATGAGAGAATAAAATACTTTAATCAGTGTTTGGAAACATTATTTTTTAAGGAATTCAATTTATTTGAAGTCATTTTATATACAAGATTAAAAAACTTTGAACATACAATGAAGTCAAATGAATTGAATTCCTCTAAAAAGAATGTTTCAAAAATCACCTTTAAAGTGGTAGTGCGCAAAGTGAGAACGTATTGTTGCAACTGCAGATGATCAACTCATAGTTCAAGGGAGCTCCTCTAATAGGCCTTGATTCATATGTAGGCCTTTCTGAGCCAACATTTCTTATTTCCATGGGCGTGAACTCATTTTCCTCGCTACTGGGCCTTTGTGGGCCACCATTACCTATCTCAATGAGTCCACGCTCGTTTTCCTCATTGGCTGGCCAGTCTAGGCGAACACTTCTGTAGTGATTGCAAATTGTTCGGATTAAAAAAGTGGTAGCACTTGATATCAATGCTAGTATCATAATCACAACAAGGGCTTTAGTAAAACTTTGTTGCTTGGCACTTGAATTAGGAGGTGGTGCCGCAAGACTTCCCTTTTCAATTTCTGCTCGAAAAAAATTAAAAACTTGTCAAACTTACAAATAAAAGAGAGTTTGTATGCATACAAACACAAACTAGTCAATGTTTTTTTTGATGTATTCTTCAAACATCAAGTTTTGCTACCAAGACAACTACAATTTCACTCATTTGGACACTTGTGCAACACATATTGTCAGTACTAGATTAGTATTTTACATGGACTAATACACACTCTCGAATAAAAAATTTATCGATTTTTTAAAAAGTGTTAGGCACTAATCAGATAATCAGGGCTTTCAGCGCCTAATCGGTGCCTAGGTGGATTTATAATTTCTATATTTATTAATAGATAAAAGTATAAATTCAACTAAAATGAATTATAATATAACGATATTACAAAAACATAGTTTAGTATACAAAATATAAGTCTTAATTAATTCTTACATAAAAGCACACGAACATTAAAATCAATGCCTTGAAAACAAATATCCTCAAAGAAACTTTGTGGATTACAGCGTATTATTTTTCAGTTTAAGATTCAAAATGAGAATTGTATGGTGAGAATATTTTGTTTTACATTAGCGTTACAAACCTAGCTACGTTTTTTGAATTGAAAAAATTGAACTATAATTATTATATCTGTATCTTAAAAATTGCAAAAAAAACAGACTAGGTGGTACTTAGGAGACAATATATCGGTCCAATGCCTAATAGCACTATATAAATGAAAAGTCGGGTGTGCAGAATTGAACTAGAACCAAAATTCAAACCAAAATCAAATAAAAATAATCGAATCGAACTGAACCAAATTTATTTCGGTTCGATTTTGATTTTTATAATTCTTAAAATTCGGGTTTCGGTTCGATTTTAGTTTTCGCAACAAAAACCGAAATAAAACCGAACCAAACCAAACCGAATAAATTAATAAATATTATATTTTAATATATATTCATATTATATCTAATATCCCAATAATATTGACGATATACACGAGACTAATTAGTAAACAATAATAACAAATATGAGATTTTAACTTAAGTAATCCTAATTTGGAAAGAATTATTTTACTTTACAACTTTAGGAATATGACTCATTCAATAATTCTTTATTTGTATGTCATACTACTTGAATTAATATATTTTATGTATCAATATTTATATTTATTATTGTAAATATAAATTTTAAAGTCTAATTACTATTAAATTTAACACATATTAAGATGAAATTACTTTAAGTGTCTCTCATATAACCCTAAAGCAAAAAAATAAATTACAAGTTATTTTATAAATTATAGAGTTTGAATAATTCAGTTATAACCGAACCGAATCTAATCCAAACCGAATTTATTCGATTTGATTTAAACCAAACCAAACTATATTCGATTCAATTTTTATTCTTATATTTTTATTAATTCGAATCAAATTAAATCGGTCTAATTTTTTAACCGAATTGACATTTAATCACCCCCTATTACTTTTTATTAGCTTGTGAAAACGCGGAGAGGGAAATCTTAAGAAATAAGTTATAATTTCTTTCGGTATAAAAAAAAAGTCAGAATTTCTTCCAATATCAAGAAGTCAGAATGTTCGTAAAAATTTATACTAGATCCCTAATTTTAAATTGGTGCATATTATATTAATCTATAAAAATTAATGGACGCCGTTACTAATTTATTAATTGGAGGTTTATGAGTGAAATAAAAAATTAAAGTCTTTTTATGTAAAGGTTTGATTTTAATATTTTAGGGTCCTATGTAAATAAATATTAAAAGTAGTAAAAAGACATTCAATTTTGAATATTATAATAAAATTTTAATATTTTAAAGAAGTTATGAATTGAAATTAAAATATTTAACCAAAGTTTATAAGAAAAATATCATTTGATATAGATTCAATTAATGTTTACATTTCAAACTATAAATTTAGAAGCTAATAAATTTTATTTTGGGCCCCTTTTTACTTTGAACCTGGGGCGGTCGCCCCTATTGCCCTCAGACCCTACTTTTCATCTCCTTCTCCACTTAGACATTAACAACTCGAAACAAATTCAACACCATATTCCGCTACTGTAACAACACTCTCACTCTCAGGGCCGGCCATATGGGGGAGCCAGTGAAGTGACCTCTTAGGGTCTCAAAGTTTTGGGGGGCCTCAGATTTTTGCACGGGTATAGTATAAATATAAAAATTAATATATATAAAGATAGTTGCAGTACTGCAGTAACATGAAGGTGTGGCACGGTGGTAAGGACAAGGGATTGCGTTCCACAGTGTACGTGTTCTCAATCCTTAGCAATTTCTTTTTTTAATTAATCTCCTTCTTTCAATTTTTTTTATCTTACTTAAATTGACAATTCTTTTATATTATTTTAAAACACATTTTATTTTTTTTCAATCTTTTAAAGTCTTTGTTATAAAAATAAAAAAATAAATTGTAACTATTTTATTTACATAAAAAAGTCTATATTAACATTTAGATCCAATTTTTTAATTAAAAATAGATATAATTTTTAATTATATTTTATTAATTTTATCTTCCAAATCATTTAATGTGAACAATAATTAACAAAAGTTTTAAGTAGTTACTATTTCACAATTTTTTAGTAGTATTTTAACATTAAGTGGGTTTTTGTTTTTCAATAAGAATTGATTGGTTTGCTAAACATAATATTTTTTTTACAAGCACTCAATTTTGATATTTAATTTTTGTTTCACTTTTTAATTACAATTTATAATGCAAAAAGTTAGTATAATATATTGAGTATAAGAATTTGATATCATAGTTTTGTATTTAAAAACACAACAAATATTAGTTTAATTGTTTTAAGATATAAATTTTCGAGATTATAATACTGTATTTTAATTAAAGTCATTATATTTTTATATATTTAAAGATATCAGTGATCGATAAAATCTAGAATATGATTTTTAAATAAAACTTCTCGTAAAAAATTGATTGAAATTTACTTAAAAAATACTTAAATAACCAGAATTTCAAATGATAATATTATAATCTAAAAAATATATGTATATACCAAATTTTAATAATTTTTATTGCTTATTAGTAAAATATAAAGTTTCATGTTTGCTTCCAAAAATACTTGAATAACCAGATTTTCAAATGATAAAATTATAATCTGAAAAATATATGCATATACCGAATTTTAATAATTTTTTATTGCTTATTAGTAAAATATAAATTTTGATGCTGAAATTTTCATACATGGTTTTATACTATAAGGACCCCTATTTATTTTTTGCTCAGAACCTCAAAAATTTCCGAGACGGCCCTGCTCACTCTCATATCAGGTTTAGGGAAATATTTTCCCGTTACAAATTTACAATAGGTGACATTTCATACTAATATAGGGAAAGAAAAAAAAAAGCAATTTACCAGCTCGAGATGATCCATAAGCTCTTTGTGTTGCATGTTGGACGTGATTGGTACAGGCCCCAGGCTGCATCCACACATTCACAAAAAAGACAAAACCCATAAAGTGGGAGGTACGGGTGGTAGTATTGGTTTGTTCATAATGAGTGCAAGATGAAAATCAAGAAATTAAACACACACATATATAAATACCTGGAAGAGTGAGGTTCGGTCGGCGTTGATAGCAGAGTTTTTAGCTGCCAAAGAGTTCCTCAGCTGATTTCTGGCGTTTGCTGTAATGAAAGTTGAAGTCGACATTATAACCAACAGATGAATAGGCAACTTTCTCGCCATCTTTCTCTGGAGATTTTTCGGGGAAGAAGAGTTTCAGAGTGAATTGGAAGGGGACGTAGCTATAAGGTAGAAGGGAAATGATTTTCTAGAGAGATAACCAGCCCTGAAAGTGATGTTTTTTTTTGTGGAAATGTGTATTATATTCAGAAAATGAAGGGCCATGATAAATCGTCCGTATGATAAGTAAAGAAGGGGGGAATTGCGCAAATAAGAAAAGAAACGTTACATACTCCGTTGGATAAGGTCATGCTCTCTTGGACTATAATTCAGATCGCTTCAGTTCAGTTTAAACCACTTTTATTCAGTTCAGTTCACTTCAATCCACTGCAGTTTAGTTCAACTATACGTAGTTATAAATTTACATTGAAATAAGTTCACTTCAGTTCAGCTCACTTTAGTTCAGTCCAGTTCAACTCACTTTAATTCAGTCCAATTCAGTTCAGCCAACTTCAAATCAATTCAGTTAATTTCAGCTATTAAAAGTTGTAAATAAACATGAACTAAATATTGATATGACATGGCTCCGTTAGATACCTGCGAAGACACATTATAAAAGCGTAAGTGGACTAAACAGAGAAAGATTCCGACGAATAATATTAAGAGATAATTCGAATGGACGCAGATAATTTTGAATGTTGCTTTATGTTTAAGGACGAAATTACCATCCATACATGCAAAGGAATAATATACTACATAAGTTATTCTGTTTTTGATATTAAAAAAACGAAGTTATTCTGTTTAGTTTGCCTTCTTTTTAAGAAAAAGGCTTGCATTAAATCAAATGAGGTGGGAAACACAAATAGAAGGAGAATTTACTCCAAACCCCGTTACCTTATTAAAGAAAATAGCTCTAGCTAAAGAATGAGAAACAATGTTCGAATCCCGCATGGTCCAAGATAACAAGCAAGAGACAAAATGTTGGGAACTAAATTTACAATCCTGAACAATAGAAGAAAAGTATGAAAAGTCATCATCGGACTTAGACAGGAAATCAAACAAGACCTTTTTATCAGTTTCAACAATAATATGAGAATAACCAAGATTCTTAATCCACGTCAATGCCTCTCTAACCGAGAGAGCTTTTGCCTCAAGAATGGAGATATGTGAAGGAATGTAGCCCGCTTTTGCACCCACAAAGAGACCTCCACAGTTGCGAATAACGGCACCAAAACAAACTGAACCTCAATCATTAAAAATTACTGAATAGACATTACACTTAAGGTACGATGTTGAATATTGAGTTATCATAAAACAAGCTGTTAAAATATTAGCCTTAATTGTGCCAAAGAAAAATAACAAAGGGCATAAACCAACCGTCAAATTGAACTCATAATTAAATATGAAACTTAAGATGTTAGAATTTATGTTAGATGAGAGTTTGAGCAGATAACATTTTGTCAGTTTTTAAACAAATTACATATTTGTTTTTAATGTTTGTATAATGTGTAAAGCATATGCCCATTATAAAGAGTTGGCTTTGCACATTTTGTATATCATCAGAACAAAGTGAGTTCAATAAAATAAAAAAAAACAACTTTGATTCTTGCATTTCATACTTATTTCTCTCCATTTTATTCACTAGTATATTTCTTTTTTCAAGAGAAGCAAATTGAGATCTACATAGTTCAACTGAGTAGAAAATTAACAGTGGCATCAGAGCGGTTTCTTAAGGGCTGTGTTAAAAGATGGCAACGAATGTAAACTTGCCTCCATCACCGGTGTTTACAGGAGAAAATTACGATTATTGGGCTGTAAGAATGGAATTGTATCTTCTTGCTTATAGTCTTTGGAGTGCTGTGGAAGAGGATTATGTGCAAAATTTGCCGGAGAATCCTTCCGTGCAGCAGATTAAGCAAGACTCAAAGGCCTCGACGAAGAATTTCAAGGCGCTATCGATCATTCATTCAGCCGTATCAGTAGACATCTTCCCCAGGCTGGTGGGATTTAGAACAGCTAAAAAGGCTTGGGATCACTTGAAAGAAGAATATGCTGGAAGTGCTAAGGTGAGAGGAGTAGAGTTCTTGACTCTCAAACCGGAGTTTGAGCTGATAAAAATGCAAGATGGTGAAAGTGTCAAAGACTACTCTTCTAGAGTTATGAATCTGGTTAAACAAATTAGACTACTTGCAGGGGACTTCAAGGATCAGAGAGTAGTGGATAAGATGATGATAAGCCTACCTGAGAGATTCGAGTCAAAACTCTCAGTGATAGAAGAGACTTGTGACTTAGAAACGCTATCAGTGGCTGAGTTAATCAGCAAAATGCAAGCTCAGGAGCAGAGGGCTTCCATGAGAAGTGAGGGAATTGTTGAGAATGCTTTTCAAGCGAAACAAAGAGGGAAGCAGATAGCCACAAGCTCAAAAGAAGGTCCTTTTACTAAATTTAAAGGAAAAGAGCAACAAAGGCATAAAGACTTCGCTAAGAATGGAAAATTTCCACCTTGTCCTACTTGTGGAAAAATAAATCTTCTTGAAAGTAAATGTTGGAAAAATATGCAGTGTATAATTTGCAAGAAGAATGACCACATTGAAAAGTATTGCTCAAAGAAGAAGAACCATCCAACTCAGTAAGAGGGACGGAATCGACCAGCTCAAGAATAATAAGCAAATTTTGTTGAAAATCATGAACAACAAGAAAGCCATTTGTTTATGGTTTCTCAAGATCTTCATGTACCTGGTCATGATATGTGGTACATTGATAGTGGTTGTACTAGTCACAATGGCGAAGGATCAGAGGATGTTTTGTTGCTTGGATCACAGTTGCAAAACAAAGGTCAAGCTTGCAAATGGGGTGATCGTTGAGGCTCAGGGTAAAGGTTCCGTGCCGATTCGTACCAAACAAGGTATAAAACTAATTACGGATGTGTTATTCATACTTGGTTTGGATCAAAATCTGTTGAGTATGGCACAAATGCAAAATGATGGCTATTCTATTTTGTTTAAAAATGATTATTGCCATATTTATGATGCTGCAAATGTTGAGGTTGTCAAGGTGAAGAAGGTTGATAATAGTTATATTTTATGCTTGAAACATGTGAATCATATGGCTTTATCTGTCAAAAGTGATGAGACCTGGTTATGGCACAAATGTTTTGGTCATTATCACATTGACTCTTTGAAGTTTATGCAAAAGAATGCCATGGTGAATGAAATGCCCGATCTTGTCAGTGGAGAAGAAGTTTGTGTGGTGTATCAGTTTGGGAAAATGCACATGACTAGCTTTCCGAATGAAGGTGTCAAGAGGGCAATAAGAAAGTTAGAGTTGATCCACTCAGATATATATGGACCGATGAGCATTGCTTCCTTAAGAAACAATAGATATTTCATCTTGTTCATTGATGACTTTACAAGGATGACTTGGGTGTATTTCCTATCAAACAAAACATAAGTTCTTTCTATTTTCAAGAAGTTTAAAGCACATGTGGAGAAGCAAAATGGATGCCAAATTGCAACCTTAGGGATAGACAACGGTGGCTAATATGCTTCTGCGGCATTCAAAGAATTTTGTGATCATCATGGAATTATGCACCAGTTTACTGTCAGTTATACACCTGAGCAAAATCGTGTTTTCGAGAGGAAGAATAGGACAGTAATGGAGATGGCTAGGTGCATGCTTTCAAAGAAAGAATTGCCAAAGATTTTTTAGGCTGAAGCTATGTACACGTCAGTATATCTGCTTAATAGACTTCCCACCAAATCCGTGAAAGACAAGACTCTAATTAAGGCATGGAGTGGCTCAAAACCATCGGCAAAGCATTTGAGAATTTTTGGCTCAATTTGTTATACTCTCATTCCCTTAGCAAAGAGAAACAAGTTAGATGATAAAGCAGAGATTGACATTTTTCTTGGATATGCAGCACAAGCCAAGGGCTACAGATTCTATAATATGCAATCTGGGAAGGTGTATGTGAGAAGGGATGTGAGGTTTGATGAGCAAGCTTGTTTGGATTGGGAGAAGAAGCAGGTTAAAGCAAAGAAAATGGATGAAAATCAACCTATTGCAACCTTTGAAGCTAGACCAAGCAATGTTGTTCAAGATGAGTAGCTTAAGAATGAAGTAGATGTTGATTCTATTGCTGACATTCCTTATAGAAAGACAAAGTCGCTTTCTGAAATTTATGAAAGATGCAACATCGTTGTTATTGAACCGTCAAACTTTGATAAAGCCTCAAAGTTCCATGAATGGAAAGTAGCTATGCAGGAGGAGTTTGATGTAGTTTGCAAGAATGATACTTGGGTGCTTCTCAAAGACCCATGGACATAAATGTTATTGGTGTTAAATAGGTTTATAGAACTAAATTCAATTCAGATGGTTCTATTTTCAAGTATAAGGCCAGGATGGTAGTGAAGGGTTATGCCCAACTTGCAGGTGTCAATTTTGGTGATACATTCTCACCTATCGCTCGGCATAAAACCATAAGATTTCTTATAGCTCTTGCAGCAAAGAGCTAGAAATTGTATCACCTGGATGTTAAATAAGCTTTTTTGAATGGGATTTTGCAAGAAGAAATCTTTGTGGAGCATCCAGTAGGATTTAAAGTTTCCAATGGAGGTGATCAAGTGTATAGGCTGAAGAAAGCCTCGTATGGGCTTAAACAAGCTCTGAGGACTTGGTACACCAGAATTGATGAGTATCTGCTTAGTATTGGCTTTAGGAGGAGTGAAACTGAAGTGACACTTTATGTCAAAGGCTCCAATGGTGGTGTTCAACTTATTGTATTGATATATGTTGATGACTTATTGGTGATAGGAGGTGATTTCGAGCAGGTACTACAGTTTAAGCAAGTTATGAAGGTAGAGTTTGATATGTCTGATCTTGGCGAAATGAAATATTTTCTTGGCACGGAGGTTGATCAACTTGATAATGGCATTTTTCTTTCACAAAGAAAATATGCCTGGGATGTTCTAAAGAAGTTTAAAATGGAAAGTTACAAACCTTTTTCCATTCCTCTATGTGTCAACGAAAAGATGTCAAGATTTAATGAAGCTGAGAAAATTGATGCAAGTTGTTATCGAAGTCTGGTTGGTAATCTTCTTTACTTGATAGCAACTAGACTAGATTTAATGTTCTCAGCAAGTTTGCTTTTGAGGTTCATGAACACTCTAAGTCAGAAGCATCTTGGTGCTTCAAAAAGGGTTCTTAGATATATGAAAGGGACTGCAGGCTATGGTATTTGGTAGTCAAAGGATGAAAGTGGTGAATTGTAAGGTTATTGTGACAGTGATTGGGTCGGGAGCTTGGGTGATAGCAAAAGCACTTCTGGATTTGTTTTCTCATTTGGTTCGGGAGTTGTTTCATGGAATTCAAAGAAGCCGAAAGTGGTAGCACAGTCAACTGCAGAGGCTGAATATATTTCTGCTGCAATAGCAGCTAATCAAGCAATATGGCTTAGAAAAATCTTGAATGATCTCAGTATGGTGTAGAAAGAGCCAACCGTAATTCATGTGGACAACAAATCTACAATTGCAATTGCCAACAATCTAGTTCAGCATGGACGGACCAAACATATCAAAGTTAAGTATCACTTTCTTCGGGAAGCTGAGAAGAATGGTGAAGTTCATCTGGTATACTGTAGTTCAAATCTCCATGTTGCTGATATATTGACATAAGCTCTACCTCATAACAAATTTGAAGATTTAAGGGCTAAACTTGGCTTGTTCAATGGAAAACTCATGGAGGAGTGTTAAATAATAATTTATCATAAAACAAGCTATTAAAATATTTGCCTTAATTGTGCTAAAGAAAAATAACAAAGGGCATAAACAAACCGTCAAATTGAACTCACAATTAAATATGAAACTGATGATGTTAGAATTTATGTTAGATGATAGTTTGAGCAGATAACATTTAGTCAGTTTGTAAACAAATTAAATATTTGTTTTTAATGTTTGTATAACATGTAAAGCATAAGCCCTATATAAAGAGTTGGCTTTGCACATTTTGTATATCATTAGAACAATGTGAGTTCAATAAAATAAAGAAAAAAAACAACTTTGATTCTTACATTTCATACTTATTTCTCTCCATTTTATTCACTAGTATATTTCTTTTTTCAAGAGAAGCAAATTGAGATCGAGATAGTTCGATTGAGCCAAAAACTTACATGCGACACATAAGGACTAGACCACGCCACTGAGGACTAAGGAGAAGGCAAACAATGAGCTGAGATCCTGCCATCATCGTCCAGATCAGCCCAAAATCATCTGGCTAGCTATCGGCACCCCCACCGAAAGGATCTGTCAGTATTGCCCTAAATCAGACTGTAGCACCTGCCCGAGTATTGACATGCAAGATACGTTTATTCCTGGCAGACTAGAGAGACCACAAAAGACAATAAACAGATTGAGCATAATTTGTAGAATTGCGCCTAAACAAGCCTGCAAGAAATTCATGAACAACAACTCGGGATGGAGAAAGTATTATCAAATAAAAACCACACATCACGAGCATAAAATAATGGAAGAAAATATGAATAATATCTTCACCGCCCAAGAAACAAGATTGGTAATAGACATCCGAAACACAATACCAATTTAACAAAGTACTACGAGTAAGAATAACATTGTTCAATAATCGCCACATAAAAACACGGATTTTAGAAGGTATCTTTAGTCCCCAAATGAAAGACCACATCATAGGGGCTACTTGATTAGCATCGCTTGGGAGACCCATTATTTCATGATAGGCTGATTTAACAATGTAAGACCTACCCATTTTGAAAGGCCAATATATCGAATCTACTTTAGGGACAATAGATAGTGGTGCGATAAATATGGTCAGCCTCAAGAACATCAAAATACTTATGAATTTTTGGGACATTCCAAGCACAATAAAGTCAGCCACTCGAACACCTATCAAACAAACGCTCGCCTTCCTAGATAAGATTACTTGTGGCTCACAATTGACCCAAGCCATATCCATAATACCAATATTCTCACCATTTCCAACCCTCCATCGAATAAATTTTTTAAGGAATGACATAGTAGAGAAAATACGAAGCCAGATATAGCTAGGGGAATCAGAGAGGACAACGGATAGCACATCACAATCCTAAAATAGCGTGACCGAAAGATACGAGCCACCAGGCTGTCAGGATAGGACAAAAAATGCCAAATATGATTACCAAGGAGAGCAGTATTAAAATCATAGATATTCCTAAAACCCATCCCACCAAACTTTTTAGGCTTACAAAGAACCTATCACCAATACCAATGAACACCACCCATATCACTACTATTTAAAGCCCACCAAAAGGAGTTTAACATCTTATGAATCGAATTACAAAGAGAGCTAGGGATACAAAACATGGACATAAGATAAGCCAGGATGGATTGGAGTACCGATTTTATGAGTACCTCCTTTCCACCCCAACTCAATAACATAGACCTCCTGAATTTGGTAATTAATAAATTTGAGAAAAAATTTAATAAATGTGCAAATTTTATATAGACCCCCTGAATTTGGTAATTTTTGTCATGTGTAATTCTAAACTTATAAAATTTCCAATTAATCCTTGATTTGGTAAAAGTGTAATAGTTTGTCGTATCATATTCTAGTGGATTAACTTTTCAAAGATGTCATTTTTCTATTTTTTTCTCACTTCAATCAGAAGTTAACATGTGATGATGATGAAGTAGGCTGATGCACATTTGTCAAGTCTAAGGAGGTAATTGGAGCAAATGAAAGTTGAGAATAACATGAAACAAAAAATGCTATAAGTTCGATGCATTGGCCTTTTATTCATAAATACATCCTTATTATAATGTAGGACATGTTCTGAAATTTACCGTAATAAATTCATGATGAAAAAATTAAAAGTATATTCTTGGACAATAACTAATTAAGCAACATTCGTATACAAAGTGATGTGAATCTCTTAACCTAGTGGTTAGGACTAAAGTTATGGCCTCTAGAAGTTTTAAGTTCGAGTCACACTATAGATGGGTTGGAATTTTTATTTACATTTAACGTAAGTGCATTTGCGCAAAATTTTTTTTATAAAAAAACATTCGTATCCAATGAGCTATATTGTATCGAAGTTTTAACCTTGTTAACTTTAGTATTACCTACCAATAAGGTGTAGCTCAATTGGCTATGCAGATTGAGCAAGTTGTAGGAGAACAAGATTTAAATTCCACTAAATACACTTGTAAATATTTAAAAAAAATTGTAGCATTACCTACAACCATGACTCTCTTGTAACATGCTTAGTGGATTCATTCATTTGATAAAGTTGAGGTTATTGAACACATTGTACTATGTTTATCCAAAAAGCTTGATTATAGATGGAATACAAGAAAGTAAATCTTTCAAGTAGAAAGGCGACTAGGTTTTTCTTTCACTGGAACCCTAGCTGTCCAGCAGCTCCTCTATACAGGTGCTATCATCTCCACTCCAGATATAAAAATTGCTACGAAGCTGGCGGTTGTCCGCAAACACATCGCCCCTGCTCCATATGCAGGGGATGTTATCTATCCTTCGATCAAATTCATGTCTGGTTGTAGGTCTGCTCATATTACTTTCTTGGTGTTTTCACCAGTCTCAACATCGTCGGTTTCAGCCTTTGATCTCCTAAGATTGAAGATCCCATAATCATCGATATTTTGCTCATTGCCTAGGGAGCAATAGCTTTGATTTACTGGCTTCTCGCCGGCAGTTCTTTTTAAAGGGTCTTCCCCTCCTTCATTTGGACGACCAACTGCAGAGATAACGACCCCTTTCGTTCTTTTTCATTAGTTTTTTGGCCAGCCGATTTTCATCCTCTGACGGTGTCAAGAATCCTTACCAGGTGTATGTCAGATTCAGTCCGACGGTCATGTTGTTTTTATGGTAGGCTCCATTAGGAGGGGCACATGTAGTGGTAATCTCTGTCGAGCGGGCAGAATGATGTTTCTTCCTTGGTCAGCTGTGGTTCTCCTCGAAAAGTGAATTTGTTTATCGGCTTGGATCTCTGTTTTGATCTGAGTCGACAGTTTGATGTTCTGACATTGTGCCTATTATGTCACGACCTCGAAACTGCTTTGAATTTTATGATGATATTGCCATCATCGCTGCCTTTAGGCCTCCTCATCTCAGCCTTCTCACCGAGATTTTGACTATGTTGTATCACGGGGAAATTCTTCCTGCCAGTAAGGTAGTTTGGCTTAAAACAAGCGTAAATATTGTGTATCTTTATATCACTAGGATCCCACTCTATTGTGATTGGTTTTGTCAACATCCTTGAGATGATTTTTATTTTTCTTTTTTCTTTTTTTTTCTTTTTTCTTTTCCGATTTTAATAAATAGAGTCGGTATTTAATGAGCTCGGCTTTTAATTAAATAAAGCTTTCAAGCATGTATCACTGAACATAAAAAAGGTTTTCAATAAATATAACTTATATATTCGACTTTTACTCGGACACATTAGCCGGCACAAACTTGAGTGATACACTATTAACACAGTGGAGTGCATTTGTAGGAGTCGGGAATCCTTCCCCTTTAAAAACATGTCTAAAATGCCCTCCACACGCTGCACACATAATTTTGACCCTCACGCCATCTGTATTTGTCTGTTCAAACTACAAAATCATTCGTACCCGATCAATATAGCATTTGAAATAAGTTTTGAGAAGCATTAAACTGCCGATATGATACTCACAGTTGGATTAATTGGTCCAGGGAGGCCCTCGAAAAAAGCTGGCCAACCAAAACCCAAATTGAATTTTGTAGTGGATTTATATAAGGGAGTTCCACACCCTACACAGTTGTACACACCCTCTTCGTAAAACTTGTCGTATTCCCCTGTGCCTGGATACCTGTAAAACACAAAACAATGCGAAAAATACATATAGTTCAATAATCAGAGTATAAAATAAACTTTTGAAATTTCTAGTTGATAACATGGGTATATGGGCCTAAAAGGCCCACCAAGCTCATATATCTCACTTCAGCCCACTCAAAGGCAGTTATTCATCAATGGACTTAGCTCGGCCTTAACACAATATCGATATGACACTTGCCAGTAGCAGTTATGCCACATCAGCACAATTTTCTCTATAAAAGGACAATAACCAAACAGTGTGAGGTAACTAATTCTCTCATTTTCCATTCTATGCCCGTATGATCTAGTCGGAAATCTAATATTGTGATCAAATCTAGCAATACGGGTTTCGACTAGTTTGGCAGAACATAGGCAATGCCTTAAGATTTACATTGACTCTTTAGTACCGATCAATTCACAAGAAAAGACACTTGGCATTGTCCAAAGGCAACTGGTTATGGCAATTCAATCTTAAGCCAAGCAAAAATCAGGATTATAACATTTGATTACATGAACTTGAAGATGAAAAAACCTTAACTTTTCTCAATAATCAAATGCCAATTAGGCATTACTGGATACAAACAAAGTTCTCTAAACCACAATTAAGCCTTTTCAAAGTACTATTATAGCTTTTAATGAGAGGAATGCATAGATTATACAGACTACTAATAGGTAATATTTCTATAGGCCTAGCAAACAAGATCCATGAAAATGAATGGCTGATTTTCTCATCATAGCAGGATGAATAGTAGATTTCACTCAAATAATGACATTATTCATTAAAAGTTCAATCAAAACTCTAATACATTCTCAAAAACATAATTCATATGAACTCTAAAACTAATCATTCGAATTTGGAATCCCCAAATAAAAAAAACAAATTCAAGCCAACTAAGAAGAGAATTAGAAATCAATAAAATCTTATTCGGTGCCTTTCCGCCTAAAATCCAAAACTACTCCGGCGATAGAGTAGAGCCGAGAGAGAAGGTTGGAGAAGGAAGTGGGAGTGGGTATGGTAGAGGAAAGGGGAGAGGTTTTGAGGAATTGTTGAAGCTTGTCATCTGAAAGACTGAGAGACATATATAAGTGGAAATATTGAAATATTTTTATTCTTCAATATAGACTATTTTTTTTATTTTCTTTTAAACAAGTAGGATAATTTTATTTATTACTAATATTTAGAGTACATCTTGACTTCGAGATGAATCAAACAAAATATCATACTAAAATCAGAAAAATATAGTCTCACTTACGAGAGATTAGAAAAACCTTGCTATAATAGCAAGAGGAAAACACAGAGAAAATTAAAAAACAATAAACTGACTTTAAAATCATCAGCATTTTGAAAAAAATATTTTTTCAAGAAAACTTAAAAACTTGATAAAATATTTAAGCAAAACATGATATATATATATATATATATATATATATATATATATATATATATATAGGGGAATTCTATTTTTACACATAGTGATTACACACTATTACACATTACCATCATAACCCTTGGTTCAATTCTTATCTAAGGGTGGACATTTAACCAAGAGAAATATATTCCTAAACTCATTCTTTCCATATCTATTTGGCCGTCTCTATTCTTCCTCTTTCCCTCCACCTATCTTCTTCCTCTCTCCATCGGTTTGCTTGTGGCAACTCTGCAGGGATATTGAATCAAGGGTTCTGATTCAATTTCTCTATTACTCGTGTATTTTTTGCTTTGGGTTGGTTTTATTTATTGCCAGGAAACAACAAAGAGGGGTCGATTTTATGAAAATGGAGAAAAGGAAAAATGGTACTTGGGTTGCTTTAAGGTAATTGTATTCCTTAGACCTAATGATGAAGATTATTACTTATGGTTTTAAGAGCTATACACTTGTAAAGGTAAGATGTATGTCATTCATGTGTGCATACTTTCTGTATTCTTAATATGTTTCTCTTGTCTTGAAAATTGGTGAAATTTAGGTAATTTATTTCATATTCATTTAAAACCAGAATAAAATAAGTATAAAGTTTCAAAAGCTTTAAATTTTGGTTGTTTTGGATATGATTTATAAAATCTATATCCATTGTACTCAACAATCTTCGGGCTTCAATGAGGTACTAGTCTATTATGATATAATATTTTACTTCTCTTTCTGAATCTTCTTATTTTCAATGTTTTAGTTTCTCTAATATATTTGGATTTACTTGCATTCCATATTTCTTGTAAAATCTTAGTGCAGAAGAGTAAAGTTTAAGTCCATAGAAATAAGTTATTGTTTTATTGGTTATGTGGTGTTGGTAAGTTTACTTCATAAACTTGATTTTAGTATATCACTACATGATAATACTCTTGGGGCTAAATTGTTTAAAAGTTTCTATTGGGATTAATGGGAGTTCTATTACTTATGACAATCCTGTTTGTTTTAATCGGCCGGATATTTCACTGAGTACCTACTCAATTCCAAACTAGTAAGTTATTTGTTGAGTGGAGTCCCTCTTATTATGGGATCCACTGATTAATTAAAAAAAATAAAAAGAGGCAGGTCGGCAAAACGTTTTTCAAAAAGTGCACAGTAAATTACTATACACAATACGCGTTTTGAATCTCCTATAAATAGAGGAGGGTTTTGCTCATTTGAAGAGCAGACCAAAAGTAGAGAGCAAGAGAGAAGAAACACAGATAAAAATGTAATCTGTGTAGAGAGCCTTAGGAAAAGGGTTCCTAAGAGCTGGGTAAGAGAGAAAATAGTGAGGTTTTGGGAAACACTTGAGTGCCACTATTTTGTAATCTCTTGGTGTACCTGTTATTATTTTATAGTGGAAGAATTATTCGGAGTTGGTCCCGTGGTTTTTCCCTAATTCATTTGGGGTTTCACGTAAAAATCTGCGTGTCTTTTATTCTGCTGATATTATTTTTTCTCGTAATCTATTATTGGGCCTAACAAGTGGTATCCGAGCCGAAGGTTGTTTTATCAGTAAAATCCGTGGATATATTTTTCAAAAATAAATATACCACGATGACGAGAAAATTATGATAAATCCGGTGGCGCAATCCGTTCGAAAAACCGTCGCAGATACGCAATTTAAGTAAATAGTAAAATAGTAACTTCAGTAATAGTATTCATATATAATACGGGAGGCATACTATTACTATTCTAATATACATGTATTATTTGGATATATGGTACTATTCACATATACAACCACTATTTATAGAATAGTAAAATCCGTGAATAGTAAAAATATTGCCGTTCTTAAATTTTCGACATGGCGAATGACGGTGTAATGATCAAATTGACGGATACAAATTATTCAATGTGGAAATCCAGAATGGAGGACTACCTCAATTGCAAAGATTTGTATGATCCAATTGAGGGTGACGACGCAAAGCCGAAGGATATGAAAGATCAGCAGTGGATAAAGTTGAAGAAGCAGACATTGGGTACAGTACGCCAATGGAGAGATACTAGCCTGTACAACCACGTAAGGAACGAAATAGATCCTAAAGTTCTCTGGAAGAAGCTAGAGGATATGTACGAGGCTAAAACTGCTCAAGGAAAAGTGTTCATAATTCACAAAGTCGTGAACTTGAAACTGACAGAGGGACGATCAATCACACAACACCTAAACGACTTTGAAGGATTCGTAAGTGAGTTAGCAGTCACAGGTATGTCCTTGGATGATGAGATGCAAGCATGTCTTTTGATGGAAACTCTACCAGATAGCTGGGATACTCTTGTCGTATCATTGAGTAACTCAGCTCCAAATGGTGTGGTAACCATGTCTATGGTAAAGAATAGTCTACTTAATGTAGAGCTTCGTAGAAGGGACGTTGCTAGTACCAATTCACAAGCCCTTGTCGCAGAGAATAGGGGCCGAAGCAAGAGTAGAGGTCGTGGGAATGGAAAATCGAAAGATAGATCCAAGTCCCGAGAGAAGAGGCCATGCTACCACTGTGGAAAGCAGGGTCATCTCAAAAGGAACTGCTGTTTCCTTAAACAAGAGAATGCAAACCGAAGTCATGATGATGAGAAAAACATATCTGCTGCAGTCACAATAGAAGATGGAGAGGTGGCTTTAGTATCTCATGATGCAGATTGTTGTCATGTTGGAGATGCAGATACCGAGTGGATTGTGGATTATGGTGCCTCATACCACTATGTTCCAAAAAGGGAATACTTCTCAATCTATAAAGCGGGCGATTATGGTACTATTAAAATAGGAAATAATAGTGTCTCGCAAATGGTGGGAATCGGCGATATCTGCGTGAAGACAAGTGTCGGATGCATATTAACACTTAAAAATGTATGACACGTTCCAGGTCTTCGGTTGAACTTGTTGTCTGTTAGTGTATTGGACAAGGAAGGTTATCAAAATCATACAGGCGATGGAAATTGGAAACTCACTAAAGGATCATTGGTAGTGGCGAAAGGAAGATTGTATTGCTCGCTATACAAAACGCACGCAACAATATGTGCGGGTCAACTGAATACAGTTGGAGATGATGCTTCACCAAATTTGTGGCATAGGCGACTGGCGCATGTTAGTGACAAAGGGTTGAATATACTGGCTAAGAAGTCCCTCATCCCATTAGCCAAAGGAAAAATTAACCCATGTCATCACTGTTTATCTGGGAAGCAATATCGAGTTTCATTTCAGAAAAGCTCTAGAAGGAGAAATAATAAGTTAGAGTTGGTACACTCTAACGTTTGTGGTCCCATGGATACAGAATCCATTGGAAGAAGAAGATACTTTCTTGTATTTAATGAGAATGATATCATCAATGAAAGATCTACAAGTGATGGTGTTATCGATATTACACCAGAGAGCATTCTATCAGATGATGCCACAGAAAGAAGAATGCATCAATCAGAATAAGATGGAGAAGAAGAGCCAGTTGTGAGGGATCAAGATACGATTGTAGATGAAGATATAAATGAAGAGGGTATTGAGCAAGGGGAGCCAGAGAACCCCATTCTACCAGAAGAAGAACCTCAATTAAGGAGGTCAATCAGAGAACGCCAACCATCTACAAAATACTCCAGTTCTGATTATATTTTAATCATTGATGAGGGGGAGCCTGAAAGCTTCCAAGATGTACAATCTTGTAAAGATAGAGATTGTTGGATGAAGGCCATGCAAGAGGAGATGAATTCTTTGAAGAAGAATGACATGTACGAGCTGGTGAAACTTCCTAAAGGGAAGAGAACACTCAAGAACAAATAGGTGTACAAGCTGAAGAAAGATGATGGAAACCTAGTAAGATTCAAAGCTCGATTGGTTGTCAAAGGCTTTACTCAAAAGAAAGGTATCGACTTTGACGAGATTTTTTCACCAATTGTGAAAATGAGTTCCATTCGAGTTGTGCTAGGTCTTGTAGCCAGCTTGAACCTTGAGTTAGAACAGCTTGATGTAAAGACCGTGTTCTTGCATGGGGATTTAGAAGAAGAAATTTATATGGAACAACCAGAAGGTTTCAAGGTCAAGGGAAAGGAGGACATGGTGTGTCGCCTGAAGAAAAGTTTGTATGGGTTAAAACAAGCTCCGCGACAATGGTATAAAAAGTTTGATTCCTTCATGGTGAATCAAGGATACGAGAGGACAGAAGCTGATCCATGTGTATATGTCCAGAAATTCCTTGATGGAAAATTTATCATTCTTCTTTTATATGTTGATGATATGCTAATCGTTGGACCAGATGCCAAAATGATTAGGAAGTTGAAGTGTGATTTGTCTAAGGCATTTGACATAAAGGATTTGGGACCGGCAAGGCGAATTCTTGGATTGGAGATTACCCGAGATCGGAGGTCCTGCAGGCTATGGTTATCGCAAGAAAAATATATTGAACGGGTACTAGAAAGGTTCAATATGAAGAATGCTAAACCAGTTAGCACTCCACTTGCCGCTCATTTTAAGTTGAGTACGAAATCCTACCCTTCAATAGAGAAAAATAAAGAAGATATGTCAAATGTTCCATATTCTTCAGCGGTCGGTAGTTTGATGTATGCAATGGTGTGTATGAGACCAGACATCGCTCATGCAATTAGAGTTGTGAGTAGATTCCTGTCAAATCCCCAGAAGACATATTGGGAAGCAGTAAAATGGATCTTCAAATACCTGAGAGGAACCTCAAAGTTATGTTTGACTTTTGGAGTTGAAAAAGCTGCACTTGTTGGTTACACAGATGCAGATATAGCTGGTAACCTTGATGAAAGAAAATGTACATCGGGTTACTTATTTACATTCTCAGGGGGAGCTATTTCATGGCAGTCACGGTTATAAAAAGTATGTTTCATTATCAACAACTGAAGTAGAGTACGTTGCAGCAATAGAAGCAGGAAAGGAAATGCTTTGGTTAAAGTGATTCTTTGAAGAATTGGGTGTGCAACAAGAAGACTACATAGTTTATTGTGATAGTCAAAGTGCACTAGACTTGAGCAAAAATACTATGTATCATGCACGGATGAAACATATTGATGTAAGATATCATTGGCTCAGACTTGCCATTGAAGAAAAAGAGTTCAAGTTGCAGAAGATTCATACAAACAATAATGTTGTTGATATGCTGACAAAGGTTGTACCAAAAGAAAAGCTCGATCAGTGCATTGAAGCAACCAGGATGGAGAGTCCCACAATGTAGTCGGGAGGGGGAGATTTGTTGAGTGGAGTCCCTCTTATTGTGGGACCCACTGATTAATTAAAAAAACAAAAAGAGGTAGGTCGGCAAAACGTTTTTTCAAAAAGTGCACAGTAAATTACTGTACACAATTCGGCCATACGCGTTTTGAATCTCCTATAAATAGAGGAGGGTTTTGCTCATTTGAAGAGCAGACCAAAAGTAGAGAGCAAGAGAGAAGAAACACGGATAAAAATGTAATCTGTGTAGAGAGCCTTAGGAAAAGGGTTCCTAAGAGCTGGGTAAGAGAGAAAATAGTGAGGTTTTGGGAAACACTTGAGTGCCACTATTTTGTAATCTCTTGGTGTACCTATTATTATTTTATAGTGGAAGAATTATTCGGAGTTGGTCCCGTGGTTTTTCCTTAATTCATTTGGGGTTTTCACGTAAAAATCTGCATGTCTTTTATTCTGCTGATATTATTTTTTCTCGTAATCTATTATTGGGCCTAACATTATTACTCTTCAACCTAATTAGCAATGATTTCTAGCCCTCGACAATGCTTCGTTTGTGTGGTCACTCAAAGAGTGAATGGAGCTTGTTGAATATGTCTATTCTCTGGTTTGTACATCATCAAATCTGATATAATTTGAATTAGATTGTCCATGTTTGAGTTTGTTAAGATCAATGGGAACAACTATTTATGGTTCTTCACATTGAATAACAATGTTTTCTCATGTTCTTATAATGTTAATAGGAGAATTATGCAGCAATGAATATTCAAATGGCAACAAGATAGGTCCCGAACTGGATGAATATGCTGAAGCCAAAGAACTTGTGAAGGAAAAAGTTACTCTTCAACATTCAAAAGTAAAAGTTTGATTCCTTACAACTTAAGGTAGAAAATAAAATAGTCATTGCAATTAAGCAAATGTGTCGTACCTAGAAATGGACAGGTATACTAATCAAGCCTATTTGTTTGTCAGTTGCTCAAAGTGGTGATGGTAAATGGGTGGATTCAGTTCGGCACAATAATGAAAGCCAACTCATGAGACTTGTTAATTACAACTCCAATTAGTGTTGCATTTAGTAGTTTCTTACAATTATACAATGTCATTGTTACTGTTTGTACTTCAAACTTTGGTGTTAGCTCAATGCACTTTTATTTCATGCTTACTCTCTATTTAGAATACAACTTGATGTATTTAATTTTGCAAAGAATGGCTATTAATCAAAATCAATTGATTGCTTGAGTTTATCTACTCATTATGTACAACACATGTTTATTTTGTACGGAAATACCAATGTTATAATATGCGGTGCTAATTTGAAGTAATTCTAATAAGAAATGAAGACCTGACACAATTTTATTGAAGAAAAAATTAACACTAAATTACCTTACATATACATGATTATATGAATGTAAATAGTCAGTAATCATAAAAAAAATAACAATGAACCAAAATGTCAAATAATCATACATTGAGAAAAAAAGTTACTAAAATCTTAATTATCAATTAACTTCTCACTACATGTACGCTTGTTATGGCCTCCTTTGTGGCA
Organism: Euphorbia pulcherrima; assembly: GCA_947683365.1. NCBI lineage: Eukaryota > Viridiplantae > Streptophyta > Magnoliopsida > Malpighiales > Euphorbiaceae > Euphorbia > Euphorbia pulcherrima. The sequence goes on from CANTUS010000010.1 coordinate 5,127,895, forward strand.
AACTGAACATCGGCTGGCATTATCTGATGCTTCTTCTAAGCCACTTCTAATTCTCGGAACTTTAATTTTTGAAGCTCTTTTTCTCCCCTTAGTTTAAGTAACATTAGGATCATGGATCAAAGGTAATTGAATCTGGTTGAAATTATTGTCTTCCTCATTACTCTCCTTACCTATTTCATCTTTCAAAATGTCACTCACTTCAGGCTTTGTGGACATTACAAATTTATCCATTTGTTCCTCCACATGCTTCAAAGCAACATTTGATCCTTCACACATATCATACAACTCATCAAAAAATCTCTTCAATCTAAAGCTTCTCATTGATGTATGTGATTCTACTCTAGAAGTAACCTTGCATTCAAATATGGGATCTGCAACATATTTGGTCCATCTTTTCAGAATTAAATTCGAAGTAATTCTTTCGATATTGTGCATATGAAGTATGGATAATATATGATTGAACATAATTCCCTTAAACTCAAATAACATACACCGACAACTAAACTCCTTCGTACTTGTGTCATATTTAACTACAACTCCTGGCTTTGAATCAAATGCACCTACAACCCGATATGTTTCCTTTGTAGCATCATTTAGTTTATGTCGTGTACAACCTAGTATACCCATTAGCTCACGGTGAAATAGTTTGAATATTTCACCGGTGTATACACTACCGGCATGCTTCTCTAAACCCAAATTCAATGTAAAAGTAGGAACCTTCTGCTTAGAATCAAACTCTACATGTCTAAATTCTTCATAATGACTTTCTAATGCTTCTTCATATTTGAGCAGAAGCTCCTTAAGTGTCATCCCCGATTTAATATAACAATCAAAAAATGAATTTATGCTCTCACTCCTACCAGTTGTGTTCATACCACCGAAAAACACATTCTTATTAAAACATGGAACCCACAAGTGTCGTATAGAGTATAAATGATTAATAGTGTGTATAATCACTATGTGTAAAAATAGAATTCCCGTTAATATAATTGGTTAAAACTTAAAGAAATTATAATTATTTGGGTAAACAATTATAACATTCCAAAAGATTTGACCAAATACGTATTAACAACTCCACATGTATAAAAGTAGGGTCCATATACACCACCTTTTTGGAATTTTATACCATGCTTTGGAAGCATGCTTCCTACTCCCATGGGGGATTCCAGAGTGTATAATGTGGGGTTCATGGACCCCACTAATTTTAAAAAATTAGTGTTATATTATGTGTAGTTAAATTTTTGGACCTAATAAAAATATTTGAATGAACCCCATTATATTGATTAAATCTTACAAAAATGCATGGATTTTACCAATCAGTTTCAATTATTTTTCATATTTTTTTACTTAATTTCTAAATGTTTCCTTTACATATCTTACTTTTATCAGTTTGTAACTTTTTACACATAGATTAAAACTATAAATGAATTTTTTTATCGCAGTGTTATTGAAATAAATATTTTTAAATATGTTTAAAATTAAAATTAATTTATATATAAATAATCGGATCCTATAACAGACTAAGCCTGGATTCCTCACTGCCTACTCCCCTGTATGAGTGAAAAGTGTCCCACTTTTTTTAATAGTTAGTTGTATGTCGTGGAATATCATTTTCATTCATCATTTATTGCCATTCTTGTAACCACAGTGCATCCTTTGTTTCTCAAAAAAAAATCTTGCATTCTTTGATAATATTTTTATTCGTTAAAATGATTTAAATATGACATGAGGCATATAAATTTAAATTCAACTAAATATGTCAGTAGAGAATGCAAAGAGTCTTAATTACGATTAAACTCCGATTAGTATTATCTTAATGAAGGTATTTGGATTTTTTGAAAATACAATAACATAATTACAATGAAACACAACCAAATAATATGAATACTCAGTTGAGCCTCTTATGTTGTTGAAACAAACAACTCTATAATTAGACATGAATTTTCAGCTGTGACATCGGCTGTAAGTGAAGAATGGTTATATTAAAAATTCATGGGTTATCAAATATTAATTCATAATTAGAATTTCTCTTATTAATACAGCTTTATGGGTAAGGCTTTATATATGTATTTCAAAACCAATAACTAAATTGTTGTGCGTTGAAAAACTAAATTAGATGGCATTCGTTAGAACTATAATTGGGAACGGGTCTATTGGCTCGTAAGGTCGGTCTTTTATAAGATGTTTTGGGACAAGTTAATTAGAAAATATAGGATCAGTGAGCTCACGGTAACCTATGTAGTATGTGAGATGGACTTTGTTTCAAATATTAAATCCAAGTATGGCCGTCTAGCAGATATAATATATATTATTATAATATCAATATGGATGAAATATTAAATTTTATTGTTTTGAATAGTATAATTATGAATTTTAGATATATTGAATAATATGAATTTTATTTATCAAGAAAAAATTAATAATGGTTCAGCCATGGTGGATTTGAGTTTTGACAATTTTACATCGACCTGGCTCGGACTGAGCTCGATTATTAATTTTCACAAGTTGAGATGGATTTGGGCCTCAAATTTTTTTAACTAGGCCCATTTCATAAACACCTATTCCCAGATGTACTTAGAACTTTCTTTTAAATTATAATCTTGTTAGAACCTTAATTAACAAACATATATTCGGTATAGTGAAGTCAATGCCACAATAAGTCAACAGGCACTTTGTAGAATATGATCCCATGGATCCATCTCATGAACCAAAAGAAACAAAATCTTAATTCTTAATTGAAGCTGAGGGCCAAATCAACTACAGAAACAAAATAAACACAATCTATAGTTTTGATGACTTAGAAAGTAAATACATTACATGTTTCATTATATTACATTACACACCATAATTTAACAACTAGCCCTCGCGAGATACTCGATGTAATGCCCATAACTTGGAAAATAAATACACGAAAATTTATGATCAACATACTTGGGATATAACTATATCCTAACAAGAAATAACACTAAACAAGAAGATACAATCTTTCTACAACTATCATTCATAATCCTAATCTACTAGGATTATTTGGAGCCTATATAAAGGTCTCAATAATACCGTAAAGGTACACAAGCTCTTAAGTTGAGCTTCAATTCATACAAGCTATTATCTCTATTTTCCTACTTACTGAATTAGGCATCAGATAGTCCCTTAAGCACCATGGTCCTAACCCATTATTCTACAATTTCCTTCTCGAATATGAAGGATGGAGCATAGAATCCATATTTATTCTCCAATATTTCAAATATTACACACGACAATATAAAAATCAATGCTAATGAGAGAATGAAATACTTTAAAGTGGCAGTGTGCAAAATGAGAACGTATTGTTGCAATTACAGAATATCAATTGATTGTTCAAGGGAGTTCCTCCAATGGGCCTGGGTTCATATATAGGCCTTTCTAGGCCAACATTTCTTATTCCTACCGGTGGAAAATCATTTTCTTCATTAGTAGGAGGCCTTTGTGGGTCAATACTTGGTATCACAATGGCTCTAGACTCATTTTCCTCACTGGTGGATCTTTCTAGGTAAGCACTTCTGTGACGATTGCAAATTGTTTTGATCAGCAGAGTGGCTGCACTTGATATCAATGCTAGTATAACTATCACAACAATTGTTTTGATGAAAGCTTGTTGTTTGGCACTTGAAACAAGAGGTGGTGCCATAAAACCTTCATTTTCAATATCTACGTGAAAGAAAATAAAAAATTTGTCTTATGTAAAAAAAATATATTTCTTTTATCTTAGCATTCATATACACAAAATATATTTTAAAGTAAAAAATATTAAATATAATAATGCCGTTGACATGTAATTCTGGAAAAAGTATGAATAATAATAATAATAATAATAATAATAATAATAATAATAATAATAATAATAATTGGCTAACAAAAAACTATCAGAGCAATTAATAAACTACAAATGAATCCACTTATATAGGAAATAAAACTAAACAATATAATTATGGATAGGGGTGTTCGTCGGTCGGTTCGATTGAATAACTTAATATTTATAAACTGAATTGAACTGAAATAAAAATTAAAACTGGACCGATTGAACCGAATTTAGTTCGGTCGGTTCGGTTTCATTTTAATATTCTTTTTCTAATATATTACTGTTATTGAATTAATTATTAATAAACACTTTTTTATTATATAGACAATAAACTGAAATAAAAATAAAATAGAACTATACCTTAAAATTGATATAATAAAATAAATATTATAATAATTAATAAATGGACTATTAGAAATAAAAAATTTCAAGTTAAAAACTTAAAAAAAAGAATTAAGCTGCAATAACGTAATAGTTACAAGGAGCAAGTAGCAGAAAAAAAAACTCAAAACATCAAAGGACCTATCATGGAAATAGGTCAAACAACATACATGAAACAATTAAGTTGTATATTTAATTATAATCCATATTCAAATAACTCAAAATTTGGTGAATTGCATATGTCTGGTGGCTAGGTCTGTACCCAGCTTGGATAAACAAATGGGTAAACTTTAAAAAAGTACCTTATGGTTTCACTCATTTGTAAAATAAGGTCTGAGGAATTTTTTTTTGTAAAACAGGGTATGTGGTTTCAAAAAATTTACAAATAAAGGATCCTCAATATTAAATCATGTCACGAAAATGGGTAATCTTACTCATTTTTATCTGAATTTTTTGGGATGGTCATTAAAAATACAACACATCCACGAAATTTTTTGAAATTTTTGGAATAGTAAAAATATTTTTTTAATTAAATTACGATAACAAACTTTTAAAAATCATAAAAATAAATAAATCTCCGTAAATTGCTCAAATCATGACGTATAATTTTTAAATAATAAGGTTAATTTATTAGAATGTTAAATTATTAAAAATATTCAATGTAACACCACTTTTTTGAATCCATAGGCCCCATTTTACAAATTTTTTGAAACCACAAACCCCATTTTGTAAATAAAAATTCTTCAGACCCTATTTTACAAATAAATGAAACTATAAAGTACTTTTTTAAAGTTTACCCTAAATAATAACTGGTAAATTGTGATTGTATTCTAGCAGGAGTCTTAATACATACCTATATAATTAATTAATCCGAAGTTAAAATTAATATATAACTAATTTTTTAATATATATATATTAATTAGTCGGTTCGGTTATATTGATTTTTCACATATAAAATTGAACTGACCAAACTAATCGAAAATATATAAAATTTATAACCGATATCGAATCGTTTAAACCGATAAACCGAACCAATAAACTGAATTTCATCAGTTCGATCAGTTATTTCGGTTCAGTTTAGTTTTTAAACACCCCTAATCACGGGGAGAGAAATCTTAAGAAATAAACTATAAACTTTTTAAAAAATATATACAGGATGAATGGGTAGTTTCAAAGTTTACATGGATCCTAAATTTTATTTGGTCAATATATTAGTAATCTATCAATTTATAATATTAATAAATATTTGTGAGTCAATATGGTTCTTTTTTGAGGAACTCAATCCCTTCGTGTTCTCCGTCTTTCTCCCGCTCACACGTTAACAATGCAACAAGGCAAAGCAAAAGAAAACAATCACTGTTGGCGGGGACGACTTTACGATAGAAATCGCTAAGGCGATCGCTTAACGCCTCAAAAAAATAAGGGCCTCATTAAATGTTAATATATATATATTTATAATCATATTTTCTTTTTATTTATAAAAAAAATTATTCTTCCTACTGTAATTGTTTTTTCTTAGTTTATTATGTTAATCAATAGAATTAAAGATGAAAAATAACATTAGACTAAAAATGAAAGTATTTTAAATTTAGTTTTAATTATTTTTATTTCGTAATGAATTGTAAACTTTTTTAACATATATAATTTCGTCTAGTGCCTCAAAAATTGTAAGGCCGGTCCTGACTATCAAGATGTATATATCCCGAGCATTTAATTTTGCATTTTATAATAGGGACAAAATTTCCCAATCAATTTCATTTTATTACCAGAAAAAGAAAAAGAACAAGAAAATTACCTGATCCATAGGCTTCAGTGTCTTTTTGCATTGCATGGTGGACTTGATTAATACAAGCCCCAACCTGCATCCAAACAAAAACAAAAACCATTCACTAATTATTAGAATCCAAACGGTAGTATTGGTTGCGTTCATTTTATAGAACAAATGAATCCAATGAGCGAAGGTAAATTAAATTCACTCAAATCAAATGTATAAATACCTGAGAGTTTTGAGGATAAAAACAGTTGTTCAGCTGAATTCTGGCATGTACTGCAATGGCAATTGAAGACATTAAAATAAATAGAATCAGTAATTTTCTGGCCATTTTGCTCTCAAGAGAATAAGGAAGAAGAGTTGCTATGGCGGTGTTGAAGTAGGGCGCCAATGTAAGTGTATATTAGGCTATTAGCGGCTAGAGTCGTTATCACTCCGTTAGATCTCTGTGCGTGAATGATCCACGGTTACCATGACTCCGTCAGACTGCTTTGCCTTTGCGTTTGGTGACTATAGAAAGAATGGGACAGCAAATATTGTTTTATTATGATATGATAAAAATGCTCACAGGTCCTTTCGAATTGTTGACTTCTAAATTTAGTGCGAAATTAAATGAAATTTGATGTGATAGAAACTATAACTTTATATTGACACTGTCTCAGGGCTTGCTTGTACCAAGTTTTTTTTTTACGGGAAAACAATGGATGGGAATTGAATTCCCATATGCTTGGGAACAAAAGTAGTTTCACAAATACTGCACTTTATTGTGACAATACATTAAATTTATTTATTACAATATTTATTGTAAAACACATTGCAAATCCTTAAAAAATATATTTGTGATAATGATAATTATCATATAAAGGGTATGTTTGGAAAGCTCAATTTTGAGGGAATTTAATTCAATTAAATTTATTTTGTTTGATTTCCTTGTTTGGAACAAAAAAAATATCAATAGAATTCAAATCATACAAGATTTGAATTCTTGTAAATGTATGGAATAAAAATCTTGCCAAAAGTTATATGATTTTGATGGAATTCATTTCAGCTAAGCTTTTGGATATTATTTTTACTATATTATCCTTCATATGAGTTAAGAACATGTGGCATAAACTATTAAAATTTCAAAAAAATTCTTGACAAAATCTTTTTAAGTCCCTCTAATTTTAATTAAACCAAAAACACCATATATTTGGAAAAGTAAAACCAATGTCAAAATACTTTCGGGTCCCGGTTTTGTAAAAAATTGATTAATCTCAAAAATTACGAAATATTCGAAAAATAAAGAAAATAAATTTGGTGGAACAATTTTTCAGAAAATATTTATAGAAGGACGCGGAAATGTGAAAATACTTTTAGAGGTCCGGTTTCGTAAAAAATAAAAAAATTCCAAAAAATTATGAAATGTCTGAAAAATAAAGAAAATAAATTTGGTGCAAGAATTTTTCAGAAAATATTTCTGGAAGGGCCCGAAAATACGTTTCAGGGCCCAGTTTCGTAAAAAATCGAAAAATCCCAAAATGTTTTGAAATGTCCGAAAAATTACAGGAAATAAATTAGTACAAGAATTTTTCAGAAAATGTTTCTAGAAGGGCCCCGAAAAATGTGAAAATACGTTTCGAGGCCCGGTTTCGTAAAAAATTGAAAAATCCTCAAAAATTATGAAATGTCTGAAAAAAAAGAAAATAAATTCAGTGAAAAAATTTTCCTGAACATGTTTCTGGAAGGGCTCGAAAATGTGAAATACGTTTCGGTGCCCGGTTTGGTAAAAAATTGAAAAATCCCAAAAAATTATGAAATGTCCGAAAAATAAAGAAAACAAATTTGTTGAAGATTTTTCAGAAAATATTTATGGAAGGGCCCGAAAATGTGAAAATACGTCCCGGAGCCCGATTTCGTAAAAAATTTTAAAATCCCAAAAAATGATGCAAGATTTTAATTCTTGTGAATGTAAGGAATAAAAATCTTGTCAAAAGTTGAATGATTTTGATGGAATTCATTTGAGCTAAGCTTTTGGATATTCCATAATTTTTTGAGAGTTTTCGATCTTTTACGAAACCGGGCTCCGAAACATATTTTCACATTTTTGGGCCCTTCCATAAAAATTTTCTGAAAAATTTCTGCACCGAATTTATTTTCTTTATTTTGAAGACATTTCATAAGTTTTTGGGATTTTTCAATTTTTTACAAAACTGGACCCCGAACCGTATTTTCATATTTTCGGGCCCTTCCGGAAACATTTTTTGAAAATCTTTTGGGCTGAATTTATTTTCTTTATTTTCCGGACATTTCATAATTTTTGAGGATTTTTCGATATTTTACGAAACCAAGCCTCAAAATGTATTTTCACATTTTTGGGCCCTTCCATAAACATTTTCTGAAAAATTCTTGTACCAAATTTATTTCCTTTGTTTTTCGGACATTTCATAATTTTTGAGGATTTTTCAATTTTTTACGAAACCGACCCCGAACCGTATTTTCACATTTTTGGGCCCTTCTAGAAACATTTTCAGAAAATCTTTTGCATTGAATTTATTTTCTTTATTTTCTGAATATTTCAAAATTATTGAGGATTTTTCGATATTTTACAAAACCGGGCCTCGAAACGTATTTTCACATTTTCGGGCCCTTCCAGAAACATTTTTCTTAAAAATTGTTGTATCAAATTTATTTCCTTTATTTTTTGGATATTTCATAATTTTTTGGGATTTTCTCAATTTTTTACGAAACCAGCCTCGAATTGTATTTTCACATTTTCAGGCCCTTCCAGGAACGTTTTCAAAAAAATTCTTGCACTGAGTTTATTTTTTTTATTTTTCGGATATTTCGTAACTTTTTAAAAAAATTCTCGATTTTTTATGAAACCGGGTCTCAGAACATATTTGTACATTTTCGGACCCTTAGCGGCCCATTTGGGTAGTCAAATAACTATATTTTTAATTAAATATTTAAAAACACATGTTGTAGAAGAAGGACAATTTTGAAAATTAATTGAATTCCTTCATGTACAAGAAGTTTCTAAATAAGGAATTTAAAGTAGGAAAATGAATTCAATTGAACCAAAGAATGCAATTCAATTCTTTTCAATTCCCTCAACAAATTGATTTCAAACACACCCGAAAAGTGAAAAGTAAGAAGTTGTCATGTAAGTCTATATGTGACATGAAAAGCTATCGTAACATAGTTGTCACGTATAACTCCGTAACAAAAGGTATTTAAAAATATAACAATAAAAAATTGTCACAAGTAATGCATTTTTTGTGACAATAATAATCTTGTCACATTAAATTTATTTATTACAACTTTTGTTGTAACTGAAAAGAAAAACTATTGTAACATATAGAATATTGTCACATATTACACAACAAAATGAACTGACGTGACAACTTTCACAAGTCGTCACAAAAATATATTATGACAATAGTAGTTGTCGCACAAAAAGTAAGAAGTCGTCACGCAAATCTATATGTGACGCGAAAAGTTGACACAATAAAGTCGTCACGCATAAGTCCGTAACAAAAAATATTTTCAAATGTAACAATAAAGCATTGTCACGAAATTGCAATTTTTGTGACAATATTAATCTATCACATTATTTTTGGATTGAAGGGAGCTACTACGAACTACATTTGCCTAAAATAGACAAATGACTCGACATCACTAGGTTAATTTTCTAAGATTTATATTAAATAGTTGAGCAAAAACTATAATCCAATGTATCTCATTCAAACGCTTTACATCAAAATCCTCCCCACACACTTCAAATCTCAACATATCAACAAGTAAAGTACCAAACTTAACCAAATAGGAATCGATGACGAATGGAAAATAGATTAACTTGGCTTTTCATGTTTGTTAGAGCTGGATCCTAATTGGTAGCAAAATTAACTAGCCTACTTTAAGAACATATATAATTACATCCACAATGAATCCTCATGGAAATAACGTGAGTAATACAAATGGAAAGAAAAATCAAAATTTTTCATCCTACTGTCTTTTCTATATAATGCATCACCATGCACATTATTCATTCCCAAGTAAATTTACTTTCATGTCGTTTTATAAATATTTATAGGCCTAATACATCAAGAACCCTTGAACTTGTCCCTAAACACCTATTTGCCCCCTGAACTTTCAAAAGTTCCCAATGACCCCCTAAACTTGTTAAAAGTTCCAAATAACCCATTGAACTTGCAAAAAGTGAGCTGATTTGCCCCCTCAATGCCACATGTCGGCTTTTGATTGTAAATGGGTGTTTAAGGACAAGTTCAAGGGGGTCTTGATGTATTCAGCCATAGTCATATGATTATATCATACTTAAGATGCATGTTGATTACCACAAATATTCAATTGCTAATGAGTGAGGCCGGACGAGCCTTAAACAAGAACTCCATAGAAAGTATATACATTATATACATTAAGTGACAGCTAAATATGAAATGTTAAGATGCCTTGATGCAGTACATCTAGTAGAATTAGAAAGAGTTCCATACTTGTGCTCCTTGCTGGAGTTTGTTGCTAAACTTTGATTTTCAATGTTAATGCTTGCAAGTGAACCTTCATACAACATCTGAATAAGAAAAAAAAAATAAGAAGAAAACAGAACATTGTGTTAAACTTGGAAAAAGATAATTATGAACCCAAATAGGTATGCTGTTGTCAATATGTCAATCTTTGGTGAGTTAGTTCCCACAAAAAAGTTTTACTAAACTTAATTAGAAATTCATATAGAAAGACTTAAACAAATAGGAGATAGTTGAAACCATTGTACAAGCTTGCCGTTGAAAAATCATGCCATTTATTTGGAAATAAGAGAGAAGGTGTGTTCATGTATATTCTTATACCAAAACACTCTACAAATTATTAGAGAATCCAAAAGCTAGAAGAGGAAGAGATGGAAAACAACTCCAATCTTTGGTTCAAGATGATTGCTTAATCTTCTAACAACAATAGTTACATATTACATGACTGAGACCACAAAGAACCTAGATATTATAGAACGATAGACTAAAAAAACATGCCAATGTGCATTACGATTTACCAATATTTACAATTTATACCTACCTAGAGAAGATTTTTTTGTAATTATAGCTGGAAACGGATATTGAGCACCTTAAAAATGACATAAACAAAACTTGAAAACACATCCCCGATTTGGCATAACAATAAAACTAAGGATCATTTGAACTTGTCAAGGAAATATAACACATCAAGAAATTATGAAACCATGATAAAAACAACATACCTTTATCGTGCCGAATGTAATATGGCAAAGCATCCATAGTCTACACCTTTATTGTTGATATTAATTAATAATTATACTTGTATACTATTAAGAAAAATTCTTTTAATAGACCCAACAACATTTACATCAAAATGTAGCATAAACATTCAGTATTTTAAATCGCTTATACATGTCCTAGTTTCCTTATTGACAAGAAACACAAAAATGACCAAAAAGGAAAAAAGCTTCAGATATAAATGATATAGTTACATTCAAAGCAGACAATTGAGCCATTGCAAAGCAAAGAAAGGACTTCTATAACAAGTTGTTTCTACTTATAAGTGGAAACTGAAACCTCAAAATGTCTTTAATCAGACAAAAAATGAAATAAAAACTGAAACCAGAAAAGAGAGGTAACTTTGAATAACAAATGGAGTCTATGAGCATAAAAATGAACAACGACAATGACTAATAGAATAAGAGGAAAGATTGCACATTTCACTTTGAACTAAAGACGACATTGTAATAATGTACTAAAAGTTGCTTTTATGTCTTCGATAACTTTTTCTTCGAGGATTAAAGGACGACATGGCAAAAGGCAGAAACAGAAACTGTAATTTGCTCTTTGTAATTTAGAATTCTGAAGACTGGGAAAGATTAGAGACAACAATATATAATCTAGTCTACTCATAAAACAAGTAGACTGGATTATATATTGTTGTCTCTAATCTTGATTTACCCCAAATCATAAAACAATAAGCAGAGGGCCAGAGCCAAATTCATTTGAAATCACCATTGGTTTCTATCTTTAGTTTATCTATGTACTTAAGCGCAAGTCGTGAGCAGTCGCAAATTAATACTAATACACCTTTTTTCTCTTCCTTTTTATTTCAATTCCAATCTTAGTTCTATTACTCAACTTTCAAAAATTTCATACACATCTCAAATATTAGGAAACAAATAGGTCCCCAAATAAGAAAGAATCAGGAACGAACAAGTACAAAACCATCAAAAGGATCTTATATAAATAAGATAATATACTTATTCTTCCAAAGTAAAGACACGCAGAGATAAATTATATTTTCAATAAACTAAGAAGTAGAACAAGCTAGGGAAGCGAGAGTCGACTCGGTTCATCGAGAAAGTGGATTTAAACGAACAGACACCCAAAGTTGGGCAAAAGGAAAATTTTTACCTCAAAGCAAGACTTTGCCTCTTCAAACATCAATGTCATTACCCGATGAACACAAAAGTATGGATTTAGATTGCTGAAATTTCGAAATAAGCAAAGCAAACAAGAGAAAGAAAAAAAACTAACCCAGAAAAATACAATCGCGAACGAAGAGGCAACATTTTTCATAAGATCTACCAAAAATAGTAGTTAATTCCTACATGAATAGCCTAATAATGATCGTAAAGGAAAAACGAAACATGATATGGGGTCAGAGATGAATTTCTACCTCTAGTGAGGACAGAGCGACGACGGAGGACAGAGCACTGAGGGCAGAGGCCGGAGGACTGAAAGCCGAAGATGGCGGCCGGAGGACTAAGCGATTAAGAAACAGATCAACAAGAAGAAATTTGAAAGAGGAGAGCAGGTACCCTAACGAGGGGGAATGTGAGGTGTTTTTTTATTATAAGGTATTGTATTTGTTAGATAAACATAAGACAATACATCGCATAAAGTCAAATAAATATATAAATTTAATAAGTGGATAGAATTACAAAAGGAGATAAAAGGATTGTAAAGAACAAAAAGTTTATTATAAAGGTAATAAAATATATAAATATTAATCAGATCTTAAATTGAATAATACTTAAAAAAAATAAGTAATTTAAACCATAAATTTTATATAAATTAACAAAAATTCTTCTAAAAAAGTCTTCCTAGAGTTAGATTTAAAAAAGTTATAATAAAAATATGTAGATCTATACCACACCGTTTATTGTTAAAGACTTACAAAAGAAAATATCTCTTTTATCTAGCGTATTAAAGTTGATGAAAGAAAAATTAAAATATTTATTAATAATAAATATATAAAAAACATATAAATAATTGTTGAATCAGATAAACTATAAACGAAGAATCAAAGAGTGAAGACAAATATAATGATTAGATAAATTAGAAAGAGTAGAGGTAGAAGGAAGCTATCCTCAATTTGAAAGGCTAGAAAATAGGTCGGGTGTGTTCTTTTTAATTAATAAGTAGATATATTGAATTGAACTGAATTAATTAGTATTGAATTGAATTGAATGGTACTGAACTGAATTGAACTGTACTGAAATTGAAAATACTGAAACTGAATAATATTAAAACTGAAAATACTAAAACTAAATAATACTAAAACTGAATTATAATTAATAATATAAATAATATTTTAAAAATATTAAAATACATAATAATTAATAACACTTTAAATAATACTATGCATTCTAATAAAATTTATTAATTGTTATATATAATAATAATTAAATATATCATTATAAATTATTATTATTATTATATTTTATTGTAATTATTGTTATGAATATTTATAAAATATTATTACTTTTATTTATTTATTTTTCCTATAAAATTATTTATCGTATAAATAATAATTGATAATGTTAAAAATATTATTATTGGTTTCTTTTTCTTTGTTGTTATTTGTGATTACTGATATTAATCAATAATATTTATATAATGTATAAATAGAAATGAACTAAAATTGAAATTGAAATGATATTATCATTAATATTCATTGCTTTTAATATTTATGAATAATAATATATATTAATAATATTAATATAATGCATAAATTGAAACTTAATATTAAATTCTGAATACTGAATACTAAAACTGAACTGAACTGAATTAAACTGTACTGAACTGAACTGATTGATACTGAACTGAATAGAAAATAAGTTAAAAAGAACAAAGCCTTAGCCTTTATTTCTCACTTTTTTTTTTAAATCGAAGTTTTTAAATCGAAGTTTTTAAAAGATAAATGCTGTGTGCCTTTAAGTTTTATTACATACTAATTCAATTTATTATTCGTAATGTATACCTTTATTTATGTTAGAAAAAGGTAAAGAAAAAAAAAGAATGATAGGATAATAGGTAGTATATAGTAAAGTTTTAATTTTAGTTTGAGTAATTAAATATGAAAATAGTTTTATATAATTTATAGAGAGAAATCATTTAATAGTTAAGGAAATATTTATAAAAAATAATATATGAATTATATATATATATATATATATATATATATATATATTTATATTAAAGTTTAAGGTTTAGGGTTTAAAGCTTATAGTTTAGGTTAATGATAGCTGTTTTTTCTACCTTTTACAGAATTTTTAAATAATTTATAACTTCTTTGCAACTTCCTATACTTTGCATACCTTTTGATAACTTTTAAATAACTTATAACTTTCATTTATATTTTTTACATTGTTATAATAATATATAACTTTTATACCTTTCATATACACTTACATAACATTTTAAATAACCTATAACTTTCATAAAACTTTTTTATAACTTTCAGTTGGACACAATTTAAGTATGGGTTAATTATCTTGAGTTAAGTATTTTAATCATTACAAACTACTCATCGTATGAAACATTAACTCAGTATTGAAGCTAATACTGAGCTTGAGTGACTTAGGAAAATGAGTAAACTAGTGAGTAGAGTTACTCAGTTTCACCGACCAAACTCAAGGAAATTTGGTTAATGTGTCTTGAACAACTTTATTCAGAATTTTTCTAAGTATAAGTTATCTAGCATGAGTTATTTTTTAGATTATCTTGCATTGAAAATTATCTTTTATGTTGAGTAAATATGTATCACTTCAAGTTGAGGGATATAAATGAAGTTCAGAGGTCCACTTCAAAGTTGAAGGATATAAAGGGAGTTCGGAGATGCACTTTTTAAAAGTTGAGGGAGTTCGGAGGTCAACTTTAAAGTTGAGGGATATAAATTAAAGGCAAAAACCGCATAACTTGAGAGGTGAAAAATTGGTCAAAGAAAGGGTTCCTTGAGCTAAAGGTCTGCCTTCGCCGGAGATAGTGGCTGCAAGATTGAAAAGAGAGTCAAAGTGACTAGCCGTATGAACGGCGTAGCCTCTCCGATGCCTAAGTAAGCGACGGTGATAAAGAGGAGGCAAGTATGTAAGCAAGTTTTAGAGTTTAGAATGTGATACTTGGGATATGGGGTAACCCCATATTTATAGTGTGTAGTTACCTTATCATGGCAGGAGCGTATTTCCTCTATTGGCAGTGAGGAGTCCTTATTAGGTAAGGATCCTATTTAGACACGATTTCTTCTATAAGAGGTTTCTTCTTATTTATCCGTTTAGGAAAGGATATTATTCCTATTTATTTGTTTAAGAAGAGGTGTTATGACGGGATTATATCTCCTAATTAGGCCAGCGTGACCAAGACCCTTCACACGGCTAGCCGGATGGTGAGCAGGATATAAGTCCGACTGCCGACATGGCTCCTTGTTAGTTTTCTACCTAGTATCTAAAAAATACCGAATCAACAATGGGTATAAAAGAGCACCGACATTTTAAAAATAATATCATTAATTATTATAATACGTTAAATTATCTAAACATTATAATGTATACCTTTCATTACAAATTTTTAAGTAACATGTAACTATTTTTTTATATCCTTACTATAACTTTACATAATTTTTTAGTTAACCTATAACCTTCCTATAATATTTTATATAACTTTTATAGTAATATATAATTTCTTATAACTGTTATTTATACATTATCTATACCTTTTATTGAACTTTTTAGAATAAATTATAATTTTTTATATCTTTTATATCACTTTTTAAAAAACATATAACTTTCCTATAATTTTTTATAACTTTATACATTTTATATAACTTTTTAAATAACTTACAACTTTTAATACATTTTATAAAACTTTTTAAATAACTTATAATTTATTTATACATTAAATAATTTTAGTTACAACTTTTACTTGTAATCGAATTTTTTCTGTTTCAAGTTAAAGTTATTGTCACAAAAATAATATATTTTTTGCAACAAATTTTTTATGTTGTCACGTATATGGTTTTTCAGACGATAAAAAAATCATTGTTACATATTAAATAATTTTAGCTATAACTTTTACTTGTAACATAAGCATTTTTTTTGTTTTAAGTTCAACTTATTGTAACAAAAATAATAAATTTTTTACAACAAACTTTTATGTGTCATGCATATAGTTCTTGTAAGGATAAAAAAAATCATTGTCACGTATTCAATAGCTTTAGTTACAACTTTTACTTGTAACTGAAGTATTTTTTTTTTCAAATTAAAATTATTGTCACAAAATAATATATTTTTTGCAACAAATTTTTTATGTTGTCACATATATTGTTTTTGTGACAATAAAATGTTATTGTTAAATTGAATATTTTTAGTTACAATTGTTACTTGTAAATGAAGTATTTTTTGTTTCAAGTTAAATTTATTGACATGAAACTAATAAATTATTTGTAACAACATTTTTATGTTGTCACATAAATAGTTGTTGTGACGATAAATTTTTTACTGTAACATATTCTAAATTATAGATTACGACTTAAGTTGTAATGAAAAAATATTAGTTACGATCTTAAAACCTTGTCACAAAAACATCTATATTATCTATACCAATTTGACAAGAAATTATCACAAAACTACTTTTGATGATGGTAAAAATTTTATTGTAAAAGAAAATAACTTTTTTGTGACAACAATTTTAGTGACAAAAAAATTGTTGTCACATATTAACAGTTTTCTTGTAGTATCACTTAATCCTTTACGATTCCATCAAATTATGTACTTTACTTTCTTTTTCTTTCCTTTATGACTCTTCAACGGCTCTTGCTCCCAAGCGGAGCCTTAGATTTACTATTAAGAAAGGTGTAGAGCCAATAAATTCGAGCTAGGGCGTAGGTGCACACTCGAACAAGACAGGTCGACAAAAACACATTTAGACTATAACTAATGAAGACATTATGTTTTTTTTGTTGCCCATCTGATTCATCGGAGCTTTGCTCCGACTACATCTAGATTCGACCCAGGTCGCGCACCTGAATATGGTGGGTGAATAATGTTTCTCTTATTCCTTTTATTGTACATTCATTTGGAATGAATTGAAGAGATGTTAAGGAAGGTTGATGTGCCTCAGTACAAGGAGGCAAAGAAGAGAGTTTTGTCTTGGTAAATTAAGTGAGGATATATGGTCTGTTATTTATGCAACTTTCATCATTTTTACCCTAATTTACTCCTACATTAATTTAGATTGAGATTAAATATTATTAAAATTATAAGTTGGTAATAAAGAAAAAAAGGAATACAAATTTGTATAGCAATAAGGATAAATTAATCATTTTAATGGTGTAATAATTCTTTCTGTATATATGAAAATCCTAAAAATGGTAATTAAAAGGAGGGAAAATCTATCAAATAAGTATTAAGGGGGCGTTTGGTCCGGGGAAACATGAAAGGGAAAAGGAATAAAAACTATTTATTCCTTTTATTGTTGTTTGGTTAGCCATTTTTTGATTTTTCACTACCCATAATCCTTTATCACATTACTCCGTACTGCTCTACTTCATTCCTCTCACTCACCTAGGTAATCTTATTCCATTTCTTTATTTCTATTCTATATATCATTTCTAATAACTATCATAATTAATGTAATAATCAAAATATTTATTAATAATAATACTAAGACCCTGTTCTTTTCAACTTCTGAAAGCTGAACAGAACTGAATTTGACAGAACTGAACTGAAGTGAGCTGAATTGAACTGAACTGAACTTATTTCAGTGTAAATTTATAACTACGCATAGCTGAACTAAACTGAAGTCGACTGAATTGAACTAAAGTCGACTGAACTGAACTGAATTAAACTACATTGAATTGTAGTCCAAAAGAACATGGCCTAAGTAATAAATAAAAATTATTATTTAAATGTAATATTATAGACACAGTTTAGGCTTCCTATCGGAGTGGAAAGCAGCATACCCTAGCAATGCAACACGTACTACAACTCTAGGTTTTGCAAGGTGGACAAGGCCGGGTACAGGGTGTATGAAGTGTAATGTAGATGCAACTGTATTTGACTCGATCGGGAGATAAGCTAGGGCACGATTATGTTGTTCATGACTCGAGAGGTGTTGTACTTGATGCTCGAATGGTCCTAATGCATGGGGGAGGTGATTCTTTTGTAGCGGAGACAATGAGTTGTATAGAAGCTCTCAATTGGTTGAAGGACAACAACTTTGACAACATTATTTGGAGTCAGATGGTTTGAACGTGGTGCATGCTTTAAATAACAACGTTTCTTTTACTTCGCCTATTGGTTTTATTTTTAACGATTGTTTAGACTTTATTAAACATTTTAGACAACTTCACGTAGTTTACGTTTGTCGTGATGCGAACCAGGCTGCACATTTGCTTGCTAGAGCGGCTGATTCTTTGACTAGTAGGGGGACATGATACTCTTGTCCACCTTTTATTAGAGTTGTAATTGTCTCTGATTGATTTTATGGCAATTTTTTTTCACTAGAAAAAATTATATTATTATTATTAATTATAATTATTAATTAAATATATTGTCATTAATAATTTTTAGATATATATAATAATATTTTTTATTAATATTAATATAAATATTGATTTTATTTTATTTTATAATATAAAAATAAAATAATAATAAAATAATATTATTTAATTCAAATATGATAATATAAATATATAAAATAATAATAACAATAATAAAATCTAAAAATATTTAATAATATATATATATATATATATATATATATATATATCAATATTAAAAAATAGTTAATAATAAAATTTAGTTATTATTATAAATTATTACTCCCTCCATTCCTTTTTATAAGTTCTTTTAGCTTTTTTTATTTCGTTCCTTTCTATTTATCACTTTCTAATATCAATCCATTTTCACCATTTTTTCTCTAATTTACCCTTTCATTTATTATGAGAGAGAATATGAATTGGTGGAATTATATGTTGGTAATTAAGAAGAAAGAGAATTTTAGTAAAGGATAAATTAATTATTTTAGTAGTATAATTGATTTTTTATTGATATTAGTGAAAATCTTAAAATGACTTGAACATATATTAAGGACTAATAATAAAAATTATATAGTAATATTTTAATAATATTCATATTATTAATAGTAAAATTTAATAATAATAATAACAAATACAATAAGTTTAATTATAATAATATTTATCATAATTAGTTAATTAAATTATTGTTAGTATTTTGATATTTATAATATGTATTAATAAAAAAATAATTAATAAAAAAAATAAATAATTATTAATTATAATAACTAAATAATAATTTAACTCAATTCATATAGAAAATAGAATACAAGTTGCAGTTTGAATAGATTATTCGTTAATTTTTCAATGGCCTAATCCATATCTAGTTATCTGAATTTGTTCCAAAAAAACCTACTGCCCCCAGAACTTTCATAAAGTACTCCACTTAGCTCCTTAAATGCCACATGTTAGAGAGAAAAAACCTGAAAAATGATATCTTTGAAAAGTCAAACCTATCTGAAATTGACATGTGGCGTTTAGGGACAAAGTGGTGCACATTTTGAAAGTTGAGGGAGCTACGAGGTCATTTTAAAAGTTCAGGGGGCAGTAGATTTTTTGAAATAAGTTCAGGTAGCTAGATATGCATTAGACCTTTTAAATTAGTTTCATGCTTCATTTGTGTAATCATATATTAATTAAAATCATATATTAATTAATAATGATTTAATAGACTTAAAAAGTATGACATGTGATTTAACTGTTTGTAAAATTATTTATTATTTATTTACCCTCTTTTAATTTTTTAAAATTACCTAAAATTACCTGTTGTTTTCTTTATTATGTGTTTCTGTAAAATTTGTGAATTTTATCGATCACGGTGCCGTAATTCATTATAACGATACTGTTGTTGTTCCAGGCAGAATACCCATTTCTGTTTTAACTCTTGTTTTACAGAATACCCAATTCTGTTTTAACTCTTAAAATTAATCTAGGCAATATGTTTGACATTTAATAAATAGGTTTGATATCTCAATATTAAATTGGCTAAACAAAATGAATAAGTAATTCGTCTGACCTGGATCTCTGAATTAAGGTGTAGTTTTATTCTTAGAAACGATGTTATACCAGAATTTTCTGGAATAGCTGATCTAGGTGGTGACTCTATATTTTTAATCATGAATTTAGGTCCATGAATCTTTTTAACATTATTTTATAAATTTATTTTATAAATTATTTTATTTTCTCTCCTACCAATTTTATATGTTTTATTAAAACCCCGATCGATATACAAAGTTATCTCAGTTGCCTTTAATTAATGTGTCGATTGTACCCAAAAGAAAAATTGCCTCAATTGACCCTTAAAGATCTGAAATAAACGCAAACCATCAAAGCGGCGCCCCGCGCCCGAAAAAACGTTGTCGGCTCACACGGGTAGTTGACAAAATATGCAAAGATCATGCAGATTCAAATATATTAGGTCCAAATAATACTACACATCTTTATGTACGTAGTTTTAGGACTTAAATGTCTCGAAGAACCAAAATGTGTATATAAGTAGGACGAAACTACGGTTCTACATTACTCTGAGGTCATTAAACTACACCGGACAAAGGACTAAATACAGATTTGTTGCACTTTTCAAATTTATTTACATATACATAGGATGGTTTTCAAACAATTTACATTTATGCAGTATTTTACTACATATTTCTGATTTATATAAAAATAATATTTTATTTATAGCATATGGAAAATTATATAAATTGCCGAATATTTCAAACAATAAAAGCCGATTCGCTCATGAACGACTCAGACTTCAGCTCAATAACAATTCAATTCAACTTGATATAAAAATGAACCATTAATGAACTTGATATTTAGACTCGGTTTGTAAAAACCCAAGTTTGAGTATACAAAAATCTAACTAATGAAAATGAAAATAATTTATAGGGTTCACTTTAAAAATTCACATATAATTTCACTCATTTTGACGGTGTAGTTTATCAAAAAGCATTAATATTATAAGAAGACAAGAAAAAAAATATATTGAGACAATTAATTATCTAACAAAGTAGGAAGATTCTTTATATTTGAAAAGTTAACTTAATTTAAACCTTTCATTACAATAGAATGTGAAGCGAAAATATTTATTTTATTCTCTCTCAGGTTGATTGAAATAGCCTACTTTAAAGAATAAAGTTGAGTACTCTCCTTTAGAATAACTCGATCCCCAATTAACTTTACTCTCTCATGTTTGTATTATTCATACCATCAGTAAAAATTTACATGTCCATAACATTATTGTTAAATTATTGATGTAGGACCCATATTATTAATAATTTAATGTGATATATTTTCTACTTTTCTATCTGTCATTATTATTTGATATAATATGTTTCTTACTTATTTATCATTTTTAGCGTTAGATTTCTCTATAAATAGGAATTCAATTTCTTCATTTCATATATCTCAGAAATAAGAAATAAAAGTTTCTCTCAAATTCTCTCTCTGCATTCTCTTCTTATTATTATAATATCCTTGCATATATAGTCAATTGTCAACACGTTATTAGCACGAGCTTGCTCTATCAATCAAGGATATTACCAAATAAATCCAAAGTAAGGCATATTTTTATTTTATTTTCTATAAATATATATTATACCTATAATTCTTAATATGTCTAATATCAAAAGTTTAGAATTTATTCCTCTTGATGTATTGGAAAAAAATTATCTTACTTGGGTGCTGGATGCAGAAATGTATCTAAAATCAATGAGTCTTAATAATACTATTATTGAAAATAATAATATTGGGCCTCAATATAAGGCAATGACTCTAATTTTTCTTCGCCGTCATCTTGATGATCACTTCAATCAGAATATTTGACTGTAAAGATCCTGCAGATCTTTGGAAACAATTAAAGGAGAGGTTTGAACACCTAAAGAAAATATCTCTACCAAATGCCCAGTATGAATGGATAAACTTAAGGCCACAAGATTTTGAATCAGTTAGTGCATACAATTCTAAACTTTTTTAAATTACATCCACATTAAGATTATGTGGAAAGCAAATAATTGATGAGCATTTATTGGAAAAGACATATTCTACTTTTTATTTGAATAATATGGTGTTACAGGAACAGTATAGAGCAAAAGATTATAAGAAATATAGTGAATTAATTGGTGCTCTACTCCTAGCAGAATAGAGAAATCAACTCCTGTTGAAAAACCATGAACTATGACCTACCGGAACAAATCCATTCCCTGAAGCGAATGCGATAATTCATAATAATTTTAATGGATGCGGCCGCAAAAATGGTCGTGGTCGTGGTTGAGGTAGAGGTCGTGGTAATGGGCGTGGTAGAGGATATAATAATAACAATTTCCACGAGAAGTGGAAACATGTTAATAATAATAATAGCAATAATTTCCACCCGAAGTAGAAAAATACAAATAACCACCAGAAGTGGAAAAATCAAATTGAAAGATTTGATAAAAGAAATAATAGTCAAGATGATGAAAATAAATGCCATAGATGCTGTATGACTGGTCATTGGTCAAGAACTTGTAGAACCGCTAAACATTTGGTAAACTTATACCAATCATCTCTCAAGAAATGTGCGGAACCAGAAACCAATTTTATATTGGATGATAATACCCCAACTAATGACCCTATTGATATCCCCAATATGGAGATGGATGATTTTCTATTACCCAGCACTAGTGGCAAAGAAAAATTTGAATAATTAGTCCATATATTTTGCTTAATTAATATATTGTAATTTTTATGTTATTATTGATTTGCTTTTGCTATTGCTGTTTAATGTACTTTATATGCAATGTTATTTATGAATAAATAATAATGCATCTTTCGTTTCTTCAATAAAGAAAATGAATTCTTTTTCGGTATTATATGACTTCAAGGAAAATGAAGGAAATTTATGTATTGTAGATAGTGCCACCACCCATGCTATTCTCAAAGAGGCAAGATATTTTAATATTCTTAAAAAGGGTGAAATTATTGTTACCACAATATCGGGACAAATAAAAATGATTGAAGGCTCCGGAAGAGCTAGTATTATATTATAAAGGGGAACAAAACATATTTAAATAATACATTATTTTTCTCAAATTCTCACAGAAATTTATTAAGTTTTAAAGATATTCGCAGAAATGGATATCATATTAAAACTGTGAGTGAAGACAATAAAGAATGTCTTTATGTTATAAAAATAATTTCAAGTAAGAAATGTATACTTCAAAAATTTTATACTCTTTCATGTGGCTTATACTACACATATATTAACATGATTGAGGCCAATTTAACTATAAACCAGAAGTTTATAGATTCATATACTTATAAAATTTGGCATGATCGACTGGGTCATCCTAGTTCGATAATGATGAGAAAAATTATTGAAAATTCACATGGGCATCCATTGAAGGACCAGAAGTTTCTTCAAAATAATGAATTATTTTGTACTGCTTGTTCGCAAGGAAAATTAATAATAAAGCCTTCCAGAAGTAAGGTTGGAATAGAATCGCCAGCATTTTTAGAGCGCATACAATGTGATATATATGGACCAATTCATCCACCATGTGGATCATTTAGATATTTTATGGTTCTAATTGACGCCTCAACTAGGTGGTCACATGTAGGCTTATTATCTTCACGAAATATGGCATTTGCAAGGTTACTTGCTTAAATTATAAGATTACGAGCACAGTTTCCCGATTATCCTATTAAATCAATTCATCTTGATAATGCTGGAGAATTCACATCCAAAACATTTAATGATTATTGTATGTTGATTGGAATAAAAGTTGAACATCCTGTAGCATATGTTTATACACAAAATGGTCTAGCAGAATCATTTATTGAACGTCTATAATTAATTGCGAGACTGCTAATTTTGTGAACAAATCTCCCTACTACAGTTTGGGGTTATGCAATATTACATGCAGCAACTCTTATACGTTTAATGCTAGTAAGTTATCATGATTATTTTCCATTACAATTAGCTTCTGGCCATGAGCCTAGTATTTCTCATCTTAGTGTTTTTGGTTGCGCGGTATATGTGCCTATTGCTCCACCAGAAAGGACTAAAATGGGTCTTCAAAGGAGATTAAGAATTTATATTGGCTATGAATCCCCTTCAATAATTAAATATCTTGAGCGATTAATTGGCGATATGTTTACTGCACGATTTGCAGATTGTCATTTTGATGAAAGCACTTTCCCAAAATTAGGGGGAGAGAATAAGAGCCCAATTTTGGAAAAGAATAATATGGAATGCTTCATCACTTTCTCATATGGATCCTAAATCAAATGATTCTGAACTAGAAGTTCAGAGCATAATCCATCTTCAACATTTAGCAAATCGATTGCCTGATGCACTCGCTAATCCTAAAAGAGTAACGAAATCGCATATACCAGCAGTAAATGAGCCAATTTGTATTGAGATTCCTGAAGAACAACCTACGGATAATACTCTAACACGCCTGAAGCGTGGACGACCTATTGGTTTAAAGAATAAAAATTCTAAAAGGAGGAGAGTTATTAATAATGAAGACATTTCCATTGAGGATATAAATATAAATACACTTCCGGAAGAAGTGCAAGCACCTGCAGTGCAAATACCTGAAGCTATTGAAAATGAAGAAATTCAAATAAATTATACTGAAAGAAGATGGAATCGCAATAAAATAGTTATAGATCATATTTTTTCATATAATGTTGCGATCAATATTGAAAATGAAAATATGGATTATGAGTCAACATCTATTAAGAATGCCAAAGTAGAAATGATTGGCAACAATGGAAAGAAGCAATTCAAGCAGAGCTAAATTCTCTTGAAAAACACAAAGTATTCGGACCAGTAGTTCGAACACCACAGGACGTAAAACCTGTCGGTAATAAATGGATTTTTATTAGAAAATGAAATGAGAAAAATTAAATAACAAGATATAAAGCCAGATTAGTTGCACAAGGTTTTTTCCAAAGACCTGGGATAGACTATGAGGAGACATATTCTCCGGTGGTGGATGCAATAACTTTTAGATATCTTATTAGTTTTGCAGTGTAAGAAAATTTACAGATGCACTTGATGGATGTGGTCACAGCTTACCTTTATGGTTCGCTTGATAATGATATTTATATGAAAATCCCTAAAGGATTAAAACTGCCAAAAAATATGAAAAACGAGAACTTTACTCGGTAAAGTTACAAAGATTCTTATATGGATTAAAACAATCTGGGAGCATGTGGTATAACCGTCTCAGTGAATATTTATTAAAAGAAGGATATAAAAATGATCCAATTTGTCCATGTATTTTTATAAGAAAATCAGGATCTAATTTTATTATCATCTCAAATTATATTGATAATTTGAATATTATTGGAACTCCAGAAGAAATTCCAAAAGCAGTTGATTCTTTAAAGAAAGAATTTGAGATGAAAGATCTTGGAAAAACAAAATTGTGTCTTGGTTTGCAAATTGAGCACCTTGAAAAAGAAATTTTAGTGCATCAATCAAACTACACAGAAAAGATCCTGAAACGATTTAATATGGATAAAGCACATCCATTGAGTAACCTAATGGTTGTACGATCACTCGATGTGAAAAAAGATGTTTTTCGTCCTAGAGAAAATAATGAAAAAGTTCTCGATCCTGAAGTACCGTATCTAAGCGCAATAGGTTCTTTGATGTATCTTGCTAATAACACAAGACCGGACATTGCATTTTCTGTCAATTTATTATCAAGATACATCGCTGCACCTACAAGACGACATTGGAATAGAATTAAACATATAAGGCGCTACCTTCGAGGAACTACTGATTTAGGCTTATTTTATTCACATGAATCTAAGCTTAAATTAGTTGGATATGCGGATGCGGGTTATTTATCCGACCCACACGAAGCTCGATCTCAGACGGGCTATTTATTCACATATGAAGGAACAGCTATATCTTGGCGATCGACAAAACAAACAATTACAGCTACTTCCTCAAATCATGCGGAGTTAACAGCTATTCACGAGGCAAGTCGTGAATGTGTGTGGTTGAGATCATTAATCAAACATATCCAAGAAGCATGTGAAAAAGTTACGGTCAAGGAAGGTTCGACGACAATATATGAAGATAATGCTGCTTGTATTGCTTAATTGAAGGAAAACTATATTAAAGGAGATAGAACAAAGTATATTTTACCAAAATTTTTCTCACTCATGATCTGGAAAAGAATGGTGAAATCAGTATTCAACAAATCCGCTCTTGTAACAATTTAGCAGATTTATTTACCAAGGCTTTACCTTCCTCAACTTTCAAGAAATTGATTTACAGCATTGGAATGCGTCGTTTTAAGGATCTCCAATTAACTCGCGAACAGGGGGAGTAAACATGTACTCTTTTTCCCTTAACTGAGGTTTTTATCCCACAGGATTTTTCCTTAGTAAGGTTTTTAACGAGGCAGTGTCCCATTCGTGGCAGATAATACATCAAGGGGGGTGTTAAATTATTGATGTAAGGCCCACGTCATTAATAATTTGATGCGATATGTTTTCTATTTTTTTACCTGTTATTATTATTTGATGTAATATGTTTCTTACTTATTTACCATTTTTATCGTTCGGTTTCTCTATAAATAGGAATTCAATTTCTTCATTTCATATATCTCAGAAATAAGAAATAAATATTTCTCTCAAATTCTCTCTCTGCCTTCTCTTCTTATTGTTATAATATCCTTGTATATATAGTCAATTTTCGTGGACGCTAAGAGAAATATTAGAAACTGGATTGGCACTGCAAGTAAGCATTAGTTATTTAAAATGCTCTGCCTTTACTATTGACAACATGTATTACTGGCTAAAAGTTGCCTATTCTGAATTTCTAGTTAAGCCGTAAAATTTTATTTTAAAATGGATAAAATTACTTTTTTAAATGTGATTTCAAAATTATGAGAAGTATATTTTTATTAACTTTTAAAATTACATGCACCCTTTGAAATAAAAAATCCATAAAAACCTTTTTATAAAACTGTTAAGTCACATGACATATTTTTTAAATTTTACCTAAAAACTAATATTATCAAGATTAGAATATCGAATAAAGTGACTATTTTTTGATAGCCATTGCAGCGCGCAGGCGAGAGTTTAAATTAATTACAGATTTACTAAAAATTTACAAAATTATCATACTTCTTAAATATTTCTTA
Source organism: Euphorbia pulcherrima (assembly GCA_947683365.1). NCBI lineage: Eukaryota > Viridiplantae > Streptophyta > Magnoliopsida > Malpighiales > Euphorbiaceae > Euphorbia > Euphorbia pulcherrima. Next base: position 5,155,400 of record CANTUS010000010.1, read on the forward strand.
CTTTCCTATTTTTTCAATTCTATTTATAAAATTATCATTTTGCTTGTTCTTCTGATTTTTTTATTTATTTTTCATTTATCTCTCAAACCGTTTATTTTTTCAACATGCCGCTTTAGAGTTTTTTGTTCGTCTTATTTTTATTTGAAATGATACGCACCGTGACTTTTCGATTTTTTTTATCTAATAGATTTCCAATGGATCATTGATAGATATCCAATAGATCACTGGAAATTTCGTTGTATCCATCGTTGTGCGATAACTATATAAACTGCTATCGTTGAGACCATTGCTAATTTTTTACAGGTACAATTATGAGTCCTCTACCTTTTAAAATTGGAAATTCGCCTATTATTTAACTTCTACCTTTTAAAATTGGACATTTGCCTATTATTTAACTTATTTCGATTCATTTATGGAATTTGGACAGATTGATTGTATAGATCTGAGTTACGAGTGGACTTTTAAGAGTTGAATTGATTATTTTGTTGAGGATTTATTTGGAATAGATCTCTTGCTTTGTCTCTTTTTATTTGTTTGCTGTGTTTATGAGATCAATTAGTTGTTTAACTTGTGTTTTCTCATTTACTAGACATCTATCAAAAATCTATTGAACATCTACTAAACTTCTATTAAAAAATCTAGTGTGAAGTTGATATTTAGACATATGTAAAAGTCTATTTTAAAATTATAATCTATTAAAAATCTATCTAGTATTTTAAATCCAATGTATTTAAGTTTTACTGATTTCTATTAAACTTTAATTAGAATTTTATTGGATATATGCCAGTTCAAAAAAATATTATAGTGGATGTCAATTTCAAGAGGAAAAAGATACGAATAAAAAACTCTAGAGCGACATATTGAAAAAATGAACGGTTTGAGAGATAAATGCAAAAGAAATCAAATAAAAGAAGGGGACGGTGTCATGTATGAATGATATTTGGAAAGGGGTGTGTATTTGTAATTATTTTGTTCATGCCAATAATTATGAAATAAGCCCATATATATAGGCATGTTCCTAGCTTTTCGGGGAAAGCTAATACAATTTTATTTTGAGTCTTTCTACTTTAAGCTCTAGAAGGTCATATTTTATATATATATATATATATATATATATATATATATATATATATATATATATATATATATATATATATATATATATATATATATTTCGGATTTATGCCAATCGTATAATTCAAAGAGTCCTTTATATGTTATAAGTTCATTATTATAAAATTCTAATCTATTCTGATAAAAATTATAATTATGATTTATCCTTGTTAACTGTTCTGTAACTAATTCTATCTTATATCTAAGTTCTAAAATTCTATTCATATTCAAATATTTAAAGAATTCTAAAAGATATGTCTTTATTCTCAGATAGAACTAAAGAAGTTAACTCTAAATTTAGTTCTTGTATTTCCCTAATAAAAAAGAAATTAAAGAATTACTTATACTACCAGAACAATTAGAAAGACAAACTCAAAGAATTTTAGAAGAATTAAGAAAAGAAATAAAAGAAAAAATAGACCAAATTCAGAGACAAATTTCAGAATTTAAAAGAACTTATATTGGTGAATGAATAATAAGCAAATAATACTATACAATAAAGCTAAACAAGCTACTAGAGAATATAATCAAGATAATCCAGACGGATTAGTAAATAGTAGTCAATTTGCTACTAAACAAGACAAAATACAGACTAGTCAACTTAATAATCTTATAGCACTTGGGACTATAGGATTTTCAGACTTAGACGACCAAATAGCATACTTGGCACATACTATAAAAGAACTTCAGTTAGAATCTAAAGCTGAGAAACAAGTAATAAAAAGAACATTAGAAGCAGTTAATACTAAATTAGACAGGATTTTTCATAATAAGAAAATACAACCTAATAACTCTATACAATTAATAGAAATAAATAAAAAATTAAACGAAATTGAAAGACTAATTATTGATACTAATAAATTTTTTAAAGAAAATTTATTAAAATTAGAAGAAGTAAATACTAAACTTGAACTAATACCTAAAGACTCACATATACCTGATAATTTAGAACCACAAATAAAGAACTTAAAAAATTTATTAGAAAATATATATAAAGACGCAAAAAATAAAAACGAAGGACTAGATAATCTATCAAATATAATAATAAAGAATCAAAATAATATAATAAAGAATCTAGCAGATCAAGGGCATAATAGACTGAACTCAATTATAACTGATATTTTTATAACTTATAATCCACCAGAAAATGAATAATAAATTCTTCGGAAGGAGTTATACTTTGAAAGGCAGTAGTAGTAATGCTACTAATACAGAAATACAAAGTGAAAATAAAATAAAGAAAATCTTTGGAATAAAACCAAAGGAATATACAGGAGAATTAAATTTGACAGAAGTAATAGACATTGAAAAAGACTTAAAAAATTAAAAAAAAAATAAAAAGAAATTATTAAACCCAAAAATACTCTATCAGAAGTGGAATTGGACAGAAAATTATAGACTTCTTAGAAAGATGGAAGAAAAATCTATAAAATGTGGAGATGAAGACATAGTTAGAATGCCACTACTTGAGAAATCTGTAGCTAAGCAAATAGCTAAAGATGGATATAAATATACTCATTTAGGCCTTATCATAATAGGGATAAAGGGCATGACTAGACAAGACCTAGGAGCACATACTGTAATAACAATATACGATGATTCTATACAGGAAGAGACAAAAAAGCTAATAAGTATAATGGACATAGACACGAATGACAATAGAGGTTTATTCTATTGTGTTCCAGAATTTTTCTTAGAATTAAAAGACTTACATCAAATAAACATAGGAATCATGACTAAAGATTATGGTTTAATAAACAGAAATAATCTTGTTATAACAATTGGATTAATTGGTAAATCAATTAATTCAACTAATATAAAATATAAATATAAGGTGGAAGATATAATACAAACTCTAGTATCAAAAGGTATTAGATTTATAAAACCACCAAAATTTTCAGCAGAAACTCACGCTAGAATAGAATGGAATATAACTAGACTATTTGAAGAAAGCCAAATGAAATTAATACCAGACCAAAGTCAAATCTTTGAAGATAATAAAGGAAGAATTAGTATAAGATTTGATAATTATAAAAATTATTCAGATAATTTAGAAACTGATACTCAATCTAATAGTTCTTGGGCTATTAATGATCAGACTATTAATAACCAAAATATAGACCTTGTAGATATAAAATTAGACCCTTTAGAAACAATATTCTTTGATTTATATAATGAAGAATATTTTAAAACCAGAGAAAATTATAATAATATCGTTATACAATTTATGAATCAAACTATAGAAGAAAGACAGGAATGGATTAAGAAAGCATAAGAAAATAAAAGACCCCAAGAAATAATAAATATCTTTGAAAAAAGAATATATTTAGAAGAAATTATAAAAGTCTTAGAAGTTGAGGAAACTCAAAGCAATTATACTAGAAATTTAATGGATATAGAAGAAATGGAAGAATTTCTTAATAATTTACCAAAAGAATTGATGGAAGGAGTTTCAGGTGCAAAAACGGAAACACCTTTAGAACCCCCAAGAAATAGACCTACTTTTGTGAACTATAATAGAGGAAATATACCCCCAAGACAATATACTGAATACCAATCGGATAATGGGAGATATAAATCTAAAGGAAATAGATTTCCTATAGGAATATATAAAGAAGAGAGTCTATTGCAATTAGAAAAATACTTGCCTCAAGTATGGCCCGAAGTTATAGAGCAATGGAAAAGTTTAACCGTTAAGAATTATTTAGAAAAGAATTTTAATCATACTCCAGAACAAATGTACAGTTTCCTTTAAACTACGTTAGGAAATACTGCAAAAAGAGCATGGGATGATTTTAAAATCAATTTTCCACATGAATATACTAGATTAATAAATGTGGGAAATAATCCATGGAATTTTTGTAATACTATAAGCAATCTGTTAACCGCCACATACCCTAATATAGGATCAATTGTACAACAAAAAGAAGCAGTAAGCAATTTAAACAATTGAAACTTAATGACTGGAAATATATAGTACCGTTTTTAAACGACTATATACATTTCACAGCTAAAAGTCAAAATACTTATAATAAAGAATTTATGAAGAAATTACTCCTTAAATTACCTGGACCATTAGGACAGGAGATACAAGAAGAAGGAAATAAATTTTTAGAAAAAGAAAACAATTATACCTTAAATATAATTACTTTAGTATATCAAATAATGAAACACTTAGAAAAGAAGTGCACAGAAATAAGTATATAAAGACAGATGAAAGACAATTACGGATTTTGTAACAATATTTATACACCACAACAATACGGACAGGAAGCTTGTACTTCTTGTAATAGAAAGCCAAAAAGAAAAAATAATAGGTATTATAAAAAAGAAAAACCATATAATAAAACAAGAAAACCATACTATATTAGAAAATAAAAAACTAATGCTAGAAAACCTTTTTTAAATCCTAAAAGACATGTTAGAAGATTTAATGATAAAAGACAATATAAAGATACTATTACATGCTATGCATGTGGAGAAATAGGTCATTTATCAACTAAATGTCCCAATAAACATAATATACATACTAGAGAATCAAGATTAGTAGAAAATATTAATCTAGATCTACTAGCAATAACCGAAGAAGTTAGCGATACTGAGACAATATACTCAATTGTAAGTGAAATAGAAGAATATACTTCTGAAGAAGAAAATGATAATGAACCAGCAGATTTATTAGAAGTAATGGAAAAATATAAAAATATTGACATAGAATTTATGGATAAAACAGAATGTACAGAACATACTTGGAGCTATAGAAAAGGAAACGATGATAAAGAATGTTATAAGTGTCATTTATACCCAATTATAGAATTAAGAGCTCAATGTTATAATTGTTATACCGAAATCTGTAAATATTGTTAGGAAGAAAATAATAATTTAGAATAGCCAGCATTAATAACAGAAGCTAGGAACACTTATACTTTTAAAGATAATATAGAACTGAAATCTTGGAGAGAAAGATTCAGACTAATGGAAGACAGAATTGCTAATTTAGAAGAAAGAATTAGTCTATTAGAAGAAGATAAATTAGAACAATATATACAAGAAAATAGTCAGAAAAATGTCTGAGAATTATTAGAACCAGACATAAACGATGAAATCTTATTAGAATTATACGAAAAAAGATTTCACTACCATAGAATTAATAGACAGCCTTATGAAGCACCATATACAAGCTATACTATTAAAATAACATGTATAATACAGGACTTCAAAATACAAGGATTAACATTAATAGACTCTGGATGTTCAACATCCAAGATCAATGATAAACTAATTCCTTCAAAATATAAACATAACTTAGAAAGACCTACTATTGGAAGACAAATGGATGGTAGTATAACTACATGTTCGCAATACATACCAAAGATCCTAATAGAAATGATAGATATAAACAAAGATAAATTAATGACTACTATAACAAATATTCCAATACGAAACCTATACCAACTGGGATATTTAGCTATTTTAGGCTTAGATTATCTTATACACGATAATAGAATGGCCGTTATAACAAAAGACTATATAAGTTTTAGTTTCAATAATTTTTCTATTCCAATTGTTCCTAAAACTTTTTTAGACAAGTGTGAAAGGGTAGAAAACAAAAATATACCACAAACATATACTAATGAAGATTATCTGAAAAAACAACCAGATTTCTATGAAATAGAATCAGATTATATTTATTCAAATCAATTGAATAATATAATCTTAGATAATGAGATTTTACAATACCAATCCGGACTTGAAAAATTGGAAATAATAGGTGAGAATCCTCAGAAATACTGGAATAAAAACCAAACAGAAATAAATTAGAAATTATAAACCCTGACATAACTATACGTGCAAAAGCAATACCAGCTAATAATCAAGAGTTAGAATGGTATAAAGAAGCTTTAGAAGAACTTATAAAAAATAAGTTTATTAGACGATCAGAATCAAGACATAGATCCCTAGTTTCTTTGTTAATAATAATGCAGAAAAGAAGCGAGGAAAACCTAGAATGGTTATAAACTATAAACAACTAAATGATAATACTGAAAATAATGGGTATGATATACCTAATAAAGAAATGCTTATTAATAAAATACAAGGATCAAAATTGATGAGTAAATTTGATCTAAAATCAGGATACTATCAAATTAGAATGCATAAAGACTCAATAGAATGGACTGCATTTATTTGTCCAAATCCCATAGGACATTGGGAATGGACAGTAATGCCATTAGGTCTTAAGAATGCACCTGCAGTTTTTCAAAAGAGAATGGATAAAATATTTGAAAAATTTACCGACTTTACTACAGTATATATAGATGATATACTGGTTTTTAGCAAAACTGCTAAAGATCATAATAGACATCTTAAACAAGTTTTTAAGAAATTTGAAGAGAATGGACTGATAATAACTAAGAAAAAGATAGAATTGGGAAAGACAAAAATAAACTTTTTAGGAGTTATAATTGGAGATGGACAAATAGAATTACAATCTCACATAACTACTAAAATATTAGACTTTCCAGAAAATATAAAAGAAAAGAAGCAACTTCAACAATTTTTAGGATTGTTGAATTATGCTAGACCTTTTATAAAAGACTTATCTAAATACTTAAAGCCATTATACCTAAGAACTGGTAAAGAAATATTTGAGAAATTAAATTATAAAGATCACGAAATAATTAAAAATCTGAAAGAGAAGGTAAGAAATTTACCAAAACTAGAAATCCCTTTAGATACAGATTACTTAATAATAGAAACGGATGGGTCAGCATCTGGATGGGGAGCTGTTTTAATAAGCAAGCCCCATAAGACCTCTAATAAAACTGAAGAAAGAATTTGCAGATATACTAGTGGACCCTTTAAAGAAAAAGGAGAAATTAGTACTATAGACTCAGAATTATTAGCAATATACTATGCTTTAGAATCATTTGAATTCTTTATAATTGGTAAGACTGAATTCACAATTAGAACAGATTGCATTGCTATGTTAAATACTATAATAATTTAAAGAAAGAAAAGAAAAGATCTTCTTATAAAAGATGGCATAAACTAACGTCACTCTTATTACAAAAAGGGTATAAACCTTTATTAGAACATATACAGGGTGAACATAATAGAATTGCTGATATACTATCTAGACTCTTACAATTTGATAATTTGGCAGGAAATATCAAATAGAGGAAGAGAAGCAAAAGAAAATGAGATCCTCTACCAGAGACAAAGGAAAGATAACTAAATACCAGGGAAATACCTCAGCAAGACCCACAATAGATGATCTAATACGTACATCAGAAAGCAGACAGTTACCAGAAGATATATAAATGATAAACAGAAATCAGCCTAAACCTAAGGCTTTAGTTTTTTCAGAAAAACTAAATTTCGCAGACTTTGGAGAGACAACTTGGGCGTTTAATTATACCAAGGGAACAATACTCAATGATACAGAAAGAATTTTATTAGACAATTTATGGGTAGCGGTTAAGAGAAAAGATGATAAACACGCTATTGCAGCCATAAATGGGTTTAGTCTATACTTTACCTAAAGAAATAATAATAATATTGCTTATGTTATATACAATGGTCCTCAACCAGGGATCTATAAGACATGGGAACAAGTGATACAGAATACCAAGCATAAGGACCCTAAATACAAAAAATACTTATCTATACAAGAAGCATATACCGAGGCAAAGAAATACTTAACCACCTTTTATACTAGTCCTGAAATAACATGACAAACCATAGATACTCAGGATATACTAAGCTTACAGGTCGAAATACCAAGTGATATACCGTAAGAAATGATAAATATGAAGAAGAAAATACATGAGTTAGAAGGACAAATAATTGATAAGGAGGAAGAAGAAAACCTCTTGAAAAAGAAGATACAGGATTTAGAAACTAGATTAGAACACTGCAAAAATCAGACTTCATATGCAGGAGTTATAAGCAATCAAGGAAAAACTAAAGAAGATCTAATACTAGAGAAATTAGATATGATATACGAGAATACTGAAACTACCAAAGAATATTAATAGAAGTAGAAAATACTACTAAGGAAATAGAGAAAATACAAAATAATGTAGTAAAGGGACTTGAAACCATAGATACTCAACCCTCAGAAGGATGGGCTGACTGGTTTAATAAGATATTCGAACTACCAAGCCAGCTACAGTTAAAACTACAAAGGCCCAATATAAATTTTAATACTACTCAAAATATGGATTTAGAATTCGGGCAGAAAGATGAGACCCTAGGAGCTTCAATAGAAGGTGAAGCCCAGAAGGCCCAAAGAAAAGGAATATTCCTCTCTAGAGGATTCCAGAATACAAAAGAAAGACAGCTGTAAAGATTAGAATAAGAATAATTATAATTTAATAATGTAGTGGGAATATGTCCCCACCATTTTTGATATTATAAATTTGTCTGTAAATTTTAAAGAAAGGCAGGCTAGGTTATAACGAAAGAGCTAGCCTCAATACTGAAGAAAGGTTAATTAGACAACTTAGAATGATTAACCTCTAATACTCTAATTTTGTAACCGTTGGCAAGTATAAGCCTTCGGCTATTTTTATAACTTTGTAATACTATAATTCTATAATACTATAATTTTATAATAAAAGCTTTATAATTCATGTTGGCTAGGTTATCATTTTATTCTGCAAAAGGATTTCTTTAAGTTTAAAAGATTTATCATTCTAGAATAGCAAAAGGCCTTGGGAAAATTTAGGGCAAAGATTGTAAGTCCCGCTTTGAAAAGTACCAGTTGGATGAGCTAAAAATAAAATTTTTTTTAAAATTTTAAAGGAATCTGGAAGTAGAAAGAACAATACACTATGTTTGATCTTTTAACTCCTTGGAAACAGTCTTTTTCCATTCAGTTATTATTTCTTCAATACCAGAATTTCAAGCCTGCATATCATCTAGGATTTTCTCTTTGAGCTTAGGTTGGTTGCAAGAATTATCGCACACTATGCGAGCGCTTGCAAGGAATCTCGAGCAATTGTTTTTTAAATGTTAAAAAGGATTTTAAGAAGAAATTTAAGGTTGAAAGTTAAATTCCTTATTAAAAAACCTCTTAGCAGGTTATCTGGAAAAAATCCAGGTTAGGTGTTTTCAATAAAAATTTTCTTATGAAGAATCCATAAAACATTTAAATTTCAGAGAAGTTTAATCCAAATATAATAAATTAATAATACTCTTTCTAAGGATATACTCACAAAATAATTCAGATAGAAAGATAAAAACAAAATTGCAATAATAAATATCTATGACGCAAGCAATGACGATATAACCGACATAATAATTCAGGCAAAGAGATAAAGATAAGGATGAGTCATACTTGCAATAATACATATCTACGATTCGGTAATCAACAAGTTACCGGTATGCCTTCCTTTTTCAGCTATAAATAAGATTAGTTTTCTGCTTAATACTCACACCACTTCAAAGCTCACAAATATTTAATAGATTGCAGAAATCAGTCAATATAGAGAAACAAAAGCTAAAAAGGTATAATTTATACTCTGTTTATATTTTCATATAAGTATCCTCTCCTCTCTGGACTGCACCTTGTGTGATCTTTCTAGTTGAGTGACGAGAAAATTGCTTTATTATGAACAGAATTTTAGAAATAAAAGAGAAATTAGAAAGAAAAGACTTAGAATTGCAGCGATATAGAATTCTAATAAATTTTATTCTGATAGAATAAAAGTACATACTGAAGAACTAAGAAGTGAAACTAGAAGTTATAGATTTTTTCTTATACTAATAGACTGGATGAGAGAAACAATAAATCTATATACAGAAAAATTAACTTATTATACTGAAAAAATAATAATTGTAGAAAAGGAAATACAAGAACTAAATTTAGAGTTAACTTCTTTAGTTCTATCTGAGAATAAAGACATATCTTTTAGAATTCTTTAAATATTTGAATATGAATAGAATTTTAGAAATTAGATATAAGATAGAATTAGTTACAGAACAGTTAACAAGGATAAATCATAATTATGATTTTTGTCAGAATAGATTAGAATTTTATAATAATGAACTTATAACATATAGAGGACTCTTTGAATTATACGATTGGCATAAATCCAAAATAATAGAATATACTACTAAAGTAATTCAGCTTAGAATTACTAGAGAAAATTTAGAATCTGAAATAAAATCTTATAATCTTGAATTAACTTCAATTATTCTATCTAAATATGATAGTTTTAATATACGTATATATATATATATCGGCTAATTGGATTCATTTGTTCTACAAAAAGAACCGAATCAACAGTACCATTTGATTGGAATGATTTGTAATTTGTTAATGGTTTCGTTTTTTCTATGCAAACTGGGGATTGTATCAATGTGAAAGTGAAGTGGGTCGCTTCAAAGGATATTATTAAGTGTAGTAATTTAAAATTTTTTATAGAATTAAGGGATGTTCATGACCATAACGAACATAACCATGAGAACAAAAAATCGTGATGTGTTGATATTTGTGTGGGGTATATCATTGTTTACACAAACGGCAGAATAGTCAAGGACATCGCATCTACTAGTCAGCCATTAAAGTAAATATGCTTTCACAAGGGAAGGTTCAAAGGTTGTAGCCTACCCATCCTATGCAAATATTGGCCGAAGAGGATTTGCACCCTTCAAATTTTTTGGAAATGTTGGTATCGTTTTCAATTTTCATTCATGTGGGGATTGTTGGAACTATAGCATATTAGATAATGTTGTGCATTATCTACTTTAGGCTAAATTATAATATGGAAAAGCTATGATATGAATAACATGAATTATGTCATTTCATTCCATGCTTCGAGAGCTTTCCTACGATATATTATACGCCTAAAACGGATTAACGGTGAATGAGAAATTGTAGTTTAAAATTTGAACATCTGTCAAATTTAGATGCGCTAAATCAGTGATTCTATATTTGAAAAATATTGCAATGTCATATTTTTTTTCACTAGATTTTTTATTTGAGATTAATGGGTTTTAATCCCTTAATCAATAAAATTTCTCATAACATCCATAGTTAATAACCATAAAGGTATGGTTACAAATATTAATGACCATAAAAGGTGTGGTTACAAAGGTTAATGCCCTTTAAACATCATTAAGCCATGTTAATGCCATTTGTCCTATAAATACCCTATTCTTGTAGCCTTCTTCTTACACTTGTTCTTCTCTCTTTTACTCTAGAAAAATCCAGCTTTTATTTGTGTTTGTTTACTTTGTGATTTATTTTCTGTTTTCATACTAAAAATATCTCTTAGAGTTTTCATTCCTTTTATAAGAAGGCTACTTAGTATTAGGTTCTTATGAATTGTTTTTCACACGGTTAGAATTCGCCTACGATTGTAGTTGTATCCAGGGAGACAAATTCACCAGTAGTGGACGAATAATTATCTTAAGGAGACTAAGTTTCAGTCCTCCGTAATAAACTTCTACTTGGGCAAAAAGGTTGAATATTTCTTTTATATTTGTTTGTAACAAATCTCCATTGTAATTTGTACTTGTTCTTAATGAAATATAGTATTGTTTATTTTATTCAATACCGCTACTAACAAGTTTTCTAACATGAAGTGCGGCGGTGGCGGTGGCCGGTGAGGCTAGGTGAATGTGTAGTTGTTATAATAGCAGAATTTGGTGTTTGAAAAATCACATCTAGGGTATCATCTAAGATTCTCGTCTGAACTTGACGTTGTCGTAATGGCCGTAGGGCCATATGAAGTGCTAGCAACGGGTGGTGGGTTTTGCGGTGGCCGGCGAGGCTAAGTGAATATGTAGTTGTTATAATAGCAGAATTTGGTGTTTGAAAAATCACATCTAGGGCATCATCCAAGATTCTCTTTTGAACTTGGCATTTCCGGATTCGCTGGGCCATATGAAGTGCTTGCAGCAACGACGCGTTTTGCGTTGTCCGGCAAGGCTTAGTAGCAGAATTTGGTGTTTGAAGAACATGCCCGGTTAGGGGCCTTAGTCAAATTAATATTAAAAGTAGTAAAATGAGGCCTTCAACAAGAAAAAAATAATGTAAAAAGTATATTTTTTTGTAAAATATAGGAATTGAACCATAGCTTTCTCGTAACTTTGATAAATGTCTTATCAATTATTCTACTATTAGCTATTTCTATTTTTATCATTTAATTAATAACAACTAAATTATGAAACAAAAAATTATTTTTGGGCCCCTTTCAACTACGGGCCCTAGGCCGTTTCACATGTCGCCCGCCCACTACACCAAATCAATGAAATGTGACAACAATTTACCTATCATTAAAATTGTTGTCACAAAAAGGCTATTATCCTTTACAATAAAAAATTTTCCGTCACAAAAATTAGTTTTTTGAAATTTTGTTCCAAAATTGTCACATACAATAGATTTTTTGTGACAATCTTGAAAGATCGTAACTAATAATTTTTTGTTACAACTTAAGTTGCAACCTATGATTTAGAATTCGTTACAATAAAAATTTTATTGTCACAAAACTATTTATGTGACAACATATAAAATTTATTACAAAAAATTCATCTGATTTGTGACAAAAAGTTTAACTTGAAATAAAAAATATTTCAGTTACAAGCTACAGTTGTAACTAAAAATACTCATTATGTGAGAATAACTTTTAATTGTCACAAAAACAATATATGTGACAACATAAAAAGTATGTAGCAATTAATTCATTACTTTTGTGACAATAAGTTAAACTTGAAACAAAAAATACTTATGTTAGAGGTAAAAGTTGTGACTAAAAATACTCAATATGTGACAACAAATTTTTTATGGTCACAAAAACTATATTCGTGACAACATAAAAAGCTTGTTGCAAAAAAATTGATTATTTTTTGTTATAATAATTTAACTTGAAACAAAAACAATACTTATGTTACAAATAAAAGTTGTAACTAAAACAATCTTATGTGTGACAATAATTTTCTTCGTCAAAAACTATATGTCTGACAAGGTAAAAAGCTTGTTGCAAAAAATATAGTTTTTGTTATAATCTTTATAACTTGAAACAGAAAAAAATACTTTGGTTACAAGTAAAAGATATAGCTAAAATATTTAATATGTGACAATAATTTCGTATTGTCATATGTGTGACAACATAAAAGGCTTATTGTAAAAACATATATTATTTTTGTGATAACAAGTTCAACTTGAAACAAAAAATACTTCAGTTACTTGTAATGATCGGAGCAAAAAAACTATTGAACAGGAATATTATAAGTTATTTGAAAAGTTATAAAAAAAAGTATAGGAAAGTTAAAATTTCTATGAAATATTATATTATACAAAAGGTATAGGATAGTTAGAGGTATAGATTTTATTAAAAGTTATAGAAAAAGTGAAGGAAATTTAGGTTGATTGAAGATATTTTGGAAAGGTACGTGAATGAAATGTATAAGGAAAATATAAGAAAGAAATAGGTGTCATGAAAAGTTCATAAACAAAGTATAATCTAGTCATAGATCATATGACAAGTTATAGAAAAAATATAATATTAATGTTGTCGATTACATGAAAAGGTACAGATTAGATTTTATATGACATATTTTTTACACATTATCACAAGTAAATAATTGATTATGTAACATATATATAAGTACCAAAATCTTTAACACAAAAAAATTTGTGCAACAAGTTTAAAAATTGTCTCAAAATATTTTTTAGTTGCATAACAAAATATTTTATTTGTAATTATGCAAGACAATAAAATATTAGTTACATGTATAACTATAGTTTATATGTTACTCTTTTTATTTCTTTCTATTTTGAATAATTAACACTTTCCAATTTCTACTTTTTCTAAAATTTTCCCTCCTTTTCCCCTCCTTTTTTCCCTCCCATTTTCACCAAATCCACATTTCCCCATGTGAGTTCAATATATTCAAGGTTTGTTTACATTTTCTATGGCTCGCAAAGATATTCAATTTAGTTTATTTATGAAATTTAGTTTTAATTTTGTTCTCTAATGAAGTTTAATTTGAACTATTTACATTAACACCCTCAAATCGGGTTAGCAACTTCTTCTTTCCCATTGTTACAATTTTTTATTTTCCTATGTGAAATGTAAACTAATTTTGTCTTATTTTTCAAAAACATATTAGATTAAGCTTTTGAACTTAGCATGTATTTAGATTCTCATGGTTTTGTTGGATGGCATTAAGTTTTATTGGATGGCCATTAATGGTCTTCATCGTCATTCTGTTGTTTGTAAAATCAAATTGGTAATATCGTTCTCACCCTTATTTTGGTCATTTTCTTTATATGGATAACCTTAGTGATGACAACGATGCAAGTGGTTAGTCCCATCTACTAAAACTTATACTTAGCTACATAATTGTTAGTATTGGTGAATACTAACAATTTGGGTTTTAGATAATTTGGTAAGTTACAAATCTTAGGACTACTTTTTAGTTAGTGGTGACAAATAAATCAAAATGTGGACTGCAAATAAAATCACAATTTGTTTAAATCGGTTTAGTTTTGGTTTGGTCAAAAAGACGAAAACTTCCAATATGCATTTGTGAAATATTTAGTTTCTATTTTTGTAAGAACAATTTAAATGTATTAATTCATTTCTTTTGTTGTAATGAGTTGTATGACAAGGTGCAATACCATGAAAATTTATTCATACTAAACAAAATTATTGTGTTTCGGTGTAGCTTCAGTCATTGAAGTAGTAACAAGTTGGAAAGAGGCAAGAATGAATTAATAAATAACACTGACATTTACAACATTAACATTTATTTTCTATTAATGATTTACTTATACTAAGATAATATATAAAATAAATTTAATAAACAAATGCAATTAAACAAAGATATAAAGTCAAAACACTCGCATGTGAAGTAACTTTGAATCAAGTTTCAAATCCTGCCACATACATGAATAGAAACCCTAGGGATTCCTCTCTCTAGATAGAGAAACTCTGTAGTTTAGAAGAAGAGAGCAAAAATACAGTAGCTCCTTTTCTGTAGCTTACGGAAAATATGGTGAGTTTATGCTTGGAATTTTTTTTTTGTGTTAACTTAGTTCCTTCCTCTCCTTAAGTTCCTTTTCATTCATATTTCGACTTGATCTTCATTTTTTGCAATATATCAGTAGCTCTCACATAAATATAGTCATTTGGTTTTTTTTTGTGATTTCTTGTTCTTTTACAATTCGACTCCTCTTCTATAACATGCATTTTCTTACAATTTTGCATTTTTTATAAGTATAAGGCTGAAACCCACAAATATAGATTTTAGTTGCAGCCCCATTTGGAAATGAAACAGAGGCAATGATTTTCTAAAAATGAACAAATTATTCCCATTTTTGTTTATTCTTGCCTTTTCAGTTTAAGCGATAATCTGTTTAGTTTTTCTTCTTGGATATGCTTTGCTCATTTTTCAATTTGATTCATGTCTTGCTTTTAAGGCTCGACTTTCCACTTGTTTATGGTGGCAGATTATGGCGGAACATGGCTACAAGAGGAGGCCACAAATTTCAAAATCACATGACAAGCAAGGTAGAAAGACTCGAGCAACTGCTGATAATTCACTTAAAAAACCACTACCCGTTGGTGAATCACTTGACAAGGTGTAAGAATGACATGATAAATTTTGTTGATAACTTTTGGTATTTATCATAGTTTACCCATGTTTCCCCCCTTCCATCACAATATAATAATTAAGTCTTTTTTAGCTTAAAATTGATGCTGCTGTTGCGATTCTTGCCATTCAGTTGAACTCTTGAGTTTTTAGTTCATTTTTCAGGGAAAGGGAATGAAATAGTGTTCAAGAGCTTATGATAGAAACATGTCTTCAAATTATTCATTTGTTGTAATTTTTGTTTGGGAAAGAGCGTTTATTTTCCTGTGAGAGCATTTTAGGTAAAAAAAGATGTGGAATTTGAAATATGGCTTTAAATGGATGCAATAACGCAGATGAAGCATAGATTCATATGGAGATGGAGAAAGGATCATAGATCAGAGGATATGTGCAATTTAGGTTGAGTTCGGCGGTTTGTTACCCTATAAAATGCTATACTTTTGCGATTTATTTAATTTACAACGGTTCAGCGGTAGGTTTTCATATTCCAGTTGCAATTCAAACTCAAAGTAGCGATCTATGCCTTCATAGTTTGACTTTTGGTCTTCTCACCTTCTTCTCCAATCTCTCTGATCTAAACTCAAAGACTAGACTTGAATCGCCGGCGACTTATTCTGTCTCCCCTACCGGCTTCTCCCTTCCCACTGCGTAATTTTCCTTTCTTTTGTCTTCTTTTCTTACGTCTTTGTTTCATAATTGATGAATTTCAGAGGAGAAATTCTTTCAAAATTGATTCATGTAAATATTGCTTAGCTGCTGTTTATCCATGGATTTCGCTAGCAGAAAACGTTCAATTTTAGTACGCCGACTATTTTCCCCTAAGAAAGATTATGCTTGTGTGTGTAAATAATTGTGTCGTCATACATGTATTTGTTATAAAAGCGAATTTTTGTTGTTTTTGGTCTCTGATTGACTGATGAAAGCTTTTATCTTTTTCTTGGTAAAGAAATGTAATCTTTAATGCTTGTTGATAAATTATCTGTCTGCGGGAGATATCTAAGAATCCGGAACTAGAGTGTGATTGGAAAGGGAGAATAGTGAGAATGGTGTGAGAAATGGTCATTTAGAGAGTACATTAGTCAGTATATCTTCTCTTGTGGATGTTAATTGTTTATTATGTTTTGTTTTAAAAATCCAGGGTTTTGTTGAATTAAGTGTTTTGAGTGAAACCTGGTTGCATATTAGAGGTTAGTGATGTTGTTTGTTGATGTTCATTTGAGGTTTATATTAGGGTATGAACTCTTACATATTTTATGCTTCACCAGTTTGGATATCATATTATCTGTTAATAATTGCCGATCTGATTTGACATCTTTCTCGATGAGTTTGGCGGTCTCATACTATCGGCTAATAATTGCCAATCGGATTTGTCTTCTTTCTCGATAATTTTGTTGCTAGTTCAATGTGAATGTGTTAGATGCCAATTTATGGGTTAGTACATAATTTGAACATTGACCTAACTCATTGTTATGCCTTTTTAATAACAAATACCAAAATGAAACAATGAGAGTGGACAAAAGTCAATGGACATTGTTCTTGACATTCAAGAAAATATATGAAATAGGTTGAACATGCTATACGAGTATGAGTCAAATCATTAATGTGTAAATATGAGTTGATGCAACCAAATTCTGTGGTTTACTTTAGATCTCTGATAATCTGACTTTTACGCTTAATTTGCATTTGCAAGGCAATAATTTTCTTTGATGTGCTTCAACATATGAATCAAATTATTTCTCACATGATATGCTTTTATTCTGTATTTTTCACATTCTGATCTTTGACAGATAAGAAAGAGTGTTACACTTGCTTTTTTGGTCGGCACTGAAAAAGGTACTTTACCAGTATTGTGGCTCATTTTCATACTTCATTCTGTTTCTTGTATAAGTTGTATGTGCCATGCATTTTGCTACACCAAGCTAGATAGCAGGTTTTAGGGGGTTAATAAAAATGTAAATCATATAAATCTGCTGCCTAGAATGTGAACTATCAAAGGTTTCAAGGGTTTATATTATAATCATTATATATTAAAGTAAATTTTTTTTTTAAATATGGCATAAAGTTTATTCAATTTTAAATCATCAAACTATATAATATAACAACAGTCATTGTATATTGAAGCAGACCATTCAAATATGAGAAATGTAAATGGTTAGTTAAATCCTTAATCCCCTTGAGTTTGATCGTTGTAGTGTTAACAATCATTGTATATTGAAGTAAGTTTGTTTTTTTTAAATATGGCATAAAGTTTATTCAATTTCTCCTCTTTTCCAGTTTCTACATAAAGACCACTTCAATTCGTTTTCTTTTTAACATGGTGCAAACCTGATGCATTCAAATGCCTAACTTATGTTTCTTGATATCTGTTTTGGTGGTGCCTTTTAAGGCCTCTACTTGATGTCCAATCTCTCTTTCTGGTTCTTTCTTTTTCAATCCCCAATTTTTGCTTTTCTCCTTGATTCTAAAATTGTAATTTTTGGGTATCTAATTTCGTTCTTGTTAGGAGTGGGAAGACCTTTACTTTTTTCAATTTTTTGATGATGTAAGAAGTTATTATTTTGTTTATCTTTAAGAGATTGAGTTTTTGAGAATAGTTGAAGATATGGGGATAGCACAACATGCTATGATTTCACAGAGAAAAACAATGTCTAAATTGAGATCTAAAAGAACAACAAAACAAAGACATAGAAATAGTGACTACTGACTAAAGATCCCATATAAGAGAAAAATCAGGCAAAATTACTTAAATACAATAGGCTGGACCTTGGATAATGATGGATTAGCCTTTAATTTGTACTCGGTGTGGTGAGAAGGCGTAGTGCTGAAACAATCAGAAGTTAAATGTGATGTGAGGGACAGTTTCGTCCTAATGAAATGGATTTAACGCCATAAGTGACGGAAGGGTGTTTCGGTATAACAGAGGAAAACCTTAGGGAGGGATCGGTTAAATATGAAAATGTTAGGGAGGTAGTAGCCTAATATAGTGGTATAAATTATATGTTTATTGTGTTTAATGCTTGCTCTTATTTAGGATTCTAATTGGTATAAATTTTATAGAAATTGGATGTTTCTATTATAGTGAGACTTCATTTTTCCATGTTTAATAATTTTTTTCATTTTCTACAAAGAACGCTTTTTATAAATTAGTAAAAAATCATATGCACATTTTTTTATTGAGGCGTTCACCTCAATGCCTCAATCTTTGCCTGAGGCGCTTAGGCGAGCGGCACATCTTTGAAGGGATGGGGCCTTAACACTTGTGAGGCGCTCTGGCAGCGCCTCGCCTCGCCTGAGCGCCTAGGCAAGCACCTCATCGCCTTTTGATAATGCTGGTTAAATCAAATTGCTGTAACTTTTCCGCAGCCTGCAAACCAAAAAGATAATATGCAAATAAATATCATGTTTAAATTGATTTAAGTTACAGAATCATCGACAATTAAATTGCGTATCACTGTATTATCGTTAGTTTAAACAAAACTAACAGGAAATAATCTATCCGCAATATTGAATGTATATCATTGTTTGTGCATGTTTTCTAGATCCATTTTGGATCCGCAATTGTCGGATTTTGATATATCCAATAGATTTGGAGCAGATTTGTATAAAATTGGATTGAGATTGGATTTATCCAAATCTACTCCATTGTCATCCCTATTTACAGTTAGTCTTGCTTTAATTATTTGTTCCTTTCCTTTTTATCTAAAAAAATTCTGTAATGTATCGTAAGATTGTCCTTTTGTATCATTTTTTCAGTTGTACATACAGCATTAGAATAGGAGAGGAGAGCATCTTCACCAACCATTGTTTTGAAGACAAGGTGTTCTCTTCAAGCAGGGCACTTTCACCCTATGCTGCCCCATTTCTTTTGATTGCTCAGGTGAATATTTATAATGATATTTACTCATGTATTTACTCACCTATTGTGTAGATTAGATGGAACTCGAATGAAAGTGCTACATTTTTCTCACTTTAGTATTAAATGCACATAATAAAGCACCCTCCTTTTTAGTTACTGAACACTGATTTCTGAAGTATTATACATTTATAATTATGTAATTTGGTTTTCTTTCTACACAACTCCTTCATGCTTCATATTACTTTAGGTAAAACATGTACTTTCGTCACAAGGTTTGCTTTTGATAGATTAGCCCTAAAATATATCTTAGAGCCGCCTCTAATGTGTTACATTTACATTACTCGGACATCATCTTCTTTCATTAATTAATTTGGGCCTGTTTTTACATTCATTATTGCTAATAGTTCCCTTCAATCCAAAGGTGATACAAATATTTGATGTGATATATATATATATATATATAGAGACAAAAAAGTTGTGACTGATGTAAAGTGTTGCGACAGTAAAAAGTTGTCACAAATAGTATTTGTGACAGCTAATTAAAGTTGTCATGCAATACGTGATAAGAAAATTATTGTAAGTTTTGTATAATACGTGACAATTTTATCTATTTATGACAATCAATTTTATGTGACAATAAAGTTACTGTCACAAAAATTGCAATTTTTGTGACAACAAATTTGGAAATATTATCTATTTTTTGTGACAACAAATTTGGAAATATTATCTATTACGGAGTTTTAGCGACGATATCTTTGTGACAACTATTCTTGTCACATATAGATATGGGTGACAACGGCAAAACTTTTTTGTGACATCAATTATAATCACAAATATTATAATAGGTGACAACAATATTATTTGTGACAAGTAGTTTTCTTTTCAGCTACAACAAGAGTTGTAACTAATAAAAAATAATGTGTCAAGCAAATTGTTGTCACAAAAACATGTAATATATGTGACAACTTTATTGTCACAAATAATTTTTTGCGTGACGATTTTTTATGTTGTCATGTGGTTTTAGTTCATTTTGGTGTATTATATGTGACAAGTATCTTATTTTGTGACGACAATAATTTTTTTCAGTTACAGAAAAACTAAATATTTGTGACAACATTTTGATGCAAAAATGGACATATTATCTGTTACGGAGTTATTAGCGACGACCTTGTGATAGCTATATAATATATAAGTTATCCAACAAATAATTAATGGTATTTAATGTTATAATTATTAATTAAAAATTCTTTATAAAATTAAAGACAAATAATAATCAACATAATTTAGTGAAAGTATTAAAAAACATTAACATATTAAATTTAATTCAGGTTAAATCATATTTTATAAATTAGATCATTATATAAATACATTGTAATTTTTTTTAAAATAAAAATTTAGTTTCGTTTAAAACAATTTAAAGTTTAATATTTTATATTATAAAAGTATAAAATGCGATTAAAAACTAATTGGAGGTATTGGCTCAATTGATAAGGCATATAGTGTTTAGGTGAGAGGTGTAAGGCCCAACACTCACCAAAATAATCAAAGTCAAGAACCAAAACGGTTGAACCGGCCGATAGAACCGGTCAATGACTGATTCTTGATTTTTCTCTAAGCCAAATGAAATAGGACCGGACTAGCCACCGGCCCGACCAACCGGTTTGATCCGGATTTCAAAACTATGGTCTTTATAATGGGGTCTTGGGTTCGAACGACAAATTCCTTCAAAATTAAATGTTCATAGTTATACCACCTTTCATAAAATAGTTATTTTATGAACAAACATACCATTAAATTTACTATTAATTAAATAATTCACTGTGCAACTCTTCTTCCTTATTTTTTTAGAACAAAATGGCAAGATAGTTACTGATTCAATTGATTGTAATGTTTTCATCAAAATGGCAAGAAAGTTACTGATTCAATTGATTGTAATGTTTTCATTTACCATTGCATTGTTGGTTGGTAGAATAATGTTGAGATATTCCTATATTAATATTTTTTTATATTAAATTATTTTTAATTAGTTTAAATTAAAAATAATATCAATAATTATAATTAATGTTGATTAGAAAAATTATTTATAATTAATTTTATTTATGTACATTTATATAATTTCTTTTCTCATAAAAATTACACTATAAATACCTTTAATATAATTAATTATATACAATAAAAACTATAGCTTTCTTATTCATACTATTCATTTCTTATTATTTTTCATAAATTCGTTGGTCGTGTTTTGTTCTGTAATATATTGACCAAATAGAATTAAGTATCCACGTAAATTTTGAAAATCCATTCATCCGTATGTATTTTTTGGAAGTTTCTAACGTATTTCTTATAGTATATATAATAATACAGATCCATTCATCCATGTTACAAATTATATAAGGCCTAATGCATATTTAGCCACTTCAACTTATTTAAAAAAATTTACTGCCCCCTGAACTTTTAAAGTGATATCGTAACTTCCTCAACTTTCAAAAATGCTCTACTTTACTCTATAAATGTCACGTGTCAGATTCTGATTGAAAAGTAAAAAATCTGAAAAATAATATCTTTAAAAAGTCAAACCTATCAGAAGCTGACACGTGGTGTTTCGGGAGCAAAGTGGTGCACTTTTTAAAAGTTGAGGGAGCTACGGGGACACTTTGAAAGTTTAGGAGAGCAGTAGGTTCTTTTGGAAAATTCAGGTAGCTGAAGATGCATTAAGTCATTATATAGTATAGTTTTATTTTAGGCAAAACCCATATTGAGTCCCCTAAACTTGGCAGCTTTTTCCTCTTAGCTCCTCAAATTTTCAGATGACCCTGTGAGCTCCCCCAACTTGTAACAATTGACCCTCTCATCCCCCCAAATTGGTACAACTGACCCTCTGACCTTCCTCAAGTTGACACAAATGGCCCTCTGAGCTCTATCAAGCTTAAAACTAGGCATGTAAGCTTGAAGGAGCTTGGAGGATCATTTGTGCCAACTTAAGAAGGCTGAAAGGATTATTTATGCCAAATTCAGGAGGTTAAGAAATTCATCTGAAAGTTTAAGGAGTTAAGAGAAAAAAGGTGCCAAATTTAAGGATTCAATATGGGTTTTGCCTTTATTTTATACTGTATAAGTGGGTTTTTTTCTTTAATTACCTTGATCCATTTATTGCTATGATAGTTTTTGGTTTAACCAAATATTCACTATTATCATCCGTACTTTCAAAATTACATGTCAATGGCATTATTATATTTAATATTTTTTAATTTTAATATATTTTGTGTATATGGATGCTAAATAAAAGGAAATTGCGGACTCGGGACTATGCAATAGTCCATTGCAATGTCTCGCCTCGCCCCAGTGGCTTAATTAAGATTTTATATTTGATGGGTTACATAAAAAATTAAATTTAATTTTGAATAAATTATTAACTTTACAGTTAATATAAAAGAGTCATCTTCCTCCTTTAAAATAGGATTCTTTAGCTGAAAATTCCAGCCGCCCTTTTGACACTCCTTAGAAAACTCAAACTGAATACATGAGGATAGGGGGAGAGTTCTGATACCGATGGGTCATGTACCCAACCTCCCCCCTCCTCTATCTACGCCACTGTCTCGCCTTTACTGGGTGAGATTATAGTTGATGAGAACCACCGTAAATATTGATCAATTTTTTTTTATATATGACAAATTTTTAATTGTTTTCACGTAGATATTGAAAATGAAGGTTTTATCTCACCACCTCTAGTTTCAAGTGCCAAGCAACAATCTTTTCTCAAACCAATTGTGGTGATAATGATCCTAACGTTGATCTCAAGTAAAGTTGATCCCCAAATTTTTTAACGTTATTTTCTTATCAGGATAGATTATATCTCAAGTAGAGTTGAACCCCAAATTTTCAATATTTCTACAAAAGTAGGATTTTTTTCCAAGTTATCAATATTATGTCATGTATTTTGCAGGGGCAAATTGTTATAATATAATGAAAAAGACTACTATATTTATTTCCAAGCTTATTACCAAAACAAATATTTCCAAGTTATCAACATTATATCAAGTGTTAATTTAGTTTATGTTGTTAATTCTGTCGTCAGCTTTTAAGATGTACTAGTTTCTTTTGATCATGAGATGGATTCATGACATCATATTCTACAAAGCGTATGTTGACTTATTGTGGCACTGTCACTATACCTTATACATGTTTGTTAAATTATCAATAAAGAAGAAACATAGTAAAACCACGTGCCGGATACATGGTTAATTAAGATTCTAACTAGTGTTACTATTCACTTAAACCGATAAAACCACGTACCATCAATAACTTCGGTTCGATGGCTTAAAAATAGCGTTATAGTAGAATCATGCCAATTTAAAGTTAAAAAAATTAGCAATATTATGTATTAGAATACTGTATACGACATAAGATGTATTGATATGTAATGAAAGAAGCATATATTATATACTGATAATAAAATTATTATAAATCTATTGATATTAACGTTTGCTTACATGTAAATATTTTTTTAAGAAATTAATAGCTGATAAAATTACTGGTTAAACCTTCATTTAACCTGTAATACTATGTACTTATTTCACCGATTTAATATCCGGCACCTTTATAACATTGGTTCTAATTAGATTATTAAAAAAGGTTTTAAGTACAACTGTGAATAGGTATAACGAATTGAAATTTCAAAATTTATTTAAAATAAATTACTATGGTATTAAAATATCACGGAAATTATTTTGATAATTATTGTTATTATTATTGTTGGATATAAGATATGAGGAAGTGAGTTAATTAAGTAAGAGGGATGAATTGGACATTTAATTATTTGTTCCAAAGCATTATTGAAAATTAAAAAAAAAGAAAAATCTAAAATCTATACATAACCTCTCTTCTCTCTCCCTTTCATCTTCTTCATTTGCCTCTTACTCATTCCTTCCTTCTTCCTATCCTTTATCAAAAAATTTTTAACCTAAAAACTTTCGATTTTTTCGATTCAACTTCAAATTTTTGTTAAAAATCGATCCTTAAGCCCTTTATCATCATCAATTTCAGTGCATCAAGCTAGAAGAGGAGGATTTCAGATTTTAAGATTCGGATGAATAGTAATCCAAATTTGAGGTGAGTGATTTTTGATGAAATTAAAGCTTAATTAGTAGAATTCATGGTAGATTAAGCATATTTATGGTATTAGGAAGTTTATTTATACAATATCTTGATATAATTATATATGGTTGTTGTAGAGGAAGCTAGTGCAAGCAAATTAAAGGCAAAAGAGGTAGAAGAGAGCTAGAAAGAGCTTAGAAAAATGTTTGTGTCTCAAATTTTAATTTCTCGGTTTTTCGAAAAAATTTCCAGATTTGTATACATGTTTTATTTTAATGTTTTCTCTTATTATATAAATCCAATTTGAATGATTCTTGATTCTATTGATATCTAGAGAAAGTAAGGGATATATGTTCAGAAGAAACCTTGTTGAATTTCATTCATTTTCAATATGAAATTTTCGTTTGAAGTTGAGTTATGAAATCTGTTTTTAGAAAATCTCAGCCTTATACACTGTTTAGTATTTTGATCATAACTTTGGTTATACAATTTGGATTTCTGTGATTCTGGTGGTTTTGGAAAGCTGAGACATGTGGCTAATTATGTTTAGAAGAAAGTTCTTCATTAGATGATGTTTTGATAGTGAAAATCGCAGGGGAAGTCAGGTCACGAAATCTAGAAATTTCTGGAAAAAAAATGAATGTTGATTTTATTGAGTTTTAATTGAAGTTTGATGCTTTAAAATTTAGTATTTGAATCTCTTAATTACTGAAGTTATGTTGAATTATGTTTGATTATTTACACTGGAATTTTTAAGATGTTACTTTGATTTATTGCCCTTATTAAATGAGTACAATACGGGGTCAGGGTAGATTGACGCTAATAAAGGGGGGTACAGTACTGTACAAACAATTGAAGCTTTGGCTTCGGGTTTTGGCCGATATTCTGATATATATATATATATATATTGAAGCTTCGGCTTCGGGCTTGACCGATACATTGATATTGAAGCTTCGGCTTCGGGCTTGTCCGCTCCCATATCCATTTTACCGTTATTCAGGACTTGTTTACTTTAGGCAATATATGATTAAAGTGTTTGGAAAAATTGGGAATAAATTTGATTATACCTTGGAAGGTTTATAATATAAGTTTTGTGTTTGGTTTTAAAAAATTGTTTAAATTATTTTTGACTTATGAACATACTTTATTTCTATTTTTAAAGTGTTAAAAAATGTTTAAAGTTATTGTATTTTTTTATGGATACCACTAAGTAAATTGCTTAGTGTGTAGTTATTTTTCTACACGTAGGTGGAGATTTGTAGATAGCTTGGACCGAAGTGGTATAAGTGGATCAACTTGAAGAGCAAATAAGGAAAGACTCAAGGTGGATTTGTATTTTAATATAATATTATGGTTTGTAGAATAATGGCATGTACTAGATAGTGTGAGAAATATAAAGTGGTATTGAGAAATATTTGGAGAATAATTAGCATTGAGAAATATATGGAGGAAAATTTGGAGTTTGAAACATTATATTTGTATTTGTACATATTAAATCTATAGGTATTGAACTTTATATAATAGAGTAGAGTTATTTATTGGATGTTTATAGTTACTGTAGTACTCTCAATAAAGAGGTGTTACAATAGGTCCATATCCAACGGGCCTAGTTAAAAAAGTTGGGAGCCAAGTCCATCTCTACTTGTGAATATTAGTAATAATCAAGCTTAGTCTGGCCGGGCAGGTATAAAATAGTTCAAACTCAAACCCTAGCTGACCCGTTATTAATAATATATTATTTTATATTTGTAAAATGAAATTTATATTATTTAATATTTCCATAATTTATAGATAAAAAATAATTGTAAACAATATTGTAATGCAAGTAACAAAATTAAGTTTAGATGCTAAAAAAATAAAAAATTCCATATATATATATATATTAAAGCTAAAAAATATGTTATATCATGTATCAAATTTAATTGCGAAAAACTTCATTATATACAACTTTTGCAGCTTCATCTGTTACTTGTTCATCATCATCATAGACCAGAATTTTCAGTTTATCTCTTTTTGTCACTCGGGATGGAGCTACATAAAGTTGTCCATGTGTTAACACGAGTCTTCTAAGAAATAATTTCACATGAGAAAGAGATTGTCCTTGAGTTTTATTAATATTCATAGCAAATGACAATGCAATTGCGAATTGCTTTCTATGAAATTCAAAAGGTAGTCGTGCATCAGATAGTATTAATGTTATTCTGGGGATGAAAACTTTTTCTCCAGCCTTATTTCCTGATAGAATCTATACTTCAATGATTCGATCTCTTAGTCTCGTGACAATCAATCTCGTGATATTACACAATCTTAATGTTTAAATATTAGTATTTGAAATCATAACAATAAGATAGAAAAGTAAAAATAAGTGTCATATATTAAGATAACGGGTTTAATGTTGGGATTTGTAAATAAAATCCCCAAAATTAATAAAATTACGAAAAGAAGAAGAATATATTACATTGTTACAATTATAATTTGATTTTAAAAATAAATAATTTTATAAAGGTCTAGGTTTTATGTATCAAATGAAATTGAATATTGTCAAATATAAAATATCAAAATTTTGGAAAAAAAATTAAACAAATTAAATTTGGAAAGAATAACTATGCAAAATTAAAATAGGAAGAAAATATAGAAAAGAAATATACTTAAAGTAAGAATATAAAATTAAATTATGTGAAAATATAAAAGTTAAATAAACATTAATATAGTTAATGAGTTCTTTAAGTACATTTTAAATAGAATTATTATATATGACGGTGCTTGTCATGTACCGTATAATTATCTTTACTTAAATATCATCCTTAATGAAATGTGAGCAGTTATATTGTGATTCATTGTCAAATATTTGATGAGAAAAAAGAGTCACATTAATTTTTAAATAGGATTATAATCAATAAATTTTAATTAGTTAGTATTTATGGTAAAAGTGAAATGTTAACTATTTTGATGAGTTTTCCTTATATATATCTGTTTGTTATTTTAAAGGTCAAATAATCATTAATTAGTATAACAATTTTTTCAATATAATTCTTATCAGCGATTATGAATTATTTAAATACCATTATTATAGTAATATAAAATGGAATAATATGGTAATAAAATAAAATAAAATTAATAATAAAATTAAAATATTTCTTTTAAAATGTATTTAGGTAAAATATTCTTTTAGGATTTCTTTTCTTTTATATATAAATATTCCATGTATGGGCCATAGTTGGTTTTAATAAAAAAAAACTAAGGCCCTGTTCTTTTTAACTGATAAGTAGGTGTACTGAACTGAACTGAACTGATTGGTACTGAACTAAACTGAATGGTGCTGAACTGAACTGAACTGTACTGAAACTGAACTGAATGGTACTGAAACTGAATAATACGAAAACTGAAAATACTGAAACTGAATTATAATTAATAATATAAATAATATTTAAAAAATATTAAAATACATAATAATTAATAACACTTTAAATAATACTATACATTCTAATAAAATTTATTAATTGTACATATAATAATAATTAAACATACCATTATAAATCATTATTATTATTATTATTAATTGTAATTATTATTATGAATATTACCTTATTCTTTTTGTTATTATGAATATTAATAAAACATTATTACTTTTATTTATTTATTTATTTTTCTTACAAAATTATCTATGGTAGAAATAATAATTAATAATTTTAAAAATATTATTATTGATTTCTTTTTTTTTGTTATTTGTGATTACTTATATTAATTAATAACATTTATATAATGTATAAATCGAAATGAAATAAAATTGAAATTGAAATGATATTATCATTAATATTCATTGCTTTTTTAATATTTATGAATAATAATATACATTAATAATATTGATATAATGCATCGAAACTTAATATTGAATTCTGAATATTGAATGTTGAATGCTGAATATTGAATACTGAATACTGAAACTGAATACTGAATATTAAAACTGAACTGAACTGAACTGAATGATACTGAACTGAACTGATTGGTACTGAACTGAACAAAAAATAAATTGAAAATAACATGGCCTAAGTCTATCTTATACATTATTCATCTAAAACCATCTCATTAAAGGTTGGCCTTTTACGAGCTGATGGGCCCGTTCCCAATAACAGCTCTAACTAAATCCTTTTAATTGAATATTTTATAGGGTAAAGCACCTAAATATTCAATATCTGCAAAATAATTACTTCCATGTCTCAAAAAAAAGAATCTAATATAGTTATAGAATTTTTTAAACTTCTGCTAACTAAAATACACCCTATATAAACCCCTTATATGCAGATCTAATCGCTTTATTCCAGAAGTTTTCTTTTCCTTTCTTCTCAAATCTCTCTCATTTTCTATTGCGTTCTTCGATCTCGATTCTCTTGTTCTTTTCGATTTCATCAAGCAATTTGCGTTCTTCGTTATCGATTGCTTTCTATTTTAAATCAAGGATTTCTTATTCAATCACTATTACGTTTTGTTCTTTCTACTGCAATTCAGATTTCGATTTGATTTTCCGAATTAGAAACATGCGTTAAAGAGTTTTGCTATGGAGATAAAGAATGACATGACTCTGAGTTTTTTCATGCAACTGAAAGCTCTTGATATGATGATTCCTCAATTTTCTTTGATTAACAACAATTCATGTTATTGTATACAATTTAATTCTCCTGCCATTTTCTTTCTACCCGTTACGCATATAATATAGACCTACTACATATCTGTTACATATGTGTTACATATCTACTACAAGTCTAATACACGTGTTTAATGAGGATGTAACAAACTTGTATCGGTATCGTATTAGATAGGAAATATGAATGAAGTGTTTCTTTGAATCTGTTACATATCTAATACAGACCTACTACATATATGTTTTATATTTGCTACAAGTTTAATACAAGTGTTTGATGAATATATAACAGGAATATAACAATATTGAATTACTAATGAAGTGTTTGACATGATATTTATGACTTTTATCTGTTACAATTCTACTACAAACCTGTTACAAAATTTGTTACAAGGCTGTTATATATTTTTTTACTAGTGTTTGATGAATAAAATAGTAAATTTTTATTAGATTTGATTTACACTGGATTATTATTGAAGTGTTTGATATTAATTGTCAGTCTCTTACAAAGTCTATTATATATCTGTTACAAACGTAATACGAGTCTAATACATATTTGTTACAAGTCGGTTACAAAATCGTTATATATCTGATACAAATCTATTACAAATAATATGAATTCGGAGTTCTGCAAGAGAGTAAGAAAGTTATAAACAACGTATGAAAGATATGAAGTGGGTATGCAAGTTATTAAAAAAATATGTCAGAAACTTTAGGTAATTAAATAAAATTTGAGCCGAAATTATTTTTATCCAAATAAACCGAATCTGACAATTTTACTTATTTTCTACGCATAACAATTTAGTTTTGTTGAAAAACATATATAAAGCCTTACACACATAAAGAGGTATTAATAAGAGAAATCCTGAGTTAATTTTTTACCACCCACGAATTTCTAACATAATCATTCTTCACATACAGCCAATGTCATAGCTGAAAATTCTCGCCTAATTAAAGAGTTGTTTGTTTCAATAAAATGAGAAACTCAACTAACTGTTCATATTATTTGGTTTGTGTTTCATTGTAATCAACTAATCATGCTATAGTAGTATTTTTACAAAATGCAAATACCTTCATTCAAATAATCGTACTCCCGGATTTTAGTCGTAATTAAGGCTCTAAGCATTAGTCGAATTTAAATTTAAGTTTCATGTCATATTAAGAT
Organism: Euphorbia pulcherrima; assembly: GCA_947683365.1. NCBI lineage: Eukaryota > Viridiplantae > Streptophyta > Magnoliopsida > Malpighiales > Euphorbiaceae > Euphorbia > Euphorbia pulcherrima. The sequence goes on from CANTUS010000010.1 coordinate 5,185,877, forward strand.
TATTTTAATCAATAAAATAGCATAAAAATGCAACAGTTTGTGAATATGATTTGAAGTTGTCAATTACAAATTACATTTTTCATATGTAATTTGGACTTTAAAAAAGTTGTATGGTTGGCAAAATACAACATGTATTTGGCCTGCAATTTTGGACTTTAAAAAACTTGTATGGTTGGCAAAATACAACATGTATTTGGCCTCCTTTGTTCACATTATTTTTTATCTTTCATTTCTCATTACTTTATAGGCCTATAAATACCCTTTCAAATTCATTTTATAAATTAATTCCAGCAAAAATCATTTGGGAGTTTAGTGTAATATATATACTTATTGTATATATGTTTGTATGTAAGGTTTGGGTGTATTTGAGTTAAGGGTTTGAGTGTTTTATTTTTCCATTTATTTTGTACCACTTTTCATATTATTAGTGGGTTATTTATTTTCTCCTTTCGCTAACTATTTCTCCTACTTTGTTGTTGCCATATTCACCCAAAATAAATATTTTATTCCATTGTGGGTCTAATTCCCTAACAAATTGGTACCAGAGCTAATCAATATTTATTTTGGATTTTGAAAATTTACTATAGCAACAATAAAATTCGATATTGAGAAATTTGATCGCAATATGAGCTTTGCCTTATGGCAAGTTAAGATGAAAGCGATTTTGACACAAAACGGATTGTACAAGGCGATGATGAAAGAGTTACCTGAAACAGTGACAAAGGAGAAGAAACAAGATCTGGAGGATAAAGCTCTTGCTGCCATTTAGTTATGTTTATCAAACGAGGTTCTGCGAGAAGTCGTCCATGAGAAGACTGCCAAAAATTTATGGGAGAAATTACAATCTCTCTACATGTCCAAAAACCTCACCAGTAAGCTTGTGGTGAAGCATCGTCTCCATATGCTCCACATGGCAGAAGGCACATCCTTTAAGGCGCACCTTGATGATTTCAGTTCCATTCTTTTGGATCTAGAAAACTTAGATATCAAATACGAAGAAGATAAAGATCTTATGTTGTTGTGGTCTCTTCCTCCGTCGTTTAAGAATTTCCGCGAGACCCTTATCTATAGTAAAACCACTTTAACTGTGGAGGATGTTAAAGAATGTTTATTCTCTAAAGATCTTATTGATAAAGAGAATTCTGGTGATAGAAAAAGTCCTGGAGAAGGTCTGGTCGTTCGAGGGAGATCTAGTACAAGAGATCCCAGTAGCAGTAGCAACAACCGATCCAGATCTAAATCAATATCTTGTTACAGTAATTTGACGTGCAATTACTGTAAGAAGAAAGGGCACATTAAAGCTGAATGTTTCAAGCTCCAAAGGAAGAATAAAGACAAGAGTCACAGAGATGACAGCTCTGCCGAAGCCAGTGTTGCAGTAAATCAAGTAGATGCTGAAGTATATGCTGTTTCTGACGATGGTGCCAGATCTGGACAAGGATGGATCTTAGATTCTGCTTGCTCATTCCATATTTGTTTCCGCAGAGATTGGTTCTCCTCTTATGAACCAGTAGATAAAGGAATTGTGTTAATGGGAAATAATCATCCTTGTAAAGTTATTAGAATCGGTACTGTCAAAATTAAGATGCATGATGGTGTTGTCAGAACTCTGACCGATGTTCGGCATGTTCCAGACATGAAGAAGAACCTCATTTCATTATCTGCTTTAGATGACAACAATTGTAGATTTTCTGGTGGAGATGGAATTTTGAAGGTTTTGAAAGGTGCCCTCATCGTGATGAAAGCTAGAAAAGTTGGGAGATTGTACGTGTTACAAGGATCAACTGCCACATGTGTTGCTGCAGTTTCATCTTCCATTTCAGATTCCGACGTTACAAAATTGTGGCATACGAGGCTTGGCCACATGAGTGAAAAAGGTTTGGCCATGCTAAGTAAAAGGGGTCTACTTTGTGGCCAAAGGACTTCCAAGTTAGAATTTTGTGAGCACTGTATTTTTGGCAAACACAAAAGAGTCAACTTCAGTGGCAGTGTTCACAGAACAAAAGGTACTTTGGATTATATCCATTCTGACCTTTGGGGCCTTGCTCGTGTTCCTTCGAAAGGTGGCACTCGTTATATGCTCACTTTTATCGATGACTACTCTCAAAAGGTGTGGACTTATTTTTTGAAACACAAGAATGATGCCTTTATCACTTTCAAGCAGTGGAAAGCCTTGGTGTAGAATTAAACTGGCGGGAAGATCAAATGTCTCTGAACAGATAATGGTTTGGAGTATTGTAATGCAGAATTTGACACATTCTATAAAGATATGGGGCGTCTCGAGACATCTCACAGTTCTGGGTACACCACAACAGAATGGTGTAGCTGAGAGGATGAACAGAACTCTGTTGGAGAAAGTTCAATGCATGTTGTCAAATTCTGATTTATCTCAAGCATTTTGGGCAGAAGCAGCTGTAACTACTGCTCATTTGGTGAATCATTCCCCTTATGATTCCATTAACTGCAAGACACCTGAAGAGTTATGGTCTGGGAAACCTACTAATTATTCTAATCTGAGGATTTTTGGGTGTCCTGTTTATGTCCACGTGAATGATGAAAAATTGGAGCCTAGAGCTAAAAAGGTCATTTTTCTTGGCTATCCAGATGGTGAAAGGGATACAAAGTTTGGCTTCTTGATCCCAAGTCACCGAAGTCTCTAATAAGCAGAAATGTTGTGTTCGATGAGTCTGCTATACTTCATCCAAGAAAAGAGTCCCCCCTCAGTTGTAGTTGACACCAAAATATAGAATTTTGATAAGCAGGTGGAGGTTCCATTCGAGGTGGAGGAATCATTTGCTCCGTTCGAAGCCACAGAGGAGCAAATTTTAGAACAGTTGTCCAAGCTAATAGAAGTTCAAGAAACTACTACCATAGAACAGGTGGAGCAGCCTGTTGTTAAAAGTAGGCCAGATAGAGAAAGAAGAATGCCTGTATAGTTTACAGATTATGTTACTTATGCCTTTGTAGCTGCACAAGAAACAGAAGGAGTTGGCGAACCTTCCACACATTCAGAGGCCATTTCTCGTAATGATTCAGCGAAATGGCTTATCACTATGCAAGAAGAGATTGAATCTCTACACAAGAACTGCACGTGGGAGTTGGTGAAACTGCCTAAGGATAAGAAGATTGTTGGTTGCAAATGGGTCTTTAAAAAGAAAGATGGCATTTCGGGCGTAGAGGATGCCAGATACAAAGGACGATCGGTCACTAAGGGCTATAGTCAGGTACAAGGAGTTGATTTCAACGATGTGTTTTCTCCTGTTGTTAAACATAGCTCTATTCATGTTTTGCTTGCCTTGGTTGCTATACATGATTTGGAGTTAAAGCAACTTGATGTCAAGACTGCTTTCTTGCATAGAAAATTAAAGGAGCAGATCTTTATGAAACAACTAGATGGTTTTGAAGTTGAAGGCAAAGAGGACTATGTTTGCTTGTTGCAAAAATCACTGTACGGATTAAAGCAGTCGCCTCGACAGTGGTATAAGTGGTTTGATTCCTTTATGGTTGGACATGACTATTCAAGGAGCCAATATGATAGCTATGTGTATTTTAGAGAACTTGCAAATGGCTCATTTGTATATTTGTTGCTTTATGTTGATGATATGCTTATTGCTGCCAAGGATATGTTTGATATCAACAGATTGAAAGCAGAGCTTAGCAGTGAATTTGAGATGAAAGATTTGGGAGCTGCTAAAAAGATTCTCGACATGGAGATCCAAAGGGATAGAGCTGCAAGAAAGCTTTATTTGACTCAGAGAAGTTTTGTTGAGAAAGTGTTGGAGCGTTTTGGCATGAAAAATGCCAAACTAGTAAGTACTCCACTCGCTGCTCATTTTCGACTTTCTGCTGCTCTATGTCCTCAATCTGAAAAGGATATTGAGTATATGTCACATGTTCCTTACTCTAGTGCTGTTGGTAGTATCATGTATGCTATAGTTTGCACTCGTCCTGACATTTCTCATGTAATCAGTGTTGTTAGTAGATATATGTCTAATCCGGGCTAAGAACATTGGCATGCTGTGAAATGGATTTTGAGATACTTAATGGGTACTACTAATGCTTGTTTGGAATTTGGAAAAAGTAAGAACATGGTGATTGGCTATGTCGATTCAGATTATGCAGGTGATATTGACAAGCGAAGATCGATCACAAGTTATGTGTTTACTCTTGGTAGTAGTGCTATCAGTTGGAAAGCTACTTTACAGCATACAGATGCATTATCCACTACCGAAGTAGAATACATAGCGGTAGTCGAAGCTGTAAAAGAAGCTATTTGGCTAAGAGGTTTGGTTGGTGAACTCAGTTCAAATTTGCAGAAAATTATTGTTCATTGTGATAGTCAAAGTGCGATTTGTCTAACTAAAGATCAGATGTTTCATGAAAGAACGAAGCACATTGACGTGAAATACCATTTTATTCGAGACATTATTTCTGAGGGAAATATTGGTATTACTAAAATTGGTACAGCGGACAATCCAGCCAACATGATGACGAAGCCTCTTCCAACCAGTAAGTGCATTGCTTAAACTTGATTGGCATTTACGACAATTGAATTCAGTCAACATTCAAATCACGGTGGAGATTTGTGAATGTTATTTGAAGTTGTCAATTACAAATTGCATTTTTCATATGCAATTTTGGACTTTGAAAAACTTGTATGGTTGGCAAAATACAACATGTATTTGGCCTGCAATTTTGGGCTTTAAAAAACTTATATGGTTGGCAAAATACAACATGTATTTAGCCTCCTTTGTTCACATTATTTTTTGTCTTTCATTTCTCGTTACTTCATAGGCCTATAAATACCCTTCCAAGTTCATTTTGCAAATTAATTCCAGCAAAAATTATTTGGGAGTGTAGTGTAATATATATACTTATTGTATATATATTTGTATGTGAGGTTTGGGTGTATTTGGGTTTAAAGTTTGAGTGTTTTATTTTTCCATTTCTTTTGTACCACTTTTCGTATTATTAGTGGATTATTTGTTTTCACCTTTCGCTAATTGTTGCTCCTATTTTATTGTTACCATGTTCACCCAAAATAAATATTTCATTCCGCTGCGGGTCTAATTTCGTAACACATTTTTTTGACAAACAAATGATGCATTGTGGTTATAAGAATGGCAAAAAATTATATATGAAAATGATATTCCATAAAATTACCACACTGTTCATTTCTGGATATAATTCTGAAAATGGAAACTAAAATTATTACAAAAATTAAAACGAAGGTGATAATTTCAACTTCAAAATTGTATTGGGCAGTAAAACATATGCATGCTTCCAAAATTTAGTATGCTTAGTTTGACTCACTGATAACAGCTTTTCTGAAAAGTTTCATTTTCAAGCTTTTTCTAAAAGTTGTAGATTTGATTTTAAAAAAAATAAATCAAACAGTTCCTAATTAATTAGTATGAAAGATCAAATTATATTGTTAAAAGCTAAAATATATAATACTATTAAAAGTTTATGAAAAAAGCTTATTTTAAAATTAGGTCAAAGAGTAATGCTAAACTCACAGCAATATTCATTCAAAAAAGTAATCATTTTTACATTGAAATGATTCATATATAAATATATAAAAGCATAGCATAGCATAGCATAGGAATGAAGGTCCTTTTCAAAAAGTAAAAGTGTCTGTTGGCTGCAAAAAGAAATATTCCAAAAGAACATTTTAAGTATAGACAAAACGCATGTATCCACAAAAAGGACAGATGGACAAAAAGAAAATTCTCTATACAATCTTGATTATTTATTCCAAATGATATACAATTTTGAGTTGATTGATTTTCGTTTCAGATTTTTTTTATCTTATATATAATATTTTGACAAATCAGTTTTAGTTTTAATATTTTAATTTCAGTATATTTAATTCAATTTCATCGTAACCATTCAATAAGATATATTGATATATAATGAAAGAAGTATATATTATATACTGATAATAAAAATATTATAAATCTGTTGATATTAACATTTGCTTACATGAAAATAATTTTTAAAAAATTAATAGCTGATAAAATCACTAGTTAAACCTCAATCTAACCTGTAATACCATATAGTCATTGTTTCACCTATTTAATATCCGGTCAATTATAATAACATTGGTTCTAATTGGATTATTAAGAAAGATTCTAAGTACATCTAGGATTAGTTCCATATCAAATGGGCCTAGTTGAAAAAGTTGAGAGCCAAGTCAATCTCAACTTATGAATATAAATAATCAAGTTTAGTCTGGCTCGAGCAGGTAGAAAATAGTTCAAACTCAATCTCAGCACTGTTGATCTGCTATTAATTTTATATTATTTTATATTTATAAAATAAAATTTAATATTATTTAATATTTTCATAATTTATAAATAACAATTGTAAATAATATTGTGTAATATAAGTCATTAAATTAAGTTTAGATATTTAAAAAATTAAAAATCTCATCCATATTTATATTTTATAAGAATATAAATATATATAATACCATTATTTATTATATCCCCTGTATGGGCTATACTTGATTTTAATTAAAAAAAATTAAGTCTATCTCATACATTATCCATCTAAAATCATCTCATGAAAGGCACGAGCCGACAGGCCCATTACCAGTTATAGCTAAATCCTTGTAATTGAATATATTTTCTACGCATGAAAATATAATTTTGTTGAAAAACATATATAAAGCCTTACTCACATAAATTCTAAATCCTAAATCTGAGATAAATTTTTTACCACCCATGAATTTTTAATATAATCATTCTTCACATACATCAAAGCTGAAAATTCATGCCTAATTAAAGAGTTGTTTGTTTCAATAGAATGAGAAACCTGTTAATATTGCTCAGTTCGGTTCCAAAAATTAATAATTTTTTAGACTTTTCATTAAAATTAATAAAAAGGTAAATTAGAGAAAAATATTTAAAAGTTGTATTGATATTCTAAAATGATAAATAAAAGGAATCAAGGTAAAATTCTTAAAGCGACTAGTTTTTAAAACTAGAGGGAGTATTTTTTGATTGCCCATATGGTTCACCGGAGCTTTATTCAAACAATATCCAGATCTAACTAGGGTCGCACGCCTGACTATGATAAACTGGAGGGAGTATTTGGTTTGTCTTTCATTATAATTATTCTACAGTATTTTTACATTACCTTCATTTAAATAATCGTACTCCCAAAATGTAGTCGTAGTTAAAACTCTTTGCGTTAGCCAAATTTAAATTTAAATCTCATGTCATATCAAGATCATTTTAACCAATAAAAATAGCATAAACAAATGCAAGATTTTTTTATTGGCAAAGGATGCATTGTGATCATAAGAATGGCAAAAAAAATGATAAATGAAAAAATGATATTGCACAAAATTACCACACTGTTCATTTCTGGAAATAATACTGAAATGGAAACTAAAATTATTACAAAAATTAAAACCAAGGTGATAATTTCAACTTCAAAATTGTGCAGTGGTCAAACTCTTTTCTTCTGTTGGGCAGTAAAACATATGCATGCTTCCAAAATTTAGTATGCCTTACACATGATAAGTTTTAAAGAAGCTTCATTTTCAAATTTTTTTAAAAGTTACAGATTTAATTTTAAAAAAAATTAAATTAGACAGTTTCTAATTAATTAGTATGAAAGATTAAATTGTATTGTTAAAAGTCAAAATATATAGTAATGTTAAAAATTTATAAAAATAACTTATTTTAAAAGTAGCTCAAATAACAACGGTAAATTGATACTAGCAAGCAATATTCATTCAAAAAAGTAACCATTTTTACATTGAAATGATTCATATATAAATATATAAAAGCATAGCATAGCATAGGAATGAAGGTCCTTTTCAAAAAGTAAAAGTGTCGGTTGGCTGCAAAAAGAAATATTCCAAAAGAACATTTTAAGTATAGACAAAACGCATGTCTCTACAAAAAGGATAGATGGACAAAAACAAATTCTCTATACAATCTTGATTATTTATTCCAAATGATATACAGTTTTGAGTTGATTGATTTTCTTTTCAGATTTTTTTTATCTTATATATAATATTTTGACAAATAAATTTCAATATTTTCAGTTTTAATATCATTTAATTTAATTTTGAAACCATTCCGTTCAACTAAAGATCTATAACTTCAATGAAAGATTATTATAATTAACAATAATTCTTATATGTTATATTAAAATATTCAATAGGGTTATAATGTTATTCTAATCAACAAATTTTAACTGTAATAAAAAGTATTACATGTGGTAGATTGGATTGGGACTGAAGATGACACACTTTTTGAGATAGACAGCTTGGATTATGCTCTCTTGTAGTTATTGTTAAAACAAAGGGTAAAATGCCAAACTAATACAGCTGTTAGTAGTATTAATATCCATTTTTTTAAAAAGCTTTAGGAATTAAGCAGCGGCGAAGCACATTGATGAGGATTAATTGGGGGCTAAATGGATTTGTATCTATTTATTAATATATTAATATAATTAAAATTTTATAGTATTTTAAAAAATTTTATTTAAGTGCTTGCTTAGGTTAATTTTTAAAATACATAACTCTTCTTAGGATTGTTTAATCCCGTCTAAATCGGTCAACCGCATAAGACCTTCTGACTAATTAAAATCGCGACAGTGTTATGAAAAATTCCGCATGAACAGCCGCCTAACGTAATTTTTGAAACACTGATTGTAAACAGACCTCAAAGTGGTAGAGCTGGAAAGTTTTTTTTTTGTCAAATACATCCAGACCCTCGAAACTTAACAACTTTCATTGGATGCTAGCCTAAACTTCCAATTAAAAGTTTTAACTAACCCTTTTAACTTGGTAAAACTGTATTAGTTTACCCTGAATGCCACATATTAGCTTTTGGCTGGTAAAAATGCCATTTTTTTAAAATTTTTTTATCCAACCAGAAGCCGACACATGGCATTAAATGTGTAAACTCATGGAAATTATATATGGTACCGAATATTTAATACCCTTCTCAAATCCAATGGTTGAGTATTTATGAGGGTGTATAATTGTGAGCGGACGACGCTTCGCGCGGCGGCAGCACGGGGCCAGTGCCCGGTAGGGCCGGCCCGTTGGAGTGTCTAGGAGATGAGTGTGATGCGATTGGGAAATGATTTTGCATATTTTAATGTTCAAAAGATACGAGATCGAAATCCTGTACTTAAAATAGAGTCGCCACCCGGTTCAGCTCAACCGGGAAATTTTTGGTACGATTTTCCCATCGGGTAGTTGGACCATACCTTAAGTAGAGATTTTGAGTTCGGATTATGTTATCTACTTTTCATTAGGCCAAGTTAAGATACTCCATTCTTTCTTAATCGGTTTGATCCATCCTATTTATTTGTATTTTCAGTTATTTTGTTGTTTTCGGGTTTATCAAGCAATTGAAACAATAAAGAAAATATTTACAGCAACAAAAGAAAAATAAGTGCGGAAAGTAAAATTATTACAAGGTTTTCAAGTCCCGTACATTTTCTACGCGACAAATAAAATACCCGAATGTCCGATATACATCTATCTGCAGAAGATGGTTGACACGAATATGGCATATTTTATTTACAATATCATAAGGCCCGATCGGATGGCTAAAATGAGGTTTGAATGGCGTTTGCGGGGAAATTCCATTTTTATCCAAATTTTAGATTTAATCGTTGCTTTAATCGGATTATAAGTGAAAATGCTACTCGTTGTGGGGCGGGGTCTGTTTTCAAGGGGTTTTGAACCTCCATCGTTACACTATATGTCCTAGCTTCAGAAAATAAGTTAGTTTGGGAATAAACGAAAATAATACTGCTATCCAGAAAGTCATGCCGCTAACGGGGCAACTGATGCCGCCGGCAACATGGTTGATGTCGCTGGCGACATAGCTGATGCCGCCGGCGACATCAATTTTGTCACGGGCGACATCCGTATGCAGACAGGCACGGGGTTTTCTGAGTACCGTAAAGAAAGGGTCCTGCAAGAAAATGAGGTCTCTAGGGAATGCGATGTTAATGGCGATATCAATGATGTCTCTGGCGACATGGGTGGTACAGCCGGCAACATCGCATGTCTCCAGCGACTTTAATTTCTTGCAGCAGCAGCGGACGACAGTCAAAGTGACCGAAAACCCAAAAATAAACACAAATCAAAAATCAATACAAACCAATAAGAATAATGCCAAAGAGTTATGAGACTCAGGATTTTCACCTCGGGGTAGCGAATCCGACTCTTTGTGAACTGAATAGTAACATCTCCGGGGAGCTTGCAATGATGATTTAATTGTCAATTTAAGAATCTTAGGTCTCTAAATCCTATCAAGTTGATTTTGATTGAAAGACCCACTGACTTTAAGCTCACAATCAGAGAGTTCAATCAAAATCATGATTGCAAATCAGGATTGCAAATCAGGATTCTTTGTCCTCGCCGTCGGAGCGCGATTTTTCCCTACCATTGGAGTAGATGGCCTTGATGAGATCTTGAGGCGTATTCCGTTGTTTGGAAAAGCTAGGATTAATCATCCGCATCTGGTTGCCAGACTTTGGTAAGGGGCAGGATGCCCTTTCAAGGTCGGTAATCTTCTTATCCTCCATCAGACGTTGGATGGTACGGACCAAAGCTTTGCAATGATTGGTGTGGTGACCCGACAACATGTGATAGCTGCAAAAGCCTTTTCCTTCTTCTCTCATAAGGGGATTGAATTCGCGAAGAGGTTTAAGAATGCTGGCTTCCCTTAATCCGGTGAAGATTACATTAAGCTGCAGTTTCCACAGATTTGTGCTACACTTAAGACCATTGTTTGGCTGAATAATGGTAGCTGGTGCCAATTTCTGAGAGGTCTCTTGGTCCACCATGATTTGAGGTAGGGGTATGGGCGAGTCAGTGTTTTGAAAGATCTGGTCCTCTTCTGATTGGACCCTTCCCTATTTCTGATAGCAGCCTATTGTCATCAATTAACGCAAGAAGTCTTCAACTCTGTGTTGCATGACCTGGTCATGTTGAGGAAGCGTCAGGGTAGTGGGGACCTTAAATTGAGATGGGGTGACCAACGTCGGAGGTAAGGTGTTAAAGAATGGTGGAAGAATTGGACTCTGGGCTCCTTACCTTTGTCCGGGGTAAGCAATTGGCGGTGATTGCCAGAGTATATTGCCATCGGGTGTCATGCCCGGAGATCGCATGACCTGGTCTAAGTCCTGACTTTCTAGGGCCTTCTTGATGGACACACAAACTAGCTCCTGAATGATGTTTCGGAACTGATCGGAGTTCAGAAACTGGACGATAGCAGCGGTGATCTCTGATCCAAGAGACAGAAGGTGAACTGTTGTTCTTGAGGTGGGGGGAAGACTAGTCTGTTCTCTGGGTGAGGTAGAGTTGTCATTGTGAGGAAGGGACATGGCTGGTTGTGAAGGTCTCGGTTCAAGAGGAAGACTGTTTAGGATCATGAGCTGTAGGTCAGACCATGAATGGGTTATAAATGGTATAGATGGTATGTATGTATGTCTTCTTTTTTTTTATTGGAAGCGGTGCGTGATATATATGGTTGCACGTAGATGTGGTTAGAGATAATGTGATGGCTTATCCCTCCAACATACGTGGGACGTTTGTATCTCACGTCTTACATAGCAATATGTGGTGACGCAATAGAGGCATAAGAGAAGTCCTACATATGTTGCTAAACCTCTTCCATGGGTGGAAGTGGTAAGGGTAAGTTGATTCATTTTCGGCTCTTAAAGCCGATGGGGGGTACATGATCACAGAGAACATAGCATGCGAATCGGCCCTCTTCCAACCTTATGACTCCCGCGTAACGCCTCTTTGGTAGGATGGAGTTTGGCTGCTTCACCGGTAATGGCGAAAGGAGCGCATCCCAATTATTTTATTTGTTTTGGGTAATCCTAAGGGGAATGATGTGCTAAGGCTTTTCTAGCGCGGCTTTGGTATAGGGTTGATGTAGAAGGTTCTCGTTTACCTTGATTCCACGTTACTCAATCACTACCTAAATAGGTGCGATCATAGGAGTTTACGTGTTGGTTAAAATGAGTGATCCACCAACTAGGCATCCTCAATTCCAACAGGGCATGAGTGATACTTTATGAGCTTCTCGGGTGAAATAGGGCACCTAAAATTACCGAAATATCTACACGCATGAGGATAAAACGTTATAAAAAAGAATGAAGTTTTAATTTGGCCAATGATTTCAATACATCATCAAAATCTTTTAAACTTTATGAAAGAAAGTTCAAGTTTAAAGAACAATCCCCAGCAGAGTTGCCACTGTGAGCGGACGACGCTTCGCGGAGTGTCGGGGAGATGAGTGTGACGCGATTAGGGAATAATTTTGCATATTTTAATGTTCTAAAGATACGAGATCGAAATCCCGTACTTAAAATAGAGTCGCTACCCGGTTCAGCTCAACCGGGAAATTTTTTGTACGATTTTCCCACCGGGTGGTTGGACCATACCTTAAGTAGAGATTCCGAGTTCGGATTATGTTATCTACTTTTCATTAGGCCAAGTTAAGATATTTCATTCTTTCTTAATCGGTTTGATTCATCCTATTTATTTGTATTTTCAGTTATTTTGTTGTTTTCACGTTTATCAAACAATTGAAGCAATAAATAAAATATTTACAGTAACAAAAGAAAAATAAGTGCGGAATTATTATAAGGTTTTCAAGTCCCGTACATTTTCTACACGACAAATAAAATACCCGAATGTCCGATATACATCTATCTACAGAAGATGGTTGACACGAATATGGCATATTTTATTTACAATATCATAAGGCCCGATCGGATGGCTAAAATGAGGTTTGAATGGCATTTGCGGGAAAATTTCATTTTTATCCAAATTTTAGATTTAATCGTTGCTTTAATCAGATTATAAGTGAAAATGCTACTCGTTGTGGGGCGGGGTCTGTTTTCAGGGGGTTTTAAACCTCCATCGTTACACTATATATCCTAGCTTCAGAAAATAAGTTAGTTCGGGAATAAACGAAAATAATACTGCTATCCAGAAAGTCATGCCACTGACAGGGCAACTGATGCCGCCGGCGACATCAATTGTGTCACGGGCGACATCAGTATGCAGATAGGCACAGGGCTTTCTGAGTACCGTAAAGAAATGGTCCTGCAAGAAAATGAGGTCTCTGGGGAATGCGATGTTAACGGCGGTATCAACGATGTCTCTGGCGACATGGGTGGTACAGCCGGCAACATCGCAGGTCTCCGGCGACTTTAATTTCTTGCAGTAGCAGCGGTCGGCAGTCAAAGTGACCGAAAACCCAAAAATGAACACAAATCAAAAATTAATACAAACCAATAAGAATAATGCCAAAGCGTTATGAGACTTAGGATTTTCACCTCGGGGTAGCGAATCCGACTCTTTGTGAACTGAACAGTAACACCTCCGGGGAGCTTGCAACGATGATTTAATTGTCAATTTAAGAATCTTAGGTCTCTAAATCCTATCAAGTTGATTTTGATTGAAAGACCCACTGACTTTAAGCTCACAATCAGAGAGTTCAAAGAAGAAAAATCGAGAAAAATGGATTAGAATCCTTTTTCCTGCCTTTTCTAATTCTTATCTCACTAAGATCTACTCTCTCGATTTTAGCCTCTCGATTGTCCAATTTTAGCTCCCTATTTTGTAATTTTCAGTCCCCCCCTTTTATTTGGCAGCTTAAGGTGCCTTTTTATAGGCAAATTGGGGTGTTTTTCGAGACCTTTTTGACTTATTTCGCCGAAAGTGGGCAAAGGGCTATATGTGGATGGACCCATTTTAGGCCATGCCGCCGGCAACATGATGATGTCGCCGGCGGCATGGATAATGTCGGTGGCGACATCATCCTCTAGCATACCGACAACCAACGGGTCAAAAAGCCTAAAAAGTCAGAAAAAGTGGTTTAATAGTGGGTGGAAAGGTATCTTTTTGAATTTTAATTATATTTTAATGGGTATTACTTAATTTGGGTGTAAATCATCGGTTCAAGCTCCTACCGGACCCGTTATCGGCCACGCCGAACTGGATTCTACCAAGTATAAAATTCACAAAGAACATTATTTTGGTAATAAAAATTCTAAAGAGAACTTTTATTTTGAGGCATTAAAATCGGGTACACGTCATCATTGTCTCGCGAGAGGGACTGCAAAATCCCGTGCTCACAATAATATATTCCTTCATCTTAATTAAATGGTCCCTTATGAATACTCAACAGTTGGATTGAAGAAAGGTATTAAATATCCGGAACCATATATAAAAATATTTGAACTCATACTTTTTTGTTAAGTTTAATTAAGTAATTGGAGCAAATGTAAATTGAAGGTGACATCCATCAAAAGTTGACAAGTTGAGCGTAAGGAATAGACCTGTTCTCGGCCTGGGCTATCCAACGGGTCTGGTCCGAGCCCGCTCCCATGGGCCGAGGTTGGATATCTATTTCTTTACTAAGCTTGGCCTAAGCCAGAGTCCGTTAAAGCTCAAAGTTTTATGGGTCGGACTTGATTTTTGCAAAAATATCCAAGTCCGACCCGAGCCCACTCCCATGGGGCAGGCTTGGACACCTATTTCTTTACTAAGCCCAGTCTGAGTCCGAGCCCGCTAAAACCCAAAGTCTTATAGGCCGGACTTAATTTTTATATAAATACTCAAGCCGACCGGCCCCGACCCGATAAATTATAATTTTATTTATTATATATATATTATATATAATATTAAATAATTATTTTCCATTTTTATATTTTATATTAATGAATATTTAAATTTAATTAAAAAAAGTTCTATGATATATTGAGAACTTCAAGTAAATAATGTAGTTAAGCATAACTTTATAATTTTATTTTTAAAAAAATCCAAAAAAAATATAAAAAAACATTAACGGATCATTTGTGAGCTGAATAGGGCTTGAGTTGATACTTTTAATTTAAAACAGAATAAAGTCTGACCCGAAATCGACCTAACCCACCTGACGAACAGGTAAATATGCACTTAGCTTTTTTTAATTTAATCTGTTTGCATCGTGAAAAAGTGAGATTGGGTAGTTTACTTGTGTAAGTTAAAAAGTTACTCCATTTCAAAACATTTTTTTTAAGAAGTTTGATTTATTTGAAATTATTTCTTGTACAATTTTACGCCTGTTAGGGAAAAATACTAATTATGTGATATATAAAAAGTGAATTTTTACGTACAAATTGGTCAATATATTTATGGAGATTCTTCAAATATCAAGCCTCGCTACTTCTGCAATACATGTTGTCACTAAAGGCAGAGCATAGACTAAAGGAAACCTTTCAATTTATCTTACCGTCAATATACAAATGTATATATTTAATTAAAAATATCAAATATAATAATTTTATGGGTAAACTTTAAAAACATGTCTTGTGGTTTGGCCGTTTTGTAAATAGGTCTTTGTGGAATTTTTTGTTTCAAATGGGTGCCTGTGGTTTCAAAAGTTAGTAAAAACATACTTCTCAAAATTTTGAAACCACATTTGGAAGGGTAATCTTGTCAATTTTAAAGTGAAATTTTACAACTTTGTTTATAAAAATACAATACATATTAGTGATAAATTTTAGAATTTTTTGAGATGTACAAATATTTATATTAATTAAAAATTGACAATAACTTTAAAAAATGATAACAAAATGAAAAATTTCTGAAACTTACTCTAATCTTGATAAAGAATTCACAAATAATATAGCTACGATATTGGAACGTTAACTTTATTGAAATAACAGAGATCACCCTTTTAAATATGGTTTCAAAATTTTGAAAAGCATATTTTTACTAACTTTTGAAACCACATGCACCCTTTTGAAATAAAAAATTTCACAAGGATCTTTTTACAAAACGACCAAACCACATAACATGTTTTGGGAGTTTACCCTAATTCTATTGACATGTAAATTCTTATAAAAAGGCGTTTGAATAACCATGATGAATATTTAGTTATCCAATTTGTATGGAAAATATTGAAGCTATAGATACACTATTTAATTTATAATTTATTTATTATTTTAATCAGATAATTGTTGAATGAATTATATGTAGAGAGAAATTATGTGAAAAAAAGGTTAGAAAATTCTTAAAAAGTTAAATGGATGACGATGAATGTGTAGTTATATCAAATATTTGATAATATAATGAAAATTATATGAAATATTTAGTTAATCTATCAAATTGTAAAAAACTTATACCAAAAAATATAATATAAAAAATTTGTGGGTCAATGTGGATTTAAACGAACTCATCAAGACCAAATGTTAACAATTAAAAATTCTACAAAACCAACTACCACTGTAGTTAGGACAGATAACTATAAATTTTGACTAATAAACAAAAGTAGTTATATTTATAATTTTGCTTATTGAAATTAGCATACAAGATATGAGTTTTTGGTAGTAAAATAATTCTTAATTCGAAAACTAACATAGAACAACCTACAAAATAATTTTAATCACATTAATTAGAAATAGCCCAAAATCTGCATTTTGTTTCAAAAAAATAAGTGAAGATGTGTAATATTAAATTATAATATATTAAAGAGAGAAAAAATTATAATGAGCATAGTAGATCTCATTTCAGTAATTTTACTTATGCAAGTATATTTTAAAATTAAATTAAGTGTAGGGCCACCAAAACAAATAAATAAATGTTTTATTTTAAGTTAAAAAAACGTGTGAAACTCATTAAAAATAAAAACACTCATTATTCATCTCCTATTTTTCCCCACCACTCCTTATTTCGCCTTCTACAATTTCCCTTATTTTTTCCAGAGACCTCAAGGTGGGGGCACTAGCCATACTATCTCTGTATTTCTGGCGGCTAGGGTGTGGTTGGAGCCACATCAGGTCACACCCTGTCGCTATTGCTGCCGCTGTCGCTGTCGCTGCCCCTGTCCCGAAACTTGCTAGTAAGATACGATTAAATCGGATTTATAATACTGATTGATATTATTTAGTATGTTGGAGTTCTTATGATATGTTAAGGAATAAATATTATATTTGATGGATAAGTATATTTGTTCAACAAGTAATTGTAAATATGGGTAGTATCATGTATTTATTAGATTACTATTTTATATTTGTATTTATATTTATTTTTTTCTCTTAGTGAATAAGTATTTGTATACCTATATATACGTGTAAATACAAGTGAGAAATACAACTTTCTATTCTCCATTTATATTCTTGTCAATTTATATATTCATCACTTTATTCATAGATAAATTTCACATGGTATCAGAGTAGTGATCTTGGTGTTTCAAAGGTCTTACACTTTAATCTATTACATATACTACCATGGCAGATAATTTCGGTAAAAGTAAATCATTTACAAATGCATCAGGTATGTTAACTTCTAATGCCTTCATCAATTCTGCTTTCACAAAACCTTGGATCTTGGATAGCGGAGCCAACGATCATATATCATCTGATTCACACCTATTTTATACCACAACAACATCCCCAATTTCAATTATTAATTTACCCACAGGCTCAACTGCACCTATCACTTCCATAGGCACAAATCAATTTTAATAATGATATCACCCTAAATAATGTTCTTTGTGTTCCATCTTTCAATTTAAACCTCATTTCAGTCAGCAAATTGACTAACCAGTTAAATTATTGTGTTGTCCTTTTCTCAAATGGTTGTGTTTTGCAGGACTTGGATACCGGGAGGACGATTGGCTCGGGTGAACAACGCGATGGTCTATATTACATGTCTCCATTAAAATACTCACCAAAATTATTCCAAGTATCTCACATCCCTAATTTATGGCATATGCGCCTTGGACACCCTTCTCCAAGGTATCTTAAGCTCATCTCACGATTAATACCTTTAGATAAAAATTCAATTTTCGATCATAATAATTGCCATGTTTGTCCTAGAGCAAAACAAACAAGATTACCTTTTCTATTAAGCACAATAAAATCTCATTCTCCTTTTGATCTTTTACATTGTGATATTTGGGGTCCACATAAAGTTCCAACACATTCGAGGGCACGTTTCTTTCTCACCATAGTAGATGACTTTACTAGGTGCACATGGTTATTCCTCATGAATCAAAAATTTGAAATACAAAACATATTAGAGCCATTCTTCGCTTTTGTAAAAACTCAATTTCATGCCTTAGTCAAAACTGTTCAAGTCGACAATGGGTTAGAATTTCTCTCCATGCAAACATTCTTTTATAAAAATGGTATTGAATGTCAACGCACTTGTGTCTATACACCACAACAAAATGGGGTAGTAGAACGCAAACACAAACACATTCTTAACACTGCACGAGCATTGTTATTCCAATCACATTTGCCACTAGAATTTTGGGGTGAATGTGTCTTGACTGCAACATACATAATAAATCATTTACCTTCACCTCTATTGAAAAATAAATCCCCATTTGAACTCCTACGTAGCCGACCTCCATCTCTCTCTCATTTGAAGGTATTCGGTTGCTTATGTTATGCAACCATTATTTCACCCAAACAAAAATTTGATTCTCGCGCTCGGTAGTGTATCTTTCTTGGGTATCCAAACAATCAAAAAGGGTATAAATTGTTTGATTTAGAAAGTGACAAATTTTTTGTTAGTCGAGATGTTACATTCCATGAACATATTTTTCCTTTCCTTAATTAATCCACAACATCATCTCATTCTGGTTCACAAATTGTTTTATCAAATATGGCTATTGACATGCCAAATCATACTCCACCAATCATACCTTTAATATCAGACAATTCAGAAACTCAAAATTCTTTTCCTCCACCCATTTCAGAAAATTCCTCCTTAAACACATCACCAGTCACATCTTCCCTCTCAGATAATTTAGAAATTCAAAATTCCATTCCTTCATCCATGCTAGAGAATTCACCCTTAAACACACCCGCACCTCCTTGCATCCGCCGATCCGAACGTGTCAAACAGGCTCCTATCTGGCATCAAGACTGTGGTGGTATCTCAAGCCAATCTTTCCAACTCTAGTCAACAACTGTCAAAATCGACCAGGTATCCCCTTCAAAATTTTTTTCTTATTCTCGTTTTACTCCCACACGTTGTACATTTCTAGCTAATATCACAGGCTCTAAAGAACCCACTTCATATTCTCAAGCTATTCTAGATCCAAGATGGAAGCAAGCCATGGAAGAGGAGTTAACAGCCCTATAACTCAACAAAATATAGACAATAACACCACTCCCAAAAGGTCACAAACCCATCAGTTGCAAATGGGTGTATAAAATCAAATATCGGTCTGATCGCGCCATTGAACGATATAAAGCACACCTGATTGCAAAAGGGTACACCCAAATTGAAGGGATTGACTATGAAAAGACCTTTTCACCTACAACTATTCATATAACTCTGAGATGTCTCCTCACTGTAGCAGCAGCCCAAAACTGGTTAATTCATCAATTGGATGTGCAAAATGCATTCTTACACGGCAGTTTATATGAGGTTGTCTACATGGACTTACCACCTGAACATCATCGACAGGGGGAGAATGTTGTATGTCGACTCAACAAATCATTATATGGTCGTAAACAAGCCTCTCAAAATTGGTTCTCTACATTTTCTAATGTAATTCAAATAGCAGGTTACCAACAGTCCAAAGCGGACTACTCTTTATTTACAAGAATTCAAGGGTCCTCATTCACTGCCATTCTAATCTATATAGATGATATCCTTTTGACTGGAAATGATCCAAAAGAAATGCACCGCCTTAAAGAATGCCTGCTTCGACGTTTTCACATTAAGGATATTGGAGATTTAAAATACTTCTTAGGGATTGAATTTTCTCGTTCTAAAGCTGGAATTTACATGTCCCTAAGAAAATATGCGCTTGATATTTTTTAGGATACAGGGCTCACAGGTGCTCACCCCGAAAAATTTTCAATGGAGCAACATTCAAAGTTAACTTCAGATGACGGAGAATTGTTAAAAGATCCATCCAAGTATAGACGGCTCATGGGAAGATTGATATGCCTCACAGTCACTAGACCTGACATAGGATTTTCAGTTCGAACATTAAGTCAATTCATACAAACTCCACGTCAATCACATTGGGATGCAGCAATTCGTATTCTGAAGTACATTAAAGGAACTCCAGGTCAAGGCTTGTTATTGCCATCCAAAAATAATCTCTCATTGAAAGCATATTGTGATTCAGATTGTGCAGGATGTCGAACCACTCAAAGATCGGTTTCAGGTTATTGAATCTTCCTCGGTTCCTCTCTTATTTCATGGAAGTCAAAGAAACAGACCAATGTATCAAGATCTTTGGCAGAGGTAGAATATCGTGCAATGGCCAATGTATGTTTAGAACCAGTATGACTACTTTATATATTGCAAGATTTAAAAGTCTTGTGTGATGTTCCTACACCACCATTCTGTGATAATCAGGTAGCACGACACACTGTGACAAATCCTGTATTTCATGAGCGCATAAGGCACATTGAGATTGATTGCCATATTGTCCGAGAAAAGTTGCATGCCGGAATAATTCGTCCTTCATATGTACCTACGAGCTACAGCTCGCTGACACTTTTACAAAGGCATTAGGAAAAGATCAGTTCTTAACGCTGCGACACAAGTTAAGAGTTCAAGATATTCACTCGCCAACTTGAGGGGGAGTGTTAAGGAATAAATATTATACTTGATGGACAAGTATATTTGCTCACAAGTAATTGTAAATATGGGTAGGATCATGTATTTATTAGATTACCATTTTGTATTTGTATTTATTTCTTCTCTTGGTGAACAAGTATTTTTACACCTATAAATACGTGTATCAAGTGAGAAATACAACTTTTTATTCACCATTTATATTCTTGTCAATTTATATATTCATCACTTTGTTCATAGACAAATTTCACATGAATCTAGTAATATGAGATAGTCTATAGAGCTCAACTAATGGCCGGTTTGGCATTGCTTTTTAAGCTACTTTTAAAATAAGTTGCTATCACAAACTTAAAATAAAACTACATATTTTGACTTTGAACAACACATTTTGATATTTCGTACTAATTAATTAGGAACTGTTTGATTTATTTTTTTCAAAATCAAATCTGCAGATTTCAAAAAAAGCTAGAAAATGGAGCTTCGCAGAAAACTGCTGAAAAAAGCTGTAAAAACTCACAACCAAATTGACCCTAAATATATAGGTAGCTTAGTTGTTATGGTGTTTCATGCTCGTATGACAAATTCTTTCCTATCTTCACAAGGTGAATTAACTTTTAGTTTTCATAGAAAGTTTTGTTTGATATGTCCAATGATGTACTCAATATTTTAATATATGAATTCCACCTTTAAAAAAAACACGAGAATCTGAGATGATGCCCCAGATGTGCACCTTCAAACACCAATTCTGCTATTAGAACAACTCCAGTCTCACTCAGCCGTTCCTAAATTGGTATGACTTCCGAGGTAATCTTAAGCTATTAATTTTACAATATAATTATTGTTGCAAAAAAAAATGAAAAAACATGCAGTTTACCGGCAACTAGAGTTGATCCATAATTTTGTATTGCATGGTGGACGTGATTTTTCGGGGAAAATTTTCCGGAAAAATCCAAGATTTTCCCTGAAAATTATTTAATGATTTTTAAAAGAAATCGAAGAAGAAGGAGAAGAGAAAAGGAAAAAAAGTAGAGGAGAAAGAAGAAGAAGAAAGATTTAATTTTTTAAAAATTTTCTCTTAAATATCACGTGTCGCGATTCTATTAGATTGAAAAGTCAAAATAAACATATGTTAGGCGTGTGAAGTTCACTCTCCCTTGTGAGAATGGTTGAGTCCATATGAAGGAGTTGAATGGTGCACTTTTTCAAAGTTGAGGTAGCTGCAGGAACGGTTTCATAGGTCAGGGAGGAAGTAGGTTATTTGAACCAAGTTGAGGATGCTGTTAATGCATTAAGCCTTTATAATTCATACTTTCTTTTAGTTATATTGTGATTCCCTGTCAAATATTTGATGAGGAAAAAAGAGTCACATTAATTTTAAAATAGGATTATAATCAATAAATTTTAATTAGTTAATATTTATTGTAAAAGTAAACTGTTAACTATTTTCATGAGTTTTCTTTATATATGTCCGTTTCTATAATATTTTAAAGGTCAAATAATCATTAATTACTATAACAGTTTTGTAATATAAATCATATATGCAATTATGAATTATTTTACTTTGTAATTATTGTTTTAATAGGTTGTACGTTTACTTTGATTTGTTTCTATAATAATGATATTTAAACTTGGTTAATATTCATAATAATCATAACAATACCAAAATATAATTTTATTGATTATAACCCTATTTAAGAAAAAATTCTAATTTTTTTAGCTTTAATATGCAACTAATTAAATATATGGATTTTTTGAGAAATATAATATATAATTTATTCTTAAACAGGCTTATAATTTAGAATTAATATGACTCATCAAATATTTTATTATTACTATTATTGTTGTTATCATTATTATTTTAATTTTATTTTTTGGTATTGTTATGATTAGTATGAATATTAACCAATTTTAAATACCGTTATTATAGTAATATAAATTTAGAATAATAGGGTAATAAAATAAAAAAAATTTAATAATAAAATTGAAATATTACTTTTGAAAGTTATAGGGGCAAAGAAGTAATTTAGGACTTCTTTGCTTTTATATATATAAATATAGATGATACATGGATTTATTATGGTTATTTTCTTTTACAAAAGCATGAATTATTTTATCTATCGTTACCATTGAAATTCATATAACGCATCATACAGTTATGAATAACGATTACTTTGTAAAAAAAATAAAAGAACTTCAATGCACATGTTATGGAGGGCTAAATTTAAACTAACAAAAACAATACAGCCATGTTTCAAAGCCAAAAAAAAGTTACGTTTGAAGCAGCTAATTTCATGCATATTATTTGTAATTATACAATAAAATATTACTATTGTTTGAAATTTTCAAATTCTTTAAAAAGTTAGTGTCTATCTTAAATATTATAATAATAAATGTCTGTATTTTTTTTTAATTTTGGTAAAATTAAACATTTTATAAAGAAAAAACTAAATTGGCGGGCTGGCAAAATCGAGCTTAGGTTTTGACAATTTTATAAAGGGCTGGCAAAATCGAGCTTAGGTTTTGACAGTTTTATAAAGGTCCAACCTAAATATGACTATTAATTTTTAAAGTTGGGATAGGGTTGGGCCATAAATTTTTTAGCTAAGTTCCATTAAGCCCTACACATGCATGCCACGATCGAACTAAAACCTTATTTAATGAAGATGTCGTATTTAGTATAGTGAAGTCAAATGACTCAATTTCACAATAATAAAACAGGCACCTTTAGAATTATGATCTCATTATCCAAAACAAACTACATCTTAACCGAAGCTGATGGTCAAATCAACCACACAAACAAAATAAACACATACAGTTTCTATACATTATTATACATTACACATCATAATTTAAAAACTCGTCATTACATTCAATAGTAGTTAAATCAATGCTAAATAAGAGAATGAAATACTTTAAAGGGGTAATGTGCAAATCGAGAACGTATTATCACAATTGCAGATGATCAGCTGAAAGTTTAAAGGAGCTTCTTCAATAGCCCTTGGTTCATATATGGGCCTTTCGGGGTCAACACTTCTCAGCTCAATGGTTGGCCTTTCTAGGCCATCACGTCTGTGGCGACCGCAAATTGTTCGGATTAAAAAAATGGCTACACTTGATATTAATGCTAGTATCATTATCACGACAATTGGTTTCAGAAAAAATTGATGCTTGACACTTGAAATAAGGGGTGGTGCGGGAAAACCTTCATTTTCAATCTCTGAAAAATGTTACAAATTTGTCAAACATATATGTATCTTGTAAACTTCTATGTATGACAAGGAAATTTACAATAGAGTCATAGACTAGTGCTACACCTAAGTTAAAAAGTTACTCATTTTCAAAACATTTTTTTTAAGAAGTTTGATTTATTTGAAATTATTTCTTGTACAATTTTACCTGTTAGGGAAAAATATAAATTATGTGATATATAAAAAGTGAATTTTTACATACAAATTGGTCAATATATATATGGAGATTCTTCATATATCAAGTTCTGCTACTGTAGCAGCTACAATGTCACCTAGCCTCGCTACTTCTGCAATACATGTTGTCACTAAAGGCAGAGCATAGACTAAAGAAAACCTTTCTTTACCGTCAATGTACAAATGTATATATTTAATAAAATTATCAAATATAATAATTCTATGGATAAACTTTGAAAACATGTATTTCGATTTGGCCGTTTTGTAAAAAGGTTCTTGTGGAATTTTTTTGTTTCAACTGGGTGCATGTGGTTTCAAAAGTTAGCAAAAACATACTTCTCAAAATTTTGAAACCACATTTGGAAGGATAATCTTGTCTATTTTGAAGTGAAATCTTGCATCTTTATTTATAAAAATACAATACACATTAGTGATAAATATTAGAATTTTTTGAGAAGTACAAATATGTATATTAATTAAAAATTGACGGTAACTTTAAAAAATCATAATAAAATGAAAAGTTTCTGAAACTTACTCACATCTTGATAAATAATTCACAAATAATACAGTTAAAATATTGAAACGTTAAATTTATTGAAATAATTGAGATTGCCCTTTCAAATATGGTTTCAAAATTTTGAAAAGCATGTTTTGATTAACTTTTGAAAATACATGCACCCTTTTAAAATAAAAAATTTTACAAGAATTTTTTTGAAAACGACCAAACCACATAACATGTTTTTAGAGTTTACCCTAATTCTATTGACATGTAAATTCTTATAAAAAGACGTATGTATAACCATGGTAAATATTTAGTTATCTAATTTGTATGGTAAATATTGAAGCTGTAAATACACTATTTAATTTATAATGTATTTATTATTTTAATCAGAATGAATTATAGGCAGAGAGAAATTATGTGAAAAAAGGTTAGAAATTTCTTAAAATGTTATATGGACGACGATGAATGTGTAGTTATATCAAATATTTGATATAATGAAAGTTATATCAAATACTCCCTTTATTTTTTTGAAATAAATATTTTAGCCCAGAAAGTATTTTTAAAAATATTTGTCACTTATATATTTTTGGATATCTTTTTTTATTAATCTTTCAACTCTACTCCTAACTATTAATTATATTTAGTTGATAAATTAAATTATTAATTAAATTATAAGGATAAATTAATATTATTATATTTTTAATTAATTAATTTATAAAAAGGTATGAAATTCATAAAAATATAAATAAAAAAATATGGAGCGCAGTATTTAGTTAATCCATCAAATTGTAAAAAACTTATACCAAAAAATATGATATAAAAAATTTGTGGGTCAACGTGGACTTACACGAACTCATCAAGACCAAATGTTAACAATAAAAAATTATACAAATCCAACAACCAATGCAAATCCCAAGACAATTAATGCAACGTCAAGTTCATGAGAAAGAGAATATTAAAATGAAAAATCACATTCTACAGTGGCTATTCTCCATCTCCTCTCTTCATTTCTCTCAATTTGATTTTGATTTAAGAGTGAACAACAAGGTCTTTTGATTCTACATCTTTTTTTATATTTGATCTTTTTAATTGAAATGATATTTTATTGAGTCTTTACCTTGCAAATTTTTCTCTCTTTAGTAAAAAATTTACCGTACGCAACACAACTTTAATAATTTTATTATTAAATTTAACTTTAAATGTTCTCAGTTAAGGATACATGTCGATATATTTTTCATATTCATTACCCCCAAACTTGCTAGCAAGATAGGATCAAATCGGATCTATAATACTGATTGGTGTTGTTTAGTATGCTGGAATTCTTATGATATGAATCTTGTAATATGAGACAGTCTACGGAGTTCAACTAAGGGCCAGATTGGCATTACTTTTTAAGCTGCTTTTAAAATAAGTTGCTCTTACAAACTTAAAATGAAACTACATATTTTGACTTTGAAAAACACATTTTGATATTTCGTACTAATTAATTAGAAACTGTTTGATTTATTTTTTCCAAAATCAAATCTGCAGCTTTTAAAAAAAGGCTAGAAAATTGAGCTTTTCAAAAAAGCTGCTGAAAAAAGCTGCAAAAACTCACGGCCAAACTAGCCTTAAATATATAAGTAGCGTGGCTGTTATGGTGTTTCATTGCTTTTTATGTTTTTATCTGACAAATCTTTTCCTATCTTTACAAGATGAATTAACTTTTAGTTTTGATAGAAAGTTTTGTTCGACGTGTCAGAGTGATGTAATCAATATTTTAATATATATGAAATCCTCCTTTTAAAAGAAATCACAAGAGAATCTGAGATGAGGCCCCAGATGTGAACCTTGAAACACCAATTCTGCCATTATAACAACTGCAGTCTCACTCAGCCGTTCCCAAATTGGTATGACTTAAGAGGTAATCTTAAGCTGTTAATTTTACAATATAATTATTGCTGCAAAAAAAAAGGAAAAAACATGCAGTTTACCAGCAGCTAGAGTTGATCCATATTTCTGTATTGCATGGTGGACTTGATTGCTACTGGCCCCAGACTCCATTCAAATTCACACAACCACACAAAAAAAACCATTAACTAGGTATTTGAATCAAATGGTGGAAGTATTGGTTCTGTTCATTTTATTGGGAAATCCAATGAGTGAAACATGAAAATCAAGCAATTAAACAAATATAGATATATACCTGAGAGAGTGTAATTATTCCATGGGCGTTGATAGCAGAGTTTAGAGCTCTAGCGTTTGCTGCAATGGCCATTGAAGATATTACAATTGATTGAACCAGTAACTTTCTCCCCATTTGCTCGGTGAATTTCGAGAAGAGAAGCATTGAGATATCCCATATATGAATTTAGAGAATCCAAATCTTAAATAAAGTTGCTAGGTGAATATAGAAAATGTTTGGTGTGGTTTTCAAAAACAAAAAGAAATGTTGGGTGTAGGATATAAACAAACTTGCTGACGTTCCCTATCTGCACCGCACATTATCCCACCAATGCTTCTTGACGCGCTGAAATTAACAACTACGAATAAGGTGTAGCCGGCTTACGAGGAAGAAAGTACCTTTACTATATTGGTGACTACGCTCAGAATGAGCGATTAGTATTGGATTGTATGTATTAAGAAAAAGGTCGCCCTACCAACAAGCTGTAGCTCAATTGGTTAAGTAGGCTGAGCAAATTGGAGGAGAATAAGGTTCAAATCGCACCAAATACACTTGTTGGAAGGAGTGAGGAGCCTTAACTGTTAAACTGTTACTAAACCCCGATCATCTCAACGAAGATACTTGTAATTATTAAAAAAAAATAAAAAGGTCACCCTCGATGAATTGCTGTGTTTTTTCAAATTTCGATTTTCGACCGAAATCTTTTTCCATTTCATGTTTCCTAATTGCACTTCCCTTCTTACAAAACTTAATTGTGATGTGTTAATTTAAATAAAATAAAAAAAGTTTGTCATGATAAGAAATTAACAATACATTAAAGAATATGTTAAATAAAATTTGTTTTTTTAACTTTCAGGAGAGTCTTTGTATATAATATTTTCTTTGGAACCGGCTGGTTCGACATTCTAGCCGGTGACGAAAGGATTACACAGTCGTACGTGGCATATAAATGCCTTAAGCGGACAAGGTCTTGAGTCGGTCTAATACAAGCTGGAGGACACTTTCGTGCAGTACAAGTAGGAAGCATCCATATAGAATTTTGTTTCCTATATTCTCTCCTCTAGTCTTATCCTAATCTACTTAGGGTTCAAGTATCAGATAAACATTAAAGAAATTATAATCCTGTTATGACTAGGACTCCCTATTTCACTAGAAGTGAGAAATCTCATAGGCCAATATAAAGGCCTATTGGTCAGATCAAAGGTATTACATTCTGAACTTATTACATTCAATATTTCTTCAAACCCTTTACTGACTTAAGCATCGGAGAGTCCCCCCAGGGGCAAACCCGATCACCCCCGAGTACGTGTATGTTTTGCAGGAATACGATCAAAGATTTAACTAGTTCGTAGAAGATCAATTCTAAAATATCCGTATCCAAGTATGATATTTTCAGTGGTGTGGTGAGTATGGACTAAATTTACTTGCTCAGACGAGAATTTTAGTTCATTCAAAAGAACACGAATTTCTCAGATTCAAGATTTTCGTTATTCAAGAATGTCTCTTGAACAGAACGATCAACTCAATGATTATAGTATTAACAATACCCACGGTGGTGTTGAAAACACAAGATCACTAACGGCAACACTCTCGGCAGTTGACGCCAACACGGTGGATGAGAATCCCCCCTTGAACGCTTTGAACTAGCTAAATCCATTTATTGAGATCGCTAAGAAGCATAACTTGACGGGGGAAGAACAAAATCGGATGACTATGTCCATCTATAACCACTACAAGGCCCAAGGACGGATTACGGAAGAACCTAGAAGCTACAAGTCAGTGTTCCCGCCTGAGTTAGGCGTCACTTGAAATCTCTTCCCACGGTTCAATTCTGTTTCCAGCACATAGAAGTTTATGTCTATGGTTACAAAGGGACTTCAACATATGCTAATCACTCCCCCCGACTTCAGCTCAGCCGACAATGACTTTTCCCGTTGTTGAAATGATTAATCTTTATTCAAGAAAGGTAAGGAATAAATTAGAGTAAATAAGATCAAGTGGAAAAGGCAAGAAATAAATTGAAGTTAATAAAATCAAGTTTGAAAGGAAAGAAATAAATTTGAATAAATGAGATCATGCTAGGAAAGTAAGAAGGAAAGCAATATTTAGAATTATTGAGAAAGAATCATCACTTCCCATACAAATAAAACATGAACCATATAAGGCAATTAGCAAAATAGAATTAATTCAGAATTAAATTGTATTTATTTTACTGTCATGTAGGTAGATCTTGTATGCACCATAAATAGGGCTTTGATTTTTCATTCGTATTCATTCCAAAAAATCACAAAAATAAAATCATTTCTTCCATCTAATAAAAAGTGAGTTCTATTTCAAAGTGAGAGTGTGAGTAATTGTTATGAATTAAGATGTTATTTATTTTATTAATATTTCATAATTCCTCTATATTTTCTCTAATAAAGTGGTACTAGAGCTAGTTTTGATCCTGATCCTCTTCCCGAGAAAGAAATTTCAAAGTCCATTTTAAGAAGTTCTAGGCATTGCAATAGTCCAAAAGTGTTGCAAGAAGTCTGTCCAAAGTGTTGCAAAAGACATTTGTAAATGTTCCCTTAAGTCAAAAGTGTTACAAAAGACATATAAAAGTGTTGCAATATCCCCTGTACCCCTAAAAACAAATCTTTTCGTAAAAATCCTCAAAATTAATACCAACAATATTTCCTTCAACTTCCCTCAACTTACCAAAACCAATTATAAAAATTGGTGAATTAAAATGAAAGCGATTCTTGGAGCCCAAGATGTTTGGGACATAGTAAAAAAAGGTTACGTAGCCCCACTTGAAGATGCACAACTGTCACAAGAAGAAAAAGATAGTTTGTATAAAAGTCGCAGGAATGACCAGAAGGCGCTTAGTCTGATCCATCAAAGGTTGGATGATGTAATGTTTGAGAAGGTGGCAGAAGCAACCTCCTCCAAGCAAGGTTGGGATATACTACGAGTTTCTCTTCAAGGAGAGGAGAAAGTACTGAAAGTTCAACTGTAAATGTTGAAAGGATAGTTCGAGATGATAAAAATGAAGGACACAGAAACTGTTGTTGATTATTCCCCACGAGTAAAATCTGCCGTCAATCAAATATGATAGTATGGAGAAAAACTCAATTAATTGAGAACTATAGAAAAAATTCTCTGGTCACGACTACCGAAGTTCGATTACATAGTAATGGCTATAGAAGAATCACGAGACACAAGTGCAACGATCGTTGATGAACTTGTTGGCTCATTGCAAGGCGTGAGGAAAGGCTGAATAGATAGAAAGAAGAGTTTGTAGGACAAGTCTTGTTAGCAAAGGATTCGTTCAAAGGAGAAAAAGTAGCTAAGATCCTAGTCATTACGGATGAGGACGTGGTAGAGATCATGGAGGAAATGGTAGAGGAAGAGGACATGGTAGAAATCAACAATTTAGAAAAAATAACGAAAGTAATCAGTTCACAAGAGGCAGAGGTCATGGATATGGACAAGGAAGAGGAAATTGGAGGAAAAATGAAGGACGTGACAAGTCCAATATCCAATGCTACGATTGCTCTAGATTTGGCCATTACCCAGCAGAATGTCGAAGCCCACCGAACCAATCAGAGGAGACAGCCAACAACATCCAACACGAGGAGATAGTCGACACTATTTTACTAACCCGTGAAGGTAACCATAGTCAAGAAAATAACATTTGGTATCTTGACAATGGAGCAAGCAATCACATGTGTGGTGATGAGAAGATGTTCGTTGACGAGCGTCGAATTCGCCAAAAATAATAATAAACCCGTTTACACTAGAACAAACAAAATTTGCAAAAGTG
Source organism: Euphorbia pulcherrima (assembly GCA_947683365.1). Taxonomy (NCBI): domain Eukaryota; kingdom Viridiplantae; phylum Streptophyta; class Magnoliopsida; order Malpighiales; family Euphorbiaceae; genus Euphorbia; species Euphorbia pulcherrima. The sequence continues at coordinate 5,216,372 of CANTUS010000010.1, forward strand.
GTAAGTGGGATCGTCTCCATAGGGAATAAGAAAATCAACTTAAATTAATATGACAACTAAGAGAATGCAATAAAATAAGTAAATTGGGGTTTGAGAGGTTGATTGATAAAAATATAAAAAACTTAAATTTAAAGGAAGTAGAGATATGATTTGAGACTCTTCCGACTAAGGATGCTTTTACCATAATATCAATCGATCACAGGCATAAAATATGGAAATAATTTAGCCTATTTAAACTAAAAACAAACTCTATTTAAACAAGGAAAAAGATCCCTAAAAGAAGTCAATAACTAAAATAAAAGCTGTTAAAATCCTAAATAGCCAAAGAGATAAAATAGGCATGAGATAATTAAGGAATGAAGCCTATGTAAATCTGGACTCTAGGTTAAACTACAACTCAGCTCTAAACAGCTACCAAATTGCTTCATTAACTCCAAAACTTCTAAGTTAGCTTAAATAACGCCCAAGACCTAAATATTGGCAATATATGCACAAAATCAGTAGCAAACCATTCCAATTATCACATTAAACCATCAGAAAAAGAGTTAAATTTGTGAGTTATCATTCGTAGAACTAAACAAATTATTCAGTGGAAATGTCATCTTTGGAGATTCTTCAAAAGTTCCTATTCAAGGAAAAGGAACCATTCTAATTCGTTTGAAGAATGGAGAGCTCCAGTTTATCATTAACGTATATTATGTTCCAAACATGTAAAGTAACATTTTAAGTTTGGGACAACTGCTGGAGAAAAACTACCAAGTTCACATGCTGAACTGAAAGTTGGTGTTGTTAAACAAAAAAAATGAGCTGCTTGTAAGTGTGCATATGTCAAAAAATAGTACGTTCACTCTCAACATCAAGACGGACGTTGTAAAGTGTTTGAAAGCTTGCGTGAAGGATTCTCATTGGCTTTGGCATTTGAGATTTGGGCATCTCAATTTTGGACGTTTAAAATTGCTAAGCCAACAGAAGACGGTGCATGGTCTTCCACCAATTGATAAACCTCATCAGCTTTGTGAAGGAAGTCTTGTTGGAAAACAATCCAGAACCATTTTTCCAAAAAAGTCCATGTCGGGAACAAAGGGGCCTCTTGAACTCATTCATACCGATGTTTGTGAACCAATGACAACAACATCATTGGGAGGCAACAAATATTTCTTACTATTCATTGATGATTATAGTAGTAAGACATGGGTTTACTTTTTGAAGGAGAAGTCAGAAGTTTTTGGAGCTTTCAAGAAGTTCAAGGCGTTCGTAGAGAAAGAAAGCGGCTATTACATCAAAGTTGTAAGATCCGATAGAGGGGGAGAATTCACATCAAATGAATTTAAGAGATTCTATGAGCATCATAGAATCCATCATTTCCTGTCAGTCCCGAGATCATCGCAACAAAATGGTGTTGATGAAAGAAGCATGCTAAAGAGCAAGAATATGCCCAAGGAGTTATGGGTAGAAGCAGTTGATTGTATAGTCTACATCTTGAACCAGTCCTCGACAACAGGTGTCTCAGATATGACACCCCAAGAAGCATGGAATGGGTGAAAGCCCAATATCTCATTTTTATGTTTTTGGGAGTGTTGCACGTGTTCATATTGCTGATGAAGAAAGGAGAAAGCTAGACGAGAAAAGTAAAAAATTCTTGTTCGTGGGATACTCAAAATTTTTAAAAGGTTACACGATGTTCAATTCTGACACGAGAAAGACAATCACAGCAAGGACATGACTATTGACGAGGAAGCACTTTGGGAGTGGAACGATGATAAGAAGAACTACAGGTTATATCCTTTTACCATGAATGAAAATAATGAAAGTGACGCAGAGGAACCAACCACAAAGTCAACAAGAAATCCTATTTCAGTTGCATCTCCTAGACAAGAAGATTATGAAAGTGAAAGTCCTAGACAAAGGCCAAGAAAGTTTCAACGAATGAGAGATCTTTATAATGTCACTAGAGAGCTCGGTGAAGAATTAACTCTCTATTGTCATCTCATTGATACCCCATTAACGCTGAAGAGGCTCTGAAAGATGAAAATTGGAGAAAAGCCATGGAAGAGGAGATCAATGCAATTAAGAAGAACGAGACATGGGAGTTGACCAAACTTCCACCTGAAAAAAAAGTGCATTGGAGTCAAATGGGTGTTCAAGGCAAAGAACTATGCAAATGGAAAAATCGTTCGACATAAAGCAAGGCTTGTTGGAAAGGGCTATAGTAAAAAATCCGGTATTGACTATGACGAAGTGTTTTCACCTGTCACAAGAACGGAGACCATTAGACCGGTGATCTCAATTGCTACACAAAATGGATGGAAGATCCACCAAATGGATGTCAATTCAGCATTTTTAAATGGCTATTTAGAGGAAGAGATCTATATTCAACAACCTCCTGGTTATATTGTCAAAGGCCATGAAGAAAAAGTGTTAAAGATGAAGAAGGCATTGTATGAAGTCAACCAAGCACCGAGAGCTTGGAATAGTCATATTGACAAATCGATAATTAAGCTGAAGGGGAGTGTTGAAATGATTAATCTTAATTCAAGAGAGGCAAGGAACAAATTGGAGTAAATGAGATCAAGTTGGAAAGGCAAGAAATAAATTGAAGTTAATAAAATCAAGTTTGAAAGGAAAGAAATAAATTTAAATAAATGAGATCATGCTAAGAAGGAAAGCAATATTTAGAATTATTGGGAAACAATCACCATCACTTCCCATACAAATAAAACATGAACCATATGAGGCAATTAGGTAAAAAGAATAAATTTAAAATTAAATTGTATTTATTTTATTGCCTTGGTAGATCTTATAATAGGGCTTTAATTTGTCATTTGTATTCATTAAAAAAATCACAAAAATAAAATCACTTCTTTCATCTAATAAAAAGTGATTTCTATTTCAAAGCGAGAGTGTGAGCAATTGTTATCAATTAAAAGTGTTATTTGTTCTATTAATATTTCATAATTCCTCTGCATTTTCTCCAACACCCGCAACCTCAAAACATGCAATAACTCAACCGGTGACAACCGGGTCAGCTTCCGCTGACGCCAATTCACTTGCTCTATTACAGGGAGCGCTTATGAAGTTTCAAAATGGGAACTTCCAAATTCCAGGAGGAATAGGGATAATGCCTCAAACTCAAGGTACCACAACCAACTCAACTATAATAACGACTCGCGCCCAATTGAAGGCAAACCAAGTTCACGGTGCAAGTCAAAAAGTCGCAGGCAAAATAAATCATTCGAGCCTCCCCCAGATCCCCAACCAAATGGGTATGTGAGGGAACGGGGAAAGATTGGTACGAAGCTTGGCATTCGGTCTAGGGAGAATGCCTCTCTCAAAACCTCAAATCTATAAGAAAAGAAGCAAAAGGAAAAATCAGCGCAAGAGGAAAAAAAAAGCGAACAAAATAAAAGACAAATCTTGTTATACCTCAAGGATAAGAACATAGGACTTCAGCTTTAAAGTATGTTTCCTATCACAGTGATCCAAGGCCAAATACATCTGCCTCAGTGCAGCTCTACCCCAAGCCATATCCTTAAACTTGCTCAAATCTATCAAAGTACCCAACAAATTCAAGTTGAGTTCCGACGAACCGGCAGGAAACAAAGTGTTGGTCAATGCATATAACATAAAGGATCAAGCACACTGCTCCTGAGTCTCAGCAGTCGATAGATTTCTTCTTCCCTCAGCCAACCAATAACGATACAGGGCATTAGCAGGGATATCTTTTCGATCACACCTAATCCCCAGGAGTTTCAGCACCACTTCGGGACTGTAATTCCCCAGGCTCATGGCACAATTGAAGTGAATAACCTCCCCATCAAACTATAAACCCGTAATAGCAGCATAATCAAGTTGTGTGATGGTATACTCCCCACAAGGCAAGTGGAAAGTGTGCGTCATATTAGCCCACCTCCTCAAGATCGGGGATAGAGCAACTCGTGAAAACCGAGGAGATTTCGCCGGCACAAGCTTCTCAAAGAAAGCACTGAAACCCGAAGCTCCAATAGTCTAACCACATATAGTGTTTTTTAAGTTCACCCTTTTAGTTTTTACAAAAAAAAATTATACCTTTATGAGTTTTAAAACCTTAATATAACCAAATTAAATTACCAAAATGATGCAATTCGGTTTTTCAATTTGTTTTTTTATTTAAGTAGTTCGATATCAGCTATATATATTATTTATTTATGGTTTGTTTGGTCAATTGGTTTCGGTTGAGAAAAATCGATATAACCGGTCCGAAACAATGTTTTAGTCAATATATGTCTTGAAAAAATTAGTTATATATAAACTTTAACATGAAATTAACTGATTATGTTAGATAGCGGCATACAAGCCCCATTTACCAACTCTATGTAATGAAATTCAAATTCATAAAACCTTTGCCGTCCACAATACTTCGCCCACATTCTCAGTTGTTCTGTCACTTCGGTGTACTTTCGCAAATGAATTAGTTGATGATGTCAATTTCCGTTTTATTTGTGTTGTCTTATGTTTAGTGGAAAGAATAAAATATTGTTATGTTGGTACATGTTTGTCATTTGCCAATTTCATAATGGCAAAAAAACATCATTTGTTCTTTCTTTATAAACCAAGAATAAAAAAAGAATTAAGCATTAGTGACACCAGCTAGATCATCATGGAAAATGATGGAAATAGAACCTAAAAAAGGAATTTCAAAGATATGGCAACGAGACTAGTTCAAGTTGCAATAAATTTAATTAAATCCATAGAATTGTCACATTTCAAGTTTGGATATAGGTACGTACAAATAGTAAAGTTTTTTTATTAACCAATCCAAAATGAGGCATGTAATTTTAAATAAATGTTTTTTAATATTGAATTATGTTATGATAAAATGTTATGTTGTTCAGTTTAAACTGAAATTTAGTAGATTGGTTAATAAAATTTAATAATAAATAGAATAACTTTCATTTAAGAGAGTCGCTAATCAGTAACAAAAAAATATCCAAATAAAAAAATCGAAATGATCGAACCGAACAATTTTATTTAGTTTGGGTCGGTTATGTCTTTTAATTCGGTTCGATTTGTGTTTTTTTTAAAGGCTGAATACATCAAGACCCCATTAACTTGTCCCTAAATACCCATTTACCCCATGAACTTTTAAAGCTTCCAAATAACCCCTTAAACTTGCAAAATAGTTCTAAATAACCCCCTAAACTTGCAAAAAGTGAACAGTATTACCCCTTAAATGCGACGTGTCAGATTTTGATTGGTTTGACTTTTCAAAGATATCATTTTTTCTCTTCAATCAAAAGCCGACACATGGCATTGAAGGGGGCAAATTGGTTCACTTTTTGCAAGTTCAGGGGTCATTAGAAACTTTTAAAAGTTCAGGGGCAAATAGGTGTTTAGGGACAAGTTTAAGGCATTCTTGATGTATTAAGCATTTTTTAAATTATGCAATTTTTTATGTATTCAGTTGGTTTGATTATTCAAACCAATTAGTACCCTTAATTTGGACATCAAAGCCACATGTTAATTTAGTATACCCCCAAACTGCAGAATGTTTCCCTTAAAACTGAAGCTTTCAATAAATACAACTATATTTCGGACGAATTAGTAGGTATAAACTTGAGCGATATACTATTGACACAATGACGTTCATTCGTTGGAGTCTGGAATCCTTCGCCTTTAAAAATATGTCCTAGACGCCCTCCACAAGTTGCATACGTGATTGCGATCCTCACGCCATCTGCATCTGTCTGTAACATTACATTACAATTCGTATTGGATCAATATAACATTTGAAATAAGTTGTTAGAACCTTTAAACAGCCAACATGATACTCACAGTTAGATTAATCGCTCCAGGGAGACCCTCAAAGAAAGCTGGCCAACCACAACCCGAATTGAATTTGGTAGTCGATTTATAGAGAGGAGTCCCACACCCTGTACAGTTGTACACACCCTCTTCGTAAAACTTGTCGTATTCCCTTGTGCCTAGATACCTGTAAAACATGAAACAATAAAAAGAACACATATAGTTCAACATAATCATAGTGTGAATTATTAAAATTCTAGCAGATTAAATCAAGAGCTGCTGAGCACTTTGATCAAAATCAGCTATACAAGTTTGGCACGGAACTCCAACACACTACTTTTTCCAGGTTTCGTTTCTGACTCTGTGCTTCGTAGCAAATCATTTGAGATATATAGCAATTCAATATTCATCTTTTACCAAAAAAAAATATTAGCAATTCAAGATCAATAAGCCAAACAAAAATAAGGATTATACCATTTGATTACATGAACCTGAATATGGCAAAACCTAACTTCTCCCAATAATCAAAGTCTACCGGGCATTCCAGGATACAAATTAAGTTTCCCAAATTAGGTTCAAGCCTCTCAAATTGAACTTTGATAGGTTTTGATGTGAGGATTACACATAGATTATATAGACTAATAGCTAATATATTTATTGGTCAAGCTAAATAGGAGTACTGTTGAAAGATAACACACAAGCTGGAAATCCATGTGACACTGCCACCTTGGCAATCTGTGTCTCCTTGACTAAGTAATGAGCTGGATTAACAGCTATAACAGACTCAATACTAGATTCTCTAATAGCCATTGATTTTTCCTTGATTTACTCTGAATCACTTGATCAGATAACTGTAATCTCGAATGTTGTATATAAGAGCTATATGAGCTCATTTGTGAATACATGAATATACAGAAATTTTCTCAATCTGTTTTTTCTTTACTCTCTCTCTCAATCTACCGATTCATTGCATCAATGGCGGTTGATTCTTGAAATCTTACATGGTATCAGAGCTCATGGCGTGAAGGAAGTAGAATACAAATTAATTTGGTCCTTTGAATGTTGTTCCTGGAGCATACGAACAAGGATCAAGCTCAAATCCAGTAATTGGGGGAAATGGTAACAACGATAATACAAATATGGTGCTAGTCACAGCGATGTTCAATAGAGAGTACTACTTTCCATGGAGCAGAGCAATTCAAAGAGAACTAATCGTGAAAGATAAAGAAAGCTACATCTTAAAAGACAATCAAATACTGGTCGAAGGATCAAATGAGTATCATATTTGGCACAAAACTGATTGTTTGGTTACAGCATGGATTCTCAATTCCATGAGCAAGGAATTCGCGGAAGCTTTTCTCTACACCACAAGCTCTCGAGATCTCTGGAAAGAGTTGGAAGAAAGATCCGGTGGAAGCAATGGCCCCAAGATCTTTCAGCTCAAGAGAGATATAAACCTATTGCGACAAGGCAATTCCTCAATTATGATCTATTTCACCAAGCTGAAAAAACTATGGGATGAATTAGATATGTTGAGAGTCAATCCAGCTTGTAAATGTGGAGCAATAAGAAATTATGTTTCTGATATTGCATTAAAGACTGCGATCTTGGCTAAAGAGGAAAAGCTCATACAATTTCTCATGGGATCACATGAGGGATATGAAGGTGCAAGGTCATAGATCTTACTCATGGATCCTTTCCTTACTCTAGATAAGGCATACTCAATGTTATAGAGGATTGGAAAACAAAGGGAAGTTATGATTGATCAGCCTATTGAAATGGCTAATTATAGCAGCCAAGGCAATTACAAGCAGACTAATAACAATCCTGAGGGCATGAAGAAATGTACCAAGTACAATACTGATAATCACACTAATGAGCAATGTTGGAAACAAAATGGATATCCAGATTGGTATCCAAGATCAAAAAAAAAGAAAGGAAAAAGATTTCGCAGGCTCACAATGCTGTTAACTCTAAGTTCTATGGATCGGATAATGAATCAAACTCCAGCTCATACAACCAACAATCCATTGTACAGGCTATGTTACAGGAGCTATGCAACATGATAAAGGGAAAAGGCAACATGGAAAGCCCTATCTGTATTCAACCAGGCAATAATAAGTCAAAGGCATTTGACTTTACTGCTTTTGCTGGCTTTTCAGGTACAGATTCTTTGACAAACACTACTGAATGGATTATAGATAGTGGTGTCACATCTCATATGAGTGGCAATGACAAACTATACCATGAGCTATTTAGAGAAAAGAAGTTGAACAATGTAGTCTTCCCTGATGGGTCTCAACAACTAGTCACCCACACTGGTAAAATTGAATTAATGCCAAGATTACATTTACAGAATGTGTTGTTTATACTAAAATTCAATTTTAACCTATTATCAGTAGGTCAAGTGCTTAAGGATGCAAGAATAATTGTGGTATTCAAAACTAACTATTTTTATCTACAGGACCTAGTCACACAAGATTTGATAGCATTGGCATGGAAGAGTAAAGGCCTATACAAGCTGATACAGAAGTCTTTTGATATAAGGACTTGACATAATTTTTCTGTAATTACTAGTTGTAATGAATGTAATAAGCCTGATCTATGGCACTTTAGACTTGGTTATGTATCCACAAAGGTCTTGACATATATAAAATGTATTAATACAAACTATCATTCTAATTTTTGCCAAGTTTGTCCTACTGTAAAACAATGTAGATTGCCATTCGATGTCAGTTCCATAAAAACTACCATTCCTTTCTAATTAATACATATGGATTTTTGGGGTGCTTATCATGTCCAATCAACATCTGGTGCAAAGTATTTTCTGAATGTTGTAAATGACTTCTCAAGAGAAATTTGGGTTTTCTTAGTGCAGCAAAAGGCCCAAGTACCAAATGTGATATCATCATTCATAACCATGATACACACTCAATTTGGGGTCAGCATAAATGCAATTTGTTCTAATAATGGCACTGAATTCTACAACACAGAATGTGCAAACCTATTTAAGGTGCATAGCATACAACACCAAAGAAGCTGTCCTAACACACCACAATAGAATGGCACTATGGAAAGAAGGCACATGCAGCTTCTAAACATAGTAAAAGCATTAATGTTTCAGGCAAATTTACCAATCAAATTTTGGGGGGAGGCAATAATGATGGCTACATCTATAATCAATGTTCTCCCTTGCAAAATATTGAAATAGCAAACCCCACATGAGTTACTATACTCCGTTCTCCCAGTTTACAGTCACTTCAAAACCTATGGATGTCAGTGTTATTACACAGACACTAATGGACATAAAGACAAATTTGCTGCTAGAGCCCATAAAGCTGTGTTTTTGGGATTTTCACAAGGACAGAAAGGATGGAAAGTAATGGATCTCAGCACAAAAAAATGGTCACTACTAGAGATATGACATTTTAGGAAACAATTTTTCCATACAAATCAGTTTGTCCTCATGAAGATGGCTATGATGAGAGTATAAATCTTCCAAAGGAAACTAATGAACCAACCAACGATCAAACTGTCGAGGCTCCAGACCAGAATCAAAAAGAGAGCACAAAAAACCCTCTTGGCTAAAGGACTATATATCCTTAACCAAAACTTCTGGTGTATCAAACAAAGCCTTAACATGTGGAAATGAGTAAATAGCCTTCATGATAAAAATTGAAAATGTCAAAGAGACAACTATTTTCAGTCAGGCTAGTGATGATCTAAATTGGTAAAAGGCAATACAAGAAGAGATTGTTGCATTAGAAGCAAACAACACTTGCTAGATCACCAACTTACTAGTAGGGAAGGAACCAATTGCATCTAAGTAGGTGTATAAAGTCAAGTATAAACCAAATGGTGATGAAGACAGATACAAGGCAAGGCTTGTTGCTAAGGGGTATAACCAAAAGCTTGGTGTGAATTTTTATGAAAATTTTAGTCCAGTGGTAAGAACAGTGACTGTGAGGTTCTTTATTGCAATTGTAGCAGCCAAATAATGGGAAATACATCAAGTCGATGTAAACAATGCTTATCTACATGGTTCTCTAGAAGAAGAGCTTTACTTACAGCCACCCTCTGGGTATGATAATGCTTCATAAGGCCAAATGTGCAAGTTAATCAAGTCTTTATATGGCCTTAAGCAGTCTGGTCCCCAATGGCATAAAGAACTTTCAAACAAGCTTCTACAGTATGAGTTTCAAAGATCCAAAAGTGATTACTGCCTTTTTACATTAAAAAAGGGTAAACAGTTTCTAGCACTTCTCATATATATAGATGATATATTAATGAGTGGAAACTGTAATGATATGATTACTGAGGTAAAAAAATACCTTCACTCATCGTTTACTATCAAAGATCTTGGCTAGGCAAAGTATTTTCTGGGCATTGAGATTCATAAAAGTAAAGAGGGAATGACAATATCACAGATGAAGTATGCCATGGACATACTAACTGATGCTAAGGTTGATAATGCAGAACCTATGAATGACCCCTTTTCACATGCAATCATCTTGTCAGATCCAGGAGAACCCCTCTTAAATCCTAAATTTTATAGGAAGATTGTTGGGAGGTTATTCTACATGGGATTTACAAGGCCAGACTTTGCATATGCCACTCAACAATTGAGTCAACACATGCAAGAACCCTGTAAACACCATCTACAAGCAGCCATTCACACTCTCAAATACCTCAAAGGGACTATGAATTGTGGAATATTCTACCCTAGTGATAATAAAACATCACTCACTGCATACTGTGATACAGATTGGGAAAGGTTCAAAATAACTAGAAAGTAACTAGATTTTGCATATTTCTCGGAAAGTTATTAATCTCTTGGAAGAATAAAAAGCAGACTATGGTGAGTAAATCTTCTGTCGAAGCTGAATACAAAAGCATGAGCCTTACAAGCAGTGAAATCAAATAGCTTAGCTACAGGTTAGCAGATTTCTAGATTCCAGTTTAACTTCCTATCAAGGTATATTGTGACAATCAGGCAGCAATGGCTATAGCCAAGAATCCTGTCTTCTATAAGAGGACCAAACATGTGGAGATTGACTGCCATGTCATAAGGGATCATATAGAATCTAGTTTCCTAAAAACTGTGCTTGTACATACAGGAAAGCAACTAGCAGATTTGTTTACTAAACCAGTTCCTTTTGCGAAAATGGTTCTAGCCTTGCTAGATTTTGGGCTTATGCATTTCATCCACAATAACAACACTGCTGGTTATCAGGGGGCAGTGTTGAAAGATAACACAAAAGATGGAAATCCATGTGACACTGCCACCTCGGCAATATATGGTTCCTTGACTAAGTAATGAGCTGGATTAATAGCTATAACAGACTCAATACTGGATTCTCTAATAGCCATTGATTTTTCCTTGATTTACTCTGAATCACTTGATCAGATAACTGTAATCTCAAATGTTGTATATAAGAGCTATATCAGCTCATTTATGAATACATGAATATATAGAAATTTTCTCAATCTATTTTTTCTTTACTCTCTCTCTCTCTCTCTCTCTCTCTCTCTCTCTCTCTCTCAATCTACTGATTTATTGCATCAATAGCGGCTGATTCTTGAAATCTTAAAAGTACCCATGGCAATGAATAGCTTATTCTCATCAAAGTAGGGTTAATAGAAGATTTCTCTCAAATTAAGACAATATTCATTACAATGCCATCAAAATCATGGAATTCAAATGAATACATCTTAATTAAAGGTTTCTGAAACAAATATATCAATATACAATTCAAATTCAAATCCCCAAATTTCAAGAACCTAAATTCGAGCAAGTTAAGAAGAGAAATAGAAATAAATTAATTCTTATTCAGTGCCTTTCCGCCTCAAAATCTGAATCTGCTCCGGCGATAAAATAGCGTACCACTTATCATCAGACTTCTGAATGGAACCAGGGCGGCCATTGCATTGAACCCACCATGAAAGATGCGATTATTCCAGTAGAGGGAAGCTGGGAATGGAAACAGAATTAGATAGGGGTTTGGGCAATGAGATTTGAGATGATTTCTAGTGAAAGAGGCAGGAAGAGAGTGGAGAGGAGAGAGGAGCTTGGAGAAGGCAGTGGGTGTGGGCATGGTGGAGGAAACGCCATGTCCTACCCATTACATTATATCATTTACTCTAAACTCTTTTTTTACAATATTTACTTTATTTATACGGGTGCTACAGTACATTCATTCAAAATCATTACTTCATTATTCTAGGCTAAAAAAGAATCTTTACATGAATATAATATTATATCAATATCATTATAACTAAATTACAAAAAATAAAAAGTACTATTAAAATAATCAACTCCAAATAAGAAGTAGGATATGAGTTAGTCTAAATTTGGAGTAACTCATTGAAGTAAGGATTTGGGGTAGAGTTGGACTTCAACCCTACTCAAAATATGCCATTTACTCTATATCCAGAGTACCATTGGACTTGCCCTAAGAGTTTTTGAGGATATTGTTGAAGCTCGTCATCTGAAAGAGACAGAGAGACATACACATGAGGAAATATTGATATATTAGCTTTTTTTAAAAGGTCCGTACTAGAATATGTTGTTCAAAGCTAAAAATATGTAGTTTTTTAAAAGTTTATGAGAGTAACTTATTTGGATAATAACTAGAAAATCAATATCAAATCGGTCCTTAAATTAAGGGTTCAGCAAAACATTGGTAACTCATTATGCTATGTAATTTGTTACGTACATCATTATGCTATGTACTTTGCTATCTTTGAACCCTATTCTATGTAACCATTTCCCATTAAATCCTTATATTATGCGATTGGTTAGCTTTTAGCTCTGCATTTGTAGAATGTATATAATGTAATGTGACTATGGATAATATACACTATAGGACAAAAAATGTAATAGGTTATCTAATAAATGTATCAAATAGGTAACATACATACATGAGGGACCAAATGTGCTTTACAAGATCCAAAATGTGCTTTTGATACTAGCTATTGAGGTTAGTTATTTTTGTTGTTGTTAATCATCAATTTAAATCTTTGAAATAGTTTAAAAGCATCTGTAACTAAATACTTAGATTCCACGCTTTTCAACTTATCTTACAACTAATTAAGTACAATAACGTATAATTATAAACTTATACTAGAAAAAGTTTAGTCCATTTCGGTACACTTATGCCTTATAACGGCTCTTTGATATCTAAAAGACAAGAGGCAGCTTTTGAAGAATATTCCAAACACTTATTTAATGATTTTTTAAAAATTGGTGTTTGTACTTATTGTAATTCATTATATATATATATATATATATATATATATATATATATATATATATATATATATATATATATATATATATGAAGATTTTTTAAATTGGAGAATACTTTCCACATCCACATCCTCCTTAAAAATTTGGGGATTTAAAATTTCTCATCTCAACCCCAGAAAAATTATCATTGGGGATTTCCCCTTCCCATCAAATTCGTGGATTTTTGCCCGAGTATCAACCTTAATAGCAATGAGGGTCAATAGATAAGAGTTGGGTCTAAATGGTTAACATCTACTTGGTGTTGGAAACAAGTTACAAAATATGCTTCATAAAATAGTAACAACTCATGAGTTATCAAGAATTGGATCATAATAGAGTTTTCTCTTACCTCCCATTTTAACACCAACATAATAGGTGTTATTTGGTATTGTGAAGCCAATGCCACAATAAGTCAACATATGCTCTCTAGAAAATGATCTCACAGATCAATTCCATGATCCAAAAGAAACTATAGGAATTTAATCCTAGATTTATTCATAAACGAATACCAAAATAAGAACAAAAACATTAAAGATTAAAAGATTAGAGAACTTAGCCACTTGCAACAAATCTGCTCGAAGCTTTACTGATGAATCAGTAACGAATAAAATTTAAAACAATCCAGTACTAAAACTATGTGTATAATATCACCTATACGCATACAACTCTCAAAATTAGAACCAGATTACAACAAGCAAGGATTGGACATGCAAAGAACCCTAAAACTCTCAAATTGAAAAACTCTACAGATTACCTTGTAGAAGCACACCTCCTCAATATATATAGTAGTCTTCAAGGCGGTTATAAAAATAGTAGTAAGAAGTAAGAGATTTACAATGGTTTGATTTGAATTAGAAATCCCATAAGGGATAAGGATAAATCGCAAGGAAGAAAGAAAAACAGAGAAGAAAAGGAGGCGACTCTTTTCAGGTTTTGAGACAACCTTAAACAGCTCAACTTAGGCTTTGATCCTTCAGAGTTGGGCTTCATGGGTTAATGGGCTTTGCAAAATGGATGCGCTATGAGCCAACATCCACAAATCTCCACCTTTGGCTTATAGTTCATCATCACCAACATCAGTTTTAACACAGACTTGTTGCGTAGATACATTCACCAAGAAGCAAGACCATTACATTCTAATCTAACTAAACTAGAGCCACTATATAATTGTTAAAAAAACTAAAAACAATAACTATAATAAACTCCAAACTACAATATAATACAAGAAAGTAAAGAATCAGAAGAAAACAGCTTTGAGCCTTCAAGTCACAAACGGAACAACTCCCAACTACTTCAGAGCTTCCTGAAATTTCATAACAGGAATAGTTTTAGTAAGCATATCAGCAGGATTAACATTTGTATGTATTTTCTCAATACAAACAGTATTAGAATTAATGATGTCCCTCACAAAGTGTAACCTGATGTCTATTTGTTTAGTTCTTTCATGATATATAGCATTTTTACATAAGTGAATAGTAGACTGGGAATCACAATGCACTTTAACAACATCCTAACTAATACCTAACTCAGTTACAATACCCTTTAACCACAAAGACTCTTTAACAACTTTAGTTAATGCAATATACTCAGCCTCAATAGTGGATAATGCAACTATGTGTTGAAGGCTAGACTTTCAACTAATCAAATTGTTCCCTAAAGTAAAATAAAATCCAGTAACAAACCTTCTTTTATCAAGATCTGCTGTAAAATTAGAGTCATAGAAACCCTCAATACAGACATAACCACCAAAAATCCTCTTATAACATAAGCAAGTCGAAATAGAACCTTTTAAATACCTAGCAAGCCATTTAACAGTGAACCAATGCATTTTACCAGGTTTACTCATATACCTACTTACTTCACTAACACCATATGAAAGATCAGGCCTAATACATACCATGGCATACATGAGAGATCCAACAACGTTTTGATATGGAATTTTACTCATAAAGTCAGACTCAGTTTTATCCAATGGTAAAGTACTAGCTCCCAACTTAAAATGAGATGCAATAGGAGTAGTAACAGATTTAACATCATTTAACCCAAAAACAGATAACACTTTATCAATGTAGTCATTTTGAGTTAAATACAGGATTCCCTTAGACCTATCCCTAACAATGTTTATTCCTAAAATTCTTTTAGCTTCACCTAGATCTTTAATTTCAAATTTAGAATTCAACTTAAGTTTCAATTTATCAATTTGATGTTTACTTTTACAAGCAATAAGAATGTCATCAATATAAAGAAGCAAGTAAATATATGAACTGTGAGCACGGGATTTTGCAGTCCCTCTCGCGAGACGATGATGACGTGTACCCGATTTTAATGCCTCATAATAAAAGTTCTCTTTAGAATTTTTATTACCAATATAATATTCCTTGGGAATTTTAAACTTGGTAGAATTCAGTTCGGTGAGGCCAATAACGTGTCCGGTAGGAGCTTGAACAGATGATTTACACCCAAATTAAAAATATCCATTAAAATATCATTAAAAATAAAAAAGATGCCTTTTGACCCACTTTTAACCACTTTTGGTCACTTTTTGGGCTCCTAGACCCGCTGACTGTGGGCATGTCAGAGACTAGCATGTGGTCAACTTTCTTAGAAAGGGTCCAAGCAGTTAATCTCCTAAAGACTGAAGGTGGTGCCTTAAGTTTGACACATAAATATATCTTGGAGATATATTGGAGACCGCAGCAAGATAAACACTTGGTATATATATCAATGTGTTAGTGTTTATCTTCATGCAATAAACTTTGCGAATGTCCTCATACTTGAGATGCTAGTTGCCTTGTATGGTACTATTGCTATACTTTGGGTCATTACTATACACTCATTAATTTAGGGTACTACGGGTGATTATAGGAATACTGATGATAGCATGTTGGTAGGCTGAGTAGTCGGAAAGAATCCATCGCTCCGGATATATTAAGGAGTTGTACTTGGCCACTTGTTGAAGTGATGATTGCCATAAACCTCTGATTAGAGTATGTGTTTGATAGAAATGGTTTCTAGTCAAACACACTATGGTAAAAGGCAATATACTTCGGTAACAAGTAAATAACTGGGATAGCTTGGAGCAACCTCGCTATTAGTGGGTTAACACTTTAACCGAACCCAATAAACCAGATGGTACTAATATTAAAGAATGGAAGGAATTTATCACACTGGATAACTATTGCATTAACCGGGATTAAGTCATAAGCATAAATGACGTTCCAAGTAATCGGGGATGGTAGACCCTTGCTAGAGGCATACTATAGTCGTTTAAGGTAATCGAGTTCTATTCACGGTCTAGAACATTGAGCCAATGGTTCCATTAGAACAAGGGTTGGTTAAGCCTTAACAGCTCAATACTTCGGGATCCTATAAGGTCAAACACATCGGACCTTCATCGGACTAAGTAAAGAACTAATAGATTTATTCTATTACAAAATATAACATAAATAATAATTCGATTATTATTTGATTGGTTAAAATTGATTAGATCAATTTTGGATAGACCAAAGAATTTATTTTGACCGGTAACTAATTAATTAGAGTCATAAATAAATTATAATTGATTAGATCAATTTTGGTTGGACCAAGAAATTTATTTTGAATGATGACTAATTTATTAGGGTCAGAAAATAAATAATTGAAAAAGGATTAAAAAGGGAAATTTTGCATTGGCGAGTTTATTTGGACCGAGAGTATAAAAATATTTTGTACAGACTTGAGCGCACGGGAGTAAACCGAAAGGTAATGCTGGGCATTGCTCCCGACAGCCCATAAAAATGGGTTGCACATACGCAGCCCACAACCAAGGCAAAGCCCACAAGGGCTTTGCCTTTCCATGTGCACAGCATGTGACACGCTGTGCATATGGGATGGGAGTAATTACTCCCATCCCACATCCCAAGCCTATATATAGGCTTTCCCCTTTCCTTTCAGATCGTATCAAGCTCAAAGCATAAATCCTAAGTGAGATAATTAATCTCTCGGGTACTTGAGCAAGTTATTTTTGTGGAGCCTGAATTTATTCGGGCACCGCTAGTTCATATTTTTAGGTAAGGCTTCTAGAGTGGTCTAGCAACTACTCAAGGCTTCTTAGTTCTTCCTCCTGGGGAGGTTTTGGTTGGTAGGGTTTGTGTGGATACTGATAGAGGCTATCCTACGATTGGATGCTTGTCCAAGAAGGTACTACAAAAGCACGCTTCAACTGGTAAGTTCTTTGTCTTTCTCTTTTAATTATTAAGTCTTTTTCTTTAAGTATTTTTAGACTTAATAATTATGCTTCGGTTATTTTTGCATGCTTAGTTTATTTTATGCTTAGGTTATAACTTAGAGTTATAACATGCTTAGTATAAAATAAATATGCTAGGATATAATTTGGAATTATGGTATGCCTAGTCCTTTAGCATGCTAACCTAGGTAGAGAATTATTTAGTTAAGGCTTTATTTAATTTATATGCAACTAATAGGAGTTTCTGGGACATGGGCAAAATTTTGAATTTCCTTCATGCCTCTTATGCATGTTCAATTTGACTGTCAGTTCCCAACAGTAGTATCAGAGCCTGCCTATTTAGTGCATAACTAAGTTAGAAGCAAACTAAATATTATTTTCTAAATGAAATGATTTGTTTATTTAATTGTTTGGAACAATATATATAAACTTGTGCCTTTCATTTCAAGGTTAGAAAATGGTTATGAATAATTTTGAATAAGCCTGCTCAACTTACTCAAATTATACAAGCGTCAATAATTTATTTAAATTACATAGGTTATAGATGCTCCCAATTTACATGAATTGGAAGAACGAAATTTATTAGTTCAAGAGAATCCATTGGTCTTCAAGTTTGTGCCCGTATTTGTTCTAGCTAAGGATTGGACTTGGTGTCTACTCCTCATAGGGCACCTCTCCTACCTGGGAACCTATATCGGTGCAATTTGAATTGACCAACCGGGGGATTAATATGAACTAATTTATTTCTAGTATGTAAGATGGTGCTTATATATGTTTCTATAACAAAGTAAAAAAAATTAAATTTATTAAATAAAAGCTTAAAGGAAATGCAATATAAATATAACAAATAAAAGTGTTAATTATTTTGCATATAATCTAGGTTGATGGAATAATTATAATAAAGAGTTGAACCCACCTAAGGTTAGACCTTATATATTAATGCTAAAATTCCTTGAATTAATACAAGTTATTATAATTTTGTCCATCTGATAGAATCCTAGATTGGGTGAGACGTTTAACATCAATAAAAACCCAAAGTAAATATATTAAGGCAAATTGTAGTCTTCCTTACTCAAATTTTTAATACGGTGTCTTTGGGCTATCAAAGTGCTACGCAAAGCCTTCCTTCTAGTCCACATTGACTGGTTGTAAAGTTTGAGATAGGGTCTGCCTTAACAGAGCTAGGGTAGTCCACCATAAAATTGGGGGCTAGGCCCAGATCTGAGACATATTCAAGGAGATGCTAATATAAGATCACACGTCCCTTGGGATTAGGGAACTTGAATGAATTAGTAATTGCATGCGATGCAAATGGAATGGGATTCTAACTATGACTTACTATTATGACTTGACTCATAAAATTGGGAGTTGTAATAGACTAGTTATAGATGCCACCTACTAGGAAATTTAGCTGGGTTAAAATTCACGAAATCAATAGAATGGGCTATTGTAAATTTCGAAGAAAATAGTAGGAAAATGTATTTAATTAAAAGTCATCATATTAAATACATGTACTTAAAATAATATCTAAATACTTTTCTTTTCTTATATCTTAGGTTGAAAATGGCTTCCAATTTTAATCTCTATATGTTACTTGACACCAAATTGAATGGCTCGAACTTTTCTGATTGGTTCCGAGCTGTGAGAATAGTTCTCAGATCCGAGGGAATTGCCTATATTCTAAGTGAAATTTTCCCTGTAGAACCTGATGTTGAGGATCATATGGAACATGATGCCTGGTTGAAGCACAGGAAAGAGCGTGAGACTGCCATGTGTATTATGTTGGGGTCCATGAATCCTGAGCTTCATAAACAACATGAGAACATGCCCTTGGAGGATATGGTTACCATCTTGAAGAACTCTTTTCGGAGAGGGAGACGACAGAGAGGTATGAGACCTCCAAGCTCCTTTTCGGGACCAAGATGCTGGCTGGCACCTCTGCCTCTCAGCATGTACTGAAACTCTTGGAATACCTTGAGAAGCTGAATCGATTAGGATTCGAGATGAATCATGACTTGAGCATTGACCTTGTGTTAATGTCCTTGATAGATAGGTTCTCAGGCTTCGTAACTAACTATCATATGAACAAGATTAATTCAAATATCCCTGAATTAATTAACATGCTGAAAATAGTAGAACCTCGGATCAAGAAGGATCAGAAACCTCTACTGTTGGTTGAAAAAGACAAGGCTTCTTAGAAGAAGAAGCAGGCACTAGGTGCCAAGAAAAGAATCAGTAAGAAGAAGAATGAAAAGAAGGCATCTAAGTATGTCTGCTTCCAATGTGGGAAATCGGGACATTGGAAGAGAGATTGCAAAGCTCCTGCTTCTGAGCATTTGAAGAAGAAGCCTACAGAGGAATCTACTTCAGGTATATTTGTAATTGAAAACTTTGCTGCTTTTCCACGAGAATCCACTTGGGTATTAGATACTGGTTATGGTTCTCAAATCTGTACTTCTATGCAGGGACTAAGGAACTGTAGAAAACTTGCAAAAGGGGAGATGGACCTACGTGTGGGAAATAGAGCCAGAGTTGCTGCATTAGCCGTAGGGAGCTTTAGTCTTGTTTTGCCAAGTGGACTTGTTTTAGTTTTGAATAATTTTTATTACATTCCAACTGTTACTAAGAATATTGTATATATTGCGTGTTTAGCAGCAGAGGGATTTGAAATTTTATTTTCGAATAATAATTGTCATATTCGTTTGAATAATATTCTTTATGGTTATGGAATGTTGAAAGGTGGCATTTACATTCTTGATATTAAAACAGAAGTTTTCAATATAAACAATGTGAAGAAAGTTAAATTAGATAATGAGAATTCCTTCTACTTATGGCATTACCGTTTAGGCCACATAAACAAAGATCGCTTAACCAAGTTGCATAAGCGTGGAGACATGGGCTCAATAGACTTAGAGTCTTATGGTGATTGCGAACCTTGTTTAAAAGGAAAAAATGATAAAGTTACCGTTTAAAGGAAAGGGTGAACGAGCCACGAGTACATTGGAACTTATACACACTGATGTGTGTGGTCCAATGAGTGTTCAGGCACTAGGAGGATACTCCTACTTCAGAACCTTTATTGATGATTACTCACGATACGGTTATTTGTACTTGATAAAGCACAAGTCTGAAAGTTTTGAAAAATTTAAACTATTTAGAGCTGAAGTAAAGAAACAGTTTGAGAAAAGTTTTAAAACACTTCGATCGGATCGAGGTGGAGAATACTTAAGCCAGGAGTTTCAGGATTATCTAAAGGAAAATGGGATAGTTCCCCAGTGGACCCCTTCTCATACACCCCAACACAATAGAGTGTAAGAAAGGAGGAATCAGACTTTATTAGATATGGTCAGGTGCATGATGAGCCATGCAGTTCTTAGTAAATCCGTTTGGGGATATGCACTTGAGAGCGTGGTTTATATCTTAAACAGAGTGCCCTCTAAATCAATTTATTGTACACCTTATAAAAGACGGTGTAACAAAAAGCCATCTCTAAATCACTTAAGAGTATGGGGTTGTCCTGCTATGGTAAAGAGGATACCGTCAGATAAGCTAAATGCCAAGGCTGACAAATGTCTGCTCATTGGATATCCAAAGGAAACAATTGGAAATCCATTTCACCAACCCAAAGCACAAAAGGTATTTGTGTCTCGGAATGCTCACTTTTTAGAAAAGGAACACTTACTTGAAAAGGTCAGTAGGAGCAATATTGAACTGGAAGTTCAAGAGGAAGAAATAGACAATCAACTGATTGACCCCGTTCTAGATACACAAGAGAGTGTGATCCAAGAACAAGCTGTCGAAACATAATCATTGCGAAGATCAGGTCGTATTCATAGGGGTCCCAATAGATATGGGTTTATCATCACTCATGATAAGGAACTATATCTTGTGGAGGATGATGAACCAAGGACATATGATGAGGAAATGAAAAGCTCAGATTCTGATAAATGGCAAAAGGCCATGAAATCAGAAATGGATTCCATGTATGAGAACCAATTTCGGAATTTGGTTGATGCACCGCAAGAGGTTAGACCAATTGGGTGCAAATGGGTCTTCAAGAAGAAGACAGACATGGACGGTAATGTAATTGCCTATAAAGCAAGGTTGGTTGCGAAAGGTTATAGTCAACGGGAAGGTATTGACTATGATGAAACCTTCTCACCAGTAGCCATGCTCAAATCTATAAGGATACTCCTCACCATTGCTGCTCATTACGATTATGAGTTCTGGCAGATGGATGTAAAAACAGCATTCCTGAACGGGGATTTAGACCGGGATGTGTTTATGACACAACCTGACAGTTTTACATCTCATATTGGCTCAAAGGTATGCAAGCTATAAAGATCCATTTATGGACTTAAGCAGGCATCCAGGAGTTAGAATATAAGGTTTGATCAGATAATCCGAGAATTGGATTTCTGCCCAAATGCAAATGAGCCTTGTGTTTACAAGAAGGTTAGTGGGAGTGCAGTCATTTTTCTAGTATTGTATGTTGATGACATTCTGCTAATAGGAAACGACATTTCTCTTCTTCAAAACATTAAACTATAGTTGTCAAGAAAGTTCTCCATGAAAGACCTTGGTGAAGCAGCATTTATACTAGGCATAAAGATCTACAGGGATAGATCCAAGAGGTTGTTAGGTCTTCCTCAAAGTACGTATATAGACAAGGTGTTGAATAGGTTCAACCTTGAGCATTCTAAGAAAGGTTATCTCCAGATGACAAAGGGGATTTACCTATCTAAGGCTGAGTGTCCGAAGACAGCTCATGAGAGAATGCGCATGAAGGATATACTCTATGCATCCACGATAGGATCCATCATGTATGCTATGAAATATACTAGGTCAGATGTCTCTCAGGCTTTGAGCTTAACGAGCAGATATCAGTCAGATCCAGGTGAAAGGCACTGGATGGCCGTCAAGGCAATCCTTAAGTATTTAAGAAGGACTAAGGATGAGTTCTTGATTTATGGAGAAAGTGACCTCACTATCAAAGGTTACACTAACGCGAGCTTTCAATCTGATAAGGATGACTTTAAGTCTCAGTCAGGTTCTGTGTATGTGTTAAATGGAGGGGCAGTATGCTGGAAGAGTTCCAAGCAAGAAACTACTACTGATTCAACCACGGAATCTGAATACATTGCTGCATGCGAAGCAGCAAAAGAAGCTGTCTGATTAAAGGGATTTATTGGTGATCTCGGTGTGGTGCCTGAGGCTATTGATCCAATTACTTTATATTGTGATAACAATGGTGCCATAGCTCAGGCAAAGGAACCATGGTCTCATCAGAAAAACAGACATGTATCTAGAAAGTATCATATAATCAGGGAGATTGTTGATGCTAAGATAATAAGATAAGAATATGTACCCACTGATCAGAACCTTGCGGATGGTCAAGTCAAACATGACCAGCATGATAAAGCATATGGATTAAAACATATGGCTAATTGGCCTTAGTGCAAGTGGGAGTTTGTTGGATATGACGTATTCCCTTAAGGCAATTAGGGCGATATATTTTAATTATGTAATAGTGTGAATAATTTATTTAATTAATAAAGGCATTTATTCTTTTGTTTATATCAATGTGTTTCTATACATATATATTATAGCTGGTTAAAATATATTCATTGATGTATGTATACAGAAGTACTTGACATATCATAGCATGAAGTCAGAGAAGTTGTAGTTGGACTATATTTGGTGGAACATGCTTCATGTGCAACTATGACTATGTCTAAACTATCCCTAGTCATAGTTTCATCAAGAAAGGATATTGATGAAACGGAAAGACTAGCATGTGGTCAACTTTCTTGGAAAGGGTCCAAGCAGTTAATCTCCTAAAGACTGAAGGTGGTACCTTAAGTTTGACACGTGGATATATCTTGGAGATATATTGGAGACCGCAGCAAGATATACACTTGGTACATATATCAATTTGTTAGTGTTTATCTTCATGCAATAAGCTTTGCGAATGTCTTCATACTTGAGATGCTAGTTGCCTTGTGTGGTACTATTGCTATAATTTGGGTCATTACTATGCACTCATTAATTTAGGGTGCTACGGGTGATTACGGGTATAGTGAAGACAGCACATTGGTGGGCTGAGTAGTCGGAAAGAATCCATCGCTCCGGATATATTAAGGAGTTGTACTTGGCCACTTGTTGAAGTGATGATTTCCATATACCTCTGATTAGAGTATGTGTTTGATAGAAATGGTTTCTAGTCAAACACACTATGGTAAAAGGCAATATACTTCGGTAACAAGTAAATAACTGCGATAGCTTGGAGCAGCCTCGCTATTAGTGGGTTAACACTTTAACCGAACCCAATAAACCAGATGGTACTAATATTAAAGAATGGAAGGAATTTATTGCACTGGATAACAATTGCATTAACCGGGATTTAGTCATAAGCATAAATGACGTTCCGAGTAATGGGGGATGGTAGACCCTTGCTAGAGGCGTACTACAGTCGTTTAAGGTAATCGAGTTCTATTCACGGTCTAGAACATCGAGCCAATGGTTCCATTAGAATAAGGGTTGGTTAAGCCTTAACTGCTCAATACTTCGGGATCCTATAAGGTCACACACATTGGACCTTCATCGGACTAAGTAAAGAACTAATAGATTTATTCTATTACAAAATATAACATAAATAATAATTCGATTATTATTTGATTGGTTAAAATTTATTAGATCAATTTTGGATAGACCAAAGAATTTGTTAGACCGGTAACTAATTAATTAGAGTCATAAATAAATTATAATTGATTAGATCAATTTTAGTTGGACCAAGAAATTTATTTTGAATGATGACTAATTTATTAGGGTCAGAAAATAAATAATTGAAAAAGGATTAAAAAGGGAAATTTTGCATTGGCGAGTTTAATTGGACCGAGAGTATAAAAATATTTTGTACAGACTAGTGTACGCGGGAGTACACCGAAAGGTGTGCAAGCAATGTTGGGCATTGCCCCCGGCAGCCCTTAAAAATGGGCTGCACATGCGCAGCCCACAAGCAAGGCAAAGCCCACAAGGGCTTTGCCTTGCCATGTGCACAGCGTGTGACACGCTGTGCATATGGGATAGGAGTAATTACTCCCACCCACATCGCTTAGAGGGGGAGCAAAATGCGCCCCCAAGCCTATATATAGGCTTTCCCTTTTCCTTTTAAGTCGTACCAAGCTCAAAGCATAAATCCTAAGCGAGATAATTAATCTCTTGGGTACTTGAGCAAGTTATTTTTGTGGAGCCTGAATTTATTCGGGCACCGCTAGTTTATATTTTTGGGTGAGGCTTCTAGAGTGGTCTAGCAACTACTCAAGGCTACTTATTTTTCCTCCTGTAGAGGTTTTGGTTGGTGGGGTTCGTGTGGATACTGATAGAGGCTATCCTACGATTGGAGGCTTGTGCAAGAAGGTCCTACAAAAGCACGCTTCAACTGGTAAGTTCTTTTTCTTTCTCTTTTAATTATTAAGTCTTTTTCTTTAACTGTTTTTAGACTTAATAATTATGCTTAGGTTATTTTTGCATGCTTAGTTTATTTTATGCTTAGGTTATAACTTAGATTTATAACACACTTAGTATAAAATAAATATGCTAGGATATAATTTGGAATTATGGTATGCCTAGTCCTTTAGCATGCTAACCTAGGTAGAGAATTATTTAGCTAAGGCTTTATTTAATTTATATGCAACTAATAGGAGTTCCTGGGACAGGGACAAAATTTTGAATTTTTGTCACGCCTCTTATGCTTGTTCAATTTGACTGTCAGTTTCCAACACATATTACCCAGAGACTTCACTTTCTTGTGGGACCCTTTCTTTATGGTACTGAGAAAGCCATGTAACGTGCCTGCATATTGATGTCACCAGACAGCTATTTCTATTTCGTTAAGTTTTTGACTTAGTTTATTTTCCAAAACTAGGATATACAGTGCAACGAAGGAGGTCCAAAACCTTCCGAAAACAAACCCCACCCCATAACGTATGGAATTTTCACTTATAATCCGGCTAAAGCAATGATCGAATCTGAAATTAGGGTAAAAATGGAATTTCCCTGCAAATGCCATTCATATCTCATTTTTGCCATCCAATCGGGCTTTATAATATTGTAAATAAAACACGCCATATCCGCACTAATCATCTTCTGCAGGTAGATGTATATCTGACATTCAGGTATTTTATTTATTGCATAGAAAAATGCATAGGACTTGGAAGCCTTGTAATAATTTTATTTTCCGCACTTATTTGTGAGTGGCTATAAATATTTTATTCATCGCTTCAATTGCTTCATAAACACGAAAATAACAAAATAATTGAAAACACAAATAAATAGGATGGATTAAACCGATTAAGAAAGAATGAAGTATCTTAACTTGGCCTAATGAAAAATAGATAAAATCATCCGAAATTGGAATCTCTACTTAAGGTATGGTCCAACCACCCGGTGGGAAAATCGTACCAAAACCTTCCCTGTTGAGCTGAACCGGGTGGCAACTCTATTTTAAGTACGGGATTTTGATCTTGTATCTTTTGAGCATTTAAACATGCAAAACCATTTTCCAATCATATCACACACATTTCCAGTTATTTCAAGAGGCCGGCCCTCCGGCTCGGCCCTGCTGCCGCCGGGTGAAACATCGTTCGCTCACAGTGGCGAATCTGTTGGGGATGATCTCTTGAACTTATCTTTCCATAAAGTTTAAAAGATTTTGATGATGTATTAAAATCATTGGCCATATTAAAACTTCATTCTTTTTTTAACGATTTATCCTTATGCGTGTAGATAGTTCAGTAATTTTTTAGGTGCCCCATTTTACCCGAGTAGCTCACGAAGTATCACTCATGGCCTGTTGGAATCGAGGATGCCTAGTGGGTGGATTACTCATTTCAACCAACATATAAACTCCTACGATCACACCTTTTCGGGAGTGGTTGAGTAATGTGGAATCAAGGTAAAGAAGAACCTTCCACATCAATGACCCTATACCAAAGCTGCGCTAGAAAAAGCCTTAGCACATCACCTTAAGGTCACCGGAACAAATAAAATAATTGGGACGCGCTTCTTTTGCCATTACCGGTGAAGAAGCCAAAACTCCATCCTTCCAAAGAGGTGTTACGTAGGAGTCATAAGGTTGGAAGAGGGATGATCTCCGTACTATGTGCTCCGTGATCATCCACCCCTATGCATTGGCTTCAAGAGCCAGAAACGAATCAACTTACCCTTACTACTTCTGCTTGTGGAAGAAATTTAGCAACACATGTAGGACTTCTCTTGTACCTCTATTACGTCACCACATATCATTATGTATGACTTGGGATACAAATGTCCCACGTATGTTAGAGGGATAAGCCGTCGCACCATATCTAACCACACCTATGCGCAGCCATATGTATCATGCACTGCTTTTGACAACAAAAGGCATGCATACCATCCATACCACTCACAAACCCATTCATGATCTGATCCACTGCATCCCAACCCAGTTTGGAAGAGGATAGAATGCTGCTTGATGTGTCATCCTCTCACCCCGGCTGTCACCACAAAAATTGAAAGGGTTCCACACACTGATTCCAGTGGAGAGTCAGATTCAAAATAAGCTTAGTAAAGCCAAAACCCTTCTCAACCAGCCATGTCTTTTCCAAGAAACGAAGGGACCCCTCCTACTGAAGAACCCTCTAACCCTACTTCCAGCTTGGTAACGAGATCCCAGCCACCGCCTGGCTTCGACTTTGCCAGTGCTATGGTACAATTCCAAAATTTGGATGCTTTCTAGGCTTCTATCCAAACCACTGTTCAGGCTACCGTTAAGCAAGCTCTCAAAGATAGAAATTCTGATCGAGTATCGGCATCCGATATTCAGGCCCAGAATGGTTCGGCATAGATGTTGACCAGTCTGGTAGGGACAAGACCTGTTGCACCTATTTTTCAATCAACCCAGCCTATGGCAAGCCCATTCCAGTTTGGGCAAGCTTCGACTTTCCTATTAACTTTGACTGTTCCATCAATTGTGCCTTTTAATCCAAGACCCGTCGCTCAAAGCTCTACTCCTTCGGTATTTTCTTTCACTCCTCTGCAGTTCATTATAACTCCCAAGGGCACCACCTACCCCTAAAATCCTTTTACCACCCAATTGACCATTCGCCATCCGCTACCTCCGACACTCACTGACCAGGTCACACAACCACCAGGCCTGACCCCTGAGGTAGCCGCTTTTGTCCGATAAATGATAGCTTCTCAAACTGCAAATGACCAGGTCGTGCATTCTTCAGGTGCAACACCTAAAGCCTTAGCTGTCTCTTATAAACTAAGTAGTGACCAAGTTATATAGCCTCTGGGTGTCACACCCGAGATCCAAGCTTACATCAACTGTCTCATCTCCGATAAGAGACCTAAAAGGAATGAAGACTGGGTCCCTAACAATTTTACTATGCCAAATATAGCTCATTATGATGGTTCTGGAGTGCCTGCCTCTCACATTATAATGTATGAAAGAATAATGCATGTGAAGAAGTTAAGTGATAAGGTGCTTGCTGAAATGTTTACTTGCTCCCTTCGGGGTCCTACCCTCAAATGGTATCACACCTTGCCACAGTATATTATCTCTGACTAGAATCTTCTATCTAAGGCATTGATAGTGCATTATGGTTTTAATACTATAATGGAAACAACCCTCCAGCACCTTGAGAGGGTCTATCAAATGCCCAATGAAACATTTAAGCAATACTTTAATCGATGGATGTCAACCCAGGTCCTGATGAAATCCAAGCTAAGCCTTGAGGAAATGATCGTCAAACTCCTTGAAGGGTCTCTCCCCTGTTCCACAAAGAAATGGCTACTGATTCTTTTTTGCATTACAAGGCTGTGTTTGAGAAAGCCAAGAAAATCAAGTGTGAGGTAGAGCGAGAAAAGGCCGACAGAACAGGGAAACTATAGTTCAGAAAGAATGAAGCTCAACCCTCAGCCCTGGCACCAGCTAAGCCTAAAGCACCGGCTGTAGTTCAAGCCGTTTCTCAAACCCCTGCTGCGCCCCTCGTGATCACTCGGGCTTCGTCGATGGTTGCCATAATCCAGCCTCCTTGCCCTCCCTTTATTTTAGCTAACCCTTATAAGTTGCCCCTACGGGTCGTTTTCCAGCGTTTGAGGGAAGCAGGTTTCATACAGTCCCTTCAGGAATACAAGCCACCTAGACTAGAGGATAAAAACAACTTCTATAACTATCATGTTCAGGTAGGACACAAAACCAAAAATTGTAAGGCCTTGCTCTTGGCGATTCAACGCTTGGTTAGCGAAGCAAAGATCATTGAACCGGACAGAGCTCCGAGCACTATGAATAATCCTTTGCCAAATTTTTGGGATAGGGTTGGCATGGTCTAGTCCAGTTTATCTGAAGCTACAATCTTCGATCTCCTTGTTCGGAGGTCGGACAATAATAACTTTATCCTGGTCATTGGTTTGGGTCTCCCGTCTTACTCGGTCTTTGATCTAATCAATCAAGCCAACCCAGGGGTCAACTCTGTCCACGAGATGGAGGTTGATCCAAACCAGCCTAAGTAAGAAAGCCGTAGGTCTAAACCATTTATGGCAAAAAGAATGAAAAAACCATTGTTCAACGTGGATTCCTTTATTTCAAAGGAGGACTACTCCGATGGTAATGAGAAAGTGGTTCGAGAGACCAAGCCCTTAAGCACAGAATTATTCAAAGTTGATCAAAATTACCTCTTTAGCATGGATAGGTATGAACTGTAAAACCTAGATTTGGACTCTGAGGAACAACAGTATCTGTTTAAAACAGGAGTCACTAAGAGTGTCTTGCTTGATGATGTTCTTAACATTACTAGGAGTGGCCGTGTATATCAGCCTGAGGACCGATATCTCTGCCTAAGCAAAGACCCAGTTTTGGGTAGGGTCGGAACTACCGTAAGACCCACTTCTCCACCTTCGCCTGTACCAACCAGTCTCGAGGTTGATCCTCTCATTACCCAGCTAAAAAACACCCAAGCACGATACAATATCTGGCAGTTGGTAATCAACTCCAAAGGGCATCGCAAGGGCTTAATTAGACGGCTCCTCGATTTAGAAGCTAATTCAGCAACCTCGGTCGTTGAGATGTGCACCATGGTTGGAGAAGGCATTCCCCATAAAAGGGCCTCAGATTGTGTTCGACCGTTTTGATCTTACACTAGAGGGTAGGGATCACAATAGGGCCCTATTCATTCGAATCTAGTTCCTCGATAAGATTATCCCGTGTGTCATGGTGGACAATGGCTCTACTTTAAATATGTGCCCTCTAAAAATCCTTCCTCATCTAGGACTGTCGGAGGAGATGCTTGAAAAATCCAGCACTATTATTAGAGTGTATGATGATTCAAAGCGCAATTTAATTGGGACCTTTGAGGCAAAAGTCACTATAGAAGGTGTGGCAAGTAATGTGTTCTTCACTATACTTAACATTCCTGTTACCTATTCTTTGTTACTCGACCGTGGGCACTATTCCCTCCATACTACACCAGAAATCAAGCTTATTTATGAAGATAAGTTGGTGACTATAGAGGTCGATCCCGCCTCTATTATAGCTGTTATGGAAGCCGAAGCTAGTTTTGAAAATGGCCTTCAGATTGCTACAATTAGCAAAGCTCAGAAGTCTCCCCTTTGGCACAGCTACCTTCATATGGGTATGGGTAAACTGATGAAGAAATCTGGTTACAAGCCTGAAAAAGGTGGAGGAATACACGAGCAGGGAATTGTTGAAGCATTTGAGCCAAAAATCCTAACCCATCGAGCTGGATTGGGATATAGGCCTAGAAAAGCCTATCACTGCATCCCCTCCTACTATTGCCGTATGGTCACTATTTATGAGATCCAAGGCAAGAGGCCTTATAAGGCAGAGCCTGAGCCGATTGAGTATGGTGGAAAAATGTGGCTTAGCTTTGAGATCTTTAAAGATGTCTACGACTTTGAGACCGGTCGCATGAGAGTTTCGGCTGAACCCAAGCCCACTGAGCCTGATACACCTGTCAATGTTATTTCTAATAAGGCTAAGGGAAAAGGTAAGATGCATCTCAAATATGAGCCTGAGGGAAGTAATGAAGAGTCTACTGTTATAGAAATTAAAAATGTTGTGGCAACCGTGACTGAAGCTATGACACTGCTGATGAAGAAAGGCTGGAAGGGTGAGAGAATTGGGGAAGAAGATGCTATGATAGCGATAGTAGGGAAAATCGCCAGGGCTCTCGCCGAGAAAGCCGACCTATCTGGGGGGACATCACTCACCATTGCCCAAAAGACCGCTTTGGAGCACAACCTGAGTGCCATTTTGATAGACAATACAGAGGATGCTCCTGCTAATGTTGCTACCAAAGCCCCTCCGCCTATGGAGGAGGATATGGATGATGTAATTCTTAATTTTTCTGATGTGTTTGATACGAACAATGCTGCTTACAAGGCTTTTAATACAGTGAATAACTCTTGTTCTGCTTACTTGTTTGATGTCTTTCAATATGCATGATGTTTTTAGTATTAGTGATACATTAATAAGTGAAATAAACCTAAGTACAGATGAAAATCCTAAAATGGTGACCATTTCCAAAGATTTAACTCTTAAGGAAAAAAGTGAGATCATAAAAGTGCTTAAAGATCATGTTAACACTTTTTCTTGGTCATACGAAGACATGCCTGGGGTTGATCGATAAATTGTCGAACACAGAATCCCAACTGATCATAAATTTTGGCCTATCAAGCAGAAACTCCGTCGGTTGAGACCAGAATGGGCAGAATGGGCTAAGATAGAGGTTTTAAGGTAGATTGAAGCTCGATTCATTGAAGTGGTAGAATACCCGACTTGGTTGTCCAACATCGTCCGAGTTTCGAAGAAGGATGGTAGGGTCCGGGTCTATATGGATTTCTGAGATCTTAATAAAGCCTCACCAAAGGACGACTTCACACTCCCGCACATTGATGTCCTAATTGATAGCGCTGCCAGGGCAGCTATGTATTCATTCATGGACGGGTTCTCGGGGTATAATCAGATTCTGGTTAATATTATCGACAAAGTCAAAACAGCGTTCATCACTGAATGGGGGGTGTATTGCTACAAGGTAATGTTGTTCAGGTTGAAAATGCTGGGGCTACTTATCAGCACGTCATAACTGCCCTCTTACATGACATGATCCATAAATAAGTGGAAGTGTATATGGACAATATGATTGTGAAGTCCACCGCTCGATTAGAGCACCTTGCTATTCTTGACAGGTTTATGACTCGTATTGAAAAGTATAACCTCCGCCTAAATCCAAAGAAGTGCGTGTTTGGGGTTACCTCCGGCAAACTGTTGGGGCATATGGTTAGCCAGAAGGGAATCAAGATGGACCCGGACAAAGCCAAAGCCATCAGGGACATGCCCCCACCTAGGACAGATAAAGAAGTTCAATCATTTTTAGGGTCCTTGCAGTATGTTAGTCCTCACTACCATTTACGAACCCATCTTCAAGCTGTTAAGAAAACAGTAACCCATGGTATGAAACAATCACTACTAGGTAGCTTTTAATAGAATCAAGGTTTATCTTATTGATCCACCCATCTTGACACCCCCCATCTTAGGGAAACCACTCATCCTTCATCTGACTATCGAGGAAACTTCTGTCGGGGCCATGCCTGTCTAGGAACATGCTGATAAGCGTGAACATGCCATCTACTACTTGAGCAAGAAGTTATTAGATTATGAAACCCAGTATTCGATTGTGGAAAAGACCTGCGCTACCATAGTTTGGCTTAGTAAAATGTTGCGACATTATTTCCAATCTTATCGTGTCCAAGCCATGGCCAAGATTGATCCAATGAAGTTTCTTTGTCAATCCCCTACTCTAGCTAGCAAATTGTCCCGATGGTTACTTCTTCTGTCTGAGTTCGACATTGAGTATGTGACCCGAAAGGTCATCAAGGGGTGGGCCATAGCCGAATTCCTAGCTAATCAACCCCTCAGCTCTGACTACAAGGAAAATTTAGAGTTTCCTGATGAATAGCTCGCCTCTATTACAAAATTTGATGACGTCTAGACAATGTACTTGGATTGTGCTGTGAATCACCGGGGAGCAGGTCTCGGGGTTATCATCGTCAAGCCGGATAATGAGATAATCCCATTGTCCAAACGCTTAGAATTTGCTCTCACCAACAACGGCGTTGAGTATGAAGCTTGTCTATTCGGCCTTGAGGCTCTTCTTCAGGTTTGGACCTACCGTGTATCCATTATCGGAGATTTGGCTCTGGTTGTCTATCAAGTTATCAGAGATTGGGAAATTATAGAAGAATCTCTCCATCCTTATGTTGAGGCTGTCCGTGAATTGTCTGAAAAATTTACCTCGTGCTCATACCGCCATGTCCCTCGAGACAAGAATCAAATGGCTGATACTCTCGCCACTCTCGCATCCATATGGGAAGGACCTCAATAACAACCTAACCGCCCTTTGATTATGTTATCCACCAAGACCCCATACCATGTTCAATCGGCTCCTTCAATCCTCGCCATCTTATTCGAACCTTGTTGGTATTCTGATATTATCCTGTTCTGCAGATCGGCCAATATCCTGTGGGTGCTTCCGACTTAGACCGTACCACCCTACGGCGGCTTACTGTTCAGTTTCGTATTGTGGATAATGATCTATTCAACCACACCAGCGCTGGCCTGCTTCTCCGTTGCCTCACTGACTCCGAGGCTCAGAGCATAATAACCCATGTCCACGCCGGTGACTGTGTCCCTCATATGAAAGGTCTTGCTCTCACAAAGAAAATCCAGTGGTTGGGGTATTTTTGGCTCACTCTTACAGCCGATTGCATCACCCAGGTCAAACGATGCCTCCAATGCCAGGTTCACGGGGATATGCAGCATCTGTCGCACACTAAGCCACATCATTTATCCAACCCTTGGCCATTCTCAGCATAGGGGATAGACATAATTGGCGAAATCCGTCCTTCTTCAACAAACGGCTATAGATTTATTGTGGTAGCAATAGATTACTTCTCAAAATGGGTAGAAACTGAATCCTTCACCAATGTAACTGCCAAGCAGATGGCTAAATTCATGGAGAAGCACATCTTCGCCTGATATGAACTCCCACATCATATAGTCTCAGACAATAGGGTATAATTTTAAGGAGCAACTACTTCTCTAATCGAGAAATATGGGATCGAGCACCATAGATCTTCCCCATACAGACCGCAAGCTAATGAAGCTGTTGAGGCAGCTAACAAATTGGTAAAGACAATCCTTTCCAAGATGATAGTCGATTATAGGGATTGGGTAGATAAGCTATATTTTACTATTTGGGGATATCACACCAGCATTTGCACCTCGATAGGCCAAACTCCGTTCTCCCTGGTCTATAGGATGGAAGCGGTCTTGCCAGCTGAGACTTAGGTAACCTCCTTAAGAGTCGCTCTGGAGGCTAAATTAAAAGAATCTAAATGGATCCATGCGAGATTTGAGCAGTTGAACATGATGGATGAGTAGAGGTTAAAGGCCCTCGACAACCTCCAGATGTACTAGCAACGTATGGCTCGAGCATATAAAAGTCGGGTAAGACACCAGAAATTCCCCCTGAAGGCTGGTGATCTGATCCTTAAATAGCTAAAACATTCTACCACTAATGCAAGGGGTAAATTCAGGCCAAATTAGGAAGGACCATATGTAATAAAGAATCTACTTTGCAAAGGGGCGGTTAAGCTTATGGACATGGATGGGAACAAGTTTGTGAATCCCGTGAACCAAGACAGGCTTAAGCGTTATCATATCAGATTCAAAAGAAACAAATCGAAAAAGCGGCACACCAAATATATATATATATACATATATATATACAGGATAATCACCCATCTTTCGGTCTTTTACTGATCGGGCAAAAATTGGGGTGACACCCGATGATTGGTATCCTGCAAACCAGCCGTGCAAAAATTAGGGGATAGGTCAAACCTGTGAGATTGAAAACCCAAAAAGGGCGATCTAGGCAAAAGTTAGGGTATGTAAGAAAAGAGCAAGTGCCTTCTAGAAAACCGATCTAGGCTAGTTGGCACCGGGAGTAAAATCAATGGGAATGTCAACCAAACATCGTGTACTTTATTTTATCTCAATTAATGAAAGTATCTCTTTTGTTGAAATCTAAATGCTTATGCCTATGTGAATCTTGTATTCATAAGATTGAGACAACTCCAGCAAGCTTAGGATAGAGTTGATTTCATTCCATATCGAATGTGCAAAAAAAAATTCAGATAAAGTCCGATAGGTCGGTCATAGCGACCAGCCTATACGACAGATACGACTGACAAAAGGGCATCTCAAATGAACTTCCTGCATCATCATCACAATACCTAGAGATCCACCTCGATATGGTAGTAGATTGGGGCTCCTCCCCCTGCTCCGCACAATCCCCTTCAAAACGGGCCCACGATCGTTTCTGATGGGTTTGCAAGCATTTTATCTCAGCAAGCCATCCTCTATAATGCGTGTCGGTCTCGATAGTCTCCACATGATCGTAATCCAGAATCTCAAATATAGCTTCCCTGGACCACTTCTCCCGGATATGATTGACCCATCTAGCTTTTTAGATTCTGATCTGGTTATGGGGCAGCTTGATTGGGATTCTTTATATCTTGCTAAACTGATGGCACAACCGATAAGTGGTGTAAAACTAAGATTTCTCTAGACCTATCAACTGAACACAGGCTCCCCAGGATTCTACAACCATGTCCTGAATCCTCTACCATGGACTAACCCACTGAACCTGCGTGTTAGTATACCCCCTCAAGATCGGCACCCAATCGTTATATACCAGCTCATTAAAATCAGTCCGCATAAGCCCTCTATCCTTCAGATGAATGCAAAGGTACTTCTTCGGATTCCCTCGTGGCACTTTCGTCTGCCCTAGTTTCTCCATCAGCCATACCTATAATTCAAATTTAGGTAAGGATTAGGGAAAGAAATGCGCGAAGTCGAAAAGAACAAAAGGTACTTGTAGTAATATGACCTGGTCTCCGATAAGTGATGGGTCAATAGAAGCGGCATCCAAGTTCAGCAAAACATCGGCCAACCCCACAACTAAGGGAGAAGCCCCTGTCGATATGGGGCTGATAATTGAAATCAGCCCGAGCGAAGCAATCAGGCTCACTTCGTATATAAACTCTACCATAAGTAATAATGCCACCATAGATGGCCAGGCAAGATGGGATCGGGGTGCCCCACGGCACCACTCTAAAACTCCTCCGTGATAAAACCCAGGTTTATCAGATAACCGGGAAAGAAATGGGTCCACGGAATCCAAATTCCATAACCTTTGAGGAATTCCATCTGCGCCAAACTGAAACTCCGGCAATGCTAGGGTCACGCGTTTAGGACATGGTACCCCTAAAATAGCGTGGAACTCTTTAAGCAAGGGACATAGCTCGAAAGATGAAAATCAGAAGACGTGATCCATTGGATCCCAAAAAGAATGCGCCGCTCGAAGGAACTCGCGGCTTATGGGCCATGCCGCGACATATCGAAACCCCTAAAGCCTGAATTTTTCAAGCTTCTTCCAGTCCACATTTCCCAGACTTTGCAAAAAGCCCTGCAACTATTGATTGTGGGTTACCATAACAGGAATTGACAGAATGGTTGGATTTGGATTCCTGGAAAGGTGATGTTGCCAGCAATGTGAACGATGTCGCCGGCGATATGAAACAATTCTGGCGGTACCAACTGAAGCCGCCGGCGATATGAATAAATTCAGGCGGTATCAATGGATGTCGCCGACGATATGAGCTCTAAGAAAGCACTGTCTATATTATTTTAGCTGATCAAGTGCGGACGATATAGGCCATGCCGGCGGTGGTATGGAATTAATTTTTCAGTGACATCAGAAGCATATTTTTCATTACAGACTTGTACAAAACCTGTAAACAGTCATCTAATCCATTTTTAATACCTATTCAACTGAAATTCATTTTATTTGAAGAAAAAGAAACAAAGCCTGAGGGCACAAACCATTTAAAAATCCCAAATATCTAGCCTACAAAAGTGGAGCCAAACGACAAATCCGAATTATTCCAACCCTAATGTATCAAGGGTACAAACCAAAATTCAAAAAGTAAAATGAAAATATAAAGCTAGGCATGCCCGCCACTGCCGGTCGAGTGGGGCAAAACGTCCTCAGGGCTCACTAGCCAATCACCAACCTCAACCTCATCTTCCTTCGTTCCCTCTATCATAGGCACACTGCTGGACTCCTCGGCCGTAACAAACGGGCATCGGCCGACAGACATCTTTACTCCCCTGCGACTGGTGCTCCCGGGGTGCGCGCGATCCAAATTTTGCTTGCTCCTCCTTTCTGGAATGGTAGCCGCTAGCTGACCCTCAAGGTCACTCACGCGACACTGGAGTCCTGCAGTCTCCTCCTCATATCTCCGTCAGGCTGTATCAGCATCGGACAAAGAAAGGGCCAAGAAATCCTGCAAGCTAAGGAAAAACATCAATAATGCACATCATTCATAGCATCCATACATGCATCTTATCTAATTTTAGCATAAGCATAAATAAGGAATATACCTGAACAAGGAGCAATTGCTCGATAAGCATGTCCCGGAGAGCAAAATTATTCTCTGCAAGCTGCTATGGCTTCACGCCACCTGAAAAATCCAAAAGGCAAATCATTAAGCACCCGCATCTAAGGATGAGAAAGAAAGCAATTGTCAAGCCTTACATAAGAGGTGTTTTCTGGCATAAAGATTGGAGCATGCCGACTTGAGCCTATGTTCCTAGGGAGGAACTCACCCCGAGAATTCATTAGCAGGAATTGGGTTTCCATCGGGTTGACCAGATGCCCCTCCACGAAATTTATGCCCTCTGGTACACCATAGTACTGCGTCCCACTCTGGTTATCCCGGCCTCTCTTCCTCGCGGGTTCCTGAAAAACATGAAAAACACACATCAGCAACGTTCCTAAACAATTGCAAATCAGGCACATAAACACAATTATACCTTAAAAGAATGTTGTCCCCCTTAGGACATTGGCACACTCCCACCAATAGCATCTGTGCCTGCCTCATCCACCCCCCAGGCTTGACCCCAACATCACCTTCAAGCTCCTCCTCTTCTTCCTCCTCGATATCCATAATACCTTTGAGGCGCCTTTTCTCCTCCTCTAGCCTTTGTTCATTATGATACTCGATCGTATCATTCCTGTGGATGTGGGGATATATGGGGAGTAGGCGTTGCTGGTGCTGCTCATAAATGCCAGGAATGCTAGGGATCACTTGACCATTCCCGTCAATATAGTCAGCTTGGTCGGCCATGGATGTAATCACCAGATGGGGCGACCATAAATCCCTGGGAGGATAGGCGGGCACCGGTCTATCGGCGACCGGGACAAACCTCCAACCCCGGGCTCGCTCACCTAAATACCACTGTTGGGATAAAGGACACTCTATAACGAACCGACGGGCGTCCACCTCCCTCCTAACCCTCACAACCTCTATCAAGTTCTCTACCCTATCAAATGGGCCTAGGATAAACTGTACCAACAATCAACCAAAACAATTGACATAAGTTCATAAACGCTTTTTGTTTTGTTCTAGATAAAGACTAAATCATTAGATAGCATACCAGGCTCAACCACACGTTCCTTAGGGCCTCCCTATACTTGGTAGGATACTTGGCCTTACCGCCAATACCCCCGCACCAGCGGGCATGAAAATAGGATCCCGGCAGCACGATCTTCTTGAACTCGACTGGCGGGAGGATCTGATCCTTAAAAGCCTAAGCTTGCATAAGTAACAATTAATCTGTTAAAAAAAGCATCCACAATAAATGAGACATGCACAATCAAGAAAAATGCTTTCAAGAAGATATACCTAGAGTAGTAGATGGCAGAGTCGGAGAGCCTTCATCTTCTTCTAGGCTTCCACATCCAGCCTATGGTATATCTGTGTCAAGATGGCCCTCGGCCAATTCTTCTTCCTGATCCCCGCCACGTCCTCCACGATGGATATTAGCACATAATTTATCTTGCTCCCTGAGATTGGGAAGAACAGCACGGTGAGCAACGAAATCACAAAAGAGCGGATGCAAGCCCTTCTCTCATCCTCAGGCACCACATCCACCCATGTCTAGTGTTGGTGGAACTCACCATAAGATAGCTGCCCTGAGATGGGCTTCAAACCGAATAGCTCCTTCACCCGCCTCACTATGGGCCTCTATATATGGTATTTATCCATATAAGTATCGAAGTGAATGACCTCTTCCGTCCAAGGAAGCCTAGTTATAGCTACGACATCGAAGGGTGTAATTATCGCTTCCCTGAATGAGAAGTAAAAAGTGTGGGTGGTTTCAGACCACCTCTCGGTAAGGGCTGTCATAGCTGAATGGAAGAGCTTGGGCATTAGCATTGGCATGATTCGGGCCAAGTCCCTGAATCCTGTCTTATTAGTGGCGAGTGCAAGCTCGGGGTCCTTCTCTGAAATATAGTGCCACCACTCGTCGATGGTGCTTATCCCCCCAGTATAAGTCAGTTCATACGGCTGTAAAAATCAAAAGCAAAATAGATAAGTCCCTATTCATTTTCTCATCGCCAATACCTGCTGAAAGGCTACTGATATTGCTTCTGCTAGAAGCGATGTCGCCGACGATATCATTCATGCCGCTTTATTTTCTCATTGCCAATACCTGCTGAAAGGCTGCTGATGTCGCTTCTACTAGAAGCTATGTCGCCGGCGAAATCATCCATACCGCTAGCGGCATGGATGATATCGCCGGCGGCATCACCTTAAACAGAAGCAACATCAGGCCTAGCTAAGCCTTTTTGCAAGGCCTGATACCACTGGCGACATCACTCATGTCGCTGGCAACATCACTAACTGCAGGCAGAACCTATTTTCCCTAAAAATCATACCCATCGTGTCGAAACCACGAAAATCACAATCAATCAAACAATAGGCCGAAAAAATAGTGAAAATCAAACCTAAAGCATGCAATATCGGTTTGTAATCAATCTATTTCACACTTATGACTCATATCATGGCACAATTTTAAGCCTAAGGCTGAATCGAAACTCAACCTAAAAGGAAGAAATTTGAATTTTGCGGGATTAACTGGATGTAGTAGAGGTGCTTCTCCTTCTCTAAGGTCAGATTAGTGATGGGGGGATTGATCCCATAGCCATACATCTTGGCTGCCTCCTTCAGGCCATAAACAGCAGGAACTAAGAGGATTTTTAGCCCCTCGTTGGAGGAATCAAGCAGATTCTCCTGGCCTTAGCAGATTTCCCCCTGAAAGCCTTGACAATTCTCTTCATGATTAATAATGGAGAAAATCGAAAGATTCGGAGGTGAGAACGTAAGGGGGGAATGGTTTCTGCAGAATGAGGAAGGAAGAGTGTTTTACTTCCTGTTAAACAGTTACGCAGAATTCAAGGAGTTTTAATTTATCTAAAACTGCTCATTCATACCGCCGACGACATCAATCCATACCGCCAGCGATATCACCCATGCCGTCGGTGACTTTTCCTCCTTCAATTCAAATTTTGAAAATTGTTGACCAGTCAAAGCTGCTACATGGCACTCATGCCGCCGGCGATATCACCCCATATCGCTAATGGCATCACTCATGCCGCCGACGACATCGCCTTCCCCAATTTGAATTTTGAACTTATTTGACCAGTCAAAGCTGCCACGTGACCATCATACCGTCGGCAGCATAATTCCATATTGCCAGCAATATCATTCAGGTCGCCAGCGATATCAACTACCTCCATGACTTTTTTTCAGCCAGCCTCGATGAAATCCCGATTTTAGCCCTGACACCCCAGAACTATCACTCCACAAAGCATAAACCCGACAGAAGGGCAATCGCTCCACAAAGATAAGCCCGACCGAAGGTCAATCTCTCCATAAAGTGTAAGCCCGACCAAGGGACAACCAATCCACAAAGCTTAAGTCCGACTAAAGGATACCTCTCCGTAAAGCGTAAGCCCGACCAAGGGGAAATCACTCTTCAAAGCATACGCCCGACCGAAGGGCAATCTCTCCATAAAGTGTAAGCCAGACTAAGAGGCAACCACTCTATGAAGCATAAACCCGACCAAAGGGCAATCACTACATAAAGCATAAGCCCGACCGAAGGGCAATCACTCTATGAAGCATAACCCTGACCGAAGGGCAATCTCTCCATAAAGTGTAAGCCAGACTAAGAGATAACCACTCCGTAAAGCACCAGCCCAACCGAGGAATAACCAATCTACAAAGCCCAACTCCAACCAAGGG
The DNA here is from genome assembly GCA_947683365.1 of Euphorbia pulcherrima. Taxonomy (NCBI): domain Eukaryota; kingdom Viridiplantae; phylum Streptophyta; class Magnoliopsida; order Malpighiales; family Euphorbiaceae; genus Euphorbia; species Euphorbia pulcherrima. The sequence goes on from CANTUS010000010.1 coordinate 5,256,949, forward strand.
ACAACCTCTCTGTAAAGCGTAAGCCCGACCAAGGGGTAATCACTCCACAAACCATAAGCGCGATCGAAGGGCAATCTCTCTACAAAGTATAAGTCCGACCAAGGGGCAATCACTCCATGAAGCATAAGCCCTATAGAAGGGCAATCTCTCCATAAAATGTAAGCCCAACCAAGGGACAACCACTCCGCAAGGCACAACCCGACTGAGGGACAACCAATCCACAAAGCTTAAGTTCGACCAAAGGACAACCTCTTTGTAAAGTGTAAGCCTGACCAAGGGGCAAACACTCCACAAAGCATAAGCTCAACCAAGGGGCAACCAATCCACAAAGCACAAGTCCGACCAAAGGACAATCTCTTTGCAAGGATCAAGTCCGACCAAGAGGCATCCGTTCTGCAAAGCATAAGTCTGACCAAGGGGCAAACTAGTCACCCATCAGGTATCATTCCTATCCCTTACTCTTTCGTACAATCATACTGACCTATTTTAGCAGTGATCCCTCGAGGGGTAGCCTGTGTGCACGGGATTTTGCAGTCCCTCTGACGAGATGATGATGACGTGTACCTTGATTTTATTGCCTCATAATAAAAGTTCTCTTTAGAATTTTTATTACCAATATAATATTCCTTGCGAATTTTATACTTGGTAGAATTCAGTTCGTCGTGGCCAATAACGCGTTCGGTAGGAGCTTGAACCGTTGAGTTATACCAAATTAAAAATACCCATTAAAATATCATTAAAAATAAAAAAGATGCCTTTTGACCCACTTTTAACCACTTTTGACAACTTTTTAGGCTCCTAGGCCCGCTGGCTGTCGGCATGTTAGAGGCTGATGCCACTAGCGGCATCAGTATACCGCTGGCGATATCACCATGTTGCTGGGGGCATCATCCATACCACCGGCGGCATCGCTATGTTGCCGGCGGCATGACCTAAAGCAGGTCCCTGCACAGACAGCTTTTCGGCCACTTTCGGCGGAATTAGTCAAAAAAAGTCTCAAAAACCACCCCATTTTTCCTATAAAAGCACACCTTGAGCTGCAATTAAGGGGGGAGAACCATCTAAAGTTAGAAGTTTAATGTTAGAATAAGAAAATAGGTTTTAGTGAGATAAGAATTAGATAAGGCAGAAAAAAAGGATTCTAATCCATTTTTCCTGGTTTTTCTTCTTTGAACTCTCTGATTATGAGCTTAAAATCAGTAAATCCTATAGTTAAAATCAACTTAATTAGATCTAGAAACCCGAAACACTTAAATTTACCACTAAATCATCGTAACAAGCTCCTCGGAGGTGTTTCTTTTCGGTTCACGAAGAGGTGGATTCAGGATCCCGAGGTAAAAATTTTAAGTCTCACAGCTCTTTGGCATTAATATTACTGATTTCTGTTGATTCGTGTTGATTTTTGCTCATCTTTGGATTCTCGGTCATTTTTGGCTATTCCCTATTGCTGCTGCAAGAAATTGAGGTCGCCGAAGACATGTGATCCCGCCGGTGGCATCACATTCCCCAGAGACTATGCTTTCTTGTGGAACCCTTTCTTTATGGTACTCAGAAAGCCATATAACCTGCCTGCATATTGATGTCACAAGCAACATCATTGATGTCGCCGGTGGCATCATCCATACCGGCAACGACATCAACCATGTCGCCTGTGGCATCATCTGCATTGTCGGTGACATGACTTTCTGGACAGCTATTTCTATTTCGTTAAGTTTCTAACTCAGTTTATTTTCCAAAACTAGATATACAGTGCAACGAAGGAGGTCCAAAAGCTTCCAAAAACAAACCCTACCCGATAACATGTGGCATTTTCACTTATAATCCGACTAAAGCAATGATCGAATCTAAAATTAGGTTAAAAATGGAATTTCCCCGCAAATGCTGTTCAAATCTCATTTTTACCATCCAACCGGGCTTTATAATATTGTAAATAAAACACGCCATATCCGCACTAATCATCTTCTACAGGTAGATGTATATCAGACATTCAAGTATTTTATTTATTGCATAGAAAAATGTACAGGACTTGGAAGCCTTGTAATAATTTTATTTTCCACACTTATTTGTGAGTGGCTGTAAATATTTTATTCATCGCTTCAATTGCTTGATAAACGCAAAAATAACAAAATAACTGAAAACACAAATAAATAGGATAGATTAACGATTAAGAAAGAATGAAGTATCTTAACTTGGCCTAATGAAAAATAGATAACATCATCCAAACTCGGAATCTCTACTTAAGGTATGGTCCAACCACCCGGTGGGAAAATCGTACCAAAAATTTCCTGGTTGAGCTGAACCGGGTGGCGACTCTATTTTAAGTACAGGATTTTGATCTCGTATCTTTTGAGCATTTAAATATGGAAAACCATTTTCCAATCATATCACACGCATTCCCAGTTATTTCAAGAGGCCGGCCCACCGGCTCAGCCCCGCAGCCGCCGCGCGAAACGTCATCCGCTCACATGAACCATCATTCAACTTCTTGTAATACACACAAGAGTCATATTTACTTATAATAAAGTTCAATTTAAGCATAAATTGATCAAACCTTATGTATCACTGCCTTAGTGACTGTTTTAAGCCATACAAAGATTTTTTTAAGGAACAAACATAGGACTCTTTACCTTTGACTAAGAACCCATTAGGTTGAGACATGTAAATCTCTTCCTTAAGATTACCATGCAGAAATGCAGTTTTAACATCTAATTGTTCTAGTTCTAAGTGAAAAAGAGCAGTAATGGACAGAATAAGCCGAATTACTACAGGGGAAAATATGTCATAAAAATCTATGCCAACAACTTGACTGTAGCCTTTAACTACAACTCTAGCCTTGAATCTCTCTTTCTCAACACCTGGGATTTCTGGCTTCCTTTTGAAAACCCATTTACATCCAATAATCCTCTTATTATTGGGTTTAGGGACCACAATCCAGGTTTTATTCTTGTTGAGAGATTCAATCTCATCTAACAGAGCAGCATGCCATTTAGACCAGTCCTTAGACTTCTGTGCTTCTATAAATGTCCTAGGCTCACTAAACTCAATGTAATCAGCAACACAAGCATCAAACTTAACAAACTCAGAATACTTGCAATCATAGATGTTCCTATTAAGATAAATGAAAGGTCTAATTTCTCTCCTAGGCCTATCCCTAACCAAAACATAATCACTGGAATTAGAACTAGAAGGACCATTAATAGTTTGAATTTCAGTTTGAACTTGGTTAGCATTAACAACATCATGATTATTCTAATTTTCAGTGGGTTGATTAAGTTCATTAACATTCACATTTTGTTCTAACCTATCTAGCCCCACCTCAAACCAAGAGTTCTGCTAACCTAACTGAGATTTATCTTTATTTAAACTAAGGAATTCCTTTTCATTAAAAGTTACATTCCTGGAAATTACAATTTTATCTTCAGTTAGACTCCAGACTTTGTATCCTTTAATACCTAAGGATACCCTAAGAAAATTCCTTTCTTAGCTTTAGGATCAAGCTTGGAATCTTTGGTATGTACACAGGCAGCACATCCAAAGATTCTAAGATGATCATATTAATAGTATGATTATAGCTCAATTCATTAGGACATTTAAATCCAATTGCAGAGCTAGGAGACCTATTTATAAGATAGCAAGCAGTATGGGCTGCTTCAGCCTATAACTTAAGACTTAACCCTAATTCATACAACATCTAACTAACCTTATTAAGGAGAGTTCTATTATACCTCTCTGCAACACCATTCTGTTGAGGAGTAAAAGAACAAGTCCTATGCCTGATAATTCTAGATTCTAGACAGTGATTATTAAACTGAGTGTTAACAAACTCAAGACTATAATCAGTTCTAAGAATTTTCAATTTGGTGTTTTGTTGATTTTCAACTAAAGTTTTCCATTCAAGAAATTTATCAAACACATCAAATTTATTCTTAAGGAAATAGATCCACACTTTTCTAGAAAAATTATCAATAAAGGACACAAAGTACTGTACCCCTGAAAGGGACACAAGTACATAGCTTGACCCCAAAAGATCACTATGTACATAATCAAGACAAGCATTAGATGCATTGCTAGCAGTCTTAAAACTATGTCTTATAGTTTTACCCATAATACAAGTTTGATAACTATCAATTTTATCAGTTTTAGGAATATTCAGGGTTCCATTTTTCTGTAATTGACTAAGACCTTTATTTCCAATATGTCCTAGTCTTTTATGCCATAAATAAGTCTTCTTGTATTGTTTTATGACATAACTAGACCCAGCTAAAGTAGTTCCAGCAAAGTAATAGAGTCCATTTACAAGATTTCCAGTTACAAGGCAATTGGTACCTTTAACAATCTTAAGAACTCCACCGTGAGCCACATAGCTCAAACCTTTGCTATTAAGATAACTAAGGGATATTAGGTTCCTTTTTAAACTAGGGATATGTCTAACTTCTTTTAGCAAAATTCTTTCAATAGCATCCCTAACAAACTCAACTATCCCAATTCCTAGAATTTCACAACTTGAATTATGGCCCATTAAAACCTTTCCACCTTTTATATTTGCATAGTTTTTAAACCATTCTATTGTAGGTATCATGTGAAAGGTACAACCAGAGTCAAGAATCCAAGACTCTCGATCTCTGAGTTGACTAACAGTCAAGGCCTCTATATCCCTTAGTTCAGTAGTGCTATTAACTGCTCCACCTTCACTGTTATTACTAGTGTTATTACCATTATGTTGACTTAACCTGAGTCTACAGAATTTCCTAGTATGACCTTTTTTCTTGAAATAATAACAGGTTAAGTCCTTATGTGATTTAGGCTTATTTTCATCCTGATTATTGTTATGGTCATTACTAGTTTTAGGACTAAACTATTTATTGGTCCACTTTCCCTTTTTATCCTTTTTAGAATTATTGCCCTTCTTACCTTTAACAGTAAGGGCATTACTAGAATAACCTTTAGACTTAGTGTCCCCTTTCAATTCCAGTTCCCTAAGTTTCAAAGCACTAATAATATCTTCAACCTTTAACTTTTCCTTGCCATATTTTAAAGCATCTTTAACATTTCTGTAATTTTTAGGGATAGAGTTTATAAGCAGAATAGTTTGATTTACATCAGAAAACTTTTCATCAACAAACTCAAGTTCCATTATTAGTCTTTGAAATTCATCTAGGTTCTCATCAATGGACTTTATTGGATTCATTTTAAAGCTGAAAAGTTTTTCTTTCAAAAAGGACACATTGGACACATCTTTAGTGATATACAAGGATTCAAGTTTAGTCCAGAGTGTAGGGACTTCATCATAGTCCCTAACTCTTCTTAAAACAGAGTCATAAAGATTCAAGATTATTGTGAAAATGCCAATTCCATCAATTCTTGTTTCTCTTTAGGGGTTAAATCAGTATGAAGTGTATCTATGCCATTCAAGGCCTTATGGCACTTCTGCTGAACTAACACAGCCTTGATTTTTTTCCATAAGAAAAATCCATCTTTCCATCAAAATTTTCTAGGTTAACTCTAGCAACAGACATGATTTTAAATTGGTTTAAGTGATTTAATAGAGTCAAGAGACCTAACAGAGATGAAGAAAGATAACACAGATTTAGCTAACCTATTAAATGCTAACCTTAAATAAGGACACAAAGAGAGAAGAATTCTAACCTGACTTATGTCTATGCTAATCCTATTATTAGAACTACTGACCAATCCTAGGTCACAATAGAAAGAAATATTAATATATAAGTCATTCAAGAAATCTTTCACAGCATTAACAAATATCAAATCACTTAAAGAAAGGAAATAAGGAGCAATCTTCATATAAGAAAATTATTGAAATTGCTTTTAAACAAGAAGCATGCAAGATATCAATTTAATTCCCTAGAGCAAACATGTCAACTACCCATCTACCAGCACACCATTGTCTAGACATGTAGCAGTATTAAGTAATCAGGACAAAGAAAGAAATTATTTACAGTGGCTCCTTAGCAGCAATATTTCACAAATTATAAAGAGTATGAAGATTAAAAATTTACCTCTTGAAGCTCTTAGAATTACTTGAGACTAAAGAAAAATAGCAGCCATTACCATATTCTGACTCCCCTTCTTTCTTCTCCATTTGAAATTAGTGCAGTCTCAAGTCTTGATGCAAACGCGATTTCCAGGAAAAGGTCAAAGAACAAGAAGAATAGAAATCAGTAATGAATCAAGGCAAGAGAGAAAGAAAGTAACATTCTAAAGCTAGTAATATATCGCAGAGGAAATTACTAGAAGTGTCAGAATCATTCAATTATTGCATGCAAGATGAGAAACCCTAATTTCTCAATTAGATTTCTAAAGATCAAATTTATCGCATGCAAGACTAGCAATGATCCCAAAAACAACATTCAAGATCTGAAATCAGTAAAACAACCGATTATCAAGCTCTGATACCAACTTGTAGGGATTTAATTCCAGATTTATTCATAAACGAATACCAAAATAAGAACAAAAACGTTAAAGATTTAAAGATTAGAGAAATTAGCCACTTGCAATAAATCTGCTAAGCTTTATTGATGAATCAGTAACAAATACAAGCCTTAAAACAATCCAGTACTAAAATTATGTGTATAATATCACCTATACACATACAACTCTCAAAACTAGAACCAGATTACAACAAGCAACGCTTAGACATGCAAAGAACCTTAAAACTCCCAAACTGGAAAACTCTACAGATTAGGCACACCTCCTCAATATACATAGCAGTCTTCAAGGCGGTTACAAAATAGCCGTTGGAAGCAAGAGATTTACAATGGTTTGATCTGAATCAGAAATCCCAGAAGGGATAAGGATAAATCGCAAGGAAGAAAGAAAAACAGAGAAGAAAAGGAGGCGGATCTTTTCAGGTTTGAGACAACCCTAAACAACTCATCTTAGGCTTTTATACTTCAGAGTTGGGCTTCATAGGTTAATGGGCTTTGCAAAACGGATGGGCTTTGAGCCAACATCCACAAAAACTACATCTTTATTGAAGCTTATGGCCAAATTAACATTAACACATATACAAAATAAGCATGTATCAATCTATAGCTCTGTTATATACATTATATTAAAGGCCTGTTTGACATTGCTTTTTGAGCTGCTGTCAAAATAAGTTATTTTCATAAACTTTTAATAGAACTATATATTTTAGCTTTGAACAACACATTTTGATCTTTCATACTAATTATTTAGGAACTGTCTGATTCATTTTTTTTCAAAATCAAATCTGCAGCTTTTTAAAAAAGCTTGAAAATAGAGTTTTTCAGAAAAGTTGCTAAAAAAACTGAAAAAACTCACCCACAAATTGGCCATAAATAAAATACAACAGTTTAAAAATTTGTCTGTGCAAAATACATGAGATATTGTTGCACAAAATAGTATTTAAAGTGGCACTGCGCAAAGTGAGAACGTATTATTACAATTGCAAATGATCAACTCATAGTTTAATGCAGCTCTTCCAATGGGCATGTGTTCATATACGGGCCTTTCTGGTCCAATACTTCTTATTTCAATAGATCTAGACTCATTTTCTTCACTAGTGAGTCTTTGTAGGTTGACACTCCCTGTCGCAGTAGGTCTAGACTCATTTTCCTCATTAGTCGGCCTTTCTAAGCCTACACTTCTGCAGCGGTCGCAAATTGCTCGAATTAAGAAAGTGGATGCACTTGATATCAATATAAGTATCATTATCGCAACAAATGGTTTGAAAAAAAATTGTTGCTTGGCACTTGAAGTCAGAGGCGGCGGTACTATAGAACCTTCCTTTTCAAACTCTGTGAAAAAGTAAAAAAAAAATTGTCAAATATATATAAAAAAGTGAATCTATATAAACTGATACCAACAATATATATGCAAACCTCAAGGCCCACTAATTTTAGCCGAACAGGAATCTACTGAACTGAATCCAACCGATGGTCGATTTGGTATTATTTTTTAAGGTGATATTTTAATGTGTTAATCTCATAAATTTTTAATAAAATTAAATATTTTGACTTTAAATAATACATTTTAACATTTTATATAAATAAATTAGGAACTGTTTGATTTATTTTTTTCAAAAATTGAATATGTTATTTTTAAAAAATTTAAAAATAGAACTTTTCAAAAAAAAAAATTAGCAACCAAATTGGCCCTGTGTGGCTCATACAATTATTCTTCATCATTGCATATCCCATATATGGTACCATAGGCCACATAATATGTGCTAATTAACTAATCATTCTCTCACTCGTATTACATATTGATCTTTTATCGGAATATTCTAATTCGGGCTTCATAGAGGCTATGCTGACAATCTAAACCCATTTCTTGTCTTGCAAATCATCTCCGCCAAACCTTGTGATATCATATACAATACATGACGTCACAAAAGGCAGAGCATAGACTTACGCCTAGTGATGAATGCAAAATTTATGTAGAGGGTCAAATTTTCCCCATCAATTTCATTCTATTGCCCCAAAAAAAAACGGAAGAAGACTTGCAGTACTTTATCAGCTTGAGATGATTCATAGGCTCCGGTGTCTTTTTGTGTTGCATGGGGAACGAGATTGTTACAAGCCCCAGGCTACATCCCAACAACATGCCGAAAAAAACAACAACTAAGGGCCAGTTTGGCTATAAGCTTTGTTCAACAGTTTTTTTACAAGATCTATTTTAAAGATTTTTCAAGAAGTTGCAGATTTTATTTTTAAAAAAAATAAATCAGACAGCTCTTAATTAATTAGTATGAAATATCTAAACGTGTAGTTCAAAGCTAAAATATGTAGTCCTATTCAAAATTTGTGAGAGCAGCTTAAAAAGTAATACCAAACTGGTCCTAGTATTCGAATACAAGGTAGCATCACTGATCAAATGAATTTAATGAGTGGAAAATAAAAATCAAGCAATTAAACATACACACATATATATATAAACACCTGAGAAAGTGTGATCCCATTTGATAGGGGAGTTTTGAGCTCTGGCGTTTGCCGCGATGGCAATGGAAGAAATTAGAATTGATTGAATAAGTAACTTTCTCCCCATTTTGGTGTAAGGAATTAGGGAAAATAAGAGTTGCAGAGTAAATTAAGAAAAGAGCACGCATATATAAGAGAGAAGTGAATTTCTATTGGATCCCTTAATTTCCATGGCTTGTCCACGCGCCGGAAATAAGGAAAATGGTGTAGCCGCTAATATAAAAGACGAGGAACTGAGGCCATTAGGCTGTTAGCGTTTGGTGACTACGCTCTGAATGAGAGACTAGTATTGTACTCGTATAATATCGGAAAAGGTCATTCTCGTTAGATGGTTTCATGAAGTGATACCGACGTCTTCTTCTATTTCTTGTTTCCTCCTAATTACTTCCCTCCTTTACATAACCGACCATACCTGTCCCTTTACAATAAAATACTAAGTTTATCCGTTTTAATTTAGTCTTTTATATTTTTTTTAAGCTATTATTAAAATAAATTATTCTCATAGATTTTTAATAAAATTATATATTTTTAATTTTAAATAACATATTTTAATTTTTTATATTAATTAATTAAAAATAATCTGATTTATTTTTAAAAAAATTAAATCTACTACTTTTAAGAAAAGGTTGAAAATGAAATTTTTCAAAAAAATTACTGAAAATAGTTTAGCCAAACTAACCCTTAATAGACTATGAACATATTAAATAGTGTGTTAAATTAATTTACTTTTCAAACCGTTAATTTTCTAACACAAATTTTTTTAATATTTTTTCATTTTTATTTTTGAAATGAATCGACATTGATATATGTTTTAAGAAATCTTTTCGCACACTTGTACTCAGTATCAATCCTCATATGTCGTGCGACACATCGCATCGAACTTGACATTTGTATTCTAGCAGAGAAGCATGGCGCCAACATAACAGAGAACAACTTTGTATATTTAGGGCCAGTTTCGCATTATTTTTCTAAATTGTTTTTTTAAAAAGCTCCATTTTTAAGCTTTTCGAAGCTGTTGTCACGAAAAGTTATGAAAATCAATAGCAGACAGTTCCTAATTATTTAGTATTAAAATTCAAAATCTTTTATCCAATGCCAAAATATATTATTTTATTAAAAATTCATAAGTGAAGCTTTTTAAAATAACAGCTCTGATAATAATAGTAAATAGGCCCTTAAGCTGAGAAGTAACCCCCTTGACGCTTATAAAATTCCTAGCTTTTGACTGTATACACTAGAGACTTCTCAGTTTTTTTTATTAAAATTTTGTCTGTGCATATTGCATTTGTCACTATGACGTTCTCACATCTTATTATGTGTATATCAATCAAAGCTCACATAATATATATATCCAATATAATTAGTCTTATTATAGTTTTATGGGTTTTCAATCATAAAAAGTAATGTTTGACTATTTTTAAGACATATTTTTATGTCCTTCAAGGTATGGTTCCACAAGGAAATATAACAATAAAAAAATTTATATGAATTTGAATTGGCAAAATTTAAGATGGGAGTACATAAGACTAATTGTTGTACGCGAGCATACGTCATGTTAAGGAATTTGACATATGAAGAGATAATAACAAATACAAATATTATTCATTGTGGAATTCGACAAGGAAGAGATAATAAAGACGTTATAGTGTCGTAAAAACGCCTATAAATTATATTTGTAAAATATAAGGAGGTATTAATATAATTAGTTAAAATTTAAAGATATTATAATTATTTGGGTAAGCAATTATTATAACATTTCAAAAGGTTTGACTAAATATGTAGTAACGACTCCACATGTATAAAAGTAGGATTCATATATACCACTTTTTTGAAATTTTATACCGTGCTTCGAAAGAATGCTTCCTACTCTCATAGGCGATTCCACAGTGTATAATGTGGGGTCCATGGACCCTACAAATTTTAAAAAATTGGTGTTATATTATGTGTAATTAAATTTTTAGACCTAATAAAAATATTTGAATGAATCTCATCATATTGATTAAATCTTACAAAAATGCTTTTATAAAAATATTTGTCGTGCAAAGTGATGGGTTTTACCAATCAGTTTCAATTATTTTTCATATTCTTTTACTGAATTTCTAAATGTTTCCTTTACATATCTTACTTTTATCAGTTTGTAACTTTTTACTCATAGATTAAAACTATAAATGAATTTTTTTTATCTCAGTGTTATTGAAATAAATATTTTTAAATATGTTTAAAATTAAAATTAATTTATATATTAATAATCGGATCCCATAAGAGACTAAGTCTGGATTCCCCACTGCTTACTCCCCCGCATAAGTGAAAAGTGTCCCACTTTTGTAATAGTTAGTTGTATTTCGTGAAATATCATTTTCATTCATCATTTATTGCCATTCTTGTAACCACAATGCATCCTTTGTTTCTCAAAAAAAATCTTGCATTCTTTGATAATATTTTTATTGGTTAAAATGATTTAAATATGACATGAGACATATAAATTTAAATTCAACTAAATATATCCGTAGAGAATGCAAAGAGTCTTAGTTACGATTAAACTCCGATTAATATTATCTTAATGAAGGTATTTGCATTTTTTGAAAATACAATAACATAATTACAATGAAACACAACCAAATAATATGAATAGTCAGTTGAGCTTCTTATGTTGTTGAAACAAACAACTGTATAATTAGACACGAATTTTCAGCTGTGACATTGGCTGTACCCGAAGAATGGTTATATTAAAAATTCATGGGTTATCAAATATTAATTCATAATTAGAATTTCTCTTATTAATACAGCTTTATGGGTAAGGCTTTATATATGTATTTCAAAACCAACAACTAAATTGTTGTGCGTAGAAAAACTAAATTAGATGGAATTCGTTAGAACTATAATTGGGAACGGGTCTTTTGGCTCGTAAGGCCGGTCTTTTATAAGATGGTTCGGGACAAGTTAATTAAAAGATATAGGATTAGTGAGCTCACGGTGGCCTATGTAGTATGTGAGATGGACTTTGTTTCAAATATTAAACCCAAATAATATTAATATGGATGAAATATTAAATTTTATTGTTTGCAATTATTATAATTATGAATTTTAGATATATTGAATAATATGAATTTTATTTATCAAGAAAAAATTAATAATGGTTTAGCCGTGCTCGATTTGAGTTTTGACAATTTTATATCGACTTTGCCCGGACTGAGCTCGATTATTAATTTTCACAAGTTGATATGGATTTGGGGCTCAATTTTTTTAACTAGGCCCATTTGATAGACACCTATTCCCATACTTATAACTTTTTTTAATTATAATTTTGTTAGAACCTTAATCAACAAAACATATATTCGGTACAGTGAAGTCAATGCCACAATAAGTCAACAGGCACTTTGTAGAATATGATCCCATGAATCAATCTCATGAACCAAAAGAAACTAAATCTTAATTCTTAATTGAAGCTGAGGGCCAAATCAACTACAGAAACAAAATAAACACATTCTATAATGTTGATAACTTAGAAAATAAATATATTAGGTGTTTTTATGATATTACATTACACACCATAATTTAACAATTAGCCAGTGCAAGATACTTGATATAATGTCCATAACTTGGAAAATGAATACTGAAAATTTATGATCAACATACTTGGGATATAACTGTATCCTAACAAGAAAATAACATTAAACAAGAAAATACATTCTTTCTCCAACTATCAGTCATAATCCTAATCTATTATGACTATTTGGGCCTATATAAAGGTCTCAATAATACCTTAAAGGTACACAAGCTCTTAAGTTGAGCTTCATTTCATACATGCTATTATCTCTATTTTCCTATTTACTGAATTAGGCATCGGATAGTCCCATCGGCACCCTGGTCTTAATCCTTTATTTCACAATTTCCTTCTCGAATATGAAGGATAGAGTATAGCATCCAGATTTATTCTCCAATCTTTCAAATATTACACACAACAATATTAAATCAATGCAAATGAAAGAATGAAATACTCTAAAGTGGCAGTGTGTAAAATGAAAACGTATTGTTGCAATTGCAAAATATCAACTGATTCTTAAAGGAAGTTCCTCCAATGGGCCTTAGTTCATATATGGGTCTTTCTGGGCCAACACTGCTTATTCCAATTGGTGGAGGCTCATTTTCTTTATCGGCAGGCCTTTGTGGGTCAATACTTCCTATCTCAATGGCTCTAGGCTCATTTTCCTCATCGGTGGGCCTTTCTAGACCAACACTTATGTGGTGGTTGCAAATTATTTTGATCAACAAAGTGGTTGCACTTGATATCAATGCTAGTATCACTATCACAACAACTGGTTTGATGAACGATGGTTGTTTGGCACTTGAAACAAGAGGTGGTGTGATAAAACCTTCGTTTTCAATATCTACGTGAAAGAAAATTAAAAATTTGTCACATATATAAAAAAAATTGGTCAATATTTACAGTGGTTTTCAAGACATGGAGTTTTGTTACTACGACAAGTCATCAACTATAATCTTAATCACTAAAGTCGGGGAATCTATAGAAAGTTTTTGACTTTTTATACTCTTCTTTTATCTAATGGTGGTGAATTGATGAGAGATAATTTAATTAATATAAGAGAATATTTAATTAAAGCTCTCATCAATTCTCAACCATTAAATAAGAGAAAGATACAAAAAATCAGGAGCTTTCTATAAAATCCGTTAAAGCCGAGGGATTTCCAGTGGACTATTGCACAGTGGCCAGTCCACAATTTCTTTTATCTTAGCATCCATATACATTTTAAAGTAAAAAATATTTAATATAATAATTCCATTGACACGTAACTCTGGAAAAAAAAGTATGAATAATTATAAATAAGAGAGAATATTTGGCTAACCAAAAACTATCAGAGCAATTAATAAACTACAATGAATATATATATATATATATATATATATATATATATATATAATATAAATTAAACTATAATCAATATTATTAATACCGTACTTTACCAACCGATTCGATCGATTTTATTACGAATTAGTTATGATCACGGTATGATATAAGTAAAAATCAGTTTTAGTAAAAAAAGAGAAAATTGGATTAAATTAGAAAAAATTGATAAATCGGCGTACCGATTTAAACCCGATTTTCTCAAAATTCTTCTGACAACAAGTAAAAATATTATTAAAGACTTAGAAAAGCGTTGCGAAAGACTCAAAAGCATTGCTAAAGACTAAAAAAAAGTTGTACTAGACACTGAAAATCTTAAATAATATATATTTCTTTCCAAGACCCCTGCAGAAGCATTATAAAATACCTAAAAAGCGTTACAATAGTTACTGAAAACTATAAATAATATATATTCTTTAAAAATAAAAAATCAATAAAACTACCAATTATATCAATAATACTATATATCATTGATCTCACAGGGAGGCTCGGTAAGATATTGATAACATTGTATATAATGTACATATCAGGGAGAGAGAAATCTTAAGAAATAAATTAGAAACTTCTTAAAAAAAAAATACGGCTGAATGGATAGTTTCAAAATTTACATGGATCCGTTATCTTATTTGGTCAATATTTTATTAATTTATCAATTTATAATATTATGAAATATTTGAGTCAATATGGTTTTTTTTTTAACTCAATTTCCTTCATGTTGTGTTCTCCGTCTTTCTCCCCCATCACACATTTTTTTTTCTCATCTGACTCTATGAAGCTTCGCTCCGACTATATTTAGATCTGACTCAAATCATGCACCTGATTGTCTCCCCATCACACATTAACAACAATGAAACAAAGCAAAGCAAAAGCCATGCACAAATTGGTATCACCATCAGGATTTGAGCATTTAATTTTGCATTTTATAATGTTAAGGGACAAAATTTCCCAATCAATCTCATTTCATTACCAGAAAAAAGAAAAAAACAAGAAAATTACCAGATCCATAGGCTCCCATGTCTTTTTGCATTGCTTGGTGAACTTCATTAGTAAGAGCCTCAGCCTCCATCCAAACAAAAACAAAAACCATCAACTAATAATTTGAATCAAACGGTAGTATTGGTTGTGTTCATTTTATAGAACAAATAAATCCAATGAGCGGAAGAAGAATTAAGGCTCTGTTGTTCTTTTCAACTTCTGAAAACTGAACTAAAGTTGGCTGAATTGAACAGAACTAAAGTGAGCTGAACTGAACTTATTTCTGTGTAAATTTATAACTACGCATAGCTGAACTGAATTGAACTGCAGTTCAAGAGAATATGGCCTAAGTCTCTCAAATATATAAATACCTGAGAGTTTGGAGGATGGAGACAGTTGTTCAGCTGAGTTCTGGCATGTGCTGCAATGGCAATTGAAGATATAAAAATCAATTGAATCGGTAAATTTCTCGCCATTTTGGTCTAAAAAGAATAGGGAAGAAGAGTTGCTGTAGTGAATTATAAAAGGGGGAGGCGAAGTAGGGCGCCAATGTAAGAGAGGAGGGGTTAGCATATTAGGCTATCAGCGGCTAGAGTCGTTATTACTCCGTTAGATTTCTGTGTGTGAATGAGCCACAGTTAACATGACACCGTTAGCCGGTAGCAATTGCGTGTGGTGACTACACAAAGAATGAGACGACATACGCAAAGATCCTTAATTTTGAATTGTTGACTTTTAAATTTAGTGCCAAATTAAATGATATTTTATCTGATAGAAACTATGGCTTTAGGGATACACTATATTGACACAATGCCATTACATGCCATGCCATGATACACCATTTCCTATTCTATTAAAATTAAAGGCCGAAAACATCAAACACCCTCGCATTTATCTTTAAACATTCACTTATCCCTAAATTTTTAAAAGTTTTAAATAGTCTATTGAACTTGTTAAGAAGTTTCAAATAACCTCTTAAACTTATAATAATTGAATCTATTTACCCCCTAAATGCCACATGTTAGATTTTGGTTGGTTTGATTTCTCTTCAATCAGAAGCTAACACGTGGCATTGAGGGGACAGATTGATTCACTTTTTACAAGTTCAATGAGCTATTTGAAACTTTTTTTACAAGTTCAGGGGGTCATTTGAAACATTTAAAAGTTTAAGAGGCAAATAAATGTTAAGGACAAGTTCAAGGGGTTTTTGATGTATTAAGCCAAATTTAAAAGTAGCATAGACCCAATATATTTGAGCTAGGCGCACACTCAAACAAGACAAGCCCGGCGATAATTAGACTATAACTCATGAAGACATTAGGTGACATGCCTGATTCATTGAATAACTTCATTGTGGTAGAATGACTAATTAACTTTTTTTTAGACAATAAATAATTACTCACGGACTCGTTATTATATAAGAGGTACAAATCAAATTCTTTAATTTCACGTAGAAATGTTATTCCATGACGGATGAAATATAAATTTTTTAATTGAATAATTATAATGAATTGAAGAAAAATAATTTATCACAGCTCACATTTTCCCATTCATTTGTATATATTATATTCTTATAGATTAGTTAGCCTCGTTGGTGTAATTATATCCAGTTCCTTTTAATTGTCTCGTAGGTTTTTTATACTGATTTTTCTATTTGTCAATTTAGAGTGTGAATGTAACTTTTATAAAAAAAATTTCTAATTTACTCATATACTTCCTCCATTTCAAATTAAGTGAGTCTTTAGCCTTTTTATTTTATTTTATTTTATATTTTATTTAAACTATTAATGCATTTATTACCATTTTTTTCTAATTTATCCTTGTATAAAATTATATGTTAGTAATTAAGATAAAAGAGACTTTTAGAATAAAATGTAAAAGATAAATTAGTTGTTTCAATAGTGTAATAAATTTTTTTATTGATATTGATGAAAAATTTTAAAAAAACCCTTAAAATGGAATGAAAAGAGATTATAACTACCAGAACAACAAGATTTTAATTGTATAAGAATAAATTAATTATTTTAACGGTGTATTAATTTTTTATTTTTAATAAAAACTTTTTTAAAATGATAATTAAAAAGAATCAAATGAAGTATAAATAAAAACCTATCAAATAAGGTAAGGAGAAGTTAATTGGAATTTGATCAAATGATTATAAAAAGTGAAAATAATGACGGTCTTGTGATACGAGACTAATTGATTTTACTTTAAATACTATTTGAAAAATGAAATTTGTTAATCAAATTTCTTCTTTTTAAGCAAGAAATAAACACAATCTCAAAATAAAAAATAACTATTTTGTTTGACCTTTTTTTTACGTAAAACTTATTGCTGAACCAAATATTTCAGTTTAGTAATAGATTCTAATAATTTTATTTCTAGATTTTCATTTTCAATTTCAGTTTCAATTTGTTCTTTCACTCAGAAAAGACAAATGTTCTCCCAAATTCATAGACACCATATCATATGCTTGACTCGCAATAAAAAAAAAAATATGCTTGACATGCTATGTTTTTTGCTTATTTTCACTTTTTTTATGAATGTAAATTAAATTTAGATACTAAAATATTTTCGCTAAATTGACATTTTATTTTGCACAAATCTAATTTTAAGTATGCGTGAACTTTAAAAAAGTATCATGTGGTTTCAAGTTTTTGTAAAATGGGGACTAAGAATTTTTTTTTATAAAAAGGGATCTGTGAAACCCAGCCGTTAACAAAGAAAGGCAAATTGACTCCCCCAGTCAAAATTGCTTACGTGGCAAGGGGCACAACCGGTAACCCACCTCTCACCCCCATATAAAAGGTTAAAAATCTCAGAAAATGTCTCTTTTCTTTCTCACTCCTCTCTTTTCCTTTTCATCGATCTATTTATGTTCTTCTCAAAATTCTCCAAATTGAATCCTTCTTTTGTTCTGAAATCTAAAATCGTTCGTAATTGTTCAGTTAGTTATTGTTGATTTGAGCTCACACCGGTGATTAGTTCTTCTTCTTCTTTCTTTTCTTCAAAACAGAAAACCCTAAATATGAGTTCTTTAGAATCTTCACGATCAAATTCAAAATGGCTTGTGAGGAAGTCGCAGATCCCGCTAAAATGTGATTGTGGGCTTTAATCTCCCTTAAGAACTGCCTTTACTAGTAACAACTATGGGAGGAGATTTTTTGGGTGTGGAAGGTATGGTGAATTTAGAGCATGTAAATTCTTCGAATGGTATGACCTCCCGATCTGTAAAAGGAGAAGAGAGTATGCGCAAAAAATTTTGACGAAATTGAAGAAATGTAAAGCTGAATTGGGTTTGAGGCAGATGATGGTTGAAAAATTAGAGTTGGAATTACTTGAAGTTATAGAAGCAGGGAAGAAGAAGGATGAAGAAATTTTAAAGTTAAAGTCAATTGTAGAAGTGAAAAGAAATAATAAAAGGATAATTTTGGCTTGATTGTCATAATTGTTTCATGTTACAGTTGGCTTATATGAAGCAATGTAAATGACAATGGAAAACTATGATTGGCATGAATTAGGGTTTAATGTTTGTTAGCTTTGTTTGATTATGTGTTTGGAAGACAACAATTTGATATTTGAGTAATGAGTAAGCTGTAATTTGATATTTAAGTAATGTATTTACTTGCTTGATACTGTGATTTGAGCTAATGACATAAGGTGTAGTTTGTTTTTCTTTTTTGTGCTAGCATATTTGGTTTTTGTATTTAGCTTATTTGTTTGTTTAAGCCTTGGGTAAAGTATGTATGTGCAATTGCTTGTAAATCCTAGTCACTTGCTTGGCCCTATAAAAAAAGGGCAAAAAAGCGCTTGCTTCGGAAACTAGTCTGCGCTTTTTTATGTCTGCATGCGCCTTTTTGCGCTTTCCACATCCCTGCACTTTTGACAACTATGCTTGTGACTTTATAAGTTATTTTAGCTAATTGCATTACAAGCATGATGAACTTAAGAGGAATTGGCCTACGAAATAAAAAAAGGCATGCATAATGAGAAATTGCCATTAAAATACGAAAAGGCAGTTTTGTAGCCAATATATACACAAAGTGATACTGTTAATACCAAAAGATATTGGCAATGTTAAAGCCAAAACAGAAATGGCAGTGATATAAGATTTACATCCCCAAAACCACAAAACAAACACTGATATAGTCATCCTTAACTACACGTGTGACCCAACTATACGATTTACATACACAAAACCACAAAGCAACACTGATAAGAACAAAATGGCAATGTTAAATCAGTTACATGTGTGATAAAAAAAAAGGCAATGTCCATTTAAAACTACTTTGATGGCTCTTGTTGGAGGTTTCCCATCCTAACAGCCATTTCTCATCAATTAGCTGCCCTTCTAGGATTGCAAAAAGCAGCAGATGAGGATGCTGCACCAGGTGGTTGACGTTTTCTTTTGGCTGCAGTAGAAATGGTTTCAGCAGCATAATTGGCAGTCATCGGAGGTCTTGGAGGCCTAGATGATGGTGGTCTTGGAGGCCTAGATGACTATGATCCAGTAGGTGATGCATATACAAGTGCATTAGTGGAAGCACTTGCAAACCTTATTAAGATTTTGTTCCATAGTCTCCTTTGTGCAGAATTCTGCAACACCAAATCCAAAAATAGTACAAAATCATGACCAGCAACACCCAATCCATAAATTACCATGTTCTAGAAAATGGACCAAAATAAGCTAAGTTCCAGTATATAATTATCATGACCACCATAACCACCAAACAAAGCAATTTTCAGTATGTAACTAAAATCAACATAAAAAAAGACCAAAAAGAAGCAATGTTTCAGTATATAATTACCATCAATTAAAAAAGACCAAGGAATTGCTAAGTTCCAGTAGATAATTACCAACACCACCATAAAGACTAAATAAAGCAATTTTCAGTATATAACTACAACCAACATAAAAAAAGACCAAAATAGGCAATGTTTCAGTGTATATTTACCCTCATCTAAAAAAGACAAAAAAAATAAGCAATGTATGAGTATATATATACCCTCAACTAAAAAAGACCAAAAACAAGCTCATAACATCAAATAGTATATACTATGACCAAAATAAAGCACAAATATGAGTTATTATAACTAAACTTTGTAATTACCTCTTGACTTCCATCTGTCTGACTATTACTTGCCACATTTCTAGTTGCAGCTTTTTGCAGCACCAAATGCCAAATAGCCTCATGATTAATAAGGTCATAACATCAAATACTATATAGTATGAGTAATTATAACTCAAAATGGCAATTACCTCATGATTTCTAGTTGCTTGACTACTGCTACTACCTCTTGTATGTTTAGTGGTGGCCTGCACATTTTACCAAACCAAAATGATAGACGACACACATTTCAGACAAAGTGTTAAAATATTCTTAATAATAAGATAGCAATAACCTATTCACTTACATTATGAGCTGCCCTCTTTTCAGCCTCCTTTCTCATCCTAGCTTGCCATGCAGTCTCCCCATTGAAATTGGCACTGCATCTCCTTGCATTATGACCTTCTTGTTTGCATTTCCCACACTTGACAGTGCCACCAGCCCTTGAAGCCTTAAATGGATTCTTAGGTTCATTAGGACCCTGAATTATCTTCTTCCTAGGTCTCCCTGGTGGTTTTTTAACTATCCAAGGATGGATGTCAGGGGTGTCTGTCCTTTCCCACTCGTCCTTAGATGGAACTAGCTTGTACATGTGGCTGTAGACTATTAGGTAAGTTGAGGTTAAGAAGAATTTGTCTACGTACTTCTCTAGCTCTTCTCTATTTGAATTAATGGCAGAGATAGCATGTTTGCAAGGAATTCCAGTCAGCTGCCACATTCTGCAAGTGCAGGTTTGCTCTGTAAGATTGACATCCACTTGGGTCAATCCACATAGAACTTCATACTTCTTACCGCCCACAGGAGTGCAAAAATAGTTCCAGCTATAGATCTTTTCTTTCTCTAACTCTACTTGAATAGTAGGACAGATAGGACCTTTGTACTTCTTCATTTTATTGAGCCTTACATATTGCCTTTTCATTAATTTTTTCCTTACCCATTCGAACATTTATAAAATATGCATATCCCTAGCTTTTTAATGAAATTGTTGAATGATTCACAAACATTGTTGGTCACAGCATCATACTTAGTCCTAGTAGAGAAGTAACATCGAGCCCATGTCTTTGGCTCGAGGTTCATAACCAAATCATATGCATTCTTATCAAAATCTTGGAGGGCATTCATCTTACTTAAGAATGATTTCTCAGTACTAGCTATTGCTGCCCCCACAAATGATCTTTATAGTCTTCACCCTTGTAAATCTTTTTGAAGTTCTCATGCATGTGCTTAACACAAAATCTGTGTTCTATATTTTGTTCTAGTTCTTTGAGGGCCTCAACAAATCCCTAATTAATAAGTGAACATAGTAAGCGTGGTAGCACAATTTTAGGTACTTAACATCTAATCACAGAATTCAGGAACTTAATACACAATTGGACAAGTCTAGCCAATTACATATTTCATGTTACTTAACATATAATTACAGAATTAATCTAATTACATAAATCATGTTCATTATCATGTAATTACAGAATTCAAGTACCTAATCGTACAACTATAGAAGTCAGTTACTTAACAGATAATTAGACAAGGCACAAATCATATTACTTAATATATATTTATAGAATTCATATAATTACAGAATTCATCTAAATCCAGAATTCATGTTACTTAACATATAATTACAGAAATCATGTTACTTAACATATATTTACACTTAAGATATAATTACAAAATTCATCTAATTCCAGAATTCATGTTACTTAACATATAATTACAGAATTCATGTTACTTAACATATATTTACACTTTACATGTAATTACAGAATTTATGTTACTTAATATATAGTTACAGTTTGGTACTTAATCATGCAAAAAGAATAGAGTAAAAGACATAACTTCTATTGATCTGACATGAACACCTATCCAGTTTTAGCTGGTCTCCTATAGTCATCAAACAATAAACCAATGAACCACTTCCATGATTCCTTGCACTTAGAATCCATACAAGCCATTGCAATTGGATATGACTGGTCATTCCCATCAACCCCAATAGCACATAACATCTGTCCTCCCAAATTAGTCTTTAAGTGGCATCCATCTAGGCAAATTAGTAACCTGATTCCATAAAATATCCTTGCCTTTGAGGTGCAAACCTCATATACATGTACACTCTTTCCCTAGGAATCCTTGTCACTAGCTCACTTTCTGCATCATTGCCTTCTTGCACTACTTGTAAACCTGTCTCATTTTCACCATGCTGCCAGGATTTGTTTGCATTATTGTTGCTGCATAATCAAACAATCTTTGGTATTGTGCATTGACTTCACCTTCAACCAACTTAGAAGCTATGGTTTTAGCCCTATAACACTTGGTAGGATGGATCTCAATCCTCAAATCCCTTCTCACCTTGTTTACCATTGCATCAACTTCCCACTTTGGATTATCCCTCAGATCATCTAGATACTTTTTTGCCACATAAGTTGAGTTCACTAGTTTATTGATCATTGTCCTTACACTGTTGTGAGTTGGCTTGAAAGTCCTTATCTAAAATGTATTGCATTCCCTTAACCTGGATGATCTAATTCTGAAGCCACATTTCTCCTTGCATTCTACTATGATAAGTGACTGGTTATTCTTCTTGAAGACATGTGATGTGCCTCCCTCAATGGCCCATCTCCTTAAAGCAACCCTATATTGTTCCCTGCCACTAAACAACATTCCAAGCATAACTCACCAGTTACTTCATTGTAACGGATAGCATGTTTATGTCCCTCCTCATTAGATCTTTGAGGGCTATGCAATTCATCATCCCTCCTCACTGGTCGCTCATCTTCCTCACCTAAGTCTTCCTCATTCAAATCCATGGGAATGTCATCACCCAAGTCCTCTGCATTCTTAAATTCAAAGGATAAATCATCACCATCATCTGATTCTGACATCATTCCATCATATGCAAAATCTTCATCACTACTTACACTAAACCCCTCTTCAAAGAAATCTCCCTCTGAATCTACCTCTACTTCTTCCTCACTAAAATCAACACTAGTGCCTTCAGAAGCTCCTTCTCCCTCTCCATAAAAGAAATTTGGAAATCCACCTTCACCTCTACCATATACATGACTTCCATCTACATTCACCTCTACATTGCAACCTACCTCTTCATGTATGTTACTAGTAGGCTCATCATAGTTCATATCTTTTTATTTCACAACCCTCTTTCTTCGACTACAACTTGCATTAGGATTAGGGTCAAATACTTGAAGACGGGGGATGATTTCAACAAAAAAGATGTGCATGAATTTATCACCTTTATTATACTGTATCATATTCTTCAGATGGTCATCTAAAACTATCTCTTCATATGCAGTACAACCAGACATTCCCCTTATCTTGAACCAATACCTTCATCCCCTTTCATAACATAATCCACTGGCAATCTCTCCTAAATAAAATGCACCAAATTTATCCTCATCAGGAATCCACTCAATGATCTCACCTCCTACATATTCTATTTTATCTTCAGGATTGTCCCACTCTACAGACCATCGACCACCATGATGGATCATAAGCACAAAATCAAGCACTTTTCTTCCTGTGGATATAATAAAACAAACATCAACCAAATGTCCAATAAAAAATCCATTCACATTTTGCAAATTACCAAGCATAAACCTAATGTCCAACTAAGTAAATAGAAAACCATTCACATTTTGCAAATTATCAAACATCAACCAAATGTCCAACAAAGTAAACAGAAATCCATTCACATTTTGCAAATTACCAAACCTGAGCCCATTGTAATAACCAATTTTGTTAGAAAATGACCAAATTCCAAGTTTAGACTGATCTAAAGCATGTTTTCAGTTATTAAGAAAACTATAAGAGAAACCCTAAATCTTTATAACTCTATAACTTAGTACCAAAACACAAAAATGATCATGTAACAACTTTTTAACATTATGAACCATAAAAAAAATAGACGGACACTTGTGAGAAACATAAATCCTTTATATTTTTCTCCACAGAACAGAAACCCTAACTCTAACTTAACTCAGTTACTCAGTACCAAAAGATTAGACAACCATGCAAGCGCTTTTCAACACTATCAAACTTTAAAAAAATCACTCAAACTTAAGAGAAACAAACTTCAATTTTTTTAAATTCACGAAACCTAAAAACCCTAATTTTTGAACGACTAACGAATTCATCAAACAAATCTCAACGAAATTGATGTTTACCTTGTTAACTTGGGTATTATGGTGGTTTGATGCTAGAAAAAACCAAGCTGTCACTTTCAAGCCTCTAACATTTTGCCCTTTGCTAACTAATTTCACTACTAATAAGACGATTTCATGTCCAAAAAAGGTGCATTTTGAGTTGTTAAAGATGATTTCAAGTGAAGTGTGAGATTTGGGTAAGGTGGAGAAAACTTTGAAGAAAAGCCAAGAATTTTTTTTTCGAACACAGGGAGAAGAATAGTCCCTTTTTGAGATTTTTAGCCTTTTATATGGGGGTGAGAGGTGGGTTATTTGTTTTGCCCCTGGCCAAGTAAGCAATTTTGACGGGGGGAGTCAATTTACCTTTCTTTGTTAACGGCTAGCTTTCACAGACCCCTTTTTGTAAAAAAAATTCTCAGACCCCATTTTGCAAAGGCATGAAACCACATGGTACTTTTTTGAAGTTTACCCTTTAAGTATTATTCAAAATAAAACTTTTTTTCTTAAAAAAATTGTCTCATTGGAGATATAGTAATAACAAAGAAAAATTCTTATCCCACCTGACCCGTATGTGGACTCGAACCTGTGTCCTATAGGATCACAACTTCAAGGCTTAATCATTATACTAGAACAAAACTCTTAGGCTTTGATTGGGAGCAAGTTTTGTAAGCATGTTAAAGGAAATGAAATGAAAGGATGGTATAACAAGGGATCGTATTTGATGGAAACAAAAAGGATTGAGTTTTATTGTGTTTGGGAGGAATGGATAGGTAAAAGAATGTATAATAAATAAAACATTTAAGGGTAAAATTGTAAAAGAAACCACAATCATCCCCCAAAATCCCACCAAATTGGTGGGATCAAAATGGGGAACATGGGTCGTAAATGAAAGGAAAAGCATCCAATCATTTTCCATCCATTCCATTTAAAAAACTCTTTCGAAGCACCTGATTATGTCCCCATCCTTTCCCATCCTCTCAAAAACGCTCTCCCAAGCAAAGCCTTCAGAAAATCAATTATATATGAATTAAGGAAAATTATACTTGATAGGGCTTAGGGAATATAAACCCATCCTAACATGACCGATCGTACCAGAAGCACAATAAAATCTCTAAGGAGGTGCCTAGTGATTTTACGGCTTGCCCAAAGGTGTGCAGTTTCTTATAGTCAAACCCAATTGTATCAAAACTATAGTTCAAGAAAGTTGAGGTTAAACATATAATAGTATGTTTTTTAAAAAAGCTTGATTGCAGATACAATACAACTTGATATTGAACATAGAAGCCACATATTAATTCAGTTTATCAAACTGTAGATTTCCCTTAAAACCGAAGTTTTTAAATAAATATAACTTCTTAATTTGACTTTCATTTGGAAGAATTAGACGGTACAAACTTGAGCGATACACTATTAACACAGTAGTGTTCATTTGTGGGAGTCGGGAATCCCTCGCCTTTAAAAACATGTCCTAAATGCCCTCCACACGCTGCACTCGTAATTTTAATCTTCATACCATGTCTATTAAAATCATGATATCAATCGTATCTGATCATTACAATAATTAAAATAAGTTGTTAGAAGCTTTAAAAAGCTGACATGATACTCATTATTTGATTGATTGCCCTAGGGAGACCCTGTAATGTGGTAAAGTTCCAGTTGCAAGGTATGAGGTTTATAAGTTAATATGAGCTCCCTTACCATTGGTCTAGTCTTTTGGTAAGCTCTCCCATTTAACTTGTAATTATTGGTATTAAAGCCAAACTTGGAGTGGAGTCCTAGAGTTAGCCGTGACCAACAAGGCTTGGAGTGGTGGCCCACGAGGTGGTGGTCGTGACCAACGAGGACGTTAGCCCTAAAGGAGGGTCAAATGTTATATGGAAAAGTTCCAATTACAAGGTATGAGACTTGTCCCACATTGGCTGTATGTGCAACTAATGTGGGGTTTATAAGTTAATCTAGTCTCTCTTACCATTGGGCTAGTCTTTTGGTAAGCTCTCCCATTTAACTTGTAACAAACCCTCGAAGAAATCTGGCCAACCACGAACTGAATTGAATTTCGTAATGGATTTGTATAGAGGATTCTCGCACCTTACACAGTTATAAATGCCCTCTTCGTAATACTTGTCGTATTCCCTTGGATACTCTAAAAACACGAAACAATACAAAAAAAACACATATATTTCAACATAATCATAGTATAAATTACTGAAATTTCTAGCTAATAACACAGGTGGGAGAGGACGACATTTTACGTGACAGCTACGAAGCCGTGCCGGAGGACCGATCCCTTGAAAATATAAGCGTAATGTGAATGGAAGAAACGGTTTAGCATATTTTATTGCACAAAAGATACGAGATCGAAATCACGTACTTAAAATAGAGTCACCACACGGTTCAGCTCAACCAGGAAATTTTGGTACGATTTTCCCACCGAGTGGTAGACCATACCTTAAGTAGAGATTCCGAGTTCGGATGATGTTATCTATTTTACATTAGGCCAAGTTAAAAGTTTCATTCTTTTTTATTCGGTTTTAATCCACCATATTTATTGTGTTTTCGATTATATGTTTTTAGCACGTCATCAAGCATTCAAAGCGATAAATAAATTATTACAGTCATCCAACAAATAAAATGCGAAAATTAAAGAATAATTACATGGCTTTTCCAAATCCTACAGATTTTACAAAAACGAAAAATAAAATACCCGAAGGCCTAGCATACATCTAACCTAAATCTACCTGCACGTAAAGGTTAGCAAAGATACGGCACGTATATAGGGTATATCACACAAAGCAGCGCCCCCGATGGCGAGGTCGAGGGGCGGCAGCCCTGCGGGGGTCCGGGGGCAGAGCCCCAGGCTGGGGTCAAGCTACCAGGCTAGCTCAAAAATTTTTTATTTTTGAATATAAGTTCCCTTTGAAAAAATCATTTTCCGAACGAATTTTAGGGAAAGATCAATTTTGGACACGATTATTATTTTAACCAAATTATTAGTGAAAATGCCACATGTTATGGGGTTTAGACCGTTTTCGGAGAATTCTGGATTCCCGTCGTGATATTGTACATTCAAAATACGAAAAACGAGAAAACAAGGTCAAAAGGGCAACAACGAGGCTGCTGCCTAGAAACCCATGCCGCCGGCAGAATGGGTGATGTCGTCGGCGGCCTGAGTGAGGCCACCGGCGGCTTTACATGCCGGCGATTATAGTGGAGCCGCCAGCGGTTTTGAAATCTGTAGAAATAGATTCAGAAGGATGGAGACGACTGAAAACTCCAAAAACAAACCCAAAACACTAAATAGCAAAACAAATAGCAAGAAAATATGCCAAAGAGCTCAAGAGACTCAGGAATTTACCTCGGGGCCGTGAATCCACCTCTTCGTGATGCAAATGACACCTTCGGGAAGCTCGAATGATGATTTTGGTAGTGATTTAAAGATTAAACAATGTTTGTCTCTAAAAATCCTATTAAATTGATTTTAACCTAGGATTTCTATGGATTTTAAGTTTAATCTAAGAGATTTGGCAAAGAAAAATCAAGAAAAGATGAACTAGAATCCCTTTTCTCCACTTCCTCTCTCTAAAATATCACTCTTTCTCGCTCTAAAACCTATCAAATGTTTACTGATGTTCCTTACTCTCTCAAACCCCCTCTCTGATATTTTTAAGGTCGAAAATCGGACAAAAAATCAACTTTTGGCGATTATCCAACATGTTTCAAGAAAAAGGCAAAAAGTTGGCAAACTGCCGCGGGGGTCATATCACCGACAGCATGAGTAAAGCCGCCGATGACTTCAGGCCCCTGCTAGCAGTCTACCAACTGGGGCCCACATCCTAAAAAGGTGCATAAAGGGGCTTTTTGGATCAAAAAGGCAGATTATTTGAATTTTTAAGGTTACTTTATGATATTATGAGATATTTTAGGATATTTTGGGTGAGAATCATCGGTTCGAGCTTCCACCAGACGTATAGTAGGACACGCTAAACTAAATTCAAACGTTAATAAAAATTCAAAATGAATTTTTAATGAGGATTAAAATTCGAAAATACGTCATCATCGTCTCACGAGAGGGACTACAAAAACTCGTGCTCACAATAGGTATATGGGCTTAAAAGGCCCACCAGGCCAATATAATATCTCACTTCATCCCACTCAAAGGAAGTTATTCATCAATGGGCCTAGCTCAACCTTAATCGAATATCGATACGGCACCTTGCAATAGTAGTTATGCCACGTTAGCACCATTTTTGCGATAAAAGGACCTAATCTAAATAAGATAAGGTAACCAATTCTCTCCCTCTCCATATAGTACCGATTCGGTCTAATCGAAAATCTCATTTAGGCATTAGAGAGCATAGTGATCAAATCTAGTAGAACGAGATTTGACTAGTTTGGCAGAATAGAGGCCATGCCTTGAACTTTACATTTACTCTTTAGTACCGACCGATTCACACGAAAAAAACAATTGACACTGTCCAAAGGCAATTGGTTATAGTTTTCTAATTTTCAGTTTACTATACTAATCCTATGTTAGATGAGGATTAACTTGAACTGCTTATCCATTCTTCACATGAACCTGAAGATGGCAAAACCTTAACTTCTCCCATCAATCCATGTCTAATGTCTTAGGCTTGATCTTGGTCACCTACAAGACAGAAAATAGGTCAGGTTGGCTTGGTCGGGGTACCGACGAAGCCACTCCGATGCCTAAGTAAGAATCTGGCAAAGGTAAAGGAATGAATAGAATGATGAGTTAGGGTGGAAATAGATACCTCTCGGTCCCTTGTGCGTGCTATATAGATGGAATTTAGGGGACCAATCCTAACGGATTAGGAAACGTATCCCTAGCCTGTTGGGCATCGATGCTATTTTGCCCTTGGCTATAACCGCCTATGCCATGGGCCTAATTGGGCCGCTTTACTACATGTTATCAAATTTCCCCCTAGCTCTTTTCGAGCTCTTGAGGGCTCATTCTTACTTAAATAGAAAATTTTTATTGTCTTAGAGACAAAATACCTTTGTTGCTGGAAATGTCCCCCCCAACTCTTTGCCGAGCTCCTTTAGAACTCGTGGTGGCTTTGTATATTTATCTGAGCTTTTCTGCAGTTTGGGAGGAAAATAATTTGAACATTGAGGCATGTGTAGAGCAAGGGCGACTGAAGTACTTCTCCATGCGGCTGAATATGACGGTTGGAAATATAAGTTTACGTGGCACTGACGTTTAGGGCCACTTCCCCATAAATTTCCATCACTTGTCCTTTCAGTTCTTTTTACTTTTTCTGCATAAAATTTCTATTCCATCTTCTTCGATGATTTTTCTCTTCATGTAGTCGCTTCCGTTTTCCTTCAAATTACTAAGTTATTCTTCGCCTATTCCTTACAATGTCTACTTCCCTTTCGCTTTCTTTAGAATCCACTGATTCAGACCCTTTGAAGGGACAATCTAAGGATTGCCAGTTCTGCCTTCCCGCTTAGGGATGATGCTGATTCCTCGAGTTCTGCCGCTGCTGGCTTCTCTCGCGCTCCTCTTCCCACGACCGTTGACCGGATGCGTCAACCCCCTCATAGTTACGTTCCCAGCCACAAGATTGGATTAAAGAATTTTTTATGGCAATTATCCAAACTATTTTTAAATGTGGGTGGTTTCGAAATTAATTATCATGTTATGGTAAATTGTCAGGAGTTGGACCCATTGAAAAGTCACTTCCCCATGCTGACCAATAAAATTTCATTTTAATTCAAAAGGTCGGATCAACTTCACTTTTTACAAAATGGGACCAACAACAAAATTGAAATCAATATACGAATCCAACGAGTAAGTTTTTTTTTGTTTTCAAATAATTTTAAAACTTAATATTTCATTAATAATATTTTTTGTTTTTAGCTACTAGAAATCACATGCGCACGGAATTTGTATTTGTAAAGGGTTGAGCTTTGTTTTTTTTTATAAAATTTTGACTCTGTGCAAGTACGGTCAAATGAATAACAATATTATTTATTTTATACTTATATATTATAATGCATATTTTTTTACTTTTATATTGTAGTATTATATTTTAAATTTTGGAATGATCTTATAAGTTCGATCCTAACTCGAGTTTATAAAGTGTTAAAGTATGGGTTCGATTAAATTTGAGATCATATTTTTAATAAAAAACTTAATAAAATTTAATCTAACCCATTATTTAAAATTCCAGCTCAGTCCATACTTATAAAGTTCTTTCAAAGTTTAACTTATTAGAGTCAAATTTAAAATTATAATAGACTATAATATAAAAAAATAAAGATCAATGATGTTTTATCTATTTTATATTACTATGTTATTAGGAAATACCTATTATAAGTCACAAATAACAACTTAACGTGAAAAATTTCAAATATTCCATCTAAACAATCTACTTTGTAATAAGGCTCAAGAATTAATTAACTAACGTCATGTTACCTTTGGAAAAAAAATTTTAAAGTACCAAATAAAAATAATTTAATGAACATCATATGGAGCAACATATTACAATATATATGTAATATATTGCAATATCATTGAATTGTATATTTAAAATGTTGCAACTACGTAGTTAATCATTAATTGACAAAAAAATATTAATTAAATTTTGGACTAAAAATTTTCTTAATTAATTAATATACAATTAATGATCAACTAAATATTTTAAATATGATCAACTAAATATTTTAAATATACAATTAAATTATTTGAAATAAAAGAAAACTTACTCGTTGGGTCCATATATTGATTTCATTTTTGTTGTTGGTCCATTTTGTAAAAATTGAAGTTGAGCTGCCTTTTGAATAAAAAATGGAATTTATTGGTCAGCCTGGGGAGTAGCATGGGGAGTGACTTTTTAGTGGGTTCGACTCCTGACAATTTACCATAAAATGATATTTACTTTCAAAACCACCGCACATTTATAAATAGTTTGGATAATTGCCATAAAAAATTCGTATATCCCACAAGATTCTACCCCTTACGATATCAACTCCAAGCCTGCTAATACCGAGCTAGCCTTGAAGGTTCTCAATCCTTATAATCGAAAAAGGGTAATCAAGGATAAGGTGATCCCTCCAACTGCCTACTGCTGTCTTCAATCCTCTATTATCCAGAAGAGCCTGAAATTTTACAAGAATTTAATGTGCTTTTACACGACGCCATAGTTTATAGGCCAAAATCTAACGAGAAGCCTGATCTTCCTTCTTTGGAAGAGCTCCTTTACAAATATAAATAAACAGGTATAAAATTATACCAAAGTTAAATAAGAACACAACCATTACAAATATAAAATAAACATGTATAGTCTACCAAATATAAAAATTATATGAAGTTAATTATACCGAAGCTAAATAAGAGCAAAAACATTGAAACAACAAAATAAACTGGTATATAATATACATGTTATACAAATATAAAAAGGTATAAAGTATATAATACCAAAGATAAATAACAATAAACCATCACAGGTGCAAAATAAATAGATGTAGTACATATTTTACCAAATATAAAAAAAAGTACAAAATTTATTATATCAAACCTAAATAACATCAAAATTATTACAACACAAAATCAACAAGTATAATACATATTATACTCAATATCAAAAGGAAATAAAGTCTATTATACCAAAGCTAAACTAACAACAAAACCATCGAACGACATTATATCTCCAACAGCAAAATCCTCCATCTAAACTGAAAGCGCAACACAAAAAATTCTGCAGAGAATCAAAACAACAAAAAAAAAGAAAAATCATAATTCAAAAACAACACATTCGAATCTGAAATTGGAAAAAAAAACTAAGCCAAATCTAATCCAAAAAACATAATAAATAGGAAAAATAGAAACTCAGAAGAATCAAGGACAAATATAAATCAATGAAACTAAAACTAATTAGTACTTACAGGTCAAAACCACCAGATGAAGAAACAGAATCGCGTTAACAAAATAGAATCAAAAGCAAGATCGAAAAATCAATCAGACAGCGACCACCAAATCAAGGAGAAGAAAACGAGAGCTAAGGAGAAGAAATCACGATTACAGGAATAGAAATCGCAAAAAGAACGAAAAGAAATTGCAAGGTAAAGAAGAAAGAAGAGACGAATGTCTTGTTTAAAAAATCACGTATACGCTAAATACAAGAGTTAGAAAATGAAATAATTATAAATAAATGATATTTAGAATATAATTAATAAATATTGATTACGATTTCCCCTTAAAATTCAGATTTCATATTCCCTTTTATTTTTCTTACTGAAGATTTGTATAAATTGTCATTAGTGCTTGTTTTTAATAATGAAAAATGGTTGTTTCTGTTAAGTGAAATTTTAAATTGAAATTAATTATAAATTTAGAGATATAAAAAATCAGTTAGAGTTTTAAAAATTTATATTTGATTTAATTACAAAATGAAGGGATTTTTGTAGAAAATTTTTATTAAAATTAATATTTTCGCTTATCAGATTGTCCAACCAATATGGATTTCGAACACCATCATCACTGTCACCGCTAATTCCTATGTCAAGTTTTAATTAGAACTTTTTTTAAAGAAGTAGGAATATTTAATTTTTAAAAAACTTAGAGCTTGAACCTAAAACTTTAACTTCTTTCACCACTTTAAAAGAAAGCTTTAGCTACTAGACCAAATCTGATAATTAATTAGAACTTCGGTTACATTGTATTTAGTAAAGTGAAGTCAATGGCACAATATGTCCACATGTATTTTGTAGAATATACATCTTAACTGAAGCTAACAACTAAATCAACAACACAAACAAAATAAATACATACAGAGTTTATTTCTTTTCTATACATTATATTACATTACACACCATAATTTAAAAACTGGTCGTATGAATACATGATATAATGTTACAAACAACAATATTTAATTAATGAAAGAATGAAATACTTTAAAGTGGTATCGTGCAAAGTGAGAACATATTATTGCAATTGCATATAATAAGCTCATAATTCAATGAAGCTCCTTCAATAGGTCTTGGTTCATATGTGGGCCTTTCTGGGTCAACACTTACGATATCAATCGGTATGAGCTCATTTTCCTCATTGGTGGGCCTTGCTAGACCAACCCTTCTCTAACGATTGCACATTGTTCGGATAAAAAATATGGCTGCACTTGATATTAATGCCAGTATCATTATCACAACAATTGGTTTGAGAAAAGATTGTTGCTCGTCGGATGGTGGTGTAAAACCTCCATTTTCGATATCTAGGTGAGAAAAAAATAAAAAAACTTGTCAAACATATATATAAAAATAAAAAGTGAATCAATATATATACAAATTGGGTCGTGGATATGTGTTGTGATTCTCCAAATCCCTTTTTTGAGATAATAATTACAATTAAAACTCATCATCCCTTCCAATAAATATATTTAATGGTATTCGAATATAATCATAATTATTTGATATATAATGATATTTTTTAAATTAGATAGTTATTCGATATATAATGATATTTTCTGTTATTGGTTTATTTGTTATAAAGTAACCATTAAATTGTCCATGATCATTTTGTCAATAAATATAATCCAATGGTTATCATTTACAAATTAATAGAAATTTGGTTACTATTACTTTTAGTAACTTTGTAAACAATTACACATGTTCATTTGATTGAAGAGAGAAATATCAAGAAAATGATATTTTTGAAAAATAAAATTAATCAAAATTTGACATATGATATTGAAGGGATAAATTGAAATAGTTCTGCTAAATTCAGAAAGATAAGAGAAACTGTAAAAAGTTTAAGGGTAGTAAACTATTTAAACTAAATTCAAGCGAGTAAAAATATAATTGGTCGAATATGTAAATATATAATAAATAAGATTATCATTCATCGGACTTGAGTATTTATACAAAAGCAAAATTCAACCCACAAAACTTTATATTTTAACAGACTTGAATCGATCTTAATAAAAAATTAAGCTTCCAAACCCGATCGATAGACAACCTCGAGCCGGGCCCATGGATTGGCGGAACAATAAGGAGAGAGAAATCTTGAGAAATAAGTTAGAAATTTCTTAAAAAATTACTATAATGGATCCCTAATTTTAATTAGTACATATTTAATTAATCTATTAGTTTATAATATTATGAAAAATTGGGCCCATGTTTGGAGTCACTTTTCTTCTCTTTTCCACTTAGACGTTAACAACTACGTACAAATTCAACCTACCAACAACTAACTAATACAACTTCAACTTCAGAACACAATCTTAGATTCCCACATATATATTTATTCTTCTACTCTAACAACAACAACACTCTCACTCAGGCGTGCCCAAATTGGTATTAAGTTAAAGCCGTTAACATGGCTGGCTTTATAAATTTTGGGGCCCTGGGCGAAATTATTTACTTTAAAAATTTTATAGTTTAATATGAAATAAAAATAATGAAAATTTAAATTTGAAATTACTTTTATTTTTATTTTTGGTCTAATGTTGTTTATCATTTTTAATGTTATTAATTAACTTAATTTATTAAGATACAACAATTATACTTAATTTTATAACGTGATAGAATAGCTTTTTTCAAAAAATAAAAAAATACGATAATAAACTTATATAGATTATATTCAACTGGGGCCGTTATTTTTATTTTACATTTCAAAATGTCGAGGGAAATATTTTCCCATTAATTGCCAATTTTCCAAGGTGAAATTTAATATTAATACGAAAAGTAAGAGCAATTTACCAACTGGAGATGAACCATAGGCTGGAGTTGCATGGTGGACGTGATTGATAGAGGCCCTAGACTGCATGACAATTCACAAAAAAAAAATGCCATTAATTAATCATGCAAATGATAGAATTGGTTCAGTTCATTTATAGAGCAAATGAATCCAATGAGAGGAATATGAGCACCGAGCAATTGAACATATATAAACCTGAATAAGAGCGATTTCATGGGCGTTGATAGCAGAGATTTGAGGTTGGACAGAGTTGTTCAGCTGAAATCTGGCGTTTACTGCAATGGCAGTTGAAAACATTACAGCTAAAAGATACGTAAGTAATTTTCTCGCCATTTTGCTCTCGAAATAATAAAGGGGAAGTGTTGCAGAGTTAAGGAGGGGGGCTTTTGGACCCAAATGATTTTCTAGAGAGATGATGGGTGGATTAGTGGGGTAATACTTTTCCAAATGTATATTAAATCCATAAAATAAAGGGCTAGGATAATCGTCAAATGATAAATAACAGGAGTCTTTTTAGGTTGACCTGTTTTAAAAATTTAATTTATATTTTTTTATATTTAGTATTTTTTTTATTATTATTTTCGTCTATTAAGTATTTTTATTTAAAATTATTCATATTTTATACATTTTTTTTATAATATTTATTTAACCCGTAATTACATATACTATTTTTAAATAAGATGTTTGTTTTGCTTATTTTCTGATATTTTATTACATTCCAGTCTTATGATTGTATTAAAAAAATACATGAAATCGATAAATCAAATAAAAATTAAATATAAAAATATCACAACAATAATAATTTTATTATTAATGTATATTTCGATAAATTTCTCATAAAATAATGTCATCATAACATGTAAATGGACCTAATAATATAATAAAAGTAAAGTATAAAAAAATAGTAGTAATAAAAAAATATAAAATATAGGGTATAATTTAAATTTTTAAAATGTTATAATTATCTACCTTCAAGTTAAAACTCTATTGTATTTTATATTTTTTTTCATTTATATTTTTATTGCTGTTGAATAACGTCGAAGATATTGGACAAATAAAAAGAAAAACTTTTTTCTCCAATAAACGAGTTTGTAATTTTAGGCGGCTAGAAATGTTACCTCCGTTAGATTTTCTACCCGTCATGGAGCCACATATAAATGACTCCGTTAAATTACTGCAGAAACCCGTCAGAAAAAGCGTGAACATCGCCTATACAAAGAATATAATGCGACAAAAAATATTACGATATAATTGAAAAAGTCGCAGTCATATATCCTTTGAATTGTTGACTTCTAATTAAAATTCGGAATGACAATGCTAAAGGAAATTACGGAGCAAAAATAAATATCTAATTTGATATTATTTAAATAAAATTTTAAATTTAAATTTAAGTAAATGTAAAAAAATTTTATTGAAAGATTCATTCATTATAATTAGATGTATAATTTAGATTAAATTTAAATATAATTAAAATAAAGCTCCTGTAAATCAGATGAAAAAAAAAATTACATAGGACATAAATTATTATGTTTAGTTTGGCCTTTTAATTTTAGCAAAAAAATTAATTATATGCAAAAGTATAATGAAATTTACAAATTTTATATACAGATACATCCATATTATAAATTAAGACATGCTCTGAGATTTAATGTCCTCTAAAATTTTATATATAAATACATCCATATTATATATAAATACATCGATTCTTACATTAAAATACGTTAATTTTAAAATAAATTTCTTACAAATGCATTTTCTCACAATTTTTTTTAGTTTATGGCGTACTATTTCTCGGTTTGAGATTTAAAATGAGAATTATACGGTAAGAATATTTTAAGCTATAATTATTATAACTATTGGTATCTTAAAAATTACGGAAAAAATCAAATAAGACGGTACCTAGACGAAAAAAGTTAGACTAGACGGTATCTAGACAATAATATATCAGTCCAACACCTGACAAAGCCTGAAGAATAAAAAATCGGACTATAAATTTTAAAATAGCGCCTAGACCAATCTAAACGGTTTTATAAATCAGGGTTGGATCAATTAGTTAGCTTCACTGGTGTAATAAAAAATAAATTAAAATTATTCAGATAAATTATTGTTGTTTGTATATTATATCATGTAGTTCACACTATAGTGGCCTTAATTACACGTTCTATACACTAATTATATTTATTTCCTCAATTTAGTATATAAATTTCTTTTTTTTATCATTAAACACAAACCTACATAAACCTATCATTGTGTTGCATATAACCGTTGTTTGTGACACATTAACATTTTTGACATGGAATTGAAAATTTTATTACGTGGGAAAACTAATTAGTGGCACTTAATTTATATTTTCTTGATTTTTTATTCTAACTAATTATAAACCCAAAAAAATATTTCTAACCTCAATAAAGAAAGTAATGGGATAATTTTTTTAACGAGGGGAAATAGTATTCATAATTCATGGGTCCAAAAGTCTAGTTGAATTAGAATTTGAAATATTAATATTAAATTAATTAAAAGAAATTTCAATGAAATAAAAAACAAAGTGAAAATTTTGAAATTAGATTTAACTTCTAATAAAATAATTGCAATATTTCACTCGTAATAATATGTTCAGTTGATTCGTTTGTGCTAGAAAGTTGAGGTTTAAACACATTGTACAGTCAGAGTTGAGAGTGGTGTTTAATGGGGCACATTCTCCATTCTCATCCCCATTAAGGTTTCGCAGAAATTTTTTTCTATGTTCCTCGTAGGCGGGAATTCCCATTTTCCATTGGAAATTCCTTAATTCCTCACTAAACAAATAAATATGCACATTTTTTTTATAAAAGTAACATATAACTAAAATTATTTTATAGTGATACATGGGAAAAAAATTAATACAAATATATATAATTAGTGAAACTAATTAAATAAACTAAAAACAATACAATACATATAATTAATAATAATATCGATTCAATTCTAAAACCTATTTTATAATTAATAAGTAATTAAATGACGTGGAATATTATGTATTTTGTCACTTTTTATTACTAATATATAAAAATTAACAATCATCTTTTTGAAATGAACTTCAAAATTATCGATCATAAGCGTTATATTATTACATTCTACAATGAATTGGTTATGTGATGGAATATACACAAAATCAGGAGAACCACGCATCAAACACTGCAAGATTGATGACATCAACAGGATCAGTGATGTGGCAATTCTGTTATGTAACTTGCAGGCTGTTATGCTGAGCTGGACAGGGTTATTAAGTAGCAGTTATCTTCTAGCTAGTCAAAGCTAGTATATAAGTCTGTAAACAATAACTTTTCCTTTTGATGATGAATAATAAGATCTGAGAGCTCATTTTTCTCCCTTTTTCTCCAAGTGTTCTTGAGTAATTATCACTGATTATATGGTATCAGAGCGTCGAAATGGTGAGAAGAAACAATAATCGTTTTCAATTTCAGCAATAATCTAGCTGTACGAATCAGGCTGATATTGAAACAGAGATGAATCATTACATATAGCAAGCTTTGCAGCAGTTGGAAAATCCAGGAACTGTTCTTGTTAGGTTGGTGTTAACAGGGAATAACTATCCTCCATGGATCAGGGCCGTCAAGAGAGCCTTGACCGCGAAAGAGAAGCTGAAATACATAACAGAGGATCGAAAACCTAATACAGATTTAGCAGAGTTCAAGAAATGGGAGAAGGCAGACTGTTTAGTGACTTCATGGATATTGAACTCAATGGCAAATGATTTAAGCGAGGACTTCTTGTATGTTGAGATAGCCAGGATCTTTGGAAGGGACTCAAACACAGGTTCGGAGAAAGCAATGGTCCACTACTCTATCAACTTAAAAGGAATCTCAGCCTTCTATTGCAAGGTGTGATTAACCAAATCTAGCTAATGGAACCACTACCATCATTGAACAAGTCTTACTCTATGATTGTAAAGGTTGAAAAACAAAGAGAAGTCATGGTGGATAATTAAGTGGAGATAGCAAACTATGGAAGGATGCAGAAGCAGCAGAACAATAGGAACAATTTTAGCAATGCTAATACAAGGTTCAAGAAGAAAGCAGTGCTAGAGAGCAAAGATTCACAGGAGGAATGGCCTTGTGCTCATTGTGGAAATCCATATCATTCCAAGGAATCTTGTTTCCAGCTCATAGGATATCCTGAATGGTATTTTGAATTAAAGAACAAAAGGAGGCCACATCAGGCTCACAATGCTGCTGAATATACATATGATTCCTCTAGAGATGAAATCGAATCAGCCAAACATATGGCACAAATGACAGTCTTAAAAGGAAAGGCTACTGAGAAGGAGAAAGGGACAAAAGGTAAAGGAAAGGCAATAGTGGATTCACCACTTACTGATGTAGATTTTACTACTTTTGCTGGAGTAGCTGGATTCCCCACTCTTTTTGCTCAAACTGAGCACTCTGGTATGAATCTAAATCAAATCCCTTTATTCAGTAACAAGGGAGTTGAGGAAGATTGGATAATTGATAGTGGTGCTTCAACACACATGTCTTCTAATAGTAAATTGTTTAAAAACAAAAGGAAAATATAGTGCAAACAAAAGGTGATATTGCCAAATGACTCACGCCAATTTGTTGAGTTTATTGGATGTTGTCAAACTCTTTGACATTGAAAAATGTGTTGTACTCGCCTAACTTCAAGTACAATCTATTATCTGTTAGCCAATTACTCAGAGATGGAGATATAGCAGTTGTTTTCTCTGCTAATCAATGTCATTTACAGGATAAAGTCACTAAGGAAGTATTAGTCGTGGGATGGCAAGATGGAGGATTGTACAAAGTGGATAGAAGTTCTTTTGAAGAAAGGATTACTAAAATGTACTCTTTTTCTGCTCATTGTAAAAGAAAGCCAGACTTATGGCATTTAAAGCTACGGCATGTATCTATAAATACTTTACTTCATATTTCGCAGATTAAACTGGATAATGCACATTTTGAATGTTCTGTATGTCCTTGTGCCAGGAAACCCTTTAATAACAGTACTATTACTACTACTACACCTTTTCAGTTAGTGCATGTAGATTTATAGGGGCCATATAGGAAAGTGAGCAAGACTAGAGGAAAATATATGCTCACCATAGTAGATGATTTCAGTAGATACAACTGGCTAATTTTGCTTAAAACTAAATGCCAGACTGCGCAAGCTATAAAGGTGTTTCTTAACATGGTTTTTACACAGCATAATGCTATTGTGAAAGTCATTAGATCAGACAATGGTACTTAGTTCATAAATGAAAAATGTAGAACATTGTTTTAAGAGAGGGCAGTCAGTCATGATAAAAGCTGTGTTTACACACCACAGCAAAATGTTGTAGTGGAGTGGAGATATAAGACCTTAGCCAACATAGCAAGGTCATTGGTTTTTCAATCTAGAGTACCTACAGATTCATGGGGTGAAGCAGTGGTTTTGGGTGCAAATATTGTGAATGTACTACCTTCCAAGGTGCTAATCTGGAAGTCACCTTATCAGAAGTTACACAATAGAATGCCAAATTACAAAGACTTCCATGTCTTTGGTTGTCAAGTGTTTTTCAACAAAAATACACCTCACAAAGATAAGTTTGCTGAAAGAGCACTCCCAGGGGTGTATATGGGATTCTCAACTGGCCAAAAGGGACACAAAATCTAGGATGTCACCAACAATAGATTAATTGTTTCAAGGGATGCAGTATTCTCAAAGATGATTTATCCTTTCAAAGTACAAAATCCATTGAATAGTGAACCCATGCCACCACAAGTTGAGCCAACTGAACATGCCCTTCGAAGATCAAGTAGGACACCAAAAGAGCCCTTTTGGTGGAAGGATTATACCATGACAATAATCAATATATCCTCTGGAGTGTCTCATTTCTTGTTCAATGCTACACAGGAAAGGGAACCAAAGAACTACACACAGGCCAGAACTGATCCTAGATGGTTTGAGGCCATAGAAAGGGAGTTGACAGCCCTGGATGATAACACAACTTGGGAATTAGTTCATTTAACCCCAGGAAAAAGGGCCATAAGCTCAAAATGGATGTATCGCATTAAACACACTCCACAAGGAGAAATAGACAAATTCAAGGCCAGGTTAGTTGTCAAGGGTTATAACCAAACACCAGGCATAGACTATTATTAAAGCTTCAGTCCTGTTGCAAGGGTGGTAACTGTGAGACTCCTTTTAGCCCTAGTAGCAGCCCATGGTTGGCAAGTACACCAATTGGATGTGAATAATGCTTACCTGCATGGTCTCTTGGATGAAGAAATCTATCTGCTACCACCAAAAGGCTATAACAAGGCAACTAAAGATAAGGTTTGCAAGCTCACAAAGTCTCTTTATGGCATAAAATAGGCTGGAAGGTAATGGCATAAAGAATTGTCAGAGGCATTAAACTCCTATGGCTGCCACGGATCACAAAATGACAATTGTTTGTTCTTGAAGGGAGACATAAGGGATGGCAATTTTATGGCAGTAGTCATTTATATTGATGACATTTTGGTTTGCAGTCCATGTTATGCAGATATTGAAGCCTTCAAACAGTATCTACACTCACTTTATACCATCAAGGACATGGGAATTGCCAAGTTCTTTTTGGGGGTGGAGATATCTCAAACATCAACAAGCATATCACTCACCCATATCAAATACATCCTGGACATGTTATAGGACACCAATATGCAAAATGCTTCCCCAGCAACAAGTCCACTGCCTAATGATTAACAAGGAGGGCACTGCAATGCAGGACCCGAATTCATTTAGAAAAGTCATTGGCAAGCAGCTTTATCTAGGCTTCACAAGACCGGACATTGCTTTCTCCACACAGCAGTTGATCCAATTCATGCAGAATCCACAAACACATCAAATGGATGCAGCCTTACACATTTTAAGATATCTAAAGGGCACAATCAGCAATGGTTTGTTTTATCCAGCCACATCAATAAACCAACTCACTGCATTATGTGACTCTGATTGGGGAATGTGCAAAATAACTAGGAAGTCCATAACTGGCTATTGCATCCAATATGGATCTTGCCTGGTCTCATGGAAATTGAAGATGCATGGCACTGTTAGCAGGCCCACTGCTGAGGCAGAATATAGAAGCATGTGCACAACAGCTTGTGATCTTCGATGGATCAGTTACCAACTCAAGGATTTCAAAATCCAGGTGCTATTACCAATACCCTTACACTGTGACAATGAGGTTGCTATTGCCATAGCTAAAAACCCTGTCTTCCATGAGAGGACCAAACATATTGAAATCGATTGCCACATCGAGCGCAATATGGTAACAGAAGGCTTCATACAACTACATTCCATTTCATCCAAAGGACAACTGGCTGACCTATTCACCAAGAGCTTGCCATCATGCCAAATGATCCCTTCACTACAACAACTGCAGTTCCTAAACTTCAGACACAATGAAGGTTCATTGTGAGGGGGGATGATGGAATATACACAAAATCAGGAGAACCACACATCAAACATTGCAGGATCGATGACATCAGCAGAATCAATGATGTGGCAGTTTTGTTATGCAACTTGCAGGTTGTTTTGCTGAGCTGGACAGGGTTGTTAAGTAGCAGTTATCATCTAGCTAGTCTAAGCTAGTATATAAGTCAGTAAACAATAACTTTTCCTTTTGATGATGAATAATAATATCTGAGAGCTCATTTTTCTCTCCTTTTCTCCAAGTGTTCTTGAGTAATTACCACCGATTACATTATGTTTATTAAAAAAATTCTCAGATCTAGTTTTATAAATGAGTGAAACCGCAAGGTATTTTTTTGAAATTTCACATGAGATTTTCAATCATAAAAAGTGATTTTTGACAATTTTTAAGACATATTTTTTTAGCCTTCAAGGTATTGCTGCACTAGAAAATATAACATTAAAAAGTTTTTTAAGCAATTTGAATTGGTAACATTTTAAGTTTGTACTAGCTTACGTTATGTTAAGGAATTTGACACAAGAAGATATAATAACAAATATAAAGGGATTGAGATTCTTTAAACTTCTAAATTTCGAAAAGTTATATATTTTGAACAATTTCAATAATTCAATAAGTTTTAATAGTTGAAATTTAATTTTAGTGGTTTATGAGGTGCATAATGCAATTAAATATCAACCATTAAAACTTAATTGATGGTTGAAATTAACCAAAATGTATAACTTTATCAATTTAAAACTTTAGAGAATCCTAATCCAATACAAAGAGGTTATAGTGTAATAAAAATATTATTTATCAAGCTATAAATTATATCTATAAGGAGACACCGATATATTTGGTCAAAACTTAAAGATATTATAATTATTTGAGTAAACACCCACGACCCACTTAGTCCGTTGCCCGCTCTCCATGGGTCGGGCTTAGACAAATAAATTATAGTAAAAGCCCGGCCCGGCCCAATTCCAATTAGGCTCGAAGATATGTTGGTTGGGTTTTAATTTTATATAAAACCCGTCTCATATATATATATATATATTATAAAAAATTAATATTATAATGCTCTTCTGTGTATTAATTCTCAATTTACCCAAGCCTACAAATAGGGATTTTAAACCATGCTCCGGGAGCATGCTCCCTATTCCCCTATATGAGTGATAAGTGTTTCAAAAATTATTTTATATTATTATTTTTTATTATTTTATTTATTTTTAGGATACTGATCACTTATGCATGGGAGTATGAAGCATACTCCCGAAGCATGGTATAAAATCCCATACAAATAGGATAATTTTTTGCTTTTAGCATTTGTTGTTCTTCCTTTCTATATTTTCTTTTCATGCTTTAAAAAAATATAAAAGAAATATAAATATTCGTTTTTTAATAATATAAATTTATTTTTAAAAAATATTTATTAATTTATGAGTAATTTGGGCTGGGCTTGGGAATAAACTTTCAAATATGGATCAGCCCGGCCCATGTATAAAATATATGCGGACTGGGATGGACTTGAATATGCAAAAAAATTTGTCGGCCCGATCAAGCCTATTCCGAACCTGACCTAGCCCGCCCATTACACAGTTCTACCATATACACATTGGCTGCTCCACATGTATAAAAGTGACATCCATGGATCCAATTTTTTTTTAATTAATTGTATTTTGTGCAATATCATTTTCATTTGTCATTTTTTGCATTCTTACAACTACAATGCATCCTTTGTTTGTCTAAAGAAAATCTTGCATTCTTTGATTGGTTAAAATGATTTTAATATGATATGAGACTTAAATTTAAATTCGACTAAATATATCGCACAGAACACAAAAAAGTCTTAACTATGATTAAATTCTGAATATGATATCTAGGGTTGAAAGTGGAGTTATCGGGGCGGGGAATGCATTTCTCATCTCCATCCCTATTAAGGTTTGGGGAAAAATTTTCCCCATCCCCATCCCCATTAAGGATTTGAGGAAAATTTTTTTTCCAATTTCAAATCGAGGATTCCCCAGTTCCTCGTTAACAAAAAAATATGCTACTTTATTTGCTAAAGTAATATAAAGTAAAATTACTTCATATTGATATATCGAAAAAATTGATACAAGTTATATATTGATCAAAAGTCTATGGGTTATCAAAAATTAATTCATAATTAGGATTTCTTTTAGTAATACAGCTTTATGGGTAAGGCTTTATATATGTATTTCAAAATTAAGAACTAAATTGTCATGCGTAGAAAAACTAAAGTAGAAGGATTTAGTTAGAACTGGAACTGGAAACAGGTCTGTCGGCTCGCAACCCGTCTTTTATGAAATAGTTTTGGATAATCTAATTCGAGAATAAGATGGGCTAGAACTCGTAGTAGCCTTAGTAATATATGAGATGAACTTAATTTTTAATAATTAACCCTAGTGTGCCCCTTTCAATTGATATAATAAATAATATTATATATAATCCTAATAAAATATAAACATGGATGAAATTTTAATTTTTTAAGATCTAAACTTAATTTTATGACTTATATTATAATATTATTTGCAGCTTTTTT
This sequence comes from Euphorbia pulcherrima, assembly GCA_947683365.1. Lineage (NCBI taxonomy): Eukaryota > Viridiplantae > Streptophyta > Magnoliopsida > Malpighiales > Euphorbiaceae > Euphorbia > Euphorbia pulcherrima. The sequence continues at coordinate 5,301,803 of CANTUS010000010.1, forward strand.
TATTTATAGATATTGAATAATATAAATCTTAATTTTGTAAAGAAAAATTAATAGTCAATTAACTCTATTGGATTTGAATTTTGACTATTTTATATTGGCATGATTCGGGGTGAGCTCTATTATTATATTCATTAGTTGATGGAATTGGGCTCAATTTTTTTAATAGGCCCGAGACCTATTCTCATATGTACTTGGGACCTTTCATCATAATCTAGTTAGAGCCTTAATTAATAAACATGTATTTGGTATAACTAAGTGAAGTCAATGCCACAATAGGTCAACAGGCACTTGGCAAAATATGATCCCATGAATTCATCTGATGATCGAAAGAAACTACATCTTAACTGATGCTAAACATAGTAAACACATGATATAGACTTGTTCAATGGGCGGACTGAGCCAGGCTCGGGCCGGGTTTGATCTAGCCGACAAAAAATTAGCTATGTTTAAGCCCAGCCTAACCTGCATCTAAATATACATGGGTCAGGCCGGACCAGACTTAGGTTTTCATATTAAACCCAAACCCAGCCCATCATAGCTTCGGGCTTCAGTAGGCTTGGGCCCGACCTGATGTTGGGGAATTCAGGTAGAATGAAGCCTGGATAATTCTGAAGTCGTGACGAACACTTTCAGATTGAATCTTATTTGGCGGTTCTACCAAATAGATCAATCGGATAAAATCAGAATTGACAAGAACTTAGAATGAATTTCTTGTTGTGAAAAAGTGAACCAGATTGCAACCAGATTGCTAAAAATGTTGCCAATGCCAGATATTTATAAGCCTGATACGAACAGTTGCAACTCTTCAGAACAGAAGTGTTGCGAAAAGACATATCCATTCGAGCAGCTGCAACAGTTCATAACAGAAGTGTTGCGAAAGGTAGCTCCCGGACCCTCGTAAGCTAAGTATCGTAATAGAACTCGAACAAGTGTGCACTCCGCACTCTCCTAACTTGTTCAATGAAATATTACGACTGCATTGGTCAACTAGTTGATCCAATTGCACTAAAATACCAACAATCCTCCCCCATTTTAGTGTAATCCATGATTAACTAAACAAAATCACAACAAATAACAAACTTATGCATAGATGAAATATCATGACGATTGAATTTCATCTTAGTATATTACACATTCCAAATATTCAAATACCAAAGGTGTCACTATGGATTGAACCTTGGCTATCCATCTTGAATACTCGAAGATAATATACACATAAGTCAACATTCTATCATGTTCTTACTTGACACTATCTTTTACTAGCCTTGTGTCCCTATCCTTCATAAGCATATCAAAGCCAAGTCCAAGCTTCTTGAAGCGGCTAAACTTCATGCTTATCTAGGTAGCCTTTTTACTCTTGCACCTGCGTATGCAATTTTTCAAAAAGGCTATTAAGAAGTTAAACTTCAACCTCCTTTACTTGTAGGTCTGAACACACACCTTGGGATGTTTTAATCAGTGTGTTTCAATCTCTAGATGTTAAGCTTTCCTCATTGAATTCAGCACCTAACGTCATATTAGGTGGGAATTGAGTATCTTAACATGAGAGATTTTAGATGGACTTTAATTTCATCCCCATAGCCGACTTTTGCACAAGATCTTTCCTTAACCCTTTGGTTATATGATCGGCTAAATTATGCTCAATTTTTACAAACTCAGATTTCATTGTCGAATTACTCACACAAGTTTGTTTCTTAGACACCCAAGAAGTAGCACATCCCCCAAGAATAAACACTCATCCACTTACGGAAGAACTATACTCCTCATAAGAAAAATAACTTGTATCCGATTGAGCTTCCAAAACCGAAGGAAGCCATTAGAAACGCGCCATGTGGCATTATGTTGACCGGTCAACTTTGACTTTTGACTGACACGTGTCAGTCAACCATTGACATGTCAACCCCAAAAGTTAAACCAATGCCACATTAGATAACGGTTAAATTTGGATAAGGACAAGTTTTTGGCAACGCTTAATTTCACTAAAGTGTTGCGAAAACTGCTTCACTTACATTCTTTCTTGCGACACATAAAAAAATTTGTGGCAACACTCTGAAAATCGTTACCATATCAACCAGTAGCCTAGTTTCTGGCAACACTTATAAACGCGTCGCAATAGAGCACAAAAGCGTTGCCAAAACTGCTACATGAAGCATCAGCAAAGAACATGAACCGTCACAAACGGTTGTCACAAAAACTAACCATCCTATTTTTCATTTTGCGACGGAATTTCTGACGGAATTTCTGACGGAATTAGAATCCCTCACAAACCGTCACAATGAACCATGAACTGCCGCGAAAAATAGCTGTCGCAAAAGAACCATCGCAACTTTTCAATCTGCAACGAATTGTTTCAACGGATTTAGAATCCCTTGCAAACTGCAAAAAAACAAATTCAGATTTTAAATAATTTCAAAATCGATTCCGGCCACCGACAAAACCCCTTCTTAGGTTTTTCGACATCCCGAGTCCAATGGCGCTGTTCTTTTTACGAAAAAATGAACCTAAACACGTTGTTTATACAAAACGACTTGAGAATCAAGATTTTTTTCAAGAAAAAGAACGTTTATACCGTCATAAATAACCAAAAATGAAAAATTGCCATCAAACATAATTCAACATAACTTCAATAATTAAGAAATTCAAATATTAAATTTTAAAGCATCAAACTTCAATTAAAACACAATAAAAACAACATTCATTTTTTTCAGAATTTTCCAGATTTTATGACCTGACTTCCCCTGCATTTTTCTCTATTGAAACATCATCGAATCGAAAACTTTTCTTCTAAACATAATTAGCCCCATGTCTCGGCTTTCCAAATCCACCAGAATCATAGAAATCCAAATTGTATAACTAAAGTTATGATCAAAACACTAAACAGTGTACGAAGCTGAGATTTTCCAAAGATAGATTTCACAACTCAACTTCAAACGAAAATTTCACATTGAAAACGAATGAAATTAAACAAGGTTTCTTCTGAACATATATTCCTTAGATTCTTTAGATATCAATAGAATCAAGAATCATTCAAATCAGAATTATATAACAAGAGAAAACATCAAAACAAAACAGGGGCAAAAACTGGAAGTTTTCCGAAAAATCAAGAAATCGAAGTAAGAGACACAAACAATCATCGCAAGAGTACGGTTCGAATTCGTAACTTTTCGGTGAAAAACTTAGGCTTCAAATGATAAAATAAGACTCAATCTTTGTTGGGGAATTCCGGTAGAATGAAGCCTGGATAATTCTGAAGTCGTGACGAACACTTTCAGGTTGAATCTTATTTGGCGGTTCTACCAAATAGATCAATCGGATAAAATCAGACAAGAACTTAGAATGAATTTCTTGTTGTGAAAAAGTGAACCCGATTGCAACCAGATTGCTAAAAATGTTGCCAATGCCAGATATTTATAAGCCTGATACAAACAGTTGCAACTCTTCAAAATAGAAGTGTTGCGAAAAGACATCTCCATTCGAGCAGCTGCAACAGTTCATAATAGAAGTGTTGCGAAAGGTAGCTCCCGGACCCTCGTAAGCTAAGTATCGTAATAGAACTCGAACAAGCGTGCACTCCGCACTCTCCTAACTTGTTCGATGAAATATTACGACTGCATTGGTCAACTAGTTGATCCAATTACACTAAAATACCAACACCTGACTCTTTACATCATATATTTGCCCAATCCTGATCCACAAAGGGCGGGCTAGACGGGTCTCGAGTTGGTTGAATAAGTCTAACATGATATAATGTTAATAATTTGGAAATAAATGTGGTAGTTATTTTCACTATATTATATTACACACCATATTTTAACAATTTCAATTCTACGTGATATATCACTCTATCATAACAAGGAAAAAATATTTGAACAAGAAAATACAACATGTCTCCGACTATATAATCTTTATCTATTTATGACATTGGAGCCTATATAAATGTCTCAATATTTCAAAGGTACACAAGCTTTAACTAGAGCTTCAATTCATACATGTAAATTATGAAAAATATATAAATTATAATAGTGAATATTTGGTTAACTAGAAACTATCATAGCAATAAATAAACTTAGGTTGCTACAAAAGAGTCCACTTATCGATAAAGAAGGATGATGGAGAATCCATGGTGTTGTTGTCCAATAACGGTGAAATTGGGCTAATGGAAATGGATTAATAGAAAAAGAAAAAAAAATGAACCCAGAAATAAGTAGAAGAAGAAGACGAACGAAGGATGACATGGATTCAGTTTATTTTAATAATTAAACTATTTTGGAGAAATTAAATGAAAAATGCACATATGTCAATTTTTAAAAGGGAGGTCCTACACATGTTAATATCAATCTACTATAGCAAGTCATTTTTAAGGAAAATTTTATATCAGATCGGGTATTTAGTATTTCTGTCAATGAATATTTGATATATGGATAATATATATAATATAATAAAAAAATAAATATTTATGTGTCAAACATCAAATGAAAAGGGTATTAAATTTCCGGTCTCGTATAAAAAACTCCATTTGTACTATAATAGGGGAAATTATATAATGGACGGGTCCTTTGGTTCCTTCCCCGCATTAATAACATGTGAAAATAATAGCATAAAATAGTTTCTGGGGCACATATCATTTATGTGAGGAGAAGGGACCAAAGAACTCGGTCCCTTATATAATTTCCCCTATAATAACAGGTCCGCTACAAGTTGATGTATTATAATGAGAAAAAAAATTAGTTTATGTACCAATTTGAAAAACTAAGTATAGTATTATAGGTGAAATTAGCTCCAAATTTGTATCACTATTAGGTATAGGGATGACAATGAATTAGATATGAATATCCTATAATATATTTAACAGTATATTCTACAATATATTACATACAAGTATATGGATATGAATATCCATATCTAATTCATTATCATCCCTAATTAGGTAGTATATTTTGAGTTTTTAATTTTGCATTTTATAATGTTAAGGGACAAACTTTCCCAATAAATTTCATACTATTACCAGAAAAAGATAAAGAAAACAAGCAAATTACCAGCTGGAATTGATCCACAGGCTCCAGTGCCCTTTTGCACTGCATGGTGAACTTGATTGATACAAGCCCTAGCCTGCATGCAAACAGAAGCAAAAACCATTAACTAATTACTTCAATCATACGGTAGTATATGTTCTGTTCATTACCTGAGTGAGTGTGATTCCATGGGAGGTGATAGCAGAGTTTTGAGGATGGAAACAGTTGTGAGAGAAAATTTCTCCCAAACCGAAGAAGTCAGGATCGAATTCATGTCGATTCATCGGGAATTAAAACCGAAACGGAAGCGTACCTTAATCTTGAAATTTTGATTTGAATGCAATTTCAATTATGTTAGGATTGAATGGTCTTCCAGAAGATCCGATCGGTGAACCGAAGGGGAGCGTTGTACGTATGAATGAATATATGGATCGTTTTTTTTGGGAGCAACCCCAAATCTGATTTGGCAAATTGAGTAAGTTATGAATGAATAAATCTGATATAGTAAATTTCTGTTTTGGCCCTTCAAAAAAATAGAATTTATTCAATGACCCTACACTTTCTTCCTACGACTAAATTGACACCTTAATAATCAATATTTCTAAATTTGACCACAAATTTATTTTAACTATTTATTATGACTGCCATACACATTTAATACTTATATATTTAGCCCACACTTTATGATTTATTTAAAAATAAATCCAACAATCTCCCACTTGGGCTAACATATGTTACCTGAAGAAATGTGTACAACCTTATGCGCTAAAACTGTAGTCATAGACAAGGTATCCCAAACAATCTCGTCCGTTAGTCATATCGATGAAGAACTGAAGGGATAGTCATCATAGTCATTGTGAGTCAATCCACCATCAATCACATGCATCAATACTTTTAAATGACATAGATTAATCATACGAGTGTAGTGTTGAAACTACACATTTTTTTATGGCCATTTTTTTCAACGGATTGGAATATAGTTGAATGGTGATTTCAAGAATATTCCAGATAAAAATGTAAAAATGTGTTCTTCGTGTTGAATAATTGAAAATCTCTGATTTCATTGATTATGTTCATAGATTTTTAATAATCCAACATGATGAACACTTCTTTACCGAAATAAAATCATGAAATCATCGCTAGAAGAAAACAACTTATCCATAACATATATTTCTAAATGAACATGAATGGCTTATAACCAACTTTTAAATTCGTTACCAAGTGAATTTATTATGTATAAGCTTTATCGTGTTCTTACGGTGTATATAAAAATTCCATGTATCAATGGAAAATCCACACCAAAACCAAATTATATGTCATTGGAAACAGTTTCGACCAAACCGAAAACGTATAATGAAAATCATTAACAACCAAAATTAAGGATTTACGAAATTTCACTATTGGTCATTAATTACTTAAAACACAAAACTATTAAAGTAGTTTTCCAATTAAAGATAATAATTCTTGAAGGCCAAACTGATTTGCAGAAGAAAACAAATTTTAGATCATGAATGAATTACAAATTTAACTAATAGGAAACGGCCACTTGATTACCAAAAAGAAAAATTGTAATTAAGGGATGAACATAGCCACTAAATTCACATGATGAAGAAATTACCAATCCAAGAATTAGAGAGGCTTATTGCCGCCATGAGTCAAGGCAATTTCAATATGTGAAATTGAGTTCAATTAAGTTAATCATCATATTTTCCATAAAAACCAATCCCAATAAAAACATGTTTTGCATTGAAAGAATTGATTGAACAACATCCAAAATGAATTGGGATGGAAACGATACAAGAAAAAAAATGCCTAATAGCAATACAGAAATCAATTCATAATTAGTTTCATAGAAAATACGAACCTCTGTTAATCCTATTTACTGTATGCATAATTAACGGATTTGTTATCACCAAACAATTATATCTGATTGAAAACTTGATTAAGAACAATCAGAATACAAAATCCCGATGAATCAAACATGAGACGCTTGGATACCAATTGAAAGATTATTTCCCGAAATCGAAGAAGCCAATTCGATCCTACGTTAATCACATTCCATTCAAACCCGATTCAATGATTAAGCTACGCTTCCTTTTCGGTTTTATTTCTTGATTAATCAACATGAATCGATCCTGGCTTCTTTGGTTTCAGGAATTAATCTTTCAAGTTGTTCAGCCGAACTCTGCCATGTGCTGCATCGGCAGTTGAAGAGATTATAGTTAACAGAATCAATAACTTGCTTGCCATTTTAGCAATGTAAATTTGAGAAGAAAGAGTAGCAGAGTGTATGAATTAAGAAGGCAAATCAAATATAAGATTAAAGCCTTGGGTTATTTTGTATATATACTATTACAATTTAGCTCGACTGTTTGTATATGTATATACAATGAAGCTTTGGTTTGGAAAACCAGCTTAATCTAAGTCCGTGCCTACAAATATACTTACTCTAGTAGGTCACACGTGGCATATTTTGTATGGAGGATACAAAAATTCTATTCAAGTAGGTAGCCACTTTTATTTTCCCGTGATATAAGAAAAATTTAGGGTGTTTATGTTTACAGGCCAATCTCAGTTACATTACATATGTAACAGGTTCCGTATATTCTTTTAGACTTTAATTTTATGAATTAAACTGAATTGAAGTTATTTGAAATAAATTTAATTAAATTTATTTTGATATAAATTTATAACTAAATATAACTGAATTAAATTAAGTTAAAGTAGACTGAATTAAATAAAAGTGAAATAACTTAAACTGAACTGAATTAAATTATAGTAAAAAAATAAGAAATTAATTTTTATCTCCACAAAGAGTGGTATGGAATTTAATAACTGGTGGTAGTGAGCAGAATGATTACTATATAAAGGTGAATCATGAAAAAACCATGTAATAGTTAGACAATAGTGTGAGATTACTATACGAAGAATTTGGATTAAGATTGTATATAGTTGAATTTCAACTTTAGATAATATTTAACTATATTCTAGTCTTTAATTCTATTTTAAAGGGTTAAAATTTGACACATATTTTTATATAAAAAATTTATCTGACTTTCTCATATTCTATATTTCTCTAATTTTTTACTCTACAAATACTTGAGAATCCTAATCCCGAGAATGTGACACCTAATATCATTTTATTATTACTATAATAAAAACATATAAACACTTTTTTGGGTTATGTTTTACAACATTAAATGACTTTTTTTAGTGCATGAACTTACTTATATTTTGCTTATTTGGTATTGGCTAAATAGATAGCTTCCTGAATTTATCATAAAAAGTTTACTACTTAATTTTTAAAAGGTTTTTTCAATCCCTAGAATTTGGTAAATATGCATTTTTTAGCTCCATGAAAGCAATAAAATCACTCTCACCGTAGAGAATGTGTTATACTTGCAACACATGCCTTTTTTTTAAAAGTCTACATAGATAGCCCTTAAAATTATCACAAAAAGTTTCAACCCCTTCAACTTGATAAATATGCATCTTTTAGCCTCATGAAAGCAACAAAACCACTCTCATTATAAAGAGTGCGTTACACTTGCAACACATGCCATTTTTTTTAAAAGTCAAATTAATGAAAATCTGATATGCGGCTCAAATAATAAAATTTTAAAAAAAATCCCAAAATATCATTCAAGTCCCTAGAAACTATCTTTTTTCATATATGCCATCTTCTCCAAAAACAAAATTCATTCAATAAATTCATTAAAAACAATAGACATTCCAAAAAACATAAACAAATAATCTAAAACCCATAGCCAAATTTAGTTTTATCAGTGTTTTAAAATTCCCCGTCTAACTCCATCTAGGCTCGCCTAGGCGCTATGTTAAGGCTCACCGTCTGTCTTTTCGTTCCTCGGGCGCTATCAGACGCTGGACAAACATATTGCTGCCTAGGCACCGCCTAATCCGATTTTTCCCAATTTTTAAGATACTCATACCTATAATAATTATATTTTAATTTTTTCAATTCAAAAAAGGTAGCACGGTTGGTAAAACTAATGTACAACAAAATATTGTCACCATACAATTTTCATTTTGAATCTCAAACCGAGAAATAGTACGCTATAAATCCTAAAAAATTAGTGAGGATATTTGTTTTTAAGGAAATGATTTTAATGTTGATGTGTTTTTATATAAAAATTAACTAAGACTTATATTTTTATATGCTAAATTATGTTTTTTTTGAAATATTATTGTATTATAATTAATTATTAGTTGAATTTATACTTGTATCTATTAATAATTATAAAAAATAAAAAATTTACAAATCCTCCTAGGCGCCGCCTAAGCCCCGCCTAAGCGTTCGAAACCCTAGCGCTTTTTAAAACCTTGAGTTTTACACAAATCCATGAGCAAAACCGATAAATTGTTACAGATCAAACAATGGCCAATCTTATACCATTCAAGACACAATATCTCAAGATATAGGGAACATGAGGGTCAGCTTAGTGCCGATGGTGGCTTTAGTGGTGTGGACGCCGATAAATATTTGAAGGAGATGAAAGCTAATTTTCAGGATTTATGTGATGAGGATAAGATTTTGGTGGAAGCATAAGTTGAATGAGATGCCTGAAGCAAGGAAACAGATAGCAGAGGGAACGTCTATGGTGGCTACTTCAAATTTTATTTCTATTTAGCCAAATATATTGTTTGTTTTTGGCTTCAAACACTAACTAATTATCTAATACCAATTATATCCTTTTTATATAATTTCACTCTCCTCATTTTTCTCGCACTTTGCCACATTAGCATTGGGTGGTTGATAGATGCATATTTGTCAAGTTCAGGGGGCTGAGAGAACATATTCGCTAAATTTGGGGAGGGCGGGCTAAGAGAACCTTTTAAAATTTGAGGGGGGCAATAGACTTTTTGTGGCAAGTTTAAGGGGTTACCTATGTATTTGGCCTTTAGTATTTAACATATCCAATATTTGTCAATTTTGGTGCATGATCTAAGGAGTTTTAGTACATTAAATGTCCATCTAACACCACAAAAAACGTGAAATAGTTATATCATCATTTGGAGCATGAATATGTTTTGCTAACCAGACATAGAATGGTTTTTAACGTCCACTTCAATTACACCATCAATCGATAATCATTCAAAAGAAGGGGAGGCGACTAGGGTTCTCTCCTAAACCCTAGCCGCTCTGATATTCTCCACCGGTGCTTGGCCAGGGTTTTTGATCTCACACTGCAGTTCAATTGGACGGCGATTAGGCGGCTAGGCCTAGCCGCCATATTTTTTCCACTGGCGTTTGGTCGGGTTTTCGATCTCTGCAATTCGACTGGGCGGCAATTAAGTGGCTAGGCCTAGTCGTCCAGATTTATTTCACCAGCATCTGGTCAGCTTTTCGATCCACAAAGCAACAGACTCTCGACATGAGGGTGATTAGGCGGCTAGGGTTCAGTTTGGCTGGCGTTTTGACAAGGTGTCGATGATTGTTTCTCCTTCTTTGGATTTCTTCTAACCGGCGTCGTTTCGGCAATTCTTTGGAGGGTCGCCCCTTCCACCAGCGGTTTGGCTGACAGTTTTCAATAAGGGGATCACACTCGTATCTCCTCCTCCGAAGCGTTAAGGTGCAGGCTGCTAGGGCTAATCCCTAGCTGTACAAATGTCCTATGGTGGTTCATCGTTGCTTAGGTGTGCCTTTTCGGGTAGTAGTGATTTTCTCGTTTATCGGCTTGGATCTTCAAAGTGGTTTCTTCCTTGGTTAGCTGCGGTTCTCCTTGGCATATGAATTTGTTTATTGACTTGCATCTCGGTTTTGATCTGAGTCGACGGTTAGATTTTTTGACGTTGTGTCTGTCGTGCCACGACCTTGAATTTGCATCCATTAGGACTTATCATCTCAGCCTCCTCGCCCGAGATTGACTATGGTGCATCATGGGGAACTTCTTCCCGCTGTTCATTTTTGCTAGGGATCTTTTGATCATTACAATCACACTCTGTTGTGATTGGGATTTGTAGTCCATTATTATTGCACTAGGTTGTAAATAGCTTTGTTACATTCTAGGGATATTTTTTTTCTCTTCTTTTTTTCCTTTCTTGGTTGTTGCTTTTTCTAGTTTTTTAATAAATGGAGCCGGTTTTTTTATCGAGCTTAACCTTTACTTAAAAAATCCAGACATAGAATTGTTGACCCTCAAGCTAAGTTGTTGTACTAAAATAGATATGTCAAACATGAAACAAGTAAAAAAAAATTCTAAGAAAAGGAACATAAAAGATTAAGACAACAAAAGAAACAACAGGTACATTAAATTAACATAGCACCAAAAAATGCAGAACAAGAGTTAGTCCTAGGACTGGGCAGGAACTCTTCTAGGAGCTAATTGCAGCAGGTGTTGAATAGACTAGGGAGGACCTTCTAGCAGTTCCATACCCACCGCTGATTTGTGAGCCAAGTTCGACAAATGGTCAATGCAAGAATTCGCTACACGGTAACAATGAATCACCTTGTATTGAGCTAAAGAATTTAGAATTTGAAGAATATAGTTCAGAATGTTGCTAATAGGATGATTTGGTTCAACCCGCTTTCAGCTATTAAGAGCATTCATGAGTTCAGAAGAGTATGATTCCAATATAACACTAGAAATACCCCTAGCTTCTGTAACTTTGAGTCCTAAAAGAGCTGCCTAAGCTTCAGCGAGAAAGGAATGTCCTTTGCCAATGTTATGGGTAAATCTAACTTGCCAACACCCATTATGGTCTCTAAGTAAACCACCAGCTCTAGTAGCCCCTGATAAATGATTGCAAGAACCATCGACATTGAGTTTAAACCATCCTCCTGGGGGCTTCTTCTAACCAACCAAAATATCCATATGACTATAAGGTTGCAAGAGCAAAGGAGGGGACCAACAACATTTATACTCATCAACACAGTTTTGGATTGCAACACATTTTTTTGTAGGAATATTATCCCCATTTAGGAAAAAACGCAAGTTTTTCCATCTACATAAGCACCAACAGGCGATACAAAACACTAGGTTCCAAGGTTATCCCCAGATGTCATCTCGCTTACACTGAAGATTGAGCCGCCACCACGCATCCCCTTGAGTAGTGTAAAAATTAGGAAGAATGTTCCCAACTCCAACACTTCTCTAAATATCATAGTTATGCACACAATCTCTGACTATATGAATAATTGATTTCAGACTGGATGGACAAAATTAACCATTAGTATAATCGATTATGTGTCTATGATGTCGCTCCTCATTAGTAAGAAGTTTTCCTTGCACTGCTAGCCAAATATGGAACTGGATACGATGTGAAATGAATTAAGAGATTCCTCATAACCGGTTGATAACATTTCAAAGGTCGATTTTGTTGAGAAACTACTCGAAGTGGACATGTTCCATGATATAGTATCGTCATCAGTGCTGCTTACATCAATTTTATATACTGCCAGGTGAAGAAGGATTTCATGAGGAATCAAGGTTTCAAGTAAGTTCCAATCCCAATCTCCTGAGGAAGTCACATACATAATCATTAACCATATGATTGACATGATCCATAGGAATCCAATCCACACATTCCATTAATGGCTTATCAAGTGGCCATGTGTCCTTCCAAAACTGAACATTAGTTCCCTTCTTTGGAACCCAAGGTAATCCTTTCTCAAGGTTAAGAAGAATTTTTAAGAGGCTACGCCATAAGTAGGATTTTCTGGTCTTTGTCTTTGCAATGTTAAAAATATCGTTCTGATCAAAGTACTTGCCTTTCAAAAGTTTAACCCAAAGAGAGCTAGGAACATCTTCCATAATAGTTTCATAAGGAGCCATATTATGAACTTGGGATTTGCGAAGTCCAATACCACCATTTGAACGGTTGTTATAGATTTGCTCCCACACAACCAAGTGGATCTTACACTGCCCATTTTCACTCCATAAGAAATTACGATTTTCCTTATCGAGCTCATTAAGAGTATAACTTGGGAGGATGTTCATCTACATAGTATGGTCGGGCACACCACAAGCTACTGATTTGATGAGAGTTTCCCGACCCGCCAGAGAAAGACTAGAAGCTTTCCTGTAACACCCCAGGTTCGACCGACTGCCCCCACAAACCAACACGAGTCTTTCCAGTGAGCTTTGTCCTCACTCGCTCACTTCCTGGAAATTACTTTCCAGGAGGTCACCCATCCCGAGATTGCTCCAAATCAAGCACGTTCAACTTTGAAGTTCTCCCGAGTAGGCTCCCGAAAAAAGGTGCACCTTGTTGGTATAAGTAGTACCAATCAAATCTCTTAAGTCTCTCTCAATTGTAATGTCCCATACAATCACAATCTCAAAATCCTTAACCGTTCTCAATTGTGTTGTCCCATACCAACACAACCTCGAAACCCTCTCTCTTTCGGGTGTAGACTCGGTTCATTCTTGTCCCCATCGACATCCTTTATGGCCGCTCTTTGCTCAGGTCTTCTACCCCGGCTAATGTCCCATACAATCACAATCTCAAAATCCTTAACCGTTCTCAATTGTGTTGTCCCATACCAACACAACCTCGAAACCCTCTCTCTTTCGGGTGTAGACTCGGTTCATTCCTGTCCCCATCGACATCCTTCATGGCCGCTCTTTGCTCAGGTCTTCTACCCCGGCGCCACCCCTCTTAGGACCGGGTCGCTACAGGCCCACCAGCTTCCGCTTGGTTCGTCCCCGAACCACACCGTACTGGGAGAGAGCTGGCTCCGATACCAAACTGTAACACCCCAGGTTCGACCGACTGCCCCCACAAACCAACACGAGTCTTTCCAGTGAGCTTTGTCCTCACTCGCTCACTTCCTGGAAATCACTTCCCAGGAGGTCACCCATCCCGAGATTGCTCCAAGTCAAGCACGTTCAACTTTGAAGTTCTCCCGAGTAGGCTCCCGAAAAGAAGGTGCACCTTGTTGGTATAAGTAGTACCAATCAAATCTCTTAAGTCTCTCTCAATTGTAATGTCCCATACAATCACAATCTCAAAATCCTTAACCGTTCTCAATTGTGTTGTCCCATACCAACACAACCTCGAAACCCTCTCTCTTTCGGGTGTAGACTCGGTTCATTCCTGTCCCCATCGACATCCTTCATGGCCGCTCTTTGCTCAGGTCTTCTACCCCGGCGCCACCCCTCTTAGGACCGGGTCGCTACATTTCCATCCTAAGAGCTTATTTTGTACATTTTCTACAACCACTCTAAAGGTGTTCTTAGTAATACGCTTCTCAAGGAGTGGAACTCCTAGATACTTATCGAAGCAAGAAGTAATTGGGATGCCACTCTGTTGGCTAAGAGCTTGAGCAATTATTGAATTGACATTTTTTGAAACACATAGAAGTGACTTTTCCAAATTCATACTTTGTCCTGACATGTCACAAAATGATGCAAGGCATGATTTCATGATGTCAATTTGTTCTGTAGAGGCTTTACTAAATAAAAACAAGTCATCGGCAAAGAATAAATGCGTAATGGCTGGACTATCCTTTGAGCATTTAATCCATTTCTAGGTTCCCGCCTCAACTTTTGACTAGATCACTTGACCCAAGCGTTCCATACAAAGGACAAATCGGTAAGGCGAGAGCTGGTCACCTTGTCAATGCCCCTCAATGGTTTAAAACTGTTTGTCATACTTTCGTTGAACATGATTTGCATTGATGTAGCTGAGATGCACCTATAAAAGATATCGATTTAATGATTTGGCATTCCAATACACCTCAATGTGTCCACTATAAATTCTAAATTAAGCGGTCATATACTTTTTCCAAGACTATCTTGATAGCTACAAGCTGTTTATTCCCTTTCTTTAGTCGAATGGAATGGATGATTTCCTGTGAAATTATGATGTTATCACTAATTTGCCTTCCCGGTACGAAGTTGCTTTAGTTAGGACCCACAAAAGTTAGCAGAATAGACTTGATCCGATTGGCTATAATTTTAATGATGACTTTGTAGATAACTGGGAATAGGCTAATCAATCTAAATCGCTTAACACATATTGGAATTGCAATTTTTGGAATGAGTACCAGTAGAGTTTCATTGATGCTGCCAATGTCTATTTTTCCTTCAAAGGTAAACATAACAAATTCAATAACTCCACGTTTTACTATCTCCCATTGCTTCTAAAAAAACCCCGCTGGGAGTCCATTGATACTCAGTGCCTTCAAAGCCCAGCCCCCGTATCAAAGGCTGCTTTTTTAACTTCAATGCTTATGACTTGCTTGAAAGTATCATTCATCGAACTAGGATCCAAGTAAGGAAAGTTTCCTGAAATCATGTTCTGGAATTAGGGATAGTTTATTCCTTGAAAAGTTCTTGGATGTATTGAACCACCCATTCTTTAAGGTTGCCTTGGTCTTCAACCCATTCCCTATCAGTCGCTTTCAATCTGTCAATCCTATTTGTTTTTCTCCGAATATGAAAATATCGAGTGTTACGGCCTCCCTTAGTAAGCCACTATTTTTTGGATTTTTTATGCTAGAAAATTTCTTCTTGTTTAAGCTGTTGGGAACTGACAGTCAAATTGAACATGCATAACAGGCATGGCGAAAATTCCAAATTTTGTCCCTATCCCCAGGAACTCGTATTGGATACATATAAATTAAATAGAGTCTTAACTAAATAATTCTCTACTTAGGTTAGCATGAAAAGGGCTAAGCATATCATAATTCTAAATTTTATCCTATCATAAATATTTTATATTAAACATATTATAACTCTAAGTTATGATTTAAATATAAAATAAACTAAGCATGCATTATAACCTAAGCATACTAATTATTAAGTCTAAAATGCTTAAAAGAAAAGACCTAATAATTAAAAGAGAAAATTAAAACATACCAGTTGAAGCGTGCTTTAGCAGAACATCCTTGCCCAAGCCTCCAAGTATAGGATAGCCTCTATGAGTATCCACACGAACCCCACCAACCAAAACCCCTCAATGAGGTAGAACCGAGGAGCCTTAAGTAGTTGCTAGACCACTCTAAAATTCTCACCCTAAAATATAAACTAAAATATTCAAGTTCCACTTGAATTGGTGTGTAAAACAATGGAGAAAAGGGGCTCAATTTATGGGGGGAGCTAGGGCTCCCCCCAGCTCACCGGTGGCAAAGGTTGCACAAGGCAGGCACTCTTGTCCCACGGGCTGGGCCTCGCGGGTGGCCTTGCTACAGGCCAGCGCAATCCTAGCTTGTGCTGCCTGCAGCCCACAAGTGCT
The DNA here is from genome assembly GCA_947683365.1 of Euphorbia pulcherrima. Taxonomy (NCBI): domain Eukaryota; kingdom Viridiplantae; phylum Streptophyta; class Magnoliopsida; order Malpighiales; family Euphorbiaceae; genus Euphorbia; species Euphorbia pulcherrima. The sequence goes on from CANTUS010000010.1 coordinate 5,318,014, forward strand.
TTGGCACTCGCATGGGCTCGCGTAGGCCTACAAAGCATCCTGGTTTGCGGGTCCTATTCGCGAAGGGTCCAACCCTCAGTTTTTTTACAGTTCTAGCCTTTTCTCTAATTTAATCAAACATTTATTTTATGACCCTAATAAATTAGTTTTCGGTCAAAAATAAAATTCCTTGGCTTATTAAAAAAATTGATCCAATCATCTTTTGAATAATTAAATAATAATCCAATTATTATTATGTTATATTTTCGTAATAGAATAATTCTATTAATTCTTTACTCAGTCTGATGAAAGTCCAATGTGTGTGACCTTATAGGATCCCAAAGTATTGAGCTGTTAAGGTTTAACCAACCCTTGTTCTAATGGAACCGTTGCCTCGATGTTCTCGACTGTGAATAGAACACGATTACTTTAGACGATTGTAGTACGCCTCTAGCAAGGGTCTACCATCCCCCATTACTCGGAAAGTCATTTATGCTCATGACTTAATCCCGGTTAATGCAATAGTTATCCAATGCGATGAACTCCTTCCATTCTTTAATATTAGTACCATCTGGTTTCTAGGTTTCGGTTAAAGTGTCAACCCACTAATAGCAAGGTTGCTCCAAGCTATCCCAGTTATTAACTTGTTACCGAAGTATATTGCCTTTTACTATAGTGTGCTTGACTAGAAACCATTTCTATCAAACACATACTCTGATCAGAGGTTTATAGCAGTCATCACTTCAACAAGCGGCCAGGTACAACTCCTTAATATATCCGAAGCAATGGATTCTTTCCGACTACTCAGCTTACCAACGTGCTATCATCACTATACCCATAATCACCCCGTACTACCCTAAATTAATGAGTGTGTATGAATAACCTAAAGTATAGCAATAATACCTCATAAGGTAACTATTATCTCAAGTATGAGGATATTCGCAAAGCTTATTGTATGAGGATAAACATTAACACATTGATATATATACACCAAGTTTTATCTTACTGCGGTCTCCAATATATCTCTCAGACATATTCATGTGTCAAACTTAAGGCACCACCCTCAGTCCTTAGGAGATTGACTGGTTGGACCCTTTCCAAGAAAGTTGACCATATGCTAGTCTTCCTGCTTCATCAATATCCTTTCTTGATAAAACTATGACTAGGGATAGTTTAGACATAATCATAATTGCACATGAAGTACACTCCAGCAAATATAGTCCAACTATAATTTCTTTGACTTCATACTATATTATATCAAGGACTTTTGTATACGTATATCAATGAATATATTTTAACCAGCTATAATATATTTATAAGCACATCGATATAAATAAAAGATTAAATGCCTTTATTGATTAAATAAAATATTCGTATTATTACATTATTAAGATATACCGCTCTAATTGCCTTAAGGGCATACATCATATCCAACAAACTCCCACTTGCACTAAGGCCAATTAGCCATATGTCTTAATCCATATGCTTTAACATGCTGGTCATGCTTGACTTGAGTCAATGGCTTTGTCAGACCATCCGCGAGATTCTGATCAGTGGGTACATATTCTAGTCTTATAATCTTAGCATCAATAATCTCCCTGATTATATGATACTTTTTAGATACATGTCTGCTTTTCTGATGAGACTGTGGTTCCTTTGCCTGAACTATAGCACCATTGTTATCATAATACAAAGTAATTGGATCAAAAGACTCAGGCACCACACCGAGATCACCAATAAATTCCTTTATCCAGACAGCTTCTTTTGCTGCTTTGCATGTAGCAGTGTATTCAGATTCTGTGGTTGAATCAGCAGTAGTTTCTTGCTTGGAACTCTTCCAGCATACCGCCCCTCCATTTAACATATACACAAAACCTGACTGAGACTTAAAGTCATCCTTGTCAGATTGAAAACTCGTATATATGTAACCTCTAATTGTGAGGTTACTTTCTCCATAAATTAAGAACTCATCCTTAGTCCTTCTCAAGTACTTAAGGATTGCCTTGACGGCCATCTGATGCTTTTCACCTGGATCTAATTGATATTTGCTTGTAAAGCTCAAAGCCTGAGAGACATTTGGCCTAGTACATATCATAGCATACATGATGGATCCTATCGCGGATGCATAGGGTATATCCTTCATGCGCATTCTTTCCTGAGCTGTCTTTGGACACTCGGTCTTAGATAGGTTAATCCCTTTTGTCATCGGGAGATAACCTTTCTTTGAATGCTCAAGGTTGAACCTATTCAATACCTTGTCTATATATGTGCTCTGAGAAAGACCTATCAGCCTCTTAGATCTATCACTGTAGATCTTTATGCCTAGTATAAATGCTGCTTCACCAAGCTCTTTTATGAAGAATTTTCTTGACAACCATACTTTAACATTTTGAAGAAGAGAAATATCGTTCCCTATTGGTAAAATGTGATCGACATATAATACTAAGAAAACAATTACACTCCCACTAACCTTCTTGTAAACACAAGGCTCATTAACGTTTAGACAGAAATCCAGTACACGGATTATCTGATCAAACCTTATATTCCAACTCCTGAATGCCAGCTTAAGTCCATAAATGGATCTTTGTAACTTGCATACCTTCGAGCCATTTTGAGATGTGAAACCCTCAGGTTGTGTCATATACACATCCCGGTCTAAATCCCCATTTAGGAATGATGTTTTAACATCCATCTGCCAAAAATCATAATCCTAATCAGCAGCAATGGCGAGGAGTATCCTTACGGATTTAAGCATGGCTACCGGTGAGAAAGTTTCATCATAGTCGATACCTTCATGTTGACTATAACCTTTCACAACCAACCTTGCTTTATAGGTAATTATATTACCGTCCATGTCAGTCTTCTTCTTGAAGGCCCATTTGCACCCAATTGGTCTAACCTCTTGCGGTGCATCAACCATATTCCAAACTTGGTTCTCATACATGGAATCCATTTCTGATTTCATATCATTTAGCCATTTATCAGAATCTGAGCTTTTCATTGCCTCATCATATGTCTTTGGTTCATAATCTTCCATGAGATATAGTTCCTTATCAATAGTGATGATAAAACCATAGCTATCAGGACCTTTATGAACACGACTTGATCTTCGTAATGATTGTGTTTCAATAGGCTGCTCTTGGATCACACTTTCTTGTGTATCTAGAATGGGTAGCTTACGCAAAGGAACCACTATCTTACCAGAAAAACAGACATGTGTCTAGAAAGTATTATATAACTGGAAGATTATTGATGCTAAGATAATAAGACTAGAATATGTACCCACTAATCAAACCCTCATGGATGGTCTAATGAAGTCATTGACTCAAGTCAAACATGACCTACATGTTAAAGCATATGGATTAAGACATATGGCTGATTGTCCTTGGTGTAAGTGAGAGTTTCTTAGATATGATTTATGCCCTTAAGGCAATTAGGACAATATATCTTAATTATGTAATGGTATGAATTACTTGCTTAATTAATAAAGGCATTTAATCTTTTATTTATATCGATGTGCTTATAAATAAATTACGGCTGGTTAAAATATATTCATTGATGTGTGTATACGAAAGTCCTTGACGTATCATAGCATGGAGTCAGAAAATTATAGTTGGACTATATTTAGGGAGATCTGCTTCACGTTCAATTATGATTATTTCTAAACCATCCCTAATCATAGTTTCATCAACAAAAGATATTGATGAAGCAGTAAAACTTGCATGTGGTCAAATTTCTTGGAAAGGGTCCAAGTAGTCAATCTCCTAAGGATTGAGGGTGGTGCCTTAAGTTTGACACATGGATATATCTAGGAGATATATTAGAGACCGCAGTAAGGTAAATACTTGGTGTATATATCAATGTGTTAGTGTTTATCTTCATGCAATAAGCTTTGCAAGTATCCTCATACTTGAGATGCTAGTTACTTTGTGTGGTACCATCGTTATACTTTGGGTCATTCCTATACACTAATTAATTTAGGGTGTCATGGTGGTTACGGGTATAGTGATGACAACACGTTGGTAAGCTATGTAGTTGGAAAGAATCCATCGCTCTAGATATATGAAGGACTTGTACCTGACCGCTTGTTGAAGTGATGATTGCTATAAACCTCTGATCAGAGTATGTGTTTGATAGAAATAGTTTCTAGTCAAACACACTATAGTAAAAGGCAATATACTTGGGTAACAAGTTAATAACTAGGATAGCTTGGAGCAACCTTGCTATTAATGGGTTAACACTTTAACCGAACCCTATAAACCATATGGTACTAATATTAAAGAATGGAAGGAGTTCATCGCTTAGTGGCTTTTGAAGTGGTCTAGCAACTACTCAAGGCTACTTAGTTCTTCCTCTCGGGGAGGTTTTGGTTGGTGGGGTTCATGTGGATACACATAGAGGCTATCCTAAGCTTGGAGGCTTGTGCAAGGAGGTTCTGCTAAAGCATGCTTCAACTGGTAAGTTTTCTTTCTTTCTCTTTTAATTATTAGGTTTGTTTCTTTATGCATTCGTAGACTTAATAATTATGCTTAGGTTGTTTTGCATGCTTAGTTTATTTTATGCTTAGATTCTAGCTTAGAGTTGTAACATGTCTTTAAGCGTTCGTAGACTTAATAATTATGCTTAGGTTGTTTTGCATGCTTAGTTTATTTTATGCTTAGGTTACAGCTTAGAGTTATAACATGCTTAGATTATAGCTTAGAGTTATAACATGCTTAGGTTATAGCTTAGAGTTATAACATGCTTAGTATAAAATATTTATGCTATGATATAATTTAGAATTATGTTATGCCTAGCCTATGCATGCTAACCTAGTTAAGGCTTTATTTAATTCATATGCAACTAATAGGAGTTCCTGAGGACATGGACAAAATTTTGAATTTCTGCCATGCCTGTTATGCATATTCAATATGACTGTTAGTTCCCTACAGAAAGTGTCTCTTGATAATAAAGTAAAAGAGCACTAAATCTCAAATCAATCCACTAAAGAAGAAGGTGATTAGAAGCTAGGCAAGGGCAGCTTGGCGAGGCTTCTAAGTCATAACAGACTAGGCGAGGGTGCTGAGGTCTTCAATCCTATTCACAACTTGGCGAAGTTGATGACATAGAAGAATCTAAGAGAAGGGTACTCTTAGATTGAGGAGTCAGAAGCAGCAAGAGAAGGGTACTCTGTGCGTGTAGGAGGATTCTGAATTTGAAAAGGCTTCGCCGCCTCAGAAGGAGATTGATATAGTGAATTTAAGCTTGGAGGAGGAAACTCCGAGGACTGGATGTTGACGGGGCCAAAAAAATATAAAAATACAATGTTTGGAATACTTTATATTACATTTATTTACTATTGCTCTTTTTATTTGATACATCATTGCAAACAAGTAAATTAACATCATAAATCAAACATTATTCATCAATAGACTTGTATCAACTTAAAGATAAAATCATATTGATAAAAAAGTCTATTATTCACATCAAATCAGAAAAGGAGTCAATCACCCTCCTCTGACTCCTATATCATCCCCTGATAGGGACCAACTATGTGTTAAACAATAATATTTTCTTCGTTTATTTCCACCAATCTATTAAAAATAAGCTAAATATTCAATCCAATTCTTGTTTCAAAACTTCATCAATATATTATTTACTCATATACTTCTGGTTGCTTTTATTTTCCAAATTCTCAAACTCATTCAATCTCCAAAAACAACTCTAGTTCAATTTTTATTCACAACATTCAACTATAAACAATCATCATCCTATGTGTATTTGTCTTTAAATTTCATTTAGATGCTAAGCGTAATAGTATTATTTTAATATTGTAGTGGAGAATTCGCGTCTTTATTTGATCTTTCGTTAAGTGAAATATTAAAAGTATGAATTCCTTGCTTATAATTTCAAAAAGTTTACTTATAAAGAGGGCCCAAAATTCTTATCTCTCCCATGGATCTATAACAAGCTATAAACATGTATGCATCATTCACCGACATATAATTATCCTTATATATACTTCATATTTGTCTTTAAATTTCATTTGGGTGATTAGCGCTTACATTCTAATGTTATTTCTTAATGTTACGATGTAAAATTCGACGTTTTTATTTAATATTTTTTATTAAGTGAAATAATAGAATTAAGAATTCAATTATTATAATTTTTTAAAATTTTATTGGTAAAGAGGTCCCCAATCTCTAGATAGGAACAAGCCTGGTTGGTGGACATATATATTTCATGATCTAGCTCCAGGCATTCTTGCGTTTATCATTTAAGACCTTGCGAGAGTCAGTCTCCCTAGACTAATTACTGTGCAAGTTATGCGATGTTCTCCTCATAAATAAAAAAAATTAAATAACATGTATGATCTAAAGTAAGTATTATATTGTTAATATACAAATAAGATTTATATTTATTATATTTATAGGTTTATTGTATATAAATTATGATGTAACAAATGTTTTAATCTATTGGTTAATTGTGAATTTGTGATCCCAAAATATTAAGTTTAAGTCATATTAGATGGAGTGAGGTGTATAAATTAGGGCATTTTTGTTAAATAACAACATTTTGAGCATATTTACACTTATGATCCTTTCAACCTAAACATATGACAATTATCAAATTTTAAGTTTTAATTTTTCAAAACACCAATTTTTGGTGCATTCTGTGGTTACTTTATTTTTTTATAAAGTATTCATTATTTTACACTTTTTTACCATAGGATGAGTGGTGGTTACTTTAATCCAATAATTAAAAAGGCAAAATAATGATTAAATAAAGTAACCATAAAATATGCCCTAACTTTTTAAAACATTTGCTCTCTTATTTGACATTCTCTGTCTTATAAAAAGGGAGAAACTAAACTATAACACTAAAGCCTTTTTTAACGGTCTGCAGTTATTATTTGCTGTTAACTGTTATAATTAATAGTTTATTATTGTTATTTATTGTTCAATATTAATTATTTATAATACAGTGTTTAGTAAAATTATAAAATATCATTGCTGATATATTATAAAATGACAGATATGGACGTGACGAGATGAACACACATGTATAAGATTAGGAAACGTCATAAAGACTTAAATATTTTTTATTTTGATATTTTAACCACATAGGAAATATAAATGGAAATAGATAGATTACAGTAAATGAGGTGAACGGGGAACAAATTACTAAAAGGAAGGGTAGTAACTGCACCTGAACAGCTTGAATATGCTGCTGATCCCAACGACAGTAGTTTAGCCTCTAAAATGCAATCTACGGCTGTTAGTATTTTCTAAACAAACACTACAATCTCAACAGTTTAGTTCTGAACTGCAAACAGCAGTAGATATAAGGTGAAACAAACAACCCCTAAGACGTGTTAAGATTCTTTAAAGTTTGAATTATACTTTATAATAAAATTGTTTTATTTCTATTTTACTTATAGGAGACGGAGTGAAATAATTATTTTTAATTCGTACCTTTTATTTTTTTTTTGATAAAACATGTAATAATTTCATTTAATAAACAAGAGATTCAGTACATACAGATAAATTCAGGGAAATAAAACAAACCAAAAGAGAGATAAATCCACACTAAGGGAAATAAAAGATCATAAAGGGCAAAAAAAGGCTAACCAATAGGCAGCAAAATAAAGGGCAAACAAAATGCCATTAAACCGAAACCAACAATAAACAACTCATTCTTGAAGATCTACACCAACTAGACAAAACAATTTCTTCAAAGCCTTCCCAACACTTAGATCTGATAGAATCTTTTGAAAATTATGTAGATCTGAAAATTTATACCGTACCGACCTTCGCTAAAGGCATACATGAGAGTAAATCGTTTCTGAACTGTGCGTTACAGTTGAAAGAGTGTAGATGGAAAAAATAATGTGCTGCTCGTGTAAAAACCACAAACGAGAAGCCGATTGAAGAAAATCTAAAAATTGCAGAAATCCCAAAGACCACAACAAAAAGAAAAGAAAACAGAGAACAAGAGAAAAAAAAATAAACGGTGGTGAGGAGGAAGAAGAGAGCCGGAGCTTCCTTCCTCCTCCCCAAAAAATAGATTTTTGAAAAAGCAAAACTTCTAGAGTGTACCTTTTATTTTAAAATGAAAGGTTTAAATTGAATCAACTTTACTCTAAAAATTTGGATCCAAAATTATAGAACCCGTATCTATTTTTATTATTTGAATAAAAGACTAGGGACAAAATGCAAAAAATATTGGAAATAAGGTCTTACAAAATATTTTCTTCTAAAAATTCATGAGTTATAAGAAAAATTAATTCATAATATAGATTTATCTCATTAGTACATCTTTATCGGTAAGACTTTATAGGTAATTTAAAATAGAAAAACTAAATTGAAAGAAAATTATATAAAGTATAGGGTATTTTACACTTTTATGACACATCACTATATTTTATATTATAATACTAAAAAATAACGATTTATTAATCTATTAACGGTAAGGGTATAAAATATCTCATAATCTGAATTTTTTAACATAAATTCAAATATTTAATTCCCTCTTTATTAAATAAATTACACACAAATACTATTTATGTTATAATAATATAATGTGTCAACCTTTATTTGATGAGATATGATCCTCCATAACCAAATTTTTAAATATGTAGTCCAAGATTGAGTCCAATTAATTGTCAAGGTAGTCCTCCAAAGTCACGTTAATTATATATATATATATATATATATATATATATATATATATATATATATATATATATATATATATAATTTCTTTTAGAAACACAAATATTTAGATATTTATAACTTAAATTATAAAGTAATTGAACAAAGGACTATATATAAGTATAAAAGTATTAAAATAAAATATAAATAATTACTGAAATTAACCTTTTAATGATTAAATGAGAGAATTCTGATGAGGTCGAATCGATTTTTTTAAGATAAAATTTACCCCATACTTAAAGTATTGTCTTTCAAAATATAACAACAGATGTTAGATGAACTCAACGGAGTGTAGAATATTGTTGAGACGAAAAACTAAAAAATTAAGATTTAGCTTATTCAACAATAAGCTAGTAAGAAAGCTTCAATTCTTAATGTTATGTGCATGTGTTTCCTCTACCAAAAACCAAACATATATATAGGCAAGAAAGGATAAGAAATAGCAATATTAATTGCTATTGAAGAGACAAGAAATAGCAATCATGAATTGCTACGTGGAAGGAAAAAAAATAGCGAGATATTCCATTGGTTAGATTCAATGAAAATATTGATTAAAATATGTTTTCTATTTTTATTTTTATTTTTATTATTATTATTATTATTATTATTATTATTCAATAAAGTTGGATCAAATTCATCTCTAGTTATATTCATAAAACAGAATTCTAAAACAAGTGATTCAAATTTGAAATCCCCCAAATCATCAAAACCTAATTTCAAATGACTTAATGGCCGCTACATTTTAACATGATATGAGAATTGAATCAAAATTCGAGTTAACTTTGAATTTAATTATCTTAATTAAGGTATTTAAAGTTTGTAAAAATTGTATAATTAATTAAAATTACAATTACTCACAACCAAATAAAATGAAATAGTATTAGTCGATATTTAAATAAGCTTAATCAATTTATAATTATGGCAAACTTGTGGATCCAGATGGATTTTAATAACAACAACTTCCATGTGAAGTAGTTAATAAAGGAATTTAAGTAACAACTTCCGTGTAAAGTAGATAAAAAAGGCACTACAGTACTTCCACTAAGGGTGGCCAGACATGTCGGCGGACAAATTTTCCCAATTAATTTCATAGTCTTTCCAAAAAAAAGCAATTTACAGGTGGCACTATAGACGTTATTGATACAATCAAATAGTTTGTCATGAGAGCGATTTCCTTTTTAATAATATATGGTTTACGATTTATAATTCGTTCATTGCATTCACTTACGTAAATTTTGCATTACATGAGAGGGAATACGATATCCCAACTATTTAGATATAATTGTAAAGAGAATTAAGGGCCAATATTAGGAAATAAATTATTTGTTCCTTCCCTGTATTATTTTTGACCATGTCTGTAGACAGTGGCAGTGTCAGGATACGGACATTGAGTGGACGTAAATTTATACGGACAAAGATGATTGACCGTAGTTTAACAACTATAGTGGCACAACATTTTTGACAAATGATAAAAGTAGTTAAAATATTTAACCTTTGTTAATCAAAATTAGATATAATTTTGTGATAAAACTTAACTGATTGATCAAATAAAATAAAATTAATCTCTATATGTCTAAATTTCTACGTTGCAATTGCATAATCTGTTAATAAAAGTTTCATGATTAGATTTAATTCAAACTTGTTATAAGTTTTAGACTTCTAATATTTCTTTTTTTTTACCTTAATAAATTAAAGGTTTATTGTTAAAATGACTGTTAAATTTGGAAAATAAAAGAATCAAATAATATTAAATTATTTTTCTATGATTTCTACAATACTGTGAAAATATTAAAATTGAAAATAAGTTTGATTTTTTTAGTTCACTTTACTATTTCTGCTATGTGATATAGTAAAGTTTTAAGTTATGCTTTACATTCTGATAAATAAGTTTATTTGAAAAACAAAAATAAAAATACAGTACGCGTTAATACATAAAATAGGAAAAGAAAATAGAAAGAATTCATGTTTCTTACTTTCCAAAAAAATTATTAGGAAAAGAATAAAAAAAAAGGAAAGATAAACGTGGCTGGGGTTAGAGCATATGACAAGCAATAAATGATATAACAAAAGAGTAAATATAATATAATACTATATATTCTTTCATCTTTATCCTTGAATACAATCTTTTATCTTCAATTTTTACAGAGCTATCAAAGGTAAAATTCCGCTATAATACTTATTTTCATAGAGTTTTTCGGTGCTAAATGGATAGTTGCCTCTGCGAGCCACCTCAACACCGCCTTTATCGGTAGAAGTTAACATATATGTAATTCTTGTATATATAGGATCCAATGTTTTCTAGCTTCCCTATGTATCTGTCTTCAATAATAACCGTATTATTTTCTTCCATGTATGTGAAATATTTATTGTTTGAAATACTTATTCATTTATATAATTTTTCATATACTATAAACAAAATATTGTTTGTTATATAAATTAGAAATATGTAATATTAATGTCTTGTTTGGTTTGTAGAAATCTTATTACGTGAAATAGTAATAGAAATTTTTGAAAAGATTTCAGATATGACACTCGATTGGTTTGTGGAAATCTACTATATGAAATAGAAATAGAACTGTATAAAAAGATGTCAAATATGACACATTATTCATCTAAAATTCGACACATATAAATATTTTTCTAGTTTATATACGTCTCCCTGAAAAGTTATTCCTTTTCGTGAGATGTATATAAATTAAAAAAAATTATATATTAACAGATTCTAAACACATATACTACTATATTTAACATCTTTTATTTATTTTTATTATTTGTAAAAGACGCCACTTAAATGTTTATTGTTAGAATATACCCGCACAATTTAATGGAATAACATATATCTTTAATGAAAATAAAAGCAAAAGAGATTTTATTTAATTTTTTATAAAAATGAAAGAAACAAAAGGAAGCAAAGGGTTTTTTGTGAGTCAATCATGACAATATCTTTGACTCTTGGGCTTTTTGAGTCGGTGGGTTGAACAAGAAAAGTGCCAGGTTGGCTAGTTACAAGGCTGGACTACATTAATGCTGAAAACTACCCGGATTTGGATTCTTTGAGAGCGAAATTCATTTCATTAATAATTTTGTTATATATTATATATTAATTTTTTTATATGGTGTGTCATAATAAATATTGGATATTATTTATTTAATTTTTTATATATAGATAATTAAATATATTATTAATTCATTAAATTAATTAATATTTTAATATTTAATATTAAAATAAATTTATAATTAGGTATTTTTTATTATTTAATTATATAATTTTAGATGAATTAAATAATTTAGTGCATTTTTTTTATAAACATTGTCTATTTTTAAAATTATTGACATATCATCAATATGAGATTCTATTTCACGTGCCACATAATCATGGAATCCACTATCTACTAAAGATGCTCTAAAGTTCAAACTCTCTAAAGTTGTACATTTCAGTCCATCTCAATCATTCAATAAGTTTTAATGGTCCAGATTTTATTGCACTATGTACCCCATAAATCATTAAAACTGAATCTAGATAATTAAAACTCACTGGATAGTTGAGATTGATTAAAATATACAACTTTAAAGAGTTTGAACTTTAAAGAATCCAAATCCAAACTACCATATGTACAATGTAGGGGGTGTTTTTCAAAGCTTGTAATCAGATTATAAGTTGGTTTTAGCTTTTAAACTCTTAGTTTAAGTGTTTCTGAAAGCTTATTTTGAGCTTATAAGGGGTTTTAAAGCTAAAAAAAAGTTCAAGTTAAAGCTTCTTAAAAAGCTAACTTATAAGCTGGCTTTAACATAAAAGTCAAAAAGCTAAAGTTATGAGAAACACTCCCATAATGTATGTAAATAAATTCGAAAAGTGCAACAAATTTATCGTTAGTCCTTCTGTCCGGAGTAGTGTAATGACTTTAGAGTAATCCATGGAATCGTATGTTGGTCCTATAGATTAAGGCATCCCAAGGCATACGCATTTGGTTCTCAGCAACATTTAAGTCCTAAAACGTTGTGCATAAAGATGTGTAGTGTTATTTAGACCTAATATATCTGAATATGCATGGACTTTTCATGTTTTGCCACCTACGTGTATAATCAAGGAGGTTATGCTAGGAATACACGGGGGTATTTTATCGTTAGTGTAGAGTTATGGGGGTGTTTGATGGTTTATTGCTTGCGTGGGACTTGGGGCTGAGAAAGTTGGTGGTTGAGATTGATAATAGGTATGTGGTTGATATGAAAATTAGGGAAGATAATGGGGTAAATGTAAATTTTGCAATCATTGTCGAGATAAGGAGGCTTCTTCAACGAGATTAGATGGTCAGACTTTAACATGTCTACCGAGAGGAAAATCGGTGTGCGGATCAGTTAGCGGCTCATGGTGCAACTCTTCCAATTGGATGCTTCTTCTTCAACGTTTCTATCCCGAGTGTTCGTGATATTCTTCATCAGGACATTATGGGAGTGACATTTTCAAGGTTTATTGCTTCATAACTTGTTCTTTTTCTTTTCTTTCTTAAAAAAAATGAGGGTCAACGTATTAGACTTGGGCTAAAAGGCCAACATTTGGAAAAATTAAAGGGTGCACCGGATCCTTTTAAATATTTTTATAATTGAGGGCTTAAAATTAATAAAAAAATATTAATTAAAATAAAAATATGTTTAATTAACCCTATTAAATATAAGCTTTTGAATTATTTAGTCCTAAAAAAACCCATTTCACCCTATAAAACCACATTTGGTTGGTATTAGAAACAAGTTCTTACAAATTAATTATGTTTCACAGTTCTTACCAAAAAAAAATTATGTTTCACAGTCTTTTATTTTTTAAAAAAATTGCTCATTAAATACCTCTATTTTAAAAATCCCGCCTAGGCCGATTTTAGAGCTTACCACCTGACTTTATATCCCTATAGCGCTGTCAGGCCCCTAACTGATTTATTACCGTCTAGACACCGCCTAATTCGATTATTTCCGCCTAGACGACGTCTGAATTAAATTTTTTAAGATATCGATATCTATAATGATTGTAGTTTGATATTTTTAACCTACTAAAAAATAGCTTAGTTGGTAAATAAAAGTACATAAAAGTGTTTTCACGATAAAAGTTTGATTTTCAATTATAAAACATGCTCTGAATTATTTTTTTTAATATTTTATAATTTATTTTTTAATTAAAATTATATTTTTATATTAAGTAATAAAAAATTAAAAAAATATAAATCTACCTAAGCCATCACCGAGCTCCACTTAGACCCCGCTCAAATTCTATCTAAACCTTTTAAAGTTCTAACCACTCAACTAGAGCCTAGAGCTTTTTAAAACATGTATTTTGTGTGGTGTATTCGCTGCCACAGTAAGTCAAAAGGCACATTCTACGGCATGATCTCATGAATCCATCCCACTATCCAAAACAAAATTCATTTTAACAATATGTGTTTTATATTAATGTTTTGCTAGACTGAATATGCTTAGGGGAATATTTAAATTGTTTTCATATGCTTAGATAATAAGAGTTTATCAGGACAAAATCTGTTAAGATGAATTTATGCTAGGAAATAAATACAATGATAAGTTAGGTTAAAATTATTAGGACAGTCAGAACTTTACTATTAGGCTCATTTAAAATAAGTTAGATAGTCCTCTAGACATGGTCCGGTCCTGCGTAGCATGGTATCAGAGCCTGGTATTTTTTATATATTCTGGTATTATTTAACACAGTTTTCCTAATGGATATGATTAGGACCAACAGGGATGTTATTAAAAATAGCATGGCAGAGGAATTTGATATTCCTCAGAACTTAGATCTACTTAATAAGTGGACTATTCCTAAAATTAATCCTAAGACCATTTGTAAATATGATACCTTTGAAAAGATAGGATTAAAACAAGTAGTTAAGACTACTGAAGAGACCATTTCCGTTAATAAGGACGAAATGACTATTAAATTTTTAAATTATTCTGATATTAATAAATATCGCAGAATTTATAAATTCCTACATATAGGATTAGTACAGGTTGCTTTTAAGCCTTTAACTTTAGAAGGCTTACCTGAAAGCTTTGTAGCAGCTTTAAGAGACGCTAGGAATTTAGACTGGAAACAGTCGCTAATGGGCTTAATACAGTCCAGTCTGGCCCAAGGCCCAGTATACTTTAATGTATACCCAAATCTGCAATTATTATTGTCAGATATTAATATTTTAGATGCTTTAACATTAAATGTTAAAACTAATGGGTATAATTATGCCCCTGGATCAGAAGTCATTTGTGTATGTTATAGGATATATTTCAAACCTTTAATGACTTTAAATCCACATTGTCAAATAATGGACAAACCTTTAAATGAAACGATTCTAATAGAATCAAATTACCATAGGTCAGAAATCACTACACGTAGACCTATTAAATGGGAGGAAATAATATTTCCTGAAAATTGGATAATTGAAAAAGCTGTCCCAGCAACTCCAATCACTCAGAATAACCTTACTAGGATTATTCATACTCAAGAAGGAAATATCCTAATAAATTTTGAAAAACAAAAATTCTTGGAAAATAATCCAAGATCAAGATCTTCAAGATCTAATTTTAGCCATTTCCACATATCTCCAGTTAATAACTCTAGCAGTTCAAACAGTATTCATAATACTGAAAATTCAAGGCATTCAAACAATATTAATAATATTGAAAATGCAAGAAACTCAATATCAAATTTTGAAGGAATTCATAATTCCTATAATAACAATAATTATAATACTGAAAGTAAAAATCTAAGACATTCAATGTCAGATATCAACAAAATTAATAATTTTGAAGAAATAAACAGAATTAATAATTCTGAAGATTCAGATAGAGAATCAGAACTCGATCATAGTAGAGTCAATAAAATACGTGTTGATAAAAACAACATAGCTTCTGGAATTTATGAAGTTCCGGCAGGAATGACTGCCAGTGAAATGAATTTTACCATATGATAGGTAAAACCAAAATTGATTTTAGCCCTGGATCACAGGCCAGAAAGGAAATCCAAATGGATTTTCAGAAAGATCATTGGAAACCATTTAGAACATGGTTTTTTAATAATTTTTCTAAAGATGAAAGAAATAACTTTCAACAAGAATTTTATGATGAAATATCTCATAAAAATATCAAAGTATCTTTTGTTTATTGGTTTATAGACAATCACGTAGAAAAATTTATTTCTGTAATAGAACGGGATTTTAAAAATCCAACAGGGGAAACTATTAAACAAGTTTTTCCCCCAGTTTATCCTTTCTCAATAGAAAGAGATAATGAAGTAAGACATTATAATGCTTTCCAAAAAATATTTGAAAATGAAATTATTCAGTCAACCACACAGCACATTAATGCTCTGGTTAAGCAGAAAAATTTCACAAATATTTACCTAATAATATTAGGAGAAAAACTAATGGATATTCATAATAGAGTTGAAATAATAATTTCCCAAATCCATGAGTTGACAAATACTGTTCATAACAATACTGTAAATATTACTAGGACAGAAGCTAGCAGTAGTGCTACCCCTAGTATTCAACCACCTCCTGAAATAAAAGGTTTTAAATTAAAATCTTTAACAGATTTGGAGAGAATTTTAACTGAAAAGTTTGAAACTCTTCGAATCAATACTCTTGAGGAAGAATTTAGTGATACAATAAGTAACACTAAAAATTATAAAAACGTTCTAATAGACGAAATTAATAAACTTCATAAGTATGCAGATAGGCCAAAACAAAATTTGTTTTATTATCCTAGGCCTACACCACAAGATGTTCTTTTTGAAGAACAAGATTTAATTATGAATAATTCCTACAGTGGAAAACAAATCTATGAATGGAACATAGATGGTTTCACTGAAAGACAGATTTATAGCGCTGTCCATAGAATGCTTATGTATTCTACAATTTGTAAAAATAACAGTAATACTGACAAAGTCATTGCTAATATGATAGTAGCAGGATTTACTGGCCAACTTAAAGGTTGGTGGGATAATTATTTATCTCAAGAAGATAGGACAAAAATTTTGTCAACCGTTAAAATTGAAAATAATATTTCAACCGAAAATGCAGTATATACACTCATTTTAAATATTATTGAACACTTTACAGGCCGATGGTCTGATAATAGTGAAAATATTAGGACACTATTGCAAAATCTTAGATGTCCTACCCTGACCTCTTTTAGGTGGTATAAAGACACCTTTTTAAGTAGGGTCATGGAACTACCTGAGTCTAATAGTGACCATTGGAAATCCAAATTTATAGATGGATTACCTCAGTTATTTGCTGAGAGGGTTAGAAAAAACCTAAGAAAGGGAAATGTACAAATTAATTACGCAAGTTACACTTACGGAAAATTAATTGGTACATGCATCCAAGAAGGTTTATCTTTATGCAATGAAATAAAGTTAAACCAACAAATTAAAAAGCATCATTTAAATGAAAAGATGCAACTTGGCCAATTTTGTGGTCAATTTGGGATTGATAATCCCTCTACTAGCAAACCCCATAAGCCTTCAAAAAGGGAGAAATATTATGCTAGTAATAAGTTCACCAAACGAAAAGCAAAAAGGGAACTTAGAAAGAAAAGGAGATTGGGAAATAATCCACCTCCAGATAAATCTACCATAACTTGTTACAAATGTGGTAGAAAAGGTCATTTTGCTAATAAATGCAAATTAAAGAAAAAGATTAATAATCTTAATATCAGTGAAGAATTAAAAACTGCTTTATGTAAAGTTATGATTAATTCATCCGAATCAGAAAATAATTCTGATACTGAGTACAGTTCTTCTTCAACCGATTCAGAAAATAATCTGACCAAATTAAAAAATGAAAAAATAATTTCATCTTAGAACTGTCAATAAACATTACCCTCAGCATAGTCAACACAAAATGCCTAAAACGTCTTCTCGGCTAAACGGCTGGATGCGACAAGAGCCTAATAGTAAAGTTCTGACTGTCCTAATAATTTTAACCTAACTTATCATTGTATTTATTTCCTAGCATAAATTCATCTTAACAGATTTTGTCCTGATAAACTCTTATTATCTAAGCATATGAAAACAAATTAAATATTCCCCTAAGCATATTCAGTCTAGCAAAACATTAATATAAAAACATACTATTTTTCATAGATATTCATGGTATTATTTAACACAGGTATTTAGCCAACCATATTAGGTGGCATTAACACAAAATATTATTAATATAAAATATATTACAAGAGGTAGGAGTTATACCTCTGGAGCACACGGTGGAGAGAGTCTGAATGCTCCTCCTTAATATTTACAGAATGAAATTACACCTATCATACAAGCTAATCGTTTTGATTTCGCAGTTTTCGTTCTGCTTATTACAAGAGAAAAATTCCGTTTTTATAGAATACGGATCTGAAACAAAATTACAATATAGAAAATAAATTAAAAGAAAGGGGCGGACAGCTGGCGAGGAGCAGGAGACAGCTGGAAAGAAGGACCGCCGAAAGGAGAAAAAGACAGGGAGGTGGCAGACAAGGAAGGATGGCCGCCGAAAGGAGAAAGGGACAGGACAGGTGGCCGGCAACTTTGAGTGCGCCTGTCAAGAAAAAGAAAAAGAGAAATATTCTCTGTCGGCCAATGATCCGTAGAATCCAAAATAAATACTATTCACCTTTATGAAAGGTAATAGTAGTCAGCAATTATTTCCCTTTGTCTTTGGGCTTTTTACCAGAGTCCTGCTTGGTATTACCAAGTAACTGATCCAATGGTAATTCATCTCCAAAGGGATCCTGCGAGTCTTGAAGCATGGCTTCATTTGTGGCAGCAACAGCTTCCATTACAATATCTTCTCCTATTGAAGAAGCAGTCAAGGATAAGTCTGGTTGGATATTAATTCCAAAGTTCTTCTTCAGATCAGACTTCATGGCTTCCATATAAGCCTCAACCATTTGTTCTTTGGTTACCTGTCCCTTCATCTTTAGTTTCCTAGAGATGGATTCAAAAGGACTGGGTACCTCAATTTGAGATATATTGGACTTATAAAGACCAATTTTTGTCTTGATATGATCAATGGTCTCTTGGGCTTCTAATATTCCCTGCTCATTATTTCTCATCATCTTTTTTCAGAACTTTGATGAGAAATTCCTGTATATACAGGGTATATTTTGTCTGGTATAACCAAATTCAACATCTCATTTAAATATATATGGGATTCCAAACTCAATAAAGAAGTTTGAAATGGGCATACCTTCAACCCATTTATTATTTTGTTGGGCTTCAATAAGCTTAGGAGATATTTCTACCCATTCAAAATAAAATTCTTTAAAAGTTCCTGGTAATATATCAATACCAGGGCCAAAAGATTGCCACCATTGGTATAACCAGTTTGGAAAATCTTTAGAATAAATATTTTGACAAAATTTTAGAAACCATGTGTGTTTCTTAGTGGGGTTTTGATATAGCAAAACTTTGTGGAAAGCTTCCACATAGTCCCAATAATTGAACTTGATTGCTGTTTTATTGTCAGCATGTAGGTATTCTCTTTCTCTAAGAGTGCTGAGACCCCACTCATCTGCGGTTATTACTCGCTTAATTATAGCTTTGCTAAAACTATAAATTTTTATAGTTCTACCCCCTACGGAAAAGTGGGTTATTTCCCACGAATCTGTGACTTGGAGAATTCTCTCAAAGTGGGCCCTGCCTTTATATGAATCGGCAGTAAAAGTGACCCCTGTAACTGTATCCAAATATTTTTGGATTAGTCCCCAGACATCATCTTTTCTTCTGATGTCATTGTCTTCTAGAAGAAGTATTACTTCTTTTTCATTGCTCTTTACATAGGGGAAGTCATCTGACTCATCATCCTCCACTATTTTGGCATAGGAAGGATTTGTAGTTTGACTACTTGAAGCAGCCTGAGTATTACTCTGGCTTTGCTGGGATGCTTTGAAAGCAAGAAATTCCTTATAAAGGGATTCTTGTTCTGTGCTTGCAATATTCTGGGCTATAAGCCTAGAATTTCCATGTTGTGCCAACAAATGTCCACCTCTATGAGAGGGTTGTTGGCCTCTGCCTTGAGAGTGTCTTCCTCTATGAGAGGATTCTCCTCTGTTTCTATTGCCTTTGGTGCTCATCCTGCAATATATGAATGGAAACTATTAGTCTCTGACAAGTATTCTCTTGTCAAAAAATCAGGCAAACTATTATCTGTCCCTTTTTTATACTCAATGATAAAATCAAAAGGGGCTAATTGAGCTTGCCATCTAGCAAACATTTGTTTACTAACATCGTGTTTAAAATCTTTATCAAACATATATTTGGCTGCTTGACAATCAGTTTTTATTAAAAACTTTTGATTATATAAATCATCTTGAAATTTTAGTACACATTTTAATATGGCTAAAATTTCTTTTGCTATGGTAGCATAATTCTTCTGGCTATCATTCCATTTACCAGAATAAAATCTAACAAGATATTCTTGTTTATCAATAGATGATATTTGTTTTAAAATACCACCATAGCCTATATCAGAAGCATCTGTCTCAATGATTTTTTCCCATTTGGGATTGGCTAACATAAGACAGGGTAAGTTATTAACTTTCTGTTTTATTAATCTAACCGCTTCTGTGTGACTATAAGTCCAAGGTTTAGGTTATTTCTTAAGTCTATCATATAAGATAGCAGTATGTTTAGATAAATCTTTTAGGTAGGGTGAAATATAATTTAGGCTACCTAAAAATCTTTGGAGTTGAGTTTTGTCTTTAATTTCATCTGGAAATTTGGATGCAAACTCAATACTTCTATCTATAGGAATTATTTTTCCTTTGTCAATATTATGACCTAAAAATCTAATATTAGATTTAAATAATTGCATTTTAGGTTTAGATATTACTAAACCATTTTGGATGACAACTTTCTTAAAAATTTCAAGGTGTTTGAAATGTATCTCAATATTTTTTGAAAATACTAAGATGTCATCAATATAGACTATTATAAAGTCTGAATAGGGATTGAAAATATCATTCATGATATTTTAAAATTCCGAAGGGGCATTTTTTAGCCCAAAAGGCATAACCTTCCACTCATATTGACCGAAAGGTACATTGAAAGCAGTTTTATAGACATCGCTTTCATTAATCTGTATTTGCCAATAACCTGATTTTAAATCAAATTTGGAAAATACTAAGGCACTATGAAGCCTGTCAAGAAGATCCTTCTTATTTGGAATAGGATATCTAATCCATTTTAACACTTTATTTAGTGGTTTGTAGTTTATTACTAATCTTGGTATACCTCTTTCCTTTTCAGCATGTTTATTAACATAAAAAGCAGTACATGACCAAGGCGATTTAGAAGGTCTTATTAAGCCTTTATTTTGGAGATTATTAATCTCTTCTTTGCATAAATTCAGATATTCTGAATTCATTTGACAAGGTCTTGCCTTAGTAGGGATTAATTTTTCATTAAATTCCTCTTCGTATGGCAAAGACACAATATGCTTTTTTCTACTCCAAAAAGCATTTGGGTGGTCACTACATATCTCAGAAGTGAATTGATTATTAATCAATTTAATTTTATCCTATAATTTAGGATTTTCTAACATATTATCAATGTTAATAAAATTAATTTCTTCTTTTAAAAAAGAAATTTGATTCTGTTTACTCCTTATTAAAGAGTCTTTAATTTGATTTAAAAACCTTGTAACTGGTTTTGTTTCGAATTGGAAGTAAATATTACTACCTTGAAAAGTTCCAGTAAAACCATTAGAATCAATGTTTTTTAAAGGAAACAAACTCCTTATAAATGGAGTACCAAGTATGACCTGATTAGTTATATCTTTTACCAAAATAAAACTGGTAGGTATGCAAATTTTATTTTTACATAAGTTCTATTACATTATACACCGTAATTTAAAAACTCGACCATGCAACATAACATGATACTATAATTCTACAGACCATTATTTATGTCAATGCTAAATGAGAGAATGAAAATACTTTAATTGTCGTGTTAGCGAACATTCTTTTCTAAGGAATTCAATTAATTTGGAATCATTTTATATACAGAATTCAAAAATTTTGACCATACAATGAAGTGAAATGAATTGAATTCCTTTAAAAATAATGTTTCAAAAAATCACATTTAAAGTGATAGTCCGTAAAATGAGAACGCATTGTTGCAATTGCATATGATTAACTTATTGTCCGAGCTCCTCCAGTGGGCCTTGGTTCATATGTAGGCCTTTCTGGGCCGACGTTTCTTATTCCGATTGGCGTGGACTCATTTTCCTCGTCAGTGGACCTTTGTGGGTCAACATTTCCTATCTCAACGAGTCTACGCTCATTTTCCTCATTGACAAGCCTATTTGGGCGAACACTTCTGCACCAATTGTAAATTATTCGGATTAAAAAAGTGGTTGCACCTGATGCAAATGCTAGTATCATTATCACAACTGTTTTAGTAAAACTTGGTTGGCTGGCACTTGAATTAGGAGGTGGTGCTGCAAGACTCCCCTTTTCAATTTCTGCGCGAAAAAAAATAACTTATCAAACATATATATAAAAAGTGAATAAACTCACTAGTCAATATATTTTTGCATGGATTCTACAAGCATCGAGTTATGCTACCACAACAACTACAGTTTTGAGGGCCGATTCTGACATTTTGAGGGTCTTAGACGAAATTAGAAACATGAGCCCCTCTATTAAAAAAATTTCACATAAAATTGAAATATATTCTAATCAATACTAAATAAAAATTATTTTAAAATTTTATATTAACTTGATAATTTAACTAATTTAAAATCTCTTAAAGTTTATATATACGTATATGTGGAACAAAAAATTATATGCCCCTTTTAATTATGGACCCTAGGCCATCACACCTGTAATCTATGCTCAGGGCCGACCCTATTTATTTGTTTGCCGCTTCCATAAGACATGTCACCATTACTAGATTAGCATTTCACATGTACCAATAGGCAACGGTGAATCCATAAATTATATATATTTATATATAATAATGTTGTTGGCATATAGATTCTTTTAAAGATAATAATAATAATAATAATAATAATAATAATAATAATAATAATAATAATAATAATGTTTTCTACTTATCAAACAAAGTAATCATTGAATTGTCCATGATCACTTTGTCCATAAATTCCAATCTAATAACACAGAGAGAGATCTTAAGGAATAATTTAGAATTTCTTTCAAATATTATAAAAAAACGTGAGAATGTTCTTAAAAACTATAATTTTAATTCGGTGCATAGTCAACTAATCTAAAAAGATATTGGGCCCTACTTTGTCCACTTAGACATTAACCACTCCGAACAAATTCAAAACCATCTTCTGCTACTGTAACAACAACACTGCTCTCACACTCGTATCAGGTTGAGCTGTTCATTTTTACATTTCAACATGTTTAGGGAAATATTTTCCAACAATTTACCATAGGTGACATTTTATACTAATATACAGAACGAATAAAGCAATTACCGGCTCGAGACGATCCATAGGCCGGAGTGTCTCTTTGTGTTGCATGGGTGACGTTATTGATACAGGCCCCAGACTGCATCCAAATTCACCAAAAAAAAACAAAAACCAATAAGTGAGAGCAAGGAGCGCTATTGTTTTGTTCATTTCATAGATCAAGGGCCAGTTTAGTTGTATTTTTCCAAGCTGATCTTATGAAAGGCTATATTTTCAAGAGTACTTTGATTTTTTAAAAAAGAAATTAGATAGTTACTAATTAATTAAAAGGTTTATGAGAGCAATTTATTGGAACACCAGCTATAACAAACAGGCCTAAATGAATCCTATAACAGGCGAGATAGGGGCGGTGGTATTGGTTTGTTCATAATGAGCGCAAGATGAAAATCAAGAAATGAAACACATATATCTAGAAATACCCGGGCGCCGGCGTTGATAGCAGAGTTTTTAGCGGGGAAACAATTCCTCAGCTGATTCCGGGCGATTGTTGTAATGAAAAATGAAGTCCCCATTATAACTAACAGATGAATGTTTAACTTTCTCGCCATATTTTTCTCGAGAAAATAGGGGAAGAAGAGCTGCAGTGTGAATTGAAGGGGAATGTATATTAAAGGTAGAAATAGACTGATTTTGTAGAGTTACAGGCCTGCTTTGGCTTTCTCCAAAATCACCATTTTCATTCTTTTCAAAGTTGATGTTGCGAAAAATTTTAAAAATTAATAGTAAACAGTTCCTAATTAATTTATGTTTAGAGTTAAAATCTCTTGGTCAATATCAAAATATGTTATTTTATTAAAAAATTTTAAGTAAAGCTTTTTATGATATCAACTCTAACAACAATAGGGCTAGGATAAATAGTATCTAGCAAGGCAATCTCCGTTCGATTATTTGATAGGAATCTAGCAAGGCGAAGAACAAAAAAAATCTGTTGTCCTCTTTTTTATTTCCCTTAAATATTTCTTTATTCAGTATCTAATATTTAATATTTTTTTTATATATATTTTTATTTTTTTTATTTTTTTTCTTAACCGTATATCAATATTGAATAGATACAGTAAAGGGACAGAGGCGACCAACATCATAGGAAAAGTGCCCTTCCATTAAAATTATGCCACGTGCACCGCACTATATTTCTGACCCACTTTCGCTTTCTGAACCTCACGATTATTTCTCAATGGAGTGATCTTCTAATAACTCCCCTTCTATCTTATCTCATTACTTTTATTTCCTGATTTTGTTAATCATTAACCCTTCTTGGGCCCTGCAGAAGAGCCCTTTTGTCGTTTGTGTCCCCTTATACATATATTACTATAATTTTACTTGAGTTTAGATTTATTCATCGGATGAATTAGATTAAATTTGGACAGGGCTTTATTAAATTTTTAATTAAAAGTATTAATTTAAGTCCAATTTGATTTATATTTTAAAATTTGAGGTTTGAGTTGGGTTCGGGTTGATTTTATGAGGTCATTTTTAAATTCAACCTAAGGTCCGTAGAAAATTTTTTAATAATTTTTTTATAAATTTTTAAAAAATAAATTGATAAAATTATGTATAATAATATTATTTATTTAAAGTTCTTAATATATTATATAACTTATTATATTTAAATTTAAAAATTCATTACTATAAAATATAAAAGTTAAAAATAATTATTTAATACAATTATAATATATATATATATAAAAAATTAAATTATTATTCGGGCTCGAATATTTATAAAAAAATCAAGTCCGACCCATAAAATTTCGGGCTTTAACGGGCTCGAATTCGGACCGAACTTAATAATAAAATAGGTATTCAAGCCCGACCAATGGGTCCGGACTTACGTCAGACCGAGCGGATAGCCCGGCCCGCGAACAGGTCTACTTCAGTTGTCCATATAATCAATTTTTTACTCAACGGACTTTAACTGTTTAAGCCACATTAAATCCATATGAAGTAAAAATTAATTTTTTCTTGCATCCTTCTTCCTTCTCTCTATATGTAACTTTCTCCTACATTATCTTTATGATGTGTTAAAAAAAGTATTAGAGAAAGAAGGAAGGCATGAGTTCTTCCTTCTTTTTTCACGAAAGAAAAAGAGAGAGGCTTTTAATTTCTTTTCTCTATATAAAAGTTTGATATGACTTTTATAATTAGAAGGGTTTATCAGTTTCGAAATTTTCAGGTCACACTTCTGTTCATGCATGAGTTCAGATCTTAAGCAACAAATATTTCATTTGAAATTTGGTGCTGGTCCCTCTAGTTTATGGTTTTGTGGCTATGGCTTGTTTTATGTTTTTACTTCTTATAAGTAATTTCTTATATTAAGTTTTTCGTAAGCTCCATCTTTTTCTTTTATTTTTCTTTTCTCTTAATTTGTATGTTTTTTTGTTTCTATTTTATTATTATATTCGACTCCGAATTACCGGGCCCAACTTTTATTAAAAAAATGTGGAAAAAAATTAATGACGTGTAAATATGATGGACCAAATACAGATAACATTTTAATTATTGTACAATTTTAAGTTGAAGAACAACAATGGCTACTGGAATTAGTTTCAATTTGTTCTGTTCGGGCTCATTCAAATACCCATCTCTCGGACTATCATCTATCTATCTCATCTTCCTTTTTCAAGTGCGATGCTTGCCTGATTTTTTCCAGGAATGCCGTCTTTTTTCCATCCGAATCTCCGTTTCCATGTCCATTGACGATTCAAATGGTCGGCAAAAAGGGAACCGAAAATGGTAAGAACCAGACTTGAAGATTGAATATAATTAGATGAAAGATCAACATCTGATAAGATTGAAATTAGAATGAAGATTTCAAGCAGCTTAACGAACCTTCGTTGCAAATAGCTTAGTGAAGTTTTAATTCCAGTCAACGATTTATAAATTGAAAACGACCTCTGTTAGGTTTGAAATCAGTCGATGATTTACAGAATTTGGTTGATTTTTTCATTTTAGTTCTAAAGAAACTTCCATTTTTCATTTTGGTCCATTATATTTACATGTCATCAGTTTCTTTTTCACGTGGATTCAATGTGGCATGAACAGTTGAAGTCCGTTAAGAAAAGGATCATGCGGTAAGATTTCTTTTATACAGGTCTCGATATTCTGATGTAAAAAAGTATTGCTCCATACATCAATTGACAAATGTGTCGATTGATGGATGGAGCGGCATTTTTCCACTCTATAATATCCGGATTCGTATAAAAATTTCTCATACAGTAATGGAAGTAAAGCCACAGAGACAACGTTTCAGATCAATCAATCCAACAATGGAGACCAAATTGATCACTGCAACTTGTCTCTTCTCTAATAAAAAAAAAAAATAACTCACATTTCTCTAATTGCATTTTGAGTCTTTCCTTCCTTCGTCTCTGTAACCCAGCCTCCATCACTTTTAATTGCTATTTGACTTCTGCAACTAAATCTCCTTTTAATATAATAACTCATCTTTTATCTGATCAGCCCTCCACTATGAGACCTAATTAAACATTTACCAAATTGATAATTGGGTTTTTTTTCCTTCATAGAAGGAATTTCCATTTTTAAATTCATTTAGG
Source organism: Euphorbia pulcherrima (assembly GCA_947683365.1). NCBI lineage: Eukaryota > Viridiplantae > Streptophyta > Magnoliopsida > Malpighiales > Euphorbiaceae > Euphorbia > Euphorbia pulcherrima. The sequence continues at coordinate 5,344,717 of CANTUS010000010.1, forward strand.
GTTTCTTTAGAATCAATTCTTTAAACGAAAAGAAAAGAATTGAATTTAGAATTCAATTAAATTCATTTTCTTACTTTAAATTCTTTATTTGAAAACTTTATTGTATATAAAGGAATTTAATTGATTTTAAAGAATTTATTCATAGTTGTTTTTTCCTTCTACCACAAGTGTTCTTTAATATTCAATTAAAGGTTAAATGCTTTTGAATACCTTCCAAGTTAATCATTTTTGCCTTAAATACCCCCAACTTTTAAGTGGACCTCCGAAGTATCTAAATTTGTAAAAAGTGTACTTCCGTGCTACCTTACTCCTATGTGGCAGCTGAGGTGTTTTGCTTTGACCAAGGGGGGGTAGTTGACTTCTAATTAAGTAAAAAATTAAATAAATTCAATAATTTGTAAAAAATCATAAAAAATCCCTAATTACTTTTCTGATTGCAAAATGATCATCTTCCTCCTTTAGGGTATGTTCAAATTCTTGTACCAAATTTATTTTCTTTATTTTTCGGACATTTTATCATTTTTTGAGATTTTCCAATTTTTTAAGAAACCGGCCCCGAAACGTATTTTCACATTTTAAGACTCTTTCAGAAACATTTTCTAAAAAATTCTTGTACCAAATTTATTTTCTTTATTTTTCGGATATTTCATAATTTTTTTGGCATTTATCGAATTTTTACGAAACCGGGCTCCGAAAAGTATTTTCCCATTTTCGGCCCTGCCAGAAACATTTTCTGAAAAATTCTTGAACTAAATGTATTTTCTTTATTTTTCGGATATCTCATAATTTGTTAGGATTTTTCAATTTTTTACGAAATCGGGCCTCGAAACGTTTTTTCACATTTTCGGGTCATTCTGGAAACATTTTCTGAAAAATTCTCGCACCAAATTTATCTTCTTTATTTTTCGGATATTTCATAATTTTTTGGGATTTTTCGATTTTTTATGAAACCGGCCCCGAAACGCATTTTCACATTTTCAAGCCATTTCATGAACATTTTCCGAAAAATTCTTGCACCGAATTTATTTTCTTTATTTTCCAGATACTTCCTAATTTTTTGGGATTTTTTAATTTTTTACGAAACCGGGCCCCGAAACGTATTTTCACTTTTTCGAGTGCTTCCATAAACATTTTCTAAAAATTTCCCGCACCAAATTTATTTTCTTTATATAATAAAATTTATAGGCACTTAAATGAATTTTATCAAGATTTTTTTGAAATCCATTGTAGAAGATGGTATTTTTGGTTGAATTAAAATTATAAGGACTTAAAAGAAGTTTTATCAAGATTTTTTTGAACTTTTAATAGTTTATGCCATATGTCCTTCACTCATGTGATGGATAATATGGTGAAAGTAACATCCAAAAGCTTAGCTCAAATAAATTCCATCAAAATCATACAGCTTTTGACCAAATTTTTATTCCATATATTTAAAAGAATTCAAATCTTGTATGATTTAAATTCTATTGATATTTTATTATTTCAAATAAAAAAATTTAATAAAATAAATTTAATTAAATTAAATTCCCTCAAAATTAAGCTTTTCAAATACACGTGTTGAATTTGAATTGGTTGGATGGACGAATTAGTTAGCTTCATTGGTGTAATAAAATATAAATTAAAATTGTTCAGATAAATTATTGTTTGTATATCATATCATGTAGTTCACACTATAGTGGGCTTAATTAAACGTTCTATACACTAATTATATTTATTACCTCAATTTAATACATAAATTTCATATTTTTAATCATTAAATACATAAACTTGCATAAATCTATTATTTGGGGTAAGCTATGATTACTGTAACACCCCGGGTTCAACCGACTGCCCCCACAAACCAACACGAGTCTTTCCAGTGAGCTTTGTCCTCACTCGCTCACTTCCTGGAAATTACTTCCCAGGAGGTCACCCATCCCGAGATTGCTCCAAGTCAAGCACGTTCAACTTTGGAGTTCTCCCGAGTAGGCTCCCGAAAAGAAGGTGCACCTTGTTGGTATAGGTAATACCAATCAAATCTCTTAAGTCTCTCTCAATTGTAATGTCCCATACCATCACAATCTCGAAATCCTTAACCGTTCTCAATTGTGTTGTCCCATACCAACATAACCTCGAAACCCTCTCTCTTTCGGGTGTGGATTCGGTTCATTCCTGTCCCCATCGACATCCTTCATGGCCGCTCTTTGCTCAGGTCTTCTACCCCGGCGCCACCCCTCTTAGGATCGGGTCGCTACAGGCCCACTAGCTTCCGCCTGGTTCGTCCCCGAACCACACCGTACTGGGAGAGAGCTGGCTCTGATACCAAACTGTAACACCCCGGGTTCAACCGACTGCCCCACAAACCAACACGAGTCTTTCCAGTGAGCTTTGTCCTCACTCGCTCACTTCCTGAAAATTACTTCCCAGGAGGTCACCCATCCCGAGATTGCTCCAAGTCAAGCACGTTCAACTTTGGAGTTCTCCCGAGTAGGCTCCCGAAAAGAAGGTGCACCTTGTTGGTATAGGTAATACCAATCAAATCTCTTAAGTCTCTCTCAATTGTAATGTCCCATACCATCACAATCTCGAAATCCTTAACCGTTCTCAATTGTGTTGTCCCATACCAACACAACCTCGAAACCCTCTCTCTTTCGGGTGTGGATTCGGTACATTCCTGTCCCCATCGACATCCTTCATGGCCGCTCTTTGCTCAAGTCTTCTACCCCGGCGCCACCCCTCTTAGGATCGGGTCGCTACAATTACTTTATTTTTTTATAAAATAAATATTACTTTATATTTTATTATTATTAGATTAAAATGTCATTCACTCATTTAATAATGATAAAAATAAAGTAAAAATTACTTTAAGTAACCATAAAATATCCCCTATCATTGTTTTGCATATAACATTTTTGACAAGGAATTGAAAATTTTATTGCATGGGAAAACTAATTAGTGGCTCTTAATATATAATTTCTTGATTTTTTAATTCTAACTAATTATAAACCCAAAAAATATTTCTAACCTCGATAAAGAAAGTAATGGGATAATTTTTCTTAAGGAGGGGAAATAGCTCTATTTTAAAAATTTCCGCTTACGCCCTATTTAGGTTTAATTTTAGAGTTTGTTGTTTAACTTTTCGTTTTCATTGCATTGTTAGGTCCCTAATTAATTTATTGTCGTCTAAACACCGTCTAGTCCGATTTTTTCCGCTAGACGACGCCTAAATTCAATTTTTTAAGATATCGATATCTATAATAATTATAGTTTGATATTTTTAACCTACTAAAAATAGCTTAGTTGGTAAAATAAAAGCACACAAAAGTGTTCTCACAATAAAAGTCTTATTTCCAATTTTAAAATATGCTCTAAATTATATTTTATTAATATTTTATAATTATTTTTTAGTTGAAATTATATTTTTATGTATAAGTAATAAAAAAATTTAAAAAGTACAAATTCGCCCGCCTAATTCCTACTCAGTCCCCACCTAAATCTTTTGAAGCCCTAACTATTCGACTAGCGCCTAGCGCTTTTTAAAACACCGGGAAATAGTATTCATAAATCATGGGTCCAAAAGTTTAGTTGAATTGGAATTTGAAATATTAATATTAAATTAATTGAAAGAAATTTCAATAAAATAAAAAATAGAGTGAAAGTTTTGAAATTAGATTTAACTTCTAATAAAATAATTGCGATATTTCACTCTTAATAATATGTTCAGTTGATTAGTTCGTCTTAGAAAGTTGAGGTTTAAATTAGGGCTTTAAACGAGTCGATTCGAGTTAAGCTTCAGTCTGTTTATGTTTGTTCATTAAATTTTTAGCGAGTTTGAGCCAAGCTTTGAGCTTGGTTCAAGCTCAAAATTCATGTTCATGAATAGTTTATTTAACAATTAATTTATTCACGAGCTGTTCACGAATACTAATGAGCTCATTTATTTTGTTTACAAATAAAAATAAAAATATCAAATTTATTATATTAGTTTTCATACTTATAATATCATTTAGTTAATACACAATAAATTGTTAAAAATTGTTAAATTAACATTTTTTAAAATTAAATGAAAAATAAATAAAATTAAAATTATAAAAAGTTCAAGAGTATATATCCAGATTAATTTTTACACATTATCAAAGTTTGATTTTTAATGTGTAAAGATTATAATGAATGTAATTCAAGGGCTTTTAACGAGCTTGTTTATGAACTTATTCACGAGCCTCTAATCGAGCTTGTCCACGAGCTTTCGAGCCGAGCTTAGGCTTCTTCATGTTCTGTTGATTTATAAACCGAGCCCAAAAATTATGTTCACGAACAGCTCATTAATTAATCGAGTCGAGCTTTTATCGAGCCGAACACCGAGTTGTTCATTAACGGCTCAGCTCATTTACAGCCCTAGTTTAAACACATTGTATAATCAGAGTTGAGAGTGGTGCTTAATGAGGCGGGGAATACATTCTCCATCATCATCTCCATTAAGGTTTCTCGAAAAAAATTTCGTTGTTCCTCAACATCGGGAATTTCCATTTCCCATCTGGAATTCCTTAATTCCTCACTAAACAAATAAATATGCACATTTTTTTGTGGAAGTAACATATAATACATGGAAAAAAATTAATGGAAAGATATATAATTAGTGAAACTAATTAAATAAACTAAAAACAATCCAATACATATAATTAATAATAATATCAATTTAATTGTGAAACTTATTTTATAATTAATAAATAATTAAATTACGTCCAATATTACTTTTTAAGTATTTTGTCAGTTTTTATTACTAATATATAAAAAATAACAATTATCTTTTTGAAATGAACTTAAAAAGTAACAATCAGAGAAATTATATTATTACATTCTACAATTAATTGGTTATGTTTATTAAAAAAAATTCTCATATCCAGTTTTACAAATAAGTGAAATCGTAAGGTACTTTTTTAAAGATTCACATGAGGTTTCCAATCATAAAAAGTGATTTTCGACAATTTTTAAGACATATTTTTATAGTCTTCAAGGTATTGTTGCCCTAGAAAATATAACAATAAAAAGTTCTTTAAGCAATCTGAATTGGTAACATTTTAAGATTTGGGTACCAAAGGCTAATTGTTTTCCAAGGTTAAGGAATTTGACACAAGAAGATACAATAACAAATACAAACGGATCACGACTCTTTATAAAGTTCTAAATTTGTAGAGTTATATATTTTGGATAGTCTCAATCATTTATTGAGTTTTAATGGTTGATATTTTATTACATTGTGCACCCCATAATCCACTATAATTAAATCTCAACCATTAAAACTTAATGGATAGTTGAAACTGATCAAAATGTATAATTGTACCAATTTAAAACTCTAGAGAATCCTAATTCAATAAAAAGAGGTTATAGTGTAATAAAAACATTATTCATCAAGCTATAAATTAAATTCGTAAAACACAAGGAGACACTAATATATTTGGTCAAAACTCAAAGATATTATAATTATTTGGGTACACAATTATAAGCTTCCAAAGGTATGACCATATATTAGACCTGTTCAACTGACCCATGACGCGCTTAGTCCGCCCAGATCCGCTTTCCGTGGGTCGGGCATAGGCAAATATATTATGATAAAAGTCCGGCTCGACCCAAGTCCAATTAGGCCTGAGGATATGTTAGTTGGGCTTGAATTTTATATAAAACCTAAGCTCGGCCCGACCCATCTCAAATATATAAATTTAAATAAAAATAATATATATATATATATATATATATATATATATATATTATTTATAAAAAATTAATATTGTAATGCTATTCTATGTATTAATTCTCAACTTACCCAAGTCTACGAATAGGATAATTTTTTGCTTTTAGCCTTTATTGTTCTTCCTTTCTATATTTTCCTTTCATGCTTTACAAAAAAAAATTATAAGAAAAATGTAAATATTTAATTTTTAATAATATAAATTTATTTTAAAAAATATTTATTAATATATAAATAATCTAGACTAGACTTGGAAATAGACTTTTAAATATAAGTCCGGCCTAATTTATGTACCAAGTACATGCGGACTGAATTGAGCCTAAACATATAAAAAAATTTATCCACCCAATCAAGCCCATTTTAAATCTAACCTAGCCAGCCCATCAAACAGGTCTATCATATACGCATTGGCGGCTCCACATGTATAAAAGTGACGTCCATGGATCTAATTTTTTTTTTAATTAATTGTATTTTGTGCCGTATCATTTTCATTTATCATTTTTTGCATTCTTACAACTACAATGCATCCGTTGTTTGTCAAAAGAAAATCTTGCATTTTTTTATACTATTTTTATTGGTTAAAATGATTTTAATATGATATGAGACTTAAATTTAAATTTAGCTAAATATATTGGCCGAGAATGCAAAGAATCTTAACTATGATTAAACTCTGAATATGATATCTCAATGAAGGTATTTGCATTTTGCAAAAGTACCGTATCGTAATTACAATGAAACACAATTAAATAATATCAACAGTCACCAATTGGTCTTTGGTCAAGTGGTACATTCACTAGTTTGGATAGGGATAACCAGGAATCAAACATTGGCTCTTGCAAAAAGATCTTAACCTCCATCAAGGTCAAACTCAGCAAACTTGATCTATAAGTCTGTAGTATACAAGTTCACTCGGCCAACAGTAGCATGTGATGGCCCAAATTTTATTGATCCCTCTAAGTATAAGTCCTACGGGCACTCCTACATCACTTGAACACCGAACACAGTCTAAAACGAACCGAATCTGGGGCATGTGACAAGTTCTACCTAACAGACAAAAGATCAAACAGGTGCTCCAAATCATCTTCCACGCTATAGATATGCTTGGAAACTGAAGAAAGAGAGTGTAAAAAAGAAGAAAGGCAAAAATACAAAACGAAAATTCTTGATCTACTATGAGACCTCTATAGAGAGCGAATTGCTCGAATCTGACTCCTCCGGCTTCATCACCTTCCGCCAGACAAGGCAATCGCTCAGCTACTAAAAGTGGAGGTTCCTCATCTGCTCTAGCCCTGCCTCAACAACCTCATCTTGCGTAGCCTTGTCCTCAGCTCTAGCCCGTCCCCTTGCCGTCTTCGTCTGCAACGTTTATATAAATCATAAACATCATGCAACATTTGTCAAATTATTTATCTCATCCATACATCATGCATGCACAAAATTCACTTGAGCAGGTTTAGATACTTTACCTCCGTAAAAAACGTACGAGTCAAGAGGAGATCGCCTAAAGACTGGTAGCTCCGGTCCAGCTGCTCCACCGTGGCTCGAGGCACCTGCAATCAAAGTCAAAGTCAGAGTCTAACATCAATTCAAGAAAATAGCCGATTGCAAGAATCTGAGAGAGAAGAGAGAAAGTAAAGTGATCGTTTGAATGAGAAATGGTGGCTATTTATTTCTAATTTCATCGACCAGAGTACTGCCCTTAGAAGACATTTGTACCATGATCCTTTGTGGCGATAGCGTTATTGTGCCATCTCCAGCAGATGTTCAAACATTGCAACACGAATAACCACTCAATGCTCACTACAAAGCCATTTTCAGTATATTCTCTCAATAAATCAAAATCTCCATAGCTAAACCTTCAACAAACATATTTTCAATCCTCAAGCAAAGACCCTCACTCATCCTCAAGAGCGCTTTATCAAGGCTTAATCCCTAGATCAAGAAAGCTAAACCCATATTTATCCCGACATTCAGGATACTTCACAGCTAATTCCCCCAAATTATCGACTTTTCTCCATGGAAACTCCTCACAAAGTTATATATCCTCCCTAGCAGAATTATCAACTATTTTTCCAAAGTTTGACATCTCTCTCCTGCAGAAGCCTTGTCATATAATCATTCTTAATTGAAGGGGAAAATTTTTTTGTTCCAAAGTGTAGTCAATTAAGCGATGATTATATCTCTAGCAGATTCCTCACAGTCAGTCCAAACAACCTCATCACAAGAAAATTAGCATCGCCAACAAATAATCCAAGCAACCCAGGTGCACATTATCTCCAATAAATAATCCAATCCTTTACCCATTAAGAAAATAAATCGGGCAAAACTCTGATCAATCCCCATCAAGTGGTCAAATACTATAAACTAATTACCCCCAAATGATCCAATCTCTCTCCAGCAGATATTTTATCCTCAGTAGATGAATCAGAATTCTTATGGTTTGAAATTCCTCAGCAAAAAATTCAACATTTTCTCTAAATGGACATTTCATCCCCAGTGGATCGCTACCTCAGATTCCTTTGCATGAAGCAGACATCACTCTTAGGAAGCAAACCTAAACCATTTCAAGATGAGATAATCTTGAACACCCCAAATTCCTTTATGGTGAAGCAGACATCACTCTTGGGAAGCAAATCAAGACCAGTTCGAGATGAGATAATCTTGAGCACTAAGATCAGTTTAAGATGGGATAATCTTGAGCACCAAGACCAGTTCGAGATGAGATAATCTTGAGCATCCATACCAATTCAAGATGAAATAAACTTGAGCACCAAGACCAATTCGAGATGAAATAATCTTAAGCATCAAGACCAGTTTGAGATGAAATAATCTTAAGCACCAAATTTCTTTGTGGTGAAGCATATATCACTCTTAGAAGCCTAATCAACTTTAATGGCCCTGCTATCTCCAGTAGAGTCATTGGGAAGACTTATTTATTGCGACAAACTGGCCCTAATCACCTCGAGAGGAATAAGATTTTAACCATCCCCATGAGTCAAAGAAGTTCGAGCAGCCAGGTGTTCTTCTTCACATGATCATCCTTAATTGAAGGGGCAAAATTTTTTATTTCCGACAAAAGTCAATTGAGAAACGATTTTGTTTCATACCAGCAGATAATCCAAGTGAACCATAAAAGCTTACCTCCCCAGCAAACAATTCAGACAACTTTTCATCCCAGCGGATAATTCAAAAAAATTTGATCTTCATCAACAGACATTTCATCCCCAGCAGATAGCTATCATGATTCTTTTGCGGTGAAGCAGATATCACTCATAGGAAATCTTTTCCAAATATTGGTGAGGTGGCTCAGATCATCTCAAGGCAAACCAGTTTAAGGTGAGAGTACTTCAAGCAATCCAAATTTCAATGTCGTAACCCAGATCATCCCGAGCAAACCAGTTTCAGATAGGAATATTTCAAGCTATCAAAGTCCTTTGAGGTGAAGCAGATATCACTCCTAGGAAGTCTCCCACAGAAGTTTTAATACGATAAGCCAGATCATTCTCGAGATAAATTAACACCAACGGCCTTGCTATCCCCAGTAGAGTCATTGAGAACACCATATTTATCACTAATACGATGACCTAGATCATCTCGAGATAATTAAGATTCCAACCAACGTCAATTATCCTCACCAGTCAAGCTTTAACAAATATTTCTTCTGTTCCTCAAGCAGAGATCCACGATCTTTCTCACAACATTTTCCTCAAGGTATGACATCCCCAACAATAATAATAAATCTTATTTCCGGTAGGAATTATCACTCCGGTGATTTTGTACGGGCTTGGTCCTTGGCCATATAGCTCAAAACCTTATTTCTGGTAGGAATTATCACTCCGGTTAATTTCTACGGGCTTGTTCCTTGGCCACACAACCAAAACCCTTATTTTCGGTAGGAATTATCACTCCAGTGAATTTCTACGAGCTTGGTCCTTAACCATAGAGCCCAAAACCTTATTTCTGGTAGTAATTATCACTCCGGTGAATTTCTACGGGATTGGTCCTTGGCCATACAGCTCAAAACCCTTATTTTCGGTAAGAATTATCACTCCGTTGAATTTCTATAGGCTTGGGCCTTAACCATACATCACAAAACCTTATTTCAGGTAGAAAATCTAATTTTGGTGAATTTTTACAAGCTTGGTCCTTGACCATACAGCCCAAACCTTATTTCAGGTAGGATTTATCATTCCGGTAAATTTCTATAGGCTAGGTCTTTGACCATACAACCAAATTATATTTCAAGTAGATTTTCACTCCCGTGATTTTTCGCAGGCTTGATCCTCATATCATACAGCCAAAACCTTTTAGGTGGTATTCAACCATTTTTATACCATAGGCTTTCGACTAGCCAATTTATATATTGGTCTCAATCCGGTGATTCTCTATAGGCTAGGTCCTTGACCGTACATCCAAACCATATTTAACCCCATAATCAGGCTACCTCACAGCCAATTTTTCCCCAGTCAGTCACCTCCCCATGTTGACTCACAGGCTTTCTTATATGTCTCTTTCCCTAGCTAGTAGGTTGGAACTTCTCTTATTCCCCGCTACGCTGGCACACTCACACTTTATCCTTAGCAAAATTATTGAATTCTCTCCACGAGGTCATTTTTTCCATGGATTCCCCACAGAGTCATATATCTTCCCCAGTAGGATTATCGACTGTTCTCCTCATCAGAGCGGCGTTTCTCCACCAAAAGCCCTGTCATATAATCATTCTTAATTGAAGGGACAATTTTTATTCCAAAGTAGAGTTAATTAAGAGATGATTATATCTCCAGTGATTATCACTCTCAGATATGATTCCTCACCTTATTCCGTACTCTCGTTCGCACGATCATAAAGACCAGGTCTGTTATGTCCTGCGAGGGGCAGTCTGTTAGCACAAAATTTTGATGACCCGTTAGTCGATGATGAAAGATTGGTATAGTACTTTATTTTATCCTTATATGTCAGGTTTGAAGTCATTTTCCGGAAATTAGCGTCAAAGAAGAACATTCTTCCCATTTTTAGTTCTTCATAAAAAGCTGATTTTTTTACTAACTGAAATCGATTGGGGTACCGGGATCGATGGATCAAGGTACCGTGATCCCGATTGGGGTACGTGATCGATTCTTTCCTAATCAATTTTCACCGACTTTAACCAAATTTCCTATTTAAAATGCACCGATAACGGTATCGTGATCCCCGATTGGGGTACCGTGATCGACTTTTCCAGGTAGAATATCTTCTGAATTAATTTCTTTTTCCCATTTAGTCGGGATTTGATTTTATACCCGATTTTCACGCCCAAAAAGCCTATAAATAGATCTCGGATTTCAGTGTTTTGAGAAGAAAAAATTCACATCAAAGCATCGAATCTCTATTTCAATTATTTCCCAGTTCTAGCAAGGATTAGAACAAAGAGAGAAATTTTAGTATTTTTCTACTTGTTCTTCACCAAACTTTTACTCAAATCTTTTTCTTCAATCACTTAAAAAATATTTTCTTTCACCAAATCCATCTCTTTTCACTTAAGTTATTATTCGGGTTTTAGTAAAGTTTAGAATAACGAAAAGAACTCCATAGTTCTTCTTTTTATTCTTTACCGAGCTATTATTTGATCTTAACATTTTTTCATCCGTATTCATTCTTCATTATTCTTGAGGCTATTCCGGAGATTTTCTTCGATCCTAACACAAAAGGAGTCCAAAACTAAAAGGTACACAATCTGAGACTAAATCTTATTTAATTTCAATTTTGTCAATTCATTATATTTCGAGCGGGTAAGAGTTCTTTTGTGGTGATTGGAAAGTTTGCACTCAGGTACGCTCTCTAATTTCTTCCCGTTTAATTATATCGAAACTTGTTAAAACTGCATGTTTTGCTGTTTCTGTTGTGATCTATTTTCGATCGCGGTACCGTGATCCTTACAATGGTACTGTGATGCTCTCCTGGGCAGAATACCCGAAATCTCGTATTTTGTGCTAACGATTTTATTTGCAGGTCTAAACGGGTATTCTGTTCCCAGAATTGTTTGTAATATATTATGTGATATTTTATGCCATGTTTAACATGTTTAATCTATATTTTATGATGCCATGATCGCATTAAGACGGGATGTTTTGCATTAAATAAACTCTCTTTCCAATCCCCTCTCTTTAAATCAATAATAGACAATAATCGTTATTAAATAAATTAAAGTTGGTAGTGGAACATGTGTTTAATCGGCTAAGTAATGAATATATGGTTTGTCCAGACCCAAATCTCTGTATTATGGTTTAGTATTGTTTTCTTGGAGACTATGTTATTCCAAATTCCTGGAAAGAGCGGATCCAGGTGGCGACTCTGAGTTATAATCTGGATTTTTTTTTAATTATTTTCATAAAATCATAAAAACCCCAATGAATCATAATGCCTCGATTTATAACCCACAAATAGCTTTGATCCAAACTCAACCCGATCGACCCAACTCAAAAAGCCTTGCCCCGCTCACAACACACACATCAAGAATATACTAAATTAAGTTTAATAATTTATATAAAAAATACTAATCACACTAATTAATGAATTTACTTTCATATACTTACTGGCGCTATATGCACTTTTAATAATTTATATAAAAAATACTAATCACACTAATTAATGAATTTACTTTCATATACTTACTGGCGCTATATGCACTTAAATTAAGTAAAAAAAAATTTCACCCTAATTTATCATAATTCAAACTTAAAATTTTTAAAGGTTATAATTTTAGTCTTAAACACTAAATCAAGACATTTGCCGTACATACTTACTAGTTGTATATGGAGTAAGATTTTGTATTTCCTGTCACCGTTCCATTACTATCTCGGTAAAAAAAATTATTCATTGTCGAAAATTCCTTATCCCATTAGTATTCCACGTCCAATTTATTTCTGTAATAACTACCAACATAAAAAAAGTAATAATTGACATTTATTATTTTCATAAAATAATACGAAATGATCTTAGAATTTATTCTCTTGAATTTCTCCGAGTTGAATTAGGCTAAATTGAACTAAGTTGTATTTATTTTCTTATAAATTTATAATTATTTAGAGCTTAGAACATCTTTAGAAGATAGCATATTCCAATAAAAGTCTTGTCTCTTAGTAAAAATAGACAATTAACTAAAAAATGGCTCTCCACTAGGGGAGAGCAAGAAACCTAATGAATCGAACTGAATCATACCGAACCTAACCAGATCAAACCAAACTTATTAGGTTTGGTACTTGGTTCTCGTATTTTGCTTATTTGGTATTCGGTTCAGTTCTGGGTTCTGAGAAAAAAATCAAATAGACTGAAAACTGAACCTAATTAGTTAAATATATAAATATATGCAAAAAAATTTAAGGAATCTCATACTAGAAGCCTAACTAATATTATAATTTTTTTTTTATGTTTTTTCAAATATTAATGTTATAAGTATTATAAGAAAAAATTAGAGAATTTCATATTAAAACTCAACTAATTGCGAACATAGGAACGTTATTATTGATTTTGATTGATTTATATTATTTGTTATATTTTATAATGTTAGACTTAGCTCAGAAGAACTAAAGAAATCTCAGAAGCTAAAGCTCAAAACCTAGAAGTCAAGTTTTGAAGATAACCAAAAATCATTCAGAAGCTGCGCACTCAGAAGATAGTTGAAGCTCAGAAGATACTTAAATCTCAGAAGCACATATAACATTAGAACCAAGAAAAAAAAGATCAGAAGCCAACCACCTCATAAGACTATCTTGGCTTACAAAAGAAGCAAAGCATCTCCAACTGTCAAAAGCTCCAATCCCAAGACAATAACTCACGTGTAGATAAATACTAAAAATATGTCTCTACTTTTTATGACACAAAAAGATAGGTGACCACAAGTGAGTTGACAATAAAGAGAGAAGAAACCTTTTAGCAGCCTGACAAGCTGACACAAGCAAGTTGTATGGGACTAAAAGGTGCAAAAGTCTGAAGAAGTGCAAAAAGGTGATAGAATTGACTCCCGCCAAAGGTTCTAACGGAACAAAAGATGAGTCAAACGGAAGATCCAATAGCTATAATGGAAAAGAGCAGTTGTGAGACAACGGCTAAGATTGTGACTTTGAGGATGAGTCACAACGGGAAGATTTTGAAGACTGTCTATATAAAGGCATCTACCAGTAAAGAGAAAATCATCCAAGCTTTCATAATTAATTACAATCTCTCATATACATCTACAAATACTCTCAAAGCAAACAATCATTCAAATCTATTTGAAACATAGAAAGCTTAGAACAAACATTTTAAATCTGTTACAAAGTGATTCCTGATAACTCAAAGTACAAGATCACAAAATCATTTCAAATCCACCGTTAAGACTAAGCAAGATGTTTGTTGAGGTCTTCTTGTAACCCTGAAAGCAACTTGGTGCAAGTTGTGTTTCAGAAGAGTTCAAGAGGCGGATACTCTTGAACTAGGGAATTAGAGACAGGAAGAGGAGGGTACTTTTGGCTATAAAGAATTCTATTGTAAAGGCTTCTCCACATCAGAAGGAGTTGATATAGTGGATAAAAGCTCAGTTGTGGACGCTTTGAGAACTGGAGGTAGGCAAGGTCTGAACTAGTATAAAATCAGTGTGTAAAAATCTCTAACTTTGACTTATTTATTTTTACAATTATTGCATCAGAAGTACTGTTATTAATTACTTGTTAATTACGAAAAGGAGTCAACCACCCCATTGACTCCAAATTACCCTTCTGGGACCAACAAGTGATATCAGAGCAAGCTCTAATTTATAGACTTAATACTTTAAGAGTCTAAAGTTCTCTATGGGTGACAGAAGCTTGAGAAATTACCAGGAGGAGACAGGCAAACTCTCAGACCCTCCTTGACGGACTCTCTGTAACGAGACCTCCCCTATTCTATGGCCAGAACTATACATTTTGGAAGAACCGTATGAAATATTTAGTACAATCTCAGGACTATTATGTCTGACAAGCGATTGTCAATGGCCCTTTAGTGTCACCATTACGGTAAACAACCAACCCCGACCCAAACTTGAAAACTAATGGAATGAAGTAGAATTAAAGCATTATCAAAGTAATGCAAATGCTATTAACATGCTTCACTACGCTTCAGACACAAATGAGTTAAAAAAAATTTCAGGCGGCGAGACGACACAAGAAATTTGGAGGAAGTTGAAAGTCACCTACGAAGGAACCAATAAGGTGAAGGAGTATATGATCAATCAAAATCTTATATATTAGCTCTTTGAGATGGAGGAAAATGAAACAATCTTAAGCATGAACGCCGGAATAACTAATATAGTGAATGAGTTTAAAAGACTGGGAAAGGAGTTCTCAGAATAAGAGCAAGTAAAGATGATTCTCAGAAGCTTGATCAGATACTGGCAGGCCAAGAAAACTGCTATTGATGAGGCACAAGATTTCACTCCTACAAATATGATGAGCTCATTGGGTCTCTAATTACTCATGAGATCTCAATGCAAACCTTTGAAAAGAAGGGAAAATCCAAATCTGAAAGAAAGAAAGCCATAATCCTCAAAGATGGCTCATAAAAGGGAAATTCATCAAATGATCAAGAAATGGCCATGTTCATAAGAAACTTCAGAAGAATGATGAGAAGAGGAAGCAAATATCCTTAAAAGACAAGGAAATATAACTCCTTCCAAAAGAAGGATTATCAGAAGAAAAGCTCCAGAAGGGTTCTCACTCAGAAGCCCTCTGAAGACAAGGAAAAGCATGAATACAACAAGAATATGATCTGCTTTGAATGTAACCAACTAGGACATAACAAGGCTCAATGTCCAAGGTTAAGAAGACACAAGAAGAAAGCTTTAGTTGCCACGTGGAGTAACAGTGAAGGAGAAAGCTCCTCAGAGGATGAAAAGAAACATGAGACTACTCAGATATGGTTCATGGCAATCAATACTCCAGACTCTGAAGTAGAATGTTCAAACAACAACAAAGGACAACGTATAAAAGAACAAATAGGGTCAGAACTTCAAGATGAAGTAGACCCACACTCTGCTTTACCTAATGAAGTTATGCATATGTTGGCTACTATCTACAAGCTTGTTAAGAACAAAATAACACTTAGAGAGCTTCAGAAGAAGGTTACTCAACTTGAAGAAGAAGATGACAAGCAAGTTGTTGATCTTGAGACTCTCAGAGTCAAGGATCACGAAAGAAGCTTGGCTGATAAGGTCACAAAGTTGCTGCCTAAGCAGAGCTAATACCACTGCAAATATGGTGAAATTGGTAGCGGCTTCAAGAAGTCGACGACGGCTTCATGAAACCGATACCGACTTTTTGAAGCCGGTGTGGCTCCAAATTTCCGAGGTAGGCCTGAAACCTAGTCTCACAGAGTTAAAAAGTGATTAGAAAGTTAATCTAGATTTTTTGGGGTTAATTTATAATTATCAGGGCAAAAATCATCTGTACAAGCTCCTTTCGGAGGTGTCGTAGGACCCGTCGAGATAAATTCACGCGAGTGTAAAATCTTAAATACGTCAACATCGTCTCGCAAGCGCGATTGCAAAACCTCGTGCTCAAACTCCCCCTCAAGTGCAACTAGGCCTGGACCATTTGCCACTTGCCAAACATTTCTTGGCCTATCTCCTCTTAGGCTCAAGGTCATCAACAAGTATAGTCTTCTCTGCTAGCCCAAACTTCACCAAGACTTTAAGCACATAATTAGGATCACTGACTGTCAGGTCTTATTCTACTCTGATACCATGTAGAAGATTTGTGGGCCTCGAGAGTGTTTGGCTTGATAGCTTGAGTGAGCATACAAATGAGGTTGAGTCCATCTAACGCAAAATTAATTGGCTTGTGTTAAGGCCAATTTACACCTTATATTCCACTCTTTATTCTTATTTATTTCCTATGTGAGATTTTCCACACTTTCCTAATAAAAATATCAATGTATAAAAAATGGATGTAAAAACAAGTGTAAGAAACAAGCATTTTTATAGGTTTTTTTTAAAATTTTGCGTAGTAGTTGCACTTAAATTGATAAAAAAGAAAAATCACTACTCATTACGAATGTAGTTCGAATCTGAAACTTCTAAAGACCATAAATTTAATGTTAACCATTAGACTAACACTTTCATAACAAACATTTTTATAATTAAAAAAATAGATGTTAGTAAATAAATACGAAAGCCATTAAAAATTTTAATCGAAAGAAGTTACAAAACATAATTGAAAATATACTATCGGAATTTAATGCAAATAATTGTTCGTTAATAGCTCTTAAAAACCATAAGTTACAATTAAGGTAATTAACTTTATATTTTACTCTCCATTCTCCATGAAAAAAGCTCCATTTTTTATCTTCAAACTTTGGAAAAAAAAGAAGGAAACTTTGCCCTTTTCCTCCTCCTTTGTTTTGTTTTCCGGCCATCTTGTCCAAATTTATTATAACGAAACGGCTTCTTTTTGGTGAATTTTACATCAATCGCTTAATTATGCTTAAAGAACTAGTGTTTTTAACTAACTTTTAAAAGAACTTTTATATCTTTATCCACGTGAATATTCAACACTTGAGTTTTTAAGTTTTCATTGAGATATATTTCCTATAAATTTGCTCAGGTGTGAGAGAAACTAGGTGACGTCTTTCCTTCATAAAAAAAATGGTCAATAATCATTTTTAATGCAAATTAGTAGATTTTGATGATGGTCCATATACTCAAGAATTATTTTATTATCTTACACTAGAGAGAGATAAGGGGTTGCAAGATTTGACTATAGCTAACTGATGTATATGCTTTAGCTATATTCAAATATATGTCCTTTTCTTAATGAAATGTAAGCCCACAAAATTTTAGGAATTTAGAATCTTAAAGAATAAGATTACATGTGGAAACCACGAGCTCCTTATTATTTGGCTTGTGTATTCCACGAGTTGCTTTCTACCTACTATTTTTTTTCATAAATTATAGGACCTCATGCTTAAAATAATAAAATAAAAGTAAATCCTTTAAAGATAACTAAATAAGCAGCCGTCTTGTCCAATCTAACTCAATTCACTCAAGTCATATAAGATTAGACATCAAAGCATCATTTGGAAACTCTAACTTGAACAACTAATTTTACCATTTTCAAGATTGAATTGATTTCTAAATGCTTGATTATGATTCTTTTTGCTATTTCAATAACTGCACTAAACGAGCCTAGAATTTGGATAGAATGAATTAGTTAGCTTCATGGTGTACTATATATAAATTAAAGTTCATCAAATAATATCTGGTGTGGTCCAAATAATAACTGGTGAGGTCTAGTGGTAGAGATTAGTCCATCCTCAAACATTTATCAAGGAGCAACCTTAAATCTTGGGCCAACCATCATGCCCTTTGAGGCGTCCGTGAATTGACGATCAAGAATTAGTTTGGATGTGAACATAGCTTTAAGGTGCTGCTCACGATTCAAACCCATCCAAAATACCTTGTACTGAAAAAAAAAAAATTTCATCACATAAATTTATTGTTTGTATATTATATCATATAACTGTCAATTAAATTAATAAATTCAATATTACTTTCTTCTTTTTTTTTATCAAACTATGAGATAAATAAAATAATAATGAAGAAAATAATAATTTCTTTATTTTAATTTTCAATTTGATAATTTTATTGTTTCGGTTTTGTCTAACCGAATCAAATTTATTCAGTTCACTATCAAAAAATATTATTAGATCTGTTATGGTGAATCTGACTATAACAACCCAGACCCAAACTCAATGACTAGAATAGACAAAGTGACAATAAAAAAATTAAAAACTCACTATAGTATTGATTCACTAATTATGCGGTGTCCTCTAAACTCTTCGCCTCTCAAAAAGGAAACCTCTTCAATTTTTAAGTTTAAGGCGGAAGAAGAGACTTATTAGGCTTCTTTCTTTTTCCTCTTCATTTTTATTATAATTTTATTTATTTTATGTTTTTTTTTAATTATTTTTTTTGTGAATAATTTGCATCGTGTAATAATTTTATTTTTTATTATGTTATCGTCTTTTTTAAATATAGATTTATTGCTACACATCTTAATCTTGATAGTTTCACAATTGAGTTGGACTCCATCAGCCTTTAGAAAGATATTCATGGATCTTTCACATTTGGTACTCAAATCTATTTCTCTTAAGCAAGATCGCTCTAGATCTGTAAATCCGATTAATGTTATGACGTATGCAAGTATTTTTATGATTGCGTATACTCGAAAATTTTAGTTGGCTGCTAAGAATTTACAGATTGTAACGTTTATCTCTTATTTTAATTGTTTTTGTCTGTCTTCTTACTCTTGTGATAAATTTTTTTATTATCCTCCATTGTGATGAGATTTTATTTAGGGTGTTTTATTTAAGATAGTAGGATATTTTACTCAAATGTCAGTCAATATATACTTCATAGTCTAATATATATGAAATATATACTTTTTCATTAAAAAAAAGAACTCTTGTCTCTTAAGTTTAAACAATTTAAAACTTAGTTAAAATTAATTTTAACGTGTCTCTAGCTCTTTTACTTTCTTTCTTTCAATTTCAAAGATTTTTAAACGGAAAGTTCAACTATCTTTGAATTTATTTTACCTTAAATTTTGAGGTTAGTCCTTCTGTCTTTTGGGGCACGTGTAAATTAAAAATTGAAAATCAATCTAGATGTAGATATAATTTAGAGGTGTCGCTTACAGTTAGGAACCATCCAAGACCAACTCAAATGATGGCTTTAGAAATTTAATCGTTGAATTTATGTATATAGTATCAAAACCTATGTTTTATGTACTTTTTATTACTTTAACTATTGATAATTGCATAGATTTTTTATTTTATTTTATTCTATTCTATTTTATTTTATTTTATTTTATTTTCTTTTTATTTATTTTTATTTTTATTTACTTTTTTTACTTTGTGATAGAACAATTTTGTCCTGTTTTCAATATGAAACAATTAGTTTAAAAGTTAACGAAAAAATAAACATTATGTGAAATTGTTAAAACCTGAAGTCCTACACTACTTTTATTATCAGTTTTAGTAAGATGTAATAGTTTGTTAATTACAATATCTTGTTTCAATCTTATAAAATATTGAAATTTATAATTTGTAGCAAATTTATTTTAAACAAGTTGAACCCGGTTCAATCTGTTCAATCCTGATTCATCCATTGACCCTTATATGATGAACAATAATCAAGTGTGATTCAGGTTCAATACAACTGGAAAAAATGGCTGAAAAAAAAGAAAAACAACTGAAAGTACATGATTTACAGACATTAAAAGATTTCCGAATTAACAAGAGGAAGAAAACACATCTTTTAGCCATCCGACCACCTATTTTCACCACCTACGAAATTTCCTGTTCTTTTCGATGTTTTCTTTTTCGTGCCTGTAAGCTTGTATTTCGATAACCGCAGAATCCACCAATGGTGAAGCACATCTAGATTGCATCGTAAATTACAGTTTTGTATCTCTATTAATCACCTCATTTGGTATTGGTATTGACTAAGAAGCTCGGACAAGATATCGACCCAGGTATCAGGAACACCCGGTAGGCACCAATGCATGCAATCCTGACCCCAAGTTGCCACTGCATCCTTCTTTCCTAACCAAATTGCCGGGTGGGCATCGGCTCTAAACTCACTTAAATGACTTAAGTTCAGCAACTTAATATCTGTGCCTCTCAGTGCCTCTTCAATTGCATAATTAATCTCTCTTTCTTCTTTGTTAACTCCATTGTTTCTGGGATCAAACCACAAGTCAAGCTGTCCCAGTATCAGTACACCAATAGAGACACCGACACAATGAAAGGATCAAGTGGCTCAAAGGTCTAACTGAACCTTGAATGTAACATATAGTGTCGAACATAGTGGTTAAAGGCGCGCCTCACCATACATAAGGAGAGGTAGCGTACCTCGGGCGGGCGCCTTGTGCACCTAGGCGCGTCTCGATACACTTTTATTTTTCAGGGTTTTCACTTACTTTAATATGTGTTGTTCATCTAATTTTAAAAGTTTTAACAATAATTCAAGGCTAGATATTCCTAATTCAATTTCTATTAAGGCTAGATATTCCTAATGCAATATGTAAATTTTACATACACATGTACATCAAACAATTCTCTTAGTTCTTTTTTTGGTATTGTTATTGCATTTAACTTCACTTTTCAAGAAAATATTTTTTGCAAATTTTTTGGGCCTAGTGCCTTGACAACTATGGTGTCGAGTCGATAAGTGTGGTGTCATCCATTTACCCATTTGGTCCCTCTGGTATACATGTTACCTATTTGGTCCCCGTGCTATGCAGCTTATTACCTTTTAGTCCTTGTAGTGCATATTATGCATAGTTACATCAATAGAGATTCTACTATGCATGCCCAAAAAGGTAATGACCGAATGGGTAACATGAACACCAGAGGGACCAAATGCCCAAATGAGTTATACCACAGGGACCAAAAAGACCCTTTTGCCCTTAGATTTTACATTGTTTATTAGATAAATTGTACCTCATTTTCCTTTAGGAGTTCATTGGACAAACAACTTCCATTTTCGTTCCAGTCACCGCCATAAAAATGTCTTGGAGATTGCAGGCGCCAGAATTTGAGTGTCTTGCTAGGAATTTCTTTTTGTATGTAGGAGACCATATTCTCTAGAACGACTTTGAGTCCATCGAACAAATCAAGAGGAGGAAGTATAGGCTGGCCAGAGCGATAAAAAACGAGAGGTTTCTCTTTTGGGAATTTGTCATAACTCCACCTATATCCAATTAAAAAATGAGAGGCAAACTGATACTTAACAGCAAGTTTTTACGCATATAAGCATATGAGGTTCTAAAACATTTGATGATAAAATAACAAGTTGATTTACAGATTTAGTATAGTAAAATTTGAGAAATATACCAATGGCCGGTATTGAATATGAGAACATCATAGAAACCAGTAATGGTGGCCCAATCATTTGCAGGTATGTCAACATCTACACGGTATGTTCCCTTATCATTGGAGGGTTCATCTGACTGTTTAGGCTGCCACCTATATTTGTTCAATTACAAGAAAGCAAGGTTTCATTTCAAAAATTCCGAAATAATAAAGCAATATGCCTGTTACTCTTTTATAGGATTCCAAGGAAATGCATTAAAAACACAGAAAAACACCAGAACTAAACAAGTGAAGAGAAATTGTTGTCCTTATGGGGTTGTTCCACAGACATGAAACAGCATTATGAGATAATAGCATCTTAAACCTATTTAAATCCCTTCCTAAAGAATCAAAGGCATTATTGAACACCCTAAAATTAAAATCGTTTTTAAGCTTAAAGGCTTTCAGTATTATCAATGTTGACCGAATTGTTAATAAGAACGGTTTCTTCTCACAGAAATCTGCATTAATATCCTACAATCTATCACCTTATTTCAGGCAAATGCAGCAAAAAAACTTATTTGATAAATATTCAACAAGCATTAATTTTATGACAGCAATAAGACCAACGCCATTTCAATTGAATCTAGAATGTAACTAACAGCTATGCTAGATCCTGTTTATACACAATTAACAGAAGGCGGCACTAATACAACTGAAATTGAAAACACACAGAATCTAAGCGAACCAACCAAATCCAAATCAAAATCTCCGTAAAAAAGAACTCACTCATATTTAGCAAGCAAAACAGCACGATGATAAGCCACAGTGACATTGTACTTAGGGAAATAACCACCTCTCCAAGCACCCTTCCTTTTCCATTTCTTAGCACCACTATCAGCTACTCTAAGAACACACAAAAACGAAACAATAAAATTCTCATTCAACGAATCCCCAACAAACCCAATGTTCCGATCCCTCATAAACCCTAAAAATCTCCGCGGATTAATCCTCGGCAATTCGCACTCACGGGGCACCCATTTCCACGAATTGATACGACCCATTCCTTCTCTCTGATTCCTAAGGCAATTCCAGGCGTTTCTGTGAAATGGGCAAGAGTCACCGTAAAAGGGTTCCGGGGAATTGCGATCTAGAACCCAGTGGCCTTGAAAGAGATTGCAAGATGTGGAAGTGGGAGTGGGTTTGAAGGAGAAAGGAAGGAGTAGAGTGGAGAAGATGTAGAGGAGAAAGATTGAAAGGAAGATCAGTAAAGGAAACAAAGATGGAAGCTTTGATGGCATTGCTGATCCACCATTTGCATTGCCGAAAGATGTTACAGTTAAGACTGTCTATATTCCTTTTCAAATTGTTGTAAGGATATGAATTGTTAAGAAGGCGCCCGATCTTCTGGGTATTTTCATATTAGACCCCTAAAAATACTTTTGGATAAGTAAATGAAGAACAAAAAATAACAACTTCAAACCATCTTTATATTATGAATCAGTTAGGCTATGCTTTTTTCGGTTATATTTTAAAAAAGTTTCATTTTTAAATTTTTTTAAAAGTAGTATATTTGATTTTAAAAAAATAAATTAAATAATTTTTAATTTATTAATATAAATAATTAAAATATATTATTTTAAACTAAAATATATAATTGTTTTAAACCTGCTAAGTGTTTATTTCCATTAATACAGGGATGAAGGCCATAAAAATATATACTCCCTTCATCCAGTTATAAGTCATTTTAAACATTTCAATAATTTTCTTTTTATATGTTACTTTAAATCATTGATACATTTTTTTATTATTTTTTCTCTATTTTATTTTTATATTAATTATGTGAGTTATTATATTAATAACTAATAAAAAATATATTGACATATAAAAATTCTAAGAATAAATTACTCTTTGTAATAAATATTTTATTAATTTATATAATTTAATTAAAAAGACTTATAAAAAATAGAGAGAGGAAATAGATGGAGACACTAAACTCAAACTTATGTTGTGTGAGCATTTCCCTGTACCAAAAAAAATGTTGTGTGAGCATTGACGTTCACTATAGGATAATGTTCATATAAATTAATGCATATTTAGCCTCTTAAACTTGTAACTTTATATTAAGTGTCTATTTTAACTTTCAAAAATCTTTATCAACTCTCTATACTTGGTAAAAGTATTCACTGCAGCCTTTTAGAGCCACGTGTTGCCTTTTGATTGGAGATAGGAAAATAAAAGAATTGAAATTTTTAAAAAGTCAAACTAATATATGTGTCACTGAGGAGACTGCAGTGAATAGTTTTATTAAATTTAGGGGGCTAATATATACTTTTAAAAACTGGACGCGCTACCTGATATAAAATGCGAAGCTACGAGAGCTAAGTATACATTAAGATTGTTATTTCCTTGTGTCCTTTAAAATTTAGAATTCAGTGAAACATAATTATATTGATAAAAAATTTTGTGAACCTATATAGATTACTGATTAATTGAAAAATTTGATGTATGGAAAATTTCTTATTTGGTAATATCATGCAGGGAAATGTAATATCTAAGGAAATGAATCAAATGATAAAAGAAATAATATCTATGAGGAAATTTTTGTAAGAAAAACCTAGTAAAAAAAATTAAAGTTTAGATGTTAAATTAACACTAATTTTGTTTGGATTAGTGACTGTTCTTATGTGGTGAAAATGTAAAAAAGACTATAGAAAATGGACAATTATCTAAAATAGGACAAACTCACCACAAAAATGAATACTAATTTTACCTGCAACTTTATCAGTCTAATCAATTATCACTCTCACACTTTAGCTCTCTTGCCTGCACTTCACATCTCAAATCCCCTCTCCACCTTTTCTCCTCTTCATATTTTCCAGGTAACTCATTAACCCTTTTACAAATAGGGCTATAGTTGATTTGGGTGTTTTTATTAGCTGTTTAATTTCTCAAAGTTAATGTCTTTTTTTCATTTTTCCTCCTTTTCTTTTCTGGGTAATTTTGAGTTTTCATTTGCATCTCATCTAGTCCTCCCTGCTTCTATTTTTCTATGATTTTGTGTATTTGCTCATCTCTTAGTTTTCTTTTGGATTGATTCTAATAGGTATGGTTCAGTTTAATTTGTTCTTTGTTGTAGAAATAGAAGATCTGTTGTCAAATGTGAATTTGAATTGAATTAGTATTATCTAGTGAAAAGGGTGTATTTTTATGTCAAAAAGTTATATTCTTTATATATGTAATTTCTGTTCTATACACTAATATTGAGTTTGATTCAGTTCTTGTGCTGTTCTTTATATGAAAGTTCTCTTTTCTTTTAGCTGTAGAGATGGATAGTGGTCCAGGTCCAAGCTTGTTTCCACTTCACCGCTGCAAAACCCTTCATTTGGTTGGTATCGAATAAATTTTTGAGATATACTTTTTATTTTTCCATTTCGGGTATGAATCTGCTAAAATATTTGGTCTGAAGGATGTAAAAGATTGCCTTCTTTGTTGGCATATGCTAGCAAATCAGGGCTTTCTGGTCTTACAAAACCATACATCCAGGTGCGGCATGCTCAAGGGATCCACAATGTTGAGGGAGATAAGAACTACAAATCTCTCTTGTCTCCCGAATATTTCGATGCTCAACTCACTCAACTCGGCTGGCAGCAAGTAAGATAGAATCCATAATCTTTTTAATTATTTTGTTATCTCGAATTTAAGAAAGAAAAGATGATCATTTTGTTCATTTACTTGCAGGTCGATTGTTTGCGAAAGCATGTGCACTCTTGTGGGCTTTCAAAGAGAATTGATTTGGTTATTGTGTCGCCTTTACTAAGGTACTAAAGCCATATTACTTATGTGTGCACTTTATGACTTCAAATCCCTATATTTTGATGGAGACAATAGAAATTTCGATATGTTGAGCAATGAGTTGTTGTTTGTGCCCTTGTTTGTCCTTTCTTTTTGTGTTGGCCGAATACATCAGCAGCTCCTCCAAGTTGGCACGTTCCACTTATTGCCCCCTGAACGTTGAAAAGATCCCCGTAACTCCCTCAACTTCCAAAAAGTGCGACTTTGCCCCTAACGCCACATGTCAGCTTCCGGCTGGTTTGACTTTTCAAAGATTCATTTTTCTGATTTGTTTCTCTACAATCAGAAGCTGACACGTGGCATTCAGGGGAATAGTGTTGCATTTTTAACACTTCTCTGAAGTTTAAGGAGCAGTGTGTGGAACGTGCAAACTTGGAGGAGCTGTTTATGTATTTGGCCTTTTGTGTTTGGAAAACTTACATAGTGCGCCTGTTCAGGAGTTTTCTGGCGTTTGCATTGCTTGTATTGATTTAGAGTATCGGAAATTTCAACTCGAATCGACATATTTTCCTCTTAACTTTTCGATGGTTTTGATTGTTACTTTCAGGACTTTGCAAACAGCTGTTGGAGTTTTCGGCGGTGAGGACTACAAAGATAAGATAGATGCCCTTCCACTTATGGTGGCAAATGCCGGAGATAGCAAGAGAGCAGCAATAACAAGTCTCGACTCCCCACCTTTCGTTGCTGTCGAACTTTGTCGAGAACATTTCGTAAGCCCTCAAATACATGCTAATAGACCATTTCTAATCTTTTCGTGCTGACCATAGTTGTAATTTCTGCAGGGTGTGCATCCTTGTGACAAGAGGCGAAATGTAACAGACTATCAGTTTCTTTTCCCAGCAATTGATTTTTCGTTGGCAAGTACTTGGATTCTTAATTGTTTTAAGCCTGATTTTGCCCGAGTATTTTTTTTCCTTTTTAACGACGTTTTGAGATTCATTTCAGATAGAAACTGAAGAAGATGTATGGTGGACGGCTAATGAGAGAGAGACCACTGAAGAACTCACTGCCAGGGGTGTGAAGTTCATGAATTGGTATAATCTGTTCCTTAAGAAATCGAATGAATTGGGAAAAATCTGTAGGCCTTAATGATTCAATTTGCAGGTTGTGGACAAGAAAAGAGAAAGAGATAGCAATTGTTACTCATAGTGGGTTTCTATTTCATACCTTAAGAGCATTTGGAAATGACTGTCATCCTTTCGTGAAAAAGGAAATATGCAATCGGTAAGTTTTGGTTCGGTAGAACGTAGTACAAGATATCTCTGGCGTTCTTTGTTCTTTATTTCTGCGCAACTGGCTTTAAAACTGTTGAACATCCTGCAACTTCATCGAGATTTATGAGCTATAAATGTTTTTCCCCATTTTCGATCTGTTTTTCAAAATTCAAGCTTTCTCCTGGGTTACCAAACTCCTGCTTTACCTCGTTTCTGAAGTAATTTGTTCGTTTATTCGAAAAGCATCATTTTGTTCCAGGTTAGGCGCTGTTGTCTATGTGCTACACTTATTCATAATTCAATTGTTTATTTTTTATCTTCATAATCTTGAAGCAAGAAATGAATGATTTTTTTTCCAGCTTCTCAAACTGTGAGCTTCGGTCCATGGTCATTGTCGATAGAAGGTGCGTTACACTAAGAGACGGTAGATAGTTCGGATTCTCATCTCTAGTGATTCTAATATATTTCCTCCAATCTTTCAGCATGAGTGGATCGGATCTTTCAACGACTGACTATCCTGGAAAGATTCCTTATGGATTGGATGCGCCTAGCCGCACAATAGAGGAAGATGGACCCAAACCCGACTCACTTGTCTGAGCCTCCATTGGATTCAGCTGAGCATTCTCATTCCTTATTCGTGTATGTCGGAAAATCGGAAAACTACGGCTGCTGAAACTCTGCAGTATTTTATTTTCTTAACCAGAAATTTAAAACTGGGATGAAATTATTGATTGATATCATGACATAAACTTCTATTTTGCAACCCCCTTAATGATTCAACGTGCAACCCTGTACATCTTTGCATTCATTTAGCCAGCAAAGGCACCTGAAGTCGGCAATATCTAAAGCAAATCGACTTTTCCTGTCTTTCATGGTATATTTTTTTTTGTCCATGTGGCATACTCAATGTATCCATTACCTTTTAGGTCTGTAATTGAACAGAGATGCACGTTTGTCATATGGACAACGAGGTAACTAATTGCATAGCACATAGAGCAAATGGATAATGTATATACCATAGGAACCAATGTTATCGATACCTTATCGTACCGGCCGGTTCAATCAGTTTTACTGTGAACTGGACATGGCTATGGTATGGTATACATAAAAACCGGTTTTATTAAAAACCCGGAGAAAATCGGGTTGAATCGGGAAAAAACTGGTAAACCGGCGTATCGGTTCAAACCCAGTTTTCTCAAAATCCTTCTGACAACAGGTAAAAATGTTGCTAAAGACCCCGAAAGCGTTGCTAAAGACCCCGAAAGCGTTGCTAAAGCTACTGCAAATCCTAAACAACCCCTCGGACAACATGCAAAAGCGTTGCTAAAGACTTAAAAAGCGTTGTAATAGCTATTAAAAATCATATATAATATATAATTCTTTATAAAATAAAAAATCGATAAAACTACCAATAATACCAGTAAAAATGGTTATATCACGTACTATTAAAAATGGTTATATCACGTACTATTGGCCTCGCCGGTGTGAGATTCGATCCAGTATTGATAACATTAATAGGAACCACTAAAGAAACAAATTGCGTACACATGGACTAAATGAGTAGTATGTATATTACAAAAGGTCCATTCACCCTATATCTCACTCACAAGAATCCTTACCGTTTTATTCCATTACAGTTTGAGCCTTCAATCTTCTGCTACAATTCAAGTCCTCTAGATACAAAAGTTGAAAACTTTTTAGCTCCATAATTTCAAATAACATTATTTTTGTGCCTTAGGAAACCAACCACTAGAAGAATTTTTTTTCTTCTTCTATGATTTAGCTTTTATTGAAATGAGAAGATTATCATGAAGTCAATTGCTCTTTTCCGAACAGTACTTTATATGACAGAATCTTTAATAAACCAGATAGACTGCCTTATTTGATCTTGAGAACATCATAAAATGATTCAGGCTGCTGCTTGGCCTTTTGACATAGTTCCTGTAAAAACAGGTTTATAAAAGCTGAAACACCATATCCAATGGGAATAGGATTTTCTTGTAGGAATTATGAAAGCATACCTCAATTGCAGAAGCTAATCGGAGAAGTGTAGCTTCTCTCCATGGCCGACCGAGTAGTTGCAAACCTATCGGTAGGCCTTGTTTATCGTAGCCAACCTGAAATGCAAACAATTTTGCTGAGTAAATAGATCATAACCATGAAATCAGTATCTAGATTTCTTCGACGTCTTTCTTTGGTTCTAATAATATGCATAGCCTTGACTATGTCATGAAAATGATAGCAGTATGATGGAAATTTTGAGCATGTGGAAAACCTTTCGAGCAAGGATAATTGAGTAGTAATTTGTCGGAGTATAGTTAACAACTCACTGGGATAGAAATGGCAGGAAGACCGAGAAGATTAGCAGAGATAACAAACCGCATCAGATAAGCTGAAAACAAAAGACGTGTAAGTATCAAATAAGATACCCTACTGAAGAAAAAGTGATAAGCAATGAATAATGTAAATGACCGAAGAATCAAAGAATTATCGATCGTAATAGAACTAGCTGATTTTGATTGTTCGAACATCATATAAATACTCCAAGATTGACAATTTGTCACTAGTCGGTTTATAGTCTAGTGCACAAGCTTACGAAAGGTAAGGACAGACCTGTAACTTGCATATCAGTCTCGCCGTATTTGAGAGCAGACGGAGGTATTAAGGGTGCAGTCATTCTGTCAATGGCATAGAGACAAACATAACTTTTACTACATATTTGACATTTACTCGAAGAAACTGCATCTCATGTAATAAACAAAATTTGCTCAAAATTTTGAAAGACAGTAGCAACCAAATTTCATTGATATCATCTTGAATATCATAATTCATCGGCACACTAAACGGGACAGCAGAAGAAATTGCCTACCCGGTTGTTGGGGTCACTATGACATCAACCTTCTTAAAAATTTCCATGTGATGGTACATTACTCTTCTCCTGAAACCAAAATCTAACGAATTAAGGAAAAAAACAAGATTTCTCTGTTCTAAGCATGGAGCAGTAGGCTCTGTACATGTTCTATTTAGATTCCACTACCCATGTTAAGAATAATGAAAAAAATTCAACTATACTAAGTTTCTAACATGAAATGCATTAAGTTCTAAACAAAAACCATAGTTCTCAAGAGCGCAAAGCGCACTCGTAGCGCAAGGGTCTCGATTCAATGCAAAGAGCAAAAAAAGCGTTCGCTTCGGGAAAAAAAGCGCACTATTATAGGTTTAGAAAATTTATAAAATGTAGCTAATTAAAAATAATAAATATTAGAAATATCACATGTCACAATAGTCTACAACAAGAAGCAAGTCTTTAAAATCCAAAAATCATTAAAAATATCACATCTTGCGCTTTTTTATTTCCAGCGCGCTTTTTTGCGCTTCGCACACCCCTGCGCTTTGTGATTAATAGAAGCGCATAGGGTGCGCTTCACTGTCTTTTGACAACTATGACAAAAACTTTAAAAATCTTGTCTCACCTAAGACACTGGGCTGCAACATAGTCTGCAGCAGTGAATGATTGAAACAGCGCAACATTAGTACGAGTGTCATATGTCAACCTTGCACCTTTACTGCATAGGGAAAATTAAAAAAACCCCAGACATAATCAATCAAAAAGTTCATTTCAACTCCATAAAATGGCCTTTTTGGTCCCTGTGGTATAACTCATTTGCCTATTTGGTCCTTCTACAATTCATGGTTTCCATTTGGTCCTTGTGCTATGCAATTTGCTACCTTTTTGAACATGTGCTATACAACCATAACCAATTAAGTCCTATACAAACCATGATATTAATGATGGTTATTGATGTAACTAAGCACAATATGCACTAAAAGAACCAAAAAGATATTAAGTTGCATATTACAAGGACCGGATAGATAACTTCCATACCAAAGGGACCAAATGGGTAAATAGATTACATCACATGGTCCAAAAAGGTGGTTATGCCTAAAGTTAACTCATCTCAAAATGTCATGGTCATTAACATGATTATTACTCTTAGGCATTAGAAAGTATTTTTTTCTACTTCCCCATATAAGGCAAAAAGACATACCCATCATTAATATCATGATTCAATGAACAGAGTGTTTCAGATCCAATAGAAACGATATGAGCAAGGCGCATCTCTTCAAGCTCGGGTATAACAATCTCTTCTATCTTGATCCATGCAACAAGAGAGTTGCAAACTCAGTAATATGTTTATATAAAGTTGAAACCATCATATATAACCAAGAACAAAACTAAATATGAAATGAAATGAAGTACATTCTGGTAATAAAGACATACTTGACAGCCGTGTGTTTTCACGAGAAGGTTGAGAATATCCTCACATGTATCAGATATATCAGTTGAGTGCACGTCATTGAACAACTACAAGTTGACTTTCATTAGCTAAAAACATATTTGATTGCTATCGTGAGAAGAAAAATGTCCATATTTCCTTTGTAATAGAATTGCACTCACTGTGGTATATTTTCCAAGTCGAAGTGATCCCAATATATCCGTATTTTCATATGACGACAAACTAGGCAAACAAGGAGGAGACTACAGAGAACATGTAAAATAGTACAAGGATCACATATTGCTAGAGAATCGAGATGCTAAAATGCTCAGCTATTTGCGACTGTTAAAAATGTTTATTATTCACTTAAAAACTAATTAAAGGCTTGAAATATTTTGTATTATCTAATAGATAAGAGGCGAATAACATATGTTTCACATGACTGGTAAGCTAATGAAGTTACTAGTTTTATGCTGATTCTATCTTCAGGGGAAGAACCCAACATAGCAGCATACCTGAGGAATCAACAGAATGCAAGGGAATTGAAATTTCCACATACAAATAGAATGCCAGCCTACAAGCTACAACTTGTTCAAATGTAGTTTATATAAATCGTATATAACTACAATTTGCCGCTACAGAAAAGCTTGAATTACTTACACTAGTAAAACATCCTCCACCGAAGATGCAATTGGTCCAATGATTTCCACAGTCCCAGAACCACATAATGAACTATACCACATTGCACAAAGAAGAATATCAGTATAAAGAAATCCATGAAATTGATGTCAAGTCATAATCGACCCGATTTTACCCTTCCAAGTCAGTCCTTGCATAAGTCGATTTAAGGCCCACTACACCACATAGGGATGAAGGTATGCGAATTGAACCTGCCTTTTTTTACCGTAAAATCGAACATATAAATTAGCATCTTGCATTTGTCAACTACAAGGCATATGTAATCTAACACATAAGCACAACCTCCACCATCTGTTCCCAAGGCAGCAGAGCATATTCCAGAAGCTACAATTGCTGCTGGGCCTGATGACGATCCGCCTGTGTACCTATCCATTGCATGGGGATTTCTTGTCGTTCTGCATTTCAGTGTAATTGTTATCGGCTGAAGGAAAAGGAGAACAACTGTTAATGTCATAGTTGTCAAAGCCGCGCCAGAAAAAGGGCGGGACCCTCGGCGCCTCGCCATACTACAGGCAAGGTGGTGTCCCAGAGGCATGCGCCTCAGGGACACTTATTTTTCAGGGTTTGAAGTTACTTTATTGGGTTTTCCATCTATTTTTAAGAGTTCTAGTAATAATTCAAGGCCAAATATTTCTAATGCAATATGTGAATTTATTCTTTTTATGGCATTGTTATTGCATTTAATTTCACTTTTCAAGAAAATATTTTAAACAAATTTTATGCAAATTTTTTGCGCCTAGGTACCTCGTGCGCGTGCCTCGGGCACGCCTGGTCCCTTAGCGCCTCAATGCGCCTTGTGCCTCTAACAACTATGGTTAATGTCTTATTACATTTCTCTCCTATCTCGAAAAAAACACAATTCATAACATATTTGGGTGCTATAGAAATTATTTACCCATAATTGGGATTGTTTCCAGTTGTTCCCATGCCTAACTCGTGCATATTTGCCTTCCCAACAAATATTACACCACAACTACGCAACCTAGAAACACAAACTGCATCATTTTCAACAGAACGAACCTCGTGCATCCATGTTGTTGCACCTGTAATTATTATATAGTAGTGTTACTTGGAAGTTCTTATAATTAACATCATTGAAAATGTTCAAGAATGAAGGAAGAAATATAAGATGATGTACTGTACCTTTAGTTGGATGAGGATAGCAATCAATGTCATCCTTTATCGCCACGAAAATTCCATCCAAAATAGACAATGGATTTCCTGCACAATTACAGCAAAAACCACAAAGAAAGGACAACAAAAGCTTAGCTTAGTTTATATTATAATAATCTAATGTAGTTCACAAACCATGCTCAAATCTCAAAGTAGAAGCTGCTGCTTGTTTCCTGACTTCCTCCTCATCAAAAGAAATCAATAATGGCGCCTCGGGATTTTTCTTGTGGAACTCTTTTATGACAGAGATAATGTTCTCTGAAACCTACAAGATAAATATGGGGCCTAATGCATCGAGAATCCCTGAACTTGTCCCTAATCCCCCCTCGCCCCCCTAAACTTGTATAAAGTTTCTCTCTTCTCCCTGAACTTGTTTAAAATGCACCTCACAACCAATTCTCTGCTGACTTGGCAGATGATTTAATATTTTCAAGCATTGCACCTGCCACGTCAGCAGAATGGGGCCATGAGGTGCAATTTAGACAAGTTGAGGGGGGCGAGGGGCAATTAGGGACAACTTCAGGGTCTTGTGATGTTTTAGGCCTAAAAATGGGGATCATTCCTCTTAGTTTCTCTGAGAAAAAAGAAAACACTAGGCTATTAGAAACTGATTGTGACTCACCATAGATGGAGTTACAAGCTTAGTTCGATAAGCATGGGCATAATCGCGTATCTTCCAATACTTGAACGATGGAGTTGAATTTCCATTCCAGTCCCCAGCAGGACTATAATCAGGGAGACACTTCAAGGCTGCTTCAACCCGATCTTCGGGTTTCCAGTCGTCATCCACAACAACTCCACGCTCTAGTTCTATAATCACATTATACCCAATGTTACACCTAATTTAAGAACAATAACAATAAGAAAACAGTAAAACAAAACCTTGAGGGGGATATTCAGGTTTGAACATGGGTGTTTCTGGTATCTCAGTGTTCCTCAATATCTGTAAGCCAACAATTACCAATCAATTACCAGAATAAATTAACAATTGAAAAGAATCTAAAATATCAGTACCTCATCCATGTGATTCTCCTTCTTGAGGAAAGACATGATCAGAGAACCTATCACTGGCAGCTCAAGTATCTTTACAAACAATTTAAATCCCACCCCAGTCAAATGTGGAGCTACAATTTAAACAAAAAGGGGGGAAAATTATTTCATTCTCTTGAATCAGTATCAATAAGCATAAATTCAGCCACCAACCTTGAACAACTTCAGGTTTATACTCCACTGTAGACAAATCAAGCTTCTCAACTGGCACCATGGCACGCTTCTTCCCCATCTTTTTCCCCCAAACAGAAAAATCCATATCAATTTAACACTAGAGCAGAAAAACCAGAATTCGGCAGCGAAATTAAGAAGAGTAGGCAAAAGCAGTATTTTAAAAGATGACAAAGGTGAAAATTCAGTTAGTTAGTTACTTACCACGAACAGAATAGAGCTATGAGGAGATAGGGAATCAAGGAAGGCCTGCGATATGCGAGAATTCCGAGGAGAATTGGAGGAGAGAAAGAGAGAGATGACGAGGAATTCAAAGAGAGGATAATAAACTAAAATCGAATTGATAGCTACTTTCTGTTTGCATTATTCGCTTTCAGTGTCTTCTGCCATTATTGAAATGGCGGGGGCTGACATTTTCAATGACTTCATTAAACACTAGTGATGGTACGTTGTTTTGACTTCTCTTTGACTTCCTTCCATTTCTTTGAACTCTTTTTTACTTAATATTTTGTTGTCAATCCTAACTTATGTAAATCATCCTAAATTTCGTTCAAATATCCCAACTTTTAAAATAATTTTTGACAAATTATGCTTTTATTATTTATTAAAATTGATATAGCCTCAAATTAAGGGAGCATAATTAAGAAGGAGGTAATAAATTTTTTTAAAAGTTGGGATAAGTTGAAGGAGTTAATAGGTCATTATGAAAATTGAGGAAGGCAATTAACTATTTATGTCAAGTTTATGATAGTTTTTATGTATTTAGCCCTGCACTTATGTAGTAATAACTTCTTAAGTTAAGAAGAATATAGCTTTATTTTTGGTATTATGAATAATTAAGGACACGTTTTTTTCAACTTTTATAATATATTTAGTTCAGTTTTATTCAGTACTCATTGATAGTATATATATATAAATTTATACTGAAATAAATATTTAATAATTTAGTTTAATTCAATACTATTACTTTAAATTAAAAAGAATTAAGAGAGATAAACGGACAAAAAAATAAAATAAGAATTTGAAAAAAGATAACGAATATATTGATATCAGATTTGTTTTCCTTTTGATGTAGGAGTTTATACAATTAAAATATGGCCAAATAATTGTATTTGCCTTGAAATTGATAAAAAAAAATTAAGTATTACCTTAAACTTTTAAAAATTTTAATTTATCCTTTAAATTTAAATTTAGAATTAACCCTTTAAATATCGTATCAATTTGAGTATCTCTTTTCATATTTTATACCTTTTAAGAAAGCTATTTATCTCATGAAGAAGTCCAAGTTTCTATTGCTTAAAAGCACCCGAAGCTATTGTTTTTCCTTTAAGCAATGAAGCTTGTTCTTTTTAACTTATAATTCATTCGATTCAATTTAATTTAATATTTACAGTTTTTGTTAAGTTTTATTTCAGTTTCAGTAATCAATAAATAATAATAGATAATATATAGTGTTATAAATTATTACTATTATTGATATAATAATATTTTGATGTATTATTATTATAAGGTCAAATGCTCTCTAATATCTAATTTACGCACTTTTACCTTAGACATACCCAAACTTTAAAGTGGACCTT
Source organism: Euphorbia pulcherrima (assembly GCA_947683365.1). NCBI lineage: Eukaryota > Viridiplantae > Streptophyta > Magnoliopsida > Malpighiales > Euphorbiaceae > Euphorbia > Euphorbia pulcherrima. The sequence goes on from CANTUS010000010.1 coordinate 5,380,304, forward strand.
CAGAATACCTAAACTTATAAAAAGTGGACCTCCGTGCTACCTCAATCTCACTCGCCCAGTCGCAGCTTGGAAAGTGTATTACAGTCGATACCAATGTGTAAAATTTGGAAAAGTCAAACCAATGGGTGAATGACACGTGACATTAACTATCAAATTTCAAAAAAACCCTGGACAAAACTTCTTTTAAGTCCCTGTAATTTTAATTCAACTAAAAAACACCAAAATTTGGAAAAGTCAAACTAATGGTATAAAGACATACGGCATAAACTAACAAAATTTCAAAAAAAAAGTGACAAAACTTCTTTTAAGTCCCTATAATTTTAATTCAACCAAAAACACCATCTTCTACAATTGATATAAAAAAGCCTTAATAAAATTTATTTAAGTCCCTGAAACTTTTATTATATAAAGAAAATAAATTTGGTGCATAAAATATTTAGAAAATGTTTATAGAATGGCCTGGACATGTGAAAATGCGTTTTGGGGCCTGATTTTGTAAAAAATCGAAAAATCCCAAAAAATTATGAAATGTCCTGAAAATAAAGAAAATAAATTCGGTGTAAGAATTTTTCAGAAAATGTTTCCGGAAGGGCCTGAAAATGTGAAAATTCGTTTCAGGACAGTGTTTCATAAAAAGTCAAAAATTCCCAAAAAATTATGAAATATTCGGAAAATAAAGAAAATAAATTTGGTGCAAGAGTTTTTCAAAAAATATTTCCGGAAGGGCCCGAAAATGTGAAAATACGTTTCGGGTCATAAAACCGCAAAAAATTATGAAATATCCGGAAAATAAAGAAAATAAATTTGGTACAAGAATTTTTCAGAAAATGTTTCCTGAAGGGGCCGCAAATGTGAAAATATGTTTCGGAGCCCGGTTTCGTAAAAAATCAAAAATTCCCAAAAAATTATGAAATATCCGGAAAATAAAGAAAATAAATTTGGTGCGAGAATTTTTCAGAAAATGTTTTCGGAATACGTTTTGGGGCCCGGTTTCGTAAGAAATTGAAAAATCCCAAAAAAATTATGAAATATTCAAAAAATAAAGAAAATAAATTTGGTACAGAAAATTTTTAGAAAATATTTATGGAATGGCCCAAAAGTGTGAAAATATGTTTCGGGGTCCGATTTTATAAAAAATCGAAAACTCAAAAAAAATTATGAAATATGCGGAAAGGAAAGAAAATAAATTTGGTGCAAGAATTTTTCAGAAAATGTGAGCTTTTTTAACACACCCTAAAGGAGGAGGGTCATTTTGCATTTAGAAAAGTATTTAAGGATTTTTTAATGATTTTTTTTTATCAATTATTGAATTTATATGAATTTTTTTACTATATTTTAGGTCAAACACGCGCTCCCTTGATCAAAGGGGGTCACATCACCTGCCACGTCAGCAACAGGTAGCACAGAGGTCCATTCTTTATAAGTTTAAATACATCAGAGGTCCACTTTAAAATTTAGATATGTCTAAAATAAAAGTACGCACGTTGAAGATATTAAAAAGCATTCAACCTATTTTATAACATAAATCCGTTTAAGGTTTATATCTCCTTGTATCAATTTGTTTATTGAATGGCTAGTCGAACATGAATTATATCAGATTATAGATAAGTCAGCCTAGTTCGAACATTGTTTTATAATGTCAAAATGACATTAGGATTATTGTATTAGCATAAGCTTAGAGTCAACCATAATATAAATACAATGTCAACCATCATTTATGACATTACCACATTAATTAATTAATTATTTTATCGAAAGTAGTTTTTCAGTTACCCCAACTATCAACCCTTAAATCTAGCAGTCCTAAATAGCAAAACAACCATATTGTGAGATTTAAAATGAGGAAAGAGTTATTTGGATAATTGCCTACATCTCTACTTAAAATTGCCATAAAGATTTTTATCAAGTAGACATAGAAATGTGTTAGTAAGTCATGCTCACTCCAATTTATAAAAGGGAAATTGTTGGAATTGTACAGTATTTATATTCATAAAATACCCCTATTATAAAGTAACTCATTATACACTCTTATTCTACTAACCTAATTTATTAAATGCCCACTATTTAAACTCCACTATCTGCTAGAAGATAGGGACTAGTAATCAGATTACGTAATGTGAAACTTCTCCCTTTACGTCGTCGCCTCTTCTCCATACATCGCCTCCGCCACCTCGCCTCTCCCTGTGCCACAAACCTAACGTTAATGGAGACCCTATTGTTGTGATCGGAAGGTATAATCAAACTGAGTCGAAGTTTAGCACATCGTCGTCACATTCAATTAGGATTGGTGATGGAGAATTCTCTGAGGAATTTATCTATTGGAACAATCGTGATCAAATTAGGGCGCATAATTCGTGTTTGATTTTGTGATTGCGGTGGACATGGTTTATATTGAAGAATATGTACCCGCAAGTCGTAATCTTGATGGAAGCACTAATGGCGGACAACGGTGTTGTTTTGGGAGATTTGTGGAAAGATTTTTGTGATTGAGAAGGTTCCTTATGAAGATTTGCATCCAGATTATCCTTATGAAGAAACTGATTTTTATATGTTTCGCAAGAAAAAGATATAGCTTCTGCAATTTGGTAATTCTTGAGCTTGTTCTGAATTATATCTTATGAACTTGATTTTTATGGATTTTTTAAGTGAATTAGCTAAATCAAGCATACCTAATTGCGATAAACTGTTGTATTTTAAATGTTAGCAATATGTCATTTGCATTTTTCCAGACCGTATATTGAAATATGTATATTGATATAAACTTTAGATAGTATATGGAAAAAAGATATACGAAAGCGTTTATGTAATGTTGCATAATCTTGTTTTCATTTAATTGGAATTTTGGATCTTATTTGCAGGAGAAGGCAATGTATTTTATCAATAGTTGACCAATGCATTGGATCTTATGATGATACTTGCAACCAACCTACACTCCTTCCTATTGGTAATACTGATGCAATTGATGACGAGACTCAGTTCATAGACTTACTTACATCTTCCACAAGGAATGAGATGAATAAGCCTTTTACAGAAGTTTTGCTTTATGTATACATGAGATATACACGTTGAAACTGCGCCTGAGATTGCACCTTGACTTATGCCTTGGACCTTCGCCTTGATATGTGTCGGGAAGTGCACTTGTTGTCAGTGCATATCTGTTTGAGATGTGTTATTAATGACTTGTACACTTGTGCCTTATCCTGTGTCTTGTGCCTTGACATGTGTCTTGTTTCTTGTGCAATCACAGTATACAGTTTATTCAATATGTATATCAATATACGATCGTCACTATACAGTTTGATTTATGAGTCACGTACATTAGTTGGTTTTCATATTCCAAATAAAAAGTATATCAGTATGCAAATAATGTATATCAATATACACACTGTTTAGTCAATAATACAGAATTCAACATTTCGTGAATTTCAATCTAATTTTATTTGGAATGAGGTATATTTCATCTACATAATAAGTATCTTTTGGGGGTAGACATCTATACTTTATACTTTTAGCAAAAAGGATTTATATTTGCTCAACATAGGGTTTTAGTATCGCCAGACATCAATATTGTTCATGTGTGCACAATATCTTTTAGGGTATGCACCTATATTGTACATTGTTACCAAAAGGGTTCATTTTGCCCACCCTAGGGTTTTAGTATTGTCATGCATCAATATTGTCCATGCTTGCACAATATTTTTTTAGGGGTAGGCGTCTAACTGTACATCGTTAGCAAAAGGGTTCATGTTTATGCATGACGATACATAAACCCTAGGTTGGCCAAAATGAACCCTTTTGCTAACAGTGTACATTATAGATGACTACCCCTAAAAGTAATTGTGCACGCATCAACAGTATTGATGCATAACGATTCTAAAACTCTAAATGGGGAAAAATGAATCCTTTTGGTAGTGATGTACAATATATTTCGCAACGAATTAGGGTAATAGCTGCAAATAATGTATATCGGTATACACACTGTTTACATAATAATTTACAAAATTAAACATGTTAAGAATGTTGATAATTATTCCAAAATTGATCTGCAATTCGAATGCAAGATATGGCTGGAATATGGATCCGGATGCAAATTCGGCTGGAAGCTGGATCCGGGAGCAAAATATGGCTGGAAGCTGGATCCGGATACAAATCAAGCTGGAAGTTGGATCCGAAAGCAAAAATGTCTGGAAGCTGGATCCAGATACAAATTAGGCTGGAAGCTGGATCCGAAAGCAAAAATGTCTGGAAGCTGAATCCGGATGTACAAATAAACAAAATATTGCAGCAACTTGAATCTGAAACCAAACAAACTTGAGGCAGCAATAAGTAGAATGAGCTGAGTCATGTAGGAGACGTTGTCCTTAAAGGATACTTCATAGTTCCTTCTAGGATTAAACAACTCCGTCAAGTTTGATTTGAACTTGGAGACAAGAATCAGAAATGTATGTATATATATATCCAGAAATTAGAAAAGAGAATAGTAGTCGGTCTAATTTAAAGTAAAACACTGAAAGCCTTTTTATATGTGAAAATAATAGGCGCTGGAAAGCATTAAAAGGTAGCCATAAAAGACTGCAATCGGTAGGAGGTACAAAATCATAAATGAGAATATGACTGTTGGTAATTAAGAGGTCTGTTACAGTTTCACTTAACACCCCTTAAAATTCAACAGCTACGGGTCAGCAATTTAAATTAAAAAAAATATTTTTGACAAATATTATTTTCTCAATAAAATAGTTCCGGGCATAGTCTTAATCGCCCGCGCAGGGGGGGAATCCACCGATTTGCTCATATGCGCGAGAGCGCACCTATTCCATCTCACAACTTAGCAAGCCTATATGGTTCTTTTGAAAATATGAAGTCAAAAATTCACTTATCAAAAACCCATGTGAGATATTGGTTCTTTTGAAAATAACTTTAAACACTAGTTTTTCCAACAAAGAATTTCAATATAATTTTATTTGGAATGAGTTATACAGTTTACATTAATATACAGTTCTTTGTGAACTGTATATTAGCAATATACAGATGGGTTAATAAATGTATATAGTATATATATATATGAAAATATACAAATGATATTAATAAATGAGCTATACACATATTTGAAACTGCACCTGAGATTGCGCCTTGACTTGTGCCTTGTGCCATGTACAATTATAGTATACAATTTATTATTTGCATATATCATCAATATACACACATTTTAACAAACCTTTATCTGTATCAACAATTCATCATTTAAATAATAATTGTAAAGTTTCATTCTACAAAACAAAATACTGTTACACAGGTCAATGTTTCAAACTAATACCTTTAAACAATTTCGTCCCTGAGAAAATAAACGCATCCTAACTTGTCTACGCAAATGATTAACCATCTTTATTTGGCTTAACAAAGTCATTCTCACTTTCTTCCCCTTCATCTCGGGCAGTTTGGTAATTGTACGAATAATGTCGTTGCTCGATCTATCATTAATCTGGTATTCCACGTTTGTAAAACTTTGGTGCTGTAAACTAGTGATGACAGCTGCAATTCATAAATAAGTTAGTACACAGTTTTAATATTATAAGAATTGTATATTAATTTACAAATTTCGGTATACAGATTGACTTATGAGTCATGTACATTAGTTGGTTTTCACATTCCAAATAAAAGGGATATTAACAATTTAAAGATGAGTTATTTTCAGTCATATAGTTTCTACTGTATATTGCTAATAGGCATGTTTTATACGGGCTGTATATCAGTAATACAACTGTATATCAGTAGAATACATCACAAATCATAACACTACAATGGTTGTATATTAGTTGGTTTTCATGTACAAAATATAAGTAAAACCAGCATACAAATTGGAGACAGTGATGATAGCATACAAAAATTGAATTATTAACAAAATATAGATTTTGTTGTATACAATCTAAAGTGTATATCAATATACATATTTCAGTATAGAGATTCTCATCTTGTTTGATGTTTCAAAATCAGAATCAGTTGATGTTTGTTTCCCCTTTCCCTATAAAATTCTAATTCCAAATTAAAACTGTAACATCCATTTGACACATCATTTTAGTCATTTATGCATATATATTAGAAATTATTAGATGAAGTATAAATATATAATAAATATATTAATTTTGGTATATTTGGTTTTAAATATATTTTTATATATATACACACACACACTCTAAAATATATAAAAGGGATTTGAAATTTTGTGAAGATAAAAGTAGAAATTATAGTTGGTAATTAAATTAGTACTTGAGTTGTTTATTAGTGGTATAAGCATAGTATAGTATAAGTGTAAGTATTATATAATGAAAAAGAAGGGCAAAATGGTCATTTTAGCCTATAGATAATTGTGGAAGTGATAAGGAAGATATAAGTATATAAAATCAGCCATAAAAGGAAGAAAAACTCAGAATATGAAAGATTTAGAGAAGAAGAGACGATAAGAGAAGTAGAGAGAAGAAGGGGTCGAATAAGAATCAGGTTTCAAGCCGAACTTGTGATTCAATTTCTATGATGTTAGAGACAGAATTAGGAGATATGGTAAACTATAGATTTGTTTATATATGTCTAAGGAAGCCTTTCGCAAAATTTAGGGATTTTTAGATGAGTAGATCTATAGCTATCATTTTTATAAGATGAAGTGTCCAGAATTGGATGATCAAAGATACGAGGTGAGTTTCAAAATTAAATCTGGGATTGTTATACTGCTTAGAAAATTCTGATTTTTTGATATGTTATTTCCTTATGTGTATAGTTTAAGTAGGAAAAAGAATCAGGTCGATTCATGTTGTTTATAGAAAGTTATGGTCGTTTTACTAAGATGTTGTCCAGGTAGAACGGGTTGAAACAGGGCATTGAAGAAAAATTCGCTATAAATCATATAAGGCTTTGAAAATTTTGAGGTTTTAGTATGTTATGTAATTGTGTATCAGGAATTAAACAAAAAATGAATCAGTGGATTTGAGTAAGTAAGTCGAAAGTTACGAATTTTGAAGTAAAGTGAGGTCATAAGAATACTAGTTCTAAGTGCAGGCAAAACAGTACAGAATTAGAGTTTAAAATATAAAATTCGTAATAAATGGAAAAGTGATCAAAAAATTATGAAATTTTGATATGTTATAAAGCTATGAGTTAAGAGTAAAATGTAACTAGAATTAGGTCATTTAGTGGAGTACTTCGAGAGATATGATTGATTATAGTCAGTAAGGTCACAGAGATAGTAATTCTATTATAGTTTATATTAGTCTTTATATATTTACAAAAGGATATAAGATGTATATATGTATGTTTGATATATAAATATGTATGTTATAAAAGCTCAAAATAGTGAAGAGATTCCAGAGAAAGGTCCAAGTCGTTCCGATAGAATTAGCTAGGATAATCTGTGAGTATAAACATGATATGAATTTATGGGTGAAATGTGTTGATGTGTTATTTGAATGGATTTGTGAGTTTTATCTTGGTGTAAATTAAGTTGATTGAGTGCTATTATATGTGAGTATCGAATTGGTATGCATTGAGCTTAGTTGAACTCTCTGATATGAAAATATACTAGAATTGTATTGTATGTGACTTGTGTTTTATAGTTAGTTATTAGTTATTGATAGTTAAGGATATGTGTACAAGTGAATGTCCAGAATGATTGTGCATATGATTTGTGTAAATTGTCTTAATGTGAATTGAGTGATACGATTATTGTGATTTGAAATTGCATTTGAATTGTGTTATATGTGTTGTGTGGTTATAATTGATATGAAATGTAAATTGCATTAAGATGGTATTGATATATAAATTGTGGCTATAAGTGAATATTGGTGAACGGTTAATTTGAATTATTGGATAAGTATAAGTGAGTATTGTATTTGACATGTGGAATTGATATGATATATGTATTTGAAATATTTGATAGGATTCAACTTGAATTCATATATGTACATGAGCATGAATAAGTAGAAAAGTAAAAGACACGTTGTGACGTAGCCGATCAAACATTGCAATACATGTTCTGTTCAACTGGACTTATATGGTCAACCAATTGCAATATCTGATAAATGGACCAAAAGGTCAACCAATTGTTTATCTGGACCAAAAGGTCAACTAATTGTTACACAGGCTGGCCAGCAAAATCAAATGTTATATGTTACATGTATCCCGGGGCAATAGTTTGGCCGGAAATGTCACAACAAATAAATAAATGAATCACTCACAAGCATATTTGAATGTCTACATGTTGACTTTTCGAATGTGTGTATACTTGTGGTTTGATAAATTCATAGATTGTCTATATTCACTGAGTTGCGCCTCATATAAAGCGCTAAATTTTTCAGAGGTGATAAAGTTTGTACTAGAAGCTCATTACCTGTAGATATCATGGAAGAAAGATTGGCTAGCTGTGTTCCATCTCGCTCTCTCTCACATGACAAGCATATAGTATAGATCGGTGGTCGGGTTTTGCTTTTGCTTTGTATAAGTATTTAAAAAAAAATTATATGTTGTGATAACAATTTTAGTGATTAGTATATGGTATAGGTTGTTTCAAAAACACACATACAAATATACATTTTTTTATTTCAAAGCAATCAAAACTTCAATTATGTATATCAATTACCATATATCCATATACACTCAGTGTGTACACGGATATACATATTTTATGTTCTATAAATGATTTATCTATTTTAAATCCTATAAAGAAAACATAAGTAGGAACCTCTAAATGGGTACATAGGTTTATGAGGCCTTCAAAACCTCAATGATTTATCGATAAAACATAAACACAGTTATTGATTGACTATACGGCAAATACAGTGCACACAATATACAATTTGTTTTTCTTGAAATTAGGCCAACAAACACATTTATATGCATTCTAAATAATTACATCACAACACTAAACGAATATCAATAGAACGTAAATATGTATATATGTATAGAAATAGAGTGTATATGGATATACAATAAACACAGTTATTGATTGAATATACAACAAAAATAGTATATACAACATATACAGCTTGTTTTTCTTAAAATTAGGCCAACATACACATTTACTGATCTCTACTACATTAACAAATTCTCAATAATAGAATATATGCTTTCATATGGCCGTATACGTATATATAAAAATGATAGGACAATCGGTATACACTTTGTAATACAAACTGACTTACCCAAAGTGGGGTTTTCTCTACGATATCAGCTGCCTTCCCCTTTCCCTTGTTCTAAAAAATAGGAATACGATATTAGTTTGAATATCCAATATACGATAGAGGTTGCCTTATAATATACGAATTCACAATACACTAATTAGTTACCTTATCAGTAGCTTTAGGCACCGTCTCTCGTAATTTCCTCTTTCCTTTGTCCATTACAGGCGCTTTTCTCTTGCTCTTCGACAGTCTGGTTTCCATTAAAGCAGATAATAAGAAGGATGACGATTGCCGAGATAACCAACAGAAATCGTGGCAACGGTTTCAAAGGGAATCGGAATCATAGTCGGTGGTCGGAAATCGCGGCGACGGTACGTTTCGATGGTTGGATGTCGGCGACGGTTTTGATGGTGTGAGTGGTCGAGAATTTTTTCAGTTTCAGAATGAGGGGTTTTGAGTTTCGAAATTGCGACCACTGGTTTAAAGGGAATCGAAATCAACGTTGGTGGTCGAAGCTCGCGGCAACGGTTTCGACGATTTCGGCGGTTGGATGTCGGTGACGGTGTGAGATGGTGGGTTTTGTTATTTCTAGTTTCAAAAGGAGTGGTTTGCGGTTTTGAGTTTTGAGTTTTGAAATTCGTAAGGGTAGCGACAAAATAGAGATTTGAAAGATATCACTAATTTATTATAAATTGGTATTTTATAAAGGTCTAATGCTATCCCATGCCCCCAACTTGAGCGAAAGCACGTTTCATACTCCAAACTTTTAAAAGGTCCTTCAAACTACCCCAACTTTCAAAAAGTTGGTCTCCGTGCTACCTCTGACCCACTCGCCCACTATTAGCTAGGAGAGTGCATTCCACTCACTGCCAAGTTGACATATTTGGAAAAATCAAACCAATAATATAGCGACACGTGGCAGAAACTAAAAAATTTCAAAAAAAATATTGGAAAAAATTCTTTTAAGTCCCTATAATTTTAATTCAACAAAAAGACCACTTCTACAATGAATTTATTAATTTGACTAAAAGTCAAACCAATCTTTACTTGACACTTCACATTTATATTCTAAAATTTTTAAAATATCCCTAAAAAAATTTCATTAAAATCCCAACCAATCTTTTCCTTACAATAATGCCATATTGTACACAACTTTTATATGTAATTTAAATTTAATAAAAATACCATAAATTTGAAAAAGTCAAACCAATGACATAATGCCACGCGGCATAAACTAACAGATTTCAAAAAAAACCTTGACAAAACTTCTTTTAAGTCCCAATAATTTTAATTCAACCAAAAACATCATCTTCTACAATGGATTTCAAAAAAACCTTGAGAAAACTTATTTAAGCCCTCTGAAACTTTTATTATATAAAGAAAATAAATTTGGTGGAGGAAATTTTTAGAAACTGTTTATGGAAGGGCCTGAAAATGTAAAAATACATTTCGAGGTCCGGTTTCGTAAAAAATTGAAAAATTCTAAAAAATTATGGAATATTCGGAAAATAAAAAAAATAAATTTGGTGCAAGAAATTTTCATAAAATGTTTTTGAAAGGGCCTGAAAATGCGAAAAATGTTTCGGGGTCCGGTTTCGTAAAAAATAAAAAAATCCCAAAAAATTATGGAATATCTGGAAAATAAAGAAAACAAATTTGGTGCAAAACTTTTTCAAAAAATGTTTTCAGAAGGGCCCGAAAATGAGAATACGTTTCGGGGTCCGGTTTCGTAAAAAATAAAAAAATCCCAAAAAATTATGGAATATACGGAAAATAAAAAAATAAATTTGGTGCAAAAAGTTTTTAAAAAATGTTTTTGGAAGGGTCCAAAAATGTGAAAATATGTTTCGGGATCAGATTTGATAAAAAAATTCAAAAAAATTATGAAATATCCAAAAAATAAATTTAGTGCAAGAATTTTTCAAAAAATATTTTTGAAATGGCCCAAAAAGAGAAAAAGGGTCATTTTACAATACAAAAGTATTTAGGGGTTTTTTATGATTTTTTTATAAAATATTAATTTTATTTAATTTCCCAATACATTTGAAAGTCAAAAATGCGCTCGTTTGGTCAAATCCAGACATATCAACTGCCACATCAGCTTAAGGTAGCACGAATGTGCACTTTTTATAAGTTAGGATAAATCGAAAGTCCACTTAAAAATTAGGCGTATAAAAGACTTTTTCGTCCAAATTAAAAATATGAGAGGGCATTCAACCTTTTATAAATATATATCCCTGAAAATACTTTTTATTAATTAAATATTTCTATTCTTTAAATCTCTATTCCTACGAGGACATTTCAAGTTAAATAAAAATCGTGCTCCGCCGACTAAGCTTTCAAAAGTAGTAAGAATCCAAGCTCAGAACAACTTATTAGTTTTTCATTAAATATCAGAATATTTATGATAAAAATACTTATATATGTATAATTTATTAATACTTTTGTAAAAAAAATTGTAATATAAACTCATATATTAAAGTAAACCATCATATGTTTATTTGATACCACAACGAGTTTGGATTTGGAGGAGTCTTTCATACTGAAGAGCCATTACTCGTGTCTACTTATAAGTAATTAATAGAAAAAAATTATAAGGACTTATAAATTATAGAAACTATTAAATGACCGAATATAACAAGTAGAGGATATAGTCTTTTGCTTATAAAATTGAATATGATTGTATTTAATTTTTTCTTGATTAAACATTAATAAGTGCTTTAAAAAAACAAATAATACTTATATGTGGTCTTGTCCTGCTTATAAGCAATCACTTACATACACATTTAAGGGCGTGTTTTTTTTGTAACTTATACTTAGAGAATTAAAATAAGTTAAACACTTACAATTTTTTTTATGAATAATAAAAAGTAGGTATTTCCTACGTTTACATGTTAAACTTATAAGTTAAAAAAATAAACTAATAAGGTGTAGCTCAGTTGGCAAAACAGACTGAACAAGTTGGAGGAGAACAAGGTTTAAATCCCACTAAATACACTTGTAGGGAGGGATGAGAAGCTGTAACTGTTACTAAGCCCGGATAAGATTATCTCAATGAAGATATTTGTAAATATTATCAAAAAAAAGTTAAAAATAAATAATAAAAAACACTTTACAAAACTGCTTATAAGTTAAAAACTCTTTATAAGGAACTTTTAAGTTGCGAGAAAGATCCCTTAACATGAACTTCCCTTGTACAATAAATTAGATAAAAAATATTATTAATTTAAAAAATTTAACTAACTTTTTAGATTATTTGCATAGGTATGAAGCAACTCAAAAGTACGTGGAAAAGGAATAATTTGCTTTAGCAATACAATAATAAAATTGATTAATGCATAAGATAGTGATTGGAGAGACTTCAAAGAAGCTAACAATTCCAAATATCCAAAGCTTTTAATGTGTGCAAAGAATATCAAAAGGGTTGCATATATGGGATAAAGACATCAACCCACCGAATCTTAACAAGTGTTTTTTTAGCCTTTTATGGAAACTTCCAATATAATTTAACCCTATTGCCTTTTCTTCTTTTTGGTGTTGATAAAGATTGTATTTTGATTTTGAACCGGCTTCGTAATTAAAAAAATACTTGTTTAATTGTTTAGTCGGCCTAATTATTAGGGCGGAGCAAAAAAAAACTGAATCATACCGATAAGACGAACCGATTTGGATCGAACCAAACTGTATATATATATTCGATTCGATTTTTGGTTTATAAAATTTGAAATTTTTAGTTTCGGTTTAATTTAATTTAATTTTTTATTTGAGTATGACAGAGAAAAAATAAAGAAAATCAAATTAAATCTAAAAATTGAATCGAATTATTTTAATTTAATTTTTAATTTATATTTTTTTTTAATAATTTATGGTTGGATTGAGTTTTTGAATAGATCAAATTTTAGTCTGTACCTGGTAAAGATGATAATAATAGTCTATGTTGGACTAAATCAAAAATAACAAGACAAAAAATACAATATTATTCGCACAATACGTATATATTATTAATAAATTTATAAAAACATGTACAATAAATCTAGAAACAATTTTATATGAATCATCAAATAAAACTAAAAATATATAATTATATATTAGTCAATTTGAACTCATGACAAGATTAAGTTCTTATTCTTTTCAATTTATAAGTAGCAGTATTGAATTGAATTGAACTAAATTGTACTGAATTTATTTCAGTATAAATTTATATGTATGTAATACTGAACTGAACTGAACTGGACTTGACTGAATATAAGTTGAAAAGAACAAGGCTTAAATATTTATACAATTTTCAAGTTCGAGCCTTAGCGCATGTATTTAGGGTCTCTTTGGTACTGTTTTTCAAGTTGTTGTCCATTAAGTTGCTCTCACGAAGTTTTAATTGGCTTTGAACAAAACATTTTGATCATTCGTACTAATTAATTAGGAACTGCTTGATTTGTTTTTTCGAAAATCAAATCTAATATTTTTAAGAAAATCTTGAAAATGAAATTTTAAAAAAAAGCAGCTGAAATAAGCACGGAGAAACTAACCCTTAATATTTATCATACAAATGTGGGAACAAGAAAAATCAAGTACATAGAAAACAAGAAAAGATAATTCTGATGATCCTTGATTTCATTCCTAGTGCCAGGCATATAGTCAGGAAAAACAAGGTATGGAAGGAAACGTGACTAGGGTTCTCTTGGAACCCTAGCCGCCCTATTTTCTCCTCTAGCGCTTGACCGACCTTCGATAAGACGGTAACTAGGCGGCGTCTGATCGCACTCTATCGGCGTCTGGTCGGTTCGATCTCCACAGCTCAGTGGTTACGGCTAGGGTTCTGTTGATTTTCTCCATCGGGTTCTGACCGGATTTCTCACTCTATCGGCATCTGGTTGGTTAGATCTCCACAGCAGCAGACCTCAGTGATTCCAGCTTGGCATCTGTTGGTTTTTTCCACCGAGTTTCGACAAGACGACTTGGCGACTTGGCGGCGCCCAGATTCCACCTGCGCTTTGTCAGGATGATTCCACTCCTCCGGCATGGTCGGTTCGAGCAATAGACCTTCGACGAGAGACTGTTTAGGCGGATAGGGTTCTATATGGTCGGCGTTTCGACTGGGGTCGATGTTATTCTAACCGGTATTTGACCGACAGTTTTTCAACACAGGGATCGCATCTCCTCCTTTAATGTGTTTCAGTGAGGGCGACTTTGGCTAATCCCTAGCCGTATAGGGTGGTGCCTCTCCGGGCAGTAGGAATCGCAAGTTCATCGGCTTTATCTGCTTGGATTTCCATTTGATATAAGTCGACGATTAGATGTTTTGACGTTATGTTGGTCTTGCACGACCTCGCATCCGTTATGATTAATCATCTCAGCCTTCTCGCCGGAATTGACTTTGGTGTATTACGGGGAACTTCTTCCAGCCGATCATTTTGCTATGGATCTTTAGATCATTATGATCACACACTGTTGTGATTGGGACTTTTAGTCTATTATTTTTGCATTAAGTTGTACATCTTTTATTACATTCTTGTGATATTTTTTTTCTTTTCTTTTTTATTTTTTTATTATTACTTTTTCTTTTATTTTTAATAAATGGAGCCAATTTTCTACCAACAACCTTTACATAAAAAGGATATATTCTAGTTCCTCTAAATACCAAAAGGTGATATATACTTTAGTCTTTACATATGTCAACTGAGCTTTCAATTTCTTCCCACACAAATTATTCCCTCAACTTTACTCTTAAGTGAATTATATATATATGCATAGAGAGATTTAGTACGTGAAATTGAGTTCAATTTGGCCTTTCATATCTTCAATTTAAACTTTTTTTTCTTTTGCACAAAAATATGAATGAACCTAAGTATGGCTATCCTTACCCTCCTCCAGGTATTTTTCTCTCTCAAAATATGCTCTTAGACTCATTTTCTTTTTATAAATTGGTTGGCATGATGTTAATATATATTATAGGCGCGTATCAAGCCGGGCCTCCTCCTCCGGTGATGGCACCACCGCAGTATTATGCACCTCCAGCTCCACCTCCGAAGAAAGAAGTAGGATTTCTCGAGGGATGGTACGTATTGATTAAGTACCCATATATATATATATATATTCCATGAAAAGTATTTCAGTTTTTTTTCTTTTTGTTTACTGCACGTTAGGTGTCTAATTTTTAATTCGAAGAATTGAGTTAAGCATGAATTACAGTAGTACGTTGAGTTTCTATCAACAACTGTCAATCAAAGTGGTAAGGAGTTGCTTGTCTTTAAATAAAGTTTCGGGTTTAAACCTTGTGTATGTTAAAAAAACGGGTAGTTAGAGAGTTTTATCCCCTGTAATAATCTGATTCGAATTCATATTCAAGTAGATGGTTCAGAAAAAAAGATTACCAATAATAAAAAATTATTGTCACCCCCATATTTATTAATTAATTTCAAATTTTAATATTGATTAATTTGTTAATTTTTTTCAGCCTTGCAGCCTTGTGTTGTTGCTGTCTATTGGATGAGTGTTGCTGTGATCCCTCATTGATCTTGGTCACCTAGTGCCATATAATTAATGTGTGCTATACAATTACAATTACTAAATGTTTTATATTTTTCCCTTTTTTTACATGTGTGATACAATTACAATTACTATTACTGTAATTCTTTAAAGTAAATTGAATCAACAAAAGTGAGTACTACTTTTACTTCGTTTTTTGGTTGAAAAATTTAATGTTGATATGTCCAAAGTTTTGTCCTCGTATGTTTTTTTTGGGGACACTTACCCTATTCTGAGTGCATATTTGCAGACCCATTTTCGTATGGTATTATATTATTATTAAGTGGGTGTGTAAATACTTTAACCTTTCTTATAATTACGTTTAACAATGTTTTAAGTGTTTACTAATTATTCATTTGAGCCATTTAAAAAACAAAAAAAGTACTAATAATAAAGAATTTTATCAACATTATCAAATACTAATAGTAGCCACAACATCAAATAATAACAGTCAAATAAAAACAAAAGTTAAATTAGAAAGTTAATGTGAGTAATTAGAAATATTTTTTTATTAAATTGATTTTTTTAGGGATGATGAGATTCGAATTGAACTTCCACCTCTATATTTCTCGGTTGTTAAAAATGTTTATAGAAAGTTAACATGTTTCAAATAATGACTTATAAAAAGACGATATCGGAAGAAAAATAACGTTTAATGTCAAAGCTAATATTGTTTCTTATAGTGACAAAATACAAAATAAATATATAAATGATGATACATAATGTATGTTCTATTTTTTTCTGCAGTTTAGCTCATTCACTCGAGTTCTATATTGTTATAAATTTAAAATTAATTCAGTTGTAAAAGTTCAATCAAGATAGCATCATCCCAAAAGAACAATATATTACCCTAATAAAAAAACCTAGTAGTTGTTTTGTATATTTTCTTTTTATTTGGGCAAAATTAGCAATTTGAGATGACAATCTTCAATTGGAGAAAAAGACAAAAAAAAAAAAAGCCCACAAAGAGAACCAAGCTTTAATTTCGCAAAAGATAATGGCTTTCACCATTTTTGGGCTAAAAGAAGTTCCCAAGAGTATAACCCAAAATTTAGTGTGCGTATTGAAAAATGGGAAATTGTGAGATTCAACCCCGTTAAAATAATTTCGGCCTAAGTTTAGCTCAATTACTTAAAAGTCCTTGACATATTTTATTAATAGTCTTCATACGCCCCCCATATCTTTTATACGATGTTCATAACTTTCTTACGCTCCTGTAGAACTCCGGATTCGTATTGCTTGTAATAGATTTCTAACAGATATATAACAGCTTTGTAACAGACATGTATTAGACTTGCATTAGGTTCGTAAAAGATATATAATAGACTTGTAAAAAATTAATGAACGACAAATCATGCCAAACACTTCAATAATAATCCAATGTAAATCAAATATAATGAAAATTTACTATTTTATTCATCAAACACTAGTAACAGATATATAATAGCCTTGTAACATACTTTCTAACAAGTTTCTAGTAGAATTGTAACAGATAAAAGTCATAAAGATTATGCTAAACACTTCGTTAGTGATTTTATCTAATTCAATATTATTATATTCTTGTTATATATTCATCAAACACTCGTATTAGACTTGTAGCAAATATAAAACAGATATGTAGTAGGTCTGCATTAGATATGTAACAGATTCAAAGAAACATTTCATTCATATTTTCTATCTGATACGATACTGATACAAGTCTGTTACATCCTCATTAAACACTTGTATTAAACTTGTAGCAAATATATAACACATATGTAACAGATATGCAGTAGGTCTATATTATATGCACAACAGGTAGAAAGAAAATGGAAGGAGAATTACATTGTATACAACAACATGAATTGATGTTAATCACAAAATTCAGTAATCATCAGATCAGGAGCTTTCAGTTGCATGAAAAAATTCAGAGTCATGTCATTCTTTATCTCCATAGCATAACTCTTTAACACATGTCTCAAATTCGGAAAATCAAATCGAAATATGGATTGCAATAGAGAGAATAAAACGCATCAATGATTGAATAAGAAATCATTGATTTAAAATAAAAAGAAATCGATAACGAAGACCGCAGATTGCTTGATAAAACTGAAAAGAACAAGAGAATCGAGATCGAAGAACGCAACAGGAAATGGGAGAGATTTGCGAAGAAAGGAAAAGAAAACGAACAGGTCTGCATATAAGGGGTTTACATAGAGCATATTTTGGTTAGCAGAAGTTCACAAAACTCTGCAACAGTTACACGCATTTTTTTAAGCATGAAAGTAATTAGTTTGTAGATATTGAACATTTAAGTGCTTTATCCTTGAAAAATTAGTATAAAAATAAAATACTAACAAAAGTGTATGTAATAATGTATTATATGATGTATCAACACAATGCCATAAAAATTTACCAAAAAATGTAATAAAACGTTATACTAATTATATAATTATATAGCAACAACTTTTCGATATTTGGTGTTAAATCATTTTGTTGTCATAATAAATAATCATCTTAGTTCTAATTAAGTGATAATAACCATATCACCCATAATTGATTTATTGGTATGATTGGATTAAAATGAAGAAACAATTATTTTTCTAAATAAGCTGTAAATTGTAATTATTTGTTAACACAAATTGAAAAGTAATTCAATTTAGAGCCCATAATTTCCTAACAAGGGTAGGACAAATTGGGGAACTCCTAAATTATTAGTTGCCAAATTATTTGCAAAATAATTATTTATATGACCACATGCAATAATGTGTAACACACTATCAATAAAATTATCTCTTAATTACTTTTATTTAAAATTATAATGTCGCATTTGGTTTTTGCGGAATAGACAGAAATATACGCTCCTTAAATATTAATTTCGAGTACTTTTACTTCATTCCGTGGAATAAATTACAATTGGGCTAATGTATTAGTAATATTTTTAATTTGGCTTTAAAATTTCGTTAACTCTCTGAATTTTAAAAGTATTTCAGCAGTTATGTCAATTTTTAAAAAGTGCATCATTTTACTCCTTAAATGCCACGTGTCAGATTCTGATTGGAAAGAGAAAATCTGAAAAGAATAATATCTTTAAAAAATCAAACCAACCAGAAGCTGACACGTGGTATCCAAGGAGCTAAGTGGTATACTTTTTGAAAGTTGAAGTAGTTGTGGAGACACTTTCAAAGTTCAGGGAGGCAGTGAGAATTTAATACCAAGTTGATGATGCTGTTAATGCATTAAGTCATCGCAATTATACCAGGTCGTTAAAGTATTTAGGTATGTGGTTCAAGTTTTAAGAACATAAATTAAAATTTTAACTTTTTTAATGTATAACATAGTTTATATTAATGTCTACATTTAGGGAAACTGAATAATTTTCGGAACTTGTTATTCCATGAGACGTGAAACGAATTAATTTCAATTGATTTTAAAGACAATAATTAGTCATTCATATGAATTGTAAATTCTTTTATTTTACATAAGAATTATCATTCGAATCCACGTGGAATAAATATTATTTCATTGTGATGGATTTAAAACACTTTCATATTTCACATTTTTTTTATTTATTTCTACTGTATAATCTCTTTAAATTGAATATGAATGTGTGAATATATTGTTATCCTACTGTTAATTGTTAAAACATAGATGGATAAGCTGTAAACCAAGAAGAAATAGGATCTTTATTTAAATCCCACCTCTTAATCAATTTTTAAAAAAAAATTTTTTTTAGAACTAAACTCCATTATAAATGCATTTAATATGCATCTCTCTACCCCAATCATTTAAATCGTCGGATCATTTGAGAGTTTAAAAAAATAATATATGAATAATATTTTTAGTTAGTATTAACGAGGGTAATATAATATATTTTATAAGAATTGACTGAGTTACTAACGCCTACTTTATAATAACACTTATTTAGAAAAGTAAAATATTATACGAGAATCAATTAATGATCATATCATCGTTGAAACTCTTAATACACTTACATATATAATTGCCAAAATTAAATTCTATACCTTATATGCCAAATTCTTTTTAATTAATGTATAGACATTTTTTTGGAGATCTTAAATTAATTCGTAGCATTTGAAATAGGAAATTTTAGAAATTTTAGATTTAGAAGAAATTCTGTTCTTCCGGCGGGAATTTTTCCCTCCTTTTTTCTTAACTACGGTTAATTTAACTGGTGCACTACATTACACGTTACTACTGACGTGTCAAATTTTCATTGGATAGAGATGAACAGTGCTGGTAAGGTGCTGTGGCAAATTTTTTGTTCTCATGCTCATGATTTATTGAGCACGGGCGAGGGCAATATCGTAGTTTCAGTTCTCGTGTTTTAAAAGCTGGAAAATATTTTCAGCACCCCAATCATCTTCTGGGGATATGAAAGTACAGTATTGCCCCTATTATCTGCACAAATTACCAGTCACACGCGCGTAGCTTCACGCTTTGGCCGGTTCAGCCAGGTGGCTTTTATCCACGTCATCGCTTACTGGCCCCATTGTACTACGAATATAATTTTCGGACTATCTCAAATAGTATTTTATTGTATTATTATTTTTAATATATAAATAAAAATAGATATTCAGTTTAAAATATATTTTTTATAGATTTTTTAATTATTTATTTTAATATGAGGTATTAATTAAATTTTAAATATTATTTATTTAATTTTTTATAAATAAAAAATTGAAATAAAATAAAATTATAATATTTTAATAGTTAGAAGTTATTTAATAAGTTGTTTAATTTTTTTGTTATTATTTTATTTTTAAAAAAATATAATTACTAATTAAATAAATAGATAAGTTATTGTAATTAGATTTTAGAATTTTTTATATTTTTTACATCTCATCAATTTAAATTTTTTATTCTACATGGCACATCAATTTAGAACTCATAATCTATTATGAATGCTCTTAAATTAAATATGAAAAAAATATGACTAATACATCTTACAGTTGTTCATAAAAACTTCTCATTTCCTTAAGTTTGCAAAAGTTTTACATAATAACTTGAACTAATTAAAGTAGTCTTTATAATCCCTTTAACTTATTAAAAGTGAATTTTATAGACCCTTAATGATGATATGCTTATTACTTTTCTAAATATTAAATTTAAGAGTAAAAAAAATTGATATATTAGGAGATATGAGATCACTTTTATTCATGAGGTGCATCTTAACAATTTCAAGGGCTATAAAGGGCCAGTTTGACTGTAAGTTTTTATAATTTTTTTCAACAATTTTTATGAAAAATTCAATTTTCAAGTTTTTTTTAAAAGCCGTAGATTTAATTTTGGAAAAAATAAATCAGACAGTTCATAATTAATTAGTATGAAAGATTAAAATATATTATTATTCAAAGTCAAAATATGTAGTACTATTAAAAATTTGTGAAAATAATTTATTTTAAATAGTACTCAAACAGTAATATCAAACTAACCCAAAATATACTCTAATAAGTTCAGTAAATTATATAAAATTTTTAAAAATTTAAAAAACTGATAAATTTTTAGGGACACACGAGAGTCAAAATATATTAGCTAATATGGCTAATAGATTTATACTCAATGTGCTTAAGGTGTTATAAATCTATATCTATCAACAAATACCGATATATACATTGAAATTTAATTTTTCCACATACGAAGACTAAATAATCTGTATAAAAGTTGGTGAACGGTTTGAGCACCCGCCACGTGTTCCCATCAATAAATCGAGACCGTAGAAGCCAGATCACGCGGTCAGAAAGACGGGCAACAGATCAAGAAATCAAACTGGAGCGAAGGGTTTAGATTCTGCCCGAGATATCGCGGGGCAGATCTGATCGCCTTTAAGAAGCGGCCTTCGGCTACCTATCTTCCTCGCTCTTACCAGGGAATCTCCAAACCCTAACAAAAATTCATTTCTTGAAGAAGTTCTTCTTTCCGATTCTGTTTTCCGGCGAGTCCGGTCGTTTTCTGGTGGCGCGTGGAGTACACGCCTTGTGTTTCCACTTCATGTTGTGTAGTTGTTCGTTCAAATTGGGAAATCTTAGCCCCCGGGTAGTGGTCGGAACCCTACCGGACTCTTGATGGCTTCTGCGGTCCTAGCGAACAACGAACCGAATTGGACGCAGCTACAGCCTAGAGGCGGTGTTAATTTCATGGGCAAAGTCCCCTTTTCTAACTCAAACCCTAACCCTAAATCTTCCAAGAAGCGGCAATTTCATACGGCTCAACCTGGATTCAACTTCGATGGACCTCCGGCGTTGATGCAACCGGCTGCATCGGATGATGCATCGTCTATGAATCGGAGGCCGCCGAACGATTTTAATTCCGGTGGTTACCGTACTTACAATATCGCCTCGTTTTCGAAGAAGGAGCTTGCAGAGCTGAAGAATCGGTTTCTTGAGGAGCTCGAACAGGTCCGGCTGCTGAGGGATCGGATCAATTCCTCTGAGTTGCAGATCAGATCTGGTTCCGCTTTTCAGAACAAGAAACCAGTCGCGATTCCTAACAACAAGAAGATTTTGGGGAACAAGAGGCAGTTTCCTGAAAAGAATTTCGGATTTGGGGGTAAAGATGTGAAGCGATCGAATCATCCGGAGCTAGGTCAATTGATGAAGAAATGTGGCCAGATTTTGTCGAAATTGATGAAGGACAAGCATGGGCGGTTTATCTTTAATTCGCCGGTGGATGTGGTGTCACTTAAGCTACATGATTACCATGATATAATAAAACATCCGATGGATTTGGGTACTGTGAAGTCGAAATTGAGCCAAAAATTGTACGAGTCGCCCCTGGATTTCGCCGCAGATGTTCGATTGACGTTCAACAATGCTATGACGTACAACCCCAAAGGACACGATGTCTACTCTGTTGCCGTGCAGCTACTTTCCAGATTTGAGGAGTGGTTCAAACCAATTCAAGATCAATTGGGAGAAGATGATCTAGATCAGGCGCATGAGCAAGAGTACGTTCACGTTCAAGAAGTGCAAGCTAGTTCTTGGGATCACAACCCTAAACGAGGTGAATTTGACAGGATTAAGAAGGATCAGGAAAATTTGACGCCAATTGCGCCAAATTATGAGCATATGGCGAAGCCTAGCCCTCCAATTGCGTCTAATCCCCAGTCTACATCTCAGTTACCAGTAAGGACACCATCACCAATGCGAGTGCCCCCAGTGAAGCCATTGAAGCTACCAAAGCCCAAGGCCAAAGATCCCAATAAGAGAGATATGTTCCTTGAGGAGAAGCACAAATTAGGGCTTGGGTTGCAGAGTTTGCCTCAAGAAAAGATGTTACAAGTTGTGCAGATAATAAAGAAGAGAAATGGGCATTTGACACAGGATGGGGATGAAATTGAGCTAGACATTGAAGCGGTCGATACTGAGACACTATGGGAGCTCGATCGGTTTGTGACCAACTTCAAGAAAATGGCTAGCAAGATGAAACGTCAGGCCTTGATGGGTGTGAACAATGCAGGAGCTGCTGTTATTGATGGCAACAAGGTATAGTTTTATCATTTACTTCAATTGATGTCATAATTAAACTCGTAGTTTGTTCGAATTTGTGGCTAAATATCATATTTGCAGGATTTGTCTGGTAATGAGGCAATGGATGTTGTAATTGAGGCAAAGAAGCCTAAGAAAGGGGATGCAGGGGATGAGGATGTGGACATTGGTGATGAGATGCCGATGAGTAGTTTCCCTCCTATTGAGATTGAGAAGGATAATGGTCATGCTAGTAGTAGTTCTAGCAGCTCAAGTAGTTCAAGTGATGAATCATCATCTAGTGGTATAATTTTAACCCCATTTCAGACTGATTTGATAAATAAAATAAATGGGTTCAATTGCTAATTTGAGTTAACCAACCCCATTGCAGATTCTGATTCAGGGAGTTCATCAGGAAGTGATTCAGAGGATGCACATTCATAGTAATTGTAGATTGAAGGATGAAGAAGTAGGCTTTTCAAGTGTTCAAGCTCACTGTTTTGTACATGTGGAGGTAGTGTATGTTGTTGATTTGGGATAAAATTAAATTCTAGATTAAAGCAATGGCTTGACGAGGCTTGGAAACTTTTTTTGTACAGGGTTAGGGTTCTTGATTTTGTATTGTTGCTCTTTGAGATGGGAATTGATGGAATTCAACAGCTGGGTTTGAATAGGGTAACATTTTGAAGATATTTTCATTGTGTAAAAAGTGGGATGGAAATTTTAGGTTAGGGAATTAGGAAATGTAGTTATCAAGTAGTAGGAAATGATTAGGGAGATAATCTAGAGAGGAAGAGTAAATGTTAGATGGATGAATTGAATTACTTTGTACACATTACAACGCCTAATACAAGCCCCCTTTTTTAACCCACCGAGCATTTTCATTTCATTTTTCTGGGTGTTATTGGCTGATCCAAAGGTACACAAAGGCCCTGTTTGTTTCAACTCTTTTCAACTTATGTAGCTGTAGTGAACTGATTGTACAGTACTGAACTGGATAGAATAGAAGTTCGGAGGAGGGCCAAAATGTTGTTTTGCTTTAGAAAAGTAAAAGCTAAAAAATCTGAGCAATGTCCAAGCAAAGTATTAAACTTGGTTGAACTGTTGAATGGATCATATTTTGCAGTTGGTGAAAAGCAATAAATATGGCAAGACAAATTCAATTGCTTGTAGAATTGGATGTAGCAGAGAGAAACAGTGTGAAATTGAACTTGTGGGCTATATTTGGGATATATAAAATGCTTTGGGCGGTCACTGTCAATCAGTCTAAAGAAGTTCTTTCACAAAACCCAGATGAGTTCAAGTCAATACATGGAGAATAATTTAGACAATTCAAATGGGTTCAAAATGGCACAACACCCTTTTAAACTCGTGGATCAATAATTTAGTGAAAACTATCCAATGTGAACAAATAGTTGGAAAATGGGTTTGGTGGTGGGGACAAAATGATCCCAACTGTGCAAGCGACGAAGCTTAAGTAGTGGGTGTGTTAGCTAGCCTATCAAAATCAGAAGAGAATAGTGTGGAGGTCATTGATTAAGGTTGTCGTGAATAAAAGGAAAACTTGCACCTATTTTATCTTGCCCTAATGCTCACGGAGCCATGGCTCTAACCGTTATTGACCACCCCAAAGTGGCTTCGACCATTATTGACCACCCAACTTTCAATTGTGATATTTTATGATAGCAAAATTGATATAATTTGTCCCCTTCTATGTCATGTGTCAGCTTCTGACTTTTTAAATATGTCATTTTTTTATTTTTTATCTTTTCAATTAGAAGCATTGAAGGGGATAAACTTTATTAGTTCTGCAAACTTTATAGGAGAGAGTGTCATACATAGAGTACATTTGGCCTTTTATCTTAATTGGTAACTTTGTAGGACGTTTCCTGTATCTATGTGAGTTGCTTTCATCACATATGAAAGCCAACTCCCAAAAATATTTTGTCGAGGAGCTCTAACATTATCTGAATTAATATACATTTAAAAAAGTTATTTTCTTTGCCTTGAAAATGATCTTTTGACCCTCTCTTATCATAGATTAGAACCCTTAAATGGATATTTTGACAAGGTAACATTAAACAACAGCTTGTGCATTAGTTTCAATGACATTAATTGCAAAAGTTAAGCTTTTTTGCTGGTTCCCCAACAATAAATTTATGAACTTGTGGTTAGATAAGTTCATATCAAACAAAACTTTACCCAATGGGCACCGCCTCATTTAATGAGGTTATCAACTCCTTTTCTTTTTAGTTCTGTGCATAAATTTCCGGTGCTACACAAATTATAAATATTACTAAAAAATTAGTCTTCGTATTGCTTTCTGAAAAGCTTTTTTTTCAAGTTTTTTCTAAAGCAGCAGATTTTACTTTTGAGAAAAGAAAACAAATCAGACAATTCTTAATTAATGAGATAGGAAACCAATATCAAACAAACCGTAAGTCCCAATTAAAGTAGCTATGACACTGATGCACATTGGGCATTTTCGGGCTCTTACAACAACATTACCCCAATGCCTAACAAGGCTCCCGCACAAGAGGGGCAAGAGGGGTAGATGTACGCAGCCTTACCCCTGTAATTACAGAGAGGTGGTTTCCAATTGACCCTGAAGTGGAGTTGCAACAACTATCCGTAACTTCACTATAAAAGAAGTTTAGACAGATTAATGAATTGTAGAGGACGTTAACTTCACAATAAAAGAAGTTTAGTCGTTCAGGAGGTCATAAAGTGAAGAAAAATACTATATAACTATAAAACATGGAAGCACCAATTCAATGAACAAACTAACTGCCAGTGGGATATGAAAAGGGAGGTAACAAGTATTATGCAGCATTGGCAAGGTTCCAACCCAACCCCATGTGCCATGACAAATATTCCAAACAGTCAACACTCTTTCTTCCAACATTCAATGCTTGTACTATTCATTCAAATCAAAGACATTACTGGAAAAATGTAAATCTGTCCAATTCTGGGCGAATTTGAAATAAATATCCTCGTGCTTTCTCAAAAAGTACGTTAGACATTTTCATTACAAAAATAGCAGAAAATAATTTTAGAGCAGCTTTGATGCAAGAGTCAAAGCTAAAGCATTTATGTAGACAAGGAGTATAAAAAGTCCAAGATAACATTCTTAAGGATTTAGGCTTGTTCTTTCGGACTACAATTCAGTTCAGTTCAGCCATACATAGTTATAAATTTACACTGAAATAAGTTCAGTTCAGTTCTGAAAATTCAGTCCAAAAGAACAGGGCCTTACTCTTGAAGTCTATAAAAAGACAGTTCAAAATGTGAATATATCATAGAATTCATCCTGTAACAAAACTTGATTCATAATTCTAGATATAAATAAGTTTCTGCAACTAAATGTGTCTACAAAAATCAACACAGTACTACTACAAGTATCATTAAACAACAGCAAGCAACTTACATTATCTCAGATGTGTGCTCCACCCACAGGACTATCAGGTACTAATTTTCCGGGTTTTCGATAGTTTTCTTCCACTTCAAAAACAGCTCACCAAGTTGAGATTCACAGGCAGCTTGTGTCTCCTTGGTAAAATCTTTAAGAAAAGGCTTGCCAAGATCATGGCTTGATATGATCGGAAATATCTTACCGCAAAACTTTCGCACTTCAGCTCGCCTCGACTTATTTTCCGGCATGTGAGTCACTAATTCCTTAATCAAATGACCAAGCTTTTGTAGATGGCTTTTCAATACTTTCTTCGAGGAATTTCGGCTGCTTTCATCGGTATTAGTAGAAACCATTGACTTCAATATTTCCATCAGTAGATCAAGTGCTTCGACTCTGCGAAACTCTGATTTTGCACAGCTGCATTTCTCCAAAAGGAAACCAAAAAAATGTTGACCGATCCATGGCCTTCTTCGAATAATTTCCTTCAAAAATTCCAACTTTATTTGAGACTTTTTACTTTCAAAGTATCCCTCGAAAACCCCTTTGAAAATATCGAAGCATCTCTGCAATTCAGCCTGAGGCAAATTCCGGGCATCAATTAGTTTCAAAATCCAATAGGTTGAATTTTGAGCAAGGGACACAATCATTTTATATCGTTTCCATGAAGCTGACTGTCTTTTCTTCAATGGGACTGCCGATTTCTTTCTCTTGAATGGTTTTGATGCCAAAGTCAGATTCTTTTCAAGCAAATCGAAAAGAGTGGCTAGTTCGATGGTTTCCCATTTCGGGAATTCCTTTGCTTTAAATATCTTCTTTTGGATAATTCCCCATATACGCTGTGCAAGCTGCTCGCTAATTTCGGTAGTATGTGGATTAACAAGTACTCGAGCCAAGTTTGAGTACACTATCACAACTTCAGGCTGGCCTGTAAAAAAGAAGACAATCATCTAAACTTGCAAAGGAATGCAGCAAAAAGGGCCTTTTTTGGTCCCTGTGATATAACTCATTTGTCCATTTGGTCTCTGTGCTATGCAATTTATTACCTTTTTGAACCCTGTGCAATGCAGCCATTACCCATCAATGTAACGATGCAAAATATGCAGGCAAAACCACCTTTTGATCCTTGTAGTATAGCTCATTCGCCCGTATGGTCCTTGTGGTATACAGGTTACCCATTTGGTCTTCGTGCTATGCAACATATTACCTTTTTGGTCCATTTAGTGCATATTATGCATAAAAACGTTAACATAGATTCCACAACATAAGGTCCGAAAAGGTAAAATTTTGCATAAAGTAATGGTAGCATAGCATAGGGATAAAAAAGGTAAAATTGGCATAGCTCAGTAACCAAATTAAACATATATAGCATAGGGATCAAATGGGAAAATGAGCTATACCACAGAGCCAAAAAAGGCCCTTTTGCCAAAATATGCACTAAAGGGACAAAAAGATAATAAGTAGCATAGTATAGCGACCAGATAGGCGACGATCAAATGGGTAATGGGTTATACCACAGGGTCCAAAAAGGTGGTTATCCCAAAGAAATGCACAAAACGAACAGCAACTGAAAAACCGAAACTTCTCCAACAGCTAATTACTTGCCTGGATTTTCATGAAGGTAAATCTCTAGTAACGAAAGGACGCGAAGTTTAAAGAGAATAAGCTGCGATTGTGCGGTTTCGCTTCCAGCCTGATTCTTTTTCTCTCTAAATATTTGAGCAAGTAAAGTGTCCATTCGAAACATAGCATCGTCGTCCATATCAGACCCATCGGAATCTTCAGGAGATTCCTTCGCAGATTCCTCGGCTTCAACTACAGCTTCAGAATCATCTGTCTGCTCTTCCACCTCATCGGTTTCACCTGTTTCTGTTTCATCAATTTCTTCTTCATCGTCTTCAATTTCGAGAAAATCTTCATCATCATCATCTCCGCTATCTGCTTCTTGACGTCTACCGGGTTTCAAATCTTTCTTGATAATACGCAACATCTGGAGCAGATTTTCATTTGTCGCATCGCAACTGAAATGCTTGAAAACCTGAAACGTGTTAAATCATAGGTTAATGATGACCATTGTTTTAAAAATCCCCGTCTAGACACTATTTTGGAGATTGCCGCCCAACTTTTAGTTCTCATGGCACTCTCAGGCACTTTGCCGACTAGGCACTGCCTAGTACAATTTTTTTCCGCCTAGGCGCCACCTAAACTCAATCTTTTAAGATACTGAAATTTATAATACGTATAATTTACTTTGTTTTACCCACAAAAAGTATCTTACTTGGTGAAACTAAAGTATATTAAAGTGTTCTCACAAAAGAATTGTCATTTTGAGTCTCAAATCGAGAAACAATGTGTTCTGTGCCACAAATAAGGAGGCCCCTGCTGTCCGACTAGCACCTAGAGATTTTTAAAACATTGTCTAAATTATGTTTTTTATAATTTACTTTTTTATAGTAAGTACTAAAAATTAAAAAATACAAATCCGCCTAGGCCTCGGAAGGCCCAGTCGCCTATCGCTTTTTAAAACATTGATGATGACTCTAACAGGCTTAAGAATACCAATATCCTTGAACTACTAAAAATAACCTAAATTCTGCAAAAGCTACCATTCCTATAAATAACACACCTGTTCGATAGCAGATCGCATAGGAGCTGATGACTGAGGCAACATCGAAAGCATTGTGTCGACCAGAACATTCATCATTGCCGGAAATCCACCATTATCAGATTCATCTTCATCTTCTCCAGAAGATTCAAGAAGTTCAAAAACTGGAAAAGTTTTCTTGCAACAGATAATAATTTCAGATATAGCCTCTGAAAATTCTCCAGGTTGAAGGAGCACTTGGAGCAGCAACTGTATCAGCAAGTACCTCAGTGCACGAGACCGGTACACACCTTCAATAAGCTCATAAGTCCTTTCCTGGACAAAATAAAATACATGTTAATTGTTGCGAATTTTACCAGAAGAAATATGAAGCAAAAGAAGAGGGCCTAAAACTTGATAAAAGAAAGGTAGTAGATTTATATGACAGCTTTAAATGGTCTTGAATAAAAAGAAACTAGAAAGCACAAAAACTTATGCAAGTTAAAACATTCATGGATTTCAAACTTGTCAAAAAATATTAGTTTCTAGATTAACAGTCACTTCATAGTCACACGGAATACGCCTAATACATCTAGACCCCCCTATAGTTGTCCCTAAAAACCCCTCAACCCCCTGATCTTTCAAAAGTTCCACATAACCCCCAAAACTTGTTAAAGTTGACCTTATAGCCCCCTAAACTTGTTAAAGTGGACCTTATAGAACCCTAAACTTGTTAAAAGTGAACCTCATAACCCCTTGATGCTGACATACCAAGTATTATTTTTCTAGAGATTGAATCTAAAATTGTTTCGTCAAAGATTGAATCGAAGATTGATTTACCGAAACAAAATTGGGCATGTCAGCATCAAGGGGCTATGAGGTTCACTATTACCAAGTTCAAGGGGCTATTAGGTCCACCTTAACAAGTTCAGGGGGCTTTAAGGTCCATTTTAACAAGGGAGGGGGGGTCTAGATGTATTAGGCGCACTGAATATATAACATTGATCCTCTTAGAAATTTGCTATTCAAAATTGCAGATATCAAAAGATTCGAGCTTATTGAGCAATTTCGACACGAAAACCATAACCACAATGCTACATCTGACATTCACTGCTAAAACGACATGTAAGACAATGAAGGTACTACCTCTTTGGCAAGAGTCGTTTCCGCTTTTTGCACTTTCTCAAACATTTTCTCATCCTCATTACTCAAAGGTCGAAACAGGGAAACTGAAGGAATGCTGCGTAGAGTGGTCAGGAACCGCATGAAGTAATACCCTAGATCGCTAGGTTCAAGGCCAATTGCCAAAGGGCGATTTGCCTCTAACTTCTGTGAACTTGCCAGTAAAAGTTGGATCTGCTCAATACACATCCTGCAAACAGCACTTGAGGTGGCAGCTTTCGGCCACCTAAATTTCTCCTGTAATTCAAAAGATGTGACTTCAGAGCCAAGAGATGCAGTGAACAGACCTTGCACAGCTAGAAACTTCAGAATTTCTTTTTGCACCCGAAACTTTGCATCATGGTCCACCTTCAAAGATTTCAAAATAGTTGGGAGAGATTCAACAATCCAAACTTTCAAAATATCGGAATTTCCTGTAGCAATAGCTGAATCTTTATCCTCTACTGACCCTATCTCAGAGTTGTCATCAGTTGTTTGGCTTTGATCTGAAGGCGACTCTGAACTATGCCCTCCATCGACAAACACGTTCACTAAATTCTGAATGAACAGCATACAACCATCTTCGGTTTTAAATTCCGCCATTAACCCCTTAACTGTCTTTGTTCTTGTGACATTATCGAATTTTCCGTTGCTATGTTTTTGTAGAGCCACAATAACAGCGACCCTTCTGACATCATCGGTTCCAACCCAATCTAACAATTCTTTGAGAAAATTCTGCGCAACTTTATACAGCCAAGAGTCTTTTGTTGAGAGTACATCAATCAGGCACTGAACAAGTTTGTAAGAAAGAACAATCGGAACGTAAGAAGCAGGCAACCTAGGTAATAGCAGGAGCAGAATATCAAATGCCAGATGTTTTCGGTCATGAGATGACAAAAGAAGTGATTGTTCGATGATAATCTCACAAAAATTCTGAACACTCTTTGCTGTTTCTTCAATAGAAGAGCTAGACTTGCGATTCTTTTTGTGCTTCTTAAGAGAGTTTGATGCAGACACCATATTATCAGCTTGCAAGACGGTATCAGGTAAAAGAATTTCAACAAGAACAGGCCACACACTATGGACTCTAGGTTGGCAAAATGAAGATTCCTGCAATGTCAAATAAATTCTCGGATAAAATCTTGCACATTTCTACAGTTGCATAATTATGAATTTCCGCGTTGAATGATACCTTCAGACAGTTAGCAATTAAGGACAGACGATCAGAGGTAAAAAGTCTGCTAGGTGAATACGGAACGGGCAAAATATTTCCAAACAAAATAGTTTGAGGACCAGGACCCTTTTCTGAGTTATCTCCAATTCCACTGAACATTTTCTCTCGCATTTTCAAGGCCAAAAGCAGAGCATCAGGATTGCTCGAATCCATGGCTTTGTCAAACCAGTCTTCAAGAGATGGAATGTCATGTAAGAGATCCATCACAGGATCACTTGGCAACTGCAATAACATATTAGCAAAGAAAAATGATAACAAAATTAATTATTTATAGCATATGATTCTAAAAGTTCACATCTTTTGCATATCCTGAAATTTATCAAGCTTAGATATTAGAGCCATCACAAAAATATTCAGAAGGCAATGTGCTCATCAAAGAAAAGGAATAAAGGATGTATTCAGATTTTCTACCTTTATATATTGCAATCTATCAAGTTATGAGATAAAAGCAAGGGTCTCACTAAAAGAACTACTATAATGCCCAGGTAAGCAAAAGTGCACAACAAAGTTGCCATTGAACATAGTTTACAGCATATAACTTAATATGACTTCAAAGGTGACCTATAAAACATGTACCATGAATTGCTTGAGGTAGTTATAGACAAATGATTAACAAGCTTTTAGAGAAACAAAGAAGATTAATCTTCTTTAGACTCTATCGAGTATAAGCTTTTGATAACTATAAGATTTAAGCTAATGTGAGGACTAGAAAGCATATGATTGTATTTACCATCAAATATATGCTAATTCAGGGAACAAAAGCATAACTAATCCAACATTGCCAATGATTATCAGACATCATGCTTCCCACAGTTCTCTTTCTATTTATGTATTTATTTAATTTTATTGTAGTAAGATACCTTATCAATCAAATCTAAAATAACTGCAACAGCTGGCTCTTGCAAATACTGCTTTTTTGTTGCAAGGGACATAAGAGCAACAGTCAGATCCGTGAGGTTTGGAGTAGTTGAATCAGATGTAACCTCTTCGGTCATTCTTCCTGATCGAACAATAGCACCATAAGCAAATAAGCGACCAAGAAGGCAGTCCTTTATTTCCTGAAATGTCAATAAGAAGCAACTTAAGAGCTTTTGTCTAGTACACAGAAAACATATACATGCCGGAATTTTTTTGCTCACCTGACCCTTCATTGATGCAGAAACTTCTAACAACTCTACTATTAGTTTCAGCAATGAGCCGATTTTGATGCTAGATATAGTACCGATTAGCATGGTCAAACCCAATGCAAACCCTTGCCTAGCGCACTGTAAAAACATAGCCAAAATACACAATGCTCAAAAGTTAGCCAATGACCATAAATTGAAATATGAAATTTGTAACCACATTTCGTGATCACCAGAAATATTGCAGAGAAATTCAAATTGTCAAAGCCGCGACTGCAGAATAGTAAAATTATAAATATGCAACATGGGTCAAAAACAAAACTTATCACTGATTGCAACCTCAATAGCATTGACGAATAGGTAAATTGTCCTAATTGATAAAACATGCTTGAGCTATGTACAACGAAGTGAAGACTAAGCTTATATTATATCTTATAACCATTCTGCCTATGAGACAGTACTAAACAATTAACTTTTTCTTCATCTCATAACTGATTTCATGCAGAAAGGTAAATTGTAACACAAAAACAACAGCTAATATATACAGGTATCTTAAATTACATGGAACAACAACAACAACAACATTACCCCAATGCCTAACAAGGCTCCTGCACAAGCAGGGTAAGGGGGTCGGGTGTACGCAACCTTACCCCTGTAATTACAGAGCGGTTGTTTCCAATTGACCCTGAAGTGGAGTTGCAACAGCTATCCGTTGTTTCACAATAAAAGAAACTCAGACAGTTTAAATTACATGGAACTACAAGAAGAAAAATAACATAGATACCGGATTGTAGCCAAACATACCTCCCTTGATGATGAAACACCACGAATTAGCCTGCGAACAGCATATCTCAAAGAAGGCGCACAGTTGTTCAATCCATCATCTTTCTCTGCTTCAAGTTTCAACCCGCCATCAATGGATTCCTTATTATCCACCATTTCATATGCCTTTTGAACTTCCTTCAACTCTGTCACCAATCTCTCAACAGCAGCCTCTCTTACCGAAACATCTGCCGAAGCTAAGTCCTTAAAGACCCCAATATGAAACTCAGGTAAACCACCGCTGGATGCATTTGCCTTATTCCCCGTGTTTTCATTGACTTCGGTATCTATTTCCATCTTCTTAGGCTTCGATTCTTCGGTTCCTGAACTAAGGCGGCGCCTCTCTTTGTCCAATGCTTTTCTTTCCTTCTTCCTTTGCATGGGCAACACTGAACTAGGAACAGCAGAGGCCGTTTCCACTACTTTTTCCTTACCCTTTTTCAATTTCTTTTTAGCAGGATTAGTAACTAAATTTTCTGTATTTGTGTCTACAACATTTTCAGCTTCCTCTACGGGACTTGAATTTCTTTTCTTGCTTCCCATTTTAACACAATCTTTTCTTTTCCAATTGGAATAACTACAAAAACAACAAAGACGAGTATCACCATAAATGGCTTTGATTCATGACAAAAAAAATGATTAAGACCGCATTCTACTTATTCCCTCTTTCTTTTTTTTAACTAGTGCACCATTTTTTTTAATCTAGATGTTTATATACTTAGAATCATCAAACAGCTGAAATCTCATCACCGTATCCGAATCATAGAGGAGAATAAATTAATTGAATGACAAATGCATTGAAGAAATTAGAAGGAGTGAACTAACCTGTTAAGCGAAAATGCGGCGGAAGTTGAGGAGATGTTGAATTGGAAGTAATCAATAGTAGACCAAAATCGTTTCCGAAAATAAGAGAAGATCGAAGGCAGGTGGTTGATTACTATTACCAGAGACCGTTGAGCGACGATAATGGAGAGGAGACTGGTAGTGATGGCCTTGAGAATTTGAGTCAGTGAATACTGAGAGAGAAAGAGTGGCGGAATACAACTGAAAACCCTAGTTTCTCTGATTCAGGGGTTTTGAGGATTAATAATTCTTTTTGGCAAGAAGGATTAATAAATTATATACCAACAATTAATAAATAAGTGAGAGTTTCGGCATTACTTTTTAAATTATTTTTAAAATAAATTATTTTTATAAATTTTTAATATAATTATATATTTTAAATTTAAATAATATATTTTAATTTTTTTATATTAATTAATTATGAACTATCTGATTTATTTTTTTAAAATTAAATATGCAGCTTTAAAAAAAAGTTTAAGAATTGAGCTTTTCAGGAAAACTGTAAAAAAAAAGGTGTAAAAACTCACAGTTAAACTGACTATAAATTATCCACCCGATTAGGTGTTTGGTTAAAAAGTTCATAAACCATCTCGAATAGAAATTTATGAACAAACTGATCTCCCTCGTTAAAATGTTTGTACGAGATTTATGAAAAATTTATGATCTTGCTAGTTAAAATGTTTGCGAATTATCTTTATTTTTTTATTATCTATTTAAATGGCTAAATAATACTTTAGTATTTAAACATTTTTTATTTATTGTTTGTTATTCTAAAAAATTTAACTATAATTTTTATGCAATGTATAATTATGTAAAATGCACTAATCTTGTTATTGTTTGATGCATAGTTTAATTTTATTTGATATATTAAATCCAATAATACTAATTTTGTTTGTGATATAAACGAGTTGAATAAATAATCTAATTGTTTACACACAATCTGAGTTATTTTGAATACTTTTTGAGTCTTGTTCTATAATTTAAAATGCTCTTTTGGTGTTGACGTCTTAAAATTGTCTATTTTAATATTTGACATATTCAATTTTTGCCTAATTGGTACTTGATATATTCAGTTTTAAAACAGCAATTTAACAAATTACTTAGGGTCGATAATTCTATATATGATCAATAAAATATATTCATGTTCCAAATAACGATATATGCATTCCACGTTCTTTTTATTATTATATGGACACTTGATGTACTAAAATTAAATAGGTGATGCATTAAATAAGCTAATATTGAATATGTCAGATATTAAATAGGTAAAAAGTGAATACGTCAATCACTAAATATATAATTTTAATAGATCATATACCAGAAGGGTCTTTTAGTTATAAATCAAGAACCAAAACGGTTTTAAGTCATTTTTCCTCGCAAATAATTGTGACTTTCATGAGTATTAACCAAATACGCTAGTACCTCTCTGCATTTTATAAATATAATTTGTAGCTCCCTAAGTATTGCTTTTATCATACTATGACTTTCTTAACATAATATGTCTATAGACAAAAGTTAGTGTAACACCCCCTTTATCGGGAGTGCTACAGTAACTATAATCACTCAATAAACAACTCTACTCCACTGTAAAGTTCAATACTTAAAGATTAATCTCATTATTAGGATATAAACTTAACTTAATCCTTAATATATATAAATACAAATATAATGTTTTCAACTCCAACGTATATACTCAAAATTTCCCGTAATACATTTCACTTTTCCTATACTATTATGCACGTGTCATTATATATTAATCCACCAAAATATATCAAAGTTTCAACCACCTCAAAATACTTTCTTAACTTGCACTTCTTTATGCAACGCCTCCACTTCGGTCTCGGCCATCTACAAAGCTCAAAAAACCTACGCGTAGAAAAATAACTACATGCTAAGCAATTTACTTAGTGGTGTACAATAATTTCAATTTCATAAAGATTTATAACACAAAATAATACACTTACTTATACTTGATAAATATCAATAAAACATATTCTAAAACCAAATATATGAAATTCAAATACACACATTTTAATAAATAAATCCGTCATTCAATTTACTTAAACAGTATCACATTATGCTTCATTTGCCCAATGTAAATTAAGTAGCAATAACAATATTGCATACGGGGGATGCACTAAGCCCAAAGCTGAAGCTCCTAATGTCGGCACAAAGTCCGAAGCCGAAGCTTCAATATCAATATATCGGTCAAGCCTGAAGCTGAAGCTTCAATATCAATATATTTTTATCAGAATATCGGCCGAAGCCAGAAGCCGAAGCTCCTATATCATATCACATAATACCGCCCGAAGCCCGAAGCCAAAGCTTCAATTGTTTGTACAGTACTGTACCCCCCTTTATTGGCGCCAATCTACCCTGACCCATATTCTACTCGTTTACTAAGGCAATAAACCATATAAAATATTCTTCAAAATCAGTAAAACATCAGAAAATATTTTCCATATTTTTAATAAACTCAATCCAAACATCAAACACCAAAACAAACCCATATAAACACATTAAGTTCATCCAAAATCACATTCCAGAAAAATCAGTTTCGTCACTCAACTTGATAGATATAAACGAACTAGAAAACAAAGGAATTTCATAAATCTTTCTTCTAAACATAATTAGATATATGTCTCAGCTTTCCAAATCCACAAGAATCACAGAAATCCAAATTATATAACCAAAGTTATGATCAAATACTAAACAGTGTACAAAGCTGAGATTTTCCAAAACCAGATTTCGTGGCTCAACTTCAAATGAAACTTTCACATTGAAAACGAATGAAATTCAATAAGGTTTCTTCTGAACATATATTCCTTAGTTTCTGTAGATACCAATAGAATCAAGAATCCTTCAAATCGGATTTATATACCAAGAGAAAACATCAAAACAAAACAGGGATACAAATATGGAAATTTTCAGAAAAACCGAGAAATCGAAATTAGAGACACATGCTTTTTTCTAAGCTCTTTCTAGTTCTCTTCCACCTCTTTCCCTTGTCCTTTACTAGTATTGGATTCCTCTACAATAGTCATGTAATGATTCTATCAAGATATTGTATAAATAAACTTCTTAATTCCTTAAATATGCTTAATCTACCATGAATTCTACTAATTAAGCTTTAATATCATAAAAAACCACTTACCTCAAATTTAGGTTACTATTCATCCAAAACTTAGAAACTGAAATCCTCTTCTTCTAGCCTTGATTCACTTAAATTGATGAGCTAAATACACATCTATATTGCTTTCTCTGAGGATTTGGTGATTGAATTGAAGAAAAATTCAGTTTTGTGGTGATGAATTTTGAAACAAAGGTAAGAAGAAGATGGAAGCATAGGAGAGAAGTAAAGTCAACTTTGATTTTCTAGAACTTCAGGGAAATTCCAAATTGATATAGTGATCTTAATTACCTAATGTCATTAAACAAATTTCTAAATACCCATTACATCCTTGTTGCTTAATTAATTCTCTAATACTATAGTTTAATTCTTTAAGAGTATTTTATATATACTAATCGGAAATTCCATGATAATATTTATAATATCATTAGACACTATATATTAAATTTTTTAAAAAATTAGGTCGTTACAATCAGTCATATATATCATATCTAAGTATGCTATGGATAAAAATTACTATAAAAAGGTTTTTTATTGTTATTTTAAAAGTGCAGTCATTCTTTAAAAGCTATAAAAAATATCTTATAATTTATAAAAAAACTATTTTTATGATTGTGAACCCTATGAAATTAACATAATAAAAATTAGATATGTCAATAAATAATTGATATAAAATTAATTTTGATAGGAAAACACATAATGTAAGATGCGAGGAGGTTATAGTCAAGTAAAGGCAAATCATAGGAAGGTATAATTATGGGTAAACTTAAAAAAGGTATCTTGTAATTTCACTTATTTTTAAAATGGGGTATGTAAAATTTTTTTTTCAAAGAGGGTCCGTGGTTTTTTTTATGAAAGGGTCTGTGGTATTATACCGTTAGCAAATAAAGGATTTTCTGTTACCACTATAAATTTTGTTAACGTGGCAAGGGGCACTTTTAGAAATTCACAGTTCCTCTTCTCCTTCCTCTCTTAAACCCTAAAATCAATTTCCTAGTAACAAATCTAAGCCAATCTTGTTCATAAAAAATTAAACTTTACAACAACGCAATTGCAAATGACTCGCAAATCAAAATCTCAGCAACTTTCAGCAAAAAGTTAAAATAATCTCATAGCAAGAACAACAGGTAGCCTGAACTCGTGAATCCAAATCATGTTTCCGTTTCTCATCGCTGTAACGCCGGTACAGCAGTGCAGCGACTTTGAAGCTCGGATCTTGGAAGAATGAAATACAGGTTATGCTTGAGAGCTTTGAATCGATATATAATGTAATTTTGATGCATTGATTTGATGCTCTTATATTTGATTTTCTGTTGGAAATTAGCTTGTGGTAGGTTGTAATTTGGTAGTTGAGAATTGCAGGTACCCATTTACAGTCGATAAATGAAATAGAATGGGCCAATGAAAGGGGAAATTAAGGGGAAATTGAATGGAATAAAAAAAGGGTAAACTTTAAAAACATGTAATGTGGTTTGACTGTTTTGCAAAAAGGTCCTAGTGAAATTTTTTGTTTCAAATGGATGCCTGTGGTTTCAAAAGTTAGCAAAAACATGCTTCTCAAAATTTTGAAACCACATTTAGAAGGGTAATCTTGTTCATTTGAAAAGTAAAATTTTGCATAGTGATAAATTTTAGAATTTTTTGAGAAGTAAAAGTATTTATATTAACTAAAAATTGACTATAACTTTAAAAAATTATAACAAAATGAAAAATTTCCGAAACGTACTCAATTCTTGATAAATAATTCACAAATAATATAGTTGAAATATAGAAATATTGTATTTATTGAAATAACTAGTTTAGCATTAAAAAAACTAATTTTCAAAAACATACCTTGTGGTTAGCATGTTTTTGCTAACTTTTGAAATCACAAGCACCCATTTGAAAGAAAAAATTGCACAAGGACTTTTTACAAAATAATCAACCCACATGGCATATTTTTTAAGTTTACCTTGAAAAGATGAAAAGGCATGAAACATAGTGATATCTAGGTTTCTGTTAGTTTTATGGTTGATGGGTTTGATTTTAGGGTTTAAGAGCATGTCCAATGGTTCCCCATTATAAGGAATTCCTCGTAATAGGGAACACATATGGGGAATGGTTGATGGTATGTCCTCATGGGGAACCCCATTTTGGGAAATTATTATTTTATTATTTTTTACTTTTAGTTTTTATTTGTTTTATTGTTTTGTTAGTTGATTAGAATTGAAATGATATAAAGAAATTAATATAATAATAATAATAAAATATCATTATTTTTGGAATCTAATATAGGGAATGAAAAATAGAGAAGATAAATGGAGTAAAAACACTGTAGATTCCTTAAAATAGGGTTTGGAGAATATAAAATGGGGAAAATGGTTGAACTTGCCCTAAGAGATGAGGGAGAAGAAGAAAATGTAGATTTCCAAAAGCGTCCTTTGCCACATCATTAAACTTAATGATGTTAACGGAAAGTCCCTTATTTGCTAACGGTACAAAACTACAAACCCCTTTTTAGAGAAAAAAATCATAGACCCCATTTTAAAAATGAGTGAAATCACATGCTACTTTTTTTAAATTTACCCAATTCTTTTATAAAATAGAAAGAGGTATTAGTAAATTCGGTAAAAATTCAAGCATGTTATTCCCCGTAATTGTGAACCAGCGAACCAAGCTTAAACATGAATTTCAAATTTAAACTAGCGTTTAAAATTTTGCCGACCAAGCTTGAACACAAAGTGGAAGTTTCACACTTAATAACTAAAAATGAATCTCGATTAAATTATTATCTATTTCATTATTAATATTGTAACTATTAAGAAATCGATGATCAAGAAAAAAATTTTATATGAAGGTTGAGCTTGATAAAATACTGACTCTATTTATTAAAAAGAAAAAGAAAAAGTAAAAAAAAAAAAATAAAAGAAGAGAAAAATTAGAACATTTGTAGGATGT
Organism: Euphorbia pulcherrima; assembly: GCA_947683365.1. Taxonomy (NCBI): domain Eukaryota; kingdom Viridiplantae; phylum Streptophyta; class Magnoliopsida; order Malpighiales; family Euphorbiaceae; genus Euphorbia; species Euphorbia pulcherrima. Next base: position 5,420,703 of record CANTUS010000010.1, read on the forward strand.
AACAAAGCTAATTATAATATAGTGCAATAATAATGAACCAAAGATACCAATCACAACAGAGTGTAAACCTAACGATCTAAATACCATAACAGAAGTGAACGGCGGGAAGAAGATTCCCGTGGTGCACTATAGTCAATCTCACGAAAGCTGAGATGATAAGCTCTAATGACAGCGATGATGAATAACATCCCCTAGCAATCAATACTGTCTGAAAAGGCACAACCTGTACAACGCAGCAGGCAATGATGAACGCCAAAGGATAGAAAAACCTGACACTCTTGTTAAAAACTGTCGGCCAAACCGTCGGTGAAAGCAATCAAAGCTCCTGAACCCTCCAAGGACTAACGGAACGACGCCGGTAGAAGAACAAACTGTCAACCCCCTGTCGAAACGCCGGCCAAACCGAACTCTAGCAGCCAATCACCCTCCTGTCGAAAAATCGATCCGCGAAAAGCCGGCCAAACGCCGGTGAAAGCCGCCTGTTCGCTTTACTGTCGAAAGGAAAAGCCTTGTCAAAAACGTCAGCCAAACGCCGGTGGAAAAAATCTGGACGGCCAGGAGAACCCTAGCCGCCTAATCACCAGAGTTCTTAAAGGAAAAACTCCGGTGAAAGTCGTCTGATCGCCCTCCAATTGAACGACAGAGAGAGATCGAAACGGTCTTATAAAAAAACGCCGGTGGAGAAAATCTGGACGGCTAGGTTCGAGAGAGAACCCTAGCCGCCTCTTGAACACTTAGTTATACTCACTTAATCGATGATCAAAGAAAAATTAAAACACCTAATCAGTTTAATCCCTATTTGTATTTATATATAGAAGTTCACTAGGTATTAGTGAAAACACAATTGTATCAGATTCGATCATGTAGTTTACCCTCGTTGAATCGGAACCAACCACCACTGCGTTGCTCTTGAAACAATTGAGCAGCCACTTGCTCTATTGAAACTCTACTCCATCAAATCTCACTTGGGGCAAATGCTCCTTTTTCCGATTAATTGAAGATTAGATGAGAAAGCGAAATGAAATATCCGATGAGCCTCGAGTAGGGCACCTTAGAGGAAGTGTTAAATCGAACATTGGATATAAACATGACTAAAGAGTTGGATAGAAGTAGGGATTGTGTTGGATCTTAACAGTTAACACAGTTCGATTATTATTTTATGGCACTTACATGCAAAATTTACGGTCAAATCCAACATTCTCAATATTTACAAAGTCTTTTCATAGTATTGGGGAACGTGTTTACATCTTGATTGAGTTTAAACTAGTACAAACAATATATCTGTAGATGACCTTGAAAATCCAAAGGGTTAGACCGGGAAATCTACAATGATAACTTTCCAAGACAAAATATTATAGAGAGATAGTGCTAGACATCTCACATTTAACATAAAATATGTAGAGTGAAATATAAGTACAACTGTATTAACATGAGCCACTTGATTTCATGTTGATGGACTCGACTCCCAATCAAGAAAGCCCGAATTTTATCACATTCCAACCCTCAATTCATAAGCATCCCTCAAAAATTTATAAAATGGAACTAGAAGCTCAAAGAGCACAACCGAGGTTGAACTAACTAGAGTTGGCTCAGCTCGAAAATGACAAAAATCACAAGTAGTGCTGAAAACTAAATTTTTCTATACAATTAACCTCTTGCCTGCTCGAATCGAAATATATGAGCTGGTCTCATACCGTTAACACAACCAATATGGGGACTAAAGCCAAATCTAAATTGGAGAAAGGTAACATATGGAAGGAAAGAATTTTAACTAGACTTCACCGTGTATCTTTAATACTTTTGTATTCTCCAACAATAGTCAATAAAGCTTTGCATTTGTTTCTACTCACATAAAAACTCGGTTCTAAACCGAAAATCGGTAACTGTCGTCGGTTATTTATACTAAAATTGGGACTCACCCTTCATACGAACTTCAAAACCCCAAAAGAACAAAAATATCCCTACCACATTAAAATTAAACCTCCACTGGCTAAATACAAACTTCTCTAAAAGCCAATCAACCCAAAAAAAGACACCAACCAATCTCTCAAAGTCTTTCACTTCTTCACTTCCTCGTACTCTGCCTCAGGCGGCTGGTCACCTCCCTGGGGCCCACCGGCCTCACTGCCACCACTGCCCTTGCTCATATGCTCACCGATCTTCGACACAGCTTTGTTCGCAGCATCAAGCTTGGCTTTGATATCCTCGACATTGTCCCCGGCCATGGCTGCCCTTAAATCAGAGACCGCCCCTTCGATTTCCTTGGCAACTTCAGAGGGTACCTTGTCCTTGTACTCGCTCAAGCTCTTTTCAATGCTGTAGATAGTTGTGTCGGCACTGTTTTTAATATCGATCAGCGCCTTTCGTTCCTGGTCTTTCTGTGCGAATTGCTCGGCTTCCCTAACCATTTTCTCGATTTCGTCTTCTGATAGACCGCCTGATGATCGGATGGTGATCTGTTGCTCTTTACCGGTGGATTTGTCCTTGGCAGAGACGGTGACAATTCCATTGGCGTCGATATCAAATGTTACTTCGATTTGGGGAAGGCCGCGTGGGGCCGGTGGAATACCAACGAGTTCGAATTCACCTAACATTTTGTTGTCTGAAGCCATTTCTCGCTCCCCTTGGAGGACCTTGATACCGACCTGGGTCTGGTTATCGGCTGCTGTTGAGAAAACCTGAGGTAAGGTAAAAACGAAAGCTTTAGAGACTACAAGAGAAAAAATTCGAAACCAACAAGACCCAATTCAAGATATCCAAAAATTCACACCCTAGGATTAGTCAACATAGTAATAAGATGCAAACACAAGCAATCAGGCAAAAGAGCCTCTCAGGTCCCTGTGGTACAACTCATTTGCCCACTTGGTCCCTGCAATGTGCAACTTTTTCCCATTCAAGTCCCTGTACAATGCAATTTATTAAATTTTTAGACCCTGCATAGTAGAATTTTAATTGTGTATCTATGCATAATATGCATTACAGGGACTAAAAAGGTCATAGATTGTATAGCAGAGAGACCTATTAGGTAGGGGAATTAACCGGGTCCTTAGGACCCTTCTTCCCCATGAATGACATGTGTCCTATAAATGAATAAAGTAACAGAAAGTAACACCAATTTCTCTGAGACGCATGTCATTCGTAGGTAACCTGCAGAGCAGAGGGACAAATGAGTGAATGGATAATACCATCGAGTCCAAAAAGGTGAGTCCAAAAAGGTGAGTCCAAAAAGGTGGTTCTGCTCAGGCCAACACAACACCACATACAATAATCCCAGTTGAATTGGGGAAAAAATCCAAGGACACTAAGGCTCACCTGACTCTTCTTGGTGGGAATTGTGGTATTTCTGTTGATTAATCTCGTAAATATACCGCCAAGAGTCTCGATACCAAGAGACAGCGGGGTGACATCAAGAAGGAGGAGCTCTTTGACATCCCCACGAAGAATGCCACCCTGGATTGCAGCTCCTAAGGCAACTGCCTCATCAGGATTTACACCTTTGCAAGGGCTCTTTCCAAATATCTCTTGCACAATCTCTTGGACCTTTGGCACACGAGTCATACCGCCAACAAGAAGAACCTCATCCACATCTTTGGTAGAGATACCAGCATCCTTCACACAGTTCTTGCACGGTTCTCGAGTCCTCTCAATCAAATTTTGCACCAAAGCTTCGAATTTGGATCTGGTTAAGGTAATGTTTAAATGTTTTGCTCCTGACGAGTCGGCTGTGATAAATGGCAAGTTGATTTCAGTCTGGGTTGTTGACGAGAGCTCGATTTTAGCCTTCTCAGCAGCCTCACGAAGCCTTTGCAAAGCAAGCCTATCTTTTGTAAGATCAATGGCTTCAGTTCTCTTAAATTCGCTAACTAAGTACTCGAGCAAAGTATTATCAAAGTCCTCTCCTCCCAGGAATGTGTCACCATTGGTTGCTTTCACCTAAGCATAAGAACTCCATTAGATTCATATGAAAAACTCATTTTGAGATTGCTGTCAAAAATACCGTCACGAAAAGTTCACTTACTTTTAATAGAAAGTCATATTTTGACATGGGACAAAAGATTTAGACTCTTAATGCTAATTAATTAGGAAATGTTTGCTATTGATTTCCAAAACTTTTCGGGATAGAAGATTAGAAAAGCTTGAAACTGGAGCTTTTCGGAAAAGCAGGCCCTAAACCAAGATAAAATTCGAGCACATACCTCAAAAACACCATTGGAGATCTCCAAAATCGAGACATCGAAAGTCCCACCACCAAGATCAAAAACCGCAATCAAACCCTCCTTGTTGTTCATACCATAGGAGAGAGCAGCAGCAGTGGGTTCATTAATGATCCTCTGCACATCAAGGCCTGCAATTCTGCCAGCATCCTTTGTTGCTTGTCTTTGTGCATCATTGAAATAAGCTGGAACAGTGACCACAGCTTTCGAAACTGACTTTCCAAGATAAGCCTCGGCAGTTTCTTTCATCTTGGTCAAGATGAAGGCACCGATTTGACTAGGAGAATACTGCTGTCCATTAGCCTCAACCCATGCATCTCCATTTGGAGCCCTAACTATCCTGTAAGGAACCATCTTCATCTCCTTTTGAGTCTGGGGATCGTCAAACTTCCTACCAATTAATCTTTTAGTTCCGAAAACAGTATTTGTAGGATTGGTGACAGCCTGTCGCTTTGCTGGGGTACCGACAAGTAGCTCGCTTTTCTGGTTAAAGGCTACCACTGAAGGGGTAGTCCTAGATCCTTCAGAATTTTCAATAACTTTCGGATTCTGTAAGTAAACAAAGACAATTAGCTGAATATGAAGAGAAACAACTAACAAGTGTAATATTCGTTCAAATCAAAATTGATTATTTCAATTACCTTCCCCTCCATGACAGCAACACATGAATTGGTTGTACCCAAATCAATGCCAATAACATCATTTCCGGCAGGTTTTGTACTACAAATTTAAGGAGATTATCAAACATGAAAAACAGGAAAATTCTATTCTCCCATACAAAACGAAAGCACAAACCAGGAGTTACCTGAAAGTTCTTATCCAGCTTGTATTAGAGACCAAGTTGGAAGACGTCAACGATGGTTTCAAATTGCCATTTAACTGTGCGCCAATTAACTTCACACACAAATAAAACACAAGGAACAGAACACAGATAAAATTATGACATGAAAACCTTATTCAGCAAACATTTGCAAGCATATGATGCTAATAAATTCCTAAACCCTACAGAATAACTGGAAAGTATAATGCATAAACAACAGACTGTTGGGGGCATTAAACAACAGCGATCATTATTTATAGACAAACACAATGATCATATATTGATGAAATTTAAAATTACAGACTATCTACTTGAAGCCTTGATCAAGGATTTATTCGCTACTTAGTTATGATCGAACAAACATAGATCAAGCAAGCCCTGACTATTACTTCAAACATCGAAGACCCAAAATAATCTTATAACCTATGCACAACCACCAAAAATTTCTTTAAATCAACAGTAATTACACATAATTCCCTAAATAAAAACCGAATCAGAACGTTCAAAATAAAAGGAAAAAGAAGAAAAACAACAGAAACTTTACTGCAAAGAAAGATCGATGAAAGCAAAAGCCTATGATCTACAAATAAACAAGAGATTTGAAACATACACTTCTATAAGCAGAGATGCGTCGCAAGTTACGGAAAATAGGATAGATAGCCATGAATGGATCTCGGAATTTGTAAAATCGGGAGAAATTAGGGTTGAGGGGGAAGCAAGAGGAAGAAGGAGAGAGGGGGAAGTATTTATTGGGTTAATTTCAGGGTTTAGGGTTTATGGCTATTCTGGTTGCAGTTGGAAGCTTCTAGACCAGCTGAGCCGACCGGTTTAAGTTGATCATCAACTAGTCAATGTCATAAACCCTGCAGCTTAAGTAAGGTTTGGTTCATGTTTTTATTATTTTTAATTTAATCAAAGTCATAATCTTTGGAGATTTTATAGGCTATTTATTTTTATAAATCAGAGCAAATTTTGAGGTAGTTTAATAAGGCTATATTCTCTTATACTATAATTTAATTTAATTCAGTTGAAATTATTTTAGTTTAGTTTAGTTCACTTCAATTCAGTTCAGCTATGTATAGTTACAAATTTACATTAAAATAAGTTCAGTTTAATTCAATTCATCTCAATTCAATTCAGTTCAGTTCGATCAACTTTAATCCAATTCAGTTCATAAAATTACAGTCTAAAAAAATAGGGCCTAAGTGGGACGTTTCTCGACAAAAGACTTTCTTAAAAAAAGTTGAATTTTTATTTAAAAATAAATTTATCATAGTTTTTGAAATTAAAAACTCCTAATTTATGTTTTTAATGGAGTATGATACCATAATGTACATTAAAATTTATATTATTAAAAATTATAGTTTTTTGCCATTTATTCAATTTGTAGTTGGAATTTTCTAGCAAATAATTAAATAATTATCAATTTTCATTTGGTACAAAAATTTGTGTATTGTCTTACATTATCCAAACATTTTATAAAATACCATATGGTTGAATGAATTTTTTTAAAAAAAATACAAGTTGAGCGGCTCAAAAAAATGATAGGTTAAAATTTCCCCATTTTGCCTTTTATTTTAAATATGGTTTCTCATTAATTCTTTTCTTTTCCAACAAGTAACAATACTCTCATCGAGCCCCTGTTAATAATTTCTAAAGGTTGGAAATAATCCGCTGCCCATAACTAGGCTAATTGGGTTAAAAGTTCGATCTAATTTAGGTAATTGAATTTAATTAAAGAATTAAATAAGTTAAAGGACTTAATTAAAAAGTTGTTGGACTTTAAGTATTTAATTGCTAATAATCAAGAGTTGAGGGATTTAGGCTCTGTTCTTTTCATCTTACAAGTAGTAGTACTGAACTGAATTGAATTTATCAGTACTTATTTCAGTATAAATTTATATGTATGCAGTACTGATAAGTACTAAACAGTACTAAACTGAACTGAATATAAGTTAAAAAGAACATGACCTTAGTTGCAATTAAATGAAATTTGAATTGCATATAAAAGCCCTGGACGTGTGTTAAGGCATGGGATATAAAAAATTGATTTCATTTTTCATATTAACATAATCCAATACGGATTCTCTATCCCGAAAATCCAAAAACATCGGGGTTTCTCATCCGTTCTTCGCCGAAATCTTTGTAGAAGTCGTGGAAAACGACTTAATCCCGACATATCGTGGGCTGATCAATGACTTAGCATACATACGATTTCAATACGACATTTTCGATCTCTGGCACGGAAAAAGATACGATTCCGATCTGTTCTTATTCAAGTCACTAACACCAGCTTTTTGTGAAAGAACGAAAGACCTGAGCAACTATAATTGGTAAAAGATGCTAATCAAAGTTGCACTGAGGGCCAGTTTGACTGTGAGTTTTTACAGCTTTTTTCAGCTGCTTTTCTGAAAAGCTTCATTTTCAAGCTTTCTTTTGAAAGCTGCAAATTTAATTTTGAAAAAAATAAATCAGATAGTTCATAATTAATTAGTATGAAAGATCAAAATGTGTTGTTCAAAGAAAAATATGTAATTCCATTAAAAGTTTGTGAGAGCAACTTATTTTGACAGCAGCTTAAAAAGCAATTGCAAACTGACCCTGAGTTTGCTTTTCAAAAACATATTCATTGAAAAAAGCAAGATATAAACCCAGAAACATATAAATGGAGTGGACCAAGTGACATCAACCAATAAAAACATCTTATCTATTCATTAAAGCAACATATGCCAAAGAAACAGGAAGCAAATCTTTATTAGAAATACAAAAAATGTAACATAAATACATTTTAGAAAAATGTTACAGTATGTACAACAGTACAGTACAATCATAGGGTAAAAAAATACAGCAACAAATGCAATATGGTTTGCAAATATACAGAGAATGAAAGAAAGAACGAACATGCTTACCAAAACGTTCCACCTCTTATCCAGATCAAGAACAAATATGCGCAATTTCGATGAATAGCAAAGTCCATATGAATTCAAAAACCATTGAAATCAAATTCGAAGATAACCGCCAAGATCTTCACGAGTTCTCTTGAGAAACGACTTCCTATTAATCGACCAGCTTCGCTTTAAAGCCCTCCTCCTTCTCCAACCGGATACACTACTATAAATTGCTGGAAAAATGAAGCATAAAAGCAGGAAAATTATCATTGCCAGGCAAAGAAACATTACGTTTCGAAAACCGTCTTTTATAGCTGGATCTCTTTGCGTTGTCCATGGAACTCCTCCCACATTCATGCCGAACACTGTCAAAGAGTATCAATAGAACAACAATCACCATAAGACAGATCTTAGATGAATAATTAAGGCAAAATATATCATCAACTCCTCCAAATTAGCACGTTCCACCTACTGTCCCCTAAACTTTGAAAAGATCCCTGTAGCTCCCTCAACTTTCAAAAAGTGAACCATTTGCCCCCTTAATATCACGTGTCAGCTTATGATTGAGTTGACTTTTCAAAGAAGTCATTTTTTTGATAAACTTTTGCAGGGAGCCGGGTATTTGGAGTAGCCTGCTCCTTATAGATGACATATGATATGTCACACTCACAGGGTACTAAAACTACCCGGCTCCCTGTAAAAAAAACCCATTTCTGATTTTTCTCCCTCCAATCACGTGCTGACACGTGGCATTCAAGGGGCAAACTGGTGAATTTTTGCCAAATTGAGGGAGTTACGGGGACACTTCTTAAATTCAGGGGTAGTAGTGGAAAGTGTCAACTTGGACGAGCTTTCATGTGTTTGGCCAATAGTTAATGGTTATGGCTAAGAAATAGTTACCTCCAGTTATAATGGACAACGGTAGCAATATTATCGAAAGGAATGAAAGATAATACAGTTTCTTGTTTATTTGCTCAGCTTGCCAACTGTCCAGACCGGCCTGAATTGCAGCGACTCGGTTTGCGATAAACCCGACATTCTCTTTTAGCCTTCTCAGCCTACCTATTAGCTCTTCCAACGAGTTAATGTCTTCACTCGAAAACCATTTTTTTGAAAAACATTTCTCCTTTACTCTTGGAAATACTTGCTCTCCATGTGCAATTACCTAACAGTTAAAATACAAATCATTTTTATAAGAGAAATTAGACTCTTTATAGAATTGAAGTCGAGATGATCAAGGCTGAATTCAAGATGCTTTCTTTTTGCCATTCTGAATGTTTTTCGGAATTCAAATTTGCAGATGCAAGATTAAAACATTAAAGTCACTGTTGATTAACGAATTAATCAGATTTATTAAACTTGTCCACTTGTCTTTCTACTCCTAGTAAGACATAGTTCAATCTGAGCAGAGAAATTACCTGTAGTATTCGCTGTAGATTAAGATTCATTTTCGAGAATCTTCTCTCGTCAAGCATTTGCTTCTTCAAAGCAAAACCACCTACAATACACCGCAACAAAATTGTTCAGCATCATTTTAAGAAGGCTTAATGTATCAATAGCTCCTCCAACTTGTCCCTACTGCCCCCTCCCTGAAATTTTTTGAAAAAATCCACATAACTCCCTCAACTTTCAAAAATTGCATCAGTTTGCCCCTTAGCACCAAGTGTCAACTTCTGGTTAGTCTGACTTTTTAAAGATGTCATTTTTCTAAATTTGCTCTCTCCAGTCAGAAGCTGACATGTGACATTCAAGGGGAAAACTACTACATTTTTGCTAAGTTAAGGGAGTTATGGGAACTTTTCCAAAGTTCAGGGGCGACAAGTTGGAGTAGGCAGTGAATTAGACCTTTTAAATGATCGTTATGACCTTACTTTAAGCTTATCTTTCGTTCATTAAGTGGGTCTTTGATCCTTTTACAGGTCGATCATATATCTTTTATTGGTGACTATTCTCCCAATTGAAGTGTATTGTTTACAATAGAAATCGAACTTGACACCTAACTTAATAATAGAAATATGTCTGAAACAATTACTGGAATAATACACCAAACAAACCATCAACAATTTCTACTTCATTATCATCTAAAACAGAAAATATATCATATATGTGAAAAAACAATAGAGTACGCAAACTAAACTAACCTTTGTCAAGCTCCAGTTCTACAGCATCAAAATCGATCTCGAGCTTAGTCACAACATCCTGAAGGTGATCAACATGTGTATCAATAATATGAACAACGAGATTCGAAACCGATTTCGGCACAGGGTTATCAGCTTCCTCAGAATGGTTCATAGTCAACAAGAACTCAAGAACATGCTCTTTAATCACCATACCACAATCCTCCTTTCGTTTCGATCTATTATAAGGAGACTCCAAGCTAGGAACCTCGGATAGCAGGGATTCCCCTATCGGAGAAAACCCTAATCTCGGTACACGCCCTAACGACACAGTAATTACAGAATTCTCAGTAATCCTAGCAGCTAACCTAAATGTATAATCACTAGAGGGCGGGCCAGGGGAATTAACTCTAAAGACTAGCGCCCCATCTACATGGCCACAAAACGGGCCATTGCTAACTAGTGAGAGAATGTCTTGTAGCTTTAAAGGAGGGGAAAGAACATCGATAAGGCATTGTGCGTATTGGGATAGTTTTCGATTAAGTCTTGGAAGTTCGACATGATACCAACAGAATTCCGGATCTTTGCCTTCTTTTAGATCCCATTCTTTGTTGAAATAGTTACCAAAACTGTCAAATATGTAAGCCTTTTGCCTTACCATGCCTGGGAAACCTGTTCGATTCAAAGGGATGCTAATAACAGGAGATCCTCCAGGGGATTCTCTGCCTGAATCTTCAGTTTCCTTAACTAAAATTGCCTCATCTTCAGACAAATCCATTTCCCCTCTTTTATAATTAATCGAATTCAACAGGAAAATCAAATTCCCAAACAATCTAGAGTTAATCAGAACAAAGCCCTAATCAAAGTTGTTCAAATTAGCAAAAAAACCCAACATTGTTGCTCAAAATCCCCAATCTAGATCCACCAATTACCAATCCCTGAAAGAATCAACAAAACAAATGAACAATTTCCAACCTTCAAATTGAAATTCAGCATCAAATAATCCTAATTACAACAAGTAATTCTCAATTAAGCATCCTAATTGCAACAACTAATCCTTAATTAAGCACCCAATTACAAGTAATGAATAAATGCATTTACCTCATAGAAGAAATCCACAGTATGCAGAAAAAAAGCTCCAAACCAAAAACCCAGATCGAGTAATTGATCAAAACCTCCAAAAATTCCTTCTTTTTGAGCTGAAGGCGTTGAAATACTGGTGGGTTACCTTCTTAACGAGCACAGAGGCAGCATTGAATTTTTCAAACGAACAATTAAAAAATGGGGTTTTATTTTGAGAATATTTTGAAAAGACTAAAAAAATCCGGAGTAAACGAAGAAGGTGGATGAGAGACAATGCCGATTACAGGTTCCGGGAAGCTTCTTATCATACAGTATTTTTTGCTGTCAATGAACAGTAATAAACTAATAATTATATAAGGTTTGGTGATTTTCGAAAATGAGAATGAAAATGGCAAATATTTCCATTAACGGGTATTATCTTTATATGATTTTTTTTCAATGGAGTTTATTTGGTTGTGGCAGATGAATTTTTTAATAATATTTTTTATATTTAGTAGGATTTGAACTTGAGACTTTGTTTAAGTTATATCAAATCGTTTATTACTTGAATTAACCTTTATTGATTATATGACTTTTACTTTAATTATTAAACAGGAGGACAACGTGAATTCACGGTTCAACTTATTTTATACTTTTGTCATAATATACACTTTGACATGTGTGATGATGAAATCTAATTTATAATATTTTTGATCCTATCAATTCACATGTTGAAATATGTATCCAGATTTTTTTCCATATTGAAAGATCTGATCATGTGTATATGAACTCATGTTCTATGGTCTTTAGGTATACTAAGATCAATATTTTGTTGAAGGAAGAAAATATGTGAAGGAGACAAAATGAAGGAAGTTAATAAATTTCTAAAATTAATAACTCGGTTTATTGGAAAAATAACCATAACAGTTTAAGAGATAAAGTCAACTAACTGGTCACTAAAGTAACAGGTAAAGTATTCAACCCTCAAGTAGAAATGTAGTTAAAAATAACAAAGATGGATTTAAGTTGTTTGCCCGTACATAAGAATTTAGATCATCAAAAGTTTAAACTCTATAAATTTATACGATTTTATTAATTTTAGCTATTTATTGAGTTTTTATGGTCTAAATTTTATTGCACTGTGGATCCCACAAACCACTAAAACTGAATCTTGACCATTAAAACTCAATAAATGATTGAGATTGATTGAAATGTATAAATTTAAAGAATTTAAACTTTAGAGAATCTAAATCTATAAAATAACGACTATGCATCTACTTTGCGAGACAATGTTTCAACACGGCGGATTGAACCGGAAAATTTCTAATTAATGTCATAATTAGTATTGTGAAAATTTTGGAAATTCATTTTTTTGAATTATAGAAAAAGTTGTTTTCAATTTGTGAAATTTATTACACTGAATTTAAATGTGATTAGAAAACACCGCTTAAAAGAACAATGAGTCATCTCAGATTCTAAGTCTTAAGAAACAATTGCTCATCTACTTAATAATTTAAATCATTTTCAAAAACAAAATTTATCCCAATTCCGTTTTCAAACTAATCATTTGATAACATTAATGATAAGGTATTTAGCAGAAAATAAAATTTACTATAGCCAAATCGAAAATAAACTATAAATACAATAGAATAAAAAGTCACAATGGTAAACTCTAATAGCCCGACAACCTCGATAAAGGGTCAAAAAACGCAGAAGAACATCCATGGCTTCGCTGTGGAAACCCGAACAACAATTCCTACTAACTCATACATCTTTGGAGTTTTTCCGCTGAAATGCAATGAAAGCCATGAAATCTAAACATTATGCTTACAGCCTACACTGAACCCGAATTTATGCAGGCACTGGACTAAATGTGTCGATTGACACATTCATGCATGCAAAGTGCAATTCTACACACTTTATACCGCGTTTAGACCACCACACTAATGTGGGAATTCTTCGAAAGTGCCTTTCGCTTCGAATTTCTTGCAAGTATAAGAGCAACATAAGATGTATGAAGTGTAAGTGTTCGCAATGTCTCGCATATATACCAATATGGATTTAGCTTTAAGATAAAACATCATCGATAAAATGTCCTAAACGCTGATGTAAATAAAATTTAATGGTTTAGCAGATAAAATCGATCTAAAATAATCGAATTTAATATAATCCATAACGAGAATTTATGTAAAGATTTCTTATGTTTTAAAACTGAAAAACTGCAATATTTTCAGAATTTTTTTTGCAATATACCTCAAAATATAGTTTTAGTGAAATTTCTTCTTATTTCAAATTGCTCCCACATAGTTTTAAAAATATTTTTTTTTTTCACACACCTGTAGTGCATGTATGAAGTACACGATATAAAGCGTGTGATTTATACCGCTCACGCTTATGAGAATGTAGGCGCTACAAGATCAATATAAAACCTGCCACTGTAAAATTCAAGCAATATATAGCGGTGATAAGAATTGTAATATATATTTTTTATAATAAAGAAAGAAGTTTCCTTTTAGCCATAACCCTCAAAATGCTGGCGACAGTACAAAATTCCTTTTCTAGCACTCACATCACATAGTCCTGTCATCCAACTTGGGTTAAAATTTATAGCTCGAGTCGGTTGCAAACATTGAAAAATTGCATTTATGTGGGTCCATACTCTCATTATATATACCATATGCAATTGCGTCTTTTGGCTCTGACTATTCTAATTGGCACCGTCACCATCCACCGTTCTCGCATTTCAAGAGAATTATAAGAATTTTGATCACAACTGTAGATCTGACAAACTCGGTGCTCAGGGTCCTCCCAATTATCAGATTTAGGATGATAGGTACTTGCAATTCTATTTCACGTTTGACAATTTTTCAATTTCTTCAATTTGATACCAAATTTGGTGACCAATTAACATATGACATGTAGATTAGCAAAGAAGAGATTCATACAGATGTCAAATTAAAATGAGATGGATACATGCACTTAATTATTATTTTTATATGAAAAAACTTGGGTTCACAATCAGCTTTTGAAGCAATGGGTATATGCTTTTTTTTCTATTTTGCAAACTGTGCATAGATTTGTGTTGGTTAAATCTGACAGTAAATTATCAAATGGAATAGTCTATACTTGCATAAACTTGTAATTGGTTCAAAGTTCATTATTTGATTGGTTACTTTTGACAAAAACACATAGAAATTAAATGTTTTAGTTGGGTAAACTTAACATATAAAGACATTATATCACTCTTATACCATGTATAAATCCTACATGCTATGGTTTTTATTGAGCAAATGAGTACTATTGTAAACATAAAGGATAAATTGACTATATAAATATACTATACGACTCTTATATTAGGTATACAGCTTTCAACATATGATTTTTCGCTAGTAGTTTGATATATATTACAAAAAATAAATGAAGAATGAGCGGCATAAAGACATTATACCACTTTTATATCGGGTATAAGGCCTTCATAATATGAATTTTGCTGGCAAATTGAGTACTGTTTTTAATATGAAGGAGCAATAAAGTGTATAACTGCATATACCAGGTATAAGAGCAACTGATACTGTGAGCGGAAGACCTTTTTCCCGCCAGCGAGGACCGCGTGAGATGCGTCGCACGGGGGGCAAAATATAACAAGGCGGTGTGAAGCGTGCCGAGGGATTTATCCTCATTTTAGCGTGATGGAAACATGGATTGATTGATATTGAATTTTAAGTCCAGTTTTGGTGTTAAAGGATACGAGATCGAAATCCCGTACTTAAAATAGAGTCGCCACCCGGTTCAACTCAATCGGAAAATTTTGGTACGATTTTCCCACCAGGTGGTAGACCATACCTTAAGTAGAGATTCCGAGTTCGGATGATGCTATCTATTTTTCATTAGGTCAAGTTAAAATATTTCATTCTTTCGTAATCGATTTTAGTCCACCCTATTTATTGTGTTTTCGGTTTATATATTGTGTTCGCGTTTATCACGTAATCAAAGCAATAAATAAATTATTGCAGTCATCTAAAAATAAATGTAGAAATTAAAATTATTACAAGGCTTTCAAATCCTATACATTTTCTATGCGATAAATAAAATACCCGAAGGCCTAACATTCATCTAACCTAAATCTACCTGCAGAAAAAGGTTAACACAGATACAGTACATCGTACGAGGTGTATCACTTTGGATGCATAGTTAGTAGACAAAACAAGACCTGAGTTAGCGTGAGCATGACATATTTTATTTACTATGTTTGGAGCTCGGTTGGGTGTCTAAAAATGAGATTTAAACGGCGTTTGCGAGAGAATTCCGTTATATTCATATTTTAGACTCGATTGTTATTTTAACAGGATTATTAGTGAAAATGCCGCATGGTATGGGGTGGGGTCTGTTTTCAGAAGGTCGTGGACCTTCATTATTGCACTATATGTCTTAGCTTCGAAAATTTAAACTAGGCCGGAAGAATAAATGAAATGAAACTACTGTACAGAACATCATGTCGTTGGCGGCATGGCTGAGGCCGCCGGTGGCATCAATGATGCCGCTGGCGGTATCAACTACACAGGCATGTTATATGATTTTTTGGATACCATAAAGAAAGGGTCCTACAAGAAAATGAGACCACTAGGGGCAATTGCAGCCACTGGCGGTATCAAAGATGCCGCTGGCGGCATGGATGATACCGCCGGCGGCTTTAGTTTCTTGCAGCAGCTGTTTTGGTCGAAAAACGACCAAAACCCAAAACTAAGCACAAATAACCACTAAAACACAACAAACAAGTAAAAAGAAGGCCAAAGAGCTATGAGACTCAGAATTTTTACCTCGGGACCGTGAATCCACCTCTTCGTGATCCGTATGACACCTTCGGGGAGTTCAGGATGATGATTTGGGTAGTAAATTTAGAGATTTATGTATCTAAATTCCTATTAAGTTAATTTTAACCTAAAGTCTACTGATTTGAAGCTTTAACTAAGAGAATCAAAGAAGAAAAACCAAGAAAAGTGGACTAAAATCCCTTTTCTTACCTTTTCTACTATTTATCGCACTAGAAGAGATTTTCTCGCTCTAAAACCTCTCAAATTTCCAGATTTCAGTTGTTCTCTCTCTCTTAGAAACCCTAATGCATGTTTTTATAGGCAAAAAAGGGTGGTCTCCAATGTACTTTAACTAGTTTCACCGAAATGGCAAAAAAGAGCCAGTCAAAGGAAGAAGCAGAAGCTGTTTGTGTACAGCCTAATTCAGGCCAAACCACCGGTGGCATCAGACTCCTGCCAACTGCCTGCTAGCGGGCCCACAAGCCTAAAAAGCTGCCAAAAGAGGTCAAAATGTATCTTTTTGAATTTTAAGGATATTTTAATGGGTACGTAGGACTAAATTATTTTTGGTTGCAAATCATCCATCTGAGCTACCGCCGGACGCGTTACAGGACACGTCGAACTAGATTTCTTCGAAATAAAATTTGTATAGAATTTTATATAAAAATTCCAAAAAAGAATTTTTATTATGAGGGATAAAATTGGGTATACGCCATCATCGTCTCCCTAGAGGGACTGCAAAATCCCGTGCTCATAGGCTGCTCTTTGGGGGATGCCACATATCAGTATGATCGCACGAAAGAGCAAGGGTTAGGAATGATACCCGATGGATGACTGGTTTGCCCCTTGGTCGGGCTTGAGCTTTGAGATTTGGTTGCCCCTTGGTCAGACTTGAGCTTCGCGGAGAGGTTGCCCCTTGGTCGGACTTATGCTTTGCAGATTGGTTACCCCTTGGTTGGACTTATGCTTTGTAGATTGGTTGCCCCCTGGTCGGACTTATGCTTTATAGATTGGTTGTCCTTTGGTCGGACTTATGCTTTGCAGAGAGGTTGCCCCTAGGTCGGGTTTGAGCTTCGCGGAGAGGTTGCCCCTTGGTCGGACTTATGCTTTATGGAGAGGTTGCCCTTTGGTCGGACTTATGTTTTATGGATTGGTTGCCCCCTGGTCGGACTTGAGCTTTACGGAGAGGTTGCCCCTTGGTCGGACTTATACTTTGTGGATTGGTTGCCCCTTGGTCGAACTTATGCTTTATGGATTAGTTGCCCCTTGGTCGGACTTATGCTTTATGGATTGGTTGCCCCTTGGTCGGACTTGAGCTTCACAGAGAGGTTGCCCCTTAGTTGGACTTATGCTTCGCGGAGAGGTTGCCCCTTGGTTGGGCTTATGCTTCATGGATTTGCCAAGCGAACTTGGGCTTTGAGGGTCGGGAAGTGTCATTTCTGTGACAAGCAACAAGTAAAGGATTAGAATAGTTTTTAGATAATGTTTTTACTTCTTGATCGATTTTGTGAAACAAAAATATTTTTGCCACTTCGATCAATAGTAAAAATGTGATAATTAAAAGTATAAGGGTCTTAGAAGTCCAGGGATGTCGGGGCTAGAGCCGGGATTCCACTAGATCTACCGAGGGATGTAGAGGGGAAGTTGATGTCGCAGGTTGCCTGACTGATGCCGCCGGCGATTTGGATTGATGCCGCTGGCGGTATGGATGCCACGTGGCATCTTTGATTGGTAAAAGGAATTCAAAATTCAAAATGGGGAAGGCGATATCGCCGGCGGCATGACTGATGTCGCTGGTGGTTTGAACTGATGCCGCCGGCCGCATGGACGGGCAGCTTTAGATATATTAAAACTCCTTGAATTCTGCATGGGGGTTTTAAAAGAGTAAAACTCTTTCTCTTTCTTCATTCTGCATATAGAAACCATAACCCTTTCTCTCTACTTCTCTCCTTTCTAAAACTCAATCCCTATACTTTCCTTTCGATTTTAACCATGAAGAGGATTTCTAGGGCACTTAAAGGAAAATCAACTGCCAAGGCCAGGGATGATTTCCCTGACTCTTCCATTGAAGAGCTGAAACTTTGCCCGGTTTCTATCAGTTACGGATTGAAGGCGACGGATAAGATGTATGGCTATAGAATCAATTCTCCCATTACTGATTTAGCTTCTAAGAAGGAGAAACATCTCTGCTACGTCCAGGTAATCCTACAAAACTCGAATTTTCTTTCTAGGTTAAGTTTTGATTTCAGCCTAGGGCTTAAAATTTTGCCATAACAGGGGTTATAAATATGAAATTGATTGATTAAAAACTAATATTGCATGTTTTAGGCTTGATTTTTATTGTTTTTATGTTCAGATTCATTTAATTATTATTTAATGATTTTGGCGTGATTTGGTTCAATTTTTAGGGCAAAACTGGTTCTGTCCACAGGATTTAATGTCGCCGGCGGTATAAGTGATATCGCCAGTGGCATCAGGCCTTGTGAAAAGGCCTTGGGAAGTGTGATATCGCTGCTGCTTACAGCGATGTCGGTAGCGATGTCAACCATACCGCCAGCAGTATGGCTGATGATGCTGGCGATATCGCTGCTTGCAGAAGCGGCATCAGCAACTTTATAATAGATAAAAGGGATAATAAAATGAATTGAGACTTCTTTGTTTGGTTTTTGATTTGTGCAGTCGCATGGATTGACCTATACCGGAGGCATGGGGATAATTGGTGCATGGTGGTACCATATTGCGGATAAAGATCCCGAGCTCGTGGTAGCCATCAACGATACGAGCTTCGAAGATCTAGCCTGTATTATGCCCTTTTAATGCCAAAGCTCTCCCATTTGGCCGTGATTGCCTTGACTGAAAAGTGGTCGGAAACCACTCACACCTTCCACTTCTAATTCGGTGAGGTGACCATCACCCCTTCTGACGTGGTGGCTATGACCGGGCTCCCATAGAAGGATGAGGTCATCCACTTTGATGTATACATGGATAAGGATCATACTGAGAAGCTCGTGGTGAGGTGAGTGATAGAGTTATTTGGCTTGAAGCCCGTCTCAGGGTGATTATCATATGGAGAGCTGCATAAGTATTGGGTAGAAGTTGGTGTGGTTCCTGAGGAGGATCGAGATGCTTGCGTCCGTTCTTTTATGATTTTGCTACTTAACGTGCTGTTCTTTCTAGTTTCGAGCAGCAAGATTAATTATGGGCTAATATCTGCTATTGAGGACGTGGCCAGCGTCCGCAAGAAGAACTAGCCGAGGGCTATCTTAGCACAGCTTTACCGCTGACTAGACGTGGGTGCAAGGAAGAAAGGGAAAGCGCTTCCACTTAGCCAATTGCTCTTATAGGTATACCCTTCTCAAAAGCATTTTGATTGGTTCCCTTTACTTGATTTGCACACCTTCCTTATTTTGGATGTTTTAGACTGATTAATTGGTTACTTGTGCAGGCCTGGAATTTTGAACACCAGATCCTCCTGCCAGTCCAGTTCATAGTCACCATGCCACCAGGTTCTCACTTCCTTGCTTGGTAGTGTTTGGCATCGGGGGAGAGCAAGTATCTTACGAGCTATTGGGAGTCTTTGAGAAGCGTGCGATTGAGCTTGGTACACGATCTTTCGACCTTAATTCCTGTTTCACACTTAAACGAAATATTAGTAGACAAAATGCATTTATAAATTTATATTACGCTTACATTGATTGTTTGCTTGGTTGTTTGGCCAGCTTAACCATGACCCTTTCGATGGGGTGGAGAACCTGGTGTAGGTGGATAGGGTCTGAAAGGAGGTGGAGGATCACCGGTTTGTGATGGAATGCCCCTTATCCCTAGAGTGGTATTTGGGGGAGCACATTCGGGATTGGAGGTTTATTGTTATTCCTGGCAGGCCAGTGCCCGCGGATCCTCCTACAGGCTTATGGTGGCCGCACCTAGTGATCACTTCTGTGGCAGATAAAGCCATATACTTTGAGGGGAATGGCCGGGTCATTTCGAGCATTCCAAATTCATACGATCAGCATTAGCAGTGCCTAGTCCCCATTTTCCCTTATATCCACGGGAACGACACAATTGATTACTATAATGAAAAGAGGAGGGAGGATGAGAAGAGGCAGCTTAAGGGTATAGTGAGTGATAATGAGGATGAAAAGGAGGGAGAGAAGGAAGAAGGTGGGGGCGAACCCGACGGAGAGGGTGAGGTAGGTGAAGGCGCGGCTGGCGGGAGCGGGCCGATGTCTCATGGGGAGTATATCTCTTTTAAGGTACGATTGCGTTTATGTACATGCCAATTATCTGGAATGAAAATGGCTGCTTATGTTTGCCTTTTGCATTTTTCAGGAACCTTTTAGGAAGAGAGGCCGGGCCCGTGAGAGTGGGACACGATACTATGGCGTGCCTGAGGGTGTCGAGTTTGTGGAGGGGCACCTTTCAAACCCCCTAAAGACCCAATTCCTCATGATGAACTCGAGAGGCGATTTTCGATTAAGAGACATAGGTTCAAGCAGCCACACTCTGAACTTCATACCCGTAAACACCACCTATATAAGGCTTACACAAATGTGAACATATTCCTGCGATAACCCTTTTTATGGACTTCTTTTGATTGCCCTTTAGATTTTTTAGGTTGCTCGGAGCGAGGTGGAGCGGTTGGTCGAAAACGCCTTTGCCCTTAGGGATATGTTCATTGGCCAATCTCTACTTGTTCAGGTACATTCCCTATTATAACATGTTAAAAAAATGAAATGTATGTATGGATGCTATGAATGATATGAATTATTGTTGTTCTCGTTATCTATAGGATTTCCTAGCCCTTTCTCTATCGAATGCCGATGCGGCCTAGCGGGAGTATGAGGAAGAGAAAGTGGTGCTTCGACGTCGCATGGGCGAGTTAGAGAACCAACTAGATGCCACCATTTGTGAGAGATGGAGAAAGTAAAACATGAACCGTGCACACCCCGGTAAGGTAAGCCACAGAAGAGTGAAGATGGCAGCCAACCGCTGTCCTCCTACTGTACCCGCTGAGTCAAGCAGCATCCCGATGATAGAGGATAGGGAAGAGGATGAGGTCGATGATTGGCTTCTTGGCAATCCGGATATTTCAACTCACCCGACCGGCAGTAGCGGGCATTATTAGATTCATGCTTTTTCTTTCTGCTTTTATTTTTCTAGATTTCAGTTTTGGTTTGTACGCACTTGATACATTCGGGTTTGATTGGCTTAGGATTTCAGATGTCATGTGATTTTGGTTTTATTTAGGCTTAGTGTTGGGATATTTGAATGGTTTGCGCCTTTGGGCTTTTATTTTGAATAAAATGTGGATTCGTGATCAAATAGGTTTTAAAAATAGATTACAGGGTTGTTTACAAGTTTTTGCATAGGTTTAAACTAATAACAATAGTTCTGATATTGCCAAAAAAACTTCCATGCCGTCGGCGGCATCACTGATATTGCCACCGACATCACCCCATTAAATAATATAGGCAAAGTTGCCCACAGCTCATACCGCCGGTAGCATCACCTGATATCGCCTGATTTCCATCCATATCGCCAGCGGCATCACCAATATCGCCGGTGGCATCAACTGCCCAGAAATCTAGATTTAGCTATTTCTCAAATTCTGCTATGGCGAGCCACAACCAATAGCTACGGGGCTTTCTGCAAAGCCTAGGGAATGCGGACTGGAAGAACCTGGAAAAATTTAGGCTTTGAGGTTTTCAATATATTGCGATATGGCCCATAAGTCCTGAATTCCTTCGTGTGGCATTGGCTTTTTAGGATCGGATGGACCATGTATTTCGATTCTCATCTTTCGAGCTATGCCCCTTGCTTGAAGAGTTCCACTCCATACTAGGGGTTTCATGTCCCAAGAGCGTGCCTTTGGCACTTTTAGAGTTTCATTTTGGATGGATGGCATTCTACGGGGGCTGTGGAATTTTGATTTAGTAGACCCATTTCTGTCCCGACTATCGACAAACCTGGGTTTTAGCTCAGCACAGTTCTGGAGTGGTGCCGAGGGGTGCCTATATCTTATCTTGCTTGGTCGTCCATGGTACCACTGCTACTCATGGTAGAGTTTATGTGTGGAGTGGGTCCAGTCGCCCCGCTTAGGCTGATTTCACTTATTAGGCCCATGTCAACAAGGGCTTCTCCCATAGTTGTGGGACTACCTGAAGTCTTGCTAAATACGAGTGCTGCTTCTACCGATCCGACCCTTATCGGTGATCACCTCATACTACTACAGGTATTCATTATCCCCAAACTCTACGAATTATACACTTCTTCTTGCTCTTATCTGAAATTGGTTTACATTTATGGCAGATGGAGAAACTGAAGCTGAAGGGGGCACCCCGAGGGAATTCGAAGAAGTACCTACCAGCTCATCTAAGGGAGAGAGCACTCATGTGTGCCAATTTTGATCAATTGACATTCGACAGCTGGGTGCCTATTTTAAGAGGGTATACAGATGCACAGATTCAGTGGGTTAGCCTATGGTGGAGGATCCGAGATGTGGTTGTGGAGTCCTGAGGATCCTGTGTTCAGCTGATAGGTTTGGAGAGATCTTCATTCTATACCCCTTATCGGTTGTGCCATCAATATGGCAAGCGACAAAGAGTCCTGATCAAGCTACCTTATAACCAAATCGGAGTCTATAAGGCCAAATGGGTGAATCATATCCTGGAGAAGTAGGCTAGGGAGGCCATATTCGAGACTCTGGACTACCACCACGTAGAGACCCTTGAGACAGATACACACTACAGAGGATGGCTCACCAAGATTAGACGCATGATAACTCGATCTGAGCTATCGTGGGCCCGCTTTGAGGGAGACCAAGCGGAGCAGGGGAACGAGCCCTCTTCCACTACCACCTTAAGGAGGATTTCTCGATATTATGACGGTGATGCAGGGATTTCATCTTAAGATGCGCTTTCTTTTAGTTCTATCTTTTGCATAGGCTAGTCAGGGTGAAGGAGCTATCGACCTTTATCTTATTTTATGTCTTTTATTTGTTTCTAACTTTTGCATAGACGGCCCCTATAAGGTTTTCAATCTATCGAACCTTGTCTTAATTTTTGCCTGGACCACCCTTTTCGGGTTTTCAATCCAGCAGACTTATTCTAAATTTTGCATAGACCTTGCTCTTTTCATTGTATCAGAATTATTTTTATTTATTGCGGATTTGATTTGGAATAACATGAGCTCTGCATTAGGCTTACTTGAGCTGTTTTAACTGTATGGATATAGTATTCACATAAGCATACGCATTCAGAATTCAACAAAGGGATACTTTCATTAATTGAAGTAAAATAAAGTACATGATGTTTGGTTAACATTTCCATTGATTTAACTCCTGGTGCCAACTAGCCTAGATCAGTTTTCTAGAAGGCACTCTCTCTTTGCTCACATACCCTAATTTTTGCCTAGATCGCCCTTATCGGGTTTTCGATCTAGCGGGTTTGACTCATCCCCTAATTTTTGCACGGCCAGTTTGTAGAATATTGACCATCGGGTGTCACCCTAATTTTTGCTCGATCAGTAAAAGACTGAAAGGCGGGTGATTTGTTTTATTTATTTTTGAGTGCTGCTTTTCTTGATTTATTTCTTTTGGATTATATATGATAACACTTAAGCCCATCTTAGTTTATGGGGTTCACAAAATCATTCCCATCTATGTCTATAAGCCTAACCGCCCCTTTACTAAGCATCTTCTTTATCACATAGGGTCCTTCCCAGTTTGGCCTGAATTTGCCCCTCGCATCAGTGGTAGAAGGTTTCAACTGTTTGAGGACCAGATCATCAACTTTCAGGGGGAACTTCTGGTGTCTTACCCGACTGTTATAGGGTCAAGCCATGCATTTTTAGTACATTCGGAGATTATCTAGAGCCCTTAACCTCTGTTCATCCATCATGTTCAACTATTCAAACCTCGCCTGAGTCCATTCGGATTATTTCAGCTTAGCCTCTAGGGTGACTCTTAGAGAGGTCACCTGAGGTTCAACTAGCAAAACCTCTTCCATTCTGTATCCCTAAATAGTAAAGGGTAGCTTATCCGCCCAATCCCTATAACCGGCTATATCTTAGAAAGGATCTTCTTCACCGATTTATTAGCTGCCTCAATAGCTCCATTAGCTTGAGGTCTATATGGAGAAGATCTATGGTGTTCAATCCCATATTTCTTAATCAGATCAGCGGTTGCTCCTTGAAATTACACCCTATTGTATAAGACTATATGATGCGAAAGTCCATACCGAGCGAAAATATGCTTCTCTATGAACTTGACCATCTTCTTAGCGGTGAAATTGGTGTAGGATTCGGCCTTTACCCATTTCAAGAAGTAATCTACTGTTACCACAATGAATCTATGCCCATTTATTAAAGAAGGGCGAATTTCACCAATTATGTCTATCCCCCACGCCGAGAATGGCCAAGGAGTAGATAAATGATGGAGTTTGGTGGGCAGTAGATGTTGCATATCACCGTAAACCTGGCATTGGTGGCACCTTTTAACTTAGCCAATGCAATCGACCGTGAGTGTGAGCCAAAAATATCATAACCGTTGAATTTTCTTTGTAAGAGCAAGACCGTTCATATGAGGGCCACAATCACTGGCATGAACTTGGTCCATTACTTTCTGAGCCTCGGATTTAGTTAAGCAACGGAGGAGTAGACCGTCACTGGTTCACTTGAACAGATCATTATCCATAATATAGAACTGGACAGCTAGCCGCCTTAGGGTGGTACGGTCTGAGTCAGAAGAATCCATAGGATATTGGTCGATTTGGAGAAATAGGACAATGTTAGAATACCAACAAGGTTTGGATGAGAGGGCGAGGATCGGGTGAACCAACTAGGTATGGTAGGGGGTCTTAGTGGACAACAGAACCAAAGGTCGGATGGGTTACTGTTGGGGTCCTTGCCGTAAGAAGGCCAAGGTGGCTGGAGAGCCAGCTATTTGATTCTCATCTTGGGGAACATGGCGGTATAGGCATGAGATAAACTTTTCAGATAATTTGTGTACAGCCTTGACATAAGGACGGAGAGATTCTACCTTAATTTACCAATCTCAGATAACCTGATGGATAATAAGAGCTGAATTGCCGATGATAGATACCCTATGGGCCCCGACCTAGAGGAGAGCCATAAGATCAAACATATATGCTTCATACTCAGCCCCATTGTTTATAATAGTGAACTCCAAGCATTCGGACAACGGAATGATCTCATTGTCTGGGTTGACTATAATGACTCCGATGCCTGCTCCCCATCGGTTCATAGCATCGTCAAAGTACATAGTCCAGACATGCTCGAGGATTGTAATGGAGGTGAGCTACTCATCAGGAAACTCCAAGTTTTCTATATAATCAGAGTCAAGGGGTTGATTAGCCAGGAATTTAGCTACTACCCGCCCCTTGATGACCTTTTAGGTCCCATACTCAATGTTGAACTCGGATAGGAGAAGCAACCATCCGGAAAATTTACCGGCTAGAGTAGGGGATTGACAAAGATACTTCATTGGGCTAATCTAGGCCATGGCTTGGACTCGATAAGATTGGAAATAATGTCGCAACTTCTTAGTGAGCCAAACCATGGTGGTACAGGTCTATTCCAAAATCGAATACCGGGTTTCATAATCCAACAACTTCTTACTCAAGTAGTAGTGCATTCTCATTTATCATTATATTCCTAGACAAGCATTGCTCCTATAGAAGACTCCTCGATAGCCAAGTAAAGGATTAGTGGTTTTCCTGGGATGAGAGGTTTCAAAATGAGGGGGTCGACAAGATAAGCCTTGATTCTGTCAAAATCCATGTGGCACTAATCATTCTATACCATGGGTTGTTGTTTCCTCAATAGCTTAAATATAGGTTTGCATACGGTAGTAAGGCGGGCAATGAACCGGCTAACATACTGCAAGGACCCCGGAAACTTTCAGACTCCCTTCACTATCTTCAATGGAGGCATGTCCCTAATGGCTTTTGCCTTGTTCAGATCCATCTCAATTCCTTTTTAACTAACCATATGCGCTAATAATTTTCCTGAAGTAACCCCAAACACGCACTTCTTTAGATTCAGGCGGAGATTGTACTTTTCAATACGAGTCATGAATCTATCGAGAATAGCAGGGTGTTCTTCTCGAGTGGCAGACTTTACAATCATATTATCCATATACACCTCCACTTCTTTATAGATCATGTCATAGAATGGGGCAGTTACGGTGCACTAATAAGTGCCCTGACATTCTTTAACCTGAACGGCATTACCTTGTAGCAATACACCCCCCATTCAGTAATGAACGCCTTTTTGACTTTGTCAATAGTGTCTACCAAAATCTGATTATAACCCGAGAATCTATCCATAAATGAATATATAGCTTCCCTGGCAGCACTATAAATCACGACATCGATGTTTGAAAGCGAGAAATCATCTTTCGGTGAAGCTTTATTGAGATCTCAGAAGTCAACACAAACCCAGACCCTACCATCTTTTTTCGGAATCAAAACTATGTTGGATAACTAAGTTGGATATTCCACAACTTTGATGAATCGAGCTTCAATCAACCTCAAAACCTCTGCCTTAACCTGATCTACCCATTCTGGTCTCAAACGGCGGAGCTTCTATTTGACAGGCCTCAATTTAGGATCGATGGGTATTCTATGCTTGGTAATTTATCGATCAACCCTAGGCTTGTCTTCGTATGACCAGAAAAAAGCGTTAACATGATCTTTAAGCACTTTTATGATCTCACATTTTACCTTGGGAGTTAAATCTTTGGAAATGGTTACCATTTTAGGATTATCATCTGTACTTAGGTTTATTTCACTTAAAGATGTATCGCTAATGCCAAAAACATTGTGCATATTGTTATGTGAATGAATGGATCCATCAGGAAAGACATCAAATAAGTAAGTAAAACGAGAGTCATTCATTGCATTAAAAGCCTTGTAGGCAATATTGTTCACATTAAATACATCAGAAATGTTAAAAATTACATCACCCATATCCTTCTCCATAGGTGGAGGGGCTTCAGTAGCAACAATAATAGGAGGAGCATCCTCTATAGTGTCTGTCAGAATGGCATCCAGGTTATACTCTAGAGCAGCTTTTTAGGCAGCGGTGAGCAATGGTTACCCCGATAGGTTGGCTTTCTCAATAAGGGCCCTGGCGAGCTTCCTTACTATCTGTGTTATGGCACCATCTTCCCTAATTCTCTCACCCCTCTAACCTTTCTTCATTAATAGTGCCATAGCATTGGTCATGGTGGTCACAACATCTTCGATTTTTAGATCAACAGACCCTTCATTACTCCCCCTAAACTCATCCTCGGGATATATATTACCCTTTCCCTTAGCCTTATCAGAAATAACATTGACAGGCGCAACAGGCTCAGTAGGTTCGAGTTTAGCAGAAACCATTATGCAGCTAGTCTTGAAGTCATAGATATCCTTAAAGACCTCAAAGCAGGGCCACATCTTTCTATTATGCTCGATTGACTCAGGTTCTCCCTTGTAGGGCCTCTTAGACTGGATTTCACAAACAGTGATCATGCGATAATAGCAAGAGGGAACACGGCGATAGGCTTTTCTAGGCTTATACCTCAATCCAGCTCGATGGGCTAGCACTTTCGGCTCTAAGGCTTTAATAATTCCCTATTTATACATCCCGTCGCCTCTGTCAGGCTTGTTACTAGATTTCTTTATCAATTTACCCATACCTGTATAGAGATAACTGTGCTAAAGGGGAGGAGATTTCTTAGCCTTACTAACCACGGCAATCTAAAGACCTCATTCCAATCTAGCTTCGGCTTGCATAGCAGCCACAACGGAAGCATGGTCGGCCTCGATAGTCACTAATTTGTCTTCATGAATGAGCTTGATTTTCTGGTGTAGAGTGGGGGGAAATGTGCCTAAGGCATGGAGCCATGGTCGGCCGAGCGATAAAGAATAAGTAACTGGAATATCAAGTACAGTGAAGCGCATATTGCTCGTAACACCTTCCACAGTGACTTTTGCCCCAAAGGTCCCAATTACACTGCTCTTTGAATCATTATAAGCTCTAATAATGGTACTGGATTTCTCAAGCATTTCCTCCGACAGTCTTAGATGAGGAAGGACTTTCAGAGGGCACAGATTTAAGGCAGAGCCATTGTTCACCATGATACAGGGGATAACCTTATCAAGGATCTGGATATGGATGAACAAGGCCTTGTTGTGATCCTTACCTTCAAGCGGAAGATCAAAATGGTCAAAACACAATCTAAGGCCCCTTCGTTAGAGGAATGCCTTCTCCGATTATAGCGCACATCTCAACAATCAAAGTGGTCGAATTAGCTTCCAAATCTAGGAGTCGCTTAATCAACCCCTTGCAATGCCCTTCTAAGTCAATTACTAGCTACCAAATACCGTATTGGGCTTGGATGTTTTTCAGTTAAGTAATGAGAGGGTCAACCTCGAGACTGGTCAGAGCAGCTGGAGGAGGAGAAAGGGGTCTCGCGGTAGTTCTTACCCTGTTAGGGATTGAGTCTTTGTTCAAGCGGAGATACGAGTCTTTAGGCTGATACACATGGCCACTTTGAGTAATATTGAGAACATCATCGAGCAAGACACTCATAGTGGCTCGTGTTTTGAATAGATACTGTTGTTCTTCAGAGTCTAAATCTGGGTTCTGCAACTCATACCCATCTATGCTGAAAAGTTCATTCTGATCAACCTTGAACAATTCACTTAGTTTCTTATTGGTAGGTGAATTAACCCTAAATAACTCGGTGCTTACGGCCTTGGCCTCTTGGGCTACTCCCCCATCATCATTGGAGTAGTCATCCTTTGAAACAAAGGAATCTACGCTGAACAACGGTTTTTTCTCAACTTTCATTCTTTTTGCCATGAATGGCTGAGACCTGCAGCTTTCTTTCTTTGGTGGATTCAGATCAACTTCCATCCCCTGGACCAAATTGACTCCCAGTTTGGCTTGATTGATTAGATCAAAAATCGAGTTAGACAGGAGACCTGAACGATGACTAGAACAAAGTTACTATATTTTGGCCCTCAAGCAAGGAGATCAAAGATTACAGCTTCAGATAAGCCAGACTAGATCATGCCCACCTTTTTCCCAAAATTTGGCAAAGGATTACTCATAGTGCTGGGAACTTGATCAGGTTCAGCAATCTTTCCATCACTAACCAGACGCTGAATAGCCGAGAGCAGGGATTTACAATTGTTGGTTTAGTGTCCTACCTAAACATGGTAGTTACAGAAGTTGTTCTTATCCTCGGGTCTAGGCAGTTTGTATTTCTGAAGGGATTGGATGAAACCTGCTTCCCTCAAACACTTAAAGATGACCCGTACCGGTAGAGCTTGAGTAATTATTGGGAGTGTAGCAGGGGCTTGAGAAATGGCTTGAACTGCGACCAGGGCTTTAGGCTTAGTATGTGTCGGAGCTGAGGGCTGAGCTTCATTATTCTTTCTGAACCATGGCTTTTTCGGCCTTTTTACACTCTGCCTCATACTCAATTTTCTCAGCTTTCTCAAATATAGCCTTGTAGGAAAGAAAAGAATCAGTAGCCATTTCTCTACGGAACAAAGGAAGATATCCTTCGAGGAGTTTGAGAATCAGCTCCTCGAGGCTTAGCTTAGATTTCATCAAGTCTTAGGTCGACATCCACCAGTTAAAGTACTGCTTGAAGGTTTCATTGGGAATTTGGCAGACTCCCTCAAGAAGTTGGAGGGTGGTCTCCATCATAGTGTTAAACCTATAGTGCACTTTCAAAGCTTCCGAAAGAAGTTTCGAGTCTATTATAATGTGCTACAGTAAGGTATGATACTGTTCAAGAGTGGGGCCCTAAAGGGAACGAGGAAACATTTTAGCAAGCACTTTATCACTTAATTTCTTTACACGCATAATTCTTTCGTACATAATAATATGGAAAGCACGCACACCAAAACCATCATAATGAGCCATATTTGGCATGGTGAAATTGTCAGGGACCCAGTCTTCATCCCTTTCGGGTTCTTTAGTGGCGATGAGGCGGTTGATGTAGGCTTGGATCTCGGGTATCACGCCCGAAGGCTGCATGACCTGGTCGTTGATCTGCTTGCGAGAAACAGCTAAGGCTTCGGGTGTTGCGTCCAGAGAATGTCAGCCTAGTCATTAATAGTCTAAGAAGCCATCATCTGTCGGATAAAAGCAGCTACTTCAAGTGTCATGCCCGGCGATTGCATGACTTGGTCGTTGACTGGTGGAGATGGTGAAGGGCAAATAGTCAGCTGGCTAGCAAAAGGATTCTGGGGGTAGGTGGTGCTCTTAGGAGTTATAATGAACTACGGAGGAGTAAGAGATGGTAGTGGCTGAGAAGCTGGGCACTAATAAGTGAATACCAAAGGAATCAAGCTTTGAGCAAAAGGTCTCGGATTGAAAGGCACAATCGATGGAGTAGTCAAAGTTGATAGAAAAGCAGAAGATTGCCCAAACTGGATCGGGCTTGCCATAGCTGGGTTGACTGAAAGACAGGTGCAATGGGTCTTATCCCTATTGGATTGGCTAACATCTGTGCTGAACCGTTCTAGGCTTACATATCGAACTTTGATACTCGGTCAAAATTTCTATCCTCGAGAGCTTGCTTAACAGCTGCCGGAATAGTGGTTTGGATAGAAGCCTAAAATACGTCCAAGTTCAGGAATTGTGCTATAGCACTAACAAAGTCAAAGCCGGGAGATGGTCGGGATCTTGCCCCCGAGGTGGGAGTAGGGCTGACTAGTTCCTCAGAAGGAGGGGTCCCTTTATAGCTCAAAAAAGACATGGTTGGCTGAGAGGAATTCTGTTCTAACTGAACTTGTTCTAAACCTGACTCCTCATTGAAATCGATATACGGAACCCTCTCGACTTTCATGGTGACAACTGGGGTGAGAGAATGATAAATTAGTCGGTGCTCTGGCCTTTTCTAAACTAGGGTGCGACAATAATTCCGCCTCCTACTAGCTGAAATGGTAGGTAGCAGATTAGACCATGCATGATTGTGTGATGCCATGGATGGGTGAATGGTATTTATTTAATAACTGATGCGTGGCATGTATGGCTGCACGTAGATGTGGTTAGAGATAATGTGGCGGCTTATCCCTCCAACATTCGTGGGACGTTCGTACCCTTCATCACGCATAATGATATGTCATGACTCAATGGGGGTACAAAAGAAGTCCTACGGATGTTGCTAAACCTCTCTTACTAGCGAAAGTGGTAAGGGTAAGTTGATTTATTTTGGGCCCTTGGGGCCGATGTATGATCGATGCATAAGCATATATCATTCTGCACACAAAATGTCCTACTTCCAACCTTTTAACTCCTGTGTAATGCCTCTTTAGAAGGATTGAGTTTTGGCCCCTTGGCCGGTTAATGGCGGGAGAAGCGCGTCCCAAATCTTTTATTTATTCTGGTAGCCCTAGAGGAATGAAGTGCTAAGGCTTTTTCTAGGACGGCTTTGGTATAGGGTTGTTGATGTAGGAGGTTCTCATTTACCTTGATTCTACGTTACTCAACCACTCCCCAAATAGGTGCGATCGCAGGATTTTATGTGTTGGTTAAAATGAGTGATCCACCTGCTAGGCATCCTCAATTTCAAATAGGGCATGAGTGATACTTTTATTAGCTTCTCGGGTAAAATGGAGCACCTAAAAATTACCGAACTATCTGCACGCGTAAGGATAAAACGTTATAAAAAAGAATGAAGTTTTAATTTTGCCAATGATTTCAATACATCATCAAAATCCTTTAAACTTATTGAAAATATTGAGTTCAAGTTTAAAGAAATCTATCCCCAGCGGAGTCGCCACTATGAGCGAACAACCTTTTTTCGGCCCATGAGGACAGCATGAGATGCATCACACGAGGGGCAAAAAAATAACAAGGCGCTGTGAGGCGTGCCGAGGGATTGATCCTCATTTTAGTGTGATGAAAATATGGATTGATTGATGTTGAATTTTAAGTCCAGCTTAGGTGTTAAAGGATACGAGATCGAAATCC
Organism: Euphorbia pulcherrima; assembly: GCA_947683365.1. Lineage (NCBI taxonomy): Eukaryota > Viridiplantae > Streptophyta > Magnoliopsida > Malpighiales > Euphorbiaceae > Euphorbia > Euphorbia pulcherrima. The sequence goes on from CANTUS010000010.1 coordinate 5,452,614, forward strand.
TGTACTTAAAATAGAGTCGCCACCCGGTTTAGCTCAATCAAGAAATTTTGGTACCATTTTCCCACCAGGTGGTAGACCATACCTTAAGTAGAGATTCCGAGTTCGGATGATGTTATCTACTTTTCATTAGGCCAAGTTAAAATATTTCATTCTTTCATAATCGGTTTTAATCCACCATATTTACTGTGTTTTCGACTTATATATTGTCTTCGCGTTTATCACGCAATCAAAATAATAAATAAATTATTACAGTCATCCAAAAATAAATGCAGAAATTAAAATCATTATAAGGCTTTCAAATCTATACATTTTCTATGTGATAAATAAAATACCCGAAGGCCTAACATTCATCTAACCTAAATCTACCTGCAGAAAACAGTTAGCACAGATACAGTACATCATACGAGGTGTATCATTTATCATGCATAGTTAGTAGACAAAACAATGCCTGAGTTAGCGTGAACATGGCATATTTTGTTTACTATGTTTGGAACCTGGTTGGGTGGCTAAAAATGAGATTTAAACGGCGTTTGCGAGACTTCCGTTATATTCATATTTTAGACTCGATTGTTATTTTAACCGGATTATTAGTGAAAATGCTGCATGGTATGGGGTGGGGTATATTTTTAGAAGGTCCTGGACCTTCATCGTTGCACTGTATGTCCTAGCTTCAGAAATTTAAACTGGGCCAGAAGAGTAAACAAAACATAACTGCTGTCCAGAACATCATGTCGCTGGCGGCATGGCTGAGGCCATTGGCGGCATCAATGATACCGCTGGCGGTATCAACTTCATAGGCAAGTTATATGATTTTCTAGATATCATAAAGAAAGGGTCCTATAAGAAAATGAGACCACTAGGGGCAAGTGAGGCCACTGGTGTAAGCGGATGACCTTTTTCCCACCTGCAAGGACCACGTAAGATGCGTTGCAAGTTAGAAATATAATTGGCGTTGTGAAGCGTGCTAAAGGATTGATCCTTATTTTAGGCATGATGAAAGCTCTGATGTTTGATGTTGAATTTTAAGTCCAAATTAGGTGTTAAAGGATACGAGATCGAAATCCTATACTTAAAATACAGTCGCCACCCGGTTCAGCTCAATCGGGAAATTTTGGTGCGATTTTCCCACCGGGTGGTAGACCATACCTTAAGTAGAGATTCTGAGTTCTGATGATGTTATCTATTTTGTATTGACAAGTTTAAAGTTTCATTCTTTCTTAATCGGTTTAATCCACCCTATTTATTATGTTTTGGGTTTATATATTGTTTTCGCGTTTATCAAGCAACCAAACCGATAAATAAATTATTACAGTTATCCAAAAATAAATGCAGAAATTGAAATTATTATAGGGCTTTCAAATCCTATACATTTTCTATATGATGAATAAAATACCCGAAGGCCTAACATCTATCTAACCTAAATCTACCTGTAGAAAACGGTTAGCATGGATATAGTACGTCGTATGAGCTGTATCACTTAGCATGCATAGTTAGCGGACAAAACAAGACCCGAGTTAGCGTGAACATGGCATATTCGTTTGTTATATTAGAAAGCCCGGTTGGATGGCTAAAAATGAGATTTAAACGGCGTTTGCGGGCAAATTCCGTTTTAACTAAATTTTAGACTCGATCGTTGTTTTAACTAGATTGTTAGTGAAAATGGCACATGGTATGAGGTGGGGTCTGTTTTTAGAAGGTCTTGGACCTTCGTCGTTACACTGTATACCTTAGCTTTGGGAACATAACTAGGTCGAAAGAATAAATGAAAAGAAAATAGCTGTTCAAAGAGTCATGTCACCGGCGGTATGATTGATACCGCCGGCAGCATCAGTGATGTCGCTAGCTGTATCAGTCAGATAGACAGGTTACATGGTTTTTGGATACTATAAAGAAAGGGTCCTATAAGAAGATGAGGCCACTAGGGGAAGTGATGTCACTAGCGGTATCAACGATGCTGCTGGCGGCATGATTGATACCACCGGCGACATAAAATGGCCCCATGATTGGTAGTAATTTTAAGAGTTTAAGTCTCTAAATTCCTATAGAGTTGAATTTAATCCTAAAGTCCACTGATTTTAAGTTGTAACTAAGAGAATCAAAGAAGAAAAACCAGGAAAAATGGATTAGAATCCCTTTTCTTACCTTTTCTCCCCTTTATCTCTCTAAAAGTGAGATTTCTCACTCTAAAACTACAGGTTTAATTTTAGATCTGTGTTGCTGTTATCTCCCTTTTTTAAAACCCTAAGGTGTGTTTTTATAGGCAAATATGGGTGGTCTTTGAGACCTTTCAGCCATTTTCACTGAAATGGCAAAAAAGAAACTGCCCAAGGAAGAAGAAGAAAGCTTTCTGTAGAAGCCTCATTGGCCATGTCACCGGCGATATGGTGATACTACCGGCGGTATGAGCGATACCGCTGGTGACATCAACTTCTTACAGGCTGACTGCCAGCAGGCCCAGAAGCCCAAAAAGCTGTTCAGGGGGTCAAGAAAGGGTCAAAAGGCATCTTTTTGAATTTAATGATATTTTAATGAATATCAGAGATTAGCTTGGGTGCAAATCATCGATTCAAGCTCCTACCGGATGTGTTATCGGACATGCCGAACTAAATTCTTACAAGAAATAAAATTCGCAGGGAATTTTATATCGGTAATAAAAAATCTAAAGAATTTTTATTATGAGGAATAAAATCGGGAACACGTCAACATCGTCTCTTGAGAGGGACTAAAAAATCCTATGCTTCATCGAGAGATTGCCCCTTAGTCGGACTTATGCTTTGCGGATTGGTTGCCCCTTGGTCGGACTTAGGCTTTGTAGATCGGTTGCCCCTTGGTCGGACTTATGCTTTGTGGATTGATTGCCCCTTGGTCGAACTTATGTTTTATGGATTGATTGCCCCTTGGTCAGACTTATGCTTTATGGATTGGTGGAGTGTAGTTCCTACAATAAGAAATAAGTTGAAAGATTAGACTGATCAATAAGTTACGTTTTTACTGCTTGATCAATTTTATGAAACAAAAATATTTTTACCCCTTCGATTAACAGTTAAAACGTAATAATAAAAAGTATAAGGGTTTTAGAATTCTTGGATGATAGGACAACGGTTAAAATCAAAAGCGACATATACGGGGTCACACTACGATCTCGGAGGAGTGAACCCAAAGGCGACATGTACAGGGTCATGCCGGGACCTTCAATTGGAGTTCCAAGGGTGAATTGGAAGATTGGTATGTATAGGGTCATGCCGTAATCTCCGGTAAGCGGACAAGGGGTGAACTTGAAGATCAGAATGTACAGGGTCATTCCATAATCTCCAATGATGCTCCAAGGGATAAATTCAAAGATCGGTATGTATAAGGTTATGCTGTAATCTCTGGTTAGCAAACAGGGGGTGAATCCAAAGATCAGAACATATAGGGTCATTCCATAATCTCCAATGATGTTCTAGGGGATGAATCCGAAGATCGATATGTACAGGGATATGCCGAAATCTCCGGTGAGCGGATGAGGGGGAACCCAAAGGGTGATACATATAGAGCCTGTGTCAGGGACCTTCAGTTGGCATTCCAGGGGTGAACCTAAAGGGTGACACGTACAGAGCATGTATCAGGGACCTTCAGTTGGCGTTTTAGAGGTGAACCCAAAGGGTGACACGTACAGAGACTGTGTTAAGGACCTTCAGTTGGTGTTCCAAGGGTGAACCTAAAGGGTGATACGTACAGGGACTATATTAGGGACCTTCAGTTGTCGTTCGAAGGGTGAACCCAAAGATTGACATATACTAGGTCATGCCATAATCTCTGGGTAGCGTACAGAATGAGCATATTGGGTTTGTGGTTGTGGTTTTGTGCCTACAAAGAGTAGAATGAGAACAAGATTAGACAGATTTTAGATGACATTTTTACTACTTGATCGATTTTGTGAAACAAAAATTTTTTTCCCCTTTGATTAACAGTAAAAATGTAATAATAAAAATTACAAGGGTTTCAAAAGTCCTGGGATGTCGGAGCTAGAGCCGGGATTTCACCGAGAATGGCTGAAAAGTGCAGGGAGAAGAGTTGATATTGCCGGCGATATGGATGATGCCGCTGGCGATTTGACGTGATACCTCCAGCGATGTGAGTGTCGCGTGACAGCTTTGACTAGTCAAATAAATTCAAAATTCAAATTGGGGGAGATGATGTCACCGACGACATGATTGATGTCGCTGGCGGTTTGAGCTCATGCCGCCAGCGACATGGATTGACAGTTTTAGATAAATTAAAACTCCTTAAATTCCGCGCGGGGGTTTAAAAAGGAGTAAAACTCTTTCTCTTCCTCATTCTGCACATACAGAAACCGCTCCCATTCTTTTTCACACTACCAAACCTTTCCTGATTCTTCCTTTAGTTCCCGTGGCTTATGGTTTGAAGGAGACGACCAAGATGTATGGGTATTGGATCAATTCCCCATCACCGATCTGACCCTAGATAAGGAGAAACACCTTTGTTATGTCCAAGTAATCCTATAAAACTCGAAATTCCTTTCTTTGGGTTGAGTTTTGATTGTGGCTTTAGGCTCAAAATCATGCCATGATAAGAGTTATAAGCGTGAAATAGATTGATTACAAACTAGTATTGCATGTTTTAGGTTTGATTTTTACTATTTTTAGGCCTAGGATTTGATTAATTGTGATTTTTGTGGTTTTGGTGCGATTAGTGCGATTTTTAGAGTAAAACAGGTTCTGTTCGCAGGTTGTGATGTCGTCGGCGATATGAGAAATGTTGCCAGCATCATCAAGCCTTGCAAAAAGGGCTAGGAAGATGTGATGCCATTTCTGCTTAAGGCGATGCTGCCACCGATATCATCCATACCACCAGCGGTATGGATGATATCGCATGCGACATCGCTTCTAGCGGAAGCAATATTAGCAGCCTTTTAGCAGGTATCAACGATGAGAAAATAAATCGGGACTTATCTGATTTGCTTCTGATTTTTGCAGCCGCATAGCCTGACATACACCGTGGGTATGGGTACAATCGGTGAGTGGTGGCACCATATAGCGAAGAAGGATCCCGAACTTATGCTGGCCATCAACGAGACGGGTTTTAAAGACTTGGCTCAAATCATGCCCATGTTAATGCCGAAGCTTTCCCATCCAATCGCGATGGCTCTTACGGAGAAGTGGTCTGAAACCACCTATACCTTTCACTTTTCATTTGAGGAGGTGACTATCATGCCTTCCAATGTTGTGGCTATGACCGGGCTCCCATGGATGGATGGGGTCATTCACTTCGACGCATATATAGATAAGTATCATACTGAGAAGCCTGTGGTCAGGTGAGTAAAGCAGCTGTTTAGCTTGAAGCCCGTCGCAGGGTGGCTATCCTATGGTGAGCTACACCAGTACTGGACTAGAGCGGATGTGGTGCCCGAGGATCATAGAGACGCTTGTGTCTGCACTTTCATGATTTCCTTACTTACTGTGCTATTCTACCCGATTTTGAGGAGCAAGATCAACTATAGGATGATATCAACTGTAGAGGATGAAGCAGGCATCCGTAAGAAGAATTGGCCGAGTGCCATCTTGGCACCGATGTGCCAAGGATTGGATGCAGGTGTTCAGAAGATAGAGAAGGTCCTCCGCCTCAGCCACTTGCTATTATAGGTACACCTTCCTTGAAAGCATTTTGCTTAATTTTCTTAGTTTGATGTGCGTGCTTCATTTACTGTGGATGTTTTGGACTGCTTAGGCCTTTGAACATCAGATCCTTCCACCATTTGAGTTCAAGGCTACCATGCCACCGGGTTCTCACTTTCTTGCCAGGTGGTGTGGTGGCTTCGATGGGAAAGCTAAGTATTCTATGAGCTACCGGGAGTCTTTACGGACTGTGCGATTGAGCTCGATAAGTGATCTTTTGACTTAGTACCTATTTCACACTTAACATAAAACATTAGTAGAGAAAAAGCGTGTATGAATTTACATTATGCTTACATCGGTTGCTTGTTTGGTCGTTGGTTTAGTTTATTCTTGATCCCTTCGATGGGGTAGAGAACTTGATAGAGGTGGCCAGGGAAAGAGGTAGAAGACCGTCAATTTATGATGGAGTACCCCTTAGCACTACAATGGTACCTAGGGGAGCGTGTCCGGAGCTGGAGGTCCATCACTACTACTGCTAGACCGGTGCCCGCCTATCCTCCTAAAGGCTTATAGTGGCCTCACCTGGTGATCACATCTGCGATTGATAAAGTCGATTATATTGAGGGGAATGGTCTGGTCATCCTAAGCATTCTAGGCCTCTATGAGCAACATCAGCAGCTCTTACTTCCCATTTGCCCTCGCATCAAACAAAATGACACAATCGAGTATCACAACAAGCAAAGGATGGACAAGGAGAAAAGGCGGCTCAAGGTCGTAGTGGATGATGTTGAGGAGGAAGAAGAAGAGGAGGAGGAGGGAGAAGAAGAGGCTAAGGATGAGCCCGTGGGAGAGGTTGAGATAGGTGAGAACGTGGCTGGAGGGGAGGTACCGATGTATCATGAGGAGCCTTACCCTTTTGAGGTATGATTGTGCTTATGTACATGTATTAGTAGTTGTTTGGATTAAAAAAATGCTTGCTTTTTGTATTTTTTAGGTACCCACAAGGAAAAGAGGCTGAGCCAGAGAGAGTAGGACATGATACTATCGTGTACCCAAGGGCATTGACTTTGTGGAGGGGCACTTGTCCAATCCCCTGGAGACTCAGTTCATGCTTATGAACTCAAGGGGTGAGTTCCAGCCGAGGAGCATAGGATCAAGCAGGCATCCACCGATCTTTATACCAGAAAATACCACTCATGTAATGCTTTGCATAATGCTGAACAAATTCTTACGATAACCCTTTGCTAAGTTCTTCTGATTGCCCCTTTGGATTCTTCAGGTTACTTGGAGCGAGGTAGAGCGGTTGGCTGAAATTGCCTTCGCTCTTACGGACACTCTTATTGGTCAATCTTTACTCGTTTAGGTATATTCCCTGTTATGACATGCCAAAATAAGATAAGATGTATGTATGGATGCTATGAATGATGTGCATTATTGACATTTTCCTTGGTTTGTAGTATTTCTTGGCCCTTTCCCTATCGAATGCCGATGCAGCCCGACAGAGATATGAAGAGGAGACTGCAGCACTCTGACGTTGTGTGAGAGATCTTGAGGGTCAACTAGAGGCTACTATTTATGAGTGGAGGAGCAAACAAAACTTGGATTACGCACACCCTGGTAGTACTAGCTATAGAGGAGTGAAGATATCGGCCGGCTAACGCCTGCCTACTATGCTTGAGGAGTCCAGCAGCATTCCGATGACTGAGGATAGGGATGAGGACAAAGATGTGGCTAACCGGTGTCTCATGGATGACCCGGACGTCTCCTCTCATCCATCCGGTGGCGATGGGATGATTTAGATAGCCATTTTATTCTTTTTCTTTTTACTTTGGCATGTTTGCCCTTGATACATTGGGTTGGAATAATTTGGATTGTCGCTTGATTTCAGTTTTATTAGGCTAGGTGTTTAGGATGTTTGGATGACCTGCGCCTTCGGGCTTTTTCTTTGAATAAAATAGATTTGTGTTTGATCAGCTTTTGGAAATGAGTTATATGGCTATTTACAGGTTTTTGCACAGGTCAGAATTGGTGAGGATGGTTCTAATGTCGCTAGGAAATTTTCCCATATCGCATGTGGCATTACTGATGTCGCTAGCAACATCACACTATTAAATGATATAGACAAAGCTGCCCACACTCCATATCGTCGGCGACATTAAGTGATATTGCCCTATCCGTATTCCATATCGCTGGCAGCATCATTAATATTATCGATGACATCACTTACCTTGAAATCCAATTTCATACATTTCACCAAATTTAGCCATGGTAAGCCATAACCAACAGCTGCGGGGCTTCTTGTAAAGCCTGGGAAACGCGGACTAGAAGAAACAGGAAAAGTTTGGTCTTTAGGGGTTTCGGTGTGTCACGGCATGGCCCGTGAGCCCTGAGTTCCTTCGCATGGCATTATCTTTTTAGGATCAGATGGACCATGTTTTCTGATTCCCATCATTCGAGCTATGCCCCTTGCTCGAAGAATCCCATGCTATATTGGGGGTACCGTGTCCTAAGCGTGTGCCCTTGGCACTCCTAGAGTTCCATTTTGGTGCGGATGGCATTCCCTAAGGGCTGTGGAATTTGGATTTCGTAGATCCATTTATGTCCTAACTACCTGACAGACCCGGCTTTCAGCTTAGCACAGTTTTGGAGTGATGCCAAGGGGCGCCCCGATCCCACCTTGCTTGGCCATCCATGGTGGCACTATTACTTATGGCAGAGTTTATGTACGGAGTAGGGAGAGTTGCTTCGCTCGGGCTAATCTCATTCATCATGCCTATATCCACAAGGGCTTCTCCCATAGCTGTAGGACTAGCCGAAGTCTTGCTAAATATGAGTGCTGCTTCTGCCGATTCGATCCTTGTCAGCGACCACCTCATACTACTACAGGTTTTCATTTTTTCTCAGGCCTGCACTTTATACATTTCTTTCTGCCCTCATCTGAAATTGATTTATAGGTGTGGTTGATGGAGAAGCTGAAGCTAAGAGAGGCACCACGGGGGAACCTGAAGAAGTACTTAGCCGTCTATCTGAGGGAGAGAGGACTTATGCAAGCTGATTTCAACCGGCTGTCATTTGATAACTAGATGCCCATTCTAAGGGGATAAACAGATGCACAGATTCAGTGGGTTAGCCTATGGTAGAGGATTCGAGATATGGTTGTGGAGACTTGGGGATCCTGCGTTTAGTTGATAGGTCTGGAGAGATCTTCATTTTATACCCCCTATCGGTTGCGCCACCAGTACGGCAAATAATAAAGAGTTTCGATCAAGCTACCTCATAACCAAATTAGAGTCTATAAGGCTAGATGGGTAAACCATATCTAGGAGAAGTGGGCTAAGGAGGCCATATTTGAGACTCTGGACTGTGACCACGTGGAGACCCTTGAGACAAACATACACTACAGAGGATGGCTTGCCAAGATTAGGCGCATGACCACTCAATCTGAGCGATCATGGGCCCGCTCTAAGGGAGAACAAGCTTAGCAAGGGCATGAGCCCTCTTCCACTACCATCTTGAGGAGGATTTCCCGATACTATGACAGTGATGCGGGGAGTTTAGCTTAAGATGTGCTTTCCTTAGTTCTATCTTTTGCATAGGCCAGTCAGGGCGACGGACCTATCAAACTTTATTTTATTTTATGTCTTTCATTTGGTTCTAACTTTTGCATAGATTGCCCCATGGGGTTTTCAACCTATCGAACCTTGTCTTAATTTTTGCCCGGACCACCCTTTTCGGGTTCTCAATCCAGCAGACTTATTCCGACTTGGGCATAGACCTTACTCTTTTCAGTTTATCAGAAGTATTTTTATTTATTTCACATTTGATTTGGAATAACATGAGCTCTGCATTAGGCTTGCTTGAGTTGTCTTGACCATATGGATATAAAATTCACATAAGCATAAGCATTCAGGATTCAACAGAAGAGATATTTTCATTAATTGATGTAAAACAAAGTACATGGTGTTTGGTTAACATTCCCATTAATTTAACTCTCGGTGCCAGCTAGCCTAAATTGGTTTTCCAGAAGGCACTCTCTCATAACTCATATACCCTAATTTTTTCCTAGATCGCCCTTTTCGGGTTTCCGATCTAGCGGGTTTAACTCATCCCCTAATTTTTGCACAGCTACTTTGCAGAATACTGACCGTTGGGTGTCACCCTAATTTTTGCCTGATCAGTAAAAGACCGAAAGGTGGGTGATTTACTTTATCTATTTTTTACGTGCTGCTTTTCTTGATTTATTTCTTTTGAATTAGATATGATAATGCTTAAGCCTGCCTTGGTTTACGAGGTTCACAAACTCGTTCCTATACATGTCCATAAGGTTAACCGCCCCTTTACTAAGCATCTTCTTTATCACATATGGTCCTTCCCAATTTGGCTTGAATTTTCCCCTCACGTCAGTGGTAGAAGGTTTCAGCTGTTTAAGGACCAGATCACCAGCCTTCAGGGGGAACTTCTGGTGTCTTGCCCTACTGTTATATGCTCGAGCCATACTTTGCTGGTATATCTGGAGGTTGTCAAGAGCCTTTAACCTCTATTCATCCATTATGTTCAACTGTTTAAATCTCGCCTGGGTCCATTCAGATTCTTTTAACTTAGCCTCTAGGCCGACTCTTAGAGAGGTTACCTGAGTTTCGACTGGCAAGACTACTTCCATCGCATAGACTAGGGAAAATATAGTTTGGCCGGTTGGGGTACGAATGCTAGTGCGATATCCCTAAATAGTAAAAGGTAGGTTATCTGCCCAATCCCTGTAGCCGGCTATCATCTTAGAAAGAATCTTATTTATCGATTTGTTAGCTACCTCAACAGCTCCATTAGCTTGTGGTATGTATGGGGAAGAACTGTGGTGTTAAATCCCGTATTTTTTTATTAGATCGGCGTTTGCTCCTTCAAACTGTACCCCATTGTCTGAGACTATATGGTGTGAAAGTCCATACCGAGCAAAAATATGCTTCTCTATGAACTTGGCCATCTGCTTGCCGGTGATATTAGTGAAGGATTCAGCCTCCACTCATTTCGAGAAGTAATCTACTGCTACCATAATGAATCTATGACCATTTATTGAAGAAGGACAAATTTCACCAATTATGTCTATCCCTCATGCCGAGAATGGCCAAGGAGTAGATAAATGATGGAGTTCGGTGGGCGGTAAATGCTGTATGGCTGTAAACCTGGCATTGGTGGCACCTTTTGACCTGGGCAATACAATCGGCTGTGAGAGTGAGCTAAAAATATCCTAACCACTAAATTTTCTTTACAAGAGCAAGACTGCTCATATAAGGGCCATGGTCACTGGCATGGACTTGAGCCATTACGTTCCGAGCCTCAGAGTCAGTTAGGCAACAGAGGAGCAGGCTATCACTAGTATGCTTGAACAGATCATTATCCATAATACGGAACTGAACAGCGAGCCGCCTTAGGGTGGTACGGTCCGAGTCACAAGAATCTATAGGATATTAGCCGGTTTGGAGAAATAGGACAATGTCAGAATACCAATAAGGTTGGGATAAGATGGCAAGGACTGGAGGAACTGATTGAGCATGGTAGGGGTCCTTTGTGGACCACATGATCAAAGTGCAGATAGGCTGCTGCTGAGGCCCTTCCTATAGTGATACGAGAGTGGCGAGAGCGTCGACCATTTGATTCTTATCCCGAGGGACATGGTGGTATAACGGTGAGGTGTATTTCTTAGATAATTTGCGGACAGCCTCAACATAAGGACAAAGAGATTCCTCTTTAATTTCCTAATCTTCGATAACCTGATGGACAATAAGAGCTGAATCCCCGATGATAGATACGTGGAGGGCCCTAACCTGGAGAAGAGCCTCAAGACTAAACAGACAAGATTCATACTCAGCGCCATTGTTGGTGATCGTGAATTCTAAGCATTTAGATAACGGGATTATTTCGTTATCCGGGGTGACGATGATGACTCTGAGGCCTGCTCCTTGTTGGTTCATAGCACCTTAGAAGTACATCGTCCAAACATGTTCAAGAATTGTAACTAAGGCGAGCTGCTCATTAAGAAACTCTAAGTTTTCTACATAGTCAGAGTTGAGGGGTTAATTAGCCATAAATTCAGCTACGGCCTGCCCCTTAATGACCTTTTAGGTCACATACTCAATGTCGAACTCAGACATGATAAGCAACCATCGGGAAAATTTACTAGCTCGAGTGGGGGATTGACAAAGATACTTTATTGGATCAATCTTGGCCACGGCTTAGACATGATAAGATTGGAAATAATGTCATAACTTCTTAGTGAGCTAAACTATGGCGGTGCAGGTCTTTTCCACAACTGAATACCAGGTTTTATAACCTAATAACTTCTTACTCAAGTAGTAGATGGCGTGTTCGTGCTTATCATCATGCTCCTGGACAAGCATAGCCCTGACAGAAGATTCCTTGATAGAGATGTAAAGGATGAGCGATTTTCCTAGAATGAGGGGTTTTAAAATGGGTGGGTCAACAAGATATGCCTTGATTTTATCAAACGCCACTTGGCAGTGAGCATTCTATACTATGGGTTGTTGTTTTCTTAACAGCTTAAAGATGGGTTCACAAATGGTAGTGAGCGGGCAATGAACCGACTAACATACTGCAAGGACCCTAAAAATGATCGAACTTCTTTCTCTGTCTTAGGTAGAGGCATGTCCTTGATGACTTTGGCTTTGTCTAGATCCATTTCGATTCCTTTCTGGCTAACCACGTGCCCCAATAATTTGCCTGAAGTAACCCCAAACACGCACTTCTTCGGATTCAGGCGGAGGTTATACTTTTCAATACGAGTCATGAACCTATCGAGAATAGCAAGGCGCTCTTCTCGAGTAGCAGACTTCACAATCATATTGTCCACATACACCTCCACTTCTTTATGGATCATGTCATGCAAGAGGGTGGTTACGACACGCTAATAAGTGGCCCCGACAATTTTTAACCCAAACGGCATTACCTTGTAGCAATACACCCCCCATTCAGTGATGAACGTTGTTTTGACTTTGTCAATAATGTTAACCATAATCTGATTATATCCTGAGAATTCTTCCATGAATGAATACATAGCTGCCCTAGTGACACTATTAATCATGACATTGATGTGCGGGAGTGGGAAGTCATCCTTCGACAAAGCTTTATTGAGATCTCAGAAATCTACACAGACCCGGACCCTACCATATTTCTTTGGAACCAGGACTATGTTGGACAGCCAAGTCGAGTATTCCACCACTTCAATGAATTGAGCTTCAATCAACCTCAAAACCTATGCCTTAAACTGATCTGCCCATTCTGGTCTCAACCGATGGAGCTTCTGCTTGACAGGCTAAAATTTAGGATTAGTTGGGATTCTGTGTTCGGTAATTTATCGATCAATCTCAGGCATGTCTTCGTATGACCAGGCAAAAGCGCTAATATGATCTTTAAGCACTTTTATGATCTCACATTTTTCCTCGGGAGTTAAATCTTTGGAAATGGACATCATTTTAGGATTATCATCTGTACTAGGTTTATTTCACTTAATGATGTATCACTAATGCCAAAAACATTATGCGTATTGTTATGCGAATGCATGGATCTATCAGGAAAGACATCAAATAAGTAAGGAAACCTAGAGTCATTCATTGCGTTAAAAGCCTCATAGGCGGAGGGGCTTCAGCAGTAATAGCAACAGGAAGAGCATCCTTTGTATTGTTTGTTAGAATGGCATCTAGGTCATAATCCAGAGTAGCCTTTTAGGCAGTGGTGAGTGATGATTCCCCAGACGGGTTGGCTTTCTTAGCGAGGGCCCTGGCGAGATTCCTTACTATCTCTATCATAGCATCTTCTTCCCCAGTTCTCTCACCCTTCTAGCCTTTCTTCATCCATAGCGCAATAGCTTTAGTCATGGTTGCCACAACATCTTCAATCTATGGATCGATAGACTCCTCATTACTTCCCCCAGACTCATCCTCAGGATACATCTTACCCTTTCCCTTAGCCTGATCGAAAACAACATTGGTAGGTGCAACAGGCTTAGCCAGTTTGGGTTTAGCCGAAAGTATCATGCAACCAATCTCGAAGTCGTAGACATCCTTAAAGACTTCAAAGCCAGGCCACATTTTTCCATTATACTCGATTGGCTCAGGCTCTCCCATATAAGGCCTCTTGCCCTAGATTTCACAAACAGTGACCATGTGGTAGTAGTAGGAGGGAACGGGGTGATACACTAGGCTTATATCCCAATCCAGCTCGATGGGTAAGGATTTTTGGCTCTAAAGCTTCAAAAATTCCCTACTCATACATTCCACCACCTCTGTCAGGCTTGTAACCAAATTTCTTCATCAGTTTACCCATACCGGCGTGAAGGTAACTATACCAAGGGGGGGCAAGGCAATCTGAAGGCCTCTTTCTAAACTAGCTTCGACTTCCATAACAGCCATAACAGAAGCGGGATCGGCCTCTACAGTCACCGGTTTTTCTTCATGAATAAGCTTGATTTTTTAGTGTAGAGTAGAGGGAACGGCGCTGTGAGTAGACGATGTTTTACACGGTGGCTGCTGGCACCGGGCCGGTGAGCCGGCCTCTTTAAGATGACGTGAGAGATACGTATGATGTGATTGGAAAATGATTTTGCATATTTTAATGCTCAAAAGATACGAGATCAAAATCTCGTACTTAAAATAGAGTCGCCACCCGGTTCAGCTTAACCGGGAAATTTTTGGTACGATTTTCCCACCGGGTTGGACCATACCATAAGTAGAGATTCCGAGTTCGGATGATGTTATCTATTTTTCATTAGGCCAGGTTAAGATACTTCATTTTTTCTTAATTGGTTTAATCCATCCTATTTATTTGTGTTTTCAGTTATTTTGTTGTTTTTGCATTTATCAAGCAATTGAAGCGATGAACAAAATATTTACAACCGTGAAAAAATAAGTGCGGAAAATAAAATTATTATAAGGCTTCCAAGTCCTGTACATTTTTCTATGCAATAAATAAAATACATGAATGTCTGATATACGTCTACCTACAGAAGACTGTTAGCACGGATATGGCATATCTTATTTACAGTATTATAAAGCCCGGTCGGATGGCTAAAATGAAATTTGAACGGCGTTTTAGAGAAAATTCCATTCTTAACCAAATTTTAGGTTCAATCGTTACTTTAACCGGATTATAAGTAAAGATGCCACATGTTATGGGGTGGGGTCTATTTTCAAGAGGTTTTTGAACTTCCATCATTGCATTATATGTTCTAGCTTCGAAAAATAAGCTAATCCGAGAACAAATGAAAATAAAACTGTGTTCCAGAAAGTCATATCGCTGATGATGCCGCCGGCGACTTGGTGATATTGCTGGCGGCATGGCTGGTGCCGTTGGTGGCATCAGCCTCTAGCATACTGACAGGCAGCGGGCCTAGGAGCCTAAAAAGTCATCAAAAGTGGTTTAATAGTGGGTGGGAAGACATCTTTTTGACTTTTAATAATATTTTAATGGGTATTTATTATTTGGGTGTAAATCATCGATTCAAGCTCCTACCAGACGCGTTTTGGGCCACACCGAACTGGATTCTACCAAGTATAAAATTTACAAGGAATATTATTTTGGTAATAAAAATTCTAAAGAGAACTTTTATTTTGAAGCATTAAAATCCGGTACACGTATCGCGAGAGGGACTGCAAAATCCCGTGCTTACAGGCGCCCAAGGTGTGGAGCCATGGTCGGCCGAGCAACAAAGAATAAGCAACAGGAATGTCAAGTACAGTGAAGCATACATTGCTCGTCACACCTTCTACAGTGACTTCTGCCTCAAAGGTCCCAATTACATTATGCTTCAAATCATCATAAGCTCTAATAACAGTGCTGGATTTTTCAAGCATGCCCTCCGACAGTCCCAGATGAGGAAGGACTTTTAGAGGGCATAGATTTAGAGCAGATCCATTGTCCACCATGACATATGGGATAACCTTATCGAGGGTTTGGATTCGGATGAACAAGGCCCTATTATGATCCTTACCCTCGAGTGGAAGATTAAAACGGTCAACACAATCTGAGGCCCTTTTCTCAAGGGAATGGCTTCTCCAACCGTAGTGCACATCTCAACGACTGGGGTGGTCGGATTAGCTTCTAAATCGAGGAGTCGCTTAATCAACCCCTTACGATGCCCTTCAGATTCGATTACCAGCTGCTAGATACTAAATCAGTCTTAGGTGTTTTTTAGCTAAGTAATGAGAAGGTCAACCTCGAGACTGGCCGGAGTAGTCGGAGGTGGAGAAGGGGTCTCACGGTAGTTCTAACCCTGTTAGGAACCGGGTCTTTGGTTAAGCGGAGATATCGGTCTTCAAGTTGATACACACGGCCACTCCAAGTAATGTTAAGAACATCATTGAGTAAGACACTCTTAGTGGCTCATGTTTCAAACAGATACTGTTGCTCCTCAGAGTCCGAATCTAGGTCTGCAAGTCATACCCATCTACGCTAAAAAGCTCATTTTGATCAACCTTGAATAATCCACTTGGTTTCTCATTGGTAGGTGAATCAACCCTGAATAACTCGGTGCTTACGGCCTTTGTCTCTTGAGCTACTCCCTCATCATCATCGGAGTAGTCGTCCTTTGAAACAAAGGAATCTACGCTA
This sequence comes from Euphorbia pulcherrima, assembly GCA_947683365.1. Classification (NCBI taxonomy): domain Eukaryota; kingdom Viridiplantae; phylum Streptophyta; class Magnoliopsida; order Malpighiales; family Euphorbiaceae; genus Euphorbia; species Euphorbia pulcherrima. Next base: position 5,468,849 of record CANTUS010000010.1, read on the forward strand.
AATAGCGGTTTTTTCTTAACTTTCATTCTTTTTGCCCTGAATGGCTAAAACCTATGGCTTTCTTGCTTTGGCAGATTTGGATTAACTTCCATCCCCTAGATAGAGTTGACCCCTAGCTTAGCTTGATTGATTAGATCAAAAACTGAGTTAGATTGGAGACCCGAACCGATAACCAGGATAGAGTTACTATTGTTCGGCCCCCGAGTAAGAAGATTGAAGATTGTGGCTTCAGATAAACCAGACTAGACCATGCCCACCTTGCTCCTAAAATTCGGTAAAGGATTACTATAGTGCTCAGAATCTTATCAAGTTCAGCAATCTTTGCTTCACTAACCAGACGCCGAATTACCTAGAGCAGGGCTTTAAAATTATTGGTTTGGTGTCCTACCTGAACATGATAGTTATAGAAGTTGTTCTTATACTCTGGTCTAGGCGGTTTGTATTCCTGAAGGGAATGGATGAAACCTGCTTCCCTCAAACACTTAAATATGACCCCGTAGAGGTAACTTATAAGGGTTAGCCAAAACAAATGGGGGTCGAGGAGGCTAGATTGCGGCAACCGCTAGCGGAGCTGAAGTGATTGCTAGGGGTGCAGCAGGGGCTTGAGAAACGGCTTGAACTGCAGCCGAAGCTTTAGGCTTAGCTCATGCCGGAGCTGAGGGCTAAGCTTTATTATTTTTTCTGAACCATGGCTTTCCCGCCTTTTCAGCCTTTTCGCGCTCTGCCTCACGCTCAATTTTCTTGGCTTTTACGAATACAGCCTTGTAGGACAGAAAAGAATTAGTAGCCATTTATTTATGGAACAGAGGAAAAGACCCTTCGAGGAGCTTGACAATCATTTCCTTGAGACTTAGCTACGATTTCATCAAGACCTGGGTTGACATCCACCGGTTAAAGTATTGCTTGAAGGTTTCATTGGGCATTTGGCGAACTCCCTCAAGATGTTGGAGGGCTGTCTCCATCATAGTATTAAAACCATAATGCACTTTCAGCGCCTCAGATAGAAGTTTCCAGTCAGTGATAATATGCTGTGGCAAAGTGTGATACCATTCATGGGCAAGGTCCCGAAGGGAGCAAGAAAACATTTCAGCAAGCACTTTATCACTTAATTAAGCGAATAATTATTTCATACATTATAATGTGAGAGGCAAGTGCTCCAGAACTATCATAATGAGCCATATTCGGCATGGTGAAGTTATTAGGGACCCAATCTACGTCTCTTTTAGGTTCTTTACTAGCAATGAGGCGGTTGATGTAGGCTTAGATCTCAGGTGTCACGCCCGGAGGCTGCGTGACCTGGTCGTTGATCTGCTTGTGAGCAAGAGTTGGGGCTTTGGGTGTCGCACCTGGAGAATGTGCGACCTGGTCATTAATAGTCTAAGAAGCCACCATCTATCGGATAAAAGTGGCTACTTTGCGTATCATGCCCAGTAGTTGCATGACCTGGTCATTGACTGGCGGAGATGGTGGAGGACGAATGGTCAGCAGGCTAGTAAAAGGTTTCTGGGGGTAGGTGGTAGCCTTGGGAGTTACAATGAACTATAGAGGAGTGAAAGATGGTAGTGGCTAAGAAGCTGGGCACTGATGAGTAAATACAGAAGGAGCCTAGCTTTGAGCAAAAGGTCTCGGATTAAAAGGCACAATCGATGGAGTAGTCAAAGATGATAGAAAATCCAAAGCTTATCCAAACTGGAATGGGCTCGCCAGAGGCTGGGTCGACTGAAAGACAGGTGCAACAGGTCTTATCCCTACCGGACCGACCAACATCTGTACTGAACCATTATGGGCTTGCATATCGGATTTTGATACTCGATCGAAATTTCTATCTTATAGAGCTTGCTTAATGGCTTCTTGAGCAGTGGTCTAGATAGAAGCCTAAAAAGTGTCCGAGTTTAGGAATTGTGCTATAGCACTAGTAAAGTCAAAGCTGGGAGGTGGCTGGGATCCTGCCCCTGAGGTGGGAGTAGGGTTGACTGGCTCCTCAGGAGGAGGGGTCCCTTTGTTGCTTGGAAAAGACATGGCTGGCTGAGAGGGATTCTGGCCCAACTGAACTTTTTCTAAATTTGACTCCCCACTAGAATCAGTGTATGGAACCCCCTCGACTTTCGTGGCGACAATCGGGGTGGGGGAACAATGAATCAAATGGTCCTCTGGCCTTTTCTAAACCGTGGTGCGATGATAATTCCACCTCCTCTTAGCTGTGCATGGGTTGTGTGATGCCGTGGATGAATGAACATGCAATAACCAATGCATGGCATGTATGGCTACACGTAGATGTGGTTAGTGATGAGGTGACTGATTATCCCTCCATTTATTTCTCACGTTATACATAGTGATATATGGTGACGTAACGGAGGCACAAAAGAAGTCCTACGTATGTTGCTAAACTTCTTCTACGAGTGAAAGTAGTAAGGGTAAGTTGATTTATTTTTGGCCTTTGAGGCCGATGCATGGTGGATGCATGAGCACGTAGCATATAACAACAAAACATCCCTTTTCCAACCTTATGACTCCCACATAATGCCTCTTTGGAAGGATGGAGTTTTGGCTTCTTCACCGGTAATGGCGAGAGAAGTCCGTCCCAATTATTTTTTTTATTGTTCAGGCTTTTTCTAACGCGGCTTTGGTATAGGGTTGTTGATGTAGAAGGTTCTCGTTTACCTTGATTCCACGTTACTCACCCACTCCCCAAATAGGTGCGATCGCAAGTTGTTACGTGTTGGTTAAAATGAGTGATCCACCCGCTAGGTATCCTCAATTCCAAACAGGGAATGAGTGATACTTTCGCGAGCTTCTCGGGTAGAATGGGGCACCTAAAAATTACCGAACTATCTACACGAGTAAGGATAAAACATTATAAAAAAGAATAAAGTTTTAATTTGGCCAATGATTTCAATACATCATCAAAATCCTTTAAACTTACTGAAAATTTTAAGCTCAAGTTTAAAGAGACCAATCCCCAGCAGAGTCACCACTGTGAGCGGATGACCTTTTTCCCACCCGCAAGGACCGCATGAGATGCGTTGCACGGGGGGGGGGGGGATATAACTGGTGCTGTGAAGCGTGCTGAGGGATTGATCCTTATTTTAGGCTTGATGATAGCACTGATGTTTGATGTTGAATTTTAAGTCCAATTTAGGTGTTAAAGGATACATGATCGAAATCCCGTACTTAAAATAGAGTCGCCATCCGGCTCAGCTCAACCAGGAAATTTTGGTACGATTTTTCCACTAGGTGGTAGACCATACCTTAAGTAGAGATTCCGAGTTCGGATGATGTCATCTATTTTACATTGACCGAGTTTAAAGTTTCATTCTTTCTTAATCGATTTAATCCACCCTATTTATTATGTTTTCGGTTTATATGTTGTTTTCGCATTTATCAAGCAATCAAAGCGATAAATAAATTATTACGGTTATCTAAAAATAAATGCAGAAATTGAAATTATTATAGGGCTTTCAAATCCTATACATTTTCTATGCGATGAATAAAATACCTGAAGGCCTAACATCCATCTAACCTAAATCTACCTGCAGAAAATGGTTAGCACGGATACGACACGTCGTATGAGGTGTATCACTTAGCATGCATAGTTAGCAGAAAAAACAAGACTCGAGTTAGCGTGAACATGGCATATTCATTTGTTATGTTAGAAAGCCTAGTTGGATGGCTAAAAATGAGATTTGAACGGCGTTTGCGGGTAAATTCCATTTTAACCAAATTTTAGACTCGATCGTTGTTTTAACTGGATTGTTAGTAAAAATGCCACATAGTATGAGGTGGGGTCTGTTTTTAGAAGGTCTCGGACCTTCATCATTGCACTATATACCTTAGCTTCAGGAACATAACTAGATCAGAAGAATAAACAAAAAGAAAACAGCTGTCTAAAAAGTCATATTGCCGGTGGCATCAGTGATATCGCTAGCGATATCAGTCAGACAGGCAGGTTGCATGGTTTTTTGGATACCATAAAGAAAGGGCCCTATAAGAAGATGAGGCCATTGGGGGAAGTGATGTCGCTAGTGGTATCAATGATGCCGCTGGCAGCATAGTTGATATCGCCGGCGACATAAAATGCCCCTGGCGGTTTTAGCTTCTTACAGCAGCAGCAGGTAATGGTAGAAAACAATCAAAAACCCGAAAAACAAGCACAAACAGCAAACAACAGCAAAAACAAACAAAAATAATGCCAAAGAGCTATGAGACTCAGAATTTTTACCTCGGGCCGTGAATCAACCTCTTCGTGAACCAAGGAACACCTTCGAGGAGCTTGAAATGGTGATTTTGGGAGTAATTTTAAGAGTTTAAGTCTCTAAATTCTTATTAAGTTGATTTAAATCCTAAAGTCTACTAATTTTAAGTTGTAACTAAGAGAATCAAAGAAGAAAAACTAAGAAAAATAGATTAGAATCCCTTTTCTTACCTTTTCTCCCCCTTATCTCTCTAAAAGTGAGCTTTCTCACTCTAAAACTACAGGTTCAATTTCAGATCTGTGTTGCTGTTATCTCCCTTTTTTTAAATCCTAAGGTGTGTTTTTATAGGCAAATATGGGTGGTCTTCGAGTACTTTCAGCCATTTTCACCGAAATGGCAAAAAAGAGATTGCCCAAGGAAGAAGAAGAAAGCATTCTATAGAAGCCTAATTGGCCATGTCGCCGGCGATATGGTGATACCGCTGGCGGCATGACCGATACCGCCGGCAACATCAGCTTCTTGCAGGCTGAGTGCTAGTGGGCCCACAAGCCCAAAAATCTGCCAAATGGTCAAAAAGCGGGTCAAAAGGCATCTTTGAATTTTAATGATATTTTAATGGATGTTTAGAGATTAGCTTAATTTTGGGTGCAAATTATCTGTTCAAGCTCCTACCGGACGTATTATCGGAGACACCAAACTAAATTCTTACGGGAAATAAAATTCGCGAGGAATTTTATACCGGTAATAAAAACTCCAAAGAATTTTTATTATGAGGAATAAAATCGGGAACACGTCATCATTGTCTCGCTATAGGGACTGCAAAACCCAGTGCTCATAACTGGCGATATCAACGATACCGCTGGCGGCATGGATGATACTGCCGGCGGCTTCAGTTTCTTGCAGCAGCTGTTTTGGCTGAAAAACGACCAAAACCCAAAACTAAGCACAAATAACCATTAAAACACAACAAACAAGTAAAAAGAAGACCAAAGAGCTATGAGACTCAGAATTTTTACCTCGAGGCCGTGAATCCACCACTTCGTGATCCGTATGACACCTCCGGGGAGCTCGGGATGATGATTTGGGTAGTAAATTTAAAGATTTATGTATCTAAATTCCTATTAAGTTAATTTTAACATAAAGTCTATTGATTTTAAGCTTTAACTAAGAGAATCAAAGAAGAAAAACCAAGAAAAGCGGACTAAAATCCCCTTTCTTACCTTTTCTACTCTTTATCTCACTAGAAGAGATTTTCTCACTCTAAAACCTCTCAAATTTCCAGATTTCAGTTGTTCCCTCTCTCTTAGAAATCATAATGCATGTTTTTATAGGCAAAAAAGGTGGTCTCTAATGTACTTTAGCCAGTTTCACCGAAATGGCAAAAAAGAGCTAGTCAAAGGAAGAACCAGAAGCTGTCTGTGTAGAGCCTGATTCAGGCCATGCCGCCGGCGGCATCAGACTCCTGCCAATTGCCTGCCAGCGGGCCCACAAGCCTAAAAAGCTGCTAAAAGGGGTCAAAAGCAGGTCAAAAGGTATCTTTTTGAATTTGAAGGATATTTTAATGGGTGCTTAGATCATTTTTTTGTGCAAATCATCCATCTGAGCTAGTGTCGGACGCGTTACAGGACACATCAAACTAGATTTCTCCGAAAATAAAATTCGTAGAAAATTTTATATAAAAATTCTAAAAAAGAATTTTTATTTCGAGGAATAAAATAGGATATACGTCATCATCGTCTCGTGAGAGGGACTGTAAAATCCCGTGCTCACAGATACTATAACTTTTTTTTACCATTTTTGCTAAAAAAATATTCAATATGGATTTCATTTTAAAGATAAATAAGACGAACAAAATATTATAGAGGCTCGTGTCGAAAAAATTAAAGTTTGTGAGAAATCCATATTGAATATTTTTTAGCAAAAAAAATTAGTAGTCTTATACCCGTTTTTACCACTTCTGAGAGTGCTTTGTACCTAGTATAAGTGTGGTATAATATCTTTATATCCCCAATTTTTCATTTATTTTCACAATAAATTTTAAAATGTCAATAAAAACTATGATATGAAGGTTTTATACCAAGTATATAAGCTTTGTACATGGTATACGAGTGATATAATGCATTTATATAGTGCATTTTTCTTTATGTTCACAACGATACTAATTTTTTCAGGAAAAAAATGTTATGCAGATTTTATACCTGTTATGGATTATATATGGCCTTCGTGTCATGAATCTTGCTGGAAAAAAACAGTTGCGAACATACAAATGTAAATTTCATTAAAGTTTAAGAATGAGTCTTATATATGGTATAAGAGTTGAAATGAGCTCTTACATATATATAAGAGTTATTGTGAACATATAAATATATGATTCATTAAAGTTTAAAAATAATTCATATACCAAGTATAAGAGTGGTAAAAGAGCTCATGTACTAATCATTTAAACAAAAATGTTTTATTAGATGTATAAAAGAGCGATAAAAGAGGTTTTATGTCAAGTATAAGAGCGGTAAAAGAGCTTTTATACCATGTTAAATAGTTGAATCTCAAAGTTGATGATGATAACATTTCAATTGGTGTTGACACTATTGTACATTTCGTACTAACATGATATGATATATAACAACTTTCTACACAAGAAAGTATATCAGATGTTACAAAAATGAATGTTCACTGCACACCCTAAATAAGGAAAGGACAAAAAAAAGGCTAATTCATGGCATACCGAGAGTTCAATTGAATATTTTCAGCATCAATTGTTCTTCAACAAGTGATTCTTTATAAGAAGCACAATATCAGTCAATTTCCTCTTCAAATTTGTAGTAAATGTCTCAGGAATTTCCTGTAATTCAACCCTGAGTTAACAAGAGCATGCACACATATGGACAAACAAATTAAAGCAAATTTTGTTAAGCAATTCAACCACTATATCATTTGCAACTGGTGATCCAAATTATAACCATAAAGTGTCTCCTAATCACACATGAAATCATATTTGAGTCGGAAACGATTGAGCAGAAAGCTAAAAATTCATAAAATTCCGACCGATGAAAATTATGTGTCAATTTCCCCAATCTACGAAATAGTCCAAAAACAATCCAAATCTCCTAAAGTAAAACTAGTTATATTCGCAAAATACGAATCTCAAATACTAAAGGAGAAACTACAAATCGAAGACAAAAGAATAACAAAATCACACATATCAGAAAACACAAATTCAGAGAAACAAAAAGAACCAGAAAAATGAAAGAGAAGGAAGAAAAACCAGAATCGACAACTAGAGGAAGAAATAAAAAATCAAACAGAATCGGAGTAGATTAAGATGAAAAACGCAATAGCAGTAAAGAGAGGATGAAAGAGGAGAGAAAAGATGAATGACAAGATCAGTACAAGAAGAATGAGAGAGCATTGTGAAAAGAAAAATAAATACTCCCTCCATCTTTTTAAAATAGGCATTCTAGCCACTTTTCAAATATTTTTTTACTTGTCATTCTCAAATATCTAAGCACTTTTTAGATTATTTTTCTAATTATACCCTCATTTGTCCCATTATCATTAATTGCAATAGACTGAAAAACTAAATATTAATTAGAGATTAAAATAATATTTTTCTGCCGTAATTAATTGATTCCTTAAAAAGTATAATATATATGAGAAGACAAGTAAAAAAAAATGAAGGAAGTACCTAATAAATGGTAAATAACTAAGGAAAAAAGGAAGTTACGTGATTAACTAAAAATTCGTAAAAAGCCTGTATTTTCTTTAGTTTCCCTTTTAAAGAAAAAGTTCCAATTAGAAAAATTGGGAAAAATTATGAATTTATATTAAAATAATTCACTTTCATTCAGTTACATTTATGGGAGTAAAAATGGCGAACAAGTTATGAATTCACTTAATTATAATATCTTCAATTAGCACTGTAGCTCATTCAAGAGTTTCTCCAAATTCTGCCATCAATGGCCAGGTATATTACTTATTTAAGATTAATACTGCTACAAGTACTCAGTCTCATCTCATCCTAATGATTGGATTATTTGATCACTCATTTATTCTGTATAGTTTGGTGTTTTGAAAATTGGACTAGGTGGTCATTTATGCGATGTCTAGACGGGATTTTTTTTAAAAAAATACCGTAATTTTTTATAGTTGGGCGGTCCTAGGCGTTTTTCATACTTAGGCAATTCTAGTTAGCCCCGTGTTCCATATATCGGTGTATGCGGGTCCTAAGCGAGATTTTTCAAAACGTTGAACATCTTTATGTAGAAATTAATTAACTTAATTATATTATTTAGAACCTCTCATTGAGGAGGAAGGAAAAAGTCTTGGGTTTATTCTTCCTCCTCTCCTCTTTAAGACAAGATATTAGCATGATCTTTTACAATAGATATTCAGATTTATCTCCTTCAAGCAAGATCATTCTAGATCTGCAGCAACGGTTGATGCTATGGCGTATGCAGAAGTCCTTATGGGTGAGGATCGAAAACGTTAGTTGAGATTAAGAAAATATAGATTGCAACGTTTATTTTATTTTATTGTTGGTTGTCTTGCCATATGACTTGTTTGTCTTGTGTAAAAGCGAGTTTCGTTTGTTTGTGCTGGTTGTTTCTGTCCGGTGTTTTAACTCCGGTAAAATGTATAGAGTAGTTTTTGAATGTCCATGTTGATCGGTCTGCGAATCATGTTGCATAATTGTTAGTTTGAGCAGCTGATTACTCGACATGTAGGGGGATTTATCCACTTTTGATTAGAGCTGTTATTGATTCTGATTTGATTTAATAGACTATATTCTTCAGTCAAAAAAATTATGTTGTTTAGTACTTTTTATTATCATTATTATTATTATATTAATAAATATTTAAAAATATAAATATAAATCCGCCTAGGTCTCCGCCGCCTAGACCCTGCCCAGCCCCGCCTAGGCGTCGGAAGCGTTCAGCCGCCCGATTAGTGTCTAGCTCTTTTTAAAACACTGGTATAGTTAGGCTATGTTTTTTTTATTTTTTGAAAGCTGAACTGAACAACTGAATTAAAGTTGTCTAAACTGAACTGAATTGAACTTATTTTGGTGTAAATTTATAACTATACATAACTGAATGAATTGAACTGAAGTGGATTGAACTGAACTAAATTATAATAAAAAAACATATCTGTATATTCGAATAATCAATTAAATGGCTTTGCTTTATGGATCCGGCCTCAACCTGTAGGGACTTCTATTAACTTAAAATACGCAGGGGCCTCATCTTATGGATTGATTCCAGCTTCTACTCAATTTGGTAAAGATTGCTTGCTTTGGTTATTCATTTTTTTAAATTTAATTTCATAATTCATAAGTCAATATTTCTTTTGGAGTTTATTATACATACAATGTTATTTATAATTTTACACATTTTATTTTAATTTATTTAACACTAATTAAATTCACATATTACTTATTTTTTTAACATATAAGATCCATTTTATTAACGTTTGGTGACTGTGAGCACTGAACTATACCAAACCATTGCTTATATATATATGTCATATTAAATAATTTTTTATTAATGTATTTATGCTCCTTTATATTTAAGTTATATTTCCAAATTTTTCCATTAAAACATATAGATATAGTGGGGCGGATTTGGGTAGTATCTTGATGGATTTATGTTTTCTATGGCAAATTTTATATGAGACTCGGCATTTAGTATTCTTACTATTGGATCATTGACACCTATCCATGTTTAATTATTATAATATTAAAAGTGTACATGTGTCATTCATTGTACGTGGAAGGTACTAAATATCCGATTTGTTGGATCATCAAAATTGACGGATTTAAATCTGCTGTCCCCAATTGTGTGTCCTCTTCCATGTCCCCCATTTAGATCTTGCCATGTGTTAGATTTTCGGATTCAAATCTGTTGTCCCCAAATGTGTATCCCCTTCCAAATCCTTCATTCAGATTTTTCCATGTGTTAAATTTTCTTACTTAATTTTTTATTTTCAGATTTTTTTTCCTATTTTTTTTCTCTCCTACGCGTCTAACACGTGGTAAAATCTGAATGAGGGACATGGGAGGGGACACACAATTGGGGACAGCAGATTTCAATCCTAAATTTTCTTAATTTTTTATTTTTAAATTTTCTTTCCTAATTTTGTATTTCTCTCTCCTACATATCTAATAAATGATAAAATTTAAATGAAGAACACGAAAGAAAAAACGCAGTTGAGAACAATCCAAAATTGACATCCAAATAAGATCCACGTAAACATATTATAAGTAAACATATCCACAAAGTCATTTTTGTACACATATTTTTATATCACATAATATTTGTTAAATTATCAATAAGGATTGGTCTTAGTGATAAGCGACTTGATATCGTTTAAGTAAGGTCTTAACTTCGAGTCTTAGTGAATGTAGAAAATCTTTATTGGGAGACTCACCCACCATAACTAGGTGCGCAAAGCTCTGATGAACCAGGTGAGAAAAAAAAACATAATATTTGTTCAATTACAAAACCAAAATTAAAGCTTTTCATCTCTCTACCTATATATTTTCTGAGATATGAACATTATTTTTCACCCACAAACTCCATAAGCATTTTCAACTAAGTTGTAACTTTTTCTATGTTATTTTTCTAAAAAAAGATGACTTCATTGATATTAAAATATTGAATACTTCACCCTGTAAATCAAACATAACTTTCTATCAAAATTAAAACAACAAAATCTCACCGCACAAAAGGAAAAACTAGCCAAGATATACTTTCATTAAGGATGAGGACATATAGAATAATAAAACATAATAAAAACTTAGCATCGTATATTTTTGTTAAACTCTATCTCATATTATCAGAGATTCACAATAATAAAAAAGCTAACATACTCCTAACACTGACCAATTTTACATATTTGGACCGATTTTGGTTAAATGGGAATATTTACACAATATTGTTATAAATTGTAAGAAGGGAATTAATGTGGCAAAATCGTATTCGTGCCTAGTGGGGACTAAGGGGGGAAATAATTAGGAACAAAAATGGAAGATGATTACAGTAAAAAAAAATAAAGAAAGGGAAGATGTTTACGTCATAATTCACAATGTGATGTAATCCATTCGATCAGGACCCGCTTAAGCATTATTTTTAGAGTTTATCGTTCGACTTTTCATTCATCAGGCGTTATTAGGCGTTAGACTGATATATTGCCGCTCAGGCACCACCTTACGACGCAATTTTTGAGATATCGATATTTAGTATAATTATAGTTCAATTATTCCAATTCAATAAATATAGCTTGATTGGTAAAACTAATGTATATCAAATTGCTCTCATTATATATTCTCATTAAATCTTAAATAGAGAAATTATATGCTATAAACCACAAAAATGTGAGGATATAGGCCTAATGCATAGATAGCTACCTGAACTTGTCCCGAAAAACCTATCGCCCCCTGAACTTTCAAGATGACCCCATAACTACCTCATCTTTTAAAAAATGCACAGTTCAACTCCCTCAGTCCTATGTGTCAGATGACATGGCTCCCTTTAACTTTTTCAATGAGTGTTGACTAAGTTTGACCACTTATTTTATTTGTTTTCCAAGAAAATTCGTGATTTCCTGGAAAAATTCAATAATGAATTTTTCCTAAAAAATTTGTGATTTTCTCCAAAAATTTTTCAAAAAAATTGAAAAACAAGAGGAATAAGAAAGAGAAAGAAGGAGAAAGAGAGAAAAATAGAAGAAGAAGAAAGAGAAAAAGAAAGAGAAGAAAAAAAATAAATGAAAAAAAAACCTTTCACATTAGAAGACATCTGACTTTTTTTAATTTTTTTTCAAAAGGTGTTATTACAGGGATTAAATTTTTAACATGGTGAGGTGAAAGAAGAGTGACTTTCACTCTTCATTCATTGAGTGGTTGAAAGAGAAAGGGGGAGTTGAACGGTGTACTTATTAAAAAAATAGAAAAACTATAAGATCATTTCTTAAATTTAGCGGACAATAAATTTTTTAACACAAATTCAAATACCTACTTATATATTAAGCTTTTTAATATATTATTATATTATTTATTTTTCAATTAAATACTTTTATCTATTATTAATACATATTTAAACATAAAAAATTATGAATCCACTTTGACATTTGAAATACTTTTTTTATGGAAGTCATTCAAATACTTTAACGACATATACATGGAAATCTAATTTTCCATAGCCGCTCATTGTGAGCGTAGTCACCAAACGCTAAACATTTCTTCTTAATTGTCGGATAAAGTATTTGAATGTCCCCACATGCTGGCTCCGGTACTGGTAATCACTGTCGTAAAATTTTTTTGACTAACTCCGTCTAAAATCTGCTTAGTATTATTTTAGGGTTTGACGTCCAAATTTTCATTTTTCAAGCGTTACGGGATATATTACCGTCTAAACATCATCTAATAAATTTTTTTTTTCATGATTTTGTAAATACCGATATTTAGAATAATTATATGTCAATTATTCCAATTCAATAAAGGTAGCTCGGTTGGTAAAATTAATGTATATCAAAATGCTCCCACTATATAATTCTCATTTTGAATTTCGAACTGAGAAATAATATGCTAGAAACTAAAAAAATGTGAGGGGTATGTTTTTAAAGAATTCATTTTAACATTAATGTATTTTTATATAAAATTTGATTAAGACTTATATTTTCTTATAATAATAAACTATATTTTTTAATATATTACTATGTTATAATTTATTTTTAATTAAATTAATCCTTTTATTTATTAATACGTATTTAAAAATAAAAAAAATATGAATCTGGTCCCCCATCCACTTACTTGAAACTACATATACGTCAAAATCTAATTTTCCATAGCCTCTCATTATCAGCATGGTCGCCAAACGAGACACACTTCTTGTTATTTGTCGTTGTCAAAAGCAGGACGGTGAAGGGGCCGGAGGGGGGGGAAAGTGTAGGGAAGTTTTGTGGCCTATCTCATTCCCTCTCTCTACAACGCAAACAGATTCTATTTCTCCATTCAATCTGCATCTCCTTAATTCTTTAAAACCAAATGGCCAGATTACTAATTCTATCAGTTCTAATCTCCTCAATTGGCATTGCAGCACATGCCAGAGCTCAGCTTAGCAACCCCCAAAACTCTGTTATCAATGCTAATGGGATCACACAGGTAGTATTAGTATATGTTGCTACTCAATATATAGTTCATTTCATTATTTTCATGGCTCTTCCTAGTTTTATTTGATCTGTCAGGACAAGTGCGAAGTTGAGAATTCTACGTGCAAAATTAATGAGTCAAGTGAATAGCCTATAATTGGAAATGTTCCATTAACCCATTACCTTAAAATTTTGGGTTAGATGTGGTGTCAAGTCCATGGAGTATATCAATCACTTGATTGCTCATTGTTCCCCTGAACCGAAGATCCGGATCCAGACATGATCCCTATTCGTGTTGTATAATGAACATAATCAGTGGCAGAGCCAGAAACTCAGAAAAGGGGGGGTGGGGGGGGGTCGGTTTTCAAACAAATATTTCAGTTTGATGTATAATTGCAAGGTCTATAGTAGATGTTTCTTTTAAATTTGTTAGACGGCCTACGAATCAGTAAGTCCATAGACTAAGGGTCAGTTTAGGATTGCTTTCCCAAACTGCTTATTTTGAAAGCTCAATTTTTAAGCTTTTTCTATTAGCAGTAGATTTGATTTTAGAAAAAATAAGTCAGACAATACTTAATTAATTAGTATGAATGATCAAAATTTGTTATTCAAAGCCTAGTTCTATTCAAAGTTTGTAAACACAACTTATTTTGACAGCGACTTCATAGGCAATACTAATCTGGTCCTAACACGGATAACTATTTCTTTCACGAGTGGGATAGTTATCCATTATTATTTTGAATGTATTGATTATCGGTTTCACTCAAATAACTCATATTTTTATAAGAAAAAACTCGTTTGCAATATATAAATGAATAGTTAAATTTCAAAGTAAATAAATAAGTTAAAGCCTTTTAAATTGAAGTTGCTGGTTGTAGAAGTAGAACCCAACTAGATGGGTTAGGTATATATTCTACTTTTTGATTTATTAAAAAAAAGTATTCTACCTTTTCAAACACGTGTAATATTAGAAACACGTGTAATCTTTAAATACCATACATATGTAACCAATTAAAAATTCTCTAAGTGAGTTAATGGAAATAGATGAGAATGATTTCAAGGTCTCAAACCCCCTATCTTAAGACAATATTATTAAAATCGGACGGTTGATTGAATTAAAAATAATTATGGTTGGTTTATAATCGGTTTATGGCCGAACCCATTTTTACATATAAAATCATGAATCGTTAATTTCATCAGTTTAATATTCGATTCAGTTCCAATAATATTGATTAGAGTCCTAATCGATATCACCAAACCCCTCAAAACAAGAATGAAGATTAGTAATATATCCTATTCTCTTCTCATTTTTCTTCATTCTGCGTTTGGATTTTTCGAAAATGTTTTGTAACTTGTAATAGAAACAACAAGATACGGTGGAAATTGAAGTTGAATTTCATATCTAAACCAAATGATGGTAAGAATAGGAGGGGTGAAATACTTAACCGAGGGGCAGACAGTATATAGATTAATGAAGTTTTCCGGTGGAGGCAGGGGCGGCCGCCCACCTCCGCCACTGAACATAACCTATGGTACGATACCATTTGATCAAAAAATTAGTTGATGATTTTGTTTTTTTTGGGTTGAATGCAGGCAGGGGCTTATAGTAATCACGTCCACCATGCAGCTCAAAAAGACACCAAAACCTATAATAAATCATCTCATGCTGGTAAAGTACTACTGCATGCTTTTTTTATTTAATTTGGTAATATTGAGCTGATAACGTATTTAACCAATTTGTGTATGTACATTCACTTTTTACATATATATTTTGATCGCTTTACTCCAAACTTGGTAAGTTTTACCAGCTGTCGCCATCAGCTCATGCATGTTCAACTTGGGAAAATGCACTCGCGAGCCTTAGATGTCATCAAAATCTAATCTATGAAAACTCAAATCAACAATAAGTTGCATGTCGCATTTAGGGCCTGGCAAGTGCATTTTTACCTAGTTGCAGGTTAAGTCCTAATATTTTCGGGGTTTCAAGGAAAATAACATATGAAGTCTAAGTTGGCCCCTTTTAATAAAGAAAGAGTCAAATTATATATTTTTTAAATTTGTAAAAAAATTGTTGCATATTTGTTCTTGTAATTCCGACTCGTTGCAACATTTTTTTTTCTAAGGATTGAACTTTCAACCTTTGGAGTTCAACTAGCCATTTTACCATAAGGACCAACACTCTTGAAATATAATCATAAAATAAATAAACGAATAACAAATTAAAATGAAAATTAATTATATCTAACTGTTTTTAAGGAAATAGAACTAAAAAAGTGAATGAATAAAACCACTTACAATTTTAATTTATGTTATTATATTACAATCCATTGAAAAAATAGAGTTTTCTATTATAAACCTATAACAAAATTAATTTTGATTTTATATATATATAAAAAATTTGACGCTTTTCAGCTATGGACAATGTTTTAAAAAACGCTAGGCGCTAGTCGAGCGGTCGAGGCTTCAAAATGCCTGGGCGGGGCGGGGCTTAGGTGGATTTATATTTTTTATTTTTTAAATATTTTTTAATATATAACAATATAAATTTAGCTAAAAAATAATTTTTTTTGAAGAATAATAAATTATAATAATATAAAATAAAAAAAATAATTTAAAGCATGTTTTAAAAACAGTGTTCTGAAAAATCTCGCCTAGGACCGCCTAAATCGGTCAACAGCCTAGGATCGCCCGACTACCTAAAATTAAGGCGGTATTATAAAAAATCCCACCTAGTCGCCGCCTAGCCCAATTTTTAAAACACTGGCTATGGACTATAGGCAATAGCACATATTGCACCACCTCCTAGTTGAGAGGGTTAGGGAGTTGAGGGCGACACTTTGCCAAGTTGAGGGGAGTTAAACATGTTTTATGCCTATTTTGACAAATTTTTACTTCTACCATGCAGAGATTGAAAAGGGAGGGTTCACAACACCATCTCGTATTTTAGTTCCCAAACAACAACAACAAAAGTGTACCCTCAAACCAATTGTTGCTATGATAATGATACTAGCACTGATATCAAGTGCAACCACTGTTTTAATCAAAGCAGTTTGTAATAGCCATAGAAGTATTGGCCTGGAAAGGCCCACCGGTGTGGAAAATGGGTTAATGCCTCTTGGGATAGGAAGTGTAGACTCACAAAGGCCCATTAGTGAGGAAACTGAGCCCATATATGTTGAAATAGGAAGTATTGGCCCAGAACGGCCCACTTATGAACCTAGACCCATTAGAGGAGCTCCTTTGAACTATGAGGTGATCATTTGTAATTGCAGTGGTACCTTCTCACTTTGCGCACTACCACTTTAATTGTTTTGTTCTCTCGTCTAGCATAGAATCAAATAGGTTTTGTGTTAAATTATTTGGCCATTTTGTGTTAAATTATTTGGCTATAGCTTTCTTTTAAAACGTTGTGTAATGTAATATGATGTGTGGCAACAACTATAGATTAATGTGTGATGTAACATAACATGATTATTTCGTTCTCACTTCTGAGATCTTGCTAACTTCCATTTCCTCATTCTCTTTTAAACATACTCAATTTCTTTTCTAAACTAAGATCTTTACCTTAACTTGTATTGTCTCTTCTAAAATGGCATGTTTTCCGCCGTCCAAAACTGTTTTTTCTTACTTTTTCTAAAAGCATGCTTTCGTATGCTTTTCGGAAAAGCTCCCTTAAGCTGTGGAATCTAACTAGAACCTATATACAACTTAGAGATCGACGCCAGCAATAAGTAAATATAGATGGTAAAAAGGTACGATCAACACAAACAGCAAATATTGCAGCAAGAATTAGCAATGCTAAACAAACAAACAATCTATAAACTATTGAAACCTAATTATAATGCTTAGCGATTAATTACCATCCAATGCATAATTGATGAGAATTTTCTGTAAAATAGAGTCCACAGAAGTACAGTTTGTACCTTTAATTACAGAACAATTATAGTAGTTTAACCTCCAATGAATTCGACTCCATCATCATATAGCGTTGAGCCTTGGCCTTGCCTGGATTCAAAACTAAGAAAAAAAATCGAAGCCAGAGAGAAATAAAAGGGAGGGACATGATAATGGATGAAAAATGGTATCTGAGTCTCTACATTTATCAACCACATACCTTATTAGATCTCTTGTCTTATCTCTACAATTGCAAAGAAGTCCTTTCATTTTTAATATCTTTTATTTAAAGCCTTAAGTTTTTTTTAAGGTTTTGTATTTATAAATTAGTTCGGAAGATCCATATTTTAGGAATTACGGTTTTTACCTTAAAGTACGAAAATTAGCCCAAATACTGTTATTTAGATATATGTTCGAAGGTGCAAAGTTTCACAGTACTCCTTGTAAAATAGCTAACAAGCTTCCAAAGTTTGACCAAAGCATGCTAATAATTGTTTAGGTTTCGGCTCACCGAGTCACTCCCTACGCTTTAGTTTCCTACTAGCCACCGTATCATTAAAACTGACCATCATACACAATTGGAAACATAGCCAATTATAAGCAGTTGTTCTTATATAATATATGTAAATGTGGTTTTATCGGAACTATATTTGAATTATTATTAATTATTAGTGTAGTATAACTTATATTACATATTTGATATTAAGTTACTAAAAAATAAATATTTTAAAATATTTTAGGAAAATGGCTCAAACACTAATTTACTTAGGTTGAACCTTAAATCCATGGCTTGCTTCTTTCGCCAGTTCCATGACCAATCTAGGGCTAAATACTATGGTATACATAGCAAAATTAATTACATTATTATTTTGAGTAATACGGGGCATTTTAGCTAATTTTGTTGATTGCGAGGATTGAACTCACAACCCCACATAACTTAGATTCTCTAAGAGGTGGTGGCCATTAGACGAAAGCCTAGTGGTTAATTACATTATTTTTTAATTCATAATATACTAGGAAATGTTTGGCAATATATATACGTTTATTTTTTTTTTATGAAAGTAATGGGAGAATAGGTGAATAGCAACAAGACATCCCAACTAGGTTGGCACCTCTTATGGCTATCGAAAACTACAAACCTGAAAAATATATTAAAAGACCTCGAGATGAGATCACAATTCCAAAAGTACAATTGATGGGTTTACATTGATATCAGAAACACAAAAATGAATATTCGAGTAATAACATCTGACAATAAATCAAGATATATGAAAGCTCTTATAAAGAATGTCCTGAATTGATGTTGTTGGCCCTAGGAAAACAAGGCAATTGCTCCTCTTCCAATGATCACTTTTGCAATAGGCACTGCTCTGGCAACGATTTCAGAATGTTGATATAGGTGCCAATAGGTTCATCCTTTTGAAAATTTCTGGCGACTCATTTAGTCGTCGCAAGGTGAGGGGACACACTCCTTCAGATTTCTGATGGCTTATTGTCACCAGTGCCCCCGAACTCCAGTTAGTTTTAATTTTATTCATTTTTAGTGAGTTCTCGGGACCAAAATTACTTTTTATGGTTTTCAAATTAATTATTGGTTAAAAGTAAAGCATTTTATGCATATTTAAAATTTTACTTTGCTATAAATTTAATTTTGGTGTTTCTTAAATTTAATGGTAAATTTTTGGAATATATATTATATATTTAAATAATTATTTTTCCAAGTAATATTAATTGAAACAACATCTCCTCATAGTGAACTCTTTTCTAGAAATCATTTGTTTTATATATTTTATTATTTATGCGATTGGCAATCAACCCAAAGATTGGTTTCCACCTGTCCAAATAATAAATATACATGTGGTAATAACTATTATAATTATTTTGTTTATTCATGTGGTTAATAAATTGGCTCATAGGACTTATTGTTAATATTTGATTACTATACCAAGGTATCAATTACAAGTAAATTTATTTATGTTCAAAGATAGAAAAGTTAATATTGTGCTAGGCATATCTTGATTTATATGAGAGATATGCATTATCATTATGATGTGAATTGTGAGTATATTAGTAATTATTAGTAAACTTATCCACCATATTGAGTTTGAGGGGAAATAAGATTCTAAATATTGTCTTTGAAGAACTTTCCTATTTGGCTAAAGAACTTTCCTATTTGGCTAAAGAAGTTATTTTTCCTCAAGATCAAACTTAATTATCTTATCTCAAGAGCCTAAAAAATTAATTCGAATTGTTTTGTTTCGAAGCAAAGATATTTAAGGAGCGACTCGTTCTATTCAGACATCCACGATCAAGAAGTATTGGATTCTTTTTCGGATAGGTCTTGAAATATGAGGATGACTATATTCACACAATTCATGTGCAGTGCATAAATATACATTATAACATGTGTGATGATGGAATCTAATTTATAATATTTTGGATTCTATCTATACACGAGATTTTTTTTATATTAAAAGATATGATCATGTGTATATGAACTCATGTTCTATGGTCTTTAGGTATAGCAAGATCAATATTTTGTGAAGGAAGAAAATATGTGAAGGAGACAAAATGAAGGAAGTTAATAAATTTCTAAAATTAATAACTCAGTTTATTGGAAAAATAGTTGTAACAGTTTAAGAGATAAAGTCAAATATCAATTCAATAAACTAACAGTAACCAGTAAAGCATTCAACCCTTAAATGGACATATAATTAAACAGATCTTTTGATATCATTGATAAACCAAATCGAAAATGAACTACAGATACAACCGAATAAAAAGTTACAACGGTAAACTCTAATAGATCGCAAACCTCGATAAAAGGGTTAGAAAATGCAGAAGGACACCCATGGCTTCGCTGTGCAAACCCGAACAACAATTCCTGCTAACTCATACATCTTTGCAATTTTCCCACTGAAATGCAAAGAAAACCATGTAAATGTTATGCTTACAGCCTACACTGAATCGGAATTTATGCATGCGCGGGACTAAATATGTCGATTGACACATTCATTAATGCAAAGTGCAATCTACACACATTATACCGCGTTTAGACCACCGCACTAATGTGGGAATTCTCTGAAAGCGCCTTTCGCTCCGGAATTTCTTGCAAGCATAAGCGCATCATGAGATGTATAAAGTGCAAGTATTTGCAGTGTCTGGCGCGCTTTTGATTTTTAAACATATACCAATATGGATTTATCTTTAAGATAAAACATCATCAACAAAATATCCTAAACACTTACATAAATAAAACTCAATGGTTTATCAGAGGAAATCGATCTAAAAATTTGAATTTAATATGATAAATAATGAGAATTTATGAAGATTTCTTATATTTTAAAACTGAAAAACTGCAATATTTTCAGAGTTTTTTTTTTGCAATATACCTCAAAATATAGTTTTAGTGAAATTTCTTTTAATTTCAAATTACTCCCATATAGTTTTAAATTTTTTTTTGTGGGTCCATTATCCAACTTCGGTTAAAATTTATATTTTTTCCAGCTTGACTGTGATGCAGTCGGTTGCAAACATTGAAAAATTGCATTTTTATGAGTCCATACTCTTATTAATTATATATTTACCATCTGCAATTATAGAGAATTACATTTATATTTGCCATCGTTTTAAAAAAAAAGTTCCAACTAGAAAAATTGGGAAAAGATTATGAATTATATTGAAATAATTCACTTTTATTCAGTTAAGTTTATTAGAGCAAAAATGGCCAATAAGTTACGGATTCAAATTATTATAATATCTTCAATTAGCATTGTAGCTCACTCAAGAGTTTCTACAAATTCTCCCATCAATGGCCAGGTGTATTAAATTAAGGCCCTGTTCAATTTATTACTGAATTGAACTGAATTGAGTTGAATTTATTTCAGTGTAAATTTCATTATTTTAAAATTCCCCGCCTAGGCGCTATTTTGAGGCTCGATGTCCGACTTTTCATTCCTCGAGCGCTATCAGGTGCTGGACCGACATATTGCCGCTTAGGAACCGCCTAGTCCGATTTTTTCCTCAATTTTTAAGATACTGATACCAACCAACCAACTAAGCCTTAAATCCCACACTAGGTGGGGTCTGCTATATGAATCTTCCGACACCATGAAGCTCTATCAAAAGCCAAATTTTCGTTCACACTGAGCAAACGCATATCCTTAGAAATAATTTCCCTCCAAGTATAATAATTATAGTTTAATTTTTTCAATTCAAAAAAGGTAGCACAGTTGGTAAAACCAATGTACACCAAAATATTCTCACCATACAATTTCATTTTGAATCTCAAACAGAGAAATAGTACGCTATAAACCACAAAAATTAGCAAAGATATTTATTTTTAAGGAATTGATTTTAATTTTGCTGTATTTTTATGTAAAAATTAACTAAGACTTATGTTTTCATATGCTAAACTATGTTTTTTGTGAAACATTATTGTATTATAATTAATTTTTTAGTTGAATTTATATTTTTATCTATTAATAATTATAAAAAATAAAAAAATTTATAACAAGGTTAAAGCCTCTCTACAAAAAAAATTTATAATGTCTACGTGGGATTTTTCGATTTTTTATAAAATCGGGCCCCGAAACGTATTTTCACATTTTCGGGCCCTTCCGGAAATATTTTCTGAAAGATTCTTGCACCAAATTTATTTATTTATTTTTTGGATATTTCATAATTTTTTGGGATTTTCAATTTTTTACGAAACTGGGCACCGAAAGATATTTTTACATTTTCGGACCCTTCTGGAAACATTTTCTGAAAAATTCTTCCACCAAATTTATTTTTCGGATATTTCATGATTTTTTGAGATTTTTCGATTTTTTACGAAACCGGACCCAAAAAGCATTTTCATATTTCCAGGCCATTCCATAAACATTTTCTAAAAATTTTTTGCACTAAATTTGTTTTCTTTATATAGTAAAAGTTATAGGGATTTAAATGAATTTTATCAAGATTTTTTTGAAATCAATTGTAGAAGATGGTGTTTTTGATTGAATTAAAATTAAATAAACTTAAAAGAAGTTTAGTCATTTTTTTTGAAATTTTGTTAGTTTATGCCACATGTCGTTATGCCATTGGTTTGACTTTTCCAAATTTTGCTGTTTTTTGATTGAATTAAAATTTCGGTGACTTAAAAGAAATTTTATCAAGGTCTTTTTTAAACTTTTGATAGCCTATGCCACGTGTCGCTCACCCATTGGTTTAACTTTTCCAAATTTCCCACCTTGTTAGTGAGCATAATACACTCTTTTGGCTGCGACTGGATGATTGGGATTAAGGTAGCACGGAGGTTCACTTTTTACAAGTTTAGGTACCTTGGAGGTCCATTTTAAAGTTTGAGTATGTTTAAGGCAAAAGTGCGAGTTGGAGAGTATTAGAGAACATTCGACCACATTAAAATATTGAGTACTTCATCCGACAAATCAAATATAACTTTCTACTAAAATCAAAATAATAAAATCTCACCGCATGAAAAAAAAACACTTATCATACAAAGACATATAGAATAATAAAATATAATAAAAACTTTACATCGTATATTTTTCGTTAAACTCTTATCTCAAAGTCAATATAGTCCTAGTATCGACCAAGTTTACATATCTGGACTGATTTTACTTAAAAGGAAATATTCGCTTATAAATTGTAAGAAGGGAATCAATGTGGCATAATCGGATTCGTGTCTAGTGGGGACTAAAAGGGAAATAACTAGGAACAAAAATGGAAGATGATTATAGTAAAAAACAAAGAAATGGAAGATGTTTACGTCATAATTCACAATGTGATGTAATAGTGTTTTAGAATTCCCATAGCTACATCCTGACTCATCAAAGCATTATTTTAAAGTTTCCTAGGACTTTTCATTCTTTGGGTATTATTAGGCATTAGATCGTTGTATTATTATAAGCACTTTCACAATTTTGAAATAATTTTAATAATAAAATTTATAGAAGCCATAAGTTATAAATTATAATCGAGATAAAATTTTAAGATCAATTTACTTAAAATTAAATGATAAAAAATAAATAGATAATTAATAAAAACGTATCTTAAAATAAATTGATCTATAATAAAAAAAACGAACCGTTCTTTCTTCTCTATTTTCATAATCGATCTCTTAATAATAATAGATCTAAAGGATTACGAACATTTATATGAAAACACAAACGCATTAGCGTTTCAATAGATAAGGAAATCAAATTGGCTATCATTTGGTTTCCCGTTTTACTGTATCCGACTTTTCTTGAATATGTGGACAAAGTTTTCTATTCTTTTATTAGGAAAGAAATTACTATGATTTTCCTTCTTACTCGCGTATTTCATATGGATTTTTCTAATGTTAGCTTAAATTATTTTTGGTCATTCTAAATTTTTAAATGTGATATTTTATCTTTTAAAATTGGCTAAATTGATACAATTTACTTCCTTAATATCACGTGTCAGATTATGATTTGTTTGACTTTTTAAAGATGCCACTTTTCTAATTTTTTTTCAAATCGTAAGCTGACACGTGATATTGAGAGGAACTGTTCAATTTTACTAACTTTAGAGGATAAAATATCACATTTAAAAGCTAAAAATAATTAAAGACGATTTAAACCAACTTTAAAAGCGCAATATGTATTTCGCCTTCTGATAATGTCCATTAATTGTCCCCCATGAGTCATTTACTCATTCCATTCACACACATATATATATATATAGATCAATAATAGTAATTTACATAAATATAATTGCTTCAATTAATTTCTATAATAGTATGACTTAATTTAATCTTTTACTTTTAAGTCAATTTATTTATAGAGGAAAAAAAATTTAAACTCATACTGATATAATATTTATAAGGCTTTATAATCATCACACAAAATCACATATAATATTAAATTTGGAAATCCATAATATACATGGGTCACATAAATTTTATTAAATTTTTTTTACAATTGCCGTCTAGGCACCTCCGAGTATGATTTTTTCTGTAATTTTTGAGATCCTGATATTTAGTATAATTATGTTCAATTATTCCCAATTTAATAAAAATAACTTAATTAATAAAACTAATATATATCAAAATACTCTCATTATATAATTTTCATTGAATCTCAAATTAAAAAATTGCACGCTATGAATAAAAAAATAAAAATATATATTTTTAAAGAATTAATCTTAACATTAAGGTGTTTTTATATAAAATTTAATCAAGAATTATTTTTTGTAATACGTGTTTAAGGATAAAAAAAATATGAATCCATCTGGTCCCCCGTCCACTTGCTTGAAACTACATATACGTGAAAATCTAATTTTCCGTAGCCGCTCATTACGAGCGTAGTCACCAAACGCTACACATTTCTTCTTATTTGCTGTTGTTAAATAAGCCGGGCGCGTGAAAACCAGATGAGTTTTGGGGTGGGGGAGGGAAAGTGTATGGAAATTTTGGGAAAACTGGCACCAAGCAGTATGACTAGGACCGGTGACCGGTTTGTTGCCTGATTCATTCCCTTCGAAATGTCTTTATAATGTGAAGATTCTATTTTCTCCATTCAATCTGCAGTTCCTTAATTCTTCCAAATGGCGAGAAAGTTACCGATTCTATCGATTCTGATATCTTCAATTGCCATTGCAGCACATGCCAGAGCTCAGCCTAGCAACCCCCAAAACTCTGCTATCAATGCTAATGGGATCACACAGGTAGTATTAGTATATGTTGCTACTCAATACATAGTTAATTTCATTATCTTCATCGTTCTTCGTAGTTTTATTTGATCTATCAGGGTAAGTGCGAAGTTGAGAATCCTACTAGTAAAATTAGACCCCAATCTCTTGGACTATAATTTAATATAGTTCAGTTCTGACCACTTCAATTCAGTTTAATTCAGTTCAGTTTAGTTCAGCTATGCGTAGTTATAAATTTACACTGAAATAATTTCAGTTCAATTCAACTCACTTCAATTCAGTTCAATTCAGTCAGCTTCAGTTCAGTTCAGTTTAGCTTTTAGAATTTGAAAAGAACATGGCCTTAATAAGTTAAATGAATGGTATATAATTCGAAATGTTCGATTAACTCATTACCTTAGGATTTTGGGTTAGATGTGGTGTTAAGTCCATGAAGTATATAAATCACTGGGGTTCTTACATAAATCCTACAAAAAACTATAATAATTTGATGATACCATAAATAATTTATAAGTTTATAAAAATAGGGGTAAATAACTACAAAAATACGGTCTTATTTTTATCTGGTAAATATCTGGTAATTGTCTGGTAATCATCTGATTTTTATCTGGTAAATATCTGGTAAACGTCTAGTAATTATCTGGTATCTATTTGATCAGACCGTATTCATGTAATTATTTTCTCCTGTTTTTGTAAACTTGTAAATTGTTTATGGTTGAACAGTAGATATGTAAATAGTTTAACTTAATGGTCAATTTTATAAATATTTTAGTAGGAAATGCATATTTTTTATAATTTCCTTAAATCACTTGTTTGCTCATTGTTCCCCTGGACCGAAGCTCCCGGATCGCGACATGATCCCTATTCGTGACGTCGTATAATGAACATAACCTATAATAAATAGTTAATGATTTTGGCTTGTTTTTTTTTTTTGGGTTGAATGCAGGCAGAGGCTTATAGTAATCACGTCCACCATGCAGTTCAAAAAGACACCAAAACCTATAATAAATCATCTCATGCTGGTAAAGTACTACTGAATGCTTTTTTTATTTAATTTGGTAATATTGAGCTGATAACATATTTAACCAATTTGTGTATGTACATTCACTTTTTACATATAAATTTTGACTGCTTCACTCCAAACTTCTAAGTTTTGCCCAGTGTCGCCGTCAACTCATGCATGTTTTACTTAGAAAAATGCACTCGAAAGCTCTATAGATGTCGCTAAAATTTAATCTTTAAAAAGTCAAACCAACAATAAGTTGCATATGGCATTTGGGGCTTGAAAGTGCATTTTTACTTAGTTACATGCCCAATCCTAATATTTTTTGGTTTCCAAGGAAAATAACATATGAAGTCTAAGTTGGACCCTTTTAATAAAAAAAAGAGTCCAATCATATATTTTCTAATTTTGTAAAAAAGTTGTTGGATGATTATTCTTATAATTCCGACTCATCTATGGTTACAACATGTGTTTTTTTTAAGGATCGAACTTTCGACATTTGGAGTTCAATTAGCTATTTTACGACAAGGACCAACACTCATGGAATATAATTATAAAATAAAATACATAAACGAATAACAAATTAAAATGAAAATTAATTATATCTAATTGATTTTTGAAAAATAAAACTAAAAAAGAAAATGAGTAAAACCACTTAAAATTTAATTTTGTGCTATTATATTACATTCGATTGACCAAAAAATAGAGTTTTCTACTGTAAAACTATAACAAAATTAATTTTGATTTTATATACATAAAAAAAATGCGGCCCTTTTCAGCTATGGGCCCTAGGAGGCTGCCCTCCCTAGTTGAGAGGGTTACGGAGCTGAGGGCGACACTTTGCCAAGTTGAGGGGAGGTAAACATTTATTAAGCCTATTTTGACAAATTTTTACTTCTACCATGCAGAGATTGGAAAGGGAGGGTTCACAACACCAGCTCCTATTTTAGTTCCCAAACAACAACATTATACCATCAAACCAATTGTTGCTATGATAATGATACTAGCACTGATATCAAGTGCAGCCACTGCTTTAATCAAAGCAGTTTGTAATCGCCATAGAAGTATGGGCCGGTATAGGCCCACCGGTGTGGGAAATGGGCTAATGCCTGTTGGGATAGGAAACAACTATAGATTAATGTGTAATGTAATACAACATGATTATTTCGTTCTCACTTCTAAGATCTTGCTAACTTCGATTTCCTCATTCTCTTTTAAACACATTCAATTTGTTTTCTAAACTAAGATCTTTACCTTAACTGGTATTGTCTCTTCCAAAATGGCATGTTTTCCGCGGTCCAAACTGATTTTTCTTACTTTTTCTAAAAGCATGCTCTCGTATGCTTTTCAGAAAAGCCCCCTTAAGCTGTGGAATCTAACAAGAACCTATATTCAACTTAAAGATCGACGCTAGCAATACACAAACAGCAAAAATTGCCGCAAGAATTAGCAATGCTACATAAACAAACAATCTATAAACTATTGAAAACAGATTACAATGCTCAGCGAATAATGAGCATCCAACTATTGGGATCTACAGCACACATAAAATGCATAATTGATGAGAATTTTCTGTTTAATAGAGTCCACAGAGATGCAGTTTGTACCTTTATTTACAGAACAACTATAGTATTTTAACCTTGATCCAATGAATTTGACGCCGGCCAAACCGAACCATAGCCGCCAATCACCCTTCTGTCAAAAAATCGATCTGCGAAAAGCCGGCCAAACACCGGTGGAAGCCGCCTATTCACCCTACTGGTAAAACGAGAAGCCTTGTCAAAAACGCCGGCCAAATGCACCGGTGGAGAAAATATGGCGGCTCGGATTAAGGAGAGCCCTAGGCGCCTAATCACCAGAGTTCGTAAAGGGAAAACTCTGGTGGAAGCCGCCTGATCGCCCTCCTATTGAAAGGCAGAGAGAGATCCGAACAGCCTTAGTTGCTCCTTTGAAGAAATTTTGTTGTACTTGCAAACCCTAGTACGCTACGGGTTGTCTAGATGATTTCCCCGTATTAGTACAAAATATAAACAGAAAATTTAGAACAATTCCATATCATTAGTTCATGTTAAAAAGAAAGTAAAAATAAATTAAAAAGACATGTTAAGCTATTTTGAATCTAGGAAGATAAACACCAGCTGCATCTTGATAAATAAGCTTGAGAGAACCTTGCACCGAATTATATAGCTTCTTTACTTGTAGTGTGAGAAAAATTAATATTTATTAAATTTATTTCAATTTGTATATTCTGAAAAATAAATTAAAGGTCGAAGCTCTAATTCCAGTATTTTTAAGATGTTAAAGATTTATTATAGTTTTTAAAACTGAATACCTTTTTAATTAATTTTTAGATTTATGTCTAAGATTCCAAAAAGTCGAGAGCGAAAATATACATGAATCTAAAAATCGAATTTAAAATATAATCACTAAATTTTTAAGATGATGATGATGGTTTATACAGTGAGATATGGATGTATATCACTTATATAATTATATAGAGGCTACTATGTTGTCATTGAGTTGTAGATTTGTTGAAGGCCCGCAACCGATGACCAATAAATACAAAGAGAAGTCGAAGGTGGAATCTAAAATCGACCATCTATTGGTTCTTAAGAGGATTGCAAAATCAGACTGATGTTTACATTTTCTCTATTTTCCAGACATATGCTTCTATTTCTAGATTGGTTACTTTGCTTTTCTTAGGAAATGGCTAGCAACCACCTGAAAGATTCTGTAAGAAAGAAAGTCAGAAGGCCGTGCTATCAAGTACTCAATTATGGTATAAATTATGTAAGAAACTCTCTAAAGTTGTACATTTCACTTAATCTTAATCATCCGTTGAATTTTAATCCTTTAGATTTAATTACAACGTAGATGACACAGGCCATTAAAACTAAAGATTAGTAACTGTTAAAATTTAATAAATGAGTGAATAAAATAGGGAACTCAACTTCATCATTTAATTACTTATGTGATTTCTATTCAACCTCATAGTTAAATGAGGTCATTTCTCAAGTTATGGAGAAGTAAAAGAAAGAAATGAACTTAATTAGATAAATATCCTATTAGCTTAGTTTTGGATTTACATGAGCTGGATATAATAACAGAACTTAATTATATGATATCTATTATTAACTATAACTACTGTTATAAAATATTATTATATAAATTATTAATTATGATTATTTATCATTTTTTATTTCTGATTTTTTATTTTATTTTAGTTAGTTAATTAATAATTATTCTATACAAAATAATCATAAATTAAAAATAAAAAAAAATTAAATAAATCGAATTGATGTCTAATTCAAATTAGGTGATTGGACTTTCCATTTAATCATATTGACAATGCTTTAAGCCTTTGACATCTCGTTTATAATACTTTCAAAGATTTCTTTAATCATTTTATGATTGTCTATATTTTATTTTATAGTTTTGTATTGTAAAGATTAAGTTAATTTTTGTTTTGGCCATGCCCGTATCTCTGTTTTTTTAATTTATGTACGCTACACATTCTTTCATATTTAATGAACAAAAGTTTTCCATATTCGTTCTCAAATATATTGGAAAAGACCATGCTTTCTTTCAAAATTAAGAAAAAATCTCTAGGCATAACCACGTTTTTGGGCAATGTGTTATATCTAGTTTATCTTTTTAATCCATCTGCTATACACGTTACCTTTTTAACCCCCGTGGTATTAAATTTGTTACCCAAATGATCCCCTATTTTAACATAACTCTAACTCCCACTACACATGAGATCCAAATGGAAAAAATTTAATTATGTGTCAATTTGTAATATAAAAATAAATTGTTTTATAATCATATTGATATCAATTAAAACGAACATATCAGTTTTAAATTAAAACCTAATTTTAAATCCAATTAAGCAAAGATATTTTTTTCAGAGGAAAAGTCAACAATTTCCCCGATCGCGCTTACGAGGATGTAAAATTTGGTCAATGATCAGAATTGTGATAGATTTTGGAAGTTTCCTTTTAGCTATAACCCTCAAAAGGCCAGCCACGGCGCAAAATTCCTTTTCCAGCGCCTCGGCGAACCGCAGCAAACATTGAAAATTTTCATTTTTGTGGGTCCAAACTCTCATTGTATATATAGTTGCAATTACAGAAAATTGCATTTATATTGTCATCGTTTTAAAAAACCAAGTTCCGATTAGAAAATTTGGGTT
Organism: Euphorbia pulcherrima; assembly: GCA_947683365.1. Classification (NCBI taxonomy): domain Eukaryota; kingdom Viridiplantae; phylum Streptophyta; class Magnoliopsida; order Malpighiales; family Euphorbiaceae; genus Euphorbia; species Euphorbia pulcherrima. Next base: position 5,498,955 of record CANTUS010000010.1, read on the forward strand.
CAATTATAATCAGTTAAGTCCATTAGAGCGAAAATGGCGAACAAGTTATGGATCCAATTGATTATAATATTTTCAGTTAGCATTGCAGCTCACTCAAGAGTTCCTCCAAATTCTGCAATCAATGGCCAGGTACATTAAGATTAATACTGCTACAACTCAGACTCATCTGCTCCAAATGATTGGATTATTCTTTGCGGTTAGAATCGAATAATCAATTAAATGGCTTAGTTTGTTTTATGGATGCAGCCTGAATCTGCAGGGACTAATTGTATTAACCTAAAAGACGCAGAGGCCTCATCCTATGGATCAATTCCAGCTTCTACTCAATTTGGTAAATTGCTTTTCGAAATAGTTAGGAATTTATACAATAGACCAGGTCCTTTGGTCCCTTTCCCCCGCATGAATCACATGTGTCCTAGAAACTAATTTATGTTATTACTTCTACTATTTTATTCATTTCCGATTCATTCCCTTACAAATCTCTTTATTACACAAACTCAAAGATTCCGTTTTCTTAATTCAATCTGCAACTGCAATTAACTCTTTGTTTCCTTAATTTTTGAGAGCCAAATGGCGAGAAAGTTACTGATTTTATCCATTTTAATTTCTTCAATTGCCATTGCAGAACATAGTAATCCCGTCCACCATGCAGCTCAAAAAGACACCAAAGCCCATAGATCACCTCATGCTGGTAAAGTATTGCATGCTTTTTATTCAATTTGGTTATATTGAGCTCGTAATATATTAAACCAATTTGCGTATGTACATTCACTTTTTAAACCAAACTTGGCAAGTTTTGCCAGCCATCAGTTGACATATGTGTCTACTAACTCTCAACTTGGAAAAAATGTACCCACGAGGCCTATATGCCAGTAAAATGACATTTTTGAAAAGTCAAACCAACAATAAGCTGACCCATGGCATCTCGGGGGCTCATGAGTGCATTTTTACCAAGTTGAGAGAATTAGGGAGTTCAGGGCACCAATTTGCCAAATTGAGGGGGTAAACTTGTATTATGTCTATTTTGACAAATTTTTACTTCTACGACCCAGTGGTTGAAAATGGAGGTTTTACAGCAATGGCTCCTATTTCAGTTCCCAAACAACAACAACAACAATATACTCTCAAACTAATTGTTGTTGTGATAATGATACTAGCAGCATTGATATCAAGTGCAACCATTGCTTTAATTCAAACAATTTGTAATCGCCACAAAAATGTTGGTCCAGAAAGGCTCACTAGTGAGGAAAATGGGTTGATGCCCATTGAGATAGGAAGTGTACTCTCACAAAGGCCCATTAGTGAGGAAAATGAGCCCATATTCGTAGAGATAGGAAGTGTTGGTCCAGAAAGGCCCACTTATGAACCTAGGCCCATTAGAGGAGCTCCTTTAAATAATGAGGTGATCATTTGCAATTGCAACATTGCATTCTCACTTTTCCCATAGTTACTTTAATTATTTAATTCTCTCATATAGCATAGAAGTAAATAGGTTGTGTAAAATAGTTTGGCTAGGACGAGCTTTTCTAATAAAGTTTTGTAATGTATATGTAATATGATGTGTCGATATACTTATAGATTAATGTGTAATGTAATATGACATGATTATTTTGTTCTTTCTCACTTCTAAGATCTTGCTAATTTCCATTTCCTCAGTCTATTTAAAGTATACTCGATTTGTTTTCTAAACTAAAATCATTGCCTTAACTTGTATTGTCTCTTTCAAAATGACATGTTTTCCGCAGCCTAAAACTGTTTCATCTAACTTTTTCTAAACGCCTTTTTATGCTTCTCGAAAAAGCCCCCTAAGTTCTGGTATCTAACTAGAACCTATATACAACTTAAAGATCGATCGACGCCAGCAATAAGTAAATATAGATGGTAGAAAGGGATGACCAACACAAACAGCAAAAACTGCAGCAAGAATTAGCAATACTAAATAAACAAACAATCTGTAAACTATTGAAACCTAATTATAATGCTTAGCTATTAATTACCATCCAATGCGTGATTGATGAGAATTTTAATAGTGTCCACAGAGATACAGTTTGTACATTTATTTACAGAACAACTATAGGATTTTAGCCTCCAATGAATTCGACTCCATTGATTGTAGCTTTGAGCCTCGGCCTTGCCTGAATTCAAAACTAAGTAAAAAAACGTTAAATGAGAAACTCAAGCAAGAGAGAAATAAAAGGGACGGACATGATAACGGAAACAAAATGGTATCTGTGTCTTTACATTTATCAACCACATATCTTATTATATCTCCTCTTATCTCTATAATTGCAAAGAAGTCCTTTCTTTTTTAAATATCTTTTATTTTAAATAACATTTATCAACCACTTAATTTTTTTTAAGGTTTTGTATTTATAAATTAGTTTAGAAGATCTATATTTTAGGAATTACAGTTTTTATTTCGACGGGTTCTTACAAAAATTTCAGAAAAAATCAAAATAATTTGGTAGTTTACAAAACAGGGGAAATATTTACATAAATACGGTGTACTATTTATCTGGTAAATATCTAGTAATCGTCTAGTAGTTATCTAGTAAATCATCACTTCAAATAAATTTTTAAAACATACATAACATATGACATCGAGTATTTATCTAGTAGGTCTTAATTTTGACAGATTTTTATGGATATAATGACACCTAATATATATGTGTGTGTATATATATATAAAATGACTATTTCATAATAATTTACATTACATATGACATCTAGTATTTATTTAGAAGATTACTATTAGATATCTAATTATTCGTCTAGTATGCCTTAATTTTAACAGTTTTTTATGGATCTAATGACACCTAACATATATGTAATATATGACAATTTCATAACATTATTTACTAGATAACTACTAGAAAATTACTAGATGAATACTAGATATTTACCGGATAAATTCCAGACCGTATTCATGTAAATATTTCCTCCTGTTTTTATTAATTTGTAAATTGTTTATATTTTTTTATATATGTAATTAGTTTAACTTAATGGTAGATTTTATAAATATTTTAGTGAGACATAGATATTTTTGACAATTTTCCTTATTCTAAAGTACGAAAATTAGGCCAGATAGTGTTAATCAGATTTGTGCCATGCAAAATAGCTAACAAGCTTCCAAAATTTGACAAAAGCATGCCAATAAGGTGACGTTTGGTTCGTAGAAATCCTATAGCATGGAATAGAAATAGAAAGATGGAAATATGTCAAATATAGTAGAGTTTATGTCTAGAATCCGTCAATGACTCACTAGCTTTTCCTAGTTTATATATATCTCACGGAAAAGCTATTATTTTGTTTCAAAAAGGAATAGTTTTTCCGTGAAATGTATATAAACTAGGAAAAACTTTTCCGTGCGTTGGCGGATTTTAGATGAATAATGTGTCATATTTGACATCTTTCCATATATTTCCATTTCTATTCCACGGAATAGAATTTCTGCGAACCAAACGAGCCCTAATTATTTAGGTTTCGGCTCACCCGAGTCACCTCCCTACGCTTTAGTTTCCTACTAGCCACCGTGTCATTAAAACTGACCATCATACACAATTATTTTTTTATCAATATCATACACAATTATATATATTTATTATATAATATATAAATGTGGTTTTATCTGAATTATATTCGGTAGATTCCAAAATTAGTGACTCTCATTTTACCATATCATTATTACGTTGTGTTTTATTTTTATTTAAAAGTATGGAATTTATATTTTTAAATATTAACATCTATATTATTAATTATTAGTAGATCACTATTAGATATCTAATTATTCGTCTAGTATGTTTTAATTTTGACAGTTTTTTATGGATCTAATGACACCTAACATATATGTAATATATGACAATTTCATAACAATATTTACTAGATAACTACTAGAAAATTACTAGATGAATACTAAATATTTACCAAATAAATTTCAGACCATATTCTTGTAAATATTTCCTCATGTTTCTATTAATTTGTAAATTGTTTATATTTTTTTATATATGTAATTAGTTTAACTTAATGGTGGATTTTATAAATATTTTAGTGAGACATATATATTTATCAACAATTTCCCTTATTCTAAAGTACGAAAATTAGGCCAGATAGTGTTAATCCGATTTGCGTTCGAAGGTGCAAAGGTTTACAGTAGTCCACGCAAAATAGCTAACAAGCTTCCAAAATTTGACAAAAGCATGCCAATAAGGTGGCGTTTGGTTCGTAAAAATTCTATTCCATGGAATAGAAATAGAAAGATGGAAATATGTCAAATATAGTAGAGTTTATGTCTAGAATCAGTCAATGACGGACTAGCTTTTCCTAGTTTATATACATCTCACGGAAAAGCTATTCCTTTGTTTCAAAAAGGAATAGTTTTTCCGTGAAATGTATATAAACTAGGAAAAACTTTTCCGTGCGTTGGCGGATTTATATGAATAATGTGTCATATTTGACATCTTCCATACATTTCTATTTCTATTCTACGGAATAGGATTTCCGCGAACCAAACGAGCCATAATTGTTTAGGTTTCGGCTCACCCGAGTCACGTCCGTACGCTTTAGTTTCCTACTAGCCACCGCGTCATTAAAACTGACCATCATACACAATTATTTTTTTTTATCAATATCATACACAATTATATATATTTATTATATAATATATAAATGTGGTTTTATCTGAACTATATTCGGTAGATTCCAAAATTAGTGACTCTCATTTTACCATATCATTATTATGCTGTGTTTTATTTTTATTTAAAGGATGGAATTTATATTTTTAAATATTAACATCTATATTATTAATTATTAGTGTAGGATAACTTATATTACATATTTGATATTAAGTTATTTCAAAAATAAATATTTTAACATGTTTTAGGAAAATTTGGCTGAAATACTAATTTAATTAGGTTGAACCTTAAATTCATAACTTGATTCTTTCACTAGTTCGATGACCGGTCCAAGTCTAAATATTATGGTATGCATAGCAAAATTAATTACACTATCATTTTGAGTAATACGGGACATTTTTATCAATTTCGTTGATTGTGAAGTTTGAACTCACAACTTCACACAACTTAGATTCTCTTAAATAATGGTGGCCAATAGACCAAAGCCTAGTGGTTAATTCATTATTTTTTAATTTATAATACAAGGAGATGTTTGGCATTATATATACGTTTATTTTTTCATGAAAGTGATGAGAGATGTTTGACACCTATTGTAGCTTTTTATCGAAAACTACAAACCCAAAAAATATATTAAAAGACCTCGAAATGAGATCACAATTTCAAAATTACAATTGATGGTGTTAGGCCTAGAAAAATAGTGGCTTTGCTGAAATAAGCCAAAAAACCCTAGATCCAAGCCCAAAATGTTGTTACCTGATTTCTTATTAAACCTAGCTATTTAAAGTCCCTTTTTCTCTCTTTATGAGATTAGAAATCCCTTGTGCCGCCTATCTTGTTTCTCTCTCTATTTTTCTCTAAAGCTAATCCTTTATGCAACCCTGTGAATATGTGCTCACGAATGCTTGAAGCTTCCTAATCACGTGACAGATGCAAGTGGGTAAAGTTTGTTAAGAACGGTTACAAGTTCCAACTATATAATGGAGATTTCTGGCGTTTTGAGATGCTAATGCTTTAGTATTTGGCTCTGTTTAGTTGCTGCATGTTTAGGGTTGTTCATCTCTGATGAGTTTTGGCTATTAATTCATTCTCTGTTCATCTTTAAGCTTCGGTAGTTGTTTACTAGTTGCTTGTTAGAGTTTCAGATTGTTTTCTTTCTTATTTGGCCTGTAATCTGTAAAACTTACTGCGATTTTGCTATCAATAAGAATGCCGAAAACCATTGCACCTTAGACATACCGTAGTAATCGGTCCTTCTAGTAAACGCACCGATTGGGGGTACCATGTAAAAATTACCGGTGTTCTTGATTGTTTGATTTTTCTGTTATTGTTTGATTCGTATTTCTGTTTATAAGAATCTGAAAAATTAGGTTTATTTCTCAACAGATGGGTTTACACTGATATCGAAAATACAAAAATGAAAATTCGGGTAATATTTGACAATAAACCAAGATAAATGAAAGCTCTTATAAAGAATGTCCTGAATTGATATTGTTGGCCCTTGAAAAACAAGACAATTGTGCCTCTTCCAAATCTCCCATGAAATGATTATCCAAAGAGTAGTTTCATAAATCTTCTGCAATTTGCCCATGAAAAGACCCACCCATTGGCAAAAAAATTAACCCATTAACAAAAAAATTCTCGAACATCCAGAGGTACTACAAATATTGTATTCAACCAAGAGAATAACGATCCTCAAACACACAAGCTATAATTACAATGAATTAACGCATAATTTATAGACTCCTCAAGATCACAAGATTGACAAGTTGCCTGGTCCAAAGGGATGATATTCCTATTAGCCATAACCAGACGCGTCGGTAAACTCTCACAATGCACCAACCATAAGAAAAATTTAGCCTTAGGTAGATATACTGCCGACCAAAGAAGTTTAAAATTGTGGCTAAAGTTGATAGCACTGAGAGCACAATGCTAAATAAAGGCTTCAGAAAAAGATATTGGGTGTATTTGGAGCAATTTGAATAACCAAACAAAAATATCATTAATTGAAGAACAAGTGGCCCCTGAAATATTCTGACGTAAATTCACAAGTTGTTGCCTAGCGTTAGTCCAAACCCTTCTAGACCAAAAAGAGCGACCCATCTCACATTCTGTAATCGTTAGTCCTATTCCAAAAAAGAACTGACAAGGTCAAAGAATTAAAATTATATATAAGTATATTCATTGAGATAATCTTGTTCAAGGCGACCCATCTCTCAAACAAAATTATCACAAAAAATGGCTTTGTTGTTATTAATTTGAATGCAGGCATCCAGGATTTTTACTAACAAAAATGACGCAGGGCCTTTATACTGTAAACGAACCGAGCCGAGCTCTAACACTGACTGTTCAAGCTCTATTCATTTGAATTTTAATGAACTCAAACTGAGCTCGAGCTTGGTCAAACCGAGCCTAAACCGAGCTTCGAGCCAATCTCGAGCTTTGTTTAAAACGAGAGCTCAGCCTGTAAAAAAGATATAATCTGTAAGATGAAGAATCAAAGATGAAAGATCTACGCACCATAAATAATTTTCACTGTACTAAGAAGAGGAAGAGGAGTGTTGTGTTGGCGGCTGCATTTTTTTAGAGGAAAATGAGATTAGAGTTTTACTGAGCATATAAAGATTGATGAATATATATAGTAGGGATTGGATTGGATTCAAATTGTCTTTATTAGGCTTTATATTGATCTCTTTCTCTTTTTATTTATTTATTTTTATCTATATTTTTTATAATTATACATATTTTTTCTTTACTCTTTATCTTATAGTTTATATTTTTCTTTATACATTTTTATATCCACTTTTACAAGTAGACAATTTAGTATTTTTCACAGTATCTATTTCATAAATATAATCTTTAATTTTTGCAATTATGTTAACGAGCCTAATAATGAGCTTGTTGACAAACTAGTTCGTGAGCCGAGTATCCCCTTGTTCACGAGCTTTTGACCCGAGTATCCCCTTGTTCACACTTGGTTCGTTTACGATAATGAGCCTGAAATTTTGTTTATGAACTAACTCATTTATTAATTAACCGAGCTTGAACGAGCTTTGACCGAGCCGAACGCCGAGTATTTCATGAGTAGCTCGTTTACAGCCCTATATAGGAGTCATTTGTGCTTGTTATACACATCAAGAATTGAGAAACAATTTCTTGAAATTAAGAGGAATTATTAAGACATTTTTTGCCGTCTACCTTACACATATAAATTCTTATCATAGTTTAAAAGTAACTCAAGAACATCAGGAATCTCAACCTTGGAAATAAGATTCGTGTGTCTCTATTGATAATGATCAAGACCAGTATAAATCAGACGCATATTCAAGCTTCTGAGCGAGTTGACACATCCAATGTCAATTTAGAGCTTGTTGACACAACTAATGAGAACCTTGAAGGTCACAATCTGATTGATGAGAAATCAACATCAGTTTTACTTCTCTTGAACAAAACATGCTTCGAAAGAATTGTGTTTCAGTTAGCGACAGTTTAAGTATGGCAACATAATTGCGTGTAAAACAGGTGTTGTGGTGAAAAGCGGGCTGATATTGAAGACACTGATTCGAATTATTCATTATCGGAGCGAGGGGTTCCGGATTCTTAGGCAAATTCGGCAGAAAGAGAAGAAGACATGAAAGCAAATTCAAAGTGGTTATATCTCCTTTGAAGAGGGGATCTTCACTTTTGTCTCATGAATGCTATTGACATGAGGCACAAGAGAGCGACCCTATCCCATGAAAGCCCTTTGCTATTAAAAATAAGAAGAAATTAACCGTGTTTAGTAGAGAGCAGACCCAACGCATATGAATCCCCTCTAGTGGGCAACATGGCCTTTGGTCTCGGTAAATTTGGTTATTACAGGGAAATTATGCAATTATCTAAGTAATAGTACAATTAAGTCTTAAATATGAAACAAGCTTAATGTATGCTTAGCCCCAAAACTTGAAACTTTATATCAAGTGGCACCTCCAACTTTTATAAGTTTCTACATGCCCCCTAGAATTGGCAAAAGTGTTCATCGTAGCCCCCCTAGTGCCACGTGTCACCTTGTGAGTGGTTTGACTTTTCAAAGATATCAAATTTTTTTATTTTCCTCTCTCCAATCAAAAGGTGACATGTGGCACTGAAGGGGCTGTAATAACACTTTTAGTTTGTGAGGCTGGTAAAGACTTTTGAAAGTTGGAGACGGCACCTGATATAAAATGTCAAGAATGGGGGGCTAAGTACGCATTAGGCCTAAGAAATTTGAACATAGATCGAAAAAGGGAAAATGATGAATCTATTAATCGTGTGTAATAATTGGTCTAGCGGTTGAGCCTTGAAACTGTGATCATAGAGGTCGCAGGTTGAGTTCACACTTGGGCGGGGTGGGATAAGGTTTTTTTTTGTTATTGTTGTAAGCCATATGAGGTAATTTTTTTTAAAAAAATCTCATAGAGGAAAAAAAGAAAAAAACCATGGAGAGAAACCCTACCCTAACCCGCACCCATCCTGCCCCCCTACACAGCCGCCACCATCGCCCATCAACCAACCTTTTCCGATCGGACACCAGCCGCCGTCAGCCCCAACACCGAAACCCCTTCCATGAGCCAACTCGAAATCGCCAAACCACAAACCCTCGCCGTAATCCCTTTTATGTGCCCTTTACCGCCACTTTGCAGATTAGGGATTCAAATCCTAATCATATTGCCAACACCAAAAATCCGACAGCGAACAAGATCTATTTTGAGAATTTTCCGAATGGTTACGATGCGCTAGCCCTGAAGAAGGTTTTTGGGAGATTTGGAGTTTCTGGCTGGGTGTTTGTCGCACAAAAGAGAAACGCCAGGAACTTGAATTTTGGGTTCATTACGATTGATGTAACTGTTCCGTTTTATGAAGCTTTGAACAGGATGAATTCTGTTAAAATTGGGGCAGTTCGTTTGCGGGCATATAAGGCAAGATACTCAAGGCCTTTGAATGTTCAGAAAATCCAGGAGCCAATCCGAAAGTCATCTAGGCGTGTGAACCGAGTGTTTCACGAATCACCTCGAGATGGGAGATCATATGTTGCTGTCGCGGCCCCTCATCGTAATTCTATAGAGGAGGCAAGTAAGGGGCAGCCTAAGATTGTGATGAGCCTAATGGATAAGAATGAGTCGCAGAAGAGTGAGGAGTGCATGGTGCAGTCTACCTCGTGGAAAGATAAGGCCTGCCTGATTCAGCTACACAATATATCTCATATTTGAAATATATATGATTTATTGTGTGAGCATGGTTTTGATGTTGAATTTGCCGCTCCTGTTGGTGGGGAGTGCGTGATTGTCTCCTTTATCACAGGAGATGCGATGAGTAATTTTGTTAGTCATGAATGGAAGGTTCTCAGCCACCTTATATTTTCGGTTGAGCGTCTGGCGGGGAATTTTATTCCCTTCGAGTGTGTCATGTATCTTGATCTCATGGGTATTCCACCAACTATTATATGTGAATCATTAGTTTGCAGCCTTGCTGGGAGATTTGGTCGGCTGGTGGCTATGGAGTGCAACTTGGAACGGCCGGATCGATTGGATGTGATTTCTTGTTTAGTGTCAGTTCCTATAGGTACTATGAGCCGCAATCTAAAGTTAGCAATGGGGGAGAGGGAGATTACGATTTACACTTCTATGCGTCAGGCCGTTAGCTGTCTGAGGTGTCAGGAGGATTACTCTAACTCGGAGGACGAGTCGGATGAGGGTTCAATGGCGGACAGGATATCTGAAGAAGTGGCTATATCGGAGGAAGATTGTGACATGAGAATGCTGTGGGATAACGGTATTTTGGAAAATTCTACCTTACGGGAGCCAGACGGTAATGAGAGTGCGAACTCGGCAGCTAGAGGAAACTCGGAGACTGGCAGAATGTCTGGATCATCGGGGCCAGACGTGGCAAATAGAAATAGGGTGATAATGAATGCCCAGCTTACAGAACCGTGCGAGAATAAGGCTAGAATGGTCGTTAAAGTGGGTGAGATGCTGGGGCTATTTCAGGAGCAACATGTGGAGCAAATTGTGTAGGTACTGGAAGAGCCAAGAGTTTGAATAGCCCGTCTGAATCGAGGTTTGGTACACGTTTCCTTATGTCAGTAAACCTTCTTTCTTGGAACTGTCGTGGGGGCTCACGAATGGAGCAAAGCAATTTTTTGTTCGTTCGTGTGTCCGCAAATGGTCCTTGCATGTTGTTGTGTTAGTGGAGACGAAGGTGTCGGATATATCAGAGATGATTGTGGGGAAATTATGGGGCCATAGCGATTTTTCATATTATTGTGTTTCTGCTCAAGGTTTGTCGGGAGGGATAATTCTGTCATGGAGCTCTAAAGTAGTTAGGGGTACAGTTAGAGCGGTTGGTGTAAGATGGTGTATTCTGAGCTCGATCGTGTACCAGGTTGAGATTGATATTGTATGCTTATATAGGCCAGTCACAGCCGTTGAGAGGAATCAATTATGGGTTGAATTGCTGCCCCTTATTCGGGATGTTGCTAATGTATTGTTATGTGGTGACTTTAATGAAATTCTTCATTATTCGGAAAGAGCGGGTAGGAATGGGAGTGTTTCTAATTCTATGATAAGATTCCAAGAATTTATGAATGTCAGTGCGTTGTATGATGTTCCTTTAGTTGGAAGGGACTATATGTGGAGTAACAGTCAGTCCTTTTCGAGGATCGATCGAGTGTTGGTGTCAGGTGGTCTATTAGATAGCTGGCCGAATTTACAACTCATGACGGTAGACTCAACCCTATCGGATCACTTACCCATTATTTTCCAGTCGCATACTTCGAGGAGACGGGGAAGGAGAGTAGATAGATCGCTAAACTGTTGGTGGGATGTTGATACTTTTTTGCCATTTATCACTAGTAAGTGGCGTTCTATTTGTGATACGGCTGGGTGTAAGAATAGAGATGTCGATTACAAGCTGCGAAAATTATGGGAATTTATCCGTCCTTGGCATTCGTCTAATTCTGATCAATTGGATAGTAGATTGAAATCGTTGGAAGCCCGGGTTTTAGAGTTGACTGACTCTAGTATGGGTCGGCCTTTGGATGCTTCAACCGTGTCTGAATTACAAAACGTGAAAACTACATTGTTTCAGGTTAGACGAAACCAAGAAAAAATTCGGCACCAACAGTCAAGAGTGAAGTGGACTTTATTGGGTGATGACAATACTGCATTTTTTCACCGCATCACTTCGGCTAGGTTCAGAGGTAATCGGATTTCACAGTTGGAAATTGGTGGGAGAGTCACTAACGATCCTATAGAGATCACAGCTACGATTCAAAACTACTATTTAAACCTATTTTCGGAAACTATAGTTATTCCGTTTGAGTTGGAAAGACTAAAGTTCAGGACGGTCGATGCATCGGAGAATTGTCGCCTAGTTGAACCATTCTCAGAAGCCGAGATATAGGATGCAGTTTGTTCCTGTAATGAGGAGAAGGCGCCTGGACCTGATGGATTTAATTTTTTATTTTACAAACGATTTTAGGGTGAACTGAAGCCTGAGCAAATGGACCTATTTGCGAAGTTTCATGCGACGGGACGGCTGCCGAATGCTATTAAATCGTCATATACAGTCCTAATTCCTAAGGTACGAGGTTCTTCTTCGTTGAATAATTTTAGACCGATTGCCTTGATCCATGGTATATATAAAATTGTGTCTAAGGTGCTGGCTAAAAGACTGCAACCATTGCTACCTAAATTGATATCAGAAAATCAATTTGCTTTCATTAAAGGTTGTAATATTCATGAATGTTCGTTCATAGCCTCGGAGATTATCCATTCGGTTCATAGGAATCGTCAACCATGCTTGGCTATTAAGTTAGACTTCCATAAGGCTTATGATTGTGTTTCGTGGAACTATATGAATGCGGTTTTTAGACAAATGGGTTTTGAGGAAAGATGGGTTCAATGGCTTGACAACTGTAGAAGAAATTCGGTCACTTTAATTCTGATCAATGGGACGCCATCGGAACCAATTAAATTAGCTAGGGGGGTTAAACAAGGTGATCCTATTTCCCCGTTTCTTTTTGTTCTGGCGAGTGAGGGACTGAAACTAATGTTTGAGGAGAGTATTCGAATTGGCCTTTACCGGGCTTTCGGGTTGACGGATCAGAGAAGGACATGTCTATCCTGCAATTTGCTGATGTTACGCTATGCTTTTTACCGGCCGATGAGTCTCTATTACCCATTTTTGTTAGAATTTTGTGATGTTTTGAGTTGATTTCAGGCCTGAAAATCAATTTTAATAAGAGCTCTATTATGGGTATTCATATACAAGAGACGGTCGTTTCATCTTGTGCAGGAGTCCTGGGATGTCGAGTGGAGAACTTTCCGATTACCTATCTGGGAACCCCTCTCAGCGTTAGGCGTGTTCCCGTTTCCGCTTGGAACCCATTGATAAGCAAGTTTCAGAGTCAATTAGCGAGTTGGAAAGGACAATGTTTATCCTATGCGGGACTAATGGTGCTTGTTAAATCGGTATTATCATCTCTTCCAATCTCTTTGTTATCATTGAATAAAATGCCAGGAGCGGTAATTACGAAACTTAAGCAGCTGATGCGGAATTTTTTGTGGAGGGGTGATTCAACTACTATGGGCATTAGTAAGGTTAGTTGGGCGACGATTGTCCTACCCAAAAATCTTGGGGGCCTCTACATTAGGAACTTAAAGTTGGTTAATTGTAGTTTGTTGATGAAGTGGGTATGGAAGGTTAGGAGTGCTGATAATGGGTCATTATGGTACGAGATTTGCGTTAGACGATACGGGTTTGATTCATGGTGGTCCATTGGAAACTATGATTCATCTACATTGTCACATACTTGGAGAGGAATTATAGCATGTCGTATTAGAGGTGGGGAGTGGTGGGAATTTTTTAGGTCGAGCATTCGGGTTGCTATTGGAAGTGGGGAAAATTGCTCATTCTGGCATGACAACTGGACGGTGAATTCGGAGTTGGCGGTCTTGTTCCCTGACCTATACCGATTGTGTAATAGGAAATCGTGTTCGGTGGCTGAGGGGTGTCATTATCTTTTCGGGTCATCGGCCTTTTTGCGGCCTTTTTGAAAATGGAACTTAAGGATTTCAGGACAGGAGAGAGGTGCGGAACTTCGAAATTGGATCGGTATAAGCTATCCGAGCTTGTTTCTAGAGGGTGACAACGAGTTGGGGCAGGGTCAACGGCAGCCTATCTTTTCAGGGACGGCTGATAGGTTTATATGGGAGGTGGGGGAGAAGAAGGAGTACACGACAAGCTCCTTTTGTATGGGCTACTATAGTTCGCCAAAATGGCCAAAGCCGAGGCTCGAATTTTCTGTAATATGGGAGGCATGTGTGACCCCTAAAGTTTGCTTCTTTGGGTGGCTTGTTTTTCATGGAAGATTACCAACAAAAATGTTCCTTTTCCTCCGGGGCTGCCAATCTATAACGGACGGTCAATGCCCATTTTGTGATTTGGAGGAGACTATGGATCACGCCCTGCTCCATTGCAGTAACAGCTATAAGGTGTGGACGCAGGTGATGAGATTGCTCGGTATCTCGATGCCTATACTATGGAAGACGGTGGATTTTCTAGCCATGTGGCGCGGCTTCTTTGCTGATGGAAGGAGTAGAGAGTTCGGAACGGCGCTATGGTTCTTAATTGCTTGGGCACTATGGAAACGAAGGAATAAATTTGTTTTCGAAGGCAGGATGGGCTCAGAAGACATTATTGGATTATGCATTCATTTATGTTGGTTCATCTTTAAAACTAGGAGGCGGGATGTTAATTTTGTTACTTCTGATGTATTTATTTTCCCGAACTTGCTACTCTCGTGTAATTGATTTACTCATGTTCTCGCCTTGAGACCGTGAGTTGATTTTTATTTAATAAAAGAGGGGTAGGTGTTTTGTAGGTAAGCGGGGAAACCAGCCTAGCTGAGGACGCCGCCCCGAAATTTTCACCTGCTCCAAACTTTTAGCCTTTGAAAGGACACAATGTTCCTTCGGGGTTTTTCAAAAAAAAAAATGGAGGAAAAAAAGAAAACTATATGCTTACTAATTTCAACTAAGCATTTACCAAATGTTTTTTTAGTTTTATTTTTTTACTTAAAAAGATCCAGATGAATTATTGAATTTATAATTTTATAAAAAAATTACTAAATTTATGAGTAACTATACATTATATATTTTATCAAATTTATAAATATAATATTTTTTACGTTTTATTTAAATTTTTTTGTATTAATTCAATAAAATTAATTACTTTATATAAATTATACTTATAATAAATTTTAATAGAATTTATTTTTATGTTTTACTTTACGTAATTATATTACTCTATTCCAAATTAGGCTAGAGGTGACTAGTCATTACTAAATATGGATTTCATGATCGATTCTCCATTTGTTTTATTTATTGAAATATAGAAAATTATCTACTATTTATATGTAGCTTTTATTCATATAAAATAGCATGAAATATAAGAAAAAAAGGGCAATTTTTGTTAGAAATATAATATAATCAAAGAAAAAAAGTGGAAAAATATGATGAATCTATTATTTCTTGGTGTGTTTACAATGATGAAAACCATCACTATTAAGGGGGGCTAATAGTTCATTACATAAATAAAGATCAAATGAAACTTAAATGAATTATAAATGGACATCAATAATATCCAAAAACATTAGTTTTTAACACTCCACCTTTGATGTCCATTATTGTGAATGAGACATTGTCTCGTTAAAAACCTTACCAAAGAAAACTCATGTGGGATAAACCTTGATTAAGTGAAAAAGAGTACAGTGTTTACTCCATGTTCGCAATAACATTGAAGAACCTTGAGACGACGCATTTCAATATTGTAAACCAACTTCTTAAAAGTTGCAGAAGGTAATGCTTTAGTAAACAATTTTGCTAAATTGTTGCAAGAGCGAATTTGTTAAACACTAATTTCACCATGCTTTTCAAGGTCATAAGTGAAGGAGAATTTTGGTGAAATATGTTTAATTTTGTCTCCTTAAATGTAACCTTCCTTCAGTTGAGCGATACAAGCTACATTGTCTTCATGTATCCTCGTCAGATATTGTTTAGCAGTTGATTTTCCACATGCATCTTGAACATGCTTTATTAATGATCTTAACCATATACATTCACAACTAGCTTCGTGAATTGCTATCAATTTAGCATGATTTGAGGAAGTAGCGGTGATAGTTTGCTTCAATGATCGCCAAGATAAAGTCGTACTTCATATGTGAATAAATAACTCATTTGAGACCAAGCTTTATATAGATTAGATAAATAACTCGCATATGCATATCCAACTAATTGAGGTTTATTTTCATATGAATAAAACAAACACGAATAAATGGTTCCTCGAAGATAACACATTATGTGTTTAATTCCATTCCAATGTCTTCGAATTGGTGCGAAACTATATCTTGACAATAAATTAATTCCAAATGTAATATCAGGTCTTGTATTGTTAGCTAGATATATTAATGCATCTATTGCACTGAGATATGGTACTTCAAGGCCAAGAATTTTTTTCATTATCTTCTCGAGGACAAAATGAGTCATTTTTCACATCAATTGATCGTACAACCATCAGATTGCTCAATGGATGTGCTTTGTCCATATTAAACTGTTTCAACACATTTTGTGTATAGTTACCAAAATTCCTTTATTTAGATGCTCAAATTGTCAACCAAGACAAAACATTGTTTTTCAAGATCTTTCATCTCAAATTCTCTTTTCAAGGAATCTCTTCAGGAGTTCCGATGATATTCAAATCATAAACATAAATTGAGATGTTGGTGAATTCAGATCAGGTATTCCTTATGAAAAACACATGGACAAATAAGATTGTTCTTTTAATCACCTTTCAATAAATATTCACTAAAGCGATTATACTACACACGGCCAGATTGTTTTAATCCATATAGCATTTTTGCAAATTTATTGAATAAAATTCTCGTTTGCCATATTTTTTTGGCAACTTCAATCCCTTATGAATTTTGATATAAATATCGTTATTAAGTGAGCCATATAAATAAGCTATAAGAATATACATTAGTTGCATTTATAAATTTTGTTGCACTGCCAAACTTATAAGACACATCTACTACCAAAAAATATGTCTCTTCATAATCAATTGCGGGTGTTTGGGAAAAGCTTTGCGCAACAAGTCTCGCTTTATATCTCGTAACTTCATTTTTCTCATTTCTCTTTCTTACAAAAAACCATTTATATCCCCACAGGTTTTACACCTTCTGGTGTTCGAACAACTGGTGTGAAAACTTTGCATTTTTCAGGAGGATTTAATTTTGTTGAATTGCATCCCTCCATTTTAGCCAATCATTTCTTATTTGACAATCTTGAGCGAATTGTGATTCATGATCCATATTTTCATCCTCAATATTCATTGCAACATTATATGCAAAAATAGGATCGACAACCAATTTGTCTCGATTTCATCTTTTTCCATACTAATATAACTTATTTGAATTTCTTCATTTTCAACAGCTTCAGGTGTTTGCACTTCAGGTGTTTGCACTTCAAGTGCGAATACTTCTACAAGAAGTGTATTTATGTTAGTACACTTATTTATGATAAACTATAAATAGAATGTGAATATGAATATGCATATGCATATGCAAGAACATAAATAATAATAATAATACTAATAATAATAATAATAATAATAATATACTGAAATGGAAAGTAATTAAATATATCTTTATCTTTAAAATGAATATTTTTATTGTCGACAATTTCTTTTTCGAGGATTTTTATCCTTTAACTAGTTGGTCATTCATGCTTCAGGCATGACAAAGCGCTTTTTTTAATTGGTTTTTCATAAAACTAAATACCAGTATATGAAAGCTCAATACTCATTTCAGATTCATATGAGAAAGTGATGGAGTATTCCATATTATTTTCTTTTCTAAAATTATATTTCTATTCTCTCCCCTTAATTTTGGGAAAGTGCTATCAAAATAACAATCTGCAAATCATGCAGTAAATACATTATCAGTTAATGACTCAATCATATTTAATTATAGAAGGAGAGATATAGCCAATATAAATTTCTAATCTCCATTATGGACACATTTTAGTCCTTCATGATGAAGCACTAAACACATATATTGTACAACCAAAACCTCTAAGATGAGAAATATTGGGCTTATGACCAAAAGTTATTGAAATGGGGAAAAATCTTGATAACTTATTGGTCTTAAACATATAAGATTTGTTGCATCCAATATTGCATAACCCCAAAATGTAGTTAGGATATTTGTTCGCATATAATTAACGTTCGTGCAATTACTTGCAGACGTTTAATATATGATTCTGCTAGATCATTTTGAGTTTGAACATATGCTATTGGGATTTTAACTTTTATCCCAATTTATAAACAAATCATTAAAAGTATGGAATGTAATTCTCCAACATACATGTGACGTCTCATTGAACATGTGTTTTCACTTCTTTAAGAAGTGTACTTAATAACTAAAAATTCACATTGTGGATTAACTGGTCCACATATATCACATTGTAAGAATAGAGATTAATTCCAACCATACTTTTAGAAGGTTTTATTATCAATTTTCAATGCGAACAAGCAACACATAATAATTTATTACTTTGAAGAAATGTTTGGTTCTTCAATTGATGCCAATGTGCATTTTTCTAAATTTATCTCATCATTTTGGAACCAAGATGATCTAATTTTACATGTGTATAAATCCATATATTTTGATCACAAAATATGGTTTTAAGACATTCTTTTAATGTCTTCTTTCACAGCTAATTTTCATGAATAAAATTCTGTGAGAATTCTGAGAAAAAATACATTTTCTATTATAATTTTTGTTCTCCGTTGTAATAAAATACCAACTTTTATGGAGCCTTATATTATATTTATAATATCAGATATAATGACAAATTTTTTGTACTACTCATATTTTGAGTAGAAAAATATTTAGCTCCTTCTTGTGTTTTTATCAAATTTTATCCATTTGATACATTAATACTGGCTCATCAGGAGCGTTCAATAATTTTGTGTTACCAATATCATAATAATATTTATTTTACTTATATCCGGATTATAACATTTGCTTTATTAGCATTGACGTCAATTAATACTAGGAAATGTTCATTTCCTTCTATAAAAAATTTTAATGTGATATTCCACTTCTAGTGGTAATTATTATCATCAATTTGATATTCCAATAGAGGTGGAAATTGCCAGCACACTCATATAAAATAATTTAACAAAGATCTACAAGATCTTTAATAATCGACTATTTCACTATAATATATTTTATAACTTGAATAAAATTAAGTAAATAATAATAAAATAAAATAAAAACTAAAATTAAATGTTAATAAAAGCAAAAATATAAATGTTAGGTTAGTGATTAATTAACATAATATTTTATTATTATAGTCATATTGTCATAAGTATTGGGTATATTATATGGCCAATTTCATTTTCCACTTCAGGTGGTTATATAATTATATTAATGACTACAAATTTATTATTAAAATTTCTATAATAATATAATATTCACTTCAGGGAATATATCACATTCACTTCAGGAAATGTATTTGATCTAATAAAACATGTTCATTGCTTTTTAACAAAAACTTTATTCATTATATTTTCACGATTCACGAAATTTGCTATTCACATGAATAATAACTATATACATAAATAGTATCATATCCATGAATATTAATCATATGCGGATGCATGAATAGTAGTATGATACCAAAATAGTAACCGTATAGTCAAATAGTAAATGATGGCAAAATTAAATTCTGAAAATGAATAGTGGCTTACTATTTTAGTATTCATCAAAATTGCCAATTTACGTAAGTTATTCGAACGGATTGCACCACCTATTTCGTTGTAATTTTCTCATCATCATAATATATTTATTTCAAAAATATATCCATGTGGAAATCATTAATTATTCATTTTAACATTACTTAAGAGCACGTACTCTTACAGGAGCATATATAAGTTTATATCAAATAAAGTCCAAAAATTATATTCCACAAAAAATGAGCCTTTTGGCGGATATATTATTTTCATATGCTCATAATTTTTTGAAGATATTCGGGATCTTTTGCAGTAAAATTAGCATGGCATCATTATTTAAAGATCTTCAAGATCTTGATATATATACTGTCGATACCAATTGAAAATAAAATTTCATTATTCAACACTCGTAAAAATCAATTTTTCGGTATCATCAATAGCTAATGACTGAAAATTTTAACATATATGATAACAAGAAAAAATATACCAAAGATAGTCGTACACCTTCTAACTTACACGAAAGTACCTTTTAGAAATTTTCTCGACAATCCAACGGTAAAAAACAAAGAAACGGATGTTAGAAACCTTTTGACCAAATTTCACAATAATCCAACGGTTAGAACTTTGGTAATATTAAAATATGTATGGTTGAGCGGATTCTTCAAAAAACCAAAAAAAACCAAATTCTATTGCGCTTCAAAATAGAGCAAACTTGTTCTGATATCATGTTAGAAATATAATATAATCAAAGAAAGAAAGTGGAGAAATATGATATATCTATTATCTCTTGGTGTGTTTACAATGATGAAAACAATAACTATTTATAGGAGAAATAAGGGAGGCTAATAGTTCATTACATTAATGAAGATTAAATGAAACTTAAATGAACTATAAATGGACATCAATAATATCCAAAAACATTAGTTTTTAACAATTTTAAAATTAATGAAAATTTTTATTTGGTTTTCCCAGAGATCCTATCTGTAACACCCCGGGTTTAACCGACTGACCCCACAAACTAACACAAGTCTTTCCAGTAAGCTTTGTCCTCACTCGTCTACTTCCTAGGAACCACTTCCCAGGAGGTCACCTATCCCAAGATTTCTCCAAGTCAAGCATGCTCAACATTAGAGTTTTCTCGAGTAGGCTCCTAAAAAGAAGGTGCACCTTGTTGGTATAGATAGTACCAATCAAATCTTTTAAGTCTCTCTCAATTGTAATGTCTCATACCATCACAATCTCTAAATCCTTAACCGTTCTCAATTATACCATCTCAAACCAGCATAATCTCGAAACCCTCTCTTTCGGGTGTAGATTCGGTTCATTCCTGTCCCCATCGACATCCTTCATGGCCTCTCTTTGCTCAAGTCTTCTACCCTGGCATAACCCCTCTTAGGATCGGGTCGTTACAAGCCCACTAAATTCCGCCCGGTTCGTCCCCGAACCATACCTTACTAAGAGCAAATTACATAGCTTGTTAGTGTCACTGTTGACATATGTACATTATTAATTTGTAAAATTGCTAATTAAGTTAGTTAGGAATTAGTTACTAGCCGTTGAGGCCTCAAGGGCTTTTTTGACTTTTCAGATAGAATTGACTCTTGAGCTGTATATAAGCTCAACCTAACATCTTTGTACTTACTTATTCTTCTCCATTCTTGTCAGATCAATGAAATTCTTTCTTCTTCTTTATCAACATGGTATCAAAGCGTTACTAATTCCTATTCTTCCGTGCGCTTAATCATTTTTTTTCCTTTCTTTCTTGATCCTTAATCGGAAGCTTTTCTTTCTTTCTTTTGTGAATCTGAAATAAGAAATTCTAAAAACCTAATTTCTTTTCTTGATTCACTTCTTTAATAAGAAGTAATCTTGTTTGATATACAAAACTCGAGTTTGTTAGAAGCTTCAATGGTGAATCACAATCAATAGAGGATCAACAAAAACAGCCCTTGCTATTTGCATCCAGGTGAAAATCCCTCCCTTGTTCTTGTTACTCCACTTCTTGATAGATCTAACTACCATTCCTAGGCGAGAGGCATGAGGATGGCTCTTATGTCTAAAAATAAGTTAGAATTTATTGATGGAATAATAGAAAAACCCAGTCCTATTGATGTTCTGTTTAACTCTTGGCGAAGGTGTAATAACATAGTTCTTTCTTGGATAATCAAGTCTTTAACTAGTTATATTACTCAGACGTCTTCAGGCCTCAATTCTGCTCAGAAATTGTGGGAAAATCTTAAAGAACGCTTTTCTCAGTTAGATGCTTATCGTTTAGCAGATTTATAGGGCAAAATTTTCTCTATTTTGTAAGGTAATAGAACTATCATAGACTACTTTGCTTAATTGCAAGTTCTTTAGGATGAGTTTGTCAGTTTGAGTCCTTTGAAAAGTCGTGTATGTGAGGGATGTTTTTGCAATGTTGTTGAGAAACTTAGAAGGGCTCAAGAAACTAATCTGGTAATTTGTTTTTTGAGAGGCTTGAATGGTTCCTTTTCTGGCATTGAGGCACAAATTATGGCCATGGATCCCTTGCCTAATAAGAACATAGTTTTATCATTACTTTTACAACATGAAAGGGAATTTGTGGTTCTAAACAAAGAAGTAGTTGTACAAGAAGTGGCCTCATTTGTCAAGAAAGGCAATTTCAATGGTTTTAATGACAAAAAGTCTTCCAGAAATTATGGTTTTAACAACAACTTTAGAAGAGGTAAGCAGTTTCACAACAATGGAAATAAGATGCAATGTTCTTTTTGCCATAGGACCCATTTAGTGGTGAACTGTTGGAACACAATGGATATCCACCTCACATCAAGGCTAGGTTTGCAAAAGCTAATGCAGCAATGCTGTCTGGGATAGAAGAAATGATGGATCAAGATTTATTGGATCAAGATTTATTGGATCAAGATGTCTATGAAAACACATAGAATGATAGCTAGAATGGGAATACTTAAAATTCCTATAACAACAGTAGGTGGGATAGAAACAGTCAATATGGAAACAGTCAATGCAGTGCTTCAAGTTCTATTCTGATATCTGTTCAATGAGCAGCTGGCTCAAATTTCCCAGTATATACAATAGCAACAACAAGTCCAACATGTTCATCCTTCTCAAAATGTTCTTGCTGCTTCTGCCACTATTTTGCCAGACTTAGCAAGCTTTTGCTACCTGATAACACACAACAATGCACAAGGTAATTTGCAAAATTCGGATTTTAGTAACTCTACCAATACAGTTACATCAAATTCTTTCAATAATAGTGTTTGGATAGTGGATACAGGAGCTAGTAGCCATATAGCTGGTTCTATGCACAATTTTAGAAACATTAGAAATGTTACTAACTAGAATGTTCTATTGCCTAAAAACCTAAAATTGCAAGCAACTCATGTGGGTGATGTTCATTTTAGTTCAGAATTCATATTGTATGAAGTCTTGTATGTGCCATGCTTTAAATATAATCTCTTATCTGTAACTAAGCTGTTGGCATCATTGCATTGTGAAGTAGTGTTTTCTCCTACCAGTTGTCTTATACAGGATGCTATGACCAAGAGGAAGATTGGTTCAGCTGAAGTCTAGAATGGTTTGTATCACCTAAATACTACTGAGTTTAATACTTTTAAAATGAATTTTACTTTCTCTTTATCTTATGATAAAGAAGAAGTCTGGCACTACAGATTAGGGCACCCATCTAATTCTAGGCTAGACATTTTAAATAAGAAGTTTCCTGATATTCATGTACCTACAGATTTCATTTGTGATGTATGTCCAAAAAGTAAGCAAAATAAAATGCCTTTTCCTATTTCTAAAAGTGTTAGTAACCATTGCTTTGATCTTGTACATATGGATGTTTGGGGTCCTACTGTATTATCTATGGATAGCTTTAGATACTTTGTAACTATCATAGATGATCATATCAGGTTCACATGGACCATCATGGTAAAAACTAAAGGTGAGGTATCAGATGTTTTTAAAAACTTTTGTGCAATGGTTAACACTCAATTTGACAGGAAAGTTAAGGTGATAAGATCAGACAAAGGTACAGAATTTAAGCTAACTGATCATTATGCTAAAAATGGAATACTGCATCAAACTTCTTGTATAGAAACACCACAGTAGAATGGCCTAGTAGAAAGAAAACACCAACACATCCTAAAGGTAGCCAGAAGCCTAAAAATCTAAAGCAACCTACCATCTACCTTTTAGAACTACTTTATTGGTCATGCAGTCCACATCATCAATAGTTTACCTACTCCCTTATTAGATAATGTAAGTCCTTTTGAGAAACTTTACATGAAAACACCTGATTACAGTGCTCTAAGATCATTTAGTTGTCTCTGCTATGTTAACACATTAGACAGAGGAAGCACAAAATTTGATATTCGAGCACAAAAGGGCATCTTTATTGTTTTACCAATGGGACTAAGGGTTATAGAGTCTATGTTCTGGATACTCATAATGTCACTATCTCTAAAAATGTCAAGTTTCATGAAATTGTATTTCCTTTTATTGATGACAAATTTGATAATGAAAAATTAGATGTTAGGACACCAAATAAAAACACAGAAATTTGAGAGAACATGACAAATGAAAACAGTAGACCATATAGAATACATAGACAACCCTAATATCTCAAAGACTATCATTATAACCTGCTAACTGGTAAAAGCTGTCATAACATTGAAAAGGATAAACTATACCTATATCATCAGTCGTTTCCTATGGAAGTTTATCTGATCAACATAAAAAGTACTCAGTTATGCTACTAGTTGAAACAGAACCTAAAAACTATACAGAAGCTAGCAAATGTAGTGAATGGAAAGATGCTATGACAGCTGAACTAGAAGCATTAAACAATAATAGAACTTGGAAAATTATTTCTCTACTAGAAGGAAAAACACCAATAGGATGTAAATGGGTGTATAAAATTAAAAGGAAAAATAATGGATCAATTGAGAGGTATAAAGCTAGGCTAGTAGCCAAGGGTTATACCCAACAACATGGTATAGACTACATGGAGACCTTCTCTTCAGTAGCCAAAATAACCACTATTAGAGTACTACTTGCTCTTGCAGCCAAAAACAACTGGCACCTTGAGCAATTAGACATCAATAATGCCTTTCTTCATGGAGAATTAGATGAGGAAATCTACATTAAATTACCTGAAGGTGTAGATACTAACATTTTCAATGCAGTGTGTAAGTTAAAAAATCCTTATATGGGTTAAAATAGGCTAGTAGACAGTGGAATTCAACACTAACCGCTTCACTGGTTAGAAAGGGGTTTTACAATCTTCTGCTGATCCATCTCTTTTTATCAAACATAATAATGATATTTACATTGCTTTGGCTATTTATGTTGATGACATAATATTAGCAAGTAACAGCTAAAAGGAAATAGACAATATAAAAGAATACTTAAATAAATGTTTTAGCATTAAAGATCTTGGTAAACTTAAGTTTATTCTTGGCCTTGAAATAGCTAGAAACAGCAAGAGCATTCATTTATATCAAAGAAAATACACACTTAATCTCCTAGCTGAATATGGTTTTTTGGAATCAAAACCTTGTACTACTCCTATTTCTATGAATCAAGTTGATTAAAGGGAAACCAAGAAGCTTGGAGATAATAGTGGATATAGGAAATTGATAGGAAAGCTACTGTATCTAACTAACACCATGCCAGGTATAGCACATGCAGTACAATAGCTCTCTTAGCATCTAGAAAGTCCCCATGAAGCTCATCTTGCAGCAGCTCACAGGATACTCAGATATTTGAAAGGGAAACCCTGCAAAGGTCTTTTTTATTCAGTTGAAAGTGATACACAAATCAAAGCTTATACAGACTCTGACTGGGGTAATTATAAGGAAAGCAGAAAATCCATTACAGGGTTCTGTGTCTTCATTGGGACTTCAATGGTGTCTTGGAAATTGAAGAAACATGACACTATCTCCCGAAGCTCAACTGAAGCAGAGTACAGGGCAATGGTAAGTACAACAGTAGAAGTGCAGTGGCTCATGTATTTACTCAGAGATTTTAAAGTCCAATAGAAGACACCTTCACTTATGTTTTGTGACAATGCTTCAACCATTCACATTGCCAATAACAATGTCTTCCACGAAAGAATGAAGCACCTTGAAATCGACTGTCACTTTGTGAGATCAAAGGTTCAAGATGGAACTATTCATCTTATGGCAGTCACAAGTCAAAACCAACTTGCAAATGTCTTCACTAAATCTTTTCACTCTCCAGCCTTCAAAGAACAAATCAATAGATTAGGAATGATCAGTATACAATAGTGCACATCTTGCGGGGGGATGTTGACATATGTACATTATTAATTTGTAAAATTGCTAATAATAAGTTAGTTAGGAATTAGTTACTAGCCGTTGAGGCCTTAAGGGCTTTTTAGACTTTTCAGATAATTGACCCTTGAGCTGTATATAAGCTCAACCTAACATCTCTGTACTTACTTCTTCTTCTCCGTTCTTGTTAAGCTCAACCTAACATCTCTGTACTTACTTCTTCTTCTCCGTTCTTGTTAGATCAATGAAATTCTTTCTTCTTCTTTATCAACACTTCAAATTTTCCTTTTGTTCATGACATATTATTTACAAATTACAACAAACCTTCTATATTTCTTTTTAATAGTTTATAGGATATCTCCTATATTGTTTGATTGTATAATTGGTTGTATTTATATTGTCCTAATTAGGGTTCCATACTTCTTGTATTAACATATAGATAGATGTGTATTATTCCTCATGGATTAGTGGAAAACACAATCGTTGTTATTGTTCTGTAAATAAACTTCTGTTTCCCATGATTATTTGGCTCCTATTTGTGCTATAAAATGAAAAGTATCACTTGATTTGAATAGTTGATTATTTATTGTTTTTCTGAATCCAGGTTAGGGCTTGTATCAATCACATCCACCATGCAGTACGAGAAGAAATGGGAGCCTATGGATCAACTAGAGCTGGTAAATTGCATTTTTTTTCTTTATTTTTTGTAATAGTATGAAATTATACCAATGGAAATTGGGAAAATTTTTCCTCAACCTTTAAAAAAAAAATAATTATTAGCTCAAGATTTAAAACCTGATACCAATTAGGGCATGGCTGAGTGAGACTATAGTTGTTATAGTAGCAGAATTTTGGGGTTTGAAGAATCACATCTAGGGCATCTTAATTTCTTTTGAATTAGAAGAGGCATAAATTGAAATGGAGTTGCTAAAAAATCTATGATTAATATAAGTATATAGATTCATATTATATATATGACAAATTTTTTGTTTTACAGCTTCAACTCCTATTTCAAGTGCCAAGCAAGAGTATATCCTCCAAGTAGTAGGCGTGATAGTGGTACTAGCATTGGTATCAAGTTGTGCCACTGCTATAATCCGGATAATTTGCAGAAGTATTGTTGTACTTGAAAGTCACACCAGTGAGGAAAATGAGCCCGAAGTAATTGGGATCGAAAGTATTGGCCTGGAAAGGCCCACATATGAACTCAGGCCTATTAGAGGAGGCTACCAGCACTATATATTAAGAATCCTATATTAATATTTTCCAATATGAGATTATTCCTAATCAGTTTAAATTAAAAATAATATCAATAATTAGGATTAATATTGATCAGGAAGATTATTTACAATTAATTATATTTATGCTGATTTATTTGTTTTCTTTTCTTATAGGTGGTTTTGTATACTATAAATACATGTACATATAGTTGATTATTAACAACTCAAAAATACAATATACAATATCTCAATTTATCTTTGGTTCATATTTTTCACATGGTATCCGAGTAGCGTTCCTGTTACTTTTGAAGATCATCGACTATCTATATCAATAGCATGGCTTATTTGACTCGGCCATGTTCGACTGCTAACAATGACATATATTCTAATGCATTATGTTTGTTCTTTCATAGTGCAACAATTAATTCAGTTTTGGCAAAGCCATGGATTCTTGACGGTGGTGCCACTGACCACATCATTTCTGATCCTAAATATTTTACACAAAAACGTATACCTTTAGTTACCTCAGTAAATTTACACAATGGTTCTACTGCTCCTATCAGATTCACAGGCACTGTTCAATTTAATCATGATATTTGTTTAGAACATGTATTATGTGTTCCATCCTTCAATTTAAACCTTATTTCCGTTAGTAAATTGACTAAATCTCTCAATTGTCGTATTATTTTCTTACCTAACAGTTGTATCTTGCAGGACTTGGTTACAGGGACGACGATTGGTTCGGGTGAGCATGGAGGTGGTCTATATTACATGTCACCTTCCATTCCGATACTAGACTCCTCACAAACTTTCAATTCTTTTGATTTATGGCACATGCGCCTTGGAAATCCGTCTTTAAAATGCTTAAAAATTACTTCTTCATTACTTTCATCCAATAATAAAATGTAAATTCATATTAATAGTAACATTTGTCCTATGGCTAAACAATCTAGACTTCCCTTTTCATCCAGTTCAATAAAAACTAATTCTCCTTTTGATCTTAAACATTGCGATATTTGGAGGCCATACAAAATTGCAACCCATTACAATGCCATATATTTTTTAACAATTATCGACGATTTTTCTCGGTGTACATGGATTTTTCTTATGCAACATAAATCAGAAACACGACATTTTGTCAAATCATTCATTACCTTTGTATCTACACAATTTGATAAATCTGTTGAAAAGATTCGATCTAATAATGGTCATAAATTTATTTTCATGCGCCAATTTTTTGAAGAAAAAGGTATCGAGTGCCAGTTTTCTTGTTTTTACACACCCCAACAAAATGGTGTTGTTGAACGGAAACACCGTCATATGATTACTGTTGCTCGTTTCTTATTATTTCAATCAGGACTACCACTTCAGTTTTGGGGCGAAAGTGTTCGCACTGCAGTACACCTCATAAATAGATTACCCACTCTTCTTCTTTCTAGCAAAACTCCTTATGAACTTTTGCACAATAAGCTTCCCTACATCTCCACTTTTGCCAAATTCAGATCTTGATCTTTCTCCTTCATCCATTTTACCAAATTTGGCTCTTGATCTTTCTCCTTCACCAAATCTCAATAGTGAGCCCTCAGAAAATTTGCCCTCAATTGAGTCATATCTCATCGATCAATCGCATAATATCGATCAATCATACCATATTGATTAGTCGCAACATGTTGATCATTCGCATCCTATCAACCAATTTCCTTCTCCACCTTCAATTCGACAATCTTCCCGAAATCGACAAGCTCCAGTGTGGCATAAAGACTACTTTGTTCCTACTCAAGCTAATCAGTCCATCATCGTTCCAATGTCCTCTAAAGGTACAAATTATCCTCTTTCTAATTTTTTTTATCATATTTAAAATTTTCACCCGCACAACGCACTTTCCTTGCTAACATCACAGTTCCAAAAGAACCCACTTCTTACGAACAGGCCAACCTTGATCCTCACTTGAAAAAATCCATGGCTGTAGAATTAAATGCATTAGAAGAGAACAGTACTTGGAGCATTGTGTCACTTCCTACAGGTCATAAACCTATTGGATATCGATAGGTCTATAAAATCAAATACAATTTTGATGGGAGTATTGAGCGCTATAAGGCACGATTAGTTGCTAAAGGATATACACAAATTGAAGGTCTTGATTACAATTAAACATCCTCTCTAACTGCCAAACTTACCACATTACGGTGTCTCTTAACCGTCGCTGCAGCTCGTAATTGGTTCACATACCAATTAGATGTACAAAATGCATTTTTACATGGTGATTTACATGAGGTGGTTTATATGGATCTTCCTCCTAGTCTTCACTGAAAGGTGGAGAATCAGGTGAGTCGGCTCAACAAATCATTATACGGCCTCAAACAAGCGTCTCAGAATTGGTTCTCTACATTTTCTAATGTGATTCAATCAACGGGTTACCAACAACCCAAAATAGACTATTCTTTATTCACAAAGCATGAGGAGTCCTCATTCATTGCCATTTTAGTCTATGTAAATGATATCCTTTTGACTGGAAATTATCTAAAAGAAATGCAACGCCTTAAAGATTGCTTACTTCAGTTTTTCTGATTAAAGATCTTGGAGATTTGAAATATTTCTTAGGGATTGAGTTTTCTCGTTCCAGAACTGAAATATACATGTCCTAAAGAAACTATACACTTGATATTTTACAGGATACATGGCTTACAGGTGCTCGTCCAGAAAAATTTCCAATGGAGCAGCATTCAAAGTTAACTGTAGATGATGAGAACTATTGAAAGATCCATCCAAGTACAGATGGCGTATAGGAAGGTTAATATATCTCACATTCACTAGACCTGACATAGTGTTTGCAGTTCGAACATTAAGTCAATTCATCCAATCTCCATGTTAACCACATTGGGCTACTGCAATTCGTATCCTTAAATACATCAATGGATCTCCAGGACAAGACTTGTTATTGCCATCCAAAAATGATCTCACACTTAATGCACATTGTGATTAAGATTGAGCAGGATATCGAACAACTCGAAGATCAGTTTCGAGTTATTGCATCTTCCTCGATTCTTCTCTTATTTCGTGGAAGTCAAAGAAACAGACCAATGTATCAAGATCATCAGCAGAAGCAGGAATACCGTACAATGGTCAACACATATTTGGAGCTAGTATGGTTACGTTATATATTGCAAGATTTGAAAGTCTTGTGTGATGTTCCTACGCCACTATTTTGTGATAATCAGGCAGCACTACACATTGCCACAAATCCCATGTTTCATGAGCGTACAAAGCACATTGAGATATTGTGCGAGAGAAGCTGCAGGCAGGAATAATCAGTCCTTCATATGTACCAACTCGTCACCAACTTGCAGACATTTTTAAATAGCCACTGGGGAAGGATCAATTCTTAACACTGCGATACAAGTTGGGAGTTCAGATTATTCACTCACCAACTTGAGGGGGAGTATTAAGAATCCTATATTAACATTTTCCTATAAGAGAATTTATAATCAGTCTAAATTAGAGATAATATTAATAATTAGGGTTAATATTGATTAGGAAGATTATTTACAATTAATTTTATTTATACTGATTTGTTTGTTTCCTTTTCTCATATGTGGTTTTGTATACTATAAATGCATGTACATATAGTTGATTATTAACAACTCAGAAATACAATATACAATATATAATTTCTCAATTTATCTTTTGTTCATATTTTTCACACTATGAGTTGACCATATGCAATTGCAGTACAAACTCAATCTGTGGACAATCACTTTAAGTATTTATTTTTCTCAAATTTCGTATATTGTCAAGGTGTGTAATGTAATATCATGTGTGGGAAAGAACAATAGATTAATATGTGTTTATTTGGTTTTGTCGATTAGGCCGTCATAAACTTCAGTTAAGATGTAGTTTCTTTTGGATTATGATTAGACTTTAAATTAAGCAATCATATTCTAAAATTGTAGTTAAATAGGAGAGGATAGAAGATAGAAGGGCGCAATTTTTTCAAACCATGTTTTTGGGGGTGCCAATATAAATTACTGTATGTTACTTTAACAATAGAAAAATGAACGGTACTAATTTTTATGCAGAATTGAAGACTTATTGATGGGTTGTTTCCGAAATGTCGATGGAGATGAAGATATCAAAAGTTTTAACTAAAAACATTAATGGAGACGAAGAGGGGAAATGCATTCCATCTCCGATAAGACAGCTATTGACATCTCTACATATGCCTTAATCAGTGTTTAATGAGATCATGAGATTAATGTCTTGTGTTTAGATCATGAGTTTATGTTCTAAAAACTGCCTGTGGACATAACTATGGAAATGCCATCAATGTTGTTTAAGGTTGGAATGATGATATGTGGAGTAAAGATAAATCTTTAATATGGTTCAATTTTCTTTCTTTTTTTTTTTAAAAAAATTGCGCAAATGCGCTTATTTTATTAAATACATAGTAAAAATCAATTCACCTCAGATGTGGTTCGAACCAACCACTGATTCAATTTTTAAATAAATCATGAATTAATACTAGTTTTTTTTTATATAAGAACTGAGGAGGTTGCAGAATTTCGCACTACTAGAAATTACACTTTTAGTGAGGAAATTGTAGTCGCGAAAATATTTTGCCACTAAAACTAGTAAATTAGTGTCGAATAATATATTCTCCACTACAAAAACTCTATAGTGGCAATATGTAATTTTGCCACAAATGTACTCCTTTTAGTGACAAAATTCAAACTTCACCACAATTGATACATTATATAGTGGGGAAATACGAATTCGCCACTGAAATAACACTGGCAAACATTAAAATTCGCCACTATTGATAAACCCTGTTGTGGCAAAATATGAGATCGACACTAAAGCATATAATATAGTGGTAGCTACTAAACCCCCACCCCAATTGCTTCATTATTTAGTGGGGAAGTACAAATTGCCACTAGAACATACAATACTAGCAACAAAAATTAATTACCACAAGTAATGATTAAATAATACAATAGAAAATAATAAAATCACCACATAAATTAATAGCTAATATCTTTTGTCGATTGGGGTGTGACCGATGCCTGAAAGTTATAGATTATATAATAAGTTTAGGTTATATAAAAAGTTACGTAAAGTGTACAAAAGAGTATATACGTTGTATAAAAAGTATACAAAGGTTATTAGAAAGTTATCATTAACCTTTAACTTTGAACTATGATAATAACTAATGTGTATATAATTTAAATAATTATTTAATAAAAAAAGTTATCATAAATATAATTTAAAGTTGTCATAAATATTTTTTATTTAATCAATATTATAAATAATAATAAGAAAAGCTAAAACATATACCCTAAATCTCCAATCCTAATAATAAATATTTATTTTTTTAAAATTAACTGCAATAATTAATATATTATCTCTACAAATATTTTCTTAACTTTTGAAAATAAAAACCTACAAAAATTTTAGTTTAAAATGGACAAAAAAATTCACGTGAATTTTGAACCTCAAACCCGAAACCTTAAATCCTAATAATAATTACGACTTCAGCCTACTGATTCCAGGAAAAAGTGATTTCAAAGAGTTAGGCCCCGTTCAGTTTCAGAAAATATGGGGTATTTTCCAGAAAAATTTTCTCAAAAATTGGAAAACAGAGTTAAGTGTTCAGTTTGAAAAAATTTTCTAAATATAAAATGAAAAAACAAATTTTCATAATACACATATATCAATAGCATTTGGAAAACGACAAAAAGATGTTTTCGGGTGAAAAACACGCAGCCCGTTACACTACTTACGTAACTTTTGACGTAAATCTCTTAAGCAGTATACAAACGATTATTTGAAGCAGGTTTCAACACCTAGCCAATCCTTTTTACTTTCTTTTATTTTCTTTTCATATATCTCAACCTTTTATTAACTCTTACACTTTTCATGTCCATTTCATATTATTTGTTTTATTCATTAACTCATCAGTAATTTACTGTGTTAACATATATAATTATTAGGGATGACTTCATTCTTTTTTTAGGTAAAGTTTATTATATATACAATGTACTATTTGTAACTCAATTTATCAGTTTACTTCTTTAAATATCATATTATAAATTTATGTCACTATATTGACTTTAAAAAAACAACAAAATTAGATAGATATAATTATTAAAGAGCTATTGTAAGTTAATAGTAAATGATTATATAACAATTGTGTGTAAATAAGTTCAATTAATTTAACCTCCTACTCATACTGAATGTTAGAAAGAAAAAAAGAAGTTCAATTAATTTAAATAAAAGTTGTATTTGTAATATTATAATTAATCTATTATTAATTGCTACAAGTAAAATTATCTATTATTCTAATTTATTATGTCGACATGGTTGAAGTTTTTCAATTAGAATTTGAAAACAAAAATGAGAAAATGACATGGAATAAGTGAACATGTTTTTCATTTTTCAACTTTTTATTTGGAGAAACAGAAAATCAAAAAACATAGAAAAGAAAAAGAAAAGTGGAAAATGAAAAAGAAAATGTTTTCAACAACTAAACAAGCCCTTAGGGTTTATGGAAATGGAGGTTTAAAGTTGAGGTAAGTAGAAATTGTTGCAATTGAAGGTTTATTTGTAGAGTTTGTAGTTAGATAGGCATATTTATAGAGGTTAATGGCTTATTTAGTGGATTTGTTTATTGAATTTTAGTATGGTTTTTGGTAGAAGGTGATAATCA
This sequence comes from Euphorbia pulcherrima, assembly GCA_947683365.1. Lineage (NCBI taxonomy): Eukaryota > Viridiplantae > Streptophyta > Magnoliopsida > Malpighiales > Euphorbiaceae > Euphorbia > Euphorbia pulcherrima. The sequence goes on from CANTUS010000010.1 coordinate 5,532,619, forward strand.
AAGGAATGAAAAGGGGAAAAGGGATAGAAGAAAGCAAGTGAAAGGAGTTCGAGGTCTCTGTATACTAATTTTATTTCTATATGTTTTGCTGGAAATTTCAGATTTCAACACAGTTGCTTGTTTGTTGAATTTCTTCTGGTTTATATATTGGATTTCGAAAATTCTTGTTCTTGTGAATTCTTAAGACATATGTTAAGCTAAGTCTAGAATGAAGTATTGTTAAAATTGTTTATTTACTATGTTGAATTTGAGGTTGAGGTGGAGCTATGAAAAATGTTTTCTATAATTTTTCCAGATTGTACAATTTTTACTCTTTAGATGTTTTCTCTTGAATTATGAGCTCAAATTGAGTGATTTTTGTTTCTATGTTTTAATAAGACATAGATGAAAGTTTTATTAGAAGAAATTTTTGTTAAATTCCTTTGTTTTGGAATTCGAAAGTTTGGTGGAAAGCGTGCAAATAAATCTGTTCTCTGTGTATTTGCAGTTTGCGCATAGCTGAGTATTTTTGACAAAACTTGAGCTATATAGATCGAAATTATTCGATTTTAGTTTCTTTGGAAAGACAAGACATAATTTCAATTATGATTAGAAGAGTGTTTTGTTGAATTTATTTTCGTTCTATTTCAAAATTCTAGTTAAAGTGAGAATGCAAATCTGAGATTCTGGAAAAGTTGTTTATTGTACTTGATATTGTAATGTGGTTTTATCCTTAAGTTCTTGATTCAAAATTAAGTAGTCAAATGTGTATTGTATGTTGTCCTGTTTTTGAGGTAATGTTTGGTTTTATTTGAATTGATATTGAAGTGTTGTTTTGATATTTACTCTTAGTTATTGTTTTAAATAAAGTTGAAATATATGTATTACCTATAGTAAAGGGCAGGGAAAAAGTCTCATTTAAAGTAACAGCTGAATCTCATTGTGAGCATGGGAAGATTATTAAGTGTGGTGTTCACCCGATTTCTCATAACAAAAATTGCGGAACAGACAAGGATCCAAATGTGAATATTTAACCAAGTATTTGATTATGATCCCTTCTCAATCCGTTGTAAGCCTCTTTTAACATAAAATTGTTGAACATTTTGCTTTTAACTTAATATTTCACTACAATGATGCTTTTCTTTCTTTCCGCTCTTTATTTTTAAATCTTGGCTTAAAGATTATGCTTTTATCAGAAGAAGGCAGTGAAGAGAAGAAGTGATGAGACAGTTCGAGTGAATAACAACCGACTCATGTTTGTGGAGAGAGAAGAGATTGCAGAAGGAGAGTGAAGGTTTATATTGTAGGTAAGCTTCAGACCGGAATTCTTTATATTGTAAGTTAATTTGAATCTATGAATGTCGCCTCATTTTACTTTCATATACGACAGTAAAAATAAGTCGGTCTTAATAGCTTTTTCCATTCTGCTTTGCTGTGAACATATTCATTGACATTTTTAACTGAAATAAAGAATATGTATCAAGTTATTATGATATGTATATTGGAAATTTTTCATGTTTGTGGTTTTTCGAATCTGATTTGTGAAAATTATTGTATTAATGGATTAGAAGATCGAGTTCATCTCAACTTTAGGTTTGTGCTCATTGCTCTCGTTCTACACTTTTGCTGTCTGTTCTATGATTTGTACTTTGTAATAATTTGAACTCCAAAGTTGAAAAAGGTTCATATTGATATTTGTTGTCTCCAACGATACTCCAACTTTGTTCTTGAGATAATTATTATTCCCTTGCCGGTGTCAGTGCGCCACGTCTTCAAAGAGGCGCTGCCTAGGCGAGCATCTTATGTCGAGATTGAGGCGGCAAAGTCAGCGCCTCAATAAAAAATAAGATTTAACAGATCGAAATAGACTGAAAAACAGAAGAAACGACATTGAAGAGGCCTGAAGATCTCTTTTAGTTAGGTTACTTTAAGCTCTTGACTTTGTGCTTTTGGATCTTCTGAGTCTTCTATGCTTTTCGACATATATATTACTCGTGATGTTTTGGGCTAAGACATATCACCAGATATACCGTTATCTCTTGTCGTAATTTCGTATCAACTTCCATTCTGGTACTTATACTAGTACAACTTAGGAAATTAATCTTGCAAATCACAATGCCCTTTTATTAGTTAAATTTCTTTTTTGTTATTTTTCGATGTGGGATGTGGAGATTTTGCTTGGGAAAGTACTTGGTGATTTCATGACTAATTAATGAGATGCTATAACAAAATGAATGCGCATAAAGTAGCTACAATTAAATGCATTTTTTAGTCTACAACTACTATTGTTCTCCACTATGGAATATTATTTATGATATTATATATACATTTGTTTGCTACATTTTTTTAATAAAGGCTCACTTCGCGCCTGGCGCCTCGGGCAATTTTGATCTTAGCGCCCTAAGAGCGCTTGACACCAATGTTGCTTTTTCAATTCTAGAAACGTAAGAACACTGCCTTATTGGCCATGTAACTTTAGTTACTGTCGAATTTTTTTTGCTTCTTTTTTCACTATTTGAGCTTATGGCTTATTTTCCAACTGGTGATTTTGGATGCCAAATTTTTCAACTGTGTTGTGTGCTCAATTGTGCAATATGCCAATAATTCTTGCTTTGGGGTTAATAAATTAAATTATTGTTAAATGTTTATACTAGTTATAAATGTATTTACTATGATTTCTCTTTAAAATGAGTTAATTCCGTAGGAACATCATTGTATTTGTAGCTCCCTTCAATCCAAATTTTTTTTTTTAAAAAAGCATATATAATGGGTATAATCATCCCAAAGAAATATATATACCTTTTGTGGGGAAACATTCCCCCACAAAAAGAGTAAACCTTTTGTGGCGAAAAATTTCCCCACAAAAGAATTAAAGTCGCCACAAAAGATCCTCTACTGTGGCGACATTTATCGCCACTAAAAATACATATTAAGTGGCGAATTATTTTACCACTAATATCTAATTTTCAGTGGCGACATGTATTTCGCTACAAAAGCTAACATTTTTGTGGCTAAAACTTTTTTCCCCACATAACATTTTAGAGGCCCACTATCAGTGGCGACCTAGTGGCGACTTCTAATTCCGCCACAAAAAGTTTTAGTGGCGAAAATTAACAGTTTCAGTGGCAAAAATTTTCCCCACTAAAAGTTCAATTTGTTGTAGTGTCGGGTTACATTCCTTCATGCCATCCACACCCGGAAGTAACACTAGTTTGTGTGAAGCATATATTTCATAAAAATATTTTCCTGAAAAAAAAAAGAGGGAATGGAACCTGAGGTAATTCTATTCTCAACTAAAATTAGCACCTGTAAGTCTCCAAAGAGACTTAACCCGAATAATATAATATATTTTTGTAAGAACTTATTTCCAATATCGTATAGAGGTGATCCATTTTGGCTCAAGTCTTATTTTTTTAGCCTCATGGCTTTAAAACATGTATTCATACAGTAGAAACACATTTTAGTAATACATTTCAGTTTTAGTGAATTTCAGTTTTTAGCTCACCATATTCCCCGTTTTTCATTCTTCAAACTCCATTTTGCAGGATCTATCGTGTTTTTATTTCAACCATCTTCCCCATTTTTGATTCTCCATATTAAATTCTCCAAAAATAATAATATTTTTATTATTATTATTATTGCTTTACATCATCTCTACCAACAAAAACTAATAAAACATTTAAAAAGACAAAAAGTGAAAAAGTATTAATATTACAATCATTCCCCAAAATAGGGATTCCCCATACATGGGAAATCTCCATTTTGGAGAATACTATATCACAAATGGTTAGATTAACTCATTCCCCATATTTGGAATGGTTCTACTTGCTCTAATAATTCAGTTTATTATTAGAGATGGTAATGGATTGGATATGAAGCGGATTTAAATTAATCTATTCTAAATCCATTTTTATTAATCCAAATCCACTTCCGCTCCACAATTATTATACGTAATAAATATACTATACACAATTTATTAGCTCCTTAATTTAGTTTTTAGTGATAGCAAAATATATGACAAAACTATGGTTTGATATAGAGATTTACTGTACGGAAATATACGCAAATACCAACTTTGTAGGATTATTTTTCTATTTACTAAACCAATTTTTTCTTTAACTTTTTATCACTTTTTAGGTTTTTATTTTTCTCTTTACCATACTTCACTCTTCCCCTTATAAAAACTCTTTCTCTCTTAATTAATTTGATTTTTGCAACTTAAAAATGACTGTATCTCCCAAACCGTTAATTTTTTCGACACGAGCCTTTAGATTATTTTATCCGTCTTAATTTTATCTTTAAAACGATATTCATATTGAATATTTTTGGAGTACAAAAATTTATTGCAATCTTATACCATTTACCACAGTTTCGTAATTTCTTATACCAAATATAAGAGCCTTTTTTGTTTTAAAGAGAACAATGTTGCTCATATTTTATATTGTTGGTCCCTATGAGGGTCTAAATAAGGTCAGAGGGGGGGGGTGAATGACCCTTTTTGTGGAAATAAGCAAACTTTAAAAAGTTTTGTATAGCGTATTTGATTATGTTCCGGATATGATGGATCCGGATAATGCAAATATGAAATGTTATGCAATAATGTAAAGAGTTAGAAAATCAAACACATTAGTTTTATCCTAGTTCAGCCCCGCCTACTCCAGTCCCCGGAGTTTTCTTCCTCCGAGCTTTTTCCACTAGTGGATTCCTTTTCAACTTGCAGGAATCAAGCCTTACAATTTATCTCTGGATGGTCACTCCTTCCGGATGTAGGATATACCACTAAAAGCACTAACTCCTAGCTGAGTCCTCTTGTCTTTAGAAGGATATACCACTTAGATTTCTACCCGAACATAAGCTGAGCCCTACAGGGAGATCCCACTTAAAGCACCAACTCTAAGCTATATCCCAATCTTACTACTCACCCAAATATGAGATTTAACACTTTGTTTTTGTCAAAGATTTTGGTTTTGGATTTCTTCAAGTGTATAACTCACTTGGGAATCCTTACAAACTGATTTGGAATGGTTTGATTCTTGGAGGGATTATGTCACTGATTGCAATAGCAGATTCTCTTGTGTATGCTTTCTCAATACAACCAGCACCTTCTCAACTTGTGAAGCTTTCCTTTTATAGGCTTGCATCATAAATGTAGCCGTTGTGAGTTATTGATGTTGAATTAATGTTCACCGTTGATTAGGTAATATATGGCGCTTTCGGAGCCGTTGATCAATCCGTTAGACTGTGTAATTGTCCCATTTGAATGCTTGGGATTGAGGCTGAGAAGTTGTCAATGATCATTTTCCTTGTGTTTTAGTGATCCACCAACTTTTTTGCCAGTAATCCGGTGTGTGAGCTCCATGCGCCTTTGTTATTGGTCTAGGTATAAAAGGTTGTTACCTTTTCTCTTTCCTGTGTCAGTCCTTCTGCCATTTTTTGAAAAGCTTGCTAGCTGTCATTTTTGTCTTTCTTAAGGGGAAAGGATCTTTGATTCTTAGACCAACAGGTGGAGGGAAAAGTTAACTTTGAAACTTTTCCCTTTATCTTTTTAACTGTTTCTTCTGGATGACTTTAAGTCTTGATATATCCGAATGCTATTCAATCAGTCTTCTTTCGGATGCTGTTTTGGGCGGTTCAAAGTTTTGTTTCCTTTTGAAACTTTAACCAGATGCTTCCATTATGTGATAAGGTACTTGTAGTCTTCAATGGATGTCCAAATGGCTTGTTTTGGACCTGATGCTTCCATTTTGGATTAAGGAGATTACATGTGTTGTTCCTTAATAGTTTATTTCTGTAGTTTTTTTTCTTCAAACTTGATCCGGATTGTTCTGAAATTTAATTCTTCTGGATCATTGTTTCCCAACAATCTCCCCCATTTGATGGAAAGAAAAACTAACCACAAGGAAAGGGGTTTATGATCTAAGTACGATTCTCGAAACTTAGTCATTTACAAGTTTTAGTCCACCATAATCTAAGCATCCTAACTCCCCCAATATTTTTAAATTCTAGCTTCTAAGTTTTTCAAGCATCCTGACTCCCCAAATTACAAGTTTTAGTATCAATTTTTCACTATATATACTGTTGTTCTTAACAATAGTTAACCTCATAAAGTTCCGGATTATAATTACAGAAATATATAAGTGAAAATAGAACTAGCTATTACAGATTTGTACAATGAAAAAATAGCATATCTAAAAGATGATCTCTTCATTTACTTCCTTTTCTGGATGACTCCCTCTTTTCCTTTGCCTTTCTCTTTCTCCCCCTTTTAAATTTCATCAGCTTGGGGGGCAATTACCATAAAGGTTCTTTCATCCCAGCTCTTTTTCCATGCACTGGAGTAGACAGAGTAGTCCACGTTGTCTTGTAAGCGCTTCTTAATAATTGTTTCAACCATTGCCGAAAGGAGATGAACTGGCCTTAGTGAATTCCGAAACTCTTTGTACGATCTGGTCATTTCTGGAATCATCTTCAAGATATGAGCTTGGTCCTTCTTATCGAAGTATGGAAATAGAGCCTTAAAGAGGGTCAAACCACACTTGTAGCCAAAGAAGCCAGTGTCATCAATGTGTTTGACCAAGTCGTTGATAATCGGAATGAGAAGCCTATCCGGAGTAGAAGAAGAAGATCTGGAAGGGTAGATGGATAGATTAGCCATACCTGACTTTATTAGATCAATATCCTGGCAAATGTCTCTATGGATGTTGTGGAGACTGGAATTGAGCATTGTGAGATCCTTGTGGAATTCCACCTTTAAGTTGTTGATTAAGGTGTCCGTTCCATTAATCTGGCTGGCAAACTCAGTACTTATGTTACCCATGTGTTTAACAAGGAGTTTGGGCAATCCTTCATCAAGAAAATCAGTTAGCATCTCATGTGTAGCTTGATGTTCCTCATTGAGCAAAGCAAGTCCTGAGGTAATTCCTTTTCCTTCTTCTGCAATTGCTCTAGGAATGAATTTTTCCAAGTTTTCAAACTTGCGATCCATGTGCTCTTTCTGAAACATTCTGATTTCTTGAAATTATACTCTAATCCTTCCTATAGTTTGCTAGTGTCTTCTATGCATATCTTTGTTATAAACTAACTTATGATTTTCATTTCCAAAATCTAACATCAAGTAAATTCATATTACAGTCAACAATTAAATTTTCTAAAAACTATAAGAGTCAACATGCTTATTTGGCTTGGACTTAATATGAACTTATTATCAAGCTTCCTATGTATCCCAAGCATTCAAATTTGGGAATCAAAGCCGCGCAGTTCTAATAAACATCAATTATTATTACTTACAAATAAATTTTCATAACCTTACTGTACTTAAAAATTCATATCTCTCAAATTAGACAACCAAATCTTCTGATTCTTCTTTCATGTTACTCTCAACTCACAAGGGTATAACATACTAAAATCTCGAAAAAAATTTAGACTTTTATATGATTTATAGAAAACTTTATTTTGAACCCAAATTCTATCCTGTTTTACTTGTACTGCATATGGTAAATTACTCATAATTTTTCCTACACAACATATATAAAACTAACTCTTTTTCCTACTTAAAATAGACATAATGGAGAATCATACATCCAAAAATCAGAATTTTATAAGAACTATAATGATCTCGGTTTAGTTCAAACTTGAACTTTTCTCCATGATTACGCAGTTTTGAGCACTACAACTTATAAAAATCATAATTATTGATACATTCATCTAAATACACCCAAACTTTACAGAAAGGTTCTTAATAAACAATTAAGTAAATTCACTATCTTTTATCCCAATTCTATCTCTAATATTATCAAAATTGAAATACAATTTCAAAGAATTACCCGATTGTTTTCTTTCTTCATCCATTTGTTCCTCCTTCCTATTCTTCTTTTGTTCCACTTCTAATATGTTAGGTGACTTTCCTATGGGATTTCTAAGCTAATAATATGATTATATTCTCATTTTTATCTCTTATCACACTAATCTTCATTTGATTTGCCCACGTGTTCTAAAATGATGACACAAGATGCGATGTGTCCAACATAACTAATAATAATAACAATAATAATACTAATAATAATAAGTTATTAGATATCCAAATTAGTTTATATATAAAGTATAATTATAGTGTATTCCCACAACTCTGAAATACCTATAATTCAGTGTATAAATAATAATATTTTAATTAATCACTTCCGTGTATATATGACATACAAAATATATAATATATTTTATCTAAATACGAATATAATGTATGAAATGAGATGTCACACTTTCAGCTCAGTAGTGACTTCTGTTGAGGAGGAGGTGGTTTTATCCATCAAGGTGGCACAGTTGTGAGCTTGATCTGCAGAGCGATTTGATCCTGCAATATTGGTGTTTATTTGATTCAGCACCAGAGTGATTTTGGATAGAGAGGCTTCTGCAATGAGTTCAGCTTAGGGAAATCCTTGTACTCTTCTTTCAATATTTTGGAATGATCCCTTGATTTCCCTTAACTCAGACTTAAGATCAGGAGTCATTGATCTATCTTTCATTAAGCTCTCAATAGATCTCAGTTGTGCGCAGGTGTTCTGGAGCAGGGGCTTCAACTCATCATCCTTCTGTCCTTGCAAAGCAGCCTGTTCTATAGTGTTAATCCCATCTAGATTTTCTCATTTCTTGAGACATTGTAGTCCACAAATGATTTGAGTTTTGGCTTCTTTTTCTCTCCGGATGAGAATGGTTCTTCTGATTTAGAGCTGCGATCTGATTCCTCAGATTCGGATGATTCGCCCTTACTTGACTCTTTTTCAGCAGATTCCTCCTTTTCCTTTTCCTTTTCTTGCTCTTCCAACCTTTCCTCCAAACTAGCCTTGCCCTTAAGGCCCACTTCAGAATTATGCTCTTTGAATCCCAGACTAGTTCCCTTCTTTGGAATATTATGTTCCGGGATGGACTGGTTGTCCTTAGATGTAGTATGGGTGTCAGCACCTGAGTTGTCCTGTACTTCAACGGCATCACCAGCCAAAATATTATCAGCATTAGAAATGTTTGGGAGGATGATTACCTGATTGGGTTGATGTGGCTCATTGATCTCTTCCTCAATCTACTCTTTCAATCCTGTATCTAGAAGACTAGAAGTGTCCTCGGTCTCCCCTCCAATTGCCTGTATAGGACTTATAACCATTACTATCTCATTTTTTAGAATGGTGGAATTGTCCTCACCATCCCATCCCATTGCCTTTTCAGGACTTTCTATCTCAACCAGTTCTTCTTCTATTTTCAGTAAGTTATCCGAAAGAGGCCCTGTTCTAGCTTTGAAAAAGGATAAGTCTTCATTCGTATACTTAGGCTCCTTGAGAAGCACTAGATCGTTTGAGGCCACAACGACTGTAGGACTATCAACGGTTGCTGCTCCGGATGAGCCTTTAAGTCCCTCTTTAGTTAGTCTGTTTTGTTTAAAGTTGTCCCGGATAGCTGAAATCATATCTTCATACTAAGGATCCTCCGAAAAGATATTATTCGGAAGGACTGATTTCTCAGTGAAGACAACCAGTTCCTTTCCCTTACTTAGAACTGCTGGAGTAGAGGCTTTTGAAGATGGTTCTTGGATTGTAATTCCAGCAGTAGGGTTTTTAATAGCCAATTTGGCTATTTGTTCCTTGAGTGCCTCAATAAAAGTCAATCCCTTTCGGGTTAATTGCTTCTTGAGTAAAGGCTCCCCATCTCTGGTTTCCTCACCATCTACATCATTATCCTTCTCCAGTTCATAAACAAGCTTTCTCTTTTTATCTGTCGCTTTAATGAGCCTTCCTCTTACCTTCTTAGGATGTTATGGGGTGGTCTTCATTAGTTATATAACGGGTATTCTATCCTCATCATCTTTCTCAATAACTGGCTTTAAATTTATCTTTCTTTGAGCCTTAGACTTGGTGGTTCTGGCTCTCTTGGCCTCCGGAGCAATTTCAACTCCAGCTTTCCAGACTTTGCTTTTCTCCTTTCTTTCTTCCCTCAGCTGGATTGCCTTTTCTTCATCCCAAGTTTCTCCAAAGCTTAATTACCTCAAGTTCTTTTCAAGGATCTCCTTTCCTTAAATGGATTGGGCTTTGAATAAATTTACCCCATTTGCTAGAAGGATTCTTGTGATGAGGGCACCATAAGAGTTCCTATACTGTCTAAGGAAGTGTATGAGCAGGACAGGCATATTTACAACCCTACTTTCTACCCAGTGTTTTAGGACGCAGCATTGAAAGTAAGAAGTAGTGATTATAGATCCTTTCCGGATGAAGACCAATTTGGTCAAGACATGATGGAGAATTTTGGGTGTTTGTGGCTAGTAGGTGGAGAATTTGTCTCTAAAATAGTTGGATGGAGCAACTTCTTTGAATAATACTTGACTAGGATTTCATCTCTATCATTCCTTAATTGAACTCCATCATTCTTCATGTTAAGATTCTTCACAAAGAATTCCGTCGTGACAGTGATCACTTTACCTTGAACCTTGGTTTTGGGAGCATCATAGGAGGAATGTACTCTCAGGCTGTCGTAAAACTCTCTAACAAAGTCCAGATAGGTGGGATAGTTGATCTTTAGGAAATCTTCAAGGCATTTGTCTTTTATAAGCTGCGAGTAGGGTTCCGTGTTGAATAGAAAATTATCTCTCAAATAGTCTATTGGTACTACGGAATCCCGATTTTTTAGCTTCAGGGGAGTGAAATATTCATCTTTAAGATCAGACTCATTAAAGATGTATCTGGGAGGAGGAGGAGGAGTGATTTGGTTGGATGCCATTTGAGAATTTGAGAGAGATTGGGGATTTTAGGGTTCTGAGAATTGAAATTTGCAGAGTAACAGTAAGAGTATTACTTGCATGAAGAAGGAGAAGGATTTTGGGGGTTTAATAGAATTCCTAGTGTGAGGGTATAATCGTAATCCTGACATAGTTAAACTTGACTAGATTGATGATGTGGCAGGTAAAAATTGATGAGAGAGGTAAATGTCCTTTAACCGGAGAAGTGCAAAGGTTTATTTTAAATCCAGCTATTTCATTTTACCCACATGTAACACTCAATAAACATTTGAAATTCAAAACATGTATAGTTAACTTTTTGCTCATTTACTGTCATTTGTCAGGTCTATCTACTGAGCTGGCAATATTCCTTCAGGATTCAAATTTATCTTCATTTCTTTTTCTCTTCCCGATTTCTTGACTTGTAGAAGTCCAAATTGATCCCAGATTATCTTCCAGATTCTTCTTTAAATTGGATTAGACATCCCAATTGACTCCCTTAGCTTGTTGAATTGAGCTTTACTTAAGGGTTTAGTAAAGATGTTTGCCCTTTGCTCATTGGTTGGAATGTAAACCAATGCAACATCCTTCTTCATCACATGATCCCGGATGAAGTGATGCCTAATGTTGACATGCTTCATCTTGCTATAGAGCACGGGATTTTTTGACACATTAATAGCACTTTTGTTGTCAAAAATTGGAAAAATTTATAATTTTCAATGGTTTAAAATAAGTCAGTGGCAACCTGGCCGACACTGAGAAAACGTTGCTTGAAGAGTCAAAAGTTTTCTTAAGAATGTTCAAAGTGGGGTACCGTGAGCCTCCAAATTATATTGACTTCAAAGCAGTCGTACATTTATCAATATTATCTATGTTTCTTAGCATTGATAAGGGTTGGTTCAAATGATAAGCGATCTGGTATCGCTTAAGTAAGGTCTCGAGTTTGAATCCTAGTGAATACAAAAAATCCTTATTGGGAGACTCATCGACCATAGTTAGGTGCACGACCCGGGTCGAATCTGAATGTAATCGGAGTAAAGCTCTGGTGAACCAGATGGGCAACAAAAAAATCTATATTTCTTGGATATTAAGTTATTATATCTTTGGGTAAGTTGTATGTTATGTGCCACACATATATAATTGGCTAATTTAATTAGGATAAGACTGTCCAACTTGGTTGCCCCTTTTGAGAAATTTTGTTGCACCTGCAAACCCTAGTACACTACTGGTTGTAGTCTAGATTATTGCCCCAAATCAGTACAAAATATAAAGGCTTAATGCATATTTAACCCCCCTTATCTTAATAACTTTTATCACTTGACCCCCAACTTGCATATGTCTTAACAAACCCCTCAAAGATGTCAAATTTTATATTTTCCTCTCTCCAATCAAAATGTGACACGGGGCATTAAAGGGCTGCAGTGAACATTTTTTTTAAGTTTTGATAAAGACATCTGTAAGTTGGAGGCGCCAAGTGATAAAAGTTGTTAAATTGAGGGGGCTAAGTATGTATTAAATCAAATATAAAAAGGAAATTTAGAACAATTCCATATCATTAGTTCATGTCAATATATGTATGACATTGTGGTACAATATTGGATTGCCGCTTATAACTTTATGAGCAAGGCCATTCAAAAGAGGTAGATATGAATTGCAATTACCTAGATCCATAGCGGTAAAGGATCCAAAATAATCATGTAGCTTCTTTACTCATTGTAACGTGAGAAAGATAAATATTTAATAAATTTATTTTAATTTGTATATTCTAAAAAAATAAATAAAGGTCAAAGATCTAATTTCAGTATTTTTAAGATGTTAGGGATTTATTATAATTCTTGAAACTGAATACCATTTTTGTTAATTTTTAGATTTATGTCTGAGAGTCCAAAAAGTCAATGGGCAAACCTGCTTGCTTGCGTATGTCAGTAATTTTAAACTTAGAATGAAATAAAGTTTATAAATATGTTATATAGTTAAACACAAATTTTAAATATAATCACTAAAGTTTGGACTATGGTATTATACATGCATCTTTTTTTTTTGAAAAACCATTACTTTTCTTTTTTTTTAAAAAGGCCTAATACATGTAGCTATCTGAACTTGTTCCAAAAAATCTAACGCCCCCTGAACTTTTAAAGTGAATTCGTAGCTCCCTCAACTTTTTAAAAGTGCTCCACTTAGCTCTCTGAATGCCACGTGTCAGATTCTGATTGAAAAGAAAAAAATCAGAAAGTGACATCTTTAAAAAGTCAAACCTATTAAAAACTGACACATAATATTTAAGAAATAAACTAATACACTTTATAAAAATTAAGGACTTATAAAATTATTTTAAAAATTTAAAAGAGATAATAAATTTTTTAAATAAGTTCGTATATTTTAAAAAATAATGGCATGCCTTTTAAAAAGCAGAACCTTTTCAATAAAAACAAAGAGAAGTCAAAGGTGGAATGTAAGAGGATTGCAAAATCAGATGATGTTTACATTTTGTTTATTTTTCAGATATATACTTCTATTTCTTGATTGGTTCATTTGCTTTTCCTGGAAATGGTTAACCCAACTGAAAGATTCTGTCAGAAATAAAGTCAGAGGCCGCCGGCGCAATTAAGTATAATTAATTATGGTATAAATTATTTAATTGCTTAATTAGTGTGGTTTCTATTCAACCTCGTACGGTCCTGCGCAGTTGAATGACGTTTCAAGTTATGGACAAGTAAAAGAAGGAAATGAACTTAATAATTTTAGAAAATATTTTATTTTCTTTTTTTTGTCATTAAGATTTTAATGTATCATTTAATATATTTTTTAATTTATTTTAATATTAATTAGAAAAGAGATTAATTATAAATAAAGTTATAAGGTAATAATTAAGAAGAAGGAGAATTTTATAATAAAATTAAGGGATACATTAGTCATTTTAATAAGGTAATAAATATTTTATTAGTCTTACTAAAAATCTTAAAATAATATACATTTTACACTGGAGCATTATTAATATCCTATTTACATGAACTGAACTTTTTTTTTAATAAAAGTTGGGACAGGTAATCTGAGCCCGAATATATTAAAATGGAAACGGAAAACCATACAAAATAAGAGAAAAAAAAGAAGAAGCTTACAAGAAGCCTAATATAAGAAATTGCTTACAAGAAGTAAAAACATAAATCAAGCCACATACATAGCCAAAGAAACCTTAAACTAAAGGGGTCAACACCAATTCCAAATGAAGTGTTTGCTGCCTCAAATCTAAACTCATGAATAGAAGTGTGACCTAAAAGTCCGAACTCGACAAACCCTTCTGACTATGAAAGCCAAAATAAACTTTAACACAAAGAAAAGAAGTTAAAAAATTTTCTCTTCTCATCCCAAAAAAAAAGGAATTCCCTCTTCCTCTAATACTTTCTTCTTTTCTAACACATCATGATGAGAATAAGTTACAATAAAGAGGAGAAAGAATGAAGTAAGAAAGGCTTCCTTCTTACTCCTTAAAATAAGAAAATAAAGATGGTGTAATTAACAAAAGAAGTTAGAAAAAATAGAAAAAAGAAAGACATTTTTTCTCTAGGAAAACCACATGACTTAATAATATAATACTTACCATTGTTATAAAATATTATTTTATAAATTATAAATTATTATTATTATTTATCATTTTTATTACTGATTTATTCTTCTATTTTTATTAATTAATAATTATTCTATACAAAGTAAGCATAAATTAAAAATTAATAAAAAATAAATAAATTGAGTTAATGTCTAATTCAAATTAGGTTATTGGACTTCCCATTTAATTTTATTGTTATAAATTATTTGTTGTTGTTTTTTTCTCTAATCTAGAATCTAAATGACCGAGAAATTTAAAATTTTTTATAAGTGAAATGGCTAGAATTAAAAAAAAAGAGCAAAACATCTTTACTAAGTTGATACGTTTAATAACGGTAAAGACATTTAATTTGAGATTGCATTAATAAAACCTTCCGTCTTGAAACATTTACAAAAGAAAAATTTAGATAATTTATGATTTGAAAATGCTTTAACATCTCAATTATAATGCTTTTAATGATCTCTGTAGACATTTTTGGATTTCAAACCCAAAAAATGCATATTGCAAAAAAATTTACATTATAGGTGCATGGTTAAAGAATAAATATTTGAAAGGAGCAAATTTAACCAAAAAATTTTTTTTTTAGAGTGAAAACGGGCTGACACAGCCCGTTTTCAGTCAGCTGCAGCTTTGTCTGAAAATGGGCTGTTTCAGCCCGTTTTCAGACGGTACCGGGTATTCAACCCACTCCTATTTATTCCGGATTTGGCATCTAAATTTTTTTACTCAATTTCACTCCCCACACTTTCATCTCTCTTCAATTTCAAATTTCAAATCCCATTTCCATCTCATAAATTTCCCTCAATTTGTATTTTTAATCTACTATATTTTACTTGTATAAGCTAAATCCAAGGTAATAATGGTTGTTATTTTTTTCTTATTGAATTTATTATTGTAAATGATAATGCTGAACTTATTGTCAATTTTTTACAGGATATTTACCACAAAAAAATAGAGGTATGTAACCAAAATCTTTAAATTTTAGTTTTGATACAAAATTTATAGTTATTTGCGTGTATGAACATATTTTTGCTATTATTTTAGTTTTAGTTATACATGTACTGTAAGGTAAATTTTTTGTTTTCGTATATTAATTAACATATTATTGCTTAAGTTTTAGTTTAAAAAAAAATAAAGAAATTAACTATAGTTTTAGTGATATTAAAATAGAACATATTTTTGATTTAAGTTCTAGTTTTAGTATGATTTTAGGTTTAGGTTTGGTTTTAGTTTTAGTTTTAGTCTTACAAAAAAAATAAGTTAGATATAGTTTTAGTGAAATTTAAAATATGCAGATATTAATGTTTTACCTTTAGCTTTAGTACAAGCTAAAAAAGAATTACCAAATATAATGTTAACAAAATTTTATTTTGTAATAAAAAGTAGACGAAATTTGCATATAGGAACATATTGTTGCTCTTATTTTAATTTAAGTCTTGGTGTTAATTTTAGTGTCAGTTGTAGTTTAGTTTTTTGTAAAAAAAATAAAAGAAATTGGCTTTAATTGTTTTTTAAAATAAAAAATTAGTTATACCTTTAGTATTATAAAAATTTATTTATTTCATATATTATTACTTAAGTTTTAGTTTTTGAAAATAAGTTAAGTATAGTTATACCAAATTAACATTTATCATATTTTTGGTCTAGTAAGATTATAGTTTTAGTTTAATAAAGTGTTAATTTACATGCTTTCTAATTTAATACATTACTAATTATAAGTCCAAAATATCATTAATTTTTTAAGTTGTGTATAATGTACTAATTAAAGTGGGAAAATATAAGTACACTCAGTTGTAAGTAAAACTCCACATAATGAGATTTAAATTATTCATATTATATATTCGTGTATTGTTACTTAGTTTTATAGTCAATAATGAACATTGATTTTGTACAATTCGTATAGATGGTGAGGACACCAATTTGTCCAAAATTTGCTTGGCAGTTCAAGAGGCTCGAAGATGAAATGAAAGAAATAAAAAAATCTCATATCTACATGGATATAATGATATAGATGCATTGTCATCTCATATTATAAAAATGCATGATAAAATGCAAAAATATATATGGATAGGAGGATTTAACATGGGAATGAATCAAAAGTCCCTTTTCACATGTATGTTTGAATCTTTGAACAATAGGTTTCTTAAAAAAAAGTTGAAGCGTGCATTTGAATTTAAAAATGAAAATTACAGAGATGCGATGAAGTTATTTATAGAGTACTTATGCAATGGTCTTCACGTTTCGGTTCGTACGGAGGAAGGAACTATAAATTTAAGGAGTGGCCCGAAAGTGATTCGCAGGAGATCGCTAGCCAAGGATCAAAAAACTTTATGGCATTTGGAATATGCAATGAGCGCATCCATTCCAACTAGAAAATTATATGATTAGAAAAATTATGACTATTATATATTTATGTAGCTTTTATTGTTGTTAGAAGAATTATGAGTAGTAAAAATTTATGTAGCTTCTAGTATTTTTATTATTGTGAAATAAATATTGTTAGTTTTTTATATATTTAAGTTATGTTTGTGTAATTAATATTTATTTATGTGTGTTTACTTTATATTTGTTTATAAATGATCATTAAACAAGAAAATTAATTTGTTTCTAAATCAGGAAAAAATGTCAGTGAACAACCATTACATTATATATTGGGGTGCAATGCAAAAATGTGTGAAGGTGAAGAGGAAGCCGTTGTTTGGTAGTCTTGTTCAAAAGATATCAACAGAGATTGGATTTGAAAATAATGGAAAGATAACAAAGATTGTGTACAGGTATCCGGTTCCACCAACTAATTATTATTGTTACATGGACATTTGTAATGATGAAGGAATTGAATTTATTCACTATAATTTGGACAACATTTCAAATTATCACACGGCTGAGTTATTTGTTGAATATGAGGTAGATGGTCAAGAAGCACCATCCCCTTTTTCATTTCAACAAAATCAATCATTGTGTACATTTGGTTCCATGGAAGCAAATACAAGATATCCTTCTGTTGGAGTTCAATCAACAAGAAATGTGGGATGCAGTGATGCTGGAGAATCCAATCCAGTCCAATTTTTTTCAACAATGACAACTCCAATGATAACAACAACAGGTGGAGTTACTGGTCTCATTGCAACAAGCAATGAGGTGAATCCAATGACTGATATTGTGGGAAGTTCCCAAAACGAAGAAGAAATAGAAGACCCAATTTGTGATTATGTTAATGGCACTGTGGAACCAAATGATATTGACGACACATTGGAGAAGCAATTCATTCACGATATGGATATGTTTGACAGTGACAGTGATAATGATGACGGGAATGTTGATAATGAGGCTACCAATGAATCTAATATGATCGATTTGAATATGACTCCCCCGGATGTTGAGGAAAGGCACGACGTTCCACCTGTTGCTCCATTAACAGCTTTTGAATTTCCAGGCCCTACATATACAGCGATAGAGGAGAATGATTATGTACAATATGCTAATGATATTGATGATATAAGCACATGGGATGGAGTGTCCGAGTTGAGAGTTGGATTAGTTTTCCCAGATAAAAAGTCTGTGCAAACAGCGGTTAAGATCACGTCGATGAAAAACCATGTGTCCTATCGAGTGGTTGAATCTTATCCATATAAATTAGCTCTCCAATGTAACAACAAAGAAGGTGGACCGGGACAAACATGTGGATGGAGGCTCCGTGCAAGCCTTAAGAAGTCAATCAATATGTGGCAAATCACTAGACTCCCCAGTCCACATACATGCGTGAACTCTCAACTATCTCAAGACCATCGGAATCTCGATGGAAATTTAATTGCCGGTTCTATATTTGGAATGGTTTCAAAAAATCCATCACTAAGCCTTGATGTAATAATTAAGCATGCTAAAGATAAATGGGGGTTTACCATTTTGAAGAAGAAGGCTTTTTGTGCAAAAAGAAAAGCAATGCAAGAAATTTTTGGCAGCTGGGAAGGCTCGTATAATATGTTGCCACGTTATCTGAATGCATTGACCCACTACAACCCTGGTTCTGCCACCATTTTGATTACTGATGCAACAACTGACAGTCGATATCGCATGTTCAGTCGAGTATTTTGGTCTTTCAAGCCATGCATCGAAGGGTTCAAGCACTGTAGACCTGTAATCCAGATTGATGGGACATTCTTGTATGGGAAATATCATCACACATTGTTGGTAGCAACTGCGCTAGATGGTAATAATCATATTCTTCCCATTGGGTTTGCTATTGTTGAAAGTGAGAACGGATCTAGTTGGGGGTGGTTCATGGAGTGCATAAGGGTGTATGTGACACAATGTGAAGGTCTAGGTGTCATTTCTGATCGCCACGGTGGAATACTACAGACAATGAATAGTGAAGTTTTAGGGTGGGCAGAACCTTTAGCATACCATAGGTTTTGCCTCAAACACTTTACAAGCAACTACAACAAAAAGTACCACAATACTACAATAAAAAACCTATTATATAGAGCCGGTACGAATGTACAAATTATGCACTCTATGTATTTCTAATGCTTTTGGTATGCTGCCGACATATAGCTATAACTGTATGAATTTTATTACATGTAGGAGCTCAAGCACAAGAGCGGAAGTTCTTAAAGCAGATGGACGAAATCAGAAAAATAGATGCACGAGCGTACTAGTGGGCGATGGAGAAACGTGTGCAGAAGTGGAGTTTGTCAAATGATAATGGCTCAAGGTTCGGTCATATGTGCACAAACGTTGCTGAGTGCGTAAACAGCGTGTTAAAGGGCATTCGACAAAGGCCTATCCAGAGCATTGTTGAACACACCTTTGGAAAAATGGTACATTATTTTGATACCCGCCGAAATAAATACATGAATTTGCTTCAAAAGGGTGAACGTGTTACTCCTGTTTGTAAGAAAATAGTGACAAAATATGTGCATAAGGCAGATTGTCATACTGTGACATACTTCGACAGTAGAAGTGGACTATGCGAAGTTTTAACTGGATATGACCCAATTCTATTAAAAGGACGCAATATTCACGTTGTGAACTTAGAACGTCGAGAGTGCACATGCAAGAAATTCCAAATATACAAAATGCCATGTTCGCATGCAATTGCGGTATGTAAGCGCTTGCGTTGTGACTTTTTCGAATTCGTTGATAAAGTGCACACTTTGGAGGAGAACTTAAAAGTGTACAATCATCCATTCCAACCTTTAGGCCACAGGGACTATTGGCCTGAAGTGAACTCGGCAACAGTGGTTCCGAATCCGGCTTGCAAACGGAGCAAGGGAAGGCCAAAGTCAACGAGAATAAGAAATGAAATGGATGAAAAAGAAAAGGGGACCACTTCTTACAAATGTAGTAACTGTGGCCGAGGTGGACATAATCGAACAACTTGTACCAATCCCGGTCGTAGTAGGCAATATCTAAATTAGTAAGGGATCTATCACTGTGAAATTATTATTACTATTAAGTTTGTCTCTTCTTTATAATATTTTTTAACTCTGTGAATGCATTATTGTGTGTTTTATGGTATTTTTACTTTCACATTGACATGTCTACACTTTGAGTAATGCACAATTGGTAACTCAAAGCACTTAAAGTTTAGTTTTTAAATATTTTTAAATCGGTTTCAACTTTGAGCACAATGCTGAATTTTTATACTAAATGAGTAAATATTTTTAAATAGTATCATGTCCATATTGTTTTCATATTTAATCATTTATTTATTTTCTTTTTCATTACTTCATAAATTTTTTCAACACCTTTGAAAAAAATGCTACTAAAAACAAAACCAAAGTAACTCAAAATAATATGAAAATATAACATATTAAAGAAAATTTACTTGAGTTTGAAATAAATAAAACATTTTTTTACAGTACAAAACATGCTATAATTGGTATTCTGGGTTGTGATGTTAGGTGTCTTGTTCGTTAAGATCGAACGTATTTCGATATCGGACATTCATTGATCCTTGACCCTCTGTGTTCAATGCATCTGAATAATCTAATCTCCTTGGACCCATTCCTTCATATGGGATATTTGTATTCATATTATTGTATAAACCACTTGAAGGACCAATCCCAAATTCATGACCCATCTGGAAATTTGGCGCATTTGTATTTCCATATGAATCAAGTGTAACATGTCCAAATGGAGGAGCATTAGGTTGTACCGGGGTGTGATATTGTTGGACAAATGAGTCAGGACTGCCAAAATCAGAATTATTTCCACCATTCGGATCATTTGTTGCATTATCATTTTCTCTAACCATTTCCATTATAGTACTTAAACTCCAACTTTGTTCATTCTGGATTGTTGATTGGCCTACGACATTCTGGTTGTTTGATGGAGCTGCAACATTCTGGTTGTTTGATGGACCTGCATCATTCCGGCCCACTGATGGGCCAACATTTCCATAATGCATAGGAAAAAAATAGGGTCCTGGAATTTGTTGAATTCCCTCAGGAAATGGAGGAAAAGGAACTGCATCTCGTTGCATATCAAAGGTTCGTTTAAGACGACTTGCCAACCAGGCGGGGTTTACCACATTTTCATATGGAATTGGCGGTGGACCTACATGTGGTCGAGCTATCCTCTCCATACGATATTCTTGGTTTAATCCACCAAGCATACTTCCGACCATGTTTCTAACGTTTTGACGGTAGGTTTCGCCTCCTTCCATATAGTACACTTGTTGGAGTCCGTCTCCCTACCACGAATAATATTATGTGAAATAAAAATCATCAATATAGTGACATTATTATTTCGCAATAAAAATTTATACTTTCAAACAAATATCATACCACTGCATTAGCTGCGGCACCAGTCGGGCTGATCCAACGTCTTGTAATTTGAAGGTACCACTGCATATATTGAGATTGATATAAAGCTTGTGGACTTGAGAATGCTGGACACCTATCTCTAACGGCTGCAATCCGCTGCAAACGTGAATTCCACGCAGCTATGTACTGAGCATGTTTGTCGCCCCAGTCAGCACTTGTATACCCGGTCATTTTGATAGTTTGGAGATCGTACACTGCAGGATTAATGGCTTGCGGTATAGGTTGATCAAATCCAAATTGGCGCATGCATCGATCTGGATGGTGAAACTCAACTATATGCCATGATACAATTGGTACAATTGCTCTCCAAACTATATTTCCACGGGTACAATACTCAGGCAACAACTCTAAGATTTCATCATATGGTGTCCATACAAACTGCATAACAAATGCATAGTCAAATTATATGTCCTGTTTTATACTATTAACGTGTTAGCTCTACCCATTAATCAAATTATTTTTCAATAAAATAAAACAAACCTGATCAGCTGGCAAACAATCTAATCGTCTTCTTATTTCTTCCAAATGGAACCTTTCTGAACCTACACCTTTCCACCTGTGATTCACTTACATTGTTCAAATAGTTTACTTTTTCTAAAATATTTTATCCCCTTACTAATTGAAACTTAATAAAAAGTTAACCATATAATTTTACCTCATAGCATATAGTTCTTTGTCACAAGCTTGGTAACGTGGTTCAGACAATCTAGGGACTATATTTTTTATCCGCTCAAAAGCCCATACTTGCACCAGTTGGAAATATCCACACATATTTTGTTTCCCTAGACGTGTTGCTTTTGACAACTCTCTGTACAAATAGGCCAGCACAGCAGCGCCCCAGGCATATCTACCAACACCTCTGGAATTCAAATTTCGCAATAAGCTCAGCCACATTACATGTACACTATTTCCACAAGTATTGCTAAAGAGCAAACCCCCAAATAACTGCATTAGGAATGCTCGAGTATACTGGTCAATTGTACATTGATCGGCATCAATAGGTAAACAAGAGAACTCTTGTCTAAACCATTTCAGCCTTATATTAGTTCCTGATACATCAGTTGTCCTCGGAGATTTTCCTAACAAATTTTCACATGTTTCATAAAGATTCTGGGTATGTTTCGTTACACCTGTCACTGCATCTCCATCTACACGTAACCCCGTTAACACCTCAACATCCTGAAGTGTTATTGTGGCTTCACCAACGCTTAGATGAAATGTGAATGTTTCGGGTCGCCATCTCTCCACCATTGCATTAATCAGTTTGTGGTCTACTATCATTGTACCAATTTTTACAACCCCTTCAAAGCCGCATTCAATTATTTTTTCATATATTTTTGGGTTAATGTTGTCTAACAATGACGCAACCCCGCCTTTATTCAAATATACTTCTGAACATTCCTGTCAGTATAAAATCTTCAATTAATAATTTTTTTGATTCAATTACATTAAAATTAAAAAAATTGTCTAGGTATACATAATATTTTACCTCTCCACGCCATATATTTTGTGATCTATGCTTCATTTGTAAAGTTAACACATCCATCTGAACTGGTCCAGGATTTATAATCTGTTCAGCTCTTCGAATTTGTTCCATTTTTCCTTGTAAAACAACACAATTTTTCCTAATCAAATTACACTTACATTTTCTACAGAATTTTCATACTAAAATAACCAAACAAACCAAAGTATACTAATATCAGTCAATATCAAAATTATACTAAAACTAAAACTAAAACTAAAGTTATAATCTGTTGATATATGAAACAAAAAAATTAACTTATACTACCACTAAAACTAAAATATTAATATGTGAATATTTCAAATTTCCAAACTAGAGTTAATTTTTTTTTTCAAAAACTAAATGTAAAACTAGTTTATATATGAAAAAAATTAATTATAAGTTCAAAATTATCATTTAAAATAGTACATTCTATGAACACAACATTTTTAAACAATTAACAACCATTAAAAAAATTAACAACCATTAAAAAAATTAACAATGCAGCATGTATTGAATTTTTAAAAAATAAAAAGCATGAAAACTGGTTTTGTGCAAAGCGAAAACTGGTTCTGACAATCAGTTTTTGTCCCGGTTAAAGTTGCACCTATTTGTGATTTATTGTTTAAGTGTGCATTCTTGATATATAAATTTTGCTAGTTTGCATTTTTCAGGTCCTTAGTCCAACTAAAATTATAGCATAAATATGTTCATACATGCAAATAACTATAAATTTTGCATCAAAACTAAAATTTAAAGATTTGGCTTACATACCTCTATTTTTTTTACTTGTAAATATCCTGTAAATAAATTAACAATAAGTTTAACATTATCATTTACAATAATAAATTCAATAAACAAAAAATTAAAAAAATAACAACCATTATTACCTTGGATTTAACTTGTAGAAGTAAAATTTAGTAGATTAGAAATCAAAATGAAGAGAGTTTTGTGAGATGAAAATGATGAAAGTTGAGAGAAATGAAAGTGTAAAATTTGAAATTAAGAGAGAAAAGTGTAGGAAATAAAATAAAGTAAAAATTTTTAGGTGGAGAAAAAATTGGAGTGGGTGAAATAAATTCACCCACTCAAATAGGTGAGACCGGTTTGGTCTCACCATGTAGCGTACCGTCTGAAAACGGGCTGACACAGCCCGTTTTCAGACTGTTTTCAGACAAAGAGTCTGAAAACGGGCTGTGTCAGCCCGTTTTCAGACAAAACGGGCTGAAACAGCCCGTTTTGTCTGAAAACGGGCTGACACAGCCCGTTTTCACTCTAAAAAAAAATATATTTTGGTTAAATTTGCTCCTTTCAAGTATTTATTCTTCAACCATGCACCTATAATGTAATTTTTTTATACATTATTTTGGGACCAATATGGCCGTTTATATTTTAATGGGTAAATTTAAAAAAAATCTTATGGTTTCACTTATTTATAAAATGAGATTTGAAAATTTTTTTTTTATAAAATGGGGTCTGTGGTTTTTAAAAATTTACAAATAAAGGATTCTCAATATTAAATTATGTCACAAAAATGGGTAATCTTGTTCGTTTTAATCTAAATTTTTGCGAGATGGTTATTAAAAATACAATATACATCAGTGAAAATTTTAAAATTTTTTGACTAGTGCAAATATTTTTTTAAAATAAATTATGATAAAAAACAATAAAAAATAAAAAAAAATTTCCGAAAATTACTCAAATTCTGACGTATATTTTTAAAATAATAAGGTTAAATTATTAGAATATTAAATAGTTTAAAATATTCAATGTAACACCACTATTTTAAAGTCGAAGGCCCCTTTTTACAAATTTTTTAAAAACACATACCTCATTTTATAAAAAAATTTCCTCAGACCCTGTTTTATAAATAAGTGAAACTACAAGATATTTTTTTAAAATTTACCTTATTTTAATTTATAATTTTAAATTATAAAGAGTAAGTGATTTCATAATTTTTATTTTCACTAATTATTCGGTTAAATTACAATGCCCGTATATCTGTTTATTTGATTTATGTACGCTACAAATTCTTTCATGTTTAATGAACAATTTTCTTTCAGATTAGCTCTCAAATATATTGGAAAAGACCTGCCCTGACAATTTAGGGGTCCTGACAATTAAAAAAATCTCTATGTTTCTCATCATGTGCAGGTTTAGCCCTGACAATTTAGACGTATTAGGCAAGTTAATAATAAAAGTAGTAAAATGAGACTTTAAGTAAAAATAAATAATCTAATAAAATATACTTTTTGTTCAAAAACTAGGAATTGAACACTTGCCATCTTACAACTTTGATAAAGAAACTTATCAATTCTATTAACATTAATTTATGTCTGTTTTTATTATTTAAATAATAACAACTAAATCATTAAATAAAAAAATATTTTCAGGCCCTTTCCGATTACGGACCCTAGGCGGTGATACCCGTTACCCACCCCAGGGCCGGACCTGATCATGTGTCACTCCATTACCACTCCAATTTTATTTCTAAGGATTTTTATTTAAACTTAAATTTATACATAAATAAAAATATCAATAGTTTTTAAAAATTTTTTAGCCTCATTCAGCTTATAATAATAATAAAAAAAAACTCCACCCTACCCATTTCTTTTAAATATAAATTTAAACCTATAACTTTTATAATTACAAATTTATTTTTGACTCAATCATTAGATCAAATTTTTTTTCATATAATATAAATATCAATTAACTAAAGAAATGCATGTCAATTTCGCCGTTAATCTAGAAGTCAACAATTGTACAAACAATTTTCCCTTTTTATTCATCATCTTAGACGGTCTTCTTTCTTGTGTTTTTTTTATGTCCTTCTACTTAGTATTTAATGGTAATTGATATCTTTTTTTATTTTTTTTCTCTCACCTATATATAACTTATGTGTTAAATATTGAATGAACAACACGAGAAAAAAAAGGGACAACATGTAATGGCCTTAATTTTTGCTGACGTCACCCAATTGCCACCATGTGCGATAATTTGACCACTTTTGAGAGAGAGAAAGAGATGGTGATTGTCACCGTAATCACATGATCTGTGATTATGATTAGTACTTTTTCTAAGAAAATGATGTGGCAGGCACCCAAAATCAATTTAATTTAAAAAATGATTGAGTACGATGGTTTTCTATTTTAGGAACCCGCAAGGAAATGATTCAATTTAGCTATTTTTCATATCACATGTTTTAAAATGAGCTTCTCTATCTATTTTAGGAAAATATTTTTTTAATAATATATTTTTCAGTTTTGAGGTTTTTAATTATCTTGTTAGTTGAATGAAATAAAAATGATGTAAAGAAATTAATATAATAATAATAATAAAGTATTAGTATTATTTATATGGAATATAATATAGAGAATGAAAAATGAGGAAGATGATTTGAGTAAAAATATTATAGATCTCAAAATGAGATTTGAGGATTAAAAAATGAGGTGAATGGTTGGACTTGCTCTTGATAACATTAAAGATTTTCCATTAGAGAGATATTAATTTCAAATTTTGAACCTCATAAACTTCAAAATGAATGACAAATATTAGTGGACCAAATAAAAAAATAAAGAGTTTATAACAATAATTCTCATATCAATGGCATATGCATAACTAAGCTAAAAAAAGAATGTCTCCTCATATATAGGAGTATACCAAAAAGACATATTCGAAAATTTTCACTGAATTTGTTTGCAACTCAGGACGGTGCCCGTGCTAGTACACATCTGCACCTCCCCTGTCACTGGTTGACGATTGTGATAAAATCAAAGACCTATGTAGCTGACTGTATACAGACCTATCATGAGATTTAAGGTTTGGTTGTTTAATAGATGGATATCAGATTTTATTTTAATGAGGCCACATATTTTAATGGGTAAGCAAGACAACAAATAATTCTCTCATAGGACGATCTAACAGATTGCCAATAGCTGGCAGAAATCTAACGGTCCAACTGTCTATATATATAATATAAGCCATATGTTATCAATACCGTACTGTATCGGCCGGTTCGACCAGTTTTACTACGAACCGGTCATGGCTATGATACGGTATACATAAAAACTGGTTTTAGTAAAAAACTGGAGAAATTGGGTTGAACCGAAAATCGGTTTTTTTCCGGTTCAACCCAATTTCTCAAAATCCGTTTGACAACAAGTAAAACTGTTGCTAAAGACTCAGAAAAGCATTGCTAAAGATACAGAAATGAGCTGTAATAGCCACCAAAAACCCTAAATAATATATATTTCCTTCCAAAATCCCTCTGACAACACGCAAAAGCATAGCAACAGACCTAAAAAGTGTTGCAATAGCCACTAGAAATCATAAATAATATATATTCTTTTAAAAAAATTAAAATATCGATAAAACTACCAATAATACTGGTAATACCACGTACCATTGACCTCGCCGGTATGAGGTCCGATATGGTATTGATAACATTGATACAAACCACTACTTTTTTCTATGTGGGTGTATTAGGGTTGTTTCAACTTTAGAGAATATTTACCATTCATCATATTTTGAACGGTTATGATTGATTACACAACTCCCAATAAAATTCTTCGCTCACTTCTTTTCTCTGTATTTCTGTAACTTTACTCTAAAGTTACTTTAAAGAATCCCTGTATACTCTTTGCTTAATTTACTCGTTACTCGGGTTCCTTAATTTTTGAGAGCAAAATGGATACCATGTTACTGCTTCAATTGATACTAATCCTTCAATTACAATTGCAGCACATGCCAGAGTTCAGCTTAACCCTCAAATCTCTGCTATTAACTACCATGGGGTCACACTTACTCAGGTACGTATATGTTTTATTGCATCATTTTTATCTTCCACCATTAATAACTCATTGGATTCATTAGATCCGTATTTGTACTATAATTTGAACAAAACTAATAGTACCATTTGATTCAAATAATAGGTTAAAGGTTTTTGTTTTTGTTTTTTAATGTAGTATGGAGCTTCTATCAACCAGCTCCACCATGCAACACAAAGAGACGTATGCCGTAGCATATGGATGGTATCGAGCTGGTAATTTCCATGTTTTTCTTTTCTTTGGTTTTTGATAATAGAATGAAATTAATTGTCTCTTTTCTTCGGTTTTTGATAAAAGAAAGAAATTAATTGGGAAAATTAAAAAGTAAAATTAACAGCTTATGATTTACAACCTGATTTCGGCATGACTGAGTGAGACTGTAGTTGTTGGAGTAGCAAAATTTGGTGTGTGAACAATTAGTCATCACAGATTATAAGCAGTGGCGGAGTCAGGGGTGGCCGACAGTGGCGACCGCCCCCCTCTCCGCCGGAAAAGTTCTACCTTTACTTATATCATTCCTTTCCACAGACAAATTTCGCCCCTAGGCCTTTTACTAGTTGTTGTTAACAGGAACTGAGTGAGAGTTTCAAATATTGCAGAGTAACAAAACTGTAAAGAGAAAGAGACGATAACAAAATAGGTGAAGGATTTCAAAAGTTTGAGTTGCAGATAAAAGTGACATTCTAGATGAGAGGGAAAGTATTTCTATTCTCTTTTTAATTGACTCTATTTTTTCCAAGAAAATAACTTGATAAGAGCCGGAGACAGTACAAATTTCCTTTTCTATCATCCAACTTCGGTTAAAATTTTTATTTTTCCCACCTTGACTGTGAAGTAGTCGGCTGGAGACATTGAAAAATTGCATTTTTGTGGGTCCATACTCTCATTAATTATATATATACCGTATGCAATGCAATGCTACAAAATTGCATTTTTATTTGTCATGTTTTAAAAAACAAGCTCCAATTAGAAAGTTTGGGAAAAGATTATGATTTTAGATTGAAGTAAATTCAATTATATTCAGTTAAGTTCATTAGAGCAAATAATGGCGAACAGGTTATGGATTCAAACGATTATAATATCTTCAATTAGCATTGCAGCTCTCTCACGAGTTCCTCCAAATTCTGCCATCAATGGCCAGGTATATATTAAGATTAATAGTGCTACAACTCAGACTCACCTGCTCCAAATGATTGGATTATTCTTTGCGGTTAGATTCGAATGAACAATTAAATGGCTTAATTTGTTTTATGGATGCAGCCTGTACCTGCAGGGACTAATTGTATTAACCTAAAAGACGCAGAGGCCTCATCCTATGGATCAATTCCAGCTTCTACTCAATTTGGTAAATTGCTTGTCGAAATAGTCCGGAATTTATACAATAGACCATGTCCTTTGGACCCTTCCCCCCCATGAATCACATGTGTCCTAGAAACTAATTTATGTTATTACTTCTACTATTTTATTCATTTCCGGTTCGTTCCCTTACAAATCTCTTTATTACACAAACTCAAAGATTCCGTTTTCTTAATTCGATCTGCAATTAACCCTTTGTTTCCTTAATTTTTGAGAGCCAAATGGCGAGAAAGTTACTGATTTTATCCATTTTAATTTCTTCAATTGCCATTGCAGCACACAGTAATCCCGTTCACCATGCAGCTCAAAAAGACACCAAAGCCCATAGATCACCTCATGCTGGTAAAGTACTGCAGGCTTTGTATCCACTTTGGTTATATTGAGCTCGTAATATATTAAACCAATCTGCGCATGTACATTCACTTTTTACACCAAACTTGGCAAGTTTTGCCAAGTGTTGCCATCAAGTCACATATGTCTCTACTAACTCTCAACTTGGAAAAAATATATCCACGAGCCCTATATGCCAGTAAAATGTCATATTTGAAAAGTCAAACCAACAATAAGCTGACCCATGGCATCTCGGGGGCTCATGAGTGCATTTTTACCAAGTTGAGAGAATTAGGGAGTTGAGGGCAACACCTTGCCAAATTGAGGGGGTAAACTTGTATTATGTCTATTTTTGACAAATTTTTACTTCTGTTACGCAGTGATTGAAAATGGAGGTTTTACCGCAATGGCTCCTATTTCGGTTCCCAAACAGCAACAACAACAACTACCATATACTCTCACACTAATTGTTGTTGTGATAATGATGCTAGCAGCACTGATATCAAGTGCAACCACTGCTTTAATTCAAACAATTTGTAATCGCCACAAAAGTGTTGGTTTAGAAAGGCTCACTAGCGAGGAAAATGGGTCGATGCCTATTGAGATAGGAAGTGTACTCTCACAAATGCCCATTAGTGAGGAAAATGAGTCAATGTTTGTTGAGATAGGAAGTGTTGGCCCAGAAAGGCCCACTTATGAACCTAGGCCCATTAGAGGAGCTTCTTTGAACAATGAGGTGATCATTTGCAATTGCAACACTGCATTCTCACTTTTTGCATAGTTACTTTAATTATTTAATTCTCTCATATAGCATAGAAGTAAATAGGTTGTGTAAAATAATTTGGCTAGGACGAGCTTTTCTAATAAAGTTTTGTAATGTTTATGTAATATGATGTGTGGATATACTTATAGATTAATGTGTAATGTAATATAACATGATTATTTCATTCTTCCTCACTTCTAAGAGTTGCTAATTTCCATTTCCTCGTTCTCTTTAAAGTATACTCGATTTGTTTTCTAAACTAAAATTGTTGCTTTAACTTGTATTGTCTCCTCCAAAATCACATGTTTTCTTTAGCCTAAAACGGTTACATCTTACTTTTTCTAAAAGCCTGCCCTCATATGCTTTTCGAAAATGCCCCCCAACTTAAAGATTGATCGATGCCAGCAATAAGTAAATATAGATGGTAAATTGGGATGATCGACACAAACAGAAAAAATTGCAGCAAGAATTAGCGATGCTATACAAACAAACAATCTATAAACTATTGAAACCAAATTATAATGCTTAGAGATTGATTACCAACCAACTATTGGGATCTACAGCACACATAAAATGCATAATTGATGAGAATTTTCTGTTTACAGAACAACTATAGTATTTTAACCTCCAATGAATTTGACTCCATCGATCATAGCGTTGAGCCTTGGCGTTGCCTGGATTCAAATCCAAGGAAAAAAAACGTTAAATGAGAAACTCAAGCAAGAGAGAAATAAAAGGGAGGGACATGATAATGGAAGCAAAATGGAATCTGTGCGTCTCTACATTTATCAACCACATATCTTATTATATCTCTTGCCTTATCTCTATAATTGCAAAGCAGTCCTTTCTTTTTAAAATATCTTTTATTTAAAGCCTTAAGTTTTTTTTAAGGTTTTGTATTTATAAATTAGTTTGGAAGATTTATATTTTAGGAATTACGGTCTTTATTTTGAAGTACAAAAATCAGGATTCAAACTTATTGTCCTTAAATTAATGTCCTCTTTTATATCCCACATCCCACATTCAATTATTGTCATATGCCTATATTCATTACTTCTATTTTAA
Source organism: Euphorbia pulcherrima (assembly GCA_947683365.1). Classification (NCBI taxonomy): domain Eukaryota; kingdom Viridiplantae; phylum Streptophyta; class Magnoliopsida; order Malpighiales; family Euphorbiaceae; genus Euphorbia; species Euphorbia pulcherrima. The sequence goes on from CANTUS010000010.1 coordinate 5,563,623, forward strand.
GCATTTTCAGCTTCTCTATTCTACAAATATGCAACAAGTTAAAAGATGAATGAGATAAATAACAGGGAACACCATTATGGATGGGAATCTATATAATGCTCCTGACTTTTTGTACCATTCTCTCATCCAATGATTGAGAATTGATGAGAGGGGATTTAATTAATATGAGAGAATATTAAGTAAGTGTTAATTAATTCTCAATCATGGAATGAGGGGAGGATACAAAAAGCCTAACTTTTTATATAAATTCCCTCAAATTAGCCCACGCAGTGTTTATTAGATTTAGGTTCTAACAAGCCTTCAAAGTATGACAAAAACATCTACGTATTAGTTTTTATTACTAGCCATCGTAGAGATTCTCTACAATTAAAAAAACGTTTATAAAACATTTGAGCATATCCTACCCCCTCCTCTTTATTTTGAAGTGATAGGATTTAATGCGCACATCCCTACCTAAAAATTTTTTCTCTCACTTTCTCACACCCTATATCTCTTTAACATTACTCTAAAGTCACTTTAAAGAATCCTGATTTCACTGAAACTGACCATCACACACAATTAGAAACATAAACAATTATTTATTTATATAAATTTATATATAAATGTTGTTTAATCTGAACTATATTCAGTAAATTCCAAAATTCGTGACTCTCTCATTTTGCCATATTATATTGGTCATTATGTCATGTTTTATTTTTATTTGAAGTATGAAATTTGAATTTTATGTATTAACTGTTGTGAGTAATATGAAAATATAAGAACAAATAGAAAGGTGAGTATAAGGGATAAAGCGGAAGTAATATATTTCCTCTTATTATTCATCTCAAATGAAGAGCACCTTAATTTATAGGCACGTGAGAGGGAATGAGAACACATATGTTATACAATTTATTTGGATATCAAGTCATTTAATTAATATATTTATAACATTTTCCTTTGAATGATTATGTAATATGGATATCCTCGCTAAAACATTACTAAGAAAAATTTAATGGGACAAAACCTTAGCAATGGAAAAAAGTACAATACCCATATGCAATTCTACTTCCCCTCACCTCAAAAACATAATCGTCAAGATATATCATTGAATTGCTGCATCTCAATATTATGCAAATGTCTTTAAAATAGAAACTAATAGTGACTTTGTGAAAATATTTGTTGGATTGTCATTTGATCTAACTTTGTAGATGTTAACTTGACTAGTCTTAATGAGATCATGAGCATAAAAGAATTTGAGTGAAATATGCTTAGTTTTATGTCCTTTAATATAAAATCTTCAGATGAGCAATACAAGTCCAAATTGTCTTAACCTGTGCATAGATCTTTCAACTGTATTGAATAATGTTCTCATTTGCCATACTTCTCCTACAATTTTAAACCTTTAATGATTTTCATGTAAATATCATTATCATACAAACCAAATATGTTAGCTCTAATAATAACATCCATCAAGTGCATGTTAAATTTTCTTGCACTAAAAATTATTAAAATATAAAAAAAATCATACCTCTATCATAGAAAAATGTCTCAACATAATATAAAAATAAAAAAATATAACAAATATGAACATTGGAAAAATCTATTGACAAAATAAGTAGTATAATTAATCTCCATTTTGTCAATCACATTATCAATATTTGGTGCCACATATTAGGCAAAATATGATTTACAACTATTTTTTTTTATTTGTATTCCATATTTTTCAATATTAATATAACTTATTTCAATTTCTTCATTTTCAACACTTTAAGTGTTTATACTTCAGGTGCTCGCATTTTAGGTTGTAGTACTTCTTCAAGAAGTGTATTTAAATTAGTACACTTATCCTCAATGAGATTATATTTATTGTCAATAATTTTTTTTTCGAGAATTTTTATCATTTAAACCAATTGGTCATCCATGCTTCAAGCGTGTTATAACGCTATTTTAATTTATTATTTAGGAATTTCAATACGAATTGACTTAGGATCCATATAATAAGTTAAAGATGAAGCATTACATAAATTTTTCTTTTCCAAAATTGTCTTTCTACTTTCTGATTCCCCTAATTTTAGAAAAATATTTTTATCAAATTTACAAGCTGCAAATCTTGTAGTAAAGATATCATTTTTAAAGGCTCGAGATATTTAATTAAGCTGAAGATTCACATTCAATATAAATTTATAATCTCCTTTAAGGACCCATTTTGGTCCATTGTGATGAATTTATAGGCACATATATTGTATAACAAAAAAAAACTCTTAAATGAGAAAATTGGGCTCATCACCAAAACTAATTGTAGGGGAAATGAATCATGATAGCTACTTGGTATTAAACTTATAAAGGTTTTTGTGCTTGCAATATTGCATTAGTTATGCAAAAATATTTATTGGCAAATGTTTAATACAAGATTATGAACATATACAACATGATGCTCAGATTTTAATCTCCATTGACATTGAGACACAAAAACATACCCATTTAACTTAAGTGTCAACTTCAGGTTCTTGTAATTCTTTAAGAATTGATTACATTAAAAACTAAATAATTCAACCGTGAATGAATTGGTTCACATATATCATATTGTGTTTTTTTTCAAATACTGGAGATCAATTCTAACCTTACTACTGAAAGGTTTTATAATCAATTTTTCTTGCGATAAGCAGTACAAAATAATTCATTACTTTGAAGAAATTTCTAGTTCTTTAATAGATTTCTATGTGCATAGTTTCTCTCATTATTATCAAATCAAGATTGTGTCAAATATTATAAGTATTTCAATGTATAAACTTTAGGTTTATAATCAAATTGACCTATAAATATATTTGTACCATCACAATCTTTAATGTCTTCACTCACTGCATTAGAAAACGAACTTATGCATAAATAAAAAGAATGAAAGGATAAGAGATGGACCAAAAACAAACTGAAAAATTATACTTAAATATAAGAAAATGACATTGCTATAAAAAATAAATTATTTTCTAGATATTTTTTCCATTAAAATAAAATCTACAAAGATCCATAAAAGAATGAATCAAATGTGACATAAATATTACTCGTGAAGCTAAAACTTTTTCTTCTTTTTCTTTTTATCTTTTACTTTTTCTATAAACTAATATACTAAATTCATTGACAAATTTTATGGCAATGAAATCCAAATATGTAGCGTATTATATTTTTCAATCAAATCCTTAACTTAGTTTACATATATAAATATATTATATTCTTCAAATCAGTACTACACCTACTTTCCATGTATAAGAGTTGTTAAGTAATACATGAGATATAAGAGCGGTTAGGAACAAATTGAAACCCACAAGTTTGAGTTTATAGCTAGATCCATAGAATTTCAATCATGGAGAACTCAGAGTTTGGGCTACCAGAATATATAGTTTTGAATATCTTGTTGAGGTTGCCTATTATATGTTTTCTTCGATTTAGATGCGTTTGCAAAGCTTGATATTCTCTTCTTTCTGATCCTGTTTTTATGTATAAAAATTCTTACGTTTATCAATTTTGATGATGATACTCATCTTCTACTTCTCATGAAGCATTGTCACGTGATTGATAAAACTCTTCATAATGATTTCGCCCTACTTTCTTGTCACAATCTTCATTCAAAAAGATATTTCGCCTTCTTGTCACAATCTTTTTTGGTAATGGGTAGTGAAATATATGTGGTGGGTTCCTATAACGGTCTTATTTGTCTAACACACCATTTATATGACATTTTAGGTTGGAATACTTTAACGGAAGAGATAAAGGTTTTGCCAAAATCTCCTAATTTTACAGATGCCGAATGGTTTCATGAAGTATTTGGCTTTGTGCAATTCAAAGCTGGGTTCTGCTTTGAAGCTACCGCTAATGATTGTAAAGTTATAAAAAATTTTCAGCTCATGGATTCTTACAACCATTGGCCAAACGCAGTGTTTTTATATAGCTTTAGGAGCGATTATTGGAAAAAACTTGACTTTTCTTTGCGGCTCTTTCCCTTGGGCACCCAAGACCGCATGATTCGCACCCCTATCAGCACTGATGAAAAATCTTATCATTGGATTGCAGATTTATCATTATTAAATGAATATAATTATTCACGTGTCTTAGTGTCATTTGATATGAATCGTGAGTTGATTGAAACTACTGAGATACCATCTTTCTTGAACTATTATGAATCGGGTGGGGATTCGAATATGCGATTTTTTGTGCTTAAAGGTTATGTAGCCGTTTTCGCTTCTCCAGAAGTTAGAGCACAAACATTTGAGATTTCGTTGTTGCTAAGAATTGGTGTGAAAGTGTCATGGACTAAATTAATAAGAATTGGTCCATTTGAAGATGTGGAGAAGATATTGTTGCCTTGGAAAAAAGGCAGTTTATTGCTTCAGAGTCGCAAAGAGAAGTGATGGTGTTTGATCCATTTACGAGAGATATTGTTATTGCTCCAACCAATGGAAGGCCATATCCTCATTACATACAACTTATGGCTTATAAAGAACAATCAAGAGCAATCAACATTGGATAGCTGGGATTATGTTTTCATTTAAATAAGTGTTCTTCGTTGGCGCGTTAACCTTGATTTAATCTAAGATGACCGTATTATATAAGAATGTGAGGTTTTTTTTATCAGAATATATGAATGATATATATATATATATATATTTGTTTCATTGACTCATAATGACATATACAGTTGGACTGGCTTATAATGACGTGTACACTTTAAGCCTCTTTAGAAATATATTTATAAATAACATCACACTTTCAAAACAAAATGCTTGTTGTGCATTAATTGTTAATGCTCAAGTTGTTTGACAAATACACATATTTACCTTCTTTACAACACAAAAGGAAAACAAAAAGACGACTCTTCCTAAACAATATTTTTTTATTTTTATATATTCAATTTACAGTCCATCTAATTATATGCAATTGATGTTAATTTTTTTTTCATTTTTTATCTTATTTTTCATTTATCTTACAAGGAGTTAATTAACTCAATATCATTCTAGAATTTTTTGTTCTCGTCCATTTTTTTTATCTTCGAAACTAGATCGGTCATGGTATTCTATAAAAAATACTATCATAAAACATAGCAGAACTATAGGAGATGTTTCCTGAATTTTCATAGTTTTCATATAGTTATGTTATAGCTGTTATATTTTGTCAAATTGATATGATTAAGTTAAAGTGTTATTAAACTTTTATTGTAATTTATTCATAATATGTCAAATTGATATAAATTAGTTAAATTTATTTTATTTACTTAACTCTGTGTTATAACTATATGAAAATTATAATAGAGCTGTAGAATAACGTATGTATTTTTAATCACTTGGATTTCATAGTGTTATTATAGTTCTTTAATAATTTACTTCAATTTTGTCAAAATAATATTTTTGGGTAATAGTGCTTTATTTTTTTTTACTGAAGAGACAAGTCAACAGATATTAATCAGAAGCAATTACATCTCTATCGATGGTGGACAAAAGCGATGCCAAGTCCCCCTTACTGTCGAAGACTCACCCGCTTTAGCAAGCAAATGAGCGGCTTGACTCGCTGACCTAAGCACAAAAGTCGCACGAATAAAAGAAAAAGACAAAAGGAGTTCTCTTCAATCGTTTAAGATAGGTCCTAATGGTGATAAATTTGAATCACCATTATTTAAAGCTTGAACTACCTTTAAAGCATCTAATTCTAAAATAATATGATCGAGATTGGAAGCTTTCAACCAGCTTAATGCCTCTCTACTGCTCATCGCTTCGACAGTAAAAGCATCGCCTCTTCCCGACATTAATGATGAATGGGCAGCAACAAAAGAACCATGAGAATCCCGGATGATACAACCATGTCCCAATCTCTCTCTCGCTTAAAAAACACTAGCGTCTACGTTACATTTGAGCCACCCAGCTTGTGGTTGTCTCCAGTGATTGTTGTAGTTTGTAATGAAAAGCTGTTTCCTAAGAATGCTATTGATAGTGATATTGTTCAACATGATGATTCTCCATTTGAGGTGGAGTTGGATAGAGTTGAACGAAGTAATCCAACTACACACAATTATGAGAATCCTGTTTTCAATGATGATTTTAATGATAACATTCAAATTGATATACAAGATAATAATCAACAAGTAACCAATGAACCTGATTTGCAGAATACTAACATTAACAATGAGAGACCTAGAAGAGAATCTAGACTTCCAATAAAATTTAAAGACTATGAAATGTATGACTGTAACTATTCATGTACTATTGATTTTGTTGTGTTAAGTGTTGAAAACATTGACTGTGATGATCCTAAATCCTATCAGGATGCTAAACTGAGTAGGGAAAGGGATAAGTGGAATCTATCAATGAAAGATGAGCTAGATTCACTATCCAAGAATGACACTTGGATTTTAGTCCCTAAACCTAAGGGTAACAGGATTATAGGATCCAAGTGGATTTTTAGAAAGAAACCTGCCATTCCTGGTGTTAAAAGGAAAGGTTCAAGGCCAGATTGGTTGCTAAAGGTTTCTCTCAAATTGAGGGCATAGATTACAGAGAATTTTATTCACCTGTTGTTAAGCATGTTTCAATCAAGTTAATTCTATCTCTTGTTTCTTTGTATGATTTGGAACTTGAACAAATGGATGTTAAGACAACCTTTTTACATGGAAATTTAGATGATGTAATTTATATGTCTCAACCAGAGGGTTTTCATGTTAAGGGTAAAGGAAATTTTTTGTGTTTGTTGAAAAAATCCATGTATGGTCTTAAACAGTCTCCTAGGCAATGGTATTTGAAGTTTGACCAGTTTATGTTATCCTTAAAGTTTGCTAGAAGTAGTTATGACCCATGTGTTTACTATAGCAAGTTGCCTAATAATCAATACATTTATTTGTTGTTATATGTAGATGACATGTTAATTGCTTGTAAAGACAAACTTGAGAAAAATAAATTGAAAAGCAAACTAAATACAGAATTTGAAATGAAAGACCTAGGACCTGCTTGGGGAATTCTTGGGATCGACATTTTTAGAGATAGAAATAAAGGTATACTTGTTTTAACTCAGAAAGATTATATTGAGAAAGTGCTAAACATATTTGAGTTAAGTAGCAATAAATCTGTGAGTACACCAATAGGAGCACAATTTAAACTATCCATGCATAAGGAAGCTTTGAGTGTTGAAGAAATAGAATTTATGAGTAATGTTCCTTATCAGAATGTTGTAGGATCCTTTATGTACTCGATGGTGTCCACTAGGCCTGATATTGCCTATGGAGTGAGCTTGGTTAGTATATATATGTCTAATCCTAACAAGTCTCATTGGAATGCTGTCAAGTGACTTGGTAGGTATCTCTATGGTAGCTCTTCTATTTGTCTGGTTTATAAGAAGTCCAGTGGTAATAAAATTTTTATAGAAGGGTTTCATGACTCTGACTATGCTGCGGATTTAGATAAATGTAGGTCTATTTCTCGGTTTTGTTTTACTGTTGTAAATAATCTTATAAATTGGAAATCATGTTTACAATATGTTGTGGCCCTATCTACTACAAAAGATGAATATATCTCTTTGAAAGAAGTAGTTAAAAAAGCTCTGTGGTTGAAGGGAATTTTATCTGAACTTGGTGTGTCTCAGGATGTAGTTAATGTTAATTGTGATTCACAATCTGCTATCCATTTCTGTAAGAATGTTGTTTATCATGAAAGGACTAAACACATTGATTTAAAGTTGCATTTTTTTAGGGATGTTAGTGTTTCTGGTGTTATTTCTACTATTAAAATTCACAATAGCATAAATCCTGCTGATTTATTGACTAAAATAATTCATGTTGACAAGTTTCAGGTGGCCCTCATAAGATCAGGTGTTGTGCAGTTTGATTGTGTGTTAAACTGTGCCTCCCAACTCTTAAAATGGTGATTACCACATTTGTAATGGTGTACAAAGGTTAAGATGGCATTATTGAGAGAAGCTGGTGCCAAGGGTCAATGGTGGAGATTGTTGGGCTTTATAGGAGTTGTCCCTTATTTCAGCAGTTGAGCCCATTTCAGAAGCTCATTCCTTTACAGCTAAAATATTGCATTTGATATGGTTAAGAGTATAAAGTCCAAAACCTTAAACTAATTTCATTATCCCTCTCATTATCTCCTCTGTGTCGCCTCTTAAGATTTTCCCTTTTCTCTGAAACCCTAAGATGTGCCTTGTAAGAGATAAGGTTGTTGGTGTAGCCATTGCAACAGTTATTTGGCACCTATAAATCGTTATCTAGAGGATTCCTTTGGTGGCTATAAAAGGAGCTCTCATCATTCTATTTCATTTACGGGTTGTAATCTTTACCTTGTGGTTTCTGATTTTTCTGGCGTTTTGAGTTATTGGCTGTTTTTTAGGCTTGGTTTATTCTCTGTTTGTAGCTTGATACTCTGTATTTTTGCCTTGGTCTTCAGTGCCCTATCTTAATAAAGCAACTCGCCTTCACCCGTGCATCGGCATCACCCCTTCACCGGGGATTCCTCTTTATCGAGGATTGATGAAAGCACAGTAAAATTTGATGTGTTCTTTAGTTTCTGCAATTTACTTTCTTGCTTTTGATTGAATCTGTTTAATGTTCATAAGGAAATAATTGTAACAAGCCAAGTTGCGAACTTGGTTTAAATTGAGCTTCACCGAGCATTAGTTGAGTCTTGATATGTTCATTAAATTATTAAGTAGCTTGAGTCAAGTTTCAATTTTGGTTTGAGCTTAAAATTATTGTTAGACCTCGCTAATTAAAGTTTTACCCATCTAATTTATTTTCACTCTCTTAAAATTACTTAAATCTTATGGTACATTCACTTATATGAAATATATGTTAAGTTTAAAACATCAATATGAAAAAAAAATAATGTTATACTTATAACTTATATGATTAACATAATATTACTCTTTCCCAAACCTATTAACGAGCCTATTTACGAGACTGTTTGCAATGTATATCTACGAGTCTCTTATCAAGCATGTTCACGAGCTTTCGAGCCGAGTATCCCTTTGTTCAAGTTTAGCTCGTTTACAACAACGAGCCAAAAATTTTGTTCACAAACAAGCTCATTTATTAATGAGTCGAGCTCAAATGAGCTTTTACCAAGTCGAACACCGAGAAGCCTACGAGTAGTTAAGTTTGTTTACAGTTCTACCAATGACTATGAAAAAGTTTATAATTTTCAATGGTTTAAAATAAGCCAGTGGCAACTTAGCCAACACTGAGAAAACACTGCTTGAAGAATCAAAAGTTTTCTTAAGAATGTTCAAATTGGGGTACCGAGAGCCTCCAAATTATATTGTATTCAAAGCAGCCGTACATTTATCAATATTTTTTTTAATTACAAACACGAGAATGTAGGAAAAGAGGCTAAGCATCCTAACTAGGTTGGCACCTTTAGTATCTCTCTTAACTACAAACTCGAAGAATTGCATTAAAATAAAAATAGACCTCAAGAAGAGGACTAAAAAGTACAAGAGAAAGTTACAAGAGATAGTACGAAGGATTGTTCATAACATCTGCAAATTAAAGCCTAAAAGAAGGATTGAAACAACAAAAGTTGAAAACAGCTAAGTTAATACCAACATATAGAAGGTCTTTTGAAGCTGAAGCATTACCAAATATCACAGAGTTCCGTCTATTCCAAAGAAGCCATGAGATTGTCATCCAAATAGACAGAGCAAGTGCAACCTTGTTATTACCTCAAAAAGTACCTAACCAACTATCATATCTAATTCCTAGCCATTTGAGCAACGAATTCAATATGCTAAGACTAGATGAGCAAAGAAGAAGAGAATGATCTTGGCACTCAGGTTGATCATAAAACGAGCAGTTAAAGTTGTCATTAGCAATAATGTTCAAATTACGAAGTAGCAATCTTGAAGGTAGATGACCATGTAATAGAGTCCAAACAAAAAATTTGATCTTAGGAGGGCACTTTGCTTGTCAACACATGCTGAATCGAGTCATAGAAGCAAAATAAACATGTTTAAGGGAACAAAGAACCTCCATGAAAGCTAAAGCTTTGTAAGACGTTTGATTGCACCAAGTAAAACGATCAAGATCCTTTAAAAAAATAGTTGGAATCATTTATCGCGGGCAATTCAGAACTTCAACTTCAGGGAGGCGAAGACGTGTGCCACACATATATAATTGAATAATTTAATTAGGATAAGACTTTCCAACTTGGTTGCCCCCTTTGAGAAATTTTGTTGCACTTGCAAACCCTAGTACACTACGAGGATGTAGTGTCGATGATTGCCCCAAATCACTACAAAATATAAAGGCTTGATAACTCATAAATTTAACTCTTTTTTTGGTGGTTTAATGTGATAATTGGAATGGTTTGCTACTGATTTCGTGCATGTATTATGATTATTCAGGTCTTAGGCGCTGTTTAAGCTAGCTTAGAAGTTTTAGAGTTAATGAAGCATTTTGGTAGCTGTTTAGGGCTGAGTTGCAGCTTAACCTGGAGTCCAAAATATGCATTCCAAACTCGAAATGATTGGAGCTTGAATGTACGATGAATTGAGCTGATTTGGAGTGTTTTTATTGACTTGACCTCTGCTGACCAGAACCAAGTTGACAGCTGCTGTTGGGTTGTTTCCTTATTCAAATCGAAGACTATTTCAGAATATTAGTCTCACTCAACTTCCTCTTCAAGAATTCTAGATTTACATAGGCTTTATTCCTTAATTATCTCATGCCTATTTTATCTCTTTGGATTGTTTAGGATTTTATCAGCTTTTATTTTAGTTATTGATTTCTTTTAGGGATCTCTTTCCTTGCTTAGATAGAGTTTGTTTCTAGTTTAAATAGGATGATATTCTCCAGCATAAAGGGACGACTGGAGCTGATTATTTTTTGATGGTTTCAACGTGTTCATCAGTGTATTTTTGGTGCTTAATTTTGAATGAAAAAAATTCAGCTTGTTTGTTTTGCATTATGAGTAACTAAGTTCTTCATTCTTTCGATTAGGGAGTTTACTTGAGGCTATTATCTATCGTGAGGCTCGCTCTCAACTTTGTCTTAAATTTCAGATTTTGAATCCAAACCGGTAATATCTTTTATTGTTTTCCTTTTGATTTCATCAATTCGGCCACTTGTTGATTTTTGAAAGGTTAAGCATACTGTTACTTCTATTGTGTTTATGCTATCATGATATAATAGAAAACTGTAACGAACGAAATGTTCTAAAAGTTTCGTGGTAAGATTTGAATTAATAAATCTCTTTGTGCTATCATAAAGTTTTGAATTAAAGTTGGTTCTTGTGCTTAAAGCCTTTTTGGAATTAAACATTGGTAGCTATCTACAAGTGCATTCTAAAATTGAGAATAATGAATTAGCTATCTAATAACATTCTCAAGTCTGAAAAGATCTTTAGTTATGCTATTTCATGATTAAGCCAACTGACTAAAAATTCAAGAAGCCTATGTTTTATGCCTGTGATTGATTGATTTTATGCTAGTCAAAAGAGTCTCAAATCATATTTTTACTTCCTTTAAGTTTGCAAGTTTTATATTTTTACCAATCAACTTCTCAACCCCCCATTTATTTATTTTATTGCATTCTCTTGGTTGTCATACTAATTTAAGGTGATTTACTTGTTCCCTTTGGAGACGATCCCACTTACCACTTCTGCAAATCTTGTTTATTTTAGTGTAAACGGGGTTTATTATTATTTTTGGTGATTTCGACGCTCGTCAAATTTTGGCGCCGTTGCCGGGAATCGAGTACTAATTAATATTATTTGTTTTGATAGCCAGTATTGATCAATTTTAGAATTTCTTGAAGATGGTAGCTACCATGACACTTGAGGAAATGCTAGCAACACTAGGAAGAGCACCACTTGTGATTTTCTGTGAATTTTGCGGAGTTGCTGGACATGCAGTTAATACGTTTCCATTACTTTTTGGAGAGGAGCATCAACCAAAAGCATTTTTTTCCAATTTCACTAGACCGCCAATTGTTTCTTGTGAATTTTGTGGCGCTATTGGACACATGGCTGATACGTGTTCACTACTTTTTAGAGAGGAGCATCAAGGTCCTCTATCTAGTTTAATCAGCCCAAGCACTCCAAACTTTGCCCGTAGTTCCTTACCAAGGCAGCATGAATTTCAACCAGCTTTGAACAATACAGGTATGACTCTTGAGGATATGATAATGTCAATGACAGAAATTACTCAAAGGATAGAAAAAAGTCTCCAAAATTTGGAGAAACAAGTAAGTCAAGTGGCGACCTCACTGAGTATATTGGAACATCAAGGTAAGCATTCATCTCAAATAGAAGTTAATTTTGTATGTGAAAAAGAGGTAGAAATTTCACTCGACGTTGCTAACCTAGACTCTAAGGTAACCATGAATTCTAAAATAATTTTAGAGCAGCCATCTAGAGCTGCAACTGTTTCAAAAGAACCAGATTCCTTGACTATCCAGCTGCCTTTTCCTAAACGTTTTGCAACACCAATTAATGTAACACCCCCTTTATTGGGAGTGCCACAGTGACTATAATTACCCAATAAACTCTACTCCACTATATAAAGTTCAATACTTATAGATTACAAATGTACAAATACAAATATAATGTTTCAAACTCCAAATTATTCTCCAAATATTTCTCAATGCCACTTTACATTTCTTACACTATCTATTACATGCCATTATTCCACAAACCATAATATTACATTAAAATACAAATCCACCTCAAGTCTTTCCTTATTTGCTTTTCAAGCTAATCCACTTATACCACTTTGGTCCAAGCTAATCTTCAGAACCTGCGTGTAGAAAATAAACTACATGCTAAGCAATTTGCTAAGCAATTTGCTTAATAGTGTGCATAAAAGAAATTCAACAACTTTGAACTTTTTTTAACACTTTAAAAATAGAAACAAAGTCAGTTCATAAGTCAAAAACAAATTAAACGACCTTATAAAACCACAACACAAAAACTTTTATTATAAACCTTTCAAAGTACAATCAAATTTATATCCAATTTTTCTTCACAAGCACTTTAACCATATATTGCCCAAAGTAAACAAGTCATGAATAACGGTAAAATGGATACGGGAGCGGACAAGCCTGAAGCCGAAGCTTCAATATCAATGTATCGGTCAAGCTCGAAGCCGAAGCTTCAAATCAAATATATCGGTCAAGCCCGAAGCCAAAGCTTCAAAATCAATATATCGGTCAAGCCCGAAGCTAAAGCTTCAATATCAATATATTTTTATCAAAATATCGGCCGAAGCCCGAAGCCAAAGCTTCAATTGTTTGTACAGTACTGTACCCCCCCTTTATTGGCGTCAATCTACCTTGACCCCATATTCTACTCGTTTAATAAGGGCAATAAATCAAAGTAACATCTTAAAAATTCCAGTATAAACCATCAAACATAATTCAACATAACCTCAACAATTAAGAAATTCAAATCCTAAATTTTTAAAGCATCAAACTTCAATTAAAACACAATAAAATCAACATTCATATTTTCCAGAAATTTCCAGATTTCGTGACCTGATTTCCTTGCATTTTTCACTATCACCACATCATCTAATCGAAGAACTTCCTTCTAAACATAATTAGCCACATGTCTCAGCTTTCCAAAGCCACCAGAATCAAAGAAATCCAAATTTTATAACCAAAGTTATGATTAAAATACTAAACAGTGTACAAAGCTGAGATTTTCCGAAAACAGATTTCATGACTCAACTTCAAACGAAAATTTCACATTGAAAATGAACGAAATTCAACAAGGTTTCTTCTGAACATATATTCCTTACTTTCTGTAGATATCAATAGAATCAAGAATCAATTAAATAGGATTTATATAACAAGAGAAAACATCAAAACAAAACAGGTATACAAATCTGGAAATTTCCGAAAAGCCGAAAAATCGAAATTTGAGACACAAACCTTTTTCTAAGCTCTTTATAGCTCTCTTCTACCTCTTTTGCCTTTGATTTGCTTGCACTAGCTTCATCTACAACATTCATATATAATTCTATCAAGATATTGTATAAATAAACTTCCAAATACCATAAATATGCTTAATTTACCATGAATTCTACTAATTAAGCTTTAATTTCATCAAAAATCACTCACCTCAAATTCGGGTTACTATTCATACGAATTTTAAAATCTGAAATCCTCTTCTTCTAACCTCAATTCACTGAAATTGATGATGATAGAGGGCTTAATGATCAATTTCTAACAAGAATTTGAAGTTAAATCGAAGAAATCGGAAGTTTTTAGATTAGGGAAAATTTGATAAAGGAAAGGAAGAAATGGAGAAGGAGAAGGAAATGAAGATGAATGGGATGAAAAGGATGAAGGGATACGTATAGGATTAGGATTTTATTTTTTTTTCAATTTTCAAAAATGCCCTTGAACAAATAATTAAATGCTCAATTCATCCCTCTTACTTAATTAACTCTTATTTCCTCATGCCTTACATCCAATAACAATAATAACAATAAAAATAATTTTCATGATATTTTAATACCATAGCAATTTATTATAAGTAAATTTTGGAAATTTCGGTTCGTTACAATTCTCCCCCTCTTATGAATTTTCGTCCTCAAAAATTACCTGAAAACAATTGCGGATATTGAGCTTTCATTGTATCATCCGGCTCCCAAGTTGCTTCTTCAACCTTATGATTCCTCCAAAGTACTTTTACCAAAGGAATAGACTTGTTTCTAAATTGTTTAACCTCCCTCGCCAAGATTTGTACAGGTTACGTCAGGTCGGGTTCGATTTCTACGACATCAGGAGATAAGATATATGATGGATCTGACCTGTATCTCCTTAACATCGACACATGGAACACATTATGAATTTTATCGAGCATCGGGGGTAGTGCCAACCGATAAGCTATCGGTCCAACCTTCTCTATAACCTCGTATGGGCCAATAAATCTCGGACTGAGCTTGCCTTTCTTGCCAAATCACAGGACTTTCTTCCAATGAGATACTTTGAGAAATACTTTATCCCCCACTTCATAAGTAATGTCTTTTCTTTTTAGATCAGCATAAGACTTTTGTCTATCCGATGCAGCCTTCAATCTCTCTTGAATAAGTTTTACCTTCTCCTTTGTCTCCTGAATCAAATCCACTCCCACAATCTTGTTTTCACTAAGCTCGGTCCAATATAATGGAGTTTGACATTTTCTTCCATACAATGCTTCATATGGCGCCATTTGTATGCTTGATTGATAGTTGTTATTATAGGAAAACTCCATGAGGGACAAATACTTATCCCAACTTCCCTCGAATTCAATGATACAACTTCTCATCATGTCTTCCAACACCTGAATTACTCTTTCAGATTGACCATCTGTTTGAGGATGAAATGAAGTACTGAAATGAAGTTTACTACCTAAGGCTCCTTGCAACTTCTTCCAAAATCTCGAAGTAAATCTTGGATCTCGGTCAGAAATGATTGAAATAGGCACTCCGTGTAGTCGCACTATCTCATCTATATATAACTGAGTCAACCTATCAAGTGAATAATCCATCCTAACTGGAAGAAAGTGGCATACTTTGTCAATCTATCTATAACAACCCACACTGCATCATGTTTCTTCTGTGTAAGTGGTAAAGGCTTCACGAAGTCCATTGTGATTCTTTCCCACTTCCATTCTGGAATTATTGTTGGATGCAACAATCTAGAAGGAACTTGATGTTTAGCTTTCACCTGTTGGCAAGTTAGACATTAAGCAACATAGTTAGTAATGTCTTTCTTCATCTTGTTTGCTCCTGGATGCATCGCATAAGGACTACAATGCTACTCATGTAAGATATTCTTCTTTAATTCTTCATTATTTGGCACACATAGTCTATCTTTAAAATATAGACACCCATATTCTCGAACCATATAGTCGTCTACGATACCCACTTGTGTCCTTGCTCGAATGACCTTGAAGTCATCATCTTCATTTTATGCTTGCTTAACTTGTTGTAGTAGTACAGGTTAAATCTTCAATTCTGCAATTAAGGCTCCACTACTGGTAAGAGCTAACCCCTATTCATAGCCCTTAGTGCCGTCATTGTCTTTCTGCTGAGAGCATCTGCCACTACATTAGCCTTTCCTGGATGGTAATCAATAAGACAATTGTAATCCTTAATGAATTCCATCCACCTTCTCTATCTTAAATTCAACTCCTTTTGTGTTGGCAAATATTTCAAGCTTTTGTGATCTGTATAAATATAACATTTTTCTCCATAAAGATAGTGTTGCCAAATTTTCAAGGCAAAGACTATTGCAGCCATTTCCAAATCATGTGTAGGATAATTCCTTTCATGATTCTTCAATTGCCTGGAAGTATAGGTAATCACTTACCCTTCTTGCATCAAAACACACCCAAGACCACTATGTGAAGCATCACTATAGATTACAAAATCTTTTCCAGGCTCTGGTAGGGTAAGGATGGGTGCTTCTGTTAACATCGCCTTCAATTTCTCAAAACTTTTTCGACACTTGTCATTCCACTCAAATTTTGCATTCTTTTGAATTAATTTCGTCAGCGGGGCACCAATGACTGAAAATCCCTTCACAAATCTTCTATAATACCTTGCTAAGCCAAGGAAACTTCTGACTTCAGTAGGGTTCTTTGGTGGTTTCCATTCTACAACTGCTTCTATCTTTTTAGGATCCACTTTAATTCCTTCTGCAGAAACAACATGGCCCAAGAAAGAAACTTCTTCAAGCCAAAACTCACATTTGCTAAGTTTGGAATATAACTTATTTTCCCTTAAAGTTTGGAAGACTATCTACAAATATTGATCATGCTCTTCTCGAGACTTAGAATACACCAAAATGTCATCAATGAAAACCACTACAAACCTATCTAAATATAAGTAAAAGACACACTTCATAAGGTTCATAAATGCTACTGCTGCATTAGTTAGACCAAATGGCATCACCAAAAATTCATAGTGCCCGTATCTAGTTCGGAAAGCCATCTTTTCAATATCATCATCTTTCACTCTCATCTACTAGTAGCCCGATCTCAAATCAATCTTGCAGAAGTATTTGGCACCCTTAAGTTGATCAAATAAGTCTTCAATCATTGGCAATGGATACTTGTTCTTCACTATCAATTTATTCAACTCCTGATAATGAATACATAATCGGAGCGACCCATATTTCTTCTTAACAAACAACACTGGTGCACCCCACGAGGATATACTCGGGCGTATAAATCCTTTGTCTAACAATTCTTGCAACTGAATCTTCAACTCTTTCAGTTCAGCAGGAGCCATTCTGTATGGTGCTTTGGATACTAGTGCGGTACCCGGCAAATACATCAATTGTGAATTCTACCTCTCTTTCTGGTGGCAACCCCCGTAGTTCTTCTGGAAATACAATGGGAAAATCACATACCGTAGGAATATTCTGCAATTCTAACTCACCTTTCTTCAATTCTAGAGCGAAGATTAGGTAGTTCTGACATCCCTTCCTAACCATCCTTTTAGTCTTCATAAAAGAAATTATGTTACAGAGATAATCTGATCTTTCCCCTACGATAACTATTTCTTCTCCATCAGAAACTTGAAGTGACATTCTTTTGTTTTTGCAATCCACTACAGCTCGATGTTCCGATAACCAATTCATTCCCAAGATAACATCTTAATCTCGGAAAGGTAACTCAATTAAATTTGCAAGGAAAAGTTAATGTTGAATCATAATAGGGCAATTCATGTACACTTTGTTTACTATCACACTGTGTCCTAAAGGGTTATTCACTTCAATATTTTCTCCTAATTCTTCTATAGGCAACCCTTTCTCTTGTGCTAATGCTATACATATATGTGAATGAGATGAACCAGAATCTATCAAAGCATAAACATCATGATTAAAGAATGAAAATTTACCGATAATAACTTTAGTAGATTCCCTAGTCTCAAGCCCTCGGATTGCATAACTTCGCGCCATTCCTCCCAATCTACCACTCTGCGGTGCTTGTTGAGCCACATTAAGTCCACTTAAACCACTAGCATTTCCTCTTCCCCTTCCTCTTCCACCTTGCATTGTAGGAGCAGAAACTACTGCAGGTGTAGATGTACTTATTTGTCTTTGAGGATAATTTGCAATCAAATGTTCCCTCGAGCCACATTTAAAGCAGACTCTACCTTTTCCCTAACATTCCCCTGTATGTATCCTTCCACAACTGGAACATTGTGGAATATTTCCTCTGCCTCGACCTGAAGGTACACTAGCCGCTGACCCTATACTTATGGTTTATCTCGGTGAAAACCCACTGAAATGAGATTGTGTTTGTTCTGAGGTTCCCTTCTGTTTCTTACTTGGAGATTCTGAACTAACTGGACCCTGTGACCCCTTTTGAAATCCATATTTTTTAGCCATTCTTTGTTGCCTATCTGAATTGATCTTCTCAATGCCCATAGCAGCATCAACCAAGTCATTGAACACCCTAAACTTTTGTACAAGTAAATACACTCTAATTTCATCATTCAGCACATCCTCGAATCTCTATCATGAGCATACCTCTCGAGTTTGAGGAATTGAATTTCATATTCTGATACAGTCATTCATCCCTGTCTCAAAGATAAGAACAATTTCCTCTACTCATCTTTGAATCGTTCGTTAACATACTTCTTGTCAAATTGTTCCAAGAAAAGACCCCAAGTGATTTCTCTGGGGCGTCTTTCTCTCAGAATGTTATACCACCATCTCCTTACTTGTTCTTTGAGTAAACATTGCACACAGTCTAATCTCTCTTCATCTATAAAATGAAGCCTAGTCATACACCATTTAGTATGACCAAGCCAATCTTTTATAAATGCAGGATTCAATGTATCCCCTTTGAAGTCATCAGCCGGAAGCTTCTTGATTCTTTCAAGAGGAGTTCTCTCCTCTCCTCTTTCAATATGAGGTACTAGAGGAACTTGAGGAATTTGTTTGTTTCGAAGTACTTGTGTAATTACTTCAGTAGTCATATGTTGAAGTAAAGCAGCTTGTGCTGGAGTAGGTAGCTCGGGAAAGCCATGAACTGATGGAAGTTTATATCTTTGTTCATCCCCTTATCTAATACGGACTGTACTCTCAGCATCCACTTCCTCATTCTGACTGTGACTACTACTAGCCATTCTTTATTCCTAAAAATTGGACCAAAGTGGATCAAACAACTAACATAACGTATTTATATCCTAAATGGCAAGTACATACTAGTCCTAGAATCGCCTAAACCTCAGCTCTGATACCAACAAATGTAACACCCCCTTTATAGGGAGTGCCACAGTAACTATAATCACCCAATAAACTCTACTCCACTATATAAAGTTCAATATTTATAGATTACAAATGTACAAATACAAATATAATGTTTCAAACTCCAAATTATTCTCCAAATATTTTTCAATGCCACTTTACATTTCTCACACTATCTAGTACATGCCATTATTCTACAAACCATAATATTACATTAAAATACAAATCCACCTCGAGTCTTTCCTTATTTGCTCTTCAAGCTAATCCACTTATACCACTTTGGTCCAAGCTATCTACAATATTCAGTATCTGCGTGTAGAAAATAAACTACATGCTAAGCAATTTGCTAAGCAATTTGCTTAGTGGTGTACATAAAAGAAATACAACAACTTTGAACATTTTTTTAACACTTTAAAAATAGAAACAAAGTCAGTTCATAAGTCAAAAACAAATTAAACGACTTTATAAAACCACAACATAAAAACTTTTATTATAAACCTTTCAAAGTACAATCAAATTTATATCCAATTTTTCTTAACAAACACTTTAACCATATATTGCCCAAAGTAAACAAGTCATGAATAACGGTAAAATGGATAGGGGAGCGGACAAGCCCAAAGCCGAAGCTTCAATATCAATGTATTTATTAAGCTCGAAGTAGAAGCTTCAAAATCAATATATCGGTCAAGCCCGAAGCCAAAGCTTCAAAATCAATATATCAGTCAAGCTCGAAGCCGAAGCTTCAATATCAATATATTTTTATCAAAATACGAAGCCAAAGCTTCAATTGTTTGTACAGTACTGTACCCCCCCCCCTTTATTTGCTCCAATCTACCGTGACTCGTATTCTACTCGATTAATAAATGCAATAAATCAAAGTAACATCTTAAAAATTCCAGTATAAACCATCAAACATAATTCAACATAACCTCAGCAATTAAGAAATTTAAATCCTAAATTTTTAAAGCATCAAACTTCAATTATAACATAATAAAATCAACATTCATATTTTCCAGAAATTTTCAGATTTCGTGACCTGACTTCCCTTGCATTTTTCACTATCAAAACATCATCCCATCGAAGAACTTTCTTCCAAACATAATTAGCCACATGTCTCATCTTTCCAAAGCTACCAGAATCACAGAAATCCAAATCGTATAACCAAAGTTATGATCAAAATACTAAACAGTGTACAAAGCTGAGATTTTCCGAAAACAGATTTCATGACTCAACTTCAAACGAAAATTTCACATTAAAAACAAATGAAATTCAACAAGATTTCTTCTGAACATATATTTCTTACTTTCTATAGATATCAATAGAATCAAGAATCATTCAAATCGAATTTATATAACAAGAGAAAACATCAAAACAAAACAGGTATACAAATCTGGAAATTTTCCGAAAAACCGAAAAAATCGAAATTTGAGACACAAACCTTTTTCTAAACTCTTTCTACCTCTCTTCTACCTCTTGCCTTTGATTTGCTCGCACTAGCTTCCTCTACAACAGCCATATATAATTCTATCAAGATATTGTATAAATAAACTTCCTAATACCATAAATATACTTAATTTACCATGAATTCTACTAATTAAGCTTTAATTTCATCAAAAATCACTCACCTCAAATTTGGGTTACTATTCATCCGAATTTTAAAATCTGAAATCCTCTTCTTCCAACCTCGATTCACTGAAATTGATGATGATAGAGGGCTTAAGGATCGATTTCTAACAAAAATTTGAAGTTGAATCGAAGAAATCGGAAGTTTTTAGATTAGGGAAAATTTGATAAAGGAAAGGAAGAAATGGAGAAGGAGAAGGAAATGAAGATGAATGGGATGAAGAGGATGAAGGGATACGTATAGGATTAGGATTTTATGTTTTTTTTTCAATTTCTAAAAATGCCCTTGAACAAATAATTAAATGCCCAATTCATCCCTCTTACTTAATTAACTCTTATTTCCTCATGCCTTATATCCAATAACAATAATAACAATAAAAATAATTTCCATGATATTTTAATACTATAGTAATTTATTATAAGCAAATTTTAGAAATTTCGGTTCATTACAATTAAGGAAAAGGAGGAAGGAAAGTTAAGGAAAATATTTTGAACACTGAGCTTTAAATTCCAATACCTGATAATGTTAAGAAAACTTCTGAACATGATGAGATTTTAAAAGATTTATGCTCTAACAAAGAGGGACTTAATGGTGCTAAAAAATTTATAATGGATGAAAAAGTTTATATCACGGATGAAGGTAAATTGATTGATAAAGGTAAGGAACAAGGTGTGAATGATCCTATATTGAATGATCATGAAATAATTTATATGAATCGATTTCAGGTGAACAAAATAAGTTTACTTCATGATCTTAAATTAAATTTGCACTTAAAAAGATTGCACTCTAGGAGGAAAAGATTTATGTTTGTTGCTAATGTTTTTTCTCATAGTGCAGTGGTAGTTAAAAGTTTGGAAATTAGTAAGGTATTTCTTCTGAAACAATTTTATAAAGGTTTCCGAGCAGTTGGTCCTAAGGATTTCATCTTCAAGAAATTGAGCTCCAAGTCGTAATGAGGCAGCGGCAATGTCGTGCTAACGACAATAAAAAAAAGTGCTTCTGGGAGGCAGCCCAGTATTGAGCATGAACTCATGCTTATCTCTTTATCCTTTTTGATTAATTGTTGTTTTTTTTTAATTTTTAGCTATTTCTGTTTTTAGTTCAAAAAGGGTATAAGTGTATTTTTTTTTTCTTTTAGACATCTTCAACCTTAGATTTAATTTGGAAATTTTTGTTTTTACAGGTGCACAAGAATTGGGCTTTAATGGAGTTCACCGCTTTGGGTCTTAAAACGGGTCATACATAATTGGAGAAAAGCTGGGCTTTTGTGGACGATTTTTAATATATTAGAACTGAATGGGTAATTGGGTCATACAAGAGCAGCAATTAACAAAATGGGCCTATGTCAATGGAAAGTACCCGTTACTACATTCCTAAATTCATTATTAATCCAATAACCCATCTGAACACCTAACACTCATCAACCCAAATACCCATTACCCATTTAACACTTCAGACCAAAACCTAACTTTATCTCATCTCACTCGGTCGTCACTCACCACAACACACCACCATCTCTTTTTCCAACCTGAAATCAAATCATTGCCGATCGATCTCTCACCATCGTTGCTAATTTCTCACCGCCATTTGCTCTCCATGGCTCGAACATACCACAATCACGGCGGTCAAGCAAGTCCAATCCATAAGCTAAGGTTGACACCGATGAGTCCAACTCACCAGAAATCTCTCCTTCACTGCCACAAAAGAGCACGGGTTCACAACCACCGTCCGCCGCTGGTCTGTTAGAGCTAAATGCCGCTACTCTTACATCTGAACATGCCACTACTCTACAAGCAGCCACCTCGGCTACTGCTTTCTGAGGAAACCTACTCCACCATCGGTAGATCATTCGATGACCAGGATCGGATCACACTCAGTCCTAATAGAGTCCCTGTAAATTGAAATTACTCCATCAAAATCAAAGAGCAATATACCTGCTGAATTGACAAAAGGCTCAAAGTCTAAAAAAGGGAAGAATCGCGCTCAATAGCTTTCGGTTTAAGAGGAAAATAAAAGCAGTGGCACCCGATTGTTCTAGAACTCAGAAAAGGGCCAGATTAGCAAAAGGTGAACTGGATAATTCCCAACCTAAGTTGCAGGTTCTGATGACGATCCTCTGGTCCAATATCTCTTTTTTGATAGACTAGATAGAGTCATACAACATCAAGAACCAATCATCACACTCCTACAATAACAAAATAAGCGACAAGACCAAATGCTCACAGTATTACAGCAGCTTCTGCAGCTCCAGCAGCAGCCTCAGTAAGCTGCCCCGAGCCTCCTCCACTAACAGGTTGCATCTTTCCTTAATTGCTTCTTTCATATCTTTTGATTTGTGCAAAAATGAGGGCATTTTTACCTATAAGTGTGGGGGAGGGGATTTTAATACCTTTTGAGAGTTCTCAACAAATATTTTTTTTTATGTCTCGATAACAACTTTTTGCCATATTAACACCAATTGGCCACCTTAGTTTTAGCCAAAAATTTGGAAAATGTTCACTATGAAATAAATTTTTATCTAACGAGTTTGATTTGAATCAGTTTAAGCCACTTTCGTTATTAGTTTTGGGGAAATTGAATTAAGATTTCTTTGATGGTTAGAATTGTTAAGACTTTCTTGTAAAATAGACACAAAAGCTCACCTAAACCAATGAGCATTTTATTTGATATTTATGTTGTTATTTTTTGCAAAAAAAAGAAAAAAAAAAGAAAAAAAGGGGAAAAGAAAGAAAAAGAAGAAAGCAGTTTGAAGAGAAAAACGTTTTTTACAGCCTATGAAACACTCCTCTAGCAATGCCTATGAGTGGAGCTAGTAGCCACCTGGAGGTAAACGAGTAAAATCCGCTTACCTTATTTTACCAGGCACGATTTTGTAGGTATTGCAAGTAAAAAAAATTTGGTTTGCCTTATCATTGCTTTACGTTTATCGTACTTGTGTTTTTCTTTACATTGATTTGTTTGGTTTTAAGTGTCAAAATTTTGAAGAATGTAGTAACCTCTTTAATCCTCGATTAAGTTTTCTTACAAATTTCCCTATACTTTAACTTGATGCTTAAAGTTATTTGAATCCTTGCTAGATATTTACTTTGTGGTGAGTTCTTTCCAATTTTGTTGGAAGTTCTAAGCTGTGGCAAATTTTTTAATTGAGACAAAGAGTTGTTCACTTTGATTCTAAATGTTTGTTCGAGGACAAGCAAAAGGCAAGTGTGGGGAATTTGATAACTCACAAATTTAACTCTTTTTCTGGTGGTTTAATGTGATAAATGGAATGGTTTGCTACTGATTTCGTGCATGTATTACGATTATTCAGGTCTTAGGCGTTGTTTGAGCTACCTTAGAAGTTTTGGAGTTAATGAGGCATTTTGGTAGCTGTTTAGAGCTGAGTTACAGCTTAACCTGGAGTCCAGGATATACATTCCGAACTCAAAATGATTGGAGCTTGAATGTACAACGAATTGAGCTGATTCGGAGTGCTTTTATTGACTTGACCTCCGCTGATAGAACCAAGTTGACAGCTGCTGTTGGTTTGTCTCCTGATTCAAATTGAAGACTGTTTCGGAATATTAGTCTCACTCAACTTCCTCTTCAAGAATTCCAGATTTACATAGGCTTTATTCCTTAATTATCTCATGCCTATTTTATCTCTTTGGATTGTTTAGGATTTTATCAGCTTTTATTTTAGTTATTGATTTCTTTTAGGGATCTCTTTACTTGTTTAGATAGAGTTTGTTTCTAGTTTAAATAGGCTGATTTTCTCCAGCAGAAAGGGACGACTGGAGCTGAGTATTTTTTGCTGGTTTCAACGTGTTCATCAGTGATTTTTTGGTGCTTAATTTTGAATGAAAAAAGTTCGGCTTGTTTGTTTTGCATTATGAGTAACTAAGTTCTTCATTCTTTTGATTAAGGAGTTTACTTGAGGCTATTATCTATCGTGAGGCTCGCTCTCAACTTTGTCTTGAATTTCAGTTTTTGAATCCAAACCGGTAATATCTTTTATTGTTTTCCTTTTGATTTCATCAATCCGGCCACTTGTTGATTTTCGAAAGGTTAAGCATACTGTTACTTCTATTGTGTTTATGCTATCATGATATAATAGAAAACTATAACGAACGAAATCTTCTAAAAGTTTTGTGGTTAAATTCGAATTAATAAATCTCTTTGTGCTATCATAAAGTTTTGAATTAAAGTTGGTTCTTGTGCTTAAAGCCTTTTTGGAAATAAAGGTCGAAGATCTAATTCCAGTAGTTTTAAGATGTTAGAGATTTTATATAATTCTTAAAACTGAATACCATTTTTGTTAATTTTTAGATTTATGTCTAAGAGTCCAAAAGGTCAAGAGCAAACCTCCTTATGGATGTCAGTAATTTTAAACTTAATCACTAAATATACATGTATTTTTCAACCATTGAATGAGAGGAAGGTGTAAAAAGCCAATTATTTAATATAAAATTCTCACGTATAAAGTTAGACACAAATTTTGAATATAATCACTAAATTTTTTAGCATGGTAATATACATGCATCTACTAGCATGCCTTTTAAAAAGCAGAAATTCTTCAATCGAATTTATATTAGTAGAGTAACCAAATTTTGAGAGAAAATCAATCATTCTTTTCCATATTTCACCTATAATATTTTTTAGCTCCGACAAAATTTTAACATACATTTTATAATTTTTAAGATAAGTTTTTCGCTCAGGAGAGAAGTTTGCCTACCACGTCTCTATCAGAGATTTTTTTATAGAAGAAAAGGGAAAATCAAATTGAATGATGGTTTATAAGATATGGATGTATATCTAAATGTTTTTTTAATTGAATTTACTTAGTGAGAGGGAAAAGGTAAGCGGGCAGGCAGCCCCATCGTCGTTAAAAACTCTCTTATAGGCTTATTTTATTAAAGAAAAGAAAAAATACGAAAAAGTAAAAAAAGTCAAACAACCATAACGGTAGAAAGTAAAAAACTACCAACTAGGAGAAAACTTCTGTGGAGGTTCGCGCTCCCGTTTAGCTAGTTCATTCGCTCTCGTTTGGCCTGTCCTTTGGCGGTGACCGATACCCTTTATTTCATTGGGAGTTAGATATTGTCTCCCTCATCCATCTCATGCCAAAAATTGTCATTGCATGAAGAGAACAAATAACCTTGCCTAACATGTGTAAACTGCTTGGCCTTGTTGTTCACTTTTGCTTCTTCTCGTTTCGTAGAATCTGTCCAAAATCCTGGGACACCTCTCTCAGATTGTGAGTAATTTGAATCAAAGTCTTCTTGTTCAACCTTATTCGAAGCGTTTTTGAAGTGATTAGAATCATCAGAAACTTCGTTAATATGGCCATCAATCGGCTTACGAACTTCAGTTTGACCCACAATTAAGTTAACTGTCTCGAAAGAATTAATTAGGCCCTTCCCCATCTCAGATGTCTCTAGATTCACCGTAATTGGTTCCAAATTCTTAGTAAGGGCCTTCCCTAATTCAGAACTCTAAGGATTAGCCAGCTCTTGGGCCGAAACAGAATTTCTCAGCTCCTTTTCAGAAACCTCACTAGCCATAGGCTCAATCACCGCAATAGCTACAGCCTCAATCGCCTCACTAAATACTACCTCAATCTCAACTCTGTCAACATGGCAATAGGGGCAGCCCTAGATGCCGTAGGTTTATCCACCCGCCTAGGAGCAGCCTGAACCTGCTTACCCCTCGGTTTTCCCTCCTGCGGCTTAGCCATTATGCCATCCGTTTTCTTGTCATCCTTCTTGTTATGCCTGCAATCGCGCCGAACATGCCCAATAGTAGCACAAAATTTGCAGAATTTTAGAAGATTCTCACACTCCACATCA
Source organism: Euphorbia pulcherrima (assembly GCA_947683365.1). Classification (NCBI taxonomy): domain Eukaryota; kingdom Viridiplantae; phylum Streptophyta; class Magnoliopsida; order Malpighiales; family Euphorbiaceae; genus Euphorbia; species Euphorbia pulcherrima. The sequence continues at coordinate 5,590,276 of CANTUS010000010.1, forward strand.
ATCCAAATCTATTTTCTCTCTCTCTTTCAACACCCACAGTAAGAGGTAAAGTGTTCACTAAGTCTACATCAATAAGAATACGAGCGTAGTGCCCGAAATCACCTTCAATGGTAGTACGATCTACCCTAGTAAAAGTTCCAATACCTTTGGCTGTACAAGCCAATATAGATGGATCCCAATATTCCCAAGGCAATCCATGCAGCTTAACCTATACAAGAGCCTTAGTAGTCTTTTGATCAGCAGGATTAAAGTCCGGCTACCAAAGTTGAACCCTAAAGGTTTCAGGTTTGAGACCAAGAATGCCTCTATTGAAAACCCTATTCTTCATGGCCTAAGATTAAAGAAGAATATGATAATAACCCTTTCCAAGGGAGATTAAACGCCAAGGTTCCGAGATTCCCCAAATCTTGATTAAAGCCTCCTTTAAAGAAGCAAGCTTATAAGGTGAATCCCCTTTTTGAAGAACCAATTACCCTATAAGTGAATTCGCACACATAGCAACACATTTTTCATATAAAGCTTGTGGAATTTTCACAGAATTAAACCCACTAATTTGTTGACAACCTCGGCCGAAGCCATGGCAGTAGAATCTATGGCAGTCGCAATCGCGGTCGTGCTCCCTCCCACGACAACCGCATAAGATGAATTCTTAGAGTTAGGGTTTGGATCGGCATAATCCATAACTGCCGTTGTCTGTGATGTTGGTACAAGTTGCTATTTCCCTGAATTAAGGTTTTGAGTTGAAGCTCCCTTGATAGGGTTAGGAGCCTGACCGGCCTGTGCTTTAAGAAAACTACTATAACTAAAGAGACCTGCTATATTGCAGCCATTCGTAACCTGAGTTGGCTGTCGGTGGTGGCCGACTGCCATGATTGCCTAAGGTAGGAGTCAAAAGAAGAAAAGAGTTTCGAGAAAACCCTAGTAGAGCCCCACTTGCATAAATATTTAAAGGGTATTATATTATCATGTCAGAAAAATTTTATATAGAACCGAATATTTAATACTCCTTCTATTAAATATTTAAAATGTAAATAATTTATATATTATAATAATAAAAAATATATATATATCAAAAGATAATATCCGACTCAATAAAAAAAAAGCATGTCGTTGAGTTTTGAAGGGCGACAACAGATGGCCAATAAAAACAAAGAAATGAACTTAATAATATAATACTTATTATTAATATCCTATTTACATGAACTGATAACAGAGTTTAATAATATAGTTCCTTCGTCTTTTTTTATTTCTCTTTTAATACATTTCATATTTTTAAAAAATTAATTAATTAAGGTTAAAAAATATTATTTTATTTTTTAATTAATATTTAATTTTTCATTCCATTAAAATTAATGATAATGGAATAAATGAGGGTATAATTAAAAAAATAATCTAAAAATTATCTAAATATTTGAGAATAACAAGTAAAAAAATATTTAAAAAAGTGGCTAAAATACTTATTTTAAAAAGATGGAGGGAGTAATACTTATTATTAACTATAACTATTGTTATAACATAGTATTTTATAAATTATAGATTATTATTATTATTTATCATTTTTATTTCCGATTTATTCTTTTACTTTTAGTTAATTAATAATTATTCTATAGAAAATAACCATAAATTAAAAATTAATAAAAATTAAATAAATTGAGTTGATGTGTAATTCAAATTAGGTTATTGAACTTTCCATTTAATTATATTGTAACAAATATTTTGTTCTTTTTTTTTAATCTAGAATCTAAATGACTGAAAAAATAAGATTTTTTTAAGTAAACCTATTAAAAGCTAAAAAAGAGCTAAACATTCCAACTAAATTGATATGTTTAGTGACTCTAAATTAAGGCATCTAACTTGAGATTGCTTTAGTAAAACCTTGAGATAAGGTCACAATTACAACAACTGTTTTGAAGCATTTACAAAAGAATAAGGTATGATTTGATAATGCTTTAACATCTCGTTTATAATGCTTTCAATGATTTCTTTAGTCATTTTTTTTCATGGCTGTCTATATTTTATTTTATAATTTTGGATAGTAAAGAGTAAGTGATTTCATAATTTTTATTTTCATAATTTTATTTCTAAGGATTTTTATTTAAACTTAAATTTATACATAAAAAATATTGATTTATTAAATTTTTTATACTATTAGACTTATAATAATAACTAAGCGAAACTTCACCTCACCCAACCTAAATATAAAATCGAATTTATGACCTCTAAAAGCATAACTTCATGCTCAAGCATCATATTAAAAACCTTTGCCACGATAATTTTTTTTATAAAGGAATTAGGAATCAAGAAATGGATGGCAATCTGGCCGTTATTTAAAAGTCAACAAATTTAACAAACAATTTCCCCTTTTTATTCATAATTATATCACCTCAAACTTTGCTGACTTCACCCAATTGCCTGCATCTGCGAAATGGAATTCCAGATTCCTACCCATAATTTTCACGACTTTTTAGAGAGAGACAAAATAGAGGGCGATTGTGATTGTGATTGTGATTTGTAATTTGTAATTTTTCTAAGCTGAACATTTTCATCATCAGAATATGCTTGACAAAATGATAGTTTACAAAATAATCAAAAGTGAAACATTAGGAACTAATTTGATATGGCTTGATGCTTTGATTAACATATTCATCCTAACCTGACATTCAAGCCTAACATGACACATATATCAGTGGCTGATTCGACCTGTGACATATTGGTCACATAGAGACAGCTCTACATTGATCCACGCTCCTCTCAACCACTACAAAATTATGTCACCCATATCATGACTACAAGTACGTACGTACGTACATACATACACAAGATGCTTTCATCTTCATAACAAGATTGCAGGTCGATAAAACCGCCGCAACATTACAATCAAGGATCAATCAATCAAGTCTTAAATCCCACACTAGGCGGACTCGACTATATGAATATATTCTGACGCCATAAAGCTCTATCAAAAGCCAAATGTTTATCAATATCTAGCAAATGCATATCTTTCAAAATAGTTTCTTTCCAAATAATCTTAGGTCTACAGAAATCTAACGGATTGCCAATAGCTGGCTGAAATCTAACGGTCCAACTATATATATATATATATATATATATATATATATATATATATATATATATATATATATATATATAAATACAAATCACTGCTCTTTTCCATGCGTGTGTATTAGGATTCTCTAAAGTTGGATAATAACTTTAGAGAATATTTGAGCAATATCCAACGATTCATCACATTTTGAATGGTTAAAATTGATTACACAACTCGCAAAAAAATTCTTCTCTCACTTCTTTTCTCTCTATCTCTTTCTAACTTTACTCTAAAGCTATTTTAATATGATCCATAATGAGTATCTATAAAAGATTTCTTATATTTTAAAACTTAAAAAATTGCAATAGGGTTTTCAAGAAAAGTGTTTTTCTACACCTTATAGTTTTAAAAATATTTTTTTGCACACTTGATGAACGCGTGATTTATATTTTGTTGGTTTGACTGTAGTGTAGTCGTTCCGAAGCCCGCAAATATTGAAAAGTCGCATTTTTGTGGTCCATTCTCTCATTATAAATAAGCCATATGCAATTATAGAAAATTGCATTTAAAATACAAGTTCCGATTTGAAAATTTGGGTTCAATTAAAAGCAGTTAAGTTCATTAGAGCAAAAATGGGGAACAAGTTATGGATTCAATCAGTTATAATATCTTCAATTAGCATTGCAGCTCCCTCAAGAGTTCCTCCAAATTCTGCCATCAATGGCCAGGTATATTACTAATTTAATACTAATACTGCTATAAGTACTCAGTCTCATCTCCTCCTAATGATTGGATTACTTGATCACGCATTTAATTTATTCTGTGGAGTTAGATTCGAATAATCAATTAAATGGCTTTGTTTTATGGATGCAGCCTGAACCTGCAGGGACTAACTGTATTAACCTGAAAGACGCAGGGTCTCCTCTCGATCAATTCCAGCTAGTGCTCAATTTGGTAAAATGCTTGCATTGGTGATTCATTTTTTACTATTTACTTGTTTGAACCCTCATGCTCGACTTTCGAGCGCTACTTCATGCAGTGCTCTGTCGCCATATTGCCAGGCTGTGTGGGTGTTGAAGGTGAATTATACGGCCCCGTTATTTTAACATCTCTACTATAATTTAAATTACTTAATTCATAGAGTCAATATTTCTTTTAGAGTTTATTTATATATACAAATGTCAGGGTTAATTTCACCTATCATACATCAACTATCAACTATGATCATATATAAATTTTATTTTTTCTCAATATCATACATTAACTTGTACCTAATCTATCATTATGATACATACAACTCACTATAACAAGTTGCCTTGCCCATATATGCATTGTGAAAAAATTTTGATTTAAATTGAACTTAGTCATGGAAGAGAAGAGAAATGAGAGAAATTTGAATTTATTATGAAGAGAAAAGGTGAGGAAGTGAGAGCTTAATTTGGTAAAATGTAATTTTTTTGTATTGGAAAAGAAAGAATATATGGCCAAAAAAATTTAAGCTCTTTAATCAGGTGCTTATAATTAATTTATAATGAGTGGGGCTATAATTGTTGTTTATAAATGGGGAAAAAATGTTTATAATACTAAATAACTTTATGTATCATAATGATAAATTATCTATAAGTTATTATATGATATTGAGTAAAAATAAAGTTTATATATGATCATAGTTAATGTATGACATGTGAAATTAATATTATGATATTGTATAGTTAATGTATGACATGTGAAATTAACTAGGATAATGTATTTGATACATATTATTTCAAGTATTTATAAAATAAATGATATTAATTATATAAAATTTATTTTTTTAATTAGGTGAACCGGCTAATCTAGACAAATCTTTTTTTGCCGCACAGAATAATCATGACTAGGTGAACCGCTGGTTCGTCCAGTTCTCAGCCTAATCATATTTTGGTTAGATTGTCCCCCGCCAATAAATCTCGGAAAATCAGGTTCGTCCATTTGGGCAAATCGAATTTTCATTTAATTTTTTTATATTTAAATTTAAAGGAATAAAGAAGGTACAAAACTTTGTAACATAAAAAAGTAGATGTAAAATATTATATACATACATATATAATATATATTCACATATATTTTGGTGGTAAGTTTGTAATTATTTAAAATATGATGACTTATTTTTTTTATTTTCAAATTATTTATATACTTTAAAACAAAATATAAATTTTTTATTTTTTATTTATAAAGACATTTAATCACTTTAGAGATAATAAGTATAAAAATGGACGGTTTTTAACTATCAAATTTGAAAATAATTAAAATCACAAGGGTGTAATATAGTGATAGGGATTAGTATCCCTAAGTATCTATTAAGGATCGGATCCTGGGATGTGTATGAAGCAACTTTAAATCTTAGGATTAGTCATCCTGTCATTCGAGATTCCTGCAAATTGGTGACCGGGTATTAGTTTAGATGTGAATATGACTTAAAGGTGTCACCCACAGTTAAGACTTATTTAGGACACCTCATGGTGGTGAAAAACCAAAAGAAAAATGAAAATAATCACCCCTTAGTTTTCCAATAAATTGAAAAATATTTCACAATAATTGTATTAAATTGGTATTACAATAATAATAATGAAAAATAACAATAGGGTGGCTATGGTTACTTTTATCTTTTACAAAGTAGACACTAATTTACCTCTTCTAATCGGTGGACCAAAATATCATTCACTCATCCAATGATGATAAGATAAAGGGGCGTTTCTCCAAATTTATGTCATATGACTTAAAAAATATTTATAAGGAGATTTTAACATAAAAGTCAAATAATGAAGTGGTTCTCATTTTTTTAACTTAAAAATTCCTTATAAAACTACTTTTTACTTTTCTCTTTATAAAAAAATTTTAAATAATAAATTAAAAAAAAAAAGTTTAGAAAAACATCCCTAAATATAGACCATACAAAACTCCTAACAATTGTAATATGTCTTTTTACAACTGGATTACAAAATTCAAAAGTCAAAAAGTTCCAAGCCGGTCCCTCAGCAACAATCCAAAAAGAAAATGAGTTTCTGAACATATAATAGTATATCGACCGAATAATATTGTATTAAAATCCTTTTAACTTTTTTTTCTTATTTTGCTTAATTATAGAACATTGTATTTCAGTCCAATTAAATCAATGTAATATGTTAAACTTAAGAATATATATTGGTATCAACTATGAACTATCAAATATCTATTTAGATGAAATTTAAAAAAAAAATTGGCTGTAATTTCTCACTTAAAACAGTGATTGGGAATACGATAAGTCCTAGAGTGAATATAGGTAAATATGCAAAAAATTTTGAAATAAATTATTTTTCATATCATATAAATCAAATTTTCATAAATACATCCTTTGAACCAAAAAAAAGGTTACGTTTATTAGACCATTTTAATTCAGAACAAAAGAAATAGATTATCTAAAGACTTTAAACTAAAGTAAGATAGAATGGATTAAACGATCTGATCCATTTTATAATTTTTCATTCTCTACACCCCTAGTGACCCCACATGTTCCCGCTTTCATTTCTATATATATTTGCTTCGCCAACAATTAATTGACTCTGCAAGCAGCTCTTCTTCCTTGATTTTTGAGAGCAAAATGTTGATCGAGTTATTGATTCTGTTAGTTATAATCCCTTTGCAGAAACCGCCACAGTTCAGCGGAACAACTCTTTCGAACCTCAAAACTCATCAGCTACCAACGCCTGTGAAATTGCACCCTCTCAGGTATTAAAATTAATTATACTATATGTTCAATTGCATCGTTATTCAAATAGTTGGTTAATGCATTTTTTTTGTAAATGCAGAATGGGGTTGTAACACAAAATGACACAGGTGTCCGTGTATCATCTCCAGCTCCAGGTAAATTGCATATTTTTTTTTTCTTTTTTTGGTTTTGTATTAGAAAGAAAAACCGCATATCATACACAATTGTATAAATTGATAAAGGGAGGTTTTAATTTTACCGTGCAGAAATCGAAAAGAGACGTTCTACACGACATTCTCTTATTCCAATTGCCACACTGCTACCTATTCCGAAAGTAGTGGCTTTCATAATATTACTAGCACTGGTATCAAGTTGGGTCATTGCTTTTATCGGACTAATTTGCAATGGCCAGACAAGCGTTGTCCCTGAGAGGCCCGCCAGTATGCCCACACCTGTTGAAGTAGAAATGAGTCCATAAAGGCCTATATTATATATAGGCACACCAAGGCACATTAGAGGTGCAACTCATAACTATGAGTTAACCGTTTTCAATTGCAACATATTTTCACTCTTGGGATAGCCACTTTAAGTATTTCATCATATCATATAACATTCGGAACAGTTTAACTGAAAGTTTAAACAAAAATCAAAACCCATTGAGAGAAACCCTACCCTAACCCGCACCCATCCTGCCCCCCTACACAGTCGCCACCATCGCCCATCAACCAACCTTTTCCGATCGGACACCAGCCGCCGTCAGCCCCAACACCGAAACCCCTTCCATGAGCCAACCCGAAATCGCCAAACCACAAACCCTCGCCGTAATCCCTTTTATGTGCCCTTTACCGCCACTTCGCATATTAGGGATTCAAATCCTAATCATATTGCCAACACCAGAAATCCGACAGCGAACAAGATCTATTTTGAGAATTTTCCGAATGGCTACGATGCGCTAGCCCTGAAGAAGGTTTTTGGGAGATTTGGAGTTTCTGGCTGGGTGTTCGTCGCACAAAAGAGAAACACCAGGAACTTGAATTTTGGGTTCATTACGATTGATGTAACTGTTCCGTTTTATGAAGCTTTGAACAGGATGAATTCTGTTGAAATTGGGGCGGTTCGTTTGCAGGCGTATAAGGCAAGATACTCAAGGCCTTTGAACGTTCAGAAAATCCAGGAGCCGATCCGAAAGTCATCTAGGCGTGTGAACCGAGTGTTTCACGAATCACCTCGAGATGGGAGATCATATGTTGATGTCGCGGCCCCTCATCGTAATTCTATAGAGGAGGCAAGTAAGGGGCAGCCTAAGATTGTGACGAGCCCAATGGATAAGAATGAGTCGCAGAAGAGTGAGGAGTGCATGGTGCAGTCTACCTCGTGGAAAGATAAGGCCTGCCTGATTCGGCTTCACAATATATCTCATATTCGAAATATATCTGATTTATTGTGTGAGCGTGGTTTTAATGTTGAATTTGCCGCTCCTGTTGGTGGGGAGTGCGTGATTGTCTCCTTTATCACAGGAGATGCGATGAGTAATTTTGTTAGTCATGAATGGAAGGTTCTCAGCCACCTTATGTTTTCGGTTGAGCGTCTGGCGGGGAATTTTATTCCCTCCGAGTGTGTCATGTATCTTGATCTCATGGGTATTCCACCAACTATTATATGTGAATCATTAGTTCGCAGCCTTGCTGGGAGATTTGGTCGGCTGGTGGCTATGGAGTGCAACTTGGAACGGCCGGATCGATTGGATGTGATTTCTTGTTTAGTGTCAGTTCCTATAGGTACTATGAGCCGCAATTTGAAGTTAGCAATGGGGGAGAGGGAGATTACGATTTACACTTCTATGCGTCAGGCCGTTAGCTGTCCGAGGTGTCAGGAGGATTACTCTAGCTCGGAGGACGAGTCGGATGAGGGTTCAATGACGGACAGGATATCTGAAGAAGTGGCTATATCGGAGGAAGATTGTGACACGAGAATGCTGCGGGATAACGGTATTTTGGAAAATTCTACCTTACGGGAGCCAGACGGTAATGAGAGTGCGAACTTGGCAGCTAGAGGAAACTCGGAGACTGGCAGAATGTCTGGATCATCGGGGCCAGACGTGGCAAATAGAAATAGGGTGATAATGAATGCCCAGCTTACAGAACCGCGCGAGAATGAGGCTAGAATGGTCGTTAAAGTGGGTGAGATGCTGGGGCTGTTTTAGGAGCAACATGTGGGGCAAATTGTGCAGGTACTGGAAGAGCCAAGAGTTTGAATAGCCCGTCTGAATCGAGGTTTGGTACACGTTACTTTATGTCAGTAAACCTTCTTTCTTGGAACTGTCGTGGGGGGCTCACGAATGGAGCAAAGCAATTTTTTGTTCGTTCGTGTGTCCGCAAATGGTCCTTGCATGTTGTTATGTTAGTGGAGACGAAGGTGTCGGATATATCAGAGATGATTATGAGGAAATTATGGGGCCATAACGATTTTTCATATTATTGTGTTTCTGCTCAAGGTTTGTCGGGAGGGATAATTGTGTCATGGAACTCTAAAGTAGTTGGGGGTACAGTTAGAGCGGTTGGTGTAAGATGGTGTATTCTGAGCTCGGTCGTGAATCAGGTTGATATCGATATTGTATGCTTATATGGGCCAGTCACAGCCGTTGAGAGGAATCAATTATGGGTTGAATTGCTGCCCCTTATTCGGGATGTTGGTAATGTATTGTTATGTGGTGACTTTAATGAAATTCTTCATTATTCGGAAAGAGCGGGTAGGAATGGGAGTGTTTCTAATTCTATGATAAGATTCCAAGAATTTGTGAATGCGAGTGCGTTGTATGATGTTCCTTTAGTTGGAAGGGACTATACGTGGAGTAACAATCAGTCCTTTTCGAGGATCAATCGAGTGTTGGTGGCAGGTGGTCTATTAGATAGCTGGCCGAATTTACAACTCATGACGGTAGACTCAACCCTATCGGATCACTTACCCATTATTTTCCAGTCGCATACTTCGAGGAGACGGGGAAGGAGAGTAGATAGATCGCTAAACTGTTGGTGGGATGTTGATACTTTTTTGCCATTTATCACTAGTAAGTGGCGTTCTATTTGTGGTACGGCTGGGTGTAAGAATAGAGATGTCGATTACAAGCTGCGAAAATTATGGGGATTTATCCGTCCTTGGCATTCGTCTAATTTTGGTCAATTGGATAGTAGATTGAAATCGTTGGAAGCCCGGGTTTTAGAGTTGACTGACTCTAGTATGGGTCGGCCTTTGGATGCTTCAACCATGTCTGAATTACAAAATGTGAAAACTACATTGTTTCAGGTTAGACGAAACCAAGAAAAAATTCGGCACCAACAGTCAAGAGTGAAGTGGACTTTATTGGGTGATGACAATACTGCATTTTTTCACCGCATCGCTTCGGCTAGGTTCAGAGGTAATCGGATTTCACAGTTGGAAATTGGTGGAAGAGTCACTAACGATCCTATAGAGATCACAGCTACGATTCGAAACTACTATTTGAACCTATTTTCGGAAACTACAGCTATTCCGTTTGAGTTGGAAAGACTAAAGTTCAGAACGGTCGATGCATCGGAGAATTGTCGCCTAGTTGAACCATTCTCAGAAGCCGAGATATGGGATGCAGTTTGTTCCTGTAATGAGGGGAAGGCACCTGGACCTGATGGATTTAATTTTTTCTTTTACAAACGATTTTGGGGTGAACTGAAGCCTGCGCTAATGGACCTATTTGCGAAGTTTCATGCGACGGGACGGCTGCCGAATGCTATTAAATCGTCATATACGGTCCTAATTCCTAAGGTACCAGGTTCTTCTTCGTTGAATAATTTTAGACCGATTGCCTTGATCCATGGTATATATAAAATTGTGTCTAAGGTGCTGGCTAAAAGACTGCAACCATTGCTACCTAAATTGATATCAGAAAATCAATTTGCTTTCATTAAAGGTCGTAATATTCATGAATGTTCGTTTATAGCCTCGGAGATTATCCATTCGGTTTATAGGAATCGTCAACCATGCTTGGCTATTAAGTTAGACTTCCATAAGGCTTATGATTGTGTTTCGTGGAACTATATGAATGCGGTTTTTAGACAAATGGGTTTTGAGGAAAGATGGGTTCATTGGCTTGACAACTGTAGAAGAAATTCGGTCACTTCAATTCTGATCAATGGGACGCCGTCGGAACCAATTAAATTAGCTAGGGGGGTTAAACAAGGTGATCCTATTTCCCCGTTTCTTTTTGTTCTGGCGTGTAACGAACCGAAATTTCCAAAATTTGCTTATAATAAATTACTATGGTATTAAAAATATCATCGAAATTATTTTTATTGTTATTGTTGTTATTGGATATAAGGCATGAGGAAATAAGAGCTAATTATAGTAAGAAGGATGAATTGGACATTTAATTATTTGTCCAAGGGTAATATTGGAAATTGAAAAAAAAGAATAAAAAAAAACAAACAAATAAATACATACTTACAGCCTCCTCTCTTCCCTCATCCATTTCCCTTCATCTTCTTCACCATTTTTCTCTCTTCCTAATCAAATTTTCTATAATCCTAAAACTTCCGATTTCTTCGATTTAATTTCGAATTATTGTTAGAAATCGATCCTTAAGCCCTCTATCATCATCAATTTCAGTCAATCAAGACTAGAAGAGGAGGATTTCAGAAATTAAGATTCGGATGAATAGTAACCCGAGTTTGAGGTGAGTGATTTTTGGTGAAATTAAAGCTTAATTAGTAGAATTCATGATAGATTAAGCATATTTATGGTATTAGGAAGTTTATTTATGCAATATCTTGATAGAAATATATATGGCTATTGTAGAGGAAGCTATTGCAAGTAAATCAAAGGCAAAAGGGGTAGAAGAGAGCTAGAAAGAGCATAGAAAAAGGTTTGTGTCCCGAATTTCGATTTCTCTGTTTTTCGGGAAATTTTCCAAATTATATACCTGTTTTGTTTTAATGTTTTCTCTTGTTATATAAATCCGATTTGAACGATTCTTGATTCTATTAATATCTACAGAAAGTAAGGAACATATGTTCTGAAGAAACCTTGTTGAATTTCGTTCGTTTTCAATGTGAAATTTTCGTTTGAAGTTGAGTCATGAAATCTTTTTTCGGAAAATCTCAGCTTGGTACCTGTTTAGTATTTTGATCATAACTTTGGTTATAAAATTTGGATTTCTGTGATTCTGGTGGATTTGGAAAGCTGAGACATGTGTCTAATTATGTTTAGAAGAAAGTTCTTCGATTGGATGATGTTTTGATAGTGAAAAATGCAGGGGAAGTCAGGTTACGAAACCTGGAAAAATTCTGGAAAGTATGATATTGATTTTATTGAGTTTTAATTGAAGTTTGATGCTTAAAAATTTGGGATTTGGATTTCCTAATTACTGAAGATATGTTGAATTGTGATTAATGGTTTATACTGGAATTTTTAATATGTTACTTTGATTTATTGCCCTTATTAAACGAGTAGAATACGGGTCAGGGTAGATTGGCACCAATAAAGGGGGGTACAGTACTGTACAAACAATTGAAGCTTTAGCTTCGGGCTTTGGCCGATATTATGAGATATATATATATTGATTTTGAAGCTTCGGCTTCGGGCTTGACCGATATATTGATTTTTGAAGCTTCGGCTTCGGGCTTGACCGATATATTGATTTTTGAAGCTTCGGCTTCGGGCTTGACCGATATATTGATTTTGAAGCTTTGGCTTCGGGCTTGTCCGCTCCCGTATCCATTTTACCGTTATTCAGGACTTGTTTACTTTGGGCAATATATGGTTAAAGTATTTGGAAAAAAAAATTGGGTACAAAATTTGATTGTACTTTGAAAGGATTACTATATAAGTTTTGTGATTTGGTTCCATAAAGTTGGTTAATTTGTTTTTGACTTATAAATATACTATGTTTCTATTTTAAAAATATCCAAAGTTGTTATATTTTTTTTATGGACACCACTAAGCAAATTGCTTAGCGTGTAGTTGATTTTCTACGCGTAGGTGGAGAACTTGTCATTAGCTTGGACCAAAGTGGTACAGGTGGATCAACTTAAAGAGCAAATAAGGAAGGACTCGAGGTGGATATGTATTTTAATGTAATATTATGGTTTATAGAATAATGGCATGTACTAGAGAGAGAAATGTAAAGTGGCATTGAGAAATATTTGGAGTAAAATTTAGAGTTTAAAACATTATATTGGTATTTGTATGTATTAAATATATAAGTATTGAATTCTATACAGTGGAGTATAGTTGTTTATTGGGTGTTTATAGTTACCGTATCGCTCCCTATAGGGGGGGCGTTACATTTGTTGGTATCAGAGCTGAGGTTTAGGCGATTCTTGGACTAGTATGTACATGCCATTTAAGATATAAATATGTTATGTTAGTTGTTAATCCACTTTGGTCCAATTTCCAGGAATAAGAATGGCTAGTAGTAGTCACAACCAGAGTGAGGAAGAGGATGCTAAGAGTACGGTCCGTATCAGACAAGGGGATGAACAAAGACATGAACCACCACCAGTTCATGGGTTTCCTGAACAACCTACTCCAGCACAAGCTGCTTTACTTCAGCATATGACTACTGAAGTAATCACCCAAGTACTACGAAACATATAAATCCCTCAAGTTCCTGTAGTACCTCATGTTGAAAGAAGAGAGGAGAGAACTCCTCTTGAAAGAATCAAGAAGCTTCCTGCTGATGATTTCAAAGGGGATACAGTGAATCCTGCAATTGCAGAAGATTGGCTCGATCATACTAAATGGTGTATGACTAGGCTTCATTTTACAGATGAAGAGAGATTAGACTGTGTGTAAGGTCTACTCAAAGAACAAGCTAGGAGGTGGTGGGATAATATTTTGAGAGAAAGACGACCCGGAGAAATCACTTGGGGCCTTTTCTTGGAACAATTTGATAAGAAATACGTTAGCGAAAGATTCAAAGATGAGCAGAGGAAATTGTTTTTGTCTTTGAGACAGGGACGAATGACTGTATCAGAATATGAAGTTCAATTCCTCAAACTCGAGAGGTATGCTCGTGATATCGTTGACAGTGAAGTGAGGCGATGTAAGAGATTCGAGGATGGGCTGAATGATGAAATTAGAGTGCATTTACTTGCACAAAGGATTAGGGTGTTTAATGACTTGGTTGATGCTGCTACAGGCATCGAGAAGATTAATTCAGATAGACAACAAAGAATGGCTAAAAGGTCAGGATTTCAAAAGGGATCACAGGGTCCAGCTAGTTCAGAATCTCCAAGTAAGAAACAGAAGGGAACATCAGAACAAACACAATCTCATTTTAGAGGGTTTTCACCGAGACAAACCATAAGTACGGGGTCAGCGGCTAGTGTACCTTCAGGTCGAGGCAGAGGAAATATTCCACAATGTTCTAATTGTGGAAGGATGCATACAGGGGAATGTTGGGGAAAAGGTAGAGCCTGCTTTAAATGTGGCTCGAGGGAACATTTGATTGCAAATTGTCCTCAAAGACAGATAAGTACATCTGCACCTACAGTAGTTCCTACTCCTACAATGCAAGGTGGAAGAGGAAGGGGAAGAGGAAATGCTAGTGGTTCAAGTGGGCATGATGTGGCTCAACAAGCACCGCAGAGTGGTAGACCGGGAGGAATGGCGCGAAGTTATTCAATCAGAGGGCCTGAGACTAGAGAATCTACCGAAGTTATTGTCGGTAAATTTTTATTCTTTAATCATGATGTTTATGCTTTGATAGATCCTGGTTCATCTCATTCATATATATGTACTGCATTAGCACAAGAGAAAGGATTGCGTGTAGAAGAATTAGGAGAAAATATTGAAGTGACTAATCCTTTAGGACACAGTGTGATAGTAAACAAAGTGTACATGAATTGCCTTATTATGATTCAACATCAACTTTTCAATGCAAATTTAATTGAGTTACCTTTCCGAGATTACGATGTTATCTTGGGAATGGATTGGTTATCGGAACATCGAGCTATGGTGGATTGCAAAAACAAAAGAATGTCACTTCAAGTTTTTGATGGAGAAGAAATAGTTATAGTGGGGGAAAGATCAGATTATCTCTGTAACATAATTTCTTTTATGAAGACTAAAAGGCTGGTTAGGAAGGGATGTCAGGCCTACCTAATCTTCGCTCTAGAATAGAAGGAGGGTGAGTTAGAATTACAGAATATTCCTACGGTATGTGATTTTCCTGATGTATTTCCAGAAGAACTACCGGGGTTGCCACTAAAAAGAGAGGTAGAATTTGCAATTGATGTAATGCCGGGTACCGCACCAGTATCCAAAGCACCATACAGAATGGCGCCTGCTGAACTAAAAGAGTTGAAGATTCAGTTGCAAGAATTGTTAGACAAAGGATTCATACGCCCGAGTATATCCCCATGGGGTGCACCAGTGTTGTTTGTTAAAAAGAAAGATGGGTCACTCCGATTGTGTATTGATTACCGGGAGTTGAATAAATTGATAGTGAAAAACAAGTATCCATTACCGAGGATTGAAGACTTATTTGATCAACTCAAGGGTGCCAAATACTTCTCCAAGATTGATTTAAGATCGGGCTACTATCAGATGAGAGTGAAAGATGATGATATTGTAAAGACGGCTTTCTGAAGCAGATATGGGCACTATGAATTTTTGGTGATGCCATTTGGTCTAACTAATGCACCAGCAGCATTTATGGACCTTATGAACCGTGTCTTTTACTTATATTTAGACAGGTTTGTAGTGGTTTTCATTGATGATATTTTGGTGTATTCTAAGTCACGGGAAGAGCATGATCAACATTTGCGGATAGTCTTCCAAACTTTGAGGGAAAATAAATTGTATGCCAAACTTAGCAAATGCGAGTTTTGGCTTGAAGAAGTTTCTTTCTTAGGCCATGTTGTTTCTGCAGAAGGAATTAAAGTGGATCCTAAGAAGATAGAAGCAGTTGTTGAATGGAAACCACCAAAGAACCCTACGGAAGTCAGGAGTTTCCTTGGCTTAGCAGGGTATTACAGAAGATTTGTGAAAGGATTTTCAGTCATTGTTGCGCCACTGACGAAACTACTTCAAAAGAACGCAAAATTTGAGTGGAATCACAAGTGTCAAGAAAGTTTTGAGAAATTGAAGACAATGTTGACAAAAGCACCCATCCTTACCCAACCAGAACCTGGAAAAGATTTTGTAATCTATAGTGATTCTTCACATAGTGGTCTTGGGTGTGTTTTAATGCAAGAAGGAAAAGTGATTGCCTATGCTTCCAGGCAATTAAAGAATCATGAAAGGAATTATCCTACTCATGATTTGGAATTGGCTGCAATAGTCTTTGCCTTGAAAATTTGGCGACATTATCTTTATGGAGAAAAATGTTATATTTATACAGATCACAAAAGTTTGAAATATTTGCCAACACAGAAAGAGTTGAATTTAAGGCAAATAAGGTGGATGGAATTCATTAAAGATTACGATTGTCTTATAGATTACCATCCAGGAAAGGCTAATGTAGTGGCAGATGCTCTCAGCAGAAAGACAATGATGGCACTAAGGGCTATGAATACGGGGTTAGCTCTTACCAGTAGTGGAGCCTTAATTGCAGAATTGAAGATTCAACCTGTACTACTACAACAGGTTAAGCAAGCACAAAATGAAGATGATGACTTAAAGATTATTCGAGCACGGACACAAGTGGGTATCGTAGACGACTATTTGGTTCGAGAAGATGGGTGCCTATATTTTAAAGATAGACTATGTGTGCCAAACAATGAAGAATTAAAGAAGAATATCTTACAAGAGGGGCATAGTAGTCCTTATGCGATGCATCCTAGAGCAAACAAGATGTACCAAAATTTGAAGAGCCATTATTGGTGGAATGGAATGAAGAAAGACATTACTAACTATGTTGCTCAATGTCTAACTTGTCAACAGGTGAAAGCAGAACATCAAGTTCCTTCTGGATTGTTGCAACCAATAAAAATTCCAGAATGGAAATGGGAAAGAATCACAATGGACTTCGTGACATCTTTACCACTTACACAGAAGAAACATGATGCAGTGTGGGTTGTTGTGGATAGATTGATAAAGTCTGCCCACTTTCTTCCAGTTAGGATGGATTTTTCACTTGATAGGTTGGCTCAGTTATATGTAGATGATATAGTAAGGCTACACGGAGTGCCTATTTCAATCATTTCTGACCGAGATCCAAGATTTACTTCGAGATTTTGGAAGAAGTTGCAAGAGGCCTTAGGTAGCAAACTTCATTTCAGTACTTCATTTCATCCTCAAACAGATGGTCAATCTGAAAGAGTAATTCAGGTGTTGGAAGACATGATGAGAAGTTGTATCATCGAATTTGAAGGAAGTTGGGATAAGTATTTGTCCCTCATGGAGTTTGCTTATAATAACAGCTATCAGTCAAGCATACAAATGGCGCCATATGAAGCATTGTATGGAAGAAAATGTCGAACTCCATTATATTGGACCGAACTTAGTGAAAACAAGATTGTGGGAGTGGATTTGATTCAGGAGACAAAAGAGAAGGTAAAACTTATTCAAGAAAGATTGAAGGCTGCATCGGATAGACAAAAATCTTATGCTGATCTAAAAAGAAAAGACATTACTTATGAAGTGGGAGATAAAGTGTTTCTCAAAGTATCTCCTTGGAAGAAAGTCCTGCGATTTGGCAAGAAAGGCAAGCTCAGTCCGAGATTCATTGGCCCATATGAGGTTATAGAGAAGGTTGGACCGGTAGCTTATCGGTTGGCACTACCCCCAACACTCGACAAAATTCATAACGTGTTCCATGTGTCAATGTTAAGGAGATACAGATCAGATCCATCACATATCTTATCTCCTGATGTTGTAGAAATCGAACCCGACCTGACGTATGAAGAGGAACCGGTACAAATCTTAGCGAGAGAGGTTAAACAATTGAGAAACAAGTCTATACCTTTGGTAAAAGTACTTTGGAGGAATCATAAGGTTGAAGAAGCAACTTGGGAACCGGAGGATACAATAAAAACTCAATATCCGCAATTGTTTTCAGGAAATTTTCGGGACGAAAATTCATAAGAGGGGGAGAATTGTAACGAACCGAAATTTCCAAAATTTGCTTATAATAAATTACTATGGTATTAAAAATATCATCAAAATTATTTTTATTGTTATTGTTGTTATTGGATATAAGGCATGAGGAAATAAGAGCTAATTATAGTAAGAAGGATGAATTGGACATTTAATTATTTGTCCAAGGGTAATATTGAAAATTGAAAAAAAAAAGAAGAAAAAAAAAACAAATAAACACATACTTACAGCCTCCTCTCTTCCCTCATCCATTTTCCTTCATCTTCTTCACCATTTTTCTCTCTTCCTAATCAAATTTTCTATAATCCTAAAACTTCCGATTTCTTCGATTTAATTTCGAATTATTGTTAGAAATCGATCCTTAAGCCCTCTATCATCATCAATTTCAGTTAATCAAGACCAGAAGAGGAGGATTTCAGAAATTAAGATTCGGATGAATAGTAACCCGAGTTTGAGGTGAGTGATTTTTGGTGAAATTAAAGCTTAATTAGTAGAATTCATGATAGATTAAGCATATTTATGGTATTAGGAAGTTTATTTATGCAATATCTTGATAGAAATATATATGGCTATTGTAGAGGAAGCTATTGCAAGTAAATCAAAGGTAAAAGGGGTAGAAGAGAGCTAGAAAGAGCATAGAAAAAGGTTTGTGTCCCGAATTTCGATTTCTCGGTTTTTCGGGAAATTTTCCAGATTATATACCTGTTTTGTTTTAATGTTTTCTCTTGTTATATAAATCCGATTTGAACGATTCTTGATTCTATTAATATCTACAGAAAGTAAGGAACATATGTTCTGAAGAATCCTTGTTGAATTTCGTTCGTTTTCAATGTGAAATTTTCGTTTGAAGTTGAGTCATGAAATCTGTTTTCGGAAAATCTCAGCTTGGTACACTGTTTAGTATTTTGATCATAACTTTGGTTATAAAATTTGGATTTCTGTGATTCTGGTGGATTTGGAAAGCTGAGACATGTGTCTAATTATGTTTAGAAGAAAGTTCTTCGATTGGATGATGTTTTGATAGTGAAAAATGCAGGGGAAGTCAGGTTACGAAACCTGGAAAAATTCTGGAAAGTATGATATTGATTTTATTGAGTTTTAATTGAAGTTTGATGCTTAAAAATTTGGGATTTGGATTTCCTAATTACTGAAGATATGTTGAATTGTGATTAATGGTTTATACTGGAATTTTTAAGATGTTACTTTGATTTATTGCCCTTATTAAACGAGTAGAATACGGGTCAGGGTAGATTGGCGCCAATAAAGGGGGGTACAGTACTGTACAAACAATTGAAGCTTTGGCTTCGGGCTTTGGCCGATATTATGAGATATATATATATTGATTTTGAAGCTTCGGCTTCGGGCTTGACCGATATATTGATTTTTGAAGCTTCGGCTTCGGGCTTGACCGATATATTGATTTTTGAAGCTTCGGCTTCGGGCTTGACCGATATATTGATTTTGAAGCTTTGGCTTCGGGCTTGTCCGCTCCCGTATCCATTTTACCGTTATTCAGGACTTGTTTACTTTGGGCAATATATGGTTAAAGTATTTGGAAAAAAAAATTGGGTACAAAATTTGATTGTACTTTGAAAGGATTACTATATAAGTTTTGTGATTTGGTTCCATAAAGTTGGTTAATTTGTTTTTGACTTATAAATATACTATGTTTCTATTTTAAAAATATCCAAAGTTGTTATATTTTTTTTATGGACACCACTAAGTAAATTGCTTAGCGTGTAGTTGATTTTCTACGCGTAGGTGGAGAACTTGTAGATAGCTTGGACCAAAGTGGTACAGGTGGATCAACTTAAAGAGCAAATAAGGAAGGACTCGAGGTGGATATGTATTTTAATGTAATATTATGGTTTGTAGAATAATGGCATGTACTAGAGAGAGAAATGTAAAGTGGCATTGAGAAATATTTGGAGTAAAATTTAGAGTTTAAAACATTATATTGGTATTTGTATGTATTAAATCTATAAGTATTGAATTCTATACAGTGGAGTATAGTTGTTTATTGGGTGTTTATAGTTACCGTATCGCTCCCTATAGGGGGGGCGTTACATGGCGAGTGAGGGACTGAAACTAATGTTTGAGGAGAGTATTCGAATTGGCCTTTTACCAGGCTTTCGGGTTGACGGATCAGAGAAGGACATGTCTATCCTGCAATTTGCTGATGATACGCTATGCTTTTTACCGGCCGATGAGTCTCTATTACCCATTTTTGTTAGAATTTTGCGATGTTTTGAGTTGATTTCAGGCCTGAAAGTCAATTTTAATAAGAGCTCTATTATGGGTATTCATATACAAGAGACGGTCGTTTCATCTTGTGCAGGAGTCCTGGGATGTCGAGTGGAGAACTTTCCGATTACCTATCTGGGAACCCCTCTCAGCGTTAGGCGTGTTCCCGTTTCCGCTTGGAACCCATTGATAAGTAAGTTTCAGAGTCGATTAGCGAGTTGGAAAGGACAATGTTTATCCTATGCGGGACGAATGGTGCTTGTGAAATCGGTATTATCATCTCTTCCAATCTTTTTGTTATCATTGAATAAAATGCCAGGAGCGGTAATTACGAAACTTGAGCAGCTGATGCGGAATTTTTTGTGGAAGGGTGATTCAAATACTACGGGCATTAGTAAGGTTAGTTGGGCGACGATTGTCCTACCCAAAAATCTTGGGGGCCTCTACATTAGGAACTTAAAGTTGGTTAATTGTAGTTTGTTGATGAAGTGGGTATGGAAGGTTAGGAGTGCTGATCATGGGTCATTATGGTACGAGATTTGCGTTAGACGATACGGGTTTGATTCATGGTGGTCCATTGGAAACTATGATTCATCTACATTGTCACATACTTGGAGAGGAATTATAGCATGTTGTATTAGAGGTGGGGAGTGGTGGGAATTTTTTAGGTCGAGCATTCGGGTTGCTATTGGAAGTAGGGAAAATTGCTCATTCTGGCATGACAACTGGACGGTGAATTCGGAGTTGGCGGTCTTGTTCCCTGACCTATACCGGTTGTGTAATAGGAAATCGTGTTCGGTGACCGAGGGGTGTCATTATCTTTTCGGGTCATCGGCCTTTTGCGGCCTTTTTGGAAACGGAACTTAAGGATTTCAGGACAGGAGAGAGGTGCGGAACTTCAAAATTGGATCGGTATAAGCTGTCCGAGCTTGTTTCTAGAGGGTGACAACGAGTTGGGGCAGGGTCAACGGCAGCCTATCTTTTCAGGGACGGCTGATAGGTTTATGTGGGAGGTGGGGGAGAAGAAGGAGTACACGACAAGCTCCTTTTGTATGGGCTACTATAGTTCGCCAAAATGGCCAAAGCCGAGGCTCGAATTTTCTGTAATATGGGAGGCATGTGTGACCCCTAAAGTTTGCTTCTTTGGGTGGCTTGTTTTTCATGGAAGATTACCAACAAAAATGTTCCTTTTCCTCCGGGGCTGCCAATCTATAACGGACGGTCAATGCCCATTTTGTGATTTGGAGGAGACTATGGATCACGCCCTGCTCCATTGCAGTAACAGCTATAAGGTGTGGACGCAGGTGATGAGATTGCTCGGTATCTCGATGCCTATACCGTGGAAGGCGGTGGATTTTCTAGCCATGTGGCGCGGCTTCTTTGCTGATGGAAGGGGTAGAGAATTCGGAACGGCGCTATGGTTCTTAATTGCTTGGGCACTATGGAAACGAAGGAATAAATTTGTTTTCGAAGGCAGGATCGGCTCAGAAGACATTATTGGATTATGCATTCATTTATGTTGGTTCATCTTTAAAACTAGGAGGCGGGATGTTAATTTTGTTACTTCTGATGTATTTATTTTCCCGAACTTGCTACTCTCGTGTAATTGATTTACTCATGTTCTCGCCTTGAGACCGTGAGTTGATTTTTATTTAATAAAAGAGGGGTAGGTGTTTTGTAGGTAAGCGGGGAAACTAGCCTAGCTGGGGACTCCGCCCCGAAATTTTCACCTGCTCTAAACTTTTAGCCTTTGAAGGGACACAATGTTCCTTCGGGGTTTTTCAAAAAAAAAATATAACATTCGGAACTTTTAATATAATGTAACAATATGTTGGAACCAGAGATTAATTTATGTTTATTTGGTTTGTGTTTCTGTTCATTTGGCTATAATATCCTTCAAATAAAACATCGGTTGTTTTAGATCATGGGATCCATTTATTGAATATTGTTTAGAATTTACGTCATGAATTCATATTTTAAAAAGTGTTAGTTACTAATATAGAGATTATATATAGTTACCGCTGTTCATTCGAGTCTGATTGAGATTACTGTAATGATTATATATAGTAGCAAAATTCAGTATCAAGAGATTTTTATTTATTTTGAAGTTGACTAGTTGGTCTTGTACATGTTTTTTTAATCGTTGGTTTGTACATGTTACTTATAACTGCTAATTATTGAAAAACACATTAAGCCATCCTATTCCATTCAAAGTTATGTTCTATCCTAACATTAAATTAAATTTTTATGCATATTTAGCGATAAAGATGAATGGAGCAGTAAAATGATAATTCAAAAAGTAATAAATAATTCAAATTTTAGATATAAAAACGGAAAATGAGTGAACAAAATAGGACAATTAAAATAGTTTAAACTTTAAAGTAAGCGTATTGTTTTTTTTTTTGAAAATCAAAGTAAGCTTATTGTTCCAATCAAGAAGATAAAAAATTTCAAAAAAAAAAGAAGAAGATGAAACCGTAAATGGTAGGATAGAAGAGACTTTAGTAAAGTAGTTGTTGGAAATACTCGGTCCGCTCGTGTGCTGGTCAATTTGGTCAAAGGATCCGATCCAGTTTAAATAACACACTACAAGAAACAGACGCAATTGTAATAACAATTTATGTGTCACTTAAATTGTTGTCACAAAAAAAGGAGTTATCGTGACAATAAAGATTTTACCGTCACAAACATATGTTTTTTGAAATTTTCTATTGTAAAGTTGTCACATATAATAGATATTTGTGACAATAGTTATAACCGTAACTAATGATTTTATGTGACAATTAAGTTGTAACTGATAATTTAGAAGTTGTTACAATAAAAAATTATTGTCACAAAAAATATATATGTGACCACAAAAAAATCTTGTTACAATTTTATTAGTTTCGTGACAATAAATTTAACTTGAAACAAAAAATACTTCAGTTACAAGTAATAGTTGTAACTAAAAATATTTAATATGTGACAATAACATTTTATTGCCACCAAATATATATATCTGACAACATAGAATGCTTGTTGTAAAAAATATATTATTTTTATGATAATAATTTTAATTTAAAACAAAAATACTTTGGTTACAAGTAAAAGTTATAACTAAAATTATTCAATATGTGATAATAAATTTTCATCGTCACAAAAACTATATGTGTGACAACATAAATAACTTGTTGCAATAAATATTTTACTTTTGTGACAATAAGTTTAACTTGAAACAAAAAAAACTCTACAGTTACAAGTAACGATGTAACATTTAAAATGAGAATAGTGTAACATTTACTCGTATGATCAAAATTTTAAAATGAGAATAGTGTAACATTTAAAATGTGTAAATTTAAGAATTATTTTCATGGTTTATCAGTGAAATTTAAATTTGAAGAAAGTTTTTTGTTCATGACCTATATTTCATTTTTTTTTCAGGGCCCCGAGAATTTCTGAGACTGCTCTGATTTCAATACATTTTGAAACTACAAAATAAACAAAATTACATGACTTTAAGCATTCTGGAAATTGATATGAGATGAAGAGTAAATTATACAAAATATTTTACAGAATAATGATATGTAGTTAGTAATTTGTCTCAAAAATGCAAACATTACTTTGTGGAGACAATTGTCATCCCACTTCATACCATACCACTATCAAATTAAAGAAACCAAACATATTTTCATAGTATATAAATTTGAGTAAACGATTAAAAAAAATCAAGTTTACCTTGAAGATTAATTAATTGATAAAGTAGGTAAAAAGGGTAAATTTAAAAATATGTAACGTGGTTTGACTGTTTTGTAAAAAGGTCTTTGTGGAATTATTTTTTCAACATGGTGCTTGTGGTTTCAATCATGGTTGTCAAACCTGGCCCCGCCACTCGACCCAGTGAAGGTAAAGGGTCAAGGGTCGATGGATCAATCGGGGTTGAACAGGTTAGAATAAATATATTAAAAAAATTATTATTTTCAATATTTAGAAGATTAAAATATGATACAATAACTAATTATTTTTATATTCAAAATAAAATGAAGTTAATCTATTCAGAATTGAAAAGTAAAAAATGATAATAAGGGAAGCATAAAATAAGAAAAAAAAACTTATGATTAATAGTTAAAATAAAAAAAATATTAAAATTATTGGTTTTAAGACTATATATAAATTTAATTGTTACAAATTTTATATCATGACATGGTTTTTTTAGAAAAAATTGATATTAAAAGTAAAAAATTAGTTAAAATTCACTTTATTAAAGTTTAAAATCGTTTAGACTTTCTAAGCTACAATTTAATATATGTTTATTTAAACATTAAAAAAATTCAAACCATTGACCCAATAACCCGCCACCGAATCACCGGTTCAATCGACCGGGTCAACGGATTTTTAGCGGGTCATCTAATGGCCAGTTTTTAGCATGAATCGATCCGATTTATTCACCGGATCTGGGTTATTCTGGTCCGACTGGCAGGGCCGGGCCGGGTCTGACAACAGTAGTTTCAATTTCAAAAGTTAGCAACACGCTTTTTGAAATTTGTTTTTTTGGTTAATGCTAGACTAGTTACTTTAATAAATTCAATATTATTATATTTTAATTATATTATTTAAGAATTGTATATGAAGATTTGAGTGCTTCATAAATTTTTTATTTTTTATAATTTTTTAAAGTTTTATCAACTTTTAATTAAAAAAATATTTGTACTTCTCAAAAATTTTTAAAATTTATCGCTAAGATGTATTGTATTTTTATTAACTAAACTGCAAAATTTTACTTTAAAATGTATAAAATTACCCTTAAAAATATCATTTCAAAATTTTAAAAATTAATTTCTTTTTCTAAATTTTGAAAGTATAGACCACCTTTTAAAAAAAATTATAAAAATATCTTTTCATAAAATAATTAAATTACATGATATATTTTTTAAATTTACCAAATATGCAATGGATTGTTGGCTCACGTTAATGTTTTCAAATGAACAAAAGTATTTTTTTTATAATGAAATTAATATAGTAGTCATAGCCTTATTTTCACCCCTTTTCCTATTTACAAGTGGCTAGATATCAAATAGGATGAATCATTCTGACAGTGCTCCTATTTCAATCCTTTTCCTATTTACAAGTGGCTAGAATAAATTACTGACTAATAAGTCTAGGACTATAAACGAATCGAGCTGAGTTGGACAGAATTTTATTGAGTTTGAGTTTTGCTCGTTAAATTTTTAACGAGTTTGAGCCGAGCTCAGCTTGATCAAACCGATCTCGAGCCTCAAACTTAATTCAAGCTGAGCTAAATCGAGCTGCGAGCATGGTTTAAATTGAACTTCACCGAGCATTAGTTGAGTCTTGATATGTTCATTAAATTATTAAGTAGCTCGAGTCAAGTTTTAATTTTGGTTCGAGCTTAAAATTATTATTAGACCTCGCGAATTAAAGTTTTATCTATCTAATTTATTTGGACTCTCTTAAAGTTACTTAAATCTTATGTTACATTCACTTAGTATGAAATATATGTTAAGTTTATAACATCCATATGAAAAAAATAATGTTATACTTATAACTTATATGATTAACATAATATTACTCTTTCTGAAACATGTTCATTAGCCTATTAATGAGCCTATTTGCGAGCTTGTTCGCGAGTATATCTGTGAGCCTCTTATCAGCATATTCACGAGTTTTCGAGCCGGATATCTTCTTGTTCAAGCTTGGCTCGTTTACAACAACGAGCCTAAAAATTTATTCACGAACAATCTCATTTATTAACGAGTCGAGCTCAAATAAACTTTTACCGAATCAGGCACCAAAAAACTCACGAGTAGTTAAGTTCGTTTAGAGTTCTACCAATAACTATGGAAAAATTTATAATTTTCAACGGTTTGAAATAAGCCAGTGGCAACCTGGCCAACACTGAGAAAACGCTGCTTGAAGAGTCAAAAGTTTTCTTAAGAATGTTCAAAGTGGGGGGACCGTGAGCATCCAAATTACATTGACTTCAAAGCAGTCGTACATTTATCAATATTATCTATGTTTCTTGGCACCGAGAAGGGTTGGTTCAAGTAGTAAATAATTTGATATCGCTTAAGCAAGGTCTCGAGTTTGAGTTCGAGTGAATGCAAAAAATCTTTATTGGGAGACTCACCCACCATAGTCAGGTGCGCGACCCGGATCGAATATGAATGTAGTTGGAGCAATGATCCGGTGAACCAGATGGACACCTTTTTAGAAATTTTGTTACACTTGCAAACCCTAGAACACTACTGGTTGTAGTCTAGATCATTGCCCCAAATCAGTGCAAATTATAAAGGCTTAATGCATATTCAACCCCTCTCATCTTAATAACTTTTATCACTTGACCCCCAACTTACGTATGTCTTAACAAACCCCTTAAAGATATCAAATTTTATATTTTCCTCGCTCCAATTAAAATATGACACGAGGCATTAAAGGACTGCATAGAACATTCTTTTTAAGTTCAAATGATTGATAAAGATATTTATAAGTTAGAGAGGGACGGATCTAAGACATTAAGAAGGAAATATCAGATAAGAAGATGAACAGATATAGTTACAATAAAGAAATTGGAGAGAGATGAAAGTAAAGTGAATAATAATATTGTTTCTTCCTTTTTTTTTTTGGTTGGGTCACGTGCTCTCATTAATCAGCCTTTTAAAACTCTTGCTGTATTTGAGGAAAAAATATCTCAATTGATATTTTTTTAACTTTATATATTTGTATTTTATATCTAATTACTAACTGTTATTGAGCTATTTAATTAATGTTAGTGTTTCAATGTTTCATTAACTCTTAAATACTGATATACTACAACATTCAAATAGTTTACATTTTAATGTTTTTATTTCATTTTATAGATCGTAGATTATATACGCTTATAGGAGAATATTTTTCGTCGGTCAGAAATTATTTTCATCGATCGGAATTTCTCTAGCAAAGTTTACGCCCTTGCAGTTTAAAATTTCTGGCACTGCCACTGAGTTGGAGGCGTCAAGTGATAAAAGTTACTAAGTTGAGGGGGTTAAGTATGTATTAAGCCAAATATAAAAAGGAAATTTAGAACAATTCCATATCATTAGTTCATGTCAATATATGTATGACATCCATTGTGTTACAATGTTGGATTGCCACTTATAACTTTAAGAGCAAGGCCATTCAAAAGAGGTAGATATGAAGTGCAATCACCTAGGTCCATAGCACTAAAGGATCCAAAATAATCATGTAGCTTCTTTGCTCGTTGTAGTGTGAGAAAGATAAATATTTAATAAATTTATTTTAATTCGTATATTCTAAAAAAATAAATAAATGTTGAAGATTTAATACCACTATTTTTAAGATGTTAGGGATTTATTATAATTCTTGGAACTGAATACGATTTTTATTAATTTTTAGATTTATGTCGAAGAGTCCAAAAAGTCAAGGATAAACCTGCTTACGTATCTTAGTAATTTTAAACTTAGAATGAAATAAAGTTTATAAATATGTTATAGTTAAACACAAATTTTAAATATAATCACTAAAGTTTGGACTATGGTATTATGCATGCATTTTTTTTAAAAAAAACCCTTACTATTCTTTTTTAAAAAAAAGGCCAAATGCATATATCTTGTTGAGTGGTGTCCCTATTATTGTGGGATCCACTGATTAATTAAAAAAAAAATTCAAAAAGAGGCAGGTCGGCAAAACGTTTTTTAAAATGTTTACAGTAAAATTACTGTGCATAATTCGGCCGCGTTTGTATTTCCTATAAATAGAGAGATTTCTGCCTCAAAATTATAGCAGAAGAGTAAGAAAACACAGATACAAATATTATCTGTGTAGAGAAACTTAGGAAAAGGGTTCCTAAGAGTTGGGCAAGAGAGAAAATAGTGAGGTTTTGGGAAACACTTGAGTGCCACTATTTTGTAATCTCTTGGTGTACCTACTATTATTTTTATAGTGGAGAATTATTCGGAGTTGGTCCCGTGGTTTTTCCCTAATTCATTTGGGGTTTCCACATAAAAATCTGCGTGTCTTTTTATTCTGCTGCTATTATTTTTCTCGTAATCTATTATTGGGCCTAACAAGTGGTATCAGAGCTGACGGTTGTTTTATCAGTAAAATCCGTGGATATATTTTTCAAAAATAAATATACCACGACGACGAGAAAATTACGAGGAATCCGGTGGCGTAATCAGTTCGAAAAACCGACGCACGTAGGCAATTTGGGTGAATAGTAAAATAGTAACTTGAGAAATAGTATTCATATATAATAACTATTCATATTCGGCCATCTTTTATGAATAGTGTTATGTAAGTATACGGGCATACTGTTACTATTCCAATATACAAGTATTATTTTGGTATATGGTACTATTCATATATACAGTCACTATTTTTGTGAATAGTGAAATTCGTGAATAGTAAAATTTTGCCATTCTTAAATTTTTCGACATGGCGAATGACGGCGTAATGATCAAATTGACGGATACAAATTATTCAATGTGGAAATCCAGAATGGAAGACTACCTCAATTGCAAAGATTTGTATGATCCAATTGAGGGTGACGACGCAAAGCCGAAAGATATGAAAGATCAGCAGTGGATAAAGATGAAGAAGCAGACATTGGGTACAATACGCCAATGGATAGATGCTAGCCTGTACAACCACGTGAGGAACGAAACAGATCCCAAAGTTCTCTGGAAGAAGCTAGAGGATATGTACGAGGCTAAAAATGCTCAAGGAAAAGTGTTCATGATTCGTAAAGTCATGAACTTGAAATTGACAGAGGGACGATCAATCGCACAACACCTGAACGACTTTGAAGGATTCATAAGTGAGTTAGCAGTCACTGGTATGTCCTTGGATGATGAGATGCAAGCATGTCTTTTGATGGAAACTCTACCAGATAGCTGGGATACTCTTGTTGTATCACTGAGTAACTCAGCTCCAAATGGTGTGGTAACAATGTCTATGGTAAAGAATAGCCTACTTAATGAAGAACTTCGTAGAAGAGACGTTGCCAGTACCAGTTCACAAGCCCTTGTCACGGAAAACAGGGGCCGAAGCAAGAGTAGAGGACGTGGAAATGAAAAATCCAGAGATAGATCTAAGTCCCGGGAGAAGAGGTCATGCTACCACTGTGGAAAGCAGAGCCATCTCAAAAGGAACTGCCGTTTCTTAAAATAAGAAAATGCAAACCGAAGTCATAATAATGACAAAAATACATCTGCTACAGTCAATAAAGAAGATGGAGAGGTGGCTTTAGTATCTCATGATGTAGATTGTTGTCATGTTGAAGACGCAGATACCGAGTGGATTGTAGATTCTGGTGCCTCATACCACTGTGTTCCAAAAAGGGAATACTTCTCAACATACAAAGCAGGCGATTATGGTACTATTAAAATGGGAAATAATAGTGTCTCGCAAATGGTGGGAATCGGTGATATCTGCGTGAAGACAAGTGTCGGATGCACATTAACACTTAAAAATGTACGACACATTCCAGATCTTCGGTTAAACCTATTGTCTGTTAGTGTATTGGACAAGGAAGGTTATCACAATCATACAGGCAATGGAAATTGGAAACTCACCAAAGGATCATTGGTGGTGGCAAAAGGAAGATTGTGTTGCTCGCTATACAAAATGCACGCAATAATATGTGCGAGTCAACTGAATACAGTTGGAGATGATGCTTCACCAAATTTGTGGCATAGGCGACTGGCGCATGTTAGTGAGAAAGGGTTGAATATACTGGCTAAGAAGTCCCTCATCCCATTAGCCAAAGGAAAAATTAACCCGTATGATCATTGTTTATTTGGGAAGCAACATCGAGTTTCATTTCAGAAAAGCTCTAGAAGAAGAAATAATAAGTTAGAGTTGGTACACTCTGACGTTTGTGGTCCCATGGATACAGAATCCATTGGAGGAAGAAGATACTTTCTTACCTTCATTGATGATTTTTCAAGGAAGACATGGATTTATTTGCTGCGCACAAAGGATGAAGTATTCAAGCACTTTCAGCAATTTTGTGCAATGGTGGAAAGGGAGACTGGAGTGCCATTGAAGTGTTTACGCACAGATAATGGTGGTGAGTGTATCTCCAAGGAGTTCAAGGATTACTGTAGTCAACATGGTATCAGGCATGAAAAGACGGTTCCTGGTACACCTCAACACAATGGTGTTGCTAAACGAATGAATCGTACCATTGTCGAAAGAGTTATATCCATGCTCAAAATGGCTACCTTACCTAAGTCATTTTGGGGAGAAGCTGTCAATACTGCTGTCTATCTTATCAACCGACTACCTTCAGCACCTTTGGATTTTGATATTCCAGAGAGGGTCTGGACAGGAAGAAATATCTCATACTCTCACTTGAGGGTATTTGGCTGCAAGGCATTTATGCATGTTCCTAAAGAGCAAAGGCTAAAGCTTGATGATAAATCAGTTCCTTGCACTTTTGTAGGTTATGGCGATGAAGAGTTTGGCTACAGATTATGGTATCCAGTTAAAAAGAAAATTGTACGGAGCCGAGATGTTGTATTTCACGAGAATAATGTCATCGGTGAAAGATCTACAAGTGACGACGTTATCGATATAACACCAAAGAGCATTCTATCAGATGATGCCACAGAAAGAAGAATGCATCAATCAGAACAAGATGGAGAAGAAGAGCCAGTTGTGAGGGATCAAGATGCGATTGTAGATGAAGATATGAATGAAGAGGGTACTGAGCAGGGGGAGCCAGAGAACCCCATTCTACCAGAAGAAGAACCTCAATTAAGGAGGTCAGTCAGAGAACGCCAACCATCTACAAAATACTCCAGTTCTGATTATATTTTAATCACTGATGAGGGGGAGCCTGAAAGCTTCCAAGATGTGCAATCTTGTAAAGATAAAGATTGTTGGATGAAGGCCATGCAGGAGGATATGAATTCTTTAAAGAAGAATGACACGTACCAGCTGGTAAAACTTCCTAAAGGGAAGAGAACACTCAAGAACAAATGGGTATACAAGCTGAAGAAAGATGATGGAAACCTAGTGAGATTCAAAGCTCGATTGGTTGTCAAAGGTTTTACTCAAAAGAAAGGTATCGACTTTGACGAGATTTTTTCACCAGTTGTGAAAATGAGTTCCATTCGAGTTGTGCTAGGTCTTGTAGCCAGCTTGAACCTTGAGTTAGAACAGCTTGATGTAAAGACCGCGTTCTTGCATGGGGATTTAGAAGAAGAAATTTATATGGAACAACCAGAAGGTTTCAAGGTCAAGGGAAAGGAGGACATGGTGTGTCGCCTGAAGAAAAGTTTGTATGGGCTAAAACAAGCCCCGCGGCAATGGTATAAAAAGTTTGATTCCTTCATGGTGAATCAAGGATACAAGAGGATAGAAGCTGATCCATGTGTATATGTCCAGAAATTCCCTGATGGAAAATTTATCATTCTTCTCTTATATGTTGATGATATGCTAGTCGTTGGGCCAGATGCCAAAATGATTAGTAAGTTGAAGTGTGATTTGTCTAAGGCGTTTGACATGAAAGATTTGGGACCGGCAAGGCGAATTCTTGGAATGGAGATTACCCGAGATCAAAGGTCCAACAGGCTGTGGTTATCGCAAGAAAAATATATTGAACGGGTACTAGAAAGGTTCAATATGAAGAATGCTAAACCAGTTAGCACTCCACTTGCCGCTCATTTCAAGTTGAGTAAGAAATCCTATCCTTCAACAGAGAAAAATAGAGAAGATATGTTAAATGTTCCATATTCTTCAGCGGTCGGAAGTTTGATGTATGCAATGGTGTGTACGAGACCAGACATCGCTCATGCAGTTGGAGTTGTGAGTCGATTTTTGTCAAATCCCCAGAAGACACATTGGGAAGCAGTTAAATGGATCTTTCGATACCTGAGAGGAACTTCAAAGTTATGTTTAACATTTGGAGGTGGAAAGCCAGCACTTATTGGTTACACAGATGCAGATATGGCTGGTGACCTTGATGAAAGAAAATCTACATCAGGTTACTTATTTACATTCTCAGGGGGAGCTATTTCATGGCAGTCACGGTTATAAAAGTGTGTTTCATTATCAACAACTGAAGCAGAGTACGTTGCAGCAACAGAAGCAGGAAAGGAAATGCTTTGGTTAAAGCGATTCTTTGAAGAATTGGGTGTGCAACAAAAAGACTACATAGTTTATTGTGATAGTCAAAGTGCACTAGACTTGAGCAAAAATACTATGTATCATGCACGGACGAAACATATTGATGTAAGATATCATTGGCTCAGACTTGCCGTTGAAGAAAAAGAGTTCAAGTTGCAGAAGATTCATACAAACAATAATGCTGCTGATATGCTGACAAAGGTTGTACCAAAAGAAAAGCTCGACCAGTGCATTGAAGCAACCGGGATGGAGAGTCCCACAATGTAATCGGGAGGGGGAGATTTGTTGAGTGGTGTCCCTATTATTGTGGGACCCACTGATTAATTAAAAAAAAATTCAAAAAGAGGCAGGTCGGCAAAACGTTTTTCAAAATGTGCACAGTAAAATTATTGTGCATAATTCGGCCATACGCGTTTGTATTTCCTATAAATAGAGAGATTTCTGCCTCAAAATTATAGCAGAAGAGTAAGAAAACACAGATACAAATATTATCTGTGTAGAGAAACTTAGGAAAAGGGTTCCTAAGAGTTGGGCAAGAGAGAAAATAGTGAGGTTTTGGGAAACACTTGAGTGCCACTATTTTGTAATCTCTTGGTGTACCTACTATTATTTTTATAGTGGAGAATTATTCGGAGTTGGTCCCGTGGTTTTTCCCTAATTCATTTGGGATTTCCACGTAAAAATCTGCGTGTCTTTTTATTCTGCTGCTATTATTTTTCTCGTAATCTATTATTGGGCCTAACATATCTATCTGAACTTGTCCCAAAAAACCTAACGCCCCGCTAAATTTTTAAAGTGAATCCATAGCTCCCTCAATTTTTTAAAAGTGCTCCACTTAACTTCCTAAATACCACGTGTCAGATTCTGATTGGAGAGAAAAAAATCAGAAAAGTGACATCTTTAAAAAATAAAACATATTAAAAACTAATACATAATATTTAAAAAGTAAAATAATATACTTTATAAAAATTAAATAAATTACAAAATTATTTTAAAAATTTAAGAAAATAATAAATTTCTTAAAATAAGTTCATTCAGCTGATAATGCTTCATGCTTTTAAAAAAAATGCACCTTTTAAAAAGCAGAACCTTCTCAATAAAAACAAAGAGAAGTCAAAGGTGGAATATAAGAGGATTATGTTTACATTTTGTTTATTTTTCAGATATATACTTCTATTTCTTGATTGGTTCATTTGCTTTTCCTGGAAATGGTTAACCCAACTGAAAGATTCTGTAAGAAAGAAAGTCAGAGGCCGCCGGCGCAATTAAGTATAATTAATTATGGTATAAATTATTTAATTGCTTAATTAGTGTGGTTTCTATTGAACAACGTTTTAAGTTATGGAGAAGTAAAAGAAATAAATGAATTTATTAATTTTAGAAAATATTTTATTTTCTTTTTATGTGTAATTTTAAAGTTTTAATGGATTATTCAACACTTTTTTTAATTTATTTTTATATTAATTAAAAAAAATTAATTATAAATGAAGTTATAAGGTAATAATTAAGAAGAAGGTGAATTTTATAATAAAATTAAGGGATACATTAGTTATTTTAATAATATAATAAATATTTTATTGGTCTTAGTAAATATCTTAAAATGACATATATTTTACACTGGAGTATTATTAATATCGTATTTACATGAACTGAACTATTTTTTAATAAAAGCTGGGCAGGTAATCCAAATCCGAATATATTAAAATAGAAACGAAAAACCATACAAAATAAGAGAAAAAAAGAAGCATAATACAAGAAATTGCTTACAAGAAGCAAAAACATAAAACAAGCCACATACATGGCCAAAGAAATCATAAACTAAAGAGGCCAACACCAATTCCAAATGAAGTGTCTGCTACCTCAAATCTGAACTCATGAATAAAAGTGTGACCTAAAAGCCCGGACTCGATGAACCCTTCTGACTATGAAAGCCATAACAAGCTTTAACACAAAGAAAAGAAGTTAAAAATTTCTCTCTTCTTATCCTGGATAAGAAGGAATTCCCTCTTTCTCTAATACTTTCTTCTTTTCTAACACATTATGGTGAGAAAAAGTTACAAAAGAGAAAGAATGAAATAAGAAAAGCTTTCTTCTTGTTGCCCAAAATAAAGAAAGAAAGATGGATGAATCAACAAAAAGAAATTAGAAAAAATAGAGAGAAGAAAGACCTCTTTTCTCTAGAAAAACTACATGACTTAATAACAGAACTTAACAATATAATACTTACCATTGTTATAAAATATTATTTTATAAATTATCAATTATTATTATTATTCATAATTTTTATTTTTGATTTATTCTTCTATTTTTATTAATCATTAATTATTCTATACAAAGTAATCATAAATTAAAATTTAATAAAAAATAAATAAATTGAGTTAATGTCTAATTCAAATTAGGTTATTGGACTTCCCATTTAATTATATTGTTATAAATTATTTATTGTTGTTTTTTTTTTCTCTAATTTAGATTCTAAATGACCCAGAAATTAAGATTTTTTATAAGGGAAACGGCTAGAATTAAAAAAAAGCTAAACATCCTTACTAATTTGATATCTTTAATGACAGTAAAGATATTTAATTTGAGATTACATTAATGAAATCTTGAGATAAGGTCAAAATTCTTGAAACATTTACAAAAGAAAAATTAAGATAATGTATGATTTGACAATGCTTTAACATCTCTTTTATAATGCTTTCAATGATTTCTTTAGTCATTTTTCATGGCTGTTTATATTTTAATGGTTAAACTTTAAAAAAGTATCTTGTAGTTTTATTTATTTATAAAATGGGGTTTGAGGAATTTTTTTTATAAAATGGGGTCTGTGGTTTTAAAAATTTTATAAATAAAGGATCCTCAATATTAAATTATATCATGAAAATGGATAATAATGTTCGTTTTAATCTGAATTTTTACAGAATGGTTATTGAAAATATAATATATATATCAGTGAAAAATTTTGAATTTTTTTACTAGTGCATATATTTTTTTAATTAAATTATGATAACAAACTATAAAAAATAAAAAAAAATAAAAAAAAAATTCGAAAATTACTCAAACTCTGACGTATATTTTTAAAATAATAAGGTTAAATTATTAAAATGTTAAATTATTTAAAATATTCAATGTAACACCACTATTTCAAAGTCAAAGACCCCTTTTTACAAATTTTTTGAAACTACGTACCCTATTTTACAAGAACAAATTTCCCAAACCCTGTATTATAATTGAGTGAAACTACAAAATACTTTTTTAAAATTTACCTTATTTTAATTTATAATTTTGGTTTGTAAAGAGTAAGTGATTTCATAATTTTTATTTCGGTAATTATTCGGTATAAATTCCAATGCCCGTGTATCTATGTATTTGATTTATGTACGCTACACATTCTTTCATGTTTAATGAACAAATTTTTTTCTAATTAGTTCTCAAATATATTGGAAAAGATTTGGCCCTGAAAATTTAGGGGCCCTGACAATTAAAAAAAATCTCTATGTTTCTCATCATGTGGAGACCTTAGAAATTTTAGGCAAGTTAATAATAAAAATAGTAAAATGAGATCTTTAATAAAAATAAATAATTTAATAAAACATACTTTTTTTTTTTAAAAAAGTAGGAATTGAACACTTGCCATCTTGTAACTTTAATAAAGAAACTTATCAATTCTACTAACATTAATTTATGTCTATTTTTATCTTTTGAATAATAATAACTAAATCATTAATAAAAAAATATTTTTAGGCCCCTTTCCGGCTACGGACCCTAGGCGGTGGCATCCGTTACCCACCCCAGGGCCGGGCCTGATCATGTGTCCGTCCACTACCACTCCAATTTTATTTCTAAGGATTTTTATTTAAACTTAAATTTATACATAAATAAAAAATATCAATACTTTTAAAAAAAATTTTTTACGTCATTCAGCTTATAATAATAACAAAGAAAAACTTCATCTTACTCATCTCTTTTAAATATAAATTTAAACCTACAACCTCTATAATTATAATTTCATCGTCGCTCAACCATTATTAAAGATTTTTTTTTGATAAAATATAGGGGGAATTAGGAAACGAGAAATGGATGTCAATTTCGCCGTTAATCTAGAAGTCAACAATTGAAGAAACAATTTCCCCTTTTTATTCACAGTCTTGAGTTCTTTTATTTGAGATTGGATATTTAATACTTTTTTTATTGGATACTTGACACATATGTATTTTATATATTATAATAATAAAAATTATATATATATCAAACATATAATGAAAGGGGTATTAAATATCCGATCCTGTATAAAATTTACCTCGAAATCTGAGATGTAATGGCCTTAATTTTTGCTGACGTCACTCAATTGCCACCATGTGCGATAATTTGACCACTTTTGAGAGAGAGAGAAAGAGATGGTCATTGTCAACGTGATCACATGATCCATGATTATGATTAGTACTTTTTCTAAGAAATGATGTGGCAGGCACCCAAAATTAATTTAATTTAAAAAATGATTGAGAACAATAATTTTCCATATTAAATTCAGCTATTTTTTATATCACATATCTTTAAAATGAGATTCTTTAAATATGAGCAACCCATTTTGAGAAAATAAAAATAATATAAAAAATAATATAAAAAATTAATATAATAATAATAATAAAATATTAGTATTATTTATATGAAATATAATACAGAGAATGAAAAATAAGGAAAATAATTTGAGTAAAAATATTATAAATACTAAAATAAGATTTGAGGAATGAAAAATAAGGTGAATGATCGGACTTATTCTTAATAATATTAAAAGTTTTCCATTAGAGAGATATTAATTTCAAATTTTAAACCTCACATCAAGGAACTTCAAAATGAATGACAAATATTAGTCGACCAAATAAAAAATACAGAGTTCATATCGATAATTCTCATATCAATCTACTAAGCACATGCATAACTAACCTAAAAAAGAATGTCTCCTCATATATAAGAGGATACCAAAAACACATTCGAAAATTTTCACTGAATTTGTTTGCAATTCGGGACGGTGCCCGTGCTAGTGCGAGTACACATCTACACCTACCCTATCACTGATTGACGGTTGTGATAAAATTAAAAGACCTATGTAACTGACTATATGTAGACCTTTCGTGAGATTTAAGGTTTGGTTGTTTAATGGATGGATATCAGATTTTAATTTGATGAGGCCATATATTTTAATGGGTAAGCAGGACAACAAATAATTTGGTCATAGGACGATCTAACGGATTGCCAATAGCAGGCAAAAATCTAACGGTCCAATTGTCTATATATATAATACAAACCAATGTTATCAATACTGTATTGTACAGGCCGGTTCAACCAGTTTTATCACGAACCGGTTATGGCTATGATACGGTATACATAAAACCTGGTTTTAGTAAAAAATCGGAGAAAATGGGTTGAACTGGAAACCCATTTTTTTTGGTTCAACCCAGTTTCTCAAAATCCGTTTGACAAGCAAAACTGTTGCTAAAGACTCAGAAAAGAGTTGCTAAAGACACATAAATGAGTTGCAATAGCCACCGAAAACCCTAAATAATATATATTCCTAAAATCCCTCTGGCAACACGCAGAAGCGTTGCAAAAGACCTAAAATGCGTTGCAATAGCCGCTAGAAATCCTAAATAATACATATTCTTTACAAAATTAAAAAATCGATAAAACCACCAATAATACCGGTTATACCACGTACCATTGACCTCGCCGATATGAGGTCCGATATGGTATTAATAAATTGATACAAACCATTGCTTTTTTCTATGTGGGTGTATTAGGATTCTCTAAAGTTGTTTCAACTTTAGAGAATATTTGAGCAATATCCAACCATTCATCACATTTTGAACGGCTATGATTGATTACACAACTCCCAAAAAAATTCTTCTCTCACTTCTTTTCTTTGTATCTCTGTAACTTTACTCTAAAGTTACTTTAAAGAATGCTTGTATACTCTTTGCTTAATTCACTCGTTACTCGGGTTCCTTAATTTTTAAGAGCAAAATGGATACCATGTTACTGCTTCAATTGATAATAATTCCTTCAATTACAATTGCAGCACATGCCAGAGTTCAGCTTAACCCTCAAATCTCTGCTATTAACTATCATGGGGTGAAAATATCGTGCCTGGATCCGATATTTCAGAAATAATCTTCTATGAACTTGTTGAATCAATCTATAGATTCCTGCAAAATAAAGCATGAACTTGAGGGCGATCTGTGTTACCTCATGGGGTACCCTCCGATGCCTAAGTCAGTAAATGGTTCTGATGAAATAATGTGAACGTCTTTCTAAGAGAGAGTAAGATACCTGAAGTACTGACCTAAGGGCCTATTTATAGGCATAGGAATTGTCTACCCTTAATAGAATAGGAAGTCTTAATTAGGATGAGTTTAGAACTCTTTGTGCTTATCTAATCCTTGTATCCCAATCAGGTTAGGATAAGGATAGAGGAGAGAATATATGGACTAGAGTTAGACCTAGATTCTCCTTACTTATGGGACACAGAAATGCCTTTTAGCAGGTCATGAGCCTTCTTGAGACTATAGTCTTATATGTTCTCCAGCTTGATTGAGATCTAGCCAGCCTCATGAGTTAGGTTCCTCTAACTAAATTGACACTGTGAGCCACGCGGGTCTCTGTTGACTCGGTCTCTACGGACGAGATGGGCAAGATATATTTGGTAGGTTATCAAAAGCCCCCCCACAAGTGTGAGAAGTTCTTTAGGGCTTCTGGCGGTGAGAGCCGGCTTGGATTCAAGCGGGCCAATGTTTAGGGCCACGTGGCTAATTTTAGTTTAAGCATTCTTAAAGCTTCCATGGGAAGTTCAAGTCTTTTCACATCCTTTGGCAGTAGAGGTGATTTTTTTGAAATTTAAAATCAACCAAGATTCGTCTGGCACTATGTTGCTGCAGCCCTGCAACTTAATGAAGGTGACTTTTCATTTTCTACCCTTTGCCCATATAAACATTCTCATTGCCCATTTCGCTACTTTCACTCCCTTCATATCTCACACTCTTACTCCGGCAGTTTTACGAGCTTTCTTTTCCGATGACTTTGCATGCTTTCTTCCCTAGCATCCTTAAAAGCTTTTCTTCTCCATCTCTCAACAAGTAAGTAATTTTTGCCATTCTTTTTCCTTTTGCGAATTCTATGCACGTGAATTATACTTTTGACAATATGCCCGTATAACCTGAAATTCATTTTAGAAGTTCCTTTTTAACGAGTTCTTGTCAAATTACTTTTTAGGCCAGTTCTGATTATGCCATAGTGTATCTGGAACCTTAGGAAGGATATATTGGAAATTTTGAATGCTAATGCCCGCCTAAATGGTTGTAGCTACAATTTAGGATCATCGAGATCTGGGTTTCTTAAGGCCAGATTCTGGGCTTATGTATGAATTATGATGAATATAGGATTGTTAGATTTCCTTCTTTTCCCTCCCGGCTGAAAAAGTGTTTAGATCCTTTAGGGTGAATTTTTCCTCAATCTAACCTGTTTTAGGCGACTTCCTTTTTTCTAAGCGATCATGTCATGTCCTCTACTACCTCCATAAGTACCGGCTCAGCCAATAGGTTGTTTGATGAATATTGTGCTGAGTTTCCTGACTCGGTGTCAACATGCTACATTAGTATTGACCCATATAACACTCACTCTAA
This sequence comes from Euphorbia pulcherrima, assembly GCA_947683365.1. Lineage (NCBI taxonomy): Eukaryota > Viridiplantae > Streptophyta > Magnoliopsida > Malpighiales > Euphorbiaceae > Euphorbia > Euphorbia pulcherrima. Next base: position 5,630,165 of record CANTUS010000010.1, read on the forward strand.
CATTAGGATTAAAAGAAAAGCCGAGAGAATGGGCCACATAGAGGAAAATGAAGAGAGGGTAGCATTTAGCCAAGCCGCCTTCAGCTCATAAATCCATTCGTCTGACCTAGTGTGGGTAGGGAGCGGCGATAAGGGTGATGATGTAGAGAAGCCAGCAGTCGTCGAGCGCCCCAGTTGCGGACCTAGGAGGTATAGGAAGAAGAGGGCCGCTAAGAGGGCTAAGACGAAGGTGGTAGTGGAGCCGGCTGAGCCAATTACAAAAGAGAAGAAGGTGACTCCCCGCATCGAGGATACGGTATCTATAGTTCACCCGGTGGATGTGAAATTTAAGAGGGAGACTTTTCCATAGATTAGGAGCTGTCGGGTGATGCAACCTACCCAAGGGCAGCGGGTCCATCAGCCTCCTGAAGGATGGTTCAGTCTTTATTTGGAGCAGGCTTGGTTTGGCTTCATCTATCCTCTTTCTTAGGGCATATGTGACCTCCTCAACTATTAGAAAGTGTGCCTGGCTCAAATTCACCCTAACTGTTGGGGCAACATAGTGGGTCATTATCATTTGTGTGAGAACCTAGGTCTAGGTGTGACGAGAAATTCTTTAGGCGAGTCGCCTCCTGTATACTAAATAAAGGTGAGGACCACCTATACTTCTTGCATAAGAACAGGTTCTTCTATTTTACCCATAGAGCTGACTCCATGAAGAATTTTAAGCAATTCTTTGTTTTCATCGAATTGAAGGATGGGGCCCTTTCATTCCCCACTCGGTGGTCGTTTGCTGTGTCACCTCCCTTCAAAGTTCTTAAAAATGACACAAACGTCTGAGTGAAGAGTTTTCAACGCTTGAAGAGGGGGATGTGGTCTCTGGCCGAAATTTCTTACGCCTATGTACATAACCATAGGCTTATCGACTATAATTTAGACTACATTGATGGCTATGAATATTACGTTAGTCCTCCACCTCTAAGTGAGTTTATATTTGCCTTATTTATATTTGTTTATGTTTTCCAGCTATGTCGGGAGTTAAGAAAGCTATTTATGATGCTATAGCCAAGCGGGTTAAAAACCTGTAACAAGTGAACAACGCCAGGCTCCGGAGATCATTGATGGTGCCTCTAACAATACTACTGATACAGTTTTGTTAGGTAAGAGTGAGGAGGCAATTTTCAAAAGAGAGCCAAGAGGGGCAACACCAATGTGGCCGAGGCATCGACAAAGGACAAGAAGAAGAAGGCTAAGGTCATTGATTCGGTAGGTTCTTAGTACTTTGGTTTGCTTTCGCACGGATCAATTTACTGACATGATTTGTATCAGGCGGTCGATGATACTCCTCCTGAGGGATCTGAGGCTCCTCTTACTTTGGTGAAGGACTCCTTAATTCACATTACCGGCAACGCACCTACCCTCTCTATACCGATCGTCCAGCAGGCACTTCTCCAAGCTTTTTCGCTAGAGGGAGAGGACCGCCTATAGGACCAAGAAGATTTCCACACGGCGGTGACTCGCCTGTTTGAGTCGGTTACTCAGGTATTATTTCTGAAAATTTTTATCTTATGAATTTTATGCTCATCATAACATCATTTTATTTTTATGCAGTCTCTGCCCCGGGCCGCCGACCTTTTCCACTGGGTGGATTAGGAGAGGACGAATGCTGAAAAGTTGACCGAGGTAATTGGTATGTGCCGAAAACTGTAGGCCCAGGTTAAGGGGTTGACCGGCAAAAATAAGACTTTAGGGGAGGACCTAAAAAAGCTGAGAGAGGAGCATGGGCTTCTCTAGTCTTCTCATGAGTTGGTCTCCAAAAGTTTGGAAGAGGCCAAAGTTGACCTAGCAGCCGCCCGGGAGGATCTTAGAGCCGCAATTATTGAAAAGGACGAAGATGCGGCCAGTACATCCGATCAATTGAGGGAATGGTGGATGGCGGCTACGCATTTGGGCGTCGTGTTTTTGCTGCTTGCAAGTAGCTTTATCCGGATCTCCTAGATGACTTGCTGTAAGGCGTCGAGTACCCAGGGGCTAAACCAGAGGGGGAGGGCACCCCGAGTGAGCCTGTAAGAGATGATACTCAGGGTGAGAAGTTTGTTGAGGTCGGGGCTCTACTCGAGGGGGAATTGGAGCTATCTGCTAATAAGGATTCCTCTGTTGTATAGAACTTTATTTAACTTTGTGCTTTACTAATTTTTCTTCTTTCAAAATTTTGCAAGTACATTATTTTATCTAAGCCTTTTGAGGCGTATTTTGTTTTTCTCAAGGTCTTATTTTGATGCCTTTTGATTGAGTAATTTTGCGCCGATCTTATATTTCTTTGCTGGGTTATATATTAATCAGGGGTGTTACCACCTAGAAACAATTTGTCGTAGTTTTAACTAGGTCTTTATTCGCGTGAAACATTTTTAATTTCAGCCTGTCTTATGTTGTGGCTAGAATTTGTCCTAAAGTGTGATCAATACTTTTTGAGGCTAATATATTAATAAAAGAATTCTTTTATTAATAATTGATAATCTTAAATACAAGTCTGAGAATTCTATGCTTCCGGATATCTGTTTGAGGGGAGTCGCCTCGGTTAAAACTTCCTTCGGGGAAAACATGATGGGAAAAAATCACCAAGGAAGGAAAAAGAGTACCGCTGTTAGTATCCCTGTGAGCATAGGATTTTGCAGTCCCTCTCGCGAGACGATGATGACGTGTACCCGATTTCAATACCTCAAAATAAAAGTTCTCTTCAGAATTTTTATTACCAAAATAATATTCCTTGTGAATTTTATAATTGGTAGAATCCAGTTCGGCGTGGTCGATAACGCGTTCGGTAGGAGCTTGGACCGATAATTTACACCCAAATTAAATAATGTCCATTAAAATATTGTTAAAAGCCATAAAGATGCCTTTTTCCACTAATAAACCACTTTTCCCGACTTTTTAGGCTTTTTGACCCGTTGGTTGTCGGTATGGTGGAGAATGATGTCACCACCGACATCATTCATGCCGCCGGCGGCATCATCATACCGCCGGCGGCATGGCTCATATCGCCGGCGACATCATCATGTCGCCGGCGACATGACACAAAAATGATTCCTCCACAGACAGCATGTCGGCCACTTTCGGCGGAATAAGTCAAAAAGGTCTCGAAAAATACCCCAATTTGCCTATAAAAGGCACCTAAAACTGCATTTAGGAGGGGGGACTGAAATTATAGAGGAGAGGAGCTAAATTGGGCAATTAAGAGCTGAAATCGAGAGTAGATTTTAGTGAGATAAGAACTAGAAAAGGCAGGAAAAAGGATTCTAATCCACTTTTCCCGGTTTTTCTTCTTCGAACTCTCTGATTGTGAGCTTAAATCAGTGGGTCTTTGGATTAATTCAACCGGATAGAATTTAGAGACCTAAAACCTTTAAATTAACTATCAAATTATCGTTCCAAGCTCCCCGGAGGCGTTATTGTTCAGTTCACGAAGAGTTGAATTCACTACCCCGAGGTGAAAATCCTGAGTCTCATAGCTCTTCGGCTTTATTATTATTGTTTTACATTTTTTTTGTTGATTTGTATTTGCTTTAAGTTTTCGGTTATTTTAACTGCAAACCGCTGCTGCTGCGAGAAATTGAAGTCGCCAGAGACATGTGATGTTGCCGACTGTATCACCCATGTCGCGAGAGACATCGTGGATACGGCCGTTAGCGTCGCATTCCCCGGAGATCTCGTTTTCTCACAGAAACCCTTTTTTTACGGTACTCAGAAAGCCCTGTGCCTGTCAGCATGCTGATGTCGCCCGTGACACAACTGATATCGCCGGCGGCATAATCCATACCGCCGGCGACATCACCTATGTCATCGGCGGCATCAGATGCCCGACGGCGGCATGGCTTTCTGAACAGCAGTATTGCCTTCGTTTGTTTCCCAATTAATTTATTTTCTGAAGGTAGGACCTATAGTACAACGATGGAGGTTCAAAACCTCCTGAAAACAGACCCGCCCCTCGATGAGTGGTATATTCACTTGTAATCTGATTAAAGCAACGACCGAATCTAAAATTTGGATAAAAATGGAATTTCCCCGCAAACGCCATTCAAATCTCGTTTTAGCCATCCAATCGGGCTTTATGATGTTATAAATAAAATATGCCATATCTGTGTCGACTATCCTCTGCAGGTAGATGTATATCGGACATTCGGGTATTACATTTGTTATGTAGAAAATGTACAGGCTGGAAAATCTTGTAATAATTCTATTTTTCGCACTTATTTTTCCTTACATTTGTAAATGTTTTATTTATCGCTTCAATTGCTTGATAAACGCGAAAACCACAAAATAACTGAAAATACAAATAAATAGGGTGGATTAAACCGATTAAGAAAGAATGAAGTATCCTAACTTGGCCTAATGAAAAGTACATAACATCATCCGAACTCGGAATCTCTACTTAAGGTATGGTCCAACCACCCGGTGGGAAAACCGTACCGAAAATTTCCCGGTTGAGCTGAACCGGGTGGCGACTCTATTCTAAGTACGGGGTTTCGATCTCGTATCTTTTAAGCATTACAATATGCAAAATCATTTTCTTTTCAACCACGTCACACTCGTCTCCCCGACGCACAGAAAAGCGGGCCCGCCCGACAGGGCCCGGCCCCGCGCCGCAGCCGCATTAACAGCCGTCCGCTCACAGTGGCGACTCCGCTGGGGATTTTCTTTAAACTTGAACCTTCTTTACAGTTTAAAAGACTTTGATGATGTATTGAAATCATTGGCCAAATTAAAATTTCATTCTTTTCTTATGACGCCTTATCCTCACGCGTGTAGATAGTTCGGTAATTTTAGGTACCCTATTTTACCCGAGAAGCTCACAAAGTCTCACTCATGCCCTGTTGGAATTGAGGATGCCTAGTGGGTGGATCACTCGTTTTAACCAACACGAAAACTCCTATGACCACGCCCATTCGGGTAGTGATTGAGTAAACGTGGAATCAAGGTAAACGGGAACCTTCTACATCAACAACCCTATACCAAAGCCGCGTTAAAAGCCTTAGCACATCTTTCCCCTTAGGATTACCCAAAACAAATAAAATAATTGGGACGCGCTGCTTTCGCCATTACCAGTGAAGCAGCCAAACTCCATCCTACCAAAGAGGTGTTACGCGGGAGTCAAAAGGTTGGAACAGGGTCGATTCGCATGCTAAGTGCTCTATGATCATACACCCCCATGCATCGGCTTTAAGAGCCGAAAATAAATCAACTTACCCTTATCACTTCCACTCATGGAAGAGGTTTAGCAACATGCGTGGGACTTCTCTTGTACCTCTGTTGCGTCACCACATATCGCTATGTATGACGCGAAGTACACACGTCTCATATATGTTGGAGGGATAAGCCATCACATCATCTCTAACCACATCTACGTGCAGCCATGCGCACTACACGTCACCCCCAGGGCATAAAAAGACATACATACATACCATCCATGCCATTTACAACCCATTCATGGTCTGATCCGCTACTCGTGATTCTAAGCAGCCTTCCTCTTGAACCGAGACCTTCACAACCAACCATGTCTCTTCCCCATGATGACAACCATACCTCATCCAGAAGACAAGCTAGCCTTCCCTCCATCGCAGGGGCAACAGCTCACCCGCCATCGCTTGGATCGGAAATCACCGCTGCTATCATTCAGTTTCTAAACTCCGATCAGTTTAGAAACACCATTCAGGAGATAGTGTATGTATCCGTCAAGAAGGTCCTAGAAAGACAGGACTTCGACCAGGTCATGCGATCTCCGGGCATGACACCTGATGGCGATACACTCTGGCAGTCACCGCCAACCACTTACCCTGGACAAAGAGAAGGAGCCCAGAATCCAATTCTTCCACCATTCTCTAACACCTTACCACCAACTTTGGTCACCCCATCACAATTTAAAATCCCCGCTGCCCCGATGCTTCCTCAATACGACCAAGTCATGCAACACAACGTTGAAGACTTCTTACGTCAATTGATGATAGCAGACTGCTCTCAAGAGGGAAGGGTCCAGTCAGAGAAAGACCAGTTCTTTCAATACACTGAATCACCCACACCCGCACCTCAAATCATGGTGGACCAAGAGACCCGCCAGAAGTCGGCACCTGTTGCCATTATTCGGCCAAACAACGGTCCTAAGTGTAGAACCAATCCGTGGAAACTGCCACTTAATGTAATCTTCACCGGATTGAAGGAAGCTGGGATTCTTAAACCTCTCCACGAATTCAATCCCCCCTTGAGGGAAGAAGGAAAAGGCTTTTGCAGATATCACATTTTGTCAGGTCATAACACCAACCAATGCAAAGCTTTGGTCCGTACCATCCAACGACTGGTGGATGAAAAGAAGATTACCGACCCCGAAAGGGTATCCTACTCTATACCAGAGTCTGGCAATCGGACGCGGATGATTAATCCCAGCTTTTCCAAACAACGGAAAGCTCCTCAAGATCTCATCAAGGCCATCTACTCAAATGGTGGGGGAAAATCATGCTCTGACGATGAGGACGAATAATCCCGATTTGCGATCCTTGGACTTCAGACCTTTTAGCTCCATGAGCTACTTCCATTTTTCTTACTTATGATTGTGTCTGTACCCTTCGATCAACGTCTTCATATGAGCATACGTACGACGCTTTCAGTGTGTAAGAAATTTTTGTTAAATGGAATTAAATTAAGTACATTATGTGGTAATCAAATCCAATAATTTAAACCTTGTCAAACACCTGAGGGATAATAAAGTGCTTAAAGACCATGATAATGCTTTTGCTCAATAATCGGATTGTTGAAACGCCATGGGTCCCTTCTAGAATTGACTCAACGGGCCTACATTGGTACACCTTCAAGCCACCAAAGAAGCATCAATCGGTCCTCCGAAACAGAGAATCAAGGCTTACACCCAACGGAGCCCAGCCTCCATCAAACAAACATCGTAGCCAAAATCTCAGACCAACATCACCACCGAGAACACGACCAAATTTGAAGAGAAACACATCTTCACTCGGTACAAATCAACCCCATCAAACCCTTCGGCTAACAAAGGTCAGGGGGCAACCACTTCTAAAGACACCAAGTATAAAGGCAAACACCTTCATCCCACAAGCCACGAAGACGATTGTGCAACAAATGTCGCAATCGACTTACCAAATGAACCAACAAGGCAAACGACCACTACAAAGGCACCAAACAAAAGGTCCTTAAGCCGAACATCACTTGTTCACAACCCATCACCCCTAACACAGAATACGAGTCTGCAGATCCCGAATTGAAGGATCAATCAAAATAGCGATCAGGACGACAATCAAACCAATCGATGAAGCTTTGGAGTAAGTACCAAAAAACTCCCCCAAACTAAACGGCTTGCAACAAGGTCAGCCAAAAGCTCCCGACGTAACTTTGAAGGTCAAAATGAACTGGGTGATCCAGACGAAAATCGAACGGGCACCAAGGAACTTGGAGAATCTGCAAAAGCACAACTGTGCGCACAAAAGCAAATCAAATATCCCATGCCCTTTCCAAGAGTCATAGACCCAGCACTGAAAAGTTTGAGACCTTCCGGTACTAAGGATAAGTTCAGATTAGATTGAAGAGACCATCGTATGATCGGAAATGGCACCAAATAAGCGAGGCTGTTAGAATCATGAAGCGTAGACAAGAAGCGAATTCATCGATCTAGTCGACCAAGACAAGCTTAAGCATTATCAGGTCTAAACAAAAGAAATAAATCAGAAAAAGCGGCACACTAAAAAAATATATGTATACAATAATCGCCCGCCTGTCGGTCTTCTATTGACTGGGCAAAAATTAGGGTTACACCCGACGGTCGGTACCCTGCAAACTGGCTATACAAAAATCAGGGGATAAGTCAATAACGCCTGTTGAACTGAAAACCCGAAAAGGGCGGTTCAGACGAAAATTAGGGCACGAGAGAAAAACAATAAGATGTTAACTTGAAAACCTGTAAAGGCTGGTTAACACCAGGGGTCCCATTAATGGAAATGATTGCCAACATCTTGTACTCAAATTAAGTTCACTCGATAAAAGGGTCTTTCATATTGGAACATCTGTGCTTGTGATTATGTGAATGCCTGATGGAAACATCACAAGTAAGCATAATCGAAGACACTACGCGCTCAAAGGTCGGAATAAATCTGTTAGGGCAAAAACCCGAAAAGGATAGTCCATGCAAACCATGGAGTCAAATTGGAGCCCAAAATCTGTGTTCCCCAGGCTTTGCCGAAAACCCCACAGCTTTTGGTTATGGGTTGTCATGACGAAAACGGTCGGAAGGGTCAACAACAAGTTGCTGGAAGATTGAAGCCGCTGGCGATATAGGATCAATTTGGACGACTTGGGTCATGCCGCCGGCGGCATAGGGTCAACTTTTTGGGCGGCATCAGAAGCATTTCAGCCATTTCAGACCTGTACAAAAAACTGTAAACAATCCTATGCTACATTCCCAATGACTTGTCAAAACAGCAATTCATTTTTATAAAAGCCCGAAGGCGCAAATTGCTCAAATTGTACCAAATCATCATGACGAAATCAAATTATCAAAACCCCAATGTGTCGGAGGTACAAACAAGAACAAGGCAAAACAAAAAGGAAAAGCAAAACTAAGCATATCCGCCACTACCGGCTGGACGTGATGAAACGTCATCGGGACTTGCGAACCAATCGTCAACATCGTCTGCCTCTCTTCCCTCCGTCATGGGAACGCTACTAGACTCCTCAGCTGCGGTAAACGCACGTCGGCCGGCAGACTTCTTGACCCCCCTACGACTAGTACCCCCAGGATGCGCACGGTCCAGATTCTGCTTACTTCTCTGTTCTTGAGCGGTGGCCGCCAGCTGTCCCTCGAGATCGCTCACACGGCGCTGTAGAGCTGCAGTCTCCTCCTCATACCGCCGCCGGGCCGCGTCAGCATCAGACATAGAAAGGGCTAAAAAATCCTGCAAACCGGAGAAAATATCAGCCTTGCATATCATGCATAACATCCATACATATATCCCAACTTAACATGTGCATAAAATACCTGAACAAGAAGCGATTGCCCAATGAGGGTATCCCGGAGAACAAAATTGTTCTCCGCGAGTTGCTCCACATGACTCCGCGCCACCTAGAAAATCCAAAAAGCATACCCTTAGACACCCACTTCTAAGACTTAATAAGAAAATAATTATTAGGTCTTACGTAGGTAGTATCTTCAGGCATGAAAATCGGGGCTTGCCGGCTCGAGCCAACATTCCTATGAGAGAATTCGCCTCGGGAGTTCATCAACAGGAAAGTGGTTTCCAACGGATTGACCAATCTCCCCTCCACGAAGGTCATGCCCTCCGGCGCGCCATAATGTCGGGTCCCACTCTGGTTATCCCGACCCCTCTTTCTCGCAGGTTCCTGCAAAACATGAAAATCACACGTCAACAACATCCCTAAACTACTTCAAAATCACACACAAGCACAATCATACCCCGAAAGAACGTGGCTCCCCTTGGGACATCGGCACGCTCCCGCCAGCTACACCCGCACCTACCTCATCCTCCCCCTCAGGGTCGACCGCAACGTCCCCTTCCAGCGCTTCATCTTCATCGTCATCCTCATCACCATCCTCCACAACGCCTCCGAGGCGCCTCTTTTCGTCCTCCAATCGTTGCTCGTTATGATACTCAATTGTATCGTCGCCATGGATACGAGGACATACGGGGAGTAGACGCTGAAATAGCCGCTCATAGAGGCCAGGAACGCTAGGGATCACTCGGCCGTTCCCTTCAATATAATCGGCTTTGTCGGCCTCGGCAGAAATCACCAAATGAGGCCACCACAAGCCCCGCGGAGGATCGGCAGGCACCGGTCTAGCAGCAACCGGAAGGGACCTCCAACCCCGAACGCGCTCGCCCAGATACCACTGCTGGGACAGGGGGCACTCAATCACAAACCGACGGTCATCCACCTCCCTCCGAACCCGTGCGACCTCAGCCAAGTTCTCCACCCCATCGAACGGGTCCAAGACGAGCTACATCAAAACAACCAACATAAGTCCATAGACCAAATAAATAAAAATTAAAAAAAAAAAAAAAAAAAAAAAAAAAAAAAATATAAAAGTCGCGTACCGAACTCAATCGCACGCTTCTGAGGACCTCCCTATACAGCGTAGGATACTTGGCCTTCCCACCGATGCACCCGCACCAGCGGGCAAGGAAATGAGAGTCCGGTGGCACAACCGTCTTAAACTCCATCGGCGGAAGGATCTGATGCTCGAATGCCCAAGCCTGCACAAATAACGATCAACCAATCCAAAAAACGTCATGCAAGAAACGAGAACACATGCTATCAAGGAGAATATCTACAAAAAGTGATACCTGGAGTAGCAGATGGCAAAGGCGAAGGGCTTTTTCATTCTTCCGGGCTCCCACATCCAGCCCGTGGTACAATTGGGCCAAGATGGCCCTCGGCCAATTCTTCCTCCTGATTCCCGGCACATCTTCCACCGCGGTTATAAGTATGTAGTTGATCTTACTCCCCGAGATTGGGAAGAACAGCACGGTGAGTAGTGAGATCACAAAGGAACGGACACATGCCTCCCTTTCCTCCTCAGGCACCACATCCACCCGCGTCCAATAACGGTACAACTCACCATAGGACAGCCGCCCAGAAGCGGGCTTTAGTCCGAACAACTCCTTTACCCGCCTCACCACGGGCCTCTCAACATGGTACTTGTCCATGTAGACGTCAAAATGGATAACCTCGTCCGTCCAAGGAAGGCCGGTCATGGCTACCACATCAGAAGGGGTGATTGTAACTTCTCCAAAGGGGAGATGGAAGGTGTGGGTAGTCTCGGACCACCTCTCAGTCAAGGCCGTTACCGAAGAATGAGGTAGCTTAGGCATCAACATAGGCATGATTCGAGCCAAATCCCCAAACCCCGTCTCGTTAATCGCGAGCGCAAGCTCGGGATCATTCTCTGAAATATGATGCCACCACGCACCGATGGTGCCAATCCCTCCTGTGTAAGTCAATTCGTATGGCTGCAAAATCGAAAGCAAAACGGATCAATTCTGTGCATTTCTGTCAAAAAGGCTGCTGATGTCGCCTCTGTTTAGAGCGATATCGCCGGCGGCATAAGACCATACCGCCAGCGGCATGGCTCATGTCGCCGGCGACATCAGCTCCAACAGAAGCGACATCAGCTCCAACAGAAGGCTGATGTCGCCAGCAACAACACTGATATCGCCAGCGGTATCACTCATACCGCCAGCGGCATCACATATCGCGGGCAGAACCTGTTTTTCTCCCTAAATCGCGACTGTCGTGCCAAAAATCACAACCAATCAAACAACAAGGCGAAAACCGATCCTAAAGCATGCAATGACTGAGATATTCCATATTTTAAACCCCTATCATGGCATGTTTTCAAAATCCAAAGCAAAATCAAATCGAATTCAAAAAAAGAAGTAACTCAGGTTTTTGTGGGATTACCTGGATATAACAGAGATGTTTCTCCTTCTCCGGAGTCAGGTTGGTGATAAGAGAGTTAATACCATAGCCATACATTTTTGCCGTCTCCTTGAGGCCGTATGCAGTGGGAACAGAAAGGATTTTCAATCCCTCGACGGAAGAATCAGGCAGGCTCTCCCTAGCCTTGGATTTACCCCTAAAAGCCTTGCTAATCCTCTTCATGATTTGAAAAAGCAAAGATAGAAATCAAAGGACTTTGGGAGAGAAGAGAAGGGATACGGTTTTGAGAGAGAATGGGGGAAGAAAAGAGTTTCAATCTCTTTTTAAAACTGCCGCGCGGAATTCGAGGAGTTTAATTTATCTGAAACTGTCCCTCCATACCGCCGGCGGCATCAAGTCATGCCGCCGGCGACATCACTCAGTCCGCCGGCGACCTTGCCGCATTTAGTCCAAATTTTGAAATTATCTGACCAGTCAAAGCTGCCACGTGGCATTCATGCCGCCGGCGACATCAGTTCAGGCCGCCGGCGACATCACTCAGTCCGCCGGCGACCTTGCCGCATTTAGTCCAAATTTTGAAATTATCTGACCAGTCAAAGCTGCCACGTGGCATTCATGCCGCCGGCGACATCAGTTCAGGCCGCCGGCGATATCACTCAGGCCGCCGGCGACCTTGCCGCATTTAGCCCAAATTTTGAAATTATCTGACCAGTCAAAGCTGCCACGTGGCATCCATACCACCGGCGACATCAGCCCATGCCGCCGGCGACATCACTCAAACCGCCAGAAACATCAACTCATGCCGCCGGCAATGTTGCCCCTCCAAACTAGGTTTTTAGGACGAAAGCCCAACCAAAGGGCGATCTCATCAAAATGAGCCCAACCGAAGGGCAATCATTTCAGAACAAGCCCAACAGAAGGGCGATATCTGCAAAGTGAAAGTCCGACCAAAGGACAATCACCATACCAAATCGAAAGCCCGGCCGAAGGGCAACCTCTTCAAAACGAGCCCAACCGAAGGGCAACCTCTTCAAAACGAGCCCAACCGAAGGGCGACCTCATCAAAACGAGCCCGACCGAAGGGCGACCTCATCAAAACGAGCCCAACCGAAGGGCGACCTCATCAAAACGAGCCCGACCGAAGGGCGACCTCATCAAAACGAGCCCGACCAAAGGGCGACCTCATCAAAACGAGCCCAACCGAAGGGCGATCTCATCAAAACGAGCCCAACCGAAGGGCGATCTCGTCAAAACGAGCCCAACCGAAGGGCAACCTCAACAGAACAAGCCCAACCGAAGGGCAATCTCTTCAGAATGAAAGCCCAACCGAAGGGCAATCTCCTCAGAACAAAAACCCAACCGAAGGGCAACCTCAACAGAACAAGCCCAACCGAAGGGCAATCTCTTCAGAATGAAAGCCCAACCGAAAGGGCAACCTCCTCAGAATGAAAGCCCAACCGAAGGGCAATCTCCTCAGAACAAAAACCCCACCAAAGGGCAATCACGTCAAAACGAAAGCCCAACCGAAGGGCAAATCTCCTCAGAACAAAAGCCCAACCGAAGGGCAATCTCTTCAGAACGAAAGCCCAACCGAAGGGCGACCTCTTTAAAGTAAAACGTCCGACCAAAGGACAATCACTATATGAAGTGAAAAGCCCGACCGAAGGGCAAACTCCCCACGAACTGTAAGTCCGACCAAGGGACGAACAGTAGACAAAGTATAAATCCAACCAAAGAACAAACAGTCGACAAAGCGTAAGTCCTACCAAGGGATGAACAGTAAACAAAGTATAAGTCCGACCAAGGGACGAACAGTCGACAAAGCGAAAGTCCAACCGAAGGGCAAATCTCCTCAGAACGAAAGCCCAACCGAAGGGCAAATCTCCTCAGAACAAAAGCCCAACCGAAGGGCAAATCTCCTCAGAACAAAAGCCCAACCGAAGGGCAATCTCTTCAGAACGAAAGCCCAACCGAAGGGCGACCTCTTTAAAGTAAAACGTCCGACCAAAGGACAATCACTATATGAAGTGAAAAGCCCGACCGAAGGGCAAACTCCCCACGAACTGTAAGTCCGACCAAGGGACGAACAGTAGACAAAGTATAAATCCAACCAAAGAACAAACAGTCAACAAAGCGTGAGTCCGACCAAGGGACGAACAGTCGACGAAGCGTAAGCCCGACCAAGGGGCAAAAAATCAACGAACTGTAAGTCCAACCGAAGGACAATCACTGTACCAAATGAGAGCCCGACCGAGGGGCAAACCTCTTTATTCAAAGCAGGAGCCCGACCAAGGGGCAAACCTCTTTATTCAAAGCAGGAGCCCGACCAAGGGGCAAAAAAAAAAAAAATCTTTATTCAAAGCAGGAGCCCGACCAAGGGGCAAACCTCTTTATTCAAAGCAGGAGCCCGACCAAGGGGCAAACCTCTTTATTCAAGGCACAAGTCCGACCAAGGGACAAATTCTCTACGAGGCACAAGTCCGACCAAGGGACAAATTCTCTACGAGGCACAAGTCCGACCAAGGGACAAATTCTCTACGAGGCACAAGTCCGACCAAGGGACAAATTCTCTACGAGGCACAAGTCCGACCAAGGGACAAATTCTCTACGAGGCACAAGTCCGACCAAGGGACAAATTCTCTACGAGGCACAAGTCCGACCAAGGGACAATTTCTCTACGAGGCACAAGTCCGACCAAGGGACAAATTCTCTACGAGGCACAAGTCCGACCAAGGGACAAATTCTCTACGAGGCACAAGTCCGACCAAGGGACAAATTCTCTACGAGGCACAAGTCCGACCAAGGGACAAATTCTCTACGAGGCACAAGTCCGACCAAGGGACAAATTCTCTACGAGGCACAAGTCCGACCAAGGGACAAATTCTCTACGAGGCACAAGTCCGACCAAGGGACAATTTCTCTACGAGGCACAAGTCCGACCAAGGGACAAATTCTCTACGAGGCACAAGTCCGACCAAGGGACAAATTCTCTACGAGGCACCAGTCCGACCAAGGGACAAATTCTCTACGAGGCACAAGCCCGACCAAGGGACAAATTCTCTACGAGGCACAAGCCCGACCAAGGGACAAATTCTCTACGAGGCACAAGTCCGACCAAGGGACAAATTCTCTACGAGGCACAAGTCCGACCAAGGGACAAATTCTCTACGAGGCACAAGTCCGACCAAGGGACAAATTCTCTACGAGGCACAAGTCCGACCAAAGGACAAATTCTCTACGAGGCACAAGTCCGACCAAGGGACAAATTCTCTACGAGGCACAAGTCCGACCAAGGGACAATTTCTCTACGAGGCACAAGTCCGACCAAGGGACAAATTCTCTACGAGGCACAAGTCCGACCAAGGGACAAATTCTCTACGAGGCACCAGTCCGACCAAGGGACAAATTCTCTACGAGGCACAAGCCCGACCAAGGGACAAATTCTCTACGAGGCACAAGTCCGACCAAGGGACAAATTCTCTACGAGGCACAAGTCCGACCAAGGGACAAAAAATCAACAAAACTTAAGCCCGACCAAGGGACAAACGATCAACAAAGCGTATGTCCGACCAAGGGGCAAACAAATCGCAGAGCATAAGTCCGACCAAGGGACAAACAAATGACACAGCGTATGTCCGACCAAGGGGCAAACACTCAACAAAGCGTATGTCCGACCAAGGGGCACACAATCGACAAAGCGTATGTCCGACCAAGGGGCACACAATCGACAAAGCGTATGTCCGACCAAGGGGCAAACCAATCATCCTTCAGGTATCATTCCTATCCCTTGCTCTTTCGTGTGATCATACTGACCTGTGTCAGCAGTGATCTCCCGAGGGGCAGCCTGTGAGCATAGGATTTTGCAGTCCCTCTCGCGAGACGATGATGACGTGTACCCGATTTCAATACCTCAAAATAAAAGTTCTCTTCAGAATTTTTATTACCAAAATAATATTCCTTGTGAATTTTATAATTGGTAGAATCCAGTTCGGCGTGGTCGATAACGCGTTCGGTAGGAGCTTGGACCGATAATTTACACCCAAATTAAATAATGTCCATTAAAATATTGTTAAAAGCCATAAAGATGCCTTTTTCCACTAATAAACCACTTTTCCCGACTTTTTAGGCTTTTTGACCCGTTGGTTGTCGGTATGGTGGAGAATGATGTCACCACCGACATCATTCATGCCGCCGGCGGCATCATCATACCGCCGGCGGCATGGCTCATATCGCCGGCGACATCATCATGTCGCCGGCGACATGACACAAAAATGATTCCTCCACAGACAGCATGTCGGCCACTTTCGGCGGAATAAGTCAAAAAGGTCTCGAAAAATACCCCAATTTGCCTATAAAAGGCACCTAAAACTGCATTTAGGAGGGGGGACTGAAATTATAGAGGAGAGGAGCTAAATTGGGCAATTAAGAGCTGAAATCGAGAGTAGATTTTAGTGAGATAAGAACTAGAAAAGGCAGGAAAAAGGATTCTAATCCACTTTTCCCGGTTTTTCTTCTTCGAACTCTCTGATTGTGAGCTTAAATCAGTGGGTCTTTGGATTAATTCAACCGGATAGAATTTAGAGACCTAAAACCTTTAAATTAACTATCAAATTATCGTTCCAAGCTCCCCGGAGGCGTTATTGTTCAGTTCACGAAGAGTTGAATTCACTACCCCGAGGTGAAAATCCTGAGTCTCATAGCTCTTCGGCTTTATTATTATTGTTTTACATTTTTTTTGTTGATTTGTATTTGCTTTAAGTTTTCGGTTATTTTAACTGCAAACCGCTGCTGCTGCGAGAAATTGAAGTCGCCAGAGACATGTGATGTTGCCGACTGTATCACCCATGTCGCGAGAGACATCGTGGATACGGCCGTTAGCGTCGCATTCCCCGGAGATCTCGTTTTCTCACAGAAACCCTTTTTTTACGGTACTCAGAAAGCCCTGTGCCTGTCAGCATGCTGATGTCGCCCGTGACACAACTGATATCGCCGGCGGCATAATCCATACCGCCGGCGACATCACCTATGTCATCGGCGGCATCAGATGCCCGACGGCGGCATGGCTTTCTGAACAGCAGTATTGCCTTCGTTTGTTTCCCAATTAATTTATTTTCTGAAGGTAGGACCTATAGTACAACGATGGAGGTTCAAAACCTCCTGAAAACAGACCCGCCCCTCGATGAGTGGTATATTCACTTGTAATCTGATTAAAGCAACGACCGAATCTAAAATTTGGATAAAAATGGAATTTCCCCGCAAACGCCATTCAAATCTCGTTTTAGCCATCCAATCGGGCTTTATGATGTTATAAATAAAATATGCCATATCTGTGTCGACTATCCTCTGCAGGTAGATGTATATCGGACATTCGGGTATTACATTTGTTATGTAGAAAATGTACAGGCTGGAAAATCTTGTAATAATTCTATTTTTCGCACTTATTTTTCCTTACATTTGTAAATGTTTTATTTATCGCTTCAATTGCTTGATAAACGCGAAAACCACAAAATAACTGAAAATACAAATAAATAGGGTGGATTAAACCGATTAAGAAAGAATGAAGTATCCTAACTTGGCCTAATGAAAAGTACATAACATCATCCGAACTCGGAATCTCTACTTAAGGTATGGTCCAACCACCCGGTGGGAAAACCGTACCGAAAATTTCCCGGTTGAGCTGAACCGGGTGGCGACTCTATTCTAAGTACGGGGTTTCGATCTCGTATCTTTTAAGCATTACAATATGCAAAATCATTTTCTTTTCAACCACGTCACACTCGTCTCCCCGACGCACAGAAAAGCGGGCCCGCCCGACAGGGCCCGGCCCCGCGCCGCAGCCGCATTAACAGCCGTCCGCTCACAATCCCTAAGTGCTTGCTGTGTAGTAAGGCCTAAGATTAGCAATGTTCTAAGTGCAAGGAAGCTCTTTGCCTTTCATAGTCCCTGGCTTATATGTCGCCGGCCTTATGACTTCGATAACTATGTATGGGCCTTCCCAGTTAGTTCCCATCTTTCCTTTGCCTTTGTAGACCTGTGAGGCGGTTAAGTCCTTGAGAACAAGATCTCATTCCTTGAGGGGGACCTCTCGTACTCGCCTGTCATGGTATTTTGTGATTTTTGCTTTGTAAACCGACATGAGGATCCAAGCTCGCTCCCTTCTTTCATCTAAGTTGTCCAAGTGATACCTCATGCTCATGTTATTTTCTTCTTTCGTGTAATATACCACTCGATTGGATGGAGCTCCTACTTTAACCGGGATTACTGCCTTAACTCCATGACCTAGGGAGTGAGGAGTTTGGCCAGTTGTTCAGCATGGGGTGGTTCTACAGGACCACAAGACTTTGATTAGTTCATCCAGCTATCTCCCCTTATGATCTAGCACTCTTTTCTTCAGTCCTTCTCCAAGTGTTCTATTAGTTACCTCCGTCTGTCCATTCATCTGCGGATGTACCACAGATGAGTAGTAATTCTCTATTTTTAACTCTTTCCAGAAATCCTTGAATTTTTTTGAGATGAACTGTAAGCCATTGTCCGCAATTATCCTCTTTGGTATCCCAAACCGAGTGATTATATGATTCCAGATAAAGTTAATAATCCTCTCAGCTATGACCGAGCTAAGTTCTTCCGCCTTGACCCACTTAGGAAAGTGATCAATTGCTACCAGTATCCACTTTTATTGTCCAGAAGCTTCTGGCATTGGTCCCACGATATCAATACCTTAGGACATGAATGGTCAGTCGGTCAAAATTGGCTTTTGATTTGCTTTTGGGAGGTGTGACTTCTTTGCATGTATTTGGCATTGGTGGCAAGTTTTCACATATTCCTCCAAGTCGGCTTTGACCGTTTCCCAATAATACCCAGTGAGGGTGATTCTTCTGTATAGTGTCTCTGCCGCCTGGTGGGATCTACAATCTCCTTCATGAATTTCTTTTATGATATGTTTTCCCAACTTGGGGGTGACACACTTAAGCCACATATCTGAGTAGGATTTCTTGTATAACTCGTCTCCCATCAAAGCATACCAGAAAGATTTTCGGGTAATCTTCTCTACCTCAATTTTGTCTTCTGGTAGCTTATTGCAAGCCAAGTAATCATAGAGGGGTTGCATCCACCCAAGTGATTTCTTTTGAATCCATTAATTTTCTTCTTGCTCCTCACAAGCCGGCCGGGTCAAGACCTCATAAGGGCAGCTTAGCTCTTTCCATAAGTCTCTCCCAGTAGTCGCCTTGGCTAATTCATCTACTTTTTCATTCTCGTTCCTTAAAATGTACTCAATCTTCCATTCAGTTCCCTTGACCTCTAGGTTTTCCAATAATTTGCCTACTTTAGCCAAGTATTTGACCATCTCTACTCTTTTATTTCCATATGTATGGTTGATCTGGTTAGCTATCAATATAGAGTCGCTCTTCAAGAATATAACGTCTGGAGCTATTTCGTTGGCTGACTCTAGCCCTTTGATTACTGCCTCATACTCAGCCGCTTTATTAGTGGAGGGAAACACTAATTTGGTGGCTTAAGACAACCTAATTCTCTCCGATCCTTGGATATAAACTCCGACTCCAACTCTTTCTGTACTGGAAGAACCATCCACTAAAACCGTTCATGTTTCCAAAGGGATGGTTTTCTCTGGCTCGATTCTCGTGAATTCTACCACAAAGTCTGCTAATACTTGCACTTTCAAGGCTTTCCTTACCTCAAATCTTATGTCATATTCACTAAGCTTAATGGCCCACTCAGTCAGGTGGCCAGATGTGTTCGGCCTCTATAAGGCCTTTTTGAGGGGAACACTAGTTCTTACAACTATCATATGTGCCTAAAAATAAGGTCTGAGCTGATCTACCGAGTGAATTAAGGCCAAGGTTAGTTTTTCAATTTTAGGGTACCTCAATTCTGCATTCCTGAGCACCTTACTTATGTAGTACATGGGATACTAATCCTGCTCGTCTTCCCGGATTAGGACGGTTCCTACCACCTCGTTCATTGCTGCTAGGTAAAGGTAGAGTGTGTCCCCAACATTGGGGCGGCTCATAAGTGGGGGTTCGGCCAAGAAGTCTTTCATCCTTTCAAAGGCCTCTTGATAATCTTTGTCCCACTTAAACTCACGATCTCTCTTGATGGCCTTGTAGAATGGCATACATCTCTTTGCGGAGAAAGAGATGAACCGTCCTAAGGCATTGATCCTACCATTGAGACATTGAACTTCATTTAATGTACGAGGTGGCTCCATCCTAATTATTGCTTTAATCTTTTCTGGGTTTGCCTCAATGCCTCTTTTTGAAATCAAGAAACCCAGAAACTTCCCACTCTTAACCTCAAATACACATTTCTCCGGCTTAAGCTTCAGTCGGTAGACCTGCAATATCTTAAACACCTTTTCCAGATCGTCTGCATGTGGCTCTTCATCTTTGCTTTTTACTATCATACCGTCCACATAAACTTCTACTGTCTCCCCAATCATGTCTTTGAACATTCTGTTCACCAATCGTTGGTAAGTTGCTTTGGCATTTTTAATCCAAACTGCATGACTGTGTAGCAATATGTCCCTTTGTGTGTAATAAAGGAGGTCTTCTCTTCATCTGTCGGGTCTATGGGAATCTGGTGATATCCTGCTTTCGCATCCAAGAAAGAATACACTATGTACCCGGCTGTGGAGTCCACCAATTGATCAATACTTGGTAGAGGATAACTATCTTTAGGCATTGCCTTGTTCAAATCGGTGAAGTCCATGCATATTTGGTAATTCTCATTTGGTTTCTTAACTAACACTACGTTTGCCAGCCATACAGGGTAATTTACTTCTCTGATATGCTTAGCTTTGAGCAATTTATCAATTTCCTCTCCAATAGCCTTTTGTCTCTCCAGAGCATGTTTTCTTTTCTTTTGTATTACTGGGGCCAATCTCGAATCAAGGTTGAGGTAGTGTTGAATGATTTCGGGCTGGACTCCCAACAAGTCATCGTGACTCCAGGAGAATGAATGATGTTGACCTACTAGGACTAAGTTAATTACTGCCTTGGTGTCTACTTTTAAATCTTTTGCAACTTTCAATCCTCTGCCTGGCCCAACCATAAACACTTCCTGTTCACCAACCAGCTCGGCTATTGAACTACTTTTGTCCGAATTAGTATCCACCCGGTCTATCTTTGAATCTCTTTGAGCGGCTGCTTCTCTTTCTTTAATGAGGCAACATACGTTTCATGCGCTACTGAGGGGTTTCCTACTGCCACTGCCGTCCCCTTTGGGGTTGGTATTTGCAATACCAAGTAGATTGGGGAAATAGAGGCGAACGATTAGTATAAAAAGGGACGTCCCAAGATAATGTTGAATCCAACTAAAATCTCAGCAATGGTAAAGTCCACCTTCAAGCGATATACATGTTCCTTATCCATAATTGCTATGTTTAACTTAACTTCTCCCAGAGAAACGGTGCTATAACCGCTTAAATCTGACATGGTGGCATAGCCTGGCTGGACTCTGCGATTGCTTATCTTTAATTGTTCGAATGCTGTTCTAGTAATTAGATTGGCAGAGCTTCTCGTGTCAACTAGGCCTGGTACACCATGCATTTCTCTACCTTAGCTTCTATCACAAGCGAGTCCGTGTGAGCTTTAGTCACTAGGGTTACCTTCTTGAAAGCTTTGTTGGCCTCTGAAATGTCATTTTTTGTGAGTGGACGATCAGAGGAATGCCTTGCTTTTTCAGAAGAGGGTTCTCGGTCATCTCCGCCTTTTATGACCATCACTTTTATTCCTCGGTCATTATCATCCTTCTTCTTATCTTCGGGCTTTTCATTGGATTCGCCTCACTTATCAGTTCTTCATGTAACTCCTTTGACAAATTGGCCAAATTTTTGCTTTAATTAAGGTGTGAACTTCTTCTGCTAGGACCCTACAGTCATCTTTATGATCTCCCTTAGCTCTGTGAAGCCCACAATACTTGTAATAGTCTCTGCTTAATGTTTTTCTTTCCAGAATGTTTGGGAACTGAACGTTTTTCTTTTCTGGTCCGTTCATGATTGCCACCAAAATCCGACTAAAAGATGTATTCAATTGTGGCATGTCTTCCTCTTGATTGTATTGGCTGGATCCTCGGCCGTTACGGTCTCTTTTCCTCTTTCCTCTTTCCTCATCCCTTCTAGGATTGTCATCTGAATTCCGCCGACTGGCGCAACTTACTTCGTCAACTTCCACAAAGTCCTGGGCCATGCCAATCAACTGAGGGAATTGAGTTAGTTTTCTGGTAATTATTTCCTGCCTGAGCCGGTCATTTCTAGTTCCCTTAATCAAAGCTTCCTTTTCCATCCCATAATCCAAATCGACGATGCCTACACAGGCTTTATTAAATCTCTTTAGATAATCCCTCAAGGATTCATCCTGCTTTTACACCAGTCCGTGAAGGTCCCGGCTGACATTCTCTGGTTGAGCCGACCCCAAGAGGTGTTTCTAGAATTTTCCCCTCAATGTTTCGAAATCTTTTGTTGAGTTAGGCGCGAGGCAGAGGAACCAGCATTTGGCAGCCCCAGTTATGGTAGTGGGAAAATACCTGCATCTGAAAGCTTCTGGGGCATTAATCAAGTTTATTCTATTTACATAATCTTCCAGGTGTATTCTAGGAGTCGTTTTTCTAGTCATATTTATCTAAAACTGGCAGAAAAATGTAATCAGGCAGCTTCTGATCCAGGACGCACTTTTTGAATGGGGAGAGGGCCTTTTCGCTGACCGGCTCTTGGAATGATATAGCGTATTTCTTCAGCTGTCTCTTGAATTTTGAATCAAAGTCTTCTGAACTTCCTAATTCTGATTCGGATGAAGATGACCTAGAAGGCGAGGGAGTGGGTGTCTAGTGCTTTTTCCCCTTACCCTTTCCTTTTGATTTCATTTGGACTTGGTTTTATTCGAATCTCCTGCCTCGGTGGTCACGGCCATTGAGTCAGTTGCTATTCCTCCTATTTTGGGGCCCCTGCTTTGGAGCCTTATTCCCTCTGGAATGTCTCTTCCTTCCTGCACCAGCATCAATATCCCTCACAACATTGCGAGATCTGAGTCAGTGAAGCCTCCTGGAGGTGGTACCTTCAAGGCGGGCTCCTCTGTGACTAAGGCCACTGGGTGGGCTGATACTAGCGGGGTCACGACAAGGTGTTGAAATCCCATTATCACCTGGGATACTGATATTGGAATGCCTGAAACTGAGTTAAATTGTGTGAGCAGATTTCGATTAACAGTGATTTCAGGCGAAATTTCTACGTCTTTATGAATTTCTCCTCCCAAACGGTCGATTGACACAAAGTGCTTATAGGCCGACCTCATTATGAGTTCTTGCTGTTCCGGTGTTAGTGCCGCCTGGCGAGCGATTTCCATGAACGGGTCCAGTTCCTTACGAGGATGGGAGGAGCGTTCGTCCGTTTCCTTGGTTCCTGAACTCCCAGTTGTGAATGGCGCTTTGGCCGCTGGATCCACCGTGATTGGAGTTTTGCCATTTGTGTTGACGTTTTCGGCACCACCTTTGGTGTCTTCACCATCGTTGATGGTTAGGTTGGAGTTCTCGTGCGACATGATCACATCGAGAATTGGGTATAATCTTAATTGAAGTGTTCTTTTCCATGAACAACGATTCTTGCCAGGGCAAGTAAACGAACTCCACGCTCACCGCACCACTGAAAATATCGTTCCTGGATCCGATATTTCAGAAATAATCTTCTATGAACTTGTTGAATCAATCTACGAATTCCTGCAAAATAAAGCATGAACTTTGGGGCGATCGATGTTACCCCATGGGGGACCCTCCGATGCCTAAGTCAGTAAATGGTTGTGAAGAAATAATGTGAAAGTCTTTGTGAGAGAGAGTAAGATAACTGAAGTACTGGCCTAGGGGCCTATTTATAGGCATAGGAACTGTCTATCCCTAATAAAATAGGAAGTCCTAATTAGGATGATTGTAGAAATCTTTGTGCTTATCTAATCATTGTATCCCAAGCAGGTTAGGATAAGGATAGAAGAGAGAATATAGAGACTAGAGTTAGACGTGGATTCTCATTACTTATGGGACACGAAAATGCCTTTTAGCCGGTCATGGGCCGTCTCGAGATTATAGTCTTATATGTTCTCCGGCTTGATTGAGATCTTGCCGGCCTCGTGAGTCAGGTTCCTCTAACTAAATTGACACAGCGAGCCACGCGGCTCTCTGCTGACCTGGTCTCTACGGACGAGACGGGCGAGATATATTTGGTAGGTTATCTTAGGGTCACACTAACTCAGGTGCATATATGCTTTATTGCATCACTTTTATCTTCCACCATTAATAACTCATTGGATTCATTAGATCCTTATTTGTACTATAATTTGAACAAAACTAATAGTACCATTTGATTCAAATAATAGGTTAAAGGTTTTTGTTTTTGTTTTTTTATGTAGTATGGAGCTTCTATCAACCAGCTCCACCATGCAACACAAAGAGACGTATGCCGTAGCATATGGATGGTATCGAGCTGGTAGTTTCCATGTTAAAATTTTTATTTTTCCCAACTTGACTGTGATGTAGTCGGCCGCAGACATTGAAAAATTGCATTTTTGTGGGTCCATACTCTCATTAATTATATATCTGCCATATGCAATGCAATGCTACAAAATTGCATTTTTATTTGTCATCAATTAGAAAATTTGGGAAAAGATTATGATTTTATATTGAAGTAAATTCAATTGTATTCAGTTAAGTTCATTAGAGCAAATAATGGCGAACAGGTTATGGACTCAAATGATTATAATATCTTCAATTATAATCATTTGAACAGAACAGAACTAACATTGAATACAGAAAATAAAATCGATGATAAGATGATGCATCCGATGAAAAATAAAATCGAAATACAGAAAATAACATACTGAAAATAAAATTGAAATACCTGACAATCCGTAAATGATGCATTTGATGGAACTCGAACACCATGAATACCATAGCCGGAAAACTCAAAATCAGATTTACCTAGGAAATCGGAAAACTGAAACGGAAAAAATGAAATCGACGATAATGATAGAAATCGGAAAATAAAAAAGGAAAACCGATTCTGATATGATTGAAATCGGAAAAAATGGAAGAGAGCAAACGAAAAGGAATCAGACAGAATCGATGATAATGAAATCAGAAACGAAATTAATCAAGATGTTAATGAAATCAGAAACAGAATTAATCAAAATCAAAATTGAGACAAATCTAAATTTTAAATTAAAGAATTTGGGATATCATAAACGCCAACTATGCGAGATTTACTTTACAAAATAATCGATAAAGGGCTAGTGATAATTAATAAATATATTTAATATTAAATGACTATAAAATAAATATATTTATAAAAAAATATATTTTAAAAATATAAATATGTGTATTTTCAATAATTTTCATATATAAAGCGTTGATAAAGAATTGTGATAGATTTTCTTTTTATAATAAGTGATAGATTTTCGAAAGAAGTTTCCTTTCAGCTATAAGCCTACAACCCTTAAAATTCCGGTGACAGTACAAAATTCGTTTTCTAGTACTTTTGTGGGTCCATTATCCAACTTCAATAACCAAAGTTTATATCTTTCCCGGCTTGACTGTTACGTAGTCGGTTGGGCAGCCGCAAACATTGAAAATTTGCACTTTTGTGGGTCCATACTCTTATTATATATATACTATCTGCATTTACAAGAAATTGCATTAATATTTGTCATCGTTTTGTAAATAGATTTCAATTTGAAAAATTGGGAAAAAATTATGAATTTATATTGAAATAATTCACTTTTATTCAATTAAGTTCGTTAGAGTAAAAATGGCGAATAAGTTATGGATTCGAATAATTATAATATCTTCGATTAGCATTGTAACTCATTCAATAGTTTTTTCAAATTCTCCCATCAATAGCCAGGTATATTAAATTAAGATTGCTATAACTTAGACTCATTTCCTCCTAATGAATGAATTATTTGATCTCCGTTCTAATTTATTCTGTGGAGTTAGATTCGAATAATCAATTAAATGGCTTTGTTTTATGGATGCAGCCTGAACCTGCAAGGACTAATTCAATCAACCTGAAAGATGCAGGGGCCTCATCCTATGGATCAAATCCAGCTTCTACTCAATTTGGTAAATTGCTTGTGGACTAAGAAGGGAAGTAGTCGGGAAATTATACAATAGACCATGTCATTTGATCCCTTTCCCCTGCATGAATTACATGTGTTTTAGAAACTAATTTATGTTATTACTTCTACTACTTTATTCATTTCCGGTTCATTCCCTTACAAATCTCTTTATAACACAAACTCAAAGATAATTCGATATGCAATTAACCCTTTGTTTCCTTAATTTTTGAGAGCCAAATGGCGAGAAAGTTACTGATTTTATCCATTTTAATTTCTTCAATTGCCATTGCAGCACATAGTAATCCCGTCCACCATGCTGCTCAAAAAGACACCAAAGCCCATAGATCACCTCATGCTGGTAAAGCACTGCATGCTTTTTATTCAATTTGGTTATATTGAGCTCGTAATATATTAAACCAATTTGTGTATGTACATTCACTTTTTACACCAAACTTGACAAGTTTTGCCAAGTGTCGCCATCAACTCACATATGTCTCTACTAACTCTCAACTTAGAAAAAGTGTACCCACAAGCCCATGCCAGTAAAATGATATATTTGAAAAGTCAAACCAACAATAAGCTGACCCATGGCATCTCGGGGGCTCATGAGTGCATTTTTACCAAGTTGAGAGAATTAGGGAGTTGAGGACAACACTTTGCTGAATTGAGGGGGTAAACTTGTATTATGTCTATTTTTGACAAATTTTTACTTTTACTACGCAGTGATTGAAAATGGAAGTTTTACAGAAATGGCTCCTATTTCAGTTCCCAAACAACAACAACAACAACAACAATATACTCTCAAACTAATTGTTGTTGTGATAATGATATTAGCAGCACTGATATCAAGTGCAACCACTGCTTTAATTAAAACAATTTGTAATCGCCACAAAAGTGTTGGTCCAGAAAGGCTCACTAGTGAGGAAAATGGGTTGATGCCCATTGGGATAGAAAGTGTACTCTCACAAAGGCCCATTAGTGAGGAAAATGAGCCCATATTCTTTGAGATAGGAAGTGTTGGCCTAGAAAGGCCCATTTATGAACCTAGGCCCATTAGAGGAGCTCCTTTAAATAATGAGGTGATCATTTGCAATTGCAACACTGCATTCTCACTTTTCGCATAGTTACTTTAATTATTTAATTCTCTCATATAGCATAGGAGTAAATAGGTTGTGTAAAATAATTTGGCTAGGAGGAGCTTTTCTAATAAAGTTTTGTAATGTTTATGTAATATGATGAGTGGATATACTTTTAGATTAATGTGTAATGTAATATAACATGATTATTTCGTTCTTTCTCACTTCTAAGATCTTGCTAATTTCCATTTCCTCATTCTCTTTAAAGTATACTCGATTTGTTTTCTAACGAAAATCGTTGCTTTAACGTGTATTGTCTCTTTGACTTGTTTTCTTT
Organism: Euphorbia pulcherrima; assembly: GCA_947683365.1. Classification (NCBI taxonomy): domain Eukaryota; kingdom Viridiplantae; phylum Streptophyta; class Magnoliopsida; order Malpighiales; family Euphorbiaceae; genus Euphorbia; species Euphorbia pulcherrima. Next base: position 5,657,140 of record CANTUS010000010.1, read on the forward strand.
AGCCTAAAACTGTTTCATCCTACTTTTTCTAAAAGCCTGCCCTCATATGCTTTTCGAAAATGCCCCCCGAAGTTGTGGTATCTAACTAGAAGCTATATACAACTTAAAGATTGGTCGACGCCAGCAATAAGTAAATATAGATGGTAAATTGGGATGATCGACACAAGCAGCAAAAATTGCAGCAAGAATTAGCGATGCTACATAAACAAACAATCTATAAACTATTGAAACCAAATTATAATGCTTAGAGATTGATTAGCAACCAACTATTGGGATCTACAGCACACATAAAATGAATAATTGATGAGAATTTCCTATTTAATAGAGTCCACAGAGATACAGTTTGTACCTTTATTTACAGAACAAATATAGTGTTTTAACCTCCAATGAATTTGACTCCATCGATCATAGCGTTGAGCCTTGGCGTAGCCTGATTCAAAACTAAGGAAAAAAAATCGTTAAATGAGAAATTCAACCACATATCTTATTATATCTCGTCTTATCTCTGTAATTGATGGTATCCCTCGTTAGTGTGGGATCCACTGAATTAAAAAAAAAAGAAAAAAAAAGGGTGATATTTTTTTTAAAAAAGTGTACAGTAAAATTACTGAACACAATTCGGCCATACGCGTTTTAAACCTCCTATAAATAGAGGAGGTTTTGCTCATTTACTGTCCCGTGGTTTTTCCCTAATTCATTTGGGGTTTCCACGTAAAAATCTGCGTGTTTTTTACTCTACTGCTATTAATTTTCTCGTAATTTATTATTGGGCCTAACAATTAGCCCACGTAGTGTTTATTAGATTTGTGTTCTAACAAGCTTCCAAAGTTTGACAAAAGCATTCTAATAATCGTTGAGGTTTCGGCTCACCCCAGTCACCTCCCTACGTATTAGTTTACTACTGGCCACCGTAGAGATTCTCTAAAATTAAAAAACACGTTTATAAAACATTTGAGCATATCCTACCCCTCCTCTTCGTTTTGAAGTGCTAGGATTTAATGCTCACATCCCTATCTAAAAAACATTTTCTCAAACTTTCTCACACCCTATATCTCTCTAACATCACTCTAAAGTCACGTTAAAGAATCCTAATCCCACTAAAACTGACCATCACACACAATTGGAAACATAAACAATTATATACAAAATTTATTTATATAATTTTATAAACAAATGTTGTTTAATCTGAACTATATTCAGTAAATTCCAAAATTCGTGACTCTCTCTTTTTACCATATTATATTGGTCATTATGTCATATTTTATTTTTATTTGAAGTATGAAATTTGAATTTTATGTATTAACTGTTGTGAATAATATGAAAATATAAGAACAAATAGAAAGGTGAGTATAAGGGATAGATCGAAAGTAATATATTTTCTCTTATTATTCATCTCAAATGAAGAAGACCTTAATTTATAGGCACATGAGAGGGAATGAGAAGACATAGGTTATACAATTTATTTGGAAATCAAGTCATTCAATTAATATATTTATAATACTTTCCTTTGGATGACTATGCAATATGAATATGCCTCGCTAAAATTTTGCTAAGGAAAATCTAATGGGACAAAACCTTAGCGATGAAAAAAAAGTACAATACTCATATGCAATTCTACTTCCCCTCACCTCAAAAATACAATCGTCAAGACATATCATTGAATTGCTGCATCTCAATATTATGCACATGTCTCTAAAATAGACGCCAATAGTGACTTTGTGAAAATATTTGTTGGATTGTCATTTGATTTAACTTTGTAGATGTTAACTTGACTAGTCTTCATGAAATCATGAGCATAAAAGAATTTGAGTGAAATATGCTTGGTTTTATCTCATTTTATATAAAATCCTCAGATGAGCAATACGAGTCCAAATTGTCTTAACCCGTGCATAGATCTTTCAACTGTATTGAATAATGTTCTCATTTGCCATACTTCTCCTGCAATTTTAAACCTTCAATGATTTTCATGTAAATATCATTATCATGCAAACCAAATATGTTAGCTCTAATAATAACATCCATCAAGTCCATGTTAAATTTTCTTGCACTAAAATCATTAAGATATAAAAAAAATCATACCTCCACCATAAAAAAATGTCTCAACATAATATAAAAAAATATAACAAATGTGAACATTGGAAAAATCTATTAACAAAATAAGTAGTGTACAATTTTCTTCCGATTGAATTGCATCTTAATCTCCATTTTGTCAATCACATTATCAATATTGGGTGCCACATATTAGGCAAAATATGATTTACAACTATTTTTTTTATCTATATTCCAAATTTTTCAGTACTAATATAATTTATTTCAATTTCTTCATTTTCAACACTTTAAGTGTTTACACTTCAGGTGCTCGCACTTTGGGTGGTAGTACTTCTTCAAGAAGTGTATTTATATTGATACACTTATCCTCAATGAGATTATACTTACTGTCAATAAATTTTTTTCGAGGATTTTTATCATTTAAACCAATTGTTCATCCATGCTTCAAGTGTGTTATAACATTATTTTAATTTATTATTCAGGAATTTCAATACGAATTGAGTTAGGATCCCTATAATAAGTTAAAGATGAAGCATTGCATAAATTTTTCTTTTCTAAAATTGTCTTTCTACTTTCTAATTCCCCTAATTTTGGAAAAATGTTTTCATCAAATTTACAAGCTGCAAATCTTGTAGTAAAGATATCATTTTTAAAGGCTCGAGATACTTAATTAAAATGAAGATTCACATCCAATACAAATTTATAATCTCCTTTAAGGACTGATTTTGGTCCATTGAGATGAATTTATAGGCACATATATTGCATAACAAAAAAAACTCTTAAATGAGAAAATTGGGCTCATGACCAAAGCTAATTGCAGGGAAATGAATCATGATAGCTACTTGGTATTAAACTTATAAAGGTTTTTGTGCTTGCAATATTGCATTAGTGATGCAAAAATATATATTCGCAAATGTTTAATACATTGTTCCAATATACCATTTTGAGTATGAACATATACTATACGATGCTCAGATTTTAATCTCCATTGACATTGACACACAAAAACATACCCATTAATTTAAGCGTCAACTTCAGTTCTTGTAATTCTTTAAGAATTGAATACATTAAAAACTAAATAATTCAATCGTGGATGAATTGGTTCACATATATCACATTGTGTTTTTTTTTAAAATACTGGAGATCAATTCTAACCTTACTACTGAAAGGTTTTATAATCAATTTTTCTTGCGATAAGTAGTACAAAATAATTCATTACTTTGAAGAAATTTCTAGTTCTTTAATAGATTTCTATGTGCATAGTTTTTCTCATCATTATCAAATCAAGATTGTGTCAAATATTATAAGTATTTCAATGTATAAACTTTAAGTTTATAATCAAATTGACCTATAAATATATTCGTACCATTAAAACATTCTTTAATGTCTTCACTCACTGCTAAAAAAACGAACTTATGCATAAATAAAAAGAATGAAAGGATAAGAGATGGACCAAAAACAAACTAAAAAATCATACTTAAATATAAGAAAATGATATTGCTGTAAAAAAATAAAATATTTTCCTGATGTTTTTTCCATTAAAATAAAATCTACAAAGATACATAAAAGAATGAATCAAATCTGACATAAATATTACGCGTGAAGCTAAAACTTTTTCTTCTTTCTCTTTTTGTCTTTTACTTTTTCTATAAACTAATATACTAAATTCATTGACAAATTTTATGGCAATGAAATCCAAATATGTATTATATTATCTTTTTCAATCAAATCCTTAACTTAGTTTACATATATAAATATATTATATTCTTCAAATCAGTACTACACCTACTTTCCATGTATAAGAGTTGTTAAGTAATACATGAGATATAAGAGAGGTTAGGAACAAATTGAAACCCACAAGTTTGAGTTTACAGCTAGATCCATAGAATTTCAATCATGGAGAACTCAGAGTTTGGGCTACCAGAAGATATAGTTTTGAATATCTTGTTGAGGTTGCCTATTATATGTTTTCTCCGATTCAGATGCGTCTGCAAAGCTTGGTATTCTCTTCTTTCTGATCCTGTTTTTATGTATAAAAATCTCACGTTTATCAATTTTGATGATGATACTCATCTTCAACTTCTTATGAAGCATTGTCACGTGATTGATAAAACTCTTCATAATGATTTCGCCCTACTTTCTTATCACAGTCTTCATTCAAAAAGATATTTACCCTTCTTGTCACAATCTTTTTTCGTAATGGGTAGTGAAATATATGTGGTGGGTTCCTATAACGGTCTTGTTTGTCTAACAGACCATTTATATGACAATTTAGTTTGGAATACTTTAACGGAAGAGATAAACGTTTTGCCAAAATCTCCTAATTTTACAGATGCCGAATGGTTTCATGAAGTATATGACTTTGTGCAATTCGAAGTTGGGTTATGCTTTGAAGCTACTGCTAATGATTATAAAGTTATTAAAATTTTTCACCTTAAGGATTCTTACAACCATTGGCCAAACGCAGTGTTTTTATATAGCTTTAGGAGCGATTGTTGGAAAAAACTTGACTTTTCTTTGCGGCTCTTTCCCTTGGGCCCTCAAGACCGCATGATTCGCACCCCTATCAGCACTGATGAAAAATCTTATCATTGGATTGCAGGTTCATCATTATTAAATGAATATAATTATTCACGTGTCTTAGTGTCATTTGATTTGAATCGTGAGTTGATTGAAACTACTGAGATACCATCTTTCTTGAACTATTACGAATCGGGTGGGGATTCGAATATGGGATTTTTTGTGCTTAGAGGTTATGTAGCCGTTTTCGCTTCTCCAGAAGTTAGAGCACAAACATTTGAGATTTCGTTGTTGCTAAGAATTGGTGTGAAAGAGTCATGGACTAAATTAATAAGAATTGGTCCATTTGAAGATGTAGAGAAGATATTGTTGTCTTGGAAAAACGGTAGTTTATTACTTCAGACTCGCAAAGGAGAAGTGATGGTGTTTGATCCGTTTACGAGAGATATTGTTATTCTTCCAACCAATGGAAGGCCATATCCTCATTACATACAACTTATGGCTTATAAAGATCAATCAAGAGCAATCAACATTGGATAGCTGGGATTATGTTTTCATTTAAATAAGTGTTCTTCGTTGGCCCGTTAGTCTTGGTTTAATCTAAGTTGACCGTATTATATATGAATGACAGGTTTTTTTTATCAGAATATATGAATGAGAGTTGCAAACAAGCTTTTTAATTTGTGAAATTCCTTCGCTTGTCTCGAGTGCTTTAATTTTCTTTACCGATAGAATCGCTTATTAATTTCAATTTATTTTTAATGCAAGCAAGAGATGTAGAAATATTCACCTTCTAGTTTGATTGTTTAAAGACCACTTTAAAGTATGTTACTTTATATATATATATACTTTGAGCCTCTTTAGAAATATATTTATAAATAATAGCACACTTTCAGCTTATTGTGCATCTACAGTAATTTACCTTCTTTGCAACGGAAAACAAAAAGGCTACTTTTCCAAAACAATTTTTTTTTATTTTTATATATTCAATTTACACTCCATCTAATTATATGCAATTGATGTTAATTTTTTTTCCATATTTTATCTTATTTTTCATTTATCTTACAAGCCATTAATTAACTCAATATCATTCTAGAGTTTTTTTTCTCATCCCTTCTTTTATCTTCGAAACTAGACCGGCCATGATATTCTATAAAAAATACGATCATAAAACATAGCACAACATAGGAGATGTTTCCTGAATTTTCATAGTTTTCATATATTTATGTTATAGCTCTTATATTATGTCAAATTGATATGATTAAGTTATAGTGTTATTAAAATTTTATTGTAATTTATTAAGAATATGTCAAATTGATATAAATTAGTTAAATTTATTTTATTTAGTTAACTCTGTGTTATAACTATATGAAAATTATAATAGAGCTGTAAGAATTACATGTATTTTTAATCACTTGGATTTCATAGTGTTATTATAGTACTTTAATAATTTTCTTCAATTTTGTCAAAATAATATTTTTGAGTAATAGTGCTTTATTTTTTTTTTACTGAAGAGACAAGTCAATAGATATTAATCAGAAGCAATTACATCTCTATCGATGGTGGACAAAAGCGATGCCAAGTCCCCCCTACTGTCGAAGACTCCGCCGTTTTAGCAAGCAAATGAGCGGTTTTGATTCCCAGACCTAGGCACAAAAGTCACACGAATAAAAGAAAAAGACAAAAGGAGTTCTCTACAATCGTTTAAGATAGGTCCTACTGGTGATAAATTTGAATCACCATTATTTAAAGCTTGAACTACCTTTAAAGCATCTAATTCTAAAATAATATGATCGACATTGAAAGCTTTCAACCAACTTAATGCCTCTTTACAGCTCATCACTTGGACAGTAAAAGCATCGCCTCTTCCCGGCATTAATGATGAACGGGCAGCAACAAAAGAACCATGAGAATCCCGGATGATACAACCATGTCCCAATCTCTTTCTCGCTTGAAAAACACAAGTGTCTATGTTACATTTGAGCCACCCAGCTTGTGGGTGTCTCCAGTGATTGTTGTAGTTTGTAATGAAAAATTGTTCCCTAAGAATGCTATTGACAGTGATGTTGTTCAACATGATGATTCTCCATTTGAGGTGGAGTTGGATAGACTTGAACGAAGTAATCCAACTACACACAATGATGAGAATCCTGTTTTCAATGATGATTTTAATGATAACATTCAAATTGATACACAAGATAATAATCAACAAGTAACCAATGAACCTGATTTGCAGAATACTAACATTAACAATGAAGGACCTAGAAGAGAATCTAGACTTCCAATAAAATTTAAAGACTATGAAATGTATGACTGTAACTATTTGTGTACTGTTGATTTTGTTGTGTTAAGTGCTGAAAACATTGACTATGATTATCCTAAATCCTATCAGGATGCTAAACTAAGTACGGAATGGGATAAGTGGAATCTAGCTATGAAAGATGAGCTAGATTTACTATCCAAGAATGACACTTGGATTTTAGTCCCTAAACCTGTGGGTAAGAGGATTACAGGATCCAAGTGGATTTTTAGAAAGAAACCTGCTATTCCTGGTGTTAAAAGGAAAGGTTCAAGGCCAGATTGGTTGCTAAAGGTTTCTCTCAAATTGAGGGCATAGATTATAGAGAATTTTTTTCACCTGTTGTTAAGCATGTTTCTATCAGGATAATTCCATCTCTTGTTGCTTTGTATGATTTGGAACTTGAACAAATGGATGTTAAGACTGCCTTTTTACATGGAAATTTAGATGATGTAATTTATATGTCTCAACCCGAGGGTTTTCATGTTAAGGGTAAAGAAAATTTTGTCTGTTTATTGAAAAAATCCATGTATGGTCTTAAACAGTCTCCTAGGCAATGATATTTGAAGTTTGACCAGTTTATTTTATCCTTAAAGTTTGCTAGAAGTAGTTATGACCCATGTGTTTACTATAGCAAGTTGCCTAATAATCAATACATTTATTTGTTGTTATATGTAGATGACATGTTAATTGCTTGTAAAGACAAACATGAGATAAACTAACTGAAAAGCAAACTAAATACTGAATTTAAAATGAAAGACTATAATATCCCATTTCATGCATTATATTTGCATTTGTCCACATCTGTTATATGTCATTATATTTAAATTTTACATGATATATTTATTAAAATTGGTTAGTGAAAATAATAGTTATTTTAACCATACAAAATACGATAGTTAATATCTAGGTATCGAATTATATGGCTATAGAATTTTAAGGAATAAGTGGAGTATAGTTATGTTATAGATATAAAATGATTATTAGAACATATAAAGTTGAATAAAATTGTGATATATCATAAGGATTTAAGTATAAGAATTAGTATTAGAATTAGTATTAGTATGGTATAGATATATGTATATGTATTTAGTATAGTTAGTATTTGTAATAAATAAAGAATTTAAGGGCAAATTGGTCTTTTGCCCCTTAGATCTTTTTATGAACTGATAAGAATTAGATCAGTTCTTCATCTCCTAAAACACAAAGCAAAGAACAAAGAAAAAGGAAGAAGAGAAGAAGAGATCTAGAAGGAAGGAATCAGGTATTTTAGTAACTTTGTAGTACGATTTTCGTTACGTTAAACTTAGAATTAGCAGTTTTAGTAAGAAGATGAATTGTTCTTCTTTATGTCAAGGTTCATCCTGCAAAATTTGAGAATTTTTAGATGAGTAGATCAATAGTTATGATTTTTATATGATGAAGTGTGCAGAATTGGATGATCAAAGAGATAGGGTGAGTTTCAAAATTGATCTGGGATTGTTATACTGCTTAGAAAATTCTGATTTTTTGATATGTTATTCCCTTATGTGTATAGTTTAAGTAGGAAAAAGAATCAGGTCGATTCATGTTGTGTAGAGAGAGTTATACCCGTTTTATTACGTTGTTGTCCAGGTAAAGCTGGACTGAAACAAGTTTTGATGGGAAATTCCCTATAAATCGTATAAGACTCAAAAAATTTTGAAGTTTTAGTATGTTATAGCCTTGTGTATTAGGGATAGAATAAAAAAAGAATCAGATCATTTGGAGAAGTGAATTGAAAGTTATGAATTTTTAAGTAGAGCAAGGTCATATGAACAAGTATACAAGTAACAATGGTTTAAGTCATGAAAACTTTATAAATAGAAAACAACACAAGGTGAAATGTATTGATGTGAATTTATGCTTATAGGAACACGAGGTCGTGAAAGTGTTCAAGAGGAGGAAACAAGTCGATTTCGTGGAAATTAGCATTCCATCTGTGAGTATAAACATGATATGAATGGGTGAAATATTTTGATATGTGATATTTGAATGTTTGGTGAATTGTTGTGAATTGAATGATTATATGTTATTTGGAGAATTTGAATTATATGAACATATGTTTATTTGGTGAAACTTGAGATAATTTAATTATTCATTATATACGCAATTATACAGGAACAAATGAAATAAAGAGAGACGTTGTGACATAGCCGATCAAACATTGCAATACATGTTCTGTTATCTCGACCTATATGGTCAACCAATTGCAATATTTGATAAATGGACCGAAAGGTCAACCAATTGTTATCTGGACCAAAAGGTCAACCAATTGTTATATAGCTGGCCAGCAAATCAATTGTTATCTGTTACAAATGTTACATGTATCCCGGGGCAATAGTTTGGCCGGAAATGTCACAACAATTAAATATATGAATCATCCAATAGTATATAAGAATGACTGTATGTTTAATTGGAAGGTGTAACTGTATGTGATTGTTAAATTCATTGATTGTTTATATTCACTGAGTGGCGACTCATATAAATCGCTATATTTTTCAGTTGTTGAAGTTGTAGATAAAGTATTGTACTAGAAGGTTCTTACCTGTAGCTGTCATGGAAGAAAGGTCTGTCGGCTGTGTCCATCTCGCTCTCTCTCCTCACATGACAAGCATATAGAATAGAAAGTGGTTGGGTTTTGATTTTTTTCAAATCAAACATAATTATGGTTTGTAATAAATGAACGATATTAGAGTTGATGTGAAATATTATGGTTGTGTTAATATATGAATATTTTTGAAAAAAAAAATAAAAATTTCTATAGTATTTTTCTATAGTTATTATATGATAGGGGTGTTTCAGTTGGTATCAGAGCGGGGATATGGTCATAGGGACATACAAATGCATACATAATATAAGATTAGTATATGTTATCTTATAACATGTTATCATATTCATATAGGGCTGATGAGAACCAAAATGTTAACCCGAGGAGAGAGGGACTAGCCGTAAATCAACCTGTAGAAATCCAACCTATTATATCTGCATCACCTATGCATTCTCATGCATCAAATTTACAGCATCATCAGGAAATACCTGTGGTGCAAGCACCTGTAACATTTGTCCAAAGAGAAAGAAGGTTCGATAAATTGAAGAAACAAGGTGCAGAAGAATTCAAGGGAACTACAGATCCTACAATAGCGGAAAGATGGTTAAAAAGGTTGGAAAGAGTTTTCAATATGATGCATTGTACTCTTGATGAGAAGTTCTATTATGCGGTATTTTTACTTCAAGATGATGCTTATGACTGGTGGGAGACTATCCCGGGGAGCACTGTTCAGCCTCCTATCTTGACTTGGGATGATTTTGTGCGGGAATTCAAAAGTAATTATATGCCTGATGTGTACATTGATGATAAAAGAAAACAATTTTTGAACTTAAGACAAGGGAGGATGACAGTGGCCGAGTATGAAGTTAAGTTCAATCAGCTATCCAGTTATGTACTAACATTAGTGGCGACTGAAAAGGATAGATGCAGGAAATTTGAGGATGGGCTTAGATATGAAATTCGAACAAAGATATCATCATTTGAACTTGAAAGATACCTAAAGTTGAAAAATGCTGCAGTTAGGGCTGAAAGACTAGAAAAAAGAAAGCAGATTATAAAGCTAGAAGAGGTTACGGTGATTTTAGTGGTGACCAAAGTAAAAAGTCTGCTAAGCATCAAACAAATTCTTCTCCATCACAGTTTATAGCTAGAGGAGGATATTCTGGGAATAGAGGAGGAAGAACAAATGTGCAAACTCATTCGAGACAAAGTCAGGGACAAAGCTCGGGACAAAAACCTCAGTGTATGCTATGTGGTAAATTGCATGAAGGCGAATGCAGGAAACTGACTGGAGCATGTTACTTATGTGGCTCTTTTGAACATTTAATACATGATTGTCCAAAACGAATAGAAGCAACTGAAAGAGCTCAATCAGAGGCTACAGTTCAGAATACCAGAGGCAGGGGAGCTGGTGTAGTAACAGGTAGAGGTAGGGGTAGAGGAATAACAACAAGCAATATTGGTAGATCTGAGGCTCAGAGTTCTAGGCCTCCAACACAGGCTCGCGTTTTTTCCATGACTCGACAAGAAGCTATTGACGCACCAGAAGTTGTTACTGGTAAGATTTCTATTTGCAACATGGATGTTTGTGCATTAATTGATCCTGGATCACCTCATTCATTTATATCATCAAACTTGGTATCACAATTGCATATGGCTTATGAACCTTTGAGATTTGATCTATATGTGGGAACTCCTTTGGGTGAATTGGTGATTGCAAATCAAGTGTACAGAAATTGTTTGATTCAAATTGACAAGGTTATATTAAGTGCGGACTTGATCAGATTGACTATTAGAGAGTTTGATGTGATTTTGGGTATGGATTGGTTGGAAAAACATCATGCAGTAGTAAATTGTTTCACCAAGGAAGTTATTTTAGAGACATCAGATAAGCTAAAAGTCATTTTTCAGGGTGAACGTCAGATAGTACCGACTTGTTTAATTTCTGCAATTAATACTTTTCGGTTAATCAAGGGTGGATGTGAGGCATATTTAGCACATGTTATTGACACCAAAGTATCAGATGTCTCACTTGATGATATTCCTATTGTTAAAGAATTTCCCGATGTATTTCTTGCGGACCTACCAGGATTGCCACCTGATAGAGAAGCAGAATTTACCATTGATTTAGTTCCAGGAACTGCACCGATTTCTATTTCTCCATATAGAATGGCTCCAGTGGAATTAAAAGAGCTGAAAAAGCAATTACAAGAGTTACTTGATAAGGGATTTATTAGACCTAGTGTGTCTCCTTGGGGTGCTCCGGTATTGTTTGTTAAGAAAAAGGATGGCACTATGCGACTTTGCATTGATTACAGACAGTTGAATCGAGTAACTGTGAAGAATAAATATCCTTTACCTCGTATTGATGATTTATCCGATCAATTGCAAGGAGCATGTGTATTTTCTAAAATTGATTTGAGGTCAGGGTATTATCAACTCGGAATTTCAACGCAAGATGTTCCGAAAACAGCTTTCAGAACTCGATATGGACATTATGAATTTCTGGTGATGCCATTTGGTTTGACGAATGCACCTGCAGCTTTCATGGCTTTGATGAACAAGGTATTTCAACAGTATCTTGACAAGTTTGTCATTGTTTTCATTGATGACATACTTGTGTACTCGAAAAGCAATGAAGAACACGAGCAACATTTGAGAATTGTGCTTCAAATTTTGAGAGAAAAACAGCTATATGCAAAGTTTAGCAAATGTGAATTCTGGCTGAATCATGTTTTATTTTTGGGACATGTGGTTTCTGCTCAAGGCATTCAGGTTGATCCTAAAAAGATCGAAGCTATGGTTCAATGGGAAGCTCCGAAAAACGTAGCAGAAGTAAGAAGTTTTCTGGGATTAGCAGGGTATTATCGACGATTTGTTGATGGGTTTTCTCTTATTGCTGCTCCAATGACAAAATTACTACGAAAGAATGTACAGTTCCAGTGGACGGATGATTGCCAGAAAAGTTTTGATGAATTAAAGAAATGATTGACTACAGCTCCGATTTTGACAATTCCGACTGGCACTGGTGGATTTGTTGTTTACAGTGATGCTTCTCACCAAGGTTTGGGTTGTGTTCTAATGCAACACGGGAAGGTAATTGCGTATGCATCTAGACAATTAAAACCATATGAATTATCTTATCCAGTGCATGATTTAGAACTGGCTGCTATTGTGTTTGCTTTGAAAATTTGGAGGCATTATTTGTACGGAGAAACTTTTCAGATTTTCACTGATCATAAGAGTTTGAAATATTTGTTGAGTCAGAAAGAATTGAATATGAGGCAGAGGAGATGGCTAGAATTGTTAAAAGATTATGATTTCACGATAGAATATCATCCGGGAAAAGTGAATGTTGTAGCTGATGCCTTAAGTAGAAAATCCAGTAGTGTAATGGCTAATGTTCAAGTTTCTAAACTCCCATACTTAGTTCAATTGCGAGCAATGGATGTTGACTTAAAATTGGGCGAAAATGGTGCATTATTAGCTAACTTCAAGGTAAGACCAGTGTTACATGACAGAATTAAGGAAGCTCAGGTTCGAGATCCGCAATTAAAAGAGATTATGGAAAATGTCAAGCAAGGAAAGAGCACTGATTTTATAGTAGAAAATGATACTTTGATGTTGGGACAAAGAATTTGTGTGCCTGATGTTGATAATTTGAAGAAGGAAATTTTAGAAGAAGTTCATACTGCTCCATATGCTATGCATCCGGGAATGACAAAAATGTATCATACCTTACGCTCTCATTTTTGGTGGTTTGGAATGAAGAAGGATATTGCTGAATACATTTCAAAGTGTTTGATATGTCAACAAGTAAAGATTGAACATCAAGCTCCAGCAGGGAAATTACGACCATTACCTATACCAGTTTGGAAATGGGAGATGGTTACTATGGATTTTGTGTACGGGTTTCCAAAAACTCCAAGAAAGAATGATGCTATTTGGGTTATTGTTGATAGATTGACAAAATCAGCCCACTTTTTACCCATACAATGGGGTTGTTCATTGGAGAATTTGGCGAAGAAGTATGTTAATGAAATTGTCAGATTACATGGAATACCTGTGTCTATTGTATCAGATAGAGATCCTCGATTTACATCTCGATTTTGGAGAAGTTTACAGCAGGCATTGGGCACAAAATTAAACTTTAGCACTGCTTTTCATCCTCAAACAGATGGTCAATCAGAAAGAACAATTCAGACTTTGGAAGAAATGCTTCGAGCTTGTGCTATGGAATTCAAAGGTGCGTGGGATGAATATGTTGCTCTAATGGAATTCGCTTATAATAATCACTATCATAGTAGTATTGGAATGGCACCGTATGAGGCTCTTTATGGAAGAAAATGCAGAAGTCCTATTTGTTGGGATGAAGAAGGGATGAGAGTTTTGGAGGGTCCAGAAATAGTACAAGACACATTTGAAAAGGTGAAGATAGTAAGAGAAAGAATCAAGGCAGCACAAGATAGACAGAAAAGTTATGTTGATCAACATAGAAGGGAAAAGGAATATGAAGTAGGGGACAAAGTTTTTCTTCGCGTATCACCTTGGAAAGGCGTACTAAGGTTTAAGAAGAAAGGGAAGCTTAGTCTGCGGTACATAGGGCCTTATGACATTCTTGAAAGAATTGGTCCGCTTGCTTATAAATTGGCATTACCACCAGAGTTAGCTCACATTCACAATGTCTTTCATGTAAGCATGCTAAGAAAGTATCGGTCAGACCCTACTCATGTATTGAAGGACCAAGAGATAGAGATTGCTGATAATTTGAGTTATGTAGAAGAGCCAGTAGCAATTATCGGGTATAAGACCAAACAATTGCGAAACAAAGAAATACCATTGGTAAAAGTACTTTGGAAAAGTCATTCAGTAGAAGAAGCCACTTGGGAAACAGAAGATCGAATGAGAAAGGACTATCCTTATTTGTTTTCGGATTCAGGTATTTAATTTCGAGAACGAAATTCTTTAAGGGGGGGGGGAGAATTATAATATCACATTTCATGCATTATATTTGCATTTGTCCACATCTGTTATATGTCATTATATTTAAATTTTACATGATATATTTATTAAAATTAGTTAGTGAAAATAATAGTTATTTTAACCATACAAAATACGATAGTTAATATCTAGGTATCGAATTATATGGCTATAGAATTTTAAGGAATAAGTGGAGTATAGTTATGTTATAGATATAAAATGATTATTAGAACATATAAAGTTGAATAAAATTGTGATATATCATAAGGATTTAAGTATAAGAATTAGTATTAGAATTAGTATTAGTATGGTATAGATATATGTATATGTATTTAGTATAGTTAGTATTTGTAATAAATAAAGAATTTGAGGGCAAATTGGTCTTTTGCCCCTTAGATCTTTTTATGAACTGATAAGAATTAGATCAGTTCTTCATCTCCTAAAACACAAAGCAAAGAACAAAGAAAAAGGAAGAAGAGAAGAAGAGATCTAGAAGGAAGGAATCAGGTATTTTAGTAACTTTGTAGTACGATTTTCGTTACGTTAAACTTAGAATTAGCAGTTTTAGTAAGAAGATGAATTGTTCTTCTTTATGTCAAGGTTCATCCTGCAAAATTTGAGAATTGTTAGATGAGTAGATCAATAGTTATGATTTTTATAAGATGAAGTGTGCAGAATTGGATGATCAAAGAGATAGGGTGAGTTTCAAAATTGATCTGGGATTGTTATACTGCTTAGAAAATTCTGATTTTTTGATATGTTATTCCCTTATGTGTATAGTTTAAGTAGGAAAAAGAATCAGGTCGATTCATGTTGTGTAGAGAGAGTTATACCCGTTTTATTACGTTGCTGTCCAGGTAAAGCGGGACTGAAATAAGTTTTGATGGGAAATTCCCTATAAATCGTATAAGACTCAAAAAATTTTGAGGTTTTAGTATGTTATAGCCTTGTGTATTAGGGATAGAATAAAAAAAGAATCAGATCATTTGGAGAAGTGAATTGAAAGTTATGAATTTTTAAGTAGAGCAAGGTCATATGAACAAGTATACAAGTAACAATGGTTTAAGTCATGAAAACTTTATAAATAGAAAACAACACAAGGTGAAATGTATTGATGTGAATTTATGCTTATAGGAACACGAGGTCATGAAAGTGTTCAAGAGGAGGAAACAAGTCGATTTCGTGGAAATTAGCATTCCATCTGTGAGTATAAACATGATATGAATGGGTGAAATGTTTTGATATGTGATATTTGAATGTTTGGTGAATTGTTGTGAATTGAATGATTATATGTTATTTGGAGAATTTGAATTATATGAACATATGTTTATTTGGTGAAACTTGAGATAATTGAATTATTCATTATATACGCAATTATACAGGAACAAATGAAATAAAGAGAGACGTTGTGACATAGCC
This sequence comes from Euphorbia pulcherrima, assembly GCA_947683365.1. Lineage (NCBI taxonomy): Eukaryota > Viridiplantae > Streptophyta > Magnoliopsida > Malpighiales > Euphorbiaceae > Euphorbia > Euphorbia pulcherrima. The sequence continues at coordinate 5,672,976 of CANTUS010000010.1, forward strand.
GATCAAACATTGCAATACATGTTCTGTTATCTCGACCTATATGGTCAACCAATTGCAATATTTGATAAATGGACCGAAAGGTCAACCAATTGTTATCTGGACCAAAAGGTCAACCAATTGTTATATAGCTGGCCAGCAAATCAATTGTTATCTGTTACAAATGTTACATGTATCCCGGGGCAATAGTTTGGCCGGAAATGTCACAACAATTAAATATATGAATCATCCAATAGTATATAAGAATGACTGTATGTTTAATTGGAAGGTGTAACTGTATGTGATTGTTAAATTCATTGATTGTTTATATTCACTGAGTTGCGACTCATATAAATCGCTATATTTTTCAGTTGTTGAAGTTGTAGATAAAGTATTGTACTAGAAGGTTCTTACCTGTAGCTGTCATGGAAGAAAGGTATGTCGGCTGTGTCCATCTCGCTCTCTCTCCTCACATGACAAGCATATAGAATAGAAAGTGGTTGGGTTTTGATTTTTTCAAATCAAACATAATTATGGTTTGTAATAAATGAACGATATTAGAGTTGATGTGAAATATTATGGTTGTGTTAATATATGAATATTTTTGAAAAAAAAAATAAAAATTTCTATAGTATTTTTCTATAGTTATTATATGATAGGGGTGTTTCAAAGACCTGGGACCTACTTAGAGAATTCTTGGGATTGACATTTTTAGAGATAGAAATAAAGGTATACTTGTTTTAACTCAGAAAGATTATATTGAGAAAGTGCTAAACAAATTTGAGTTAAGCAGCAATAAATCTGAAAGTACACCAATAGGAGCACAGTTTAAACTATCCACGCATAAGGAACCTTTGAGTGTTGAAGAAACAGAATTTATGAGTAATCTTCCTTATCAGAATGTGGTAGGATCCTTTATGTACTCTATGGTGTCCACTAGGCCTGATATTGCCTATGGAGTGAGCTTGGTTAGTATATATATATATATATCTAATCCTAACAAGTCTCATTGGAATATTGTCAAGTGGCTTGGTAGGTATCTCCATGGCAGTTCTTCTATTTGTCTGGTTTATAAGAAGTCCAGTGGTAATAAAATTTGTATAGAAGGGTTTCATGACTCTGACTATGCTGTGGATTTAGATAAATGTAGGTCTATTTCTCGGTTTTGTTTTACTGTTGTAAATAATCTTATAAATTGGAAATCATGTTTACAACATGTTGTGGCCCTATCTACTACAAAAGATGAATATATCTCTTTGAAAGAAGTAGTTAAAGAAGCTCTATGGTTGAAGGGAATTTTATCTGAACTTGGTGTGTCTCAAGATGTAGTTAATATTAATTGTGATTCACAATCTGTTATACATTTCTGTAAGAATGCTATTTATCATGAAAGGACTAAACACATTTATATAAAGTTGCATTTTCTGAGGGATGTTAGTGCTTCAGGTGTTATTTCTACTGTTAAAATTCACAGTAGCATAAATCCTGCTAATTTATTGACTAAAATAATTCATGTTGACAAGTTTTCGGTGGCCCTCAAAAGATCAGGCGTTGTGCAGTTTGATTGTGTGTCAAACTGTGCCCCCAACTCTTAAAATGGTGATTACCATATTTGTAATGGTGTACAAAGGTTGAGATCCCATTATTGAGATAAGCTGGTGCCAAGGGCCAATGGTAGAGATTATTGGGCTTTATGGGAGTTGTCCCTTGTTTCAGTAGTTGAGCCCATTTCAGAAGCTCATTCCTTTATAGCCAAAACATTGCATTTTATATGGTTAAGAGTATAAAATCCAAAACCTGAAACTAATTTCATTAGTCCTTTCATTATCTCCTCTGTGCCGCCTCTTAAGATTTTCCCTTTCCTCTGAAACCCTAAGATGCGCCTTGTAAGAGATAAGGTTGTTGGTGTAGCCGTTGAAGCAGTTATTTGGTGCCTGTAAATCGTTATCTAGAGGATTCCTTTGGTGGCTATAAAAGGAGCTCTCATCATTCTATTTCATTTACGGGTTGTAATCTTTACCTTGTGGTTTCTGATTTTTCTGGCGTTTTGAGTTATTGGCTATTTTTTAGGCTTGGTTTATTCTCTGTTTGTAGCTTGATACTCTGTATTTTTGCCATGGTCTTTAGTGCCCTATCTCAATAAAGCAACTCGCCTTCACCCATGCATTGGCATAACCCCTTCACTGGGAATTCCTCTTTACCGAGGATTGATGAAAGCACATTAAAATTTGATGTGTTCTTTAGTTTTTGCAATTTACTTTCTTGCTTTTGATTGAATCTGTTTAATGTTCATAAGGAAATAATTGTAAAAACTCAAGTTGCGAACTTGGTTCAAATTGAGCTTCACCAAGCTTTAGTTGAGTCTTGATATGTTCATTAAATTATTAAGTAGCTCGAGTCAAGTTTCAATTTTGGTTCAAGCTTAAAATTATTGTTAAATCTCGCTAATTAAAGTTTTATTCATCTAATTTATTTTCACTCTCTTAAAATTACTTAAATCTTATAGTACATTCACTTACATGAAATATATGTTAAGTTAATAACATCAATATGAAAAATAATAATGTTATACTTGTAACTTATATGATTAACATAATATTACTCTTTCCCAAACCTATTAACGAGCCTATTTGTGAGATTGTTTGCAATGTATATCTACGAGTCTCTTATCAAGCATGTTCACGAGCTTTCGAGCCGAGTATCCCCTTGTTCAAGTTTGGCTCGTTTACAACAATGAGCCAAAAATTTTGTTCACAAACAAGCTCATTTATTAATGAGTCGAGCTCAAATGAGCTTTTGCCAAGTTGAGCACCGAGAAGCCCACGAGTAGTTAAGTTTATTTACAGTTCTACTAATAACTATGAAAAAATTTATAATTTTCAACGGTTTAAAATAAGCCAGTGGCAACCTGGCCAACACTGAGAAAACACTGCTTGAAGAGTCAAGTTTTCTTAAGAATGTTCAAAGTGGGGTACCGAGAGCCTCCAAATTATATTGTATTCAAAGCAGCCGTACATTTATCAATATTTTTTTTTGATAAGAAACACGAGAATGTAGCAAAAGAGGCTAAGCATCCCAACTAGGTTGGCACCTTTAGTAGCTCTCTTAACTACAAACTCAAAGAATTGCATTAAAATAAAAATAGACCTCAAGAAGAGGACTAAAAAGTACAAGAGAAAGTTACAAGAGATAGTACGAAGGATTGTTCATAACATCCGCAAATTAAAGCCTAAAAGAAGGATTAAATCAACGAAAGTTGAAAACAGCTAAGTTAATACCAACATATAGAAGGTGTTCTGAAGCTGAAGCATTACCAAATAACACATAGTTGCGTCTATTCCAAAGAAGCCATGAGATTGTCATCCAATTAGAGAGAGCAAGTGCAACCTTGTTATTACCTCGAAAAGTACCTAACCAACTATCATAAAACTGAATAATGGCTGAGGAATAACAAAGCTAATCCCTAACCATTTGAGCAACGAATTCCATATGCTAAGACTATATGAGCAAAGAAGAAGAGAATGATCTTGGCTATCAGGTTGATCACAAAATGGGCAGTTAAAGTTGTCATTAGCAATAATGATCAAATTACGAAGTAGCAATCTTGAAGGTAGACGACCATGTAATAGAGTCCAAACAAAAAATTTGATCTTAGGAGGGCACTTTGCTTGCCAACACATGCTGAATCGAGTCATAGGAGCAAAATAAATATGTTTAAGGGAAGAAAGAACCTCTATGAAAGCTGAAGCTTTGTAAGACGTTTGATTGCACCAAGTAAAACGATCAAGATCCTTTGAAAAAACAGTTGGAATCATTTATTGCGGGCTATCCAGAACTTCAACTTCAGGGAGGCGAAGACGTATGCCACACATATATAATTGACTATTTTAATTAGGATAAGACTTTCCAACTTAGTTGCCCCTTTTGAGAAATTTTGTTGCACTTGCAAACCCTAGTACACTACGGGATGTAGTCTCGATGATTGCCCCAAATCACTACAAAATATAAAGGCTTAATGTATATTTAGCCCCCGCATCTTAATAACTTTTATTACTTGATGCACCCAATTTACATATGTCTTAACAAACCCCTCAAAGATGTCAAATTTTATATTTTCCTCTCTCCAATCAAAATGTGACACGCTGCATTAAAGGGCTGCAGTGAACATTTTTTTCAAGTTCAGGTGATTGGTAAAGACATCTGTAAGTTGGAGGCGTCAAGTAATAAAAGTTGCCAAGTTGAGGGGGTTAAATATGTATTAAGCCAAATATAAAAAGAAAATTTAGAACAACTCCATATCATTAGTTCATGTCAATATATGTATGACATCCATTGTGTTACAATGTTGGATTGCCGCTTATAACTTTATGAGCAAGGCCATTCAAAAGAGGTAGATATGAAGTGCAATTACCTAAGGTCCATAGCGGTAAATAATCTAAAATAATCATGTAGCTTCTTTACTCATTGGAGTGTGAGAAAGATAAATATTTATTACTCAATGTTAGTGGTGGGAGGTCCTAGGTTCAATACCTAGCCTCTTCAAAAATAATTCTTAAAAAAATAAATATTTATTAAATTAATTTTAATTCATATATTCTGAAAAAATAAATAAAGGTCGAAGATCTATTCCAGTAGTTTTAAGATGTTAGAGATTTTATATAATTCTTAAAACTGAATACCATTTTTGTTAATTTTTAGATTTATGTCTAAGAGTCCAAAAGGTCAAGAGCAAACCTGCATATGTATGTCAGTAATTTTAAACTTAATCACTAAATATACATGTATTTCTCAACCTTTGGATGAGAAGAGGTGTTAAAAGCAGTTATTTAATATAAAATCCTCATGTATAAAGTTATATACAAATTTTAAATATAATCACTAAATTTTTTAGTATGGTAATATACATGCATCTAATAGCATGCCTTTTAAAAAGCAGAAATTCTTCGATCCAATTTATATTAGTAGAGTAACCAAATTTTGAGAGAAAATCAATCATTCTTTTCCACATTTCACCTATAATATTTTTTAGCTTCGACAAAATTTTAACATACATTTTATAATTTTTAAGATAAGTTTTTGGCTGAGGAGAGAAGTTTCCCTACCATATCTCTATCAGTGATTTTTTTATAGAAGAAAAGGGAAAATCAAATTGAATGATGGTTTATAAGATATGGATGCATATTTAAATATTTTTTTAATTGAATTTACCGAGTGAGAGGGAAAAAGCAAGTGGGCAGCCCCACCACCGTTAAAAACTCTCTCATTGACTTATTTTATTAAAGAAAAGAAAAAATAAAAAAAAGTAAAAAAAGTCAAACAGCCATAACGGCAGAAAACAAAAAAACTATCAACTAGGAGAAAACTTCCGTGAAGGTTTGCGCTCTCGTTTAGCTAGTTTCATGCGCTCTCGTTTGGCCTGTCCTTTGGCGGCGACCGATACCCTTTATTTCATTGGGAGTTGGATATTGTCTCACTCATCCATCTCATGCCAAAAACTGTCATCGCATGAAGAGAACAAATAACCTTGCCTAACAGGTGTAAACTGCTTTGCCTTATTGTTCATTTTTGCATCTTCTCGTTTCGTAGAATCTGCCCAAAATCCTGGGACACCTCTCTCAGGTTGTGAATAATTTGAATCAAAGTCTTCTTGTTCAATCTTATTCGAAGCGTTCGTGAAGTGATTAGAATCATCAGAAACTTCGGCAATATGGCCATCAATCGGCTTACGAACTTCAGTTTGATCCACAATTAAGTTAACTATCTTGAAAGAATTAATTAGGCCCTTCCCCATCTCAGATGTCTCTAGATTCACCGTAACAGGTTCCAAATTCTTAGTAAGGGCATTCCCTAATTCAGAACTCTGAGGATTTGCCAGCTCTTAGGCCGAAACAGAATTTCTCAGCTCCTTTTCAAAAACCTCATTAGCCTCAGGCTCAATCACCGTAATAGTTGCAGCCTCAATCGCCTCAGTAAATACTACCTCAATCTCAACTCTGTCAACATGGCAATAGGGGCAACCCTAGATGCCTTAGGTTTATCCACCTGCCTAGGAGCAGCCTGAACCTGCTTACCCCTCGGTTTTCCCTCCTGCGGCTTCACCATTGTGCCATCCATTTTCTTGTCATCCTTCTTGTTATGCCTGCAATCGCGCCAAACATGCCCAATAGTAGCGCAAAATTTGCAGAATTTTGGAAGATTCTCATACTCCACATCAATCCAAATCTTTTTTCTCTCTCTTTCAACACCCACAGTAAGAGGTAAAGTGTTCACTAAGTCTACATCAATAAGAATACGAGCGTAGTGCCCGAAATCAGCTTCAATGGTAGTACGATCTACCCTAGTAAAAGTTCTAATACCTTTGGCTATACAAGCCAATATAGATGGATCCCAATATTCCCAAGGCAATCCATGCAGCTTAACCCGTACAAGAGCCTTAGTAGTCTTTTGATTAGCAGGATTAAAGTCCGACTGCCAAAGTTGAACCCTAAAGGTTCCAGGTTTCAGACCAAGAATGCCTCTATTGAAAACCCTATTCTTCATGGCCTCAGATTGAAAAAGAATATGATAATAACCCTTTCCAAGGGAGATTAAACGCCAAGGTTCTGAGATTCCTCAAATCTTGGTTAAAGCCTCCTTTAAAGAAGCAAGCTTATAAGGTGAATCCCCTTTTTGAAGAACCGATCGCCATATAAATGAATTCGCACACATAGAAACACGTTTTTCAAATAAAGCTTGTGGAATTTTTACAAAAGTAAACCCACTAATTTGTTGACAACCTCGGCCATGGCAGTAGAATCTATGGTAGTCTCAATCGCGGTCGTGCTCCCTCCCACAACAACCGCATAAGATGAATTCTTAGAGTTAGGGTTTGGATCGGCATAATCCATGACTGCCATTGTCTGTGATGTTGGTATAAGTTGCTATTTCCCTGAATTAGGGTTTTGAGTTGAAGCTCCCTTGATAGGGTTAGGAGCCTGACCTGCCTGTGCTTTAAGAAAACTACTATGACTAAAGAGACCTACTATATTGCAGCCATTCGTAACTTGAGTTGGCTACCGGTGGTGGCCGTGGCCATGATTGCCGGAGGCAGGAGTCAAAAGAAGAAAAGAGTTTCGAGAAAACCCTAGTAGAGCCCCACTTGCATAAATATTTAAAGGCTACTATGTTGTCATGTCAAAGAAATTTTATACAAGACTGAATATTTAATATCCTTCATATTAAATATTTGACATGTGGATAATTTATATATTATAATAATAATAAGTACATACATATCAAATATCTAACGAAAAAATAATATCCGATCCCATAAAAAAAAAGTAATGTCATAGATTGGTTGAAGGCCGACAACAGATGACCAATAAAAACAAAGAGAAGTCAAAGGTGGTCCTGGAATCTAAATCCACCCATCTATTGGTTCGTATGTAAATTATGGTATATATAAATTATTTAATTACTACTTAATTTGTGTGGTTTCTATTCAACCTCGTACGGTCGTACGTAGTTGAATGACGCCTCAAGTTATGGATAAGTAAAAGAAAGAAATGAACTTAATAATATAATACTTATTATTAATATCCTATTTACATGAACTGGTCTTGATAACAGAGCTTAATAATATAATACTTACTATTAACTATAACTATTGTTATAACATAGTATTTTATAAATTATAAAATATTATTATTATTTATCATTTTTATTTCTGATTTATTCTTTTACTTTTAGTTAATTAATAATTATTCTATACAAAGTAACCATAAATTAAAAATTAATAAAAATTAAATAAATTGAGTTGATGTGTAATTCAAATTAGGTTATTGGACTTTCCATTTAATTATATTGTAACAAATATTTTGTCTTTTTTTTAATCTAGAATCTAATTGAGTGAGAGATTAAGATTTTTTTAAGTGAACCTCTTAGAAGCTAAAAAAGTGCTAAATATTTCAATTAGATTGATATGTTTAGTGACTCTAAATTAAGGCATTTAACTTGAGATTGCTTTAGTAAAACCTTGAAATAAGGTCAAAATTACAACCATTTGAAGCATTTACAAAAGAATAAGGTATTTTTTTTTTGAAAAACAAAAGAATAAGGTATGATTTGATAATGCTTTAACATCTCGTGTATAATGCTTTGAATGATTTCTTTAGTCATTTTTTTCATGGCTATCTATATTTTATTTTATAATTTTGGATTGTAAAGAGTAAGTGATTTCATAATTTTTATTTTCACTAATTATTTAGTATAAATTACAATGCCCGTATTTCTATTTAAGGACTTTTACAAAAATCACCCCTCTACGAAATAATTTGGACCATAAGATAAATATTTTATAAAAAAAACACCTCTTTAGATAAATTAATTAAAAATAGCTTAAATTAATTACAAAGTTACGTTGATGTACAAAACATGCAGTAGGTATGTTTGTTTTTATTTTATTTTCATTTATTTATATTTATTTATCAAACCGCTTATTTTTTTATATGTCCCTTTAGAGTTTTTTATTTTTTTCTTTTTTTATCTTCGAAACGACATCTATTGTGACATTTTTTTTCAAATTTTTTTAACTGACACATATCCAATAGATTTCCAATAGAAGTCCAATAGAATTTAGTAAAATGTAGAAGAATTTTAATTTAAAACACTAGATAGATTTTTAATAGATCAAAACTTTAAAATATACTCGTACAGATGTCTAATATCAACTTCAAATCAAATTTTTCCAACCGAAGTCTTGTATCTATCTGGTAGACGTCTAATAGATATTTGATAGACATCCGATAGATATGTGGTAGACGTCTAATAGAGGGTTAATTGCCACTGTTGTTGGAAACATTTGAATTATAATTTGTATTTGGGTCCTCAGCTATTCACTACTCTGTTAGTATTGGGTTTTAATTTTAGCATGCATTTTATTAAATTATGCGAACATTTACATAATTTTGATGATTACAAGTCTTAGTAAGGCAGCAGCTAAACTGAATGTGAAGCATAATGGGATTTGCACCTCAGTCACATGATGTGATAATAAACATACCAACTAAAGCATGAAAGCTGCAGTTTTATTCTTCTTCTTCGTGAAAATTTATCGAGCTCATGTGCACACTTGCCTCATCTTTTTTCGCTTAAAATCATCAGATCTAGATCTAGTAAAGAAACAACAGCACAAAACTAACATAACGATTCCGTAAAAATATTATCGAAACTAAGATCTACTACTTGTCTATTGGATATCTACCATGCGAATATTGGTTACAAAATTTCAAATAGCACAGTGGATATCATTTTAAAGATAAAAATAAGACGAATAAAAAGTCTAAAGCGACATGTCGAAAAAATAAACCGTTTGAGAGATAAATGAAAAATAAGAAAGAAAATTAAAAGAAAAAAATGGAAAAACAAATGGATGACATAGTTGTAAATAGAATTGAAAAGAATGTAGATTTAAGATTAGTTTGACTTGATGGTGGATTTATAAATACTTTACAAATTATGACTAGTCTTAATAAATTGTCTTCTATTTATTTAATTGTGTACCGCTACACATTCTTTCATGTTTAATGAACAAAAGTTTTTCAGATTCGTTCTCGAATATTTTGGAGAAGACCATGCTCTCTTTCAGAATTGAGAAAAAATCTCCATGTCTTTCATCATGCGTCTCTCCATTAATACTCCAATTTTATTTCTAAGGATTTTTATTTAAACTTAAATTTATACATAAAAAATATTGATTTTTTTAAATTTTTTTACACTGTTGAACTTATAATAATAGCTAAGTAAAACTTCACCTCACCCAACTTAAATGTAAAATTAAATTTATGACCTTTAAAATCACAATTTCATCCTCGACCACTATATTAAAAACCTTTGCCACTTATCAATTAACCAAAGATTTTTTTTTGATAAAATATAAGTATTCCTCGAAAAAGTGAGATGAAGACAAAAACATAGGAGGAGAGGAATTAGGAATCAAGAAATGGATGGCAATCTGGCCGTTATTTAAAAGTCAACAAATTTAACAAACAATTTCCCCTTTTTATTCATAATTATATCACCTCAAACTTTGCTGACTTCACCCAATTGCCTGCATCTGCGAAATGGAATTCCAGATTCCTACCCATAATTTTCACGACTTTTTAGAGAGAGACAAAATAGAGGGCGATTGTGATTGTGATTGTGATTGTGATTTGTAATTTGTAATTTTTCTAAGCTGAACATTTTCATCATCAGAATATGCTTGACAAAACGATAGTTTACAAAATAATCAAAAGTGAAACATTAGGAACTAATTTGATATGGCTTGATGCTTTGATAAACATATTCATCCTAACCTGACATTCAAGCCTAACATGACACATATATCAGTGGCTGATTCGACCTGTGACATATTGGTCATATAGAGACAGCTCTACATTAATCCACGCTCCCCTCAACCACTATAAAATTATGTCACCCATATCATGACTACAAGAACGTACGTACATACATACATACATAAGATGCTTTCATCTTCATAACAAGATTGCAGGTCGATAAAACCGCCGCAACATTATAATCAAGGATCAATCAATCAAGTCTTAAATCCCACACTAGGCTGAATCGGCTATATGAATATATTCTGACGCCATAAAGCTCTATCAAAAGCCAAACGTTTATCAATATCTGGCAAATGCATATCTTTCGAAATAGCTTATTTTCAAATAATCTTAGGTCTGACGGATTGCCAGTAGCTGACAGTAATCTAACGGTCCAACTGTCCATATATATAATACAAATCACTGCTCTTTTCCATGCGTGTGTATTAGGATTCTCTAAAGTTGGAAAAAAACTTTAGAGAATATTTGAGCAATATCTAACCATTCATCACATTTTGAATGGCTAAAATTGATTACACAACTTACAAAAAAATTCTTCTCTCACTTTTTTTTTCTCTCTTTCTAACTTTACTCTAAAGTTATTTTAATATGATCCATAACGAGTATCTATAAAAGATTTCTTATATTTTAAAACTTAAAAATTTGCAATAGTGTTTTCAGAAAAGTGTTTTTTTACACCCTATAGTTTTAAAAATATTTTTTTGCACACTTGATGGACGCGTGATTTATATTTTTACACCCTGAGAATCCCAGCTATATTTACTTGTTTAAACCCCCATGCTCGACTTTCGAGCACTACTTCATGCAGTGCTCTATCGTCATATTGCCAGGCTGCGTGGGTGTTGAAGATGAATTATACGGCGCCGTTTTTTATATCTCTACTATAATTTAAATTACTTTATTTATAAAGTCAATATTTCTTTTGGAGTTTATTTATATATACAAATGTCAGGGTTAATTTCACCTATCATACATTAACCATCAACTATGATCATACATAAATTTTATTTTTTCTCAATATCATATATTAACTTGTAGCTAATCTATCATTATGATACATACAACTCACTATAACAAGTTACCTTGCCCATATATGCATTTGTTTACCAATATAAAGAGGTTGGGAAGTTCTTTCGGTGAGACAAGTAGAAAACCGAGAGAGAGAGAGCTAATTATTGTGAAAATTTTTTGATTTAAATTGAACTTAGTCATGGAAGAGAAGAGAAATGGGAGAAATTTGAATTTATTATGAAGAGAAAAGGTGAGGAAGTGAGCTTAATTTGGTAAAATGTAATTTTTTGTATTGGAAAAGAAGGAATATATGGCCAAAAAAATTTAAGCTCTTTAATCAGGTGGTTATAATTATTTATAATGAGTGGGGCCCATAATTGTTTACAAATGGGGAAAAAATGTTTAAATGGCTAAATAATTTGTTATAGCAAGGTATATGTATCATAATGATATGTTATCTATAAGTTATTATACGATATTGAGAAAAAGTAAAGTTTATATATAATTATAGTTGATATATGACATGTAAAATTAATCTGATATTATATAGTTAATATATGACATGTGAAATTAACATGACATGTAGGATAATGTATTATAGTACAATGTCATTTATAGTTTGATACATATTATTTCAAGTATTTATAAAACAAATAATATTAATTGTATAAAATTTAATCTTTTTAATTAGGTGAACCGGCTAATCTAGACAAATCTTTTTTTCCGCACGGAATAATCACAACTGGGTGAATCACTCGTTCGTCCAATTCTCAGCCTAATCATGTTTTGGTTAGATTGTCCCCGCCAATAAAGCTGGGAAAATCAGGTTCGTCCAAATCGAATTTTCATTTAATTTTTTTATATTTAAATTTAAAGGAATAAAGAAGGTACAGAACTTTTTGTAACATAAAAAAGTAGATGTAAAATATTATATACATACATATATAATATATATTCACATATATTTTGGTGGTAAGTTTGTGATTATTTAAAATATGATTACTTATTTATTTTTATTTTCAAATTATTTATATACTTTAAAACAAAATATAAATTTTTTATTTTTTATTTATAAAGACATTTAATCACTTTAGAGATAATAAGTATAAAAATGGACGGTTTTTAACTATCAAATTTGAAAATAATTAAAATCACAAGGGTGTAATATAGTGGTAGGGATTAGTATCCCTAAGTATTCATCAAGGATCGAACCATGGGATGTGTATGAAGTAACTTTAAATTTTGGGGTTAGTCATCCTGTCATTCGAGGTACCTGCAAATTGGTGACCGAGTATTAGTTTAGACGTGAATATGGCTTAAAGGTGTCACCTATAGTTGAGACCTATCTGGGACACCTCGTAGCGGTGAAAAACCAAAAAAAATGAAAATAATCAGCACTTAATTTTCCAATAAATTGAAAAATATTTCACAATAATTGTAGTAAAGTGGTACTACAATAATAATAATGAAAAATAATAATAGGGTCGCTATGGTTACTTTTGTCTTTTACAAAGTAGATACTAATTTATCTCTTATAATCATTGGACTAAGATATCATTCACTCATTCAATGATGATAAGATAAAGGGACATTTCTTCAAACTTGTGTCATATGACTTAAAAAATATTTATAAGGAGATTTTAACTTAAAAGTCAAATAATAAAGTGGTTCTCATTTTTTTAAATTAAAAGCTCCTTATAAAGCTACTTTTTACTTTTTTTTTTTCTTATAAAAAACTTTTAAGTAATAAGTTAAAAAAATTTTAAAAAAAACCCCTAAATAAAGATTACTTGGAGTAACCATTCAAAACTCCTAACAATAGTAATATGTCTTTTTACAACTGGATCACAAAATTCAAAAGTCAAAACGTTCCAAGCCGGTCCCTCAGCAACAATCCAAAAAGAAAATGAGTTTCTGAACATGTAATTGGTATATAGACCGAATAATATTGTATTAAAAACCTTTTACTTTTTTTTCTTATTTTGCTTAATTATAGAACATCGTATTTCAGTCTAATTAAATCAATGTAATATGTTAAACTTAAGAATATATATTGGTGTCAACTATGAACTATCAAATATCTATTTCGATGAAATTTTAAAAAAAAAATTAGCTGTAATTTCTCACTTAAAATAGTGATTGGGAATACGATAAGTCGTAGAGTGAATATAGGTAAGTATGCAAAAATATTTGAAATAAATTATTTTCCACATCATATAAATCAAATTTTCATAATTACAGCCTCTGAACAAAAAAAAGGTTACGTTTAGACCATTTTGATATAGAACAAAGGAAATAAATTGTCTAAAGACTCTAAACTAAAGTGACATAGAAGGGACCAAATGATCCAGTTCATTGTATAATTTGTCATTCTCTACACCTCTAGTGATCCCACATGTTCCCTGCTTCATTTCTATATATATTTGCTTCGCCAACAATTGATTGACTCTACAAGCAGCTCTTCTTCCTTATTTTTTAGAGCAAAATGTTGATCGAGTTACTGATTCTGCTAGTTATATAATCTCTTTGCAAAAACCGCCACAGTTTAGCAGAACAACTCTTTCAAACCTCAAAACTCATTAGCTACCAACGCCTATGAAATTGCACCCTCTCAGGTATTTAAATTAATTATACTATATGTTCAATTGCATCGTTATTCGAATAGTTGGTTAATGCTTTTTTTTATAAATGCAGAATGGGGTTGTAACACAAATTGACACAGGTGTCTGTGTATCATCTCCAGCTCCAGGTAAATTGCATATTTTTTTCTTTTTTTGATTTTGTATTAGAAAGAAAAACCGCATATCATACACAATTGCATAAATGATAAAGGGAGGTTTTAATTTTACCGTGCAGAAATCGAAAAGAGACGTTCTACACGACATTCTCTTATTCCAATTGCCACATTGCTTCCTATTCCGAAAGTAGCGGCTTTCATAATACTACTAGCACTGGTATAAAGTTGGGTCATTGCTTTTATCCGACTAATTTGCAATGGCCAGACAAGTGTTGGCCCTGAAAGGTCCGCCAGTACGCCCACATCTGTTGAAGTAGAAATGAGTCCAAAAAGGCCTATATTATATATAGGCATACCAAGGCACATTAGAGGTGCAACTCATAACTATGAGTTAACCATCTTCAATTGCAACATATTTTCACTCTGGGGATAGCCACTGAGTATTTCATCATATCATATAACATTCGGAACTTTTAATATAATGTAACAATATGTTGGAACCAGAGATTAATTTATGTTTATTTGGTTTGTCTTTCTGTTCATTTGGCTATAATGTCCTTCAAATAAAACATCGGTTGTTTTAGATCATGGGATCCATTTATTGAATATTGTTTAGAATTTAGATCATGAATTCATATTTTAAAAAGTGTTAGTTACTAATATAGAGATTATATATAGTTACCGCTGTTCATTCGAGTCTGATTGAGATTACTGTAATGATTATATATAGTAGCAAAATTCAGTATCAAGAGATTTTTATTTATTTTGAAGTTGACTAGTTGGTCTTGTACATGTTTTTTTAATCGTCGGTTTGTACATGTTACTTATAACTACTAATTATTGAAAAACATATTAAGCCATCCTATTCCATTCAAAGTTATGTTCTATCCTAACATTAAATTGAATTTTTATGCATATTTAGCGATAAAGATGAATGGAGCAGTAAAATGATAATTCAAAAAGTAATAAATAATTCAAATTTTAGATATAAAAACGGAAAATCAGTGAACAAAATAGGACGATTAAAATAGTTTAAACTTTAAAGTAAGCTTATTGTTCCGAGATAAAAAAATTTTTAAAAAAAGAAGATGAAACCGTAGATGGTAGGATAGAAGAGACTTGAGTAAAGTAGTTGTTGGAAATACTCGGTCCGCTCATGAGCGGGTCAATTGGGTCAAAGGATCCGATTCAGTTTAGGTAACACACTACAAGAAACAGACGCATTTGTAACAACAATTTGTGTCACTTAAATTGTTGTCACAAAAAAAGAGTTATCGTGACAATAAAAATTTTACCGTCAGAAACATATGTTTTTTGAAATTTTCTATTGTAAAGTTGTCACATATAATAGATATGTTGTGACAATAGTTTATAATCGTAACTAATAATTTTATGTGACAACTAAAGTTGTAACCGATAATTTAGAAATTGTTACAATAAAAAATTACTGTCACAAAAAAATCTTGTTACAAATATTTTATTAGTTTCGTGACAATAAATTTAATTTGAAACAAAAAAATACTTCAGTTACAAGTAATAGTTGTAGCTAAAAATATTTAATATGTGACAATAACATTTTATTGTTACCAATATATGTGACAACATAGAAAGCTTGTTGCAAAAAATGTATTATTTTTATGATAATAATTTTAATTTGAAACAAAAATACTTTGGTTACAAGTAAAAGTTGTAACTAAAATTATTCAATATGTGATAGTAAATTTTTATCGTCACAAAAATTATATGTGTGACAACATAATTAGGTTGTTGCAATAACTATTTCACTTTTGTGACAAGAAGTTTAACTTGACACAAAAAACTCTACAGTTATAAGTAACGATGTAACTAAAAATATTTAATATGTGACAATAATTTTTTATTATCACAAAAAAATATATGTGACAACATAAAAAACATGTTTTAAAAAATAATATTAACAAAAATACTTCAGTTATAGGTAAAAGTTGTAGCTAAAACTATTCAATATGTGACAACAAATTTTTTATTATCATAAAAGCAATATACATGACAACTTAAAAAACTTGTTCAAAAAATATATTACTTTTATGACAATAAGTTTAACCTGAAACAATAAAATACTTATATTACAAATAACAGATGTAACTAAAATTATTCAATATGTGTCAAAGAATTTTTTATCGTCATCAAATTGGGAAATTACAATATAGTTATAGGTTATTAATAATGAATAATATCATAAAACCTTTTACCCTAATCTTAAACTCTAAACCCCAACCCAGAGAGTGAAAATGGCGAACAAGTTATGGATTCAATTGATTATAATTCGTTCAATAAGCATAGCAGCACACTCCAGAGTTCAACTTACCAACTGTTTCCTTCCTCCAAATTCTGCCATCAATGGCCAGTTAAATCAAGATTAATACTGCTATATAACTCAGACTCATTTCCTCGTAATGATTGGATTACTTGATCGCCCATTAATTTATTATGTACATTTAGATTCGAATAATCAATTAAATGTCTTTGTTTTCTGGGTGCAGCCTGAGCCTGCAGGGACTAATTGTATTAACCTGAAACACGCTGGGGCCTCGCCTTTTGGATGTTCATTATTCCCCCAGATCGAAAGCTTTCTTATCCTGACAAGTAGTATCAGAGCCGGTGTGGCTTGTTTGAGCGGTGTTTTACTCAAGGGGGAGCACGGTCTTAGCCCGAATGTGGTGATAACTCAAACTTGGGGAGGATATTGTTGGAGCAAGTGTGGAGTTGGATATCTTACATGGAAAGTTAATGAGTTAAATGAATGATATGTAATTGGGAATGACACATAAATCCACTATCTTAGGGTTTTTGGTTAAATATGGTTTTAAGCCCATTAAATGTATTATTTACTTGGATACTCATTATTCCTCCGGACCGAAAGCTTCCAGATCGTGAAACCAGTCTTACCTAGCTATTAATTTGAGGTTTTTGATTAAATGATTCAAAGGTAGAATAGTGAAAAGTTCCATTTTAATAATAAAAAATGTTCTCCAATTTAATGTCAGAATATATGTTATTTTAATTTGGAGTTTGCGTATTATTTATATTTTATTTAGAAACATCACACCATTTTAAAAGAGGCAATAGTATTCACATAGAATGGAATATAAAATCATATCAATAAGAGATTCTATTGGTTTCTCCTTTATTGAATAATATCATTTTGATTTTGTTTTCTTACAGAGTATAACATCATTTTCTTAGGAGAGTACTCAATTTGGTAAATTGCTTGCATTGATGATTCATTTTTTACAATTTACTTGTTTAAACCCTCATGCTCGACTTTCGAGCACTACTTTATGCAGTGCTCTGTCGCCATATTGCGAGGCTGTGTGGGTGTTGAAGATGAATTATGCGGCGCGGTTTTCTTATATCTCTACTATAGTTTAAATTTTATAATTCATAGAGTCAATATTTCTTTTGAGTTTATTTATATATACAATGTCATGGTTAATTTTACTTATTATATATCAATTATGATCATACATAAATTTTATTTTTTTTTCAATATCATGCATTAACTTATAGCTAACTTATCATTATGATATATACAACTCACCATAACAAGTTACCTTGCCCATATATGCATTTTTTACCAATAAAAAGAGGTTTTAAAAACGTATTTTGAAGAGAGAGAGAGAGAGAGAGAGAGAGAGCTAATTTTGTTGTGAAAAAATTTTGATTTAAATTCAACTTGGTCATGGAAGAGAGACGAATAAGGTTGGTCTAAGTGGTAAGCGGTTTGGTATCGCTTAAGTAAGGTCTCGAGTTTGAGTATCTACAAATGCAAAAAAATCCTTATTGGAAGACTTACCCAATACAACCAGGTGCGCGACCCGGGTCGAATCTAAATGTAGTTGGAGCAAAGCTTCGATGAATCATATGGGAAAAAAAAATTTAGTCATGGAAGAGAAGAGAGATGAGAGAAATTTGATTTTATTACGAAGAGAAAAGGTGAGAAAGTGAGAGCTTTAATTGAATTTGGTAAAATGTAATTTTTCCTTTAATCAGGTGGTTATAATTAATTTATAATGAGTGGGCCTATAAATGTTGTTCATCAATGGGGAAAAAATGTTTTATATGGCTAGATAATTTGTTATAATAAGGTATATATATTATAATGATAGGTTATCTATAAGTTAATGTATGATAGTGTGAAAATTTAAAATTCATGTATAAAATTGAATAAACGAGAATAATGTATTATGGGTGAAATTAAGTCTATAATATTTTTTTTAGGAAGCAAGGAACATTTTAATTTTTAAGTATTTATAAAATAAATGATATTAATTATATAAAATATATTTTTTTAAGTAGGTGAACCGGCTAATCGAGACAAATTTTTTTCCCGCACGGAATATCACAACTGGGTGAATCGCTGGTCCGTCCAATTCTCAGCCTAATCATGTTTTGGTTAGATTGTCCCCGCCAATAAAGCTGGGAAAATCAGGTTGGTCCATTTGGGCAAATCGAAATTTCATTTAATTTTTTTATATTTAAATTTAAAGGAATAGAAAACGTACAAAACTTTGTAACATAAAAATGTGGTTGTGAATTGGTATATACATACATACATACATATTATATATTCACATATATTTGGTGGTAAGTTTTTAAATTATTTAAAATATGATTCCTTATTTATTTTTATTTTTAAAATATTTATATACTTTTAAAAAATAATAATTTTAAATTTTTTATTTATAAAGATATTTTTATCACTTTAGAGATAATAAGTTTAAAAATGGACGGTTTGTAACGATCAAATTTGAAAATAATTAAAATCTTGAGGTTGTAATTTAATGGTAGGAATTAGCTCCTTAAGCATTCACTAAGGATCGAACTGTGGGATATGTATGGAGTAACCTTAAATCTTAGAATTAGTTATCCTATTATTCGAGGCACTTGTAAATTGGTGGTCGGGAATTATTTAGATGTGGACACGATTCAAAGATGTCTCTCACAATTAAAATCTATCCAGGACACCTCGTGGTGGCGAAACAAACAAAAAGAAAATTAAAAATAATTACCCCTTGGTTTTCCAATAAATTGGAAAATATTTCACAATAATTGTATTAAATTGGTATTACAATAATGATAATGAAAAATAACAATAGGGTGGTTATGGTTGCTTTTGTCTTTTATAAAGTAGACACTAATTTACCTCTTATAATTATTGGAGCAAAATATCATTCACTCATCCAATGATGATAAGATAAAGGGGTCTTTCTCTAAATTTCTGTCATATGACTTAAAAAATACTTATAAGGAGATTTTAACTTAAAAGTCAAATAATGAAGTGATTCTCATTTTTTTAACTTAAAAACTACTTATAAAGCTACTTTTTACTTTTCTTTTCTTATAAAAACCTCTTAAATAATAAATTGAAAAGAAAGAAGATTTAAAAACCGCCTCTAAATAAAGATTACTTCGACTAACTATGCAAAACTCCTAACAATAGTAATGTCTTTTTACAACTGGATTACAAAATTCAAAAGTCAAAACGTTCCAAGCCGGTCCCTCAGCAACAATCAAAAAGAAAATGAGTTTCTGAACATATAATTAGTATATAGACCGAAAAATATTGTATTAAAATCTTTTCACTTTTTTTATTTTGCTTAATTATAGATCATTGCATTTAAGGCCAATTAATTCAATGCGAATATTTTTATATTAATATTGATATATTTTTATATTAAAATATTTTTAATTAGTTTAAATTATAAATAATATCACTAATTAGGATTAATATTGATTTAGGAAGATAATTTACAGTTAATTGTATTTATATGAATTTATATGTTTTTTTTTCTCATAAGTATTGTACACCATAAATAGCCATAGATGTAATTGTTTATATACAACTCAATAATATAATATATAATATTTCATTCATCATTTTCTGTTCTTGTACATTTTTCACATGGTATCAGAGCAGTGATCTTGGTGTTTCAAAAGTCTTACATTTTAATCTATTGCATATACTACCATGGAAGATAATTTCGGTAAAGGTAAATCGTTTGCAAATGCGTTAGGTATGTTAATTCATAATGCCTTAATCAATTCTGCTTTCACAAAACCTTGGATTCTGGATAGTGGAGCCAACGATCGTATATCATCTTATTCACATCTATTTTCTAACACATCTCCATCCCCAATTTCGCTCGTTAATTTACCCACAGGCTCAACTGCACCTATCACTTCCATAGGCACAATCAATTTTAATAATGATATCACATTAAAAATTGTGCTTTTGTGTTCCTTCTTTTGATTTAAACCTCATGTTGCTAGTAAATTGACTAACCAATTAAATTATTGTGTTGTCCTTTTTCCAAATGGTTGAATTTGCAGGACTTGGCTACGGGTAGGATGATTGGCTCGGTGAACAACGCGATGGTCTGTATTACTTGTCTCCAATAAAATACCGAGCAAATTCATTCCAAGCATCTCGCATCCCAGATTTATGGCATATGCGCATCGGACACCCTTCTCAGAAGGTTCTTAAGCTTATCTCACCTTTGCTACCTTTAAATAAAAATTTTATTTCTGATCATAATCATTGTCATGTATGTCCTAAAGCAAAACAAACAAGATTGCCTTTTCCATTAAGCACAATACAATCTCATTCTCCTTTTGACTTATTACATTCTGATATTTGGGGTCCACACAAACTTCCAACACATTCAGGGGCACGTTTCTTTCTCACCATAGTAGATGATTTTACTAGGTGCAAATGGTTATTTCTCATGAATCAAAAATCCAAAACACAATACCTATTAGAGTCATTCATCACTTTTGTGAAAACTTAATT
Source organism: Euphorbia pulcherrima (assembly GCA_947683365.1). Classification (NCBI taxonomy): domain Eukaryota; kingdom Viridiplantae; phylum Streptophyta; class Magnoliopsida; order Malpighiales; family Euphorbiaceae; genus Euphorbia; species Euphorbia pulcherrima. Next base: position 5,693,911 of record CANTUS010000010.1, read on the forward strand.
TCATGCCTCAGTTAAAATTGTACGAATTGACAATGGCTCAGAATTCCTTTCCATGCAAGCCTTCTTTCACAAGAATGGCATCGAATGTCAACGTACTTGTGTCTACACACCACAACAAAACGGGGTAGCAGAACGCAAACACAGACACATTCTTAACACTGCACGAGCATTACTTTTCCAATCACATTTGCCATTACAATTTTGGGGTGAATGTGTTTTGACCGCAACATACATAATTAATCGTTTACCTTCACCTTTATTGAAAAATAAATCTCCATTTGAACTCTTATATAATCGACCCACATCTCTCTCATATGAAGGTATTCGGTTGTTTATGTTATGCAACCATTGTTTGACCTAAACAAAAATTTGATTCTCGAGCTTGGCAGTGTATCTTTCTTGGATATCCAAATAATCAAAAAGGGTATAAATTGTTTGATATGGAAAGTGGCACATTCCTTGTTAGTCGAGATGTTACATTCCATGAAAATATATTTCCCTTCCTTAATAAATCCACAATAACATCCTCGCCTGATTCACATAGAGTCTTACCAAATCTAGCTCTTGATTTACCATATCCCACTCTACCAGTCAATCCTTCCATATCAGAAAATTCAGATATTGTGAATTCTATTCCTCTATCCATACCAGAAATTCCACCTTCAAACACACCTGCAACACTAGAATCTCCTTCCATCCATCATTCCGACCTTGCTAGACAGGCCCCTTCCGGGCATCAAGACTACGTAGTGGGATCTCAAGCCAATCAATCTGACTCTAGTCAACAACTGTCAAAATCGACTAGGTATCCCCTTCAAAATTTTCTTTCTTATTCTCGTTTTACTCCCACACAACATACATTTCTAGCTAACATCACAGGTACCAAAGAACCCACCTCATATGCTCAAGCTATCCTTGATCCAAAATGGAAGCAAGCGATGGAAGAGGAGTTGACGGCCCTTCAACTCAACAAAACATGGACAATAATGACACTCCCAATAGGCCACAGACTCATCGATTGCAAATAGGTGTATAAAATCAAATATCGATCTGATGGGACCATTGAACGATATAAAGCACACCTTGTAGCAAAAGGGTACACACAAATTGAAGGGATTGACTATAGAGAGACTTTTTCACCGACAGCAAAACTAACAACTCTTAGATGCCTCCTCATTGTAGCAGCCGCGAGAGAGTGGTTTATTCATCAATTGGATGTACAAAATGCATTCTTAAATGGCAGCTTAAACGAAGTTGTCTACATGGACTTACCACCTGGACATCGTCGACAGGGGGAGAATGTTATATGTCGACTCAATAAATCATTATATGGACTCAAACAAGCCTCTCGTAATTGGTTCTGTACATTTTTTGATGTGATTCAGACAACAGGTTACCAACAGTCCAAAGTAGACTATTCTTTGTTCACAAAGCATCAGGGGTCCTCATTCACTGCCATTTTAATCTATGTGGATGATATCCTTTTAATGGGTAATGACCTCAAAGAAATGCAACGCCTCAAAGAATGCTTACTTCAACGCTTCCGCATTAAAGATCTTGGAGATTTAAAATATTTCTTAGGGATTGAGTTTTCTATTTCCAAATCTGGAATCTACATGTCCCAAAGAAAATATACACTTGATATTTTGTAGGATACAGGGCTCACAGGTGCTCCCAGAAAATATTTCCAATGGAACAACATTCAAAATTAACTTCAGAAGATGGAGAATTGTTGAAAGATCCATCTAAGTATAGACGGCTCGTGGGAAGACTGATATACCTCACAGTCACTAGAACTGATATAGTCTTTTCAGTTCGAACGTTAAGTCAATTCATGCAAACTCCACGTCAACCACATTGGGATGGAACAAGTCGTATTCTAAAGTACATCAAGGGAACTCCAGGCCAAGGCTTGTTATTGCCTCCAAAAATATTCTCACACTGAAGGCATAATATGATTCAGATTGGGCAGGATGTCGAACCACTCGAAGATCAGTTTCAGGTTATTGTGTCTTCCTCGGTTCTTCTCTCATTTCATGGAAGTCAAAGAAACAGAACAATGTATTAAGATCTTCGACAGAGGCAGAATATCGTGCAATGGCTAATGCATGTTTGGAGCTGGTATGGCTACGTTACATATTGCAAGATTTGAAAGTCTTGTGTGATGTTCCTACACCATTATTTTGTGACAACCAGACAGCACTACACATTGCAGCGAACCCCGTGTTTCATGAGCGTACAAAGCACATTGAGATCGATTGTCATATTATGCAAGAGAAGCTGCAAGCAGAAATAATCAGCCCTTCATATGTACCAACGCGTCACCAACTTGCAGACATTTTTACATAGCCATTAGGAAAGGACCAATTCTTAACACTGCGACACAAGTTGGGAGTTCAGAATATTCACTCACCAACTTGAGGGGGAGTATTGAGAATATTCCTATATTGATATTTTTCTATATTAGATTATTCCTAATTAGTCTAAATTAAGAATAATATCACTAATTAGGATTAATGTTGATTTTGGAAGATAATTTGCAGTTAATTGAATTAATATAAATTTATTTGTTTCCTTTTTCTCATAGGTATTGTACACTATAAATAGCCATAGATGTAATTATTTATACACAACTCAATAATACAATATACAATATTTCATCCATCATTTTCGGTTCTTAATTCATTTTTCACAATATAGCATTCCAATATTTCATTCATTTTCTGTTCTTAAGAACTATAGCATTCCATTCACCATAACTGTTCTTATTCATTTTTATCATAATATATTAAACTATATTAATACTGGTGCAGATTTAAAACTTAAGAATATATATTGGTGTCAACTATGAACTATCAAATGTCTGTTTAGATGAAATAAAAAAATTGGTTGTAATTTCTCACTTAAAATAGTGATTGGGAAATACGGTAAGTCCTAGAGTGAATATCGGTAAATACGCAAAACAAATTGTAATAAATTATTTTCCATACCATATAATTCAAATTTTCATAAATACATTCTTGAAATAAAAAACGTCACGTTCGTTAGACCATTTTGATACAGAACGAAGGAAATAGATTATCTAAAGACTCTAAACTAAAGTAAGACAGAAGGGATCAAACGATTCAGTCCATTGAATAATTTCCCATTCTCTACACCCTTAGAGGCCCCACATGGTCCCCGCTTCATTTCTATATATATTTGCTTCGCCAACAATTAATTGACTCTACAAGCATATCTTTTTCTTTTATTTTTGAGAGCGATCGAGTTACTGATTCTGTCAGTTATAATCTCTTTAATTGTCATTGTAGAGTCCGCCACAATTCAGCATAACAACTCTTTCGAACCTCAAAACTCATCAACTACCAACGCCTGTGAAATTGCACCCTCTTAGGTATTTAAATTAATTATACTATATGTTCAATTGCATCGTTATTCGAATAGTTGGTTAATGCTTTTTTTTTATAAATGTAGAATGGGGTTGTAACACAAAATGACACATGTGCCTATGTATCATCTCCAACTCCCGGTAAATTGCATTTTTTTTCTGTTTTTGGTTTTGTATTAGAAAGAAAAACCACCCATTATACACAATTGTATAAATTGATAAAGGGACGTTTTAATTTTACCGTGCAGAAATCGAAAAGGGACGTTCTACACGGCATTCTCTCATTCCAATTGCCACACTGCTACCTATTCTCAAAGTAGTTGCTTTCATCATTTTACTGGCATTGGTATTAAGTTGGGTCATTTCTTTTATCCGACTAATTTGCAATGGCCAGACAAGTGTTGGCCCTGAAAGGCCCGCCAGCATGCCCACATCTGTTGAAGTAGAAATGAGCCCATAAAAGGCCTATATTATACACACATACACCAAGGCACATTAGAGGTGCAACTCATAACTGAGTTAACCATCTTCAATTGCAATATATTTCACTCTTGGGATGGCCACTTTAAGTAGTTCTTTACATCATATAACATTGGGTGTTGTATTGTTGTTTGTGACGATATATCGTGTCTTCTCTCCGATGAACTTTCCATATAAGTTATGTAATGTAATAATATGTTGGAACTAGAGATTAATTTATGTTTATTTGGTATGTGTTGTTGTTCATTTGACTATAACATACTTCAAATAAAATGTGGTTTGTTTTTAGATCATGGGATCTATTTATTGAATATTGCTTCGAATATAGATCATGAATTCATATTTTAAAAAGTGTTAATTACTAATATAGAGATTATACTTATTGCTGTTCAATCAAGGCTGATTGAGATTATTGTAGTGATTATATATAGTAGTAAAGGAGATTTTTATGTATTTTGAAGTTGACTTGTTAGTCTGTACATGTAAATACTTATAACTATTCATTATTGAAAAACATATTGTGGCATCCTATTCCATTCAAAGTTATGTTATATCCTAATTACTCTATTACCTCTAAATCAAGCCACTAATTAGGTGAACTTTTGGCAAATCACAGTCAAATTTCTCAATATACAAATCATACAACATCTTATTTCCGTAGAAACTATACAAGATTTAAAGGTAATTTGTCATAGTTAGGCACTTTTCTAAATTAATTATAGATTTGTTAAAATATCTACAAGATTTTCATGTTTATTGAATACATCTTAACTTCTTCTATTTACACAATTATCATGATGCTTGTTTTTTTTTTCCTTATTTTTCATTTATCACTCAAACCATTTATTTTTTCGACATGCCGCTTCAGAGTTTTTTATTCGTCTTATTTTTATCATTGAAATGACATCCACTGTGACTTTTCGTCATCTTTTATCCAATAGATTTTCTATAGAACATCTATAGATATTCAATATATTACTGAAAATTTCGTTGTATCCATTGTTATGCGGCAATTTATAAAATGCTACCATTGAAACCATTGCTAATATTTTACAGGTACAATTTAGGAGTCATCTACCTTTTAAAATTGGACATTCATGTGTTATTTAAAGGTCTTATAGTTTTACTAATATCTAGTGGACTTCTATTAGATATCTATTGGATATCTAGGGCAGTAAATGAACCAAGCCGTTCGTGAACAGCTCTGTGTTCGGCTCGATAAAAGCTCAACTTGGCTCGACTCAATTTATAAATGAACAGCTCGTGAACATTATTGTATGGCTCGAATTGTAAATGAACTGACATGAGCAAGCCAAAGCTCGACTCCTTAACTCGTGAACAAACTCGATTAGAGGTTTGCGAACAAGTTCGTAAACTGACTCGATAAATATTCGTGAACTAGCTCGATTATTATGATTACATATTAAAAATAAAATTTTATAGAATTAAAATAAAGTATGACTACATAAAATTAGACTAATACAACTAATATATGCATAACATTATCAACCCAATTGTATAGCCCACTTTAAATTATGTATTGAGTTGGCAATGTTGTTCACGAACAAAGTAGACAAGCTCGTTCGCAAACAAATTTTCGAACTGTTCACGGACAAAATAAATGAGTTGTTCGTGAACCCCTTGTAAACAAACGAACAATTAAACAAACCGAACACAAAACAGAATTTTGAGTTCGAATTCAAGCTCGGCTTGGCTCGTGTTTGATTAAAAATTAAACGAACAAGCACGAGCAGGCCAAAACACGGCTCGACTCATTTACAGCCCTACTTTTAACATCTATCATCTTGTTTATTTTTAATTCTGGCCACACTATTTTAAACCGTTGCGACAACTGCTTCACAAATTGTCGCCACAGTTTGTGAACCATCATAAATATTGTCACAAAACAAACCGTTGTGCTTTTCATTTTCCCACGGAATCTGCAACCGACACAGAATCCCTTGCAGAATGCAGAAAATCGACTAAAAGTTTTCAAAACGTTCCGAAAACAATTCCGGCCTCTGACCAGACCCCTCCTAAGGTTTTTCGTCGTCTCGAGTTCAATGGCGTGGTCCGTTTCACCCAAAAAAAAGGAACTCATCATTTACCCAAAATAATGCGAAAACGCGACCTTTTTCGGCAAAAAACGATGAAAAAATGCCCAAAATCGAATATAATCGATTCAAATGCCACATTGAACATAAAAATCAAATTAATGACCAGAACACAGAATTATGGCTAAAAAGCTCCAAAAAACTCAAATTCCCTACGCTTTTCATACTATTTCCGAAATTTCCACAAGAAATTACAAGAACGAATTCTGAACAAAAAATTCCATGATTTCAGAATTAGATGAACAAGAAATCATGCATATTATACATAAAATCATCACAAAAATTCCTTGCTTTGATACCAAAGACGGAAATCGTAAAGAGACGAATTCAAATACGTACTTTTTCTGTGCCTGAGATCGAAGAACGCCGCTTTGAAACCTTTTGAACGTTAAGTCGTTGACTAATCCACGGTATGTCAGGATTAAGTCGATGTTCATGACTTCTTTAATATTTCAAAGAAGAACGAACGATAAACCCGAGTCTCAGAACTATTTCCGGGAGAGGGAATGGTTTGAATTATATAATTATGAAAGGAAATGAATTCCCTACCCATGCTGTTGGATATGATGTATGCCCTTAAGGTAATTAGGGCGATATATCTTAATTATGTAATAGTACGAATAATTTATTTAATCAATAAAGGCATTTGTTCTTTTGTTTATATCAATGTGTTTCTATACATATATATTATAGCTGGTTAAAATATATACATTGATGTATGTATACAAAAGTCCTTGACATATCATAGCATGAAGTCAGAGAAATTATAGTTGGACTATATTTGGTGGAACCTGCTTCATGTGAAATTATGATTATGTCTAAACTATCCCTAGTCATAGTTTCATCAAGAAAGGATATTGATGAAACGGAAAGACTAGCATGTGGTCAACTTTCTTGGTAAGGGTCCAAGCAGTCAATCTCCTAAGGACTGAAGGTGGTGCCTTAAGCTTGACACATGGATATATCTGGGAGATATATTGGAGACCGCAGCAAGATAAACACTTGGTATAAATATCAATGTGTTAGTGTTTATCTTCATACAATAAGCTTTGCAAATGTCCTCATACTTGAGATGCTAGTTGCCTTGTGTGGTACTATTGCTATACTTTGGGTCATTGCTATGCACTCATTAATTTAGGGTGCTACGGGTGATTACGGGTATAGTGATGACAACACGTTGGCAGGCTGAGTAGTCAGAAAGAATCCATCACTCCGGATATATTAAGGAGTTGTACCTGGCCACTTGTTGAAGTGATGATTGCCATAAACCTCTGATCAGAGTATGTGTTTGATAGAAATGGTTTCTAGTCAAACACACTATGGTAAAAGGTAATATACTTCGGTAACAAGTAAATAACTGGGATAGCTTGGAGCAACCTTGCTATTAGTGGGTTAACACTTTAACCGAACCCAATAAACCAGATGGTACTAATATTGAAGAATGGAAGGAATTTATCGCACTGGATAACTATTGCATTAACCGGGATTAAGTCATAAGCATAAATGACTTTCTGAGTAATGGGGGATGGTAGACCCTTGCTAGAGGCGTACTACAGTCGTTTAAGGTAATCAAGTTCTATTCACGGTCTAGAACATCGAGCCAATGGTTCCATTAGAACAAGGGTTGGTTAAGCCTTAACAGCTCAATACTTCGGGATCCTATAAGGTCACACACATTGGACCTTCATCGAACTAAGTAAAGAACTAATAGATTTATTCTATTACAAAATATAACATAAATAATAATTGGATTATTATTTGATTGGTTAAAATTGATTAGATCAATTTTGGATAGACCAAGGAATTTATTTTGACCGGTACTAATTAATTATAGTCATAAATAAATTATAATTGATTAGATCAATTTTGGTTGAACCAAGAAATTTATTTTGAATGATGACTAATTTATTAGGGTCAGAAAATAAATAATTGAAAAAGGATTAAAAAGGGGAATTTTGCATTGGCGAGTTTAATTGGACCGAGAGTATAAAAATATTTTATACAGACTCGAGTGTGCGGGAGTACACCGAAAGGTGTACAAGCAATGCTGGGCATTGCTCGCGGCAGTCCATAAAAATGGGCTGCATATGCGCAGCCCAAAAGCAAGGCAAAGCCCACAAGGGCTTTGCCTTGCCAATGCACAGCGTGTGACACGCTGTGCATATGGGATGGGAGTAATTACTCCCATCCCACATTGCTTATAAGGGGGAGCAAAATGCTCCCCCAAGCCTATATATAGGCTTTTCCCTTTCCTTTCAAATTGTACCAAGCTCAAAGCATAAATCGTAAGCGAGATAATTAATCTCTCGGGTACTTGAGCAAGTTATTTTTGTGGAGCCTGAATTTATTCGGGCACCGCTAGTTTATATTTTTGGGTGAGGCTTCTAGAGTGGTCTAGCAACTACTTGAGGCTTCTTAGTTCTTCCTCCTGGGGAGGTTTTGGTTGGTGGGGTTCGTGTGGATACTGATAGAGGCTATCCTACGACTGGAGGCTTGTGCAAGAAGGTCCTGCAAAAGCACGCTTCAACTGGTAAGTTTTTTTCTTTCTCTGTTAATTATTAAGTCTTTTTCTTTAAGTGTTTTTAGACTTAATAATTATGCTTAGGTTATTTTTGCATGCTTAGTTTATTTTATGCTTAGGTTATAACTTAGAGTTATAACATGCTTAGTATAAAATAAATATGCTAGGATATAATTTGGAATTATGGTATGTCTAGTCCTTTAGCATGCTAACCTAGGTAGAGAATTATTTAGTTAAGGCTTTATTTAATTTATATGCAACTAATAGGAGTTCCTGGGACAGGGACAAAATTTTGAATTTCCGTCATGCCTCTTATGCATGTTCAATTTGACTGTCAGTTCCCAACAGTGGTATCAGAGCCTGCCTATTTAGTGCATAATTAAGTTAAAAGCAAACTAAATATTATTTTCTAAATGAAATGATTTGTTTATTTAATTGTTTGGAACAATATATATAAACTTCTGTCTTTCATTTCAAGGTTAGAAATTAGTTATGAATAATTTTGAATAAGCTTGCTCAACTTACTCAAATTATACAAGTGTCAATAATTTATTTAAATTACATGGGTTATAGATGCTCCCAATTTACATGAATTGGAAGAACGAAATTTATTAGCTCAAGAGAATCCATTGGTCTTCAAGTTTGTGCCCGTATTTGTTCTGGCTAAGGATTGGACTTGGTGTCTACTCCTCATAGGGCACCTCTCCTACCTAGGAACCTATATCGGTGCAATTTGAATAGACCAATCGGGGGATTAATATGAACTAATTTATTTCTAGTATATAAGATGGTGCTTATATGTGTTTCTATAACAAAGTAAAAAATTAAAATTATTGAATAAAAGCTTAAAAGAAATGCAATATAAATATAACAAATTAAAGCGTTAATTATTTTGCATATAATCTAGGTTGATGGAATAATTTTAATAAAGAGCTGAACCCACCTAAGGTTAGACCTTATAAATTAATTCTAAAATTCCCTGAATTAATACAAGTAATTATAATTTTGTCCATCTGATAAAATCCTAGATTAGGTGAGACGTTTAACACCAATAAAATCCCAAAGTAAATATATTAAGGCAAGTTATAGTCTTCCTTACTCAAATTTATAATACGGTCTTTTTGGGCTATCAAAGTGCTACGCAAAGCGTTCCTTCTAGTCCACATTGATTGGTTGTAAAGTTTGAGATAGGGTCTGCCTTAACAGAGCTGGGGTAGTCCACCATAAAATTGGGGGCTAGGCCCAGATCTGAGATATATTCAAGGAGATGCTAATATAAGAGCACACGTCCCTTGGGATTAGGGAACTTGAATGGATTAGCAATTGCATGCGATGCAAATGGAATTGGATTCCAACTATGACTGACTATTATGACTTGACTCATAAAATTGGGGGTTGTAATAGACTAGTTATAGATGCTACCTACTAGGAAATTTAGCTAGGCTAAAATTCACGAATTCAATAGAATGGGCTATTGTAAATTTCGAAGAAAATAGTAGGAAAATGTATTTAATTAAAAGTCCTCATATTAAATACATGTACTTAAACTAATATCTAAACACTTTTCTTTTCTTATGTCTTAGGTTGAAAATGGCTTCCAATTTTAATCTCCGTATGTTACTTGACACCAAATTGAATGGCTCAAACTTTTCTGATTGGTTCCGAGCAGTGAGAATAGTTCTCAAATCTGAGGGAATTGCCTATGTCCTAAGTGAAATTTTCCCTGTAGAACCTGATGTTGAGGATCATGTGGAACATGATGCCTGGTTGAAGCACAGGAAAGATCGTGAGACTGCCATGTGTATTATGTTGGGGTCCATGAATTCTGAGCTTCAGAAACAACATGAGAACATGCCCTTGGAGGATATGGTTCTCCATCTTGAAGAACTCTTTTCGGAGAGGGAGAGGACAGAGAGGTATGAGACCTCTAAGCTCCTTTTCGGGACCAAGATGCAGGCTGGCACCTCTGCCTCTCAGCATGTACTGAAACTCTTGGGATACCTTGAGAAGCTAAATCGATTGGGATTCGAGATGAATCATGACTTGAGCATTGACCTTGTGTTGATGTCCTTGACAGATAGTTACTCAGGTTTTGTAACTAACTATTACATGAATAGGATTAATTCAACTATCCCTGAATTAATTAACATGCTGAAAATAGTAGAACCTTAGATCAAGAAAGATCAGAAACCTCTACTGTTGGTTGAAAAAGGCAAGGCTTCTAAGAAAAAGAAGCAGGCACTGGGTGCCAAGAAAAGAATCAGTAAGAAGAAGAATGAAAAGAAGGCATCTACGTATGTCTGCTTCCAATGTGGGAAACCGGGACATTGGAAGAGGGATTGCAAAGCTCCTGCTTCTGAGCATTTGAAGAAGAAGCCTACAGAGGCATCTACTTCAGGTATATTTGTAATTGAAAACTTTGCTACTTTTCCACAAGAATCCACTTAGGTATTAGATACTGGTTGTGGTTCTCATATCTGTACTTCTGTGCAGGGACTAAGGAACTGTAGAAAACTTGCAAAAGGGGAGATGGACCTACGTGTGGGAAATGGAGCCAGAGTTACTGCATTAGCCGTAGGGAGCTTTAGTCTTGTTTTGCCAAGTGGACTTGTTTTAGTTTTGAATAATTGTTATTACATTCCAAGTGTTACTAAGAATACTGTATCTGTTGCGTGTTTAGCAACAGAGGGATTTAAAATTTTATTTTCGAATAATAATTGTCAGATTCGTTTGAATAATATTCTTTATGGTTATGGAATGTTGAAAGGTGGCATTTATATTCTTGATACTAAAACAGAAGTTTTCAATATAAACAATGTGAAGAAAGTTAAATTAGATAATGAGAATTCCTTTTACTTATGCCATTGCCGTTTAGGCCACATAAACAAAGATCGCTTATCCAAGTTGCATAAGCGTGGAGACTTGGGCTCAATAGACTTAGAGTCTTATGGTGATTGCGAACCTTGTTTAAAAGGAAAAATGACAAAGTTACCCTTTAAAGGGAAGGGTGAATGAGCCACGAGTACATTGGAGCTTATACACACTGATGTGTGTGGTCCAATGAGTGTTCAGGCACTAGGAGGATACTCCTACTTCATAACCTTTATTGATGATTACTCACGATACGGTTATTTGTACTTGATGAAGCACAAGTCTGAAAGTTTTGAAAAATTCAAACTATTCAGAGCTGAAGTAGAGAAATAGCTTGAGAAAAGTATTAAAACACTTTGATTGGATCGAGGTGGAGAATACTTAAGTCAGGAGTTTCAGGATTATCTAAAGGAAAATGGGATAGTTCCCCAGTGGACCCCTCCTTATACACCCCAACATAATGGAGTGTCAGAAAGGAGGAATCGGACTTTATTAGATATGGTCAGGTCCATGATGAGCCATGCAGTTCTTAGTAAATCCTTTTGGGGATATGCACTTGAGAGCGCTGTTTATGTCTTAAACAGAGTGCCCTCTAAATCAGTTGATTTTACACCTTATGAAAGATGGTGTAACAAAAAGCCATCTCTAAATCACTTAAGAGTAGGGGGTTGTCCTGCTATGGTGAAGAGGATAGCGTCAGATAAGCTAAAGGCCAAGGCTGACAAATGTCTGTTCATTGGATATCCAAAGGAAACAATTGGATATCTGTTTTACCAACCTGAAGCACAAAAGGTATTTGTGTCTCGGAATGCTCACTTTTTGGAAAAGGAACACTTACTTGAAAAGGTCAGTGGGAGCAATATTGAACTGGAAGTTCAACAGGAAGAAACAGACGATCAACTGATTGACCCCGTTCTAGATACACAAGAGAGTGTGATCCAAGAACAAACTGTCGAAACACAATCATTGCAAAGATCAAGTCGTGTTCATAAGGGTCCCAATAGATATGGGTTTATTATCACTAATGATAAGGAACTATATCTTGTGGAGGATGATGAACCAAGGACATATGATGAGGCAATAAAAAGCTCAGATTCTGATAAATGGCAAAAGGCCATAAAATCAGAAATGGATTCCATGTACGAGAACCAAGTTTGGAATTTGGTTGATGCACCGCAAGAGGTTAGACCAATTGGGTGTAAATGGGTCTTCAAGAAGAAGACAGACATGGATGGTAATGTAATTACCTATAAAGCAAGGTTGGTTGCGAAAGGTTATAGTCAACGGGAAGGTATTGACTATGATGAAACCTTCTCACCGGTAGCCATGCTCAAATCCATAAGGATACTCCTCGCCATTGCTGCTCATTACGATTATGAGATCTGGCAGATGGACGTAAAAACAACATTCCTGAATGGGGATTTAGACCGGGATGTGTATATGACACAACCTGAGGGTTTTACATCTCAGAATGGCTCGAAGGTATGCAAGCTACAAAGATCCATTTATGGACTTAAGCAGGCATCAAGGAGTTAGAATATAAGGTTTGATCAGACAATCCGGGAACTGGATTTCTGCCCAAATGCAAATGAGCCTTGTGTTTACAAGAAGGTTAGTGGGAGTGTAGTCGTTTTTCTAGTATTGTATGTTGATGACATTCTGCTAATAGGAAATGACATTTCTCTTCTTCAAAACGTTAAAGTATGGTTGTCAAGAAAGTTCTCCATGAAAGACCTTGGTGAAGCAGCATTTATACTAGGTATAAAGATCTACAGGGATAGATCCAAGAGGCTGTTAGGTCTTTCTCAAAGTACATATATAGACAAGGTGTTAAATAGGTTCAACCTTGAGCATTCTAAGAAAGGTTATCTCCCGATGACAAAGGGGATTAACCTATCTAAAGCTGAGTGTCCGAAGACAGCTCAAGAGAGAATGCGCATGAAAGATATACCCTATGCATCCGCGATAGGATCCATCATGTATGCTATGATATGTACTAGGCCGGATGTCTCTCAGGCTTTGAGCTTTACGAGCAGATATCAGTCAGATCCAGGTGAAAAGCACTGGATGGCCGTCAAGGCAATCCTTAAGTACTTGAGAAGGACTAAGGATGAGTTCTTGATTTATGGAGAAGGTGATCTCACTATCAAAGGTTACACTGACGCGAGCTTTCAATCTGACAAGGATGACTTTAAGTCTCAGTCAGGTTTTGTGTATGTGTTAAATGGAGGGGCAGTATGCTGGAAGAGTTCCAAGCAAGAAACTACTGCTGATTCAACCACGGAATCTGAATACATTGCTGCATGCGAAGCAGCAAAAGAAGCTGTCTGGTTAAAGGGATTTATTGGTGATCTCGGTGTGGTGCCTGAGGCTATTGATCCAATTACTTTATATTGTGATAACAATGGTGCCATAGCTCAGGCAAAGGAACCACGGTCTCATCAGAAAAACAAACATGTATGTAGAAAGTATCATATAATCAGGGAGATTGTTGATGCTAAGATAATAAGATTAGAATATGTACCCACTGATCAGAACCTCGCGGATGGTCTGACAAAGCCATTGACTCAAGTCAAACATGACCAGCATGTTAAAGCATATGGATTAAAACATATGGCTAATTGGCCTTAGTGCAAGTGGGAGTTTGTTGGATATGATGTATGCCCTTAAGGCAATTAGGGCGATATATCTTAATTATGTAATAGTACGAATATTTTATTTAATCAATAAAGGCATTTGTTCTTTTGTTTATATCAATGTGTTTCTATACATATATATTATAGCTGGTTAAAATATATTCATTGATGTATGTATACAAAAGTCCTTGACATATCATAGCATGAAGTCAGAGAAATTATAGTTGGACTATATTTGGTGGAACCTGCTTCATGTGAAATTATGATTATGTCTAAACTATCCCTAGTCATAGTTTCATCAAGAAAGGATATTGATGAGATGAAAAGACTAGCATGTGGTCAACTTTCTTGGTAAGGGTCCAAGCAGTCAATCTCCTAAGGACTGAAGGTGGTGCCTTAAGCTTGACACATGGATATATCTGGGAGATATATTGGAGACCGCAGCAAGATAAACACTTGGTATAAATATCAATGTGTTAGTGTTTATCTTCATACAATAAGCTTTGCAAATGTCCTCATACTTGAGATGCTAGTTGCCTTGTGTGGTACTATTGCTATACTTTGGGTCATTGCTATGCACTCATTAATTTAGGGTGCTACGGGTGATTACGGGTATAGTGATGACAACACGTTGGCAGGCTGAGTAGTCAGAAAGAATCCATCGCTCCGGATATATTAAGGAGTTGTACCTGGCCACTTGTTGAAGTGATGATTGCCATAAACCTCTGATCAGAGTATGTGTTTGATAGAAATGGTTTCTAGTCAAACACACTATGGTAAAAGGCAATATACTTCGGTAACAAGTAAATAACTGGGATAGCTTGGAGCAACCTTGCTATTAGTGGGTTAACACTTTAACCGAACCCAATAAACCAGATGGTACTAATATTAAAGAATGGAAGGAATTTATCGCACTGGATAACTATTGCATTAACCGGGATTAAGTCATAAGCATAAATGACGTTCTGAGTAATGGGGGATGGTAGACCCTTGCTAGAGGCGTACTACAGTCGTTTAAGGTAATCAAGTTCTATTCACGGTCTAGAACATCGAGCCAATGGTTCCATTAGAACAAGGGTTGGTTAAGCCTTAACAGCTCAATACTTCGGGATCCTATAAGGTCACACACATTGGACCTTC
This sequence comes from Euphorbia pulcherrima, assembly GCA_947683365.1. Lineage (NCBI taxonomy): Eukaryota > Viridiplantae > Streptophyta > Magnoliopsida > Malpighiales > Euphorbiaceae > Euphorbia > Euphorbia pulcherrima. The sequence continues at coordinate 5,709,061 of CANTUS010000010.1, forward strand.
ATCGAACTAAGTAAAGAACTAATAGATTTATTCTATTACAAAATATAACATAAATAATAATTGGATTATTATTTGATTGGTTAAAATTGATTAGATCAATTTTGGATAGACCAAGGAATTTATTTTGATCGGTAACTAATTAATTATAGTCATAAATAAATTATAATTGATCAGATCAATTTTGGTTGGACCAAGAAATTTATTTTGAATGATGACTAATTTATTAGGGTCAGAAAATAAATAATTAAAAAAAGATTAAAAAGGAGAATTTTGCATTGACGAGTTTAATTGGACCGAGAGTATAAAAATATTTTATACAAACTCGAGTGCGCGAGAGTACACCGAAAGGTGTGCAAGCAATGCTGGGCATTGCTCGCGGCAGTCCATAAAAATGGGCTGCATATGCGCAGCCCAAAAACAAGGCAAAGCCCACAAGGGCTTTGCATTGCCAATGCAATGTGCATATGGGATGGGAGTAATTACTCCCATCCCACATTGCTTATAAGGGGGAGCAAAATGCTCCCCCAAGCCTATATATAGGCTTTTCCCTTTCCTTCCAAATTGTACCAAGCTCAAAGCATAAATCGTAAGCGAGATAATTAATCTCTCGGGTACTTGAGCAAGTTATTTTTGTGGAGCCTGAATTTATTCGGGCACCGCTAGTTTATATTTTTGGGTGAGGCTTCTAGAGTGGTCTAGCAACTACTCGAGGCTTCTTAGTTCTTCCTCCTGGGGAGGTTTTGGTTGGTGGGGTTCGTGTGGATACTGATAGAGGCTATCCTACGACTGGAGGCTTGTGCAAGAAGGTCCTGCAAAAGCACGCTTCAACTGGTAAGTTTTTTTTTCTTTCTCTTTTAATTATTAAGTCTTTTTCTTTAAGTGTTTTTAGACTTAATAATTATGCTTAGGTTATTTTTGCATGCTTAGTTTATTTTATGCTTAGGTTATAACTTAGAGTTATAACATGCTTAGTATAAAATAAATATGCTAGGATATAATTTGGAATTATGGTATGTCTAGTCCTTTAGCATGCTAACCTAGGTAGAGAATTATTTAGTTAAGGCTTTATTTAATTTATATGCAACTAATAGGAGATCATGGGACAGGGACAAAATTTTGAATTTCCGTCATGCCTCTTATGCATGTTCAATTTGACTGTCAGTTCCCAACACATGTAACGCGTCTGATTCCTTTGCATAGGACAATGAAATCTTTACTAATTACAATCAAGTCCTTAAACATTTGTTTATTTGCAATTAAATCTTTAAAGTTTAAAAACTTTTAAGTTAAATCCTTAAACTTATTTAATTCTCCAATTAAGTTCAATTATCTAAATTGAATCAGATCCTTCGACATAATTGACCCGTCCACGGGCGGACTGAGTATTTCCAACAACTACTTTACTAAGTCTCTTCTATCCTACCATTTACGGTTTTATTTTTATTTTTTTTGAAAATTTTTGTCTTCTTGATTGGAACAATAAGCTTACTTTAAAGGTTAAACTATTTTTCTTGTCCTATTTTGTTCACTCATTTTCCGTTTTTATATCTAAAATTTGAATTATCATTTTACTGCTACATTCATCTTTATCGCTAAATATGCATAAAAATTAAATTTAATATTAGGGTAGAACATAACTTTGAATGGAATCGGATGGCTTAAAATGTTTTTCAATAATTAGTAGTTATAAGTAACATGTACAAACCAACGATTAAAAAAAACATGTACAAGACCAACAGGTCAACTTCAAAATAAATAAAAATCTCTTGATACTGGATTTTGCTACAATATATAATCATTATAGTAATCTGAGTCAGACTCGAATGAATACCGGTGACTATATATAATATCTATATTAGTAACTAACACTTTTTAAAATAGAAATTCATGATCTAAAGTCTAAACAATATTCAATAAATGGATCCCATGATCTAAAACAAACCACATTTTATTTGAAGTATGTTATAGCCAAATGAACAACACATACCAAATAAACATAAATTAATCTCTAGTTCCAACATGTTATTACATTACATAACTCATATGGAAAGTTCATCGGTAAGAATACACGATATAATGTCACACACACAACAATACAAAATCCAATGCTATATGAGAGAATGAAATAGGCTACATGTTGCAATCGAAGATGGTTAACTCATAATTATGAATTGCACCTCTAATGTGCCTTGGTATATATATATATATATATTGTATATGGGCCTTTATGGGCTCATTTCTACTTCAACAGATGTGGGTATACCGGCGGGCCTTTCAGGGCCAACACTTGTTTGACCATTGCAAATTAGTCGGATAAAAGCACTGACCCAACTTGATACCAATGCTAGTAATATTATGAAAGCAACTACTTTGAGAACAGGTAGCAGTGTGGCACTTGGAATAAGAGAATGTCGTGTAAAACGTCCCTTTTCGATTTCTGCACGGTAAAATTAAAACGTCCCTTTATCAATTTATACAATTGTGTAAGATGGGCTGTTTTTCTTTCTAATACAAAACCAAAAAAAGAAAAAAAATATGTAATTGATACATAGGCACCTGTGTCATTTTGTGTTACAACCCCATTCTACATTTATAAAAAAAAGCACTAACCAACTATTCGAATAACAATGCAATTGAACATATAGTATAATTAATTTAAATACCTGAGAGGGTGCAATTTCACAAGCGAGGCTCGAAAGACGAGTTCTGGTGAACTGTGGCGGACTCTACAATGACAATTAAAGAGATTATAACTAATAAAATCAGTAACTCGATTAACATTTTGCTCTCAAAAATCAAGAAAGAAGAGCTGCTTGTAGAGCCAATTAATTGTTGGCGAAGCAAATATATATAGAAATGAAGCTAGGAACATGTGGGGTCATTTGGGATGTAGAGAATGGAAAATTATCCGATAGACCAGATTCCTTTTATCTTACTTTAGTTTAGAGTCTTTAAACATTCTATATCCTTTGTTTGGTATCAAAATGGTCCAACGAATGTAACTTTTTTATTTTAAAAAATGTATTTATGAAAATTTGAATTATATGATTTGGAAAATAATTTATTTCAAGTTGTTTTTGCTATCTACCTATATTCATTCTAGGACTTGTCGTATTTCCCAATTAAGTGAGAAATTGCAGCCAACTTTTTTTTTTTATGATATTTCATCTATATAGATATTTTTTTAAAAAAATATTTGCCTCATATAAACTTATAATATAATAAAGGCTCAATCACTAGACCAAATTTTTATCACCATCTAAATAGATATTTGATAGTTCATAGTTGACACCCATATATATTCTTAAGTTTTAAATCTGCACTAGTATCAATATAGTTTAACATATTACATTAATTTAATTGGACTGAAATACGATGTTCTATAATTAAGCAAAATAAGAAAAAAAAAGTTTAATACAATATTATTCGGTCTATATACTATTATATGTTCAGAAACTCATTTTCTTTTTGGATTGTTGCTGATGGACCGGCCTGGAACGTTTTGACTTTTGAATTTCGTAATCCAGTTGTAAAAAGACATATTACAATTGTTAGGAGTTTTGTACGGTTCCTCCGAGTAAATCATTATTTTAGGGGCGTTTTTTCAAACTTCTTTCTTTTCAACATATTATTTAAAAATTTCATAACTCTATAAAGAGATTTTAAATTTGAAAAAAAAATAGAAATACTTTATTATTTAATTTTTAAGTTTAAAAATTTTTATAAGTATTTTTTAAGTCATAAGTCTTGCTATAACAAGTTAGCTATGGAAAAAAATTTAAGTAAATCTATAAAAAGTACCTTATGATTTTACTCATTTGTAAAATAGGGTCTGAGGAATTTTTTTTGTAAAACGGGGTCCGTAGTTTAAAAAAATTTGTAAATAAAGGATCTTCAATATTAAATTATGTCACTAAAATGGGTAATCTTATTCGTTTTTATCTGAATTTTTGCGGAATGGTTATTAAAAATACAACACATCAGTGAAAAATTTTAAAATTTTTTTACTAGTGCAAATATTTTTTTATGAAATTATGATACCAAACTATAAAAAATCATAAAAAAATAAAAAAAATCTTCTAAAATTATTCAAACTCTGACGTATAATTTTTAAATAATAAGGTTAAATTATTAGAATATTAAATTGTTTAAAGCATTCAATATAACACCACTAATTCAAAGCCAAAGACCCCTTTTTGCAAATTTTTGGAAACCACAGATCCCATTTTATAAAAAAAAACGTTCCTCAGACCCCGTTTTACAAATGAGTGAAACCACAAGGTACTTTTTTGAAGTTTACCCAAAAAATTTTGCCCATTTATAAACAACATTTATAGGCCCCATTCATTGTAAATTACTCCCTCCATCTTTTTCAAATAGGTATTCTAGCCTAAAACTGGATTATTAAAATACTTGTCAGTTGCACTTTACTTGATATTTTTTCATTATTCTTCCAACCATGTCTTTAGTATTAAGGGTAAATAATTATGACCTCCCTGAGTTTTGACCAAATACACTAGTACCTCATGTGTTTACAAATATAATTTATAGCTCCATGAGTATTGCTTTTATCATACTATGACCTCCTTGCACTTTTTATCATCTCTTTTTGTATCAAATTTCATAACATAATAAATGTCTATGGACAAAAGTTAGTCATATATATCATATCTAAATATGTTACGGATAAAAAAAGCTATAAAAAGGTTTTTTTATTGTTATTTTAAATATCCAAGTGCAATTATTCAATGAAAGCTATAAAAATGCGTTATAATTTATGAACAAAAAAGTATTTTTATGATAGTTGACCCCATGAAACTAACATAATAAGATTAGATATAACAAAAATTATGTGATATAAAATTAATTTTGATAGAAAAATACATAATGTAAGATATAAGAAGGTCACAGTTGAACAAAGTTAAAACGTGGGGAGGTATAAATTATTTTTAAAAATATAGGGAGGTATTGATAGATTTGGTCAAAAGTCAGGGAGGTTATAATTATTTACCCTAGTATTAATTGCACTTGTATGAAAAATTAAGTCAATATTTGAGATATAAAAATAAATTAATATTTTTATATCATTAATAAATAAATTTATTAAAAAGTGAAAAATTTATAAGAACACAGGAGAAAAAAATGGAGTTATTCTAACGACATGATTAAAGGGCTTAAATTTTTTTTTTTCATATATTCTTTCTTTTCCGATAAAAAAAATACATTTTGATAAAATTCAAGTCTCTCATCAATTAAAGTTCTCACTTTCTGACCTTTTATCTTCATAATAAAATTAAATTTCTCTCATCTCTCTTCTCTTCCATGACTAAGTTGAATTCAAATCAAATTTTTTCACTCTCTCTCTCTCTCTCTCTCTCTCTCTCTCTCTCTCTCTCTCTCTCTCTCTCTCTCTCTCTCTCTCTCTCTCTCTCTCCTACTTATCTCACCAAAGGAACTAACCAACCTCTCCATATTGGTAAAAAAATTGCATATATGGGCAAGGTAACTTGTTATAGTGAGTTGTATGTATCATAATGATAGGTTATCTATAAGTTAATGTATGATATTGAGATAAAATAAAGTTGATGTATTATCATAATTGGTGTATGATAGGTGAAATTGTTGAATATGCCTAAAATATATTCCCATTGTGTCAAAAGTGCATTAGTGGGAAGTAGTGATTTATTTTTAATTAAAATCAGATTTTATTTGGGAGTTGAGTTAGTGGGATAGCATAATGTGTTAATGCTATTAGTGGGACTAGTTAGTTTATTTTGCATGCCTATATAAAGGCTTATCACTACAAGAAATCTCACTATTTGTGACAAGTGAAATTGTCACAAAACATCCAAAAGTTGTCACATAAAGTATATACGTGACAATAAATTGTTGTCGTATAAAATCGAGTCACAAAAAGTTCGGTTATCACGTATATTCAAATGTAAAAATAAGGTTACCTATCACGGGAAGTTATCATTGTTTGGGACGAAACAAAAATCTTGTCACGTTTTTTACATTTATTACAACATTTGTCGTAATGAAAAATAAAATTACTTGAGATAGATTAAATTGTCATGTATTATGTGACAGATTTACTTGAAACCTTATGACAACTTTAATTTATCGTCATAAAAGAATTGTTTTGTAACCATTTGTGTTGTTACATAAATACAATTGGGTAACAATACTTTTATTGTAACACATATTTATCTGTCACAATTTTTTTTATCTTTTCACAATTTATTTATGGATACAATATTAGCTTGTCATAATAGAATATCTGTTACAATTTTTATTATAAGAAATTTATATGTGACGACCATTTTCATCACATAATATATAATTTGTGACATTTAAAATCAATCGATTGCATGACATTTTCAGTGTTACATGCAACTTTAGGATATGAAATATCGTAACAAATATGTAAAAGTGATAACATATGTCTAACTAATTAATTAGATTAAAAAAGGTGATAAGCTTTAACAGACATGAAAAGTAACATGGATAATAAATATATAATTATATTTAAATATTTACATTATATTTCTTAAAATGAAATAACAATAAATATAAAACATTAGAAAATAATTTATTAAAATAAATTTAGAACAAATATACAATAACATTTTCATTTACATAAAGCTTTATTTCATCTCTCCACTGTAGAATTGAGGAGTACCACTGTCATCCAAAAGCAAAACTTTCCGTTGCAGTAACAAATTCTTCATATCATAACCATACGATTGCACCATTAGCAAGCCTTAACTCCTACAAAATGATTATTTATGTATTATTATTATGAAAGTCAACCATAATAATTTACAATAACTAAGGTAAGGTCATCAATGGGCCAACATATATGGGAATCGAACAAAACCACTGACAATAGGCTTAAACTTCTTTTACTAGCTTATACACTAGACTTAATAAGTAGGCTTTTTTACATACACTTAGATATTAGCATACTGACACTATAAGAAGACAATATAAAGAATTAAGCAATAACTTTGCCAGAAATTTTAGTTATTCAAAAAAAGTTGAAGTGTAATTACTTTTACGTTTTCAATCTTTAAAATATCAGAAACATGGATTCCATAAAACATCATAGCACTTAGCTTCACTCTCATAAAGAAAATCAGTACAACTATAGGTGTAAAACTAGAACAACTTGTAAAAAAAAGTAAGGGATCTACAAGTAAGAAAAGTCATTTGAGAATTGAAGATGATGAGTCAAAATTGAGAAATGGGAATGCAAAAAGGCCATATGTATAGGAAAGAGTATAAAAAAGTAAAGTAAAATTATGAATTTAATATGGCCTAGAATTTTAAGAATGGAATGAATTCAGATTTGGCAATAGTATTTAATGGTCATATAATTCAAATTACTATTACTACGTATTATTTTCAATATTTCCATTTTTATTTGTAAATTTAATTGGAAACAAATATAAATTTCCTTTTTGCAATGTTTGGAAGAAATTAAATTTGATAGATACTTAATTAGAGCATTTGATTCCTCTGCAATAGTAAGTTTTAATTTGTATGAAATAAATAATAATTAAATATTAAGAAAATTATATTCCATAGTACCATTAGTAAAATTCGATAAACTGATAATATCGCGTACCAGTAGCGTCATCGATGTGATATCTAGTATGGTTATGATAGCATTGATATATTCTTAAATCAAGAAAAATCACTAATAAGTAATTAATAATATTAATGAATAATAAATATTGCTAATAGTGAACAAATTGTAAAATATCTTAAAATAATAGTATTTATAACTATATTTAACTATATTATTTAATAATTTAATATTTATTATTAGAGTTTAGAATTCATTTTACCTTTTATACATTTTCTATACCTTTTATCTAACTTCTTTTTTTAAAAAAATTGCCTCCTTGGGCATACATTAAATGGAAATAAAAATTCTCATCCCGCACCGGATGTGACTCAAACCCGAGACCTCTAGAAATTACAACTTCAGTCTTAAATAACTTAACTTTCTTGTACAGTTCCTATGCATATTTATAACTTTTTAAATAACTTACAATCTTTTTTACATTTTAAATTACCTATAATTTTTATACATTTTATATGACTTTTTAAATAACTTATACATTTTTATATACTTCATTTACCTTTTATATAACTTTCTTATACCCATTCAATACACTTTTTGTAACTTTTCATCAGATATATAACATTTTCATAACTTTTCAATGCACTTCATATACCTTTTATATAACATTCCTAATCACCTATAATTTTCTTATAACGAGCTTTTTATGTTGTCATACATATAGTTTTGTGACAATAAAAAAATTTGTTGTCACGTATTGAATAATTTTAGTTACAACAATTACTTGTAACTATAGCATTTTTTTTCAAGTTAAACTTATTGTCATAAAAGTAATATATTTTTTGCAACAAGCTTTTTATATTGTCACGCATATATTTTTGTGATGATAAAATTTTTTTGTTACATATTGAATAGTTTCAGTTATACTTTTACTTGTAACTGAAATATTTTTTTTGTTTCAAGTTAAAATTAATGTTGCAAAATAATATATTTTTTTGCAACAAACTTTTATGTTGTCAAATAAATTATTTTTGGGACAATTGTCACTTATTGAACATTTTTAGTTACAATTGTAACTTGTAATTGGAGTATTTTTTTAATTTCAAGTTTAGTTTATTGTCATGAACCTAATACATTATTCATAACAAGGTTTTTATGTTGTCACATAAATATTTTTTGTGACGATAAATTTTGCTTTGAAACAATTTCCATATTATAGGTTACAACTTAAGTTGTAATGGAAAATATTAGTTACAATCTGAAATAATTGTCACAAAAATATCTATTATACGTGGCAATTTTACAACAAAATTTCATAAACCCAATTTTAGTGATGGTAAAATTTTATTGTAATAGATAATTTAGTGACAAAGATTTTGTTGTCACATATGAACTGATTTCTTGTAGTGTATATTTACATTATTTAGATGAAATGATTTGAATAATAAACTTTAAAATTCTAAGTTATCATTTCTCTTTTATTTTTGTTTATCTCCTCCAAAATTTCCAACAATTGGTAATCAGAGCATAAATGATCCTACGGGGCTTGTGACGATGGGCAACAAGATCGAAGAAATACAAGATGAAAAAAATGTTCAATGGATAATGACAAGAAGTGCATTATAAGAGTTATGAATAGAAAGTTCCTCACCAATATGATAGTATGGAGAGATGGTGCTCTATGTATGTATTTTTATTATAATAATAATTTATTAAATTTTTCGGTCACTTGAAAGAGAACTTTAAAGTTCAAGAAAAAGAAGATGTTGTAGAGACAACTAAATTGGTTCATGGAGAGAAGTGCTTCATGAGTTGAAGGTTGGTGACAAGTGCATCAACAAGTTTAATGGTGCGAAAGTGAATCATTAGTTGAAGGTTGGTGAGAAGTGCTTCAACAAGTTGATTTGTGGCAAGTACACCATTGAACAGGAGAGAAGTGCTTCTGTAATTTTCATTTAAAATATTTTAGGCAAGGTAGAGTGTTGAATATGCCTAAAATATATTTCCATTATGTCAAAAGTGCAATAGTGGGAAGTAGTGATTTATTTTTAATTAAAATCAGATTTTATTTATGAGTTGAATTAGTGGAATAGCATAATGTGTTAATGCTATTAGTCGGACTAGTTAGTTTATTTAGTATGCCTATATAAAGGCTTATGTTTGCATTACTTAGATGAAATGATTTGATTAATAAACTTTAAAATTCTAAGTTATCATTTTCCTTTTATTTTTGTTTATCTCCTTCAAAATTTCCAACAAAAATTAACCCTGACATTGTATATATAGATAAACTCCAAAAGAAATACTGACTTTATGAATTATGAAATTTAAATTATAGTAGAGATATAAGAAAACGGCGCCATATAATTCATCTTCAACACCCACTCAGCCTCACAATATGGCGATAGAGCACTGCATAAAGTAGCGCTTGAAAGTCGAGCATGGGGGTTTAAACAAGTAAATAGTAAAAAATGAATCATCAATGCAAGCATTTTACCAAATTGAGCACTAGCTAGAATTGATCGAGAGGAGGCCCCTGAGTCTTTCAAACTGTTAATCTTTTGGACATATTGTTTAGAGTTTTTTGTTCGTCTTTTTTTTTCTCATCGAAACTAGATCCATGATGATATATTTTTTTGAACTTTTTTCCGGTTTGTATTTGGAATAGGTTATCTTATAATCAAGGTTTTAAAAAGCGCTAGGCACTGGTCGCGTGCAAGGCAAGCCCACAAGGGCTTGCCTTGCAGCTGCCACATGCAGAGTGCTATGCATGCTGCATGGCAAGCGGGTAGAACCCGCGGATCCATGTGGATCCGAGGGTCATAACCGTTGTGCCAATGTGCACATCCCACATTGCTTTTTGGAGAGCAAATTTTTACTCCCCAAGCCTATATATAGGCTTTCCCCTCACCTTTTCATATAGCACCAAGCTCAAAGCATAAATCCTAAGCGAGATATTTTTATCTCGGGTAATTGAGCACATTTATTTTTTAGAAGCTTGAATTTATTTGAGCACCTCGAGTATATATTTTCGGGTGAGGCTTTTGGAGTAGTCTAGCAACTACTTGAGGCTTCTTAGTTCTACCTCTTGATGAGGTTTTGTTTGGTGGGGTTCGTGTGGATACTCATAGAGGCTATCCTACGCTTGGAGGCTTGTGCAAGGAGGTTCTGTTAAGCACACTTCAACTGGTAAGCTACTTTCCTTTCTCTTTTAATTATTAGGTCTTTTTCTTTAAGTGTTTTTAGACTTAATAATTATGCTTAGGCTGTTTTGCATGCTTAGTTTATTTTATGCTTAGGTTATAGCTTAGAGTTATAACATGCTTAGGTTATAGCTTAGAGTTATAACATGCTTAGTATAAAATATATGTGCTAGGATATAATTTGGAATCATGGTATGCCTAGTCCGTTTGCATGCTAACCTAAGTAAAGAATTATTTAGTTAAGGCTTTATTTAATTTATATGCAACTATTAGGAGTTCCTGGGGACAGGGACAAAATTTTGAATTTTAGCCATACCTGTTATGCATGTTCAATCTGACTGTCAGTTCCTAACACGTCACACATCTTTCAATCAGTTGCTCTAAAGATAATGTCATCTATATAGATTTGGACTAGAATGACACCACCCTTTTTCTTTTTGATGAAGAGAGTTGCATTTGCTTCACCCCGGATGTAACCCTTGGATATGGGGAATGATGTGAGTCTTTCATACCAAACTCTTGGTGCTTGCTTCAATCCATAGAGGGCTTTCTTCAGCTTGTATACATGATCTAAATGCTTTGAGTCTTCAAATCTGGCTAACTCCATTTAGGAATGTACTTCTGACATCCATTTAGAACAATGTGAAGCCCATGAATGATGCAAAAGCACATAGAATCCAGATTGCCTCTAATCTTACTACTGGAGTAAAAGTTTCTTGTTAGTTGTAGCCTTGAGCAACCAATCTTACCTTGTTTCCGACCACAACTCTAGATTCATCTAGCTTGTATCGGAATACCCATTTGGTTCCAATGATTGACTTTCCTTCTAGAAGTGGTACTAGATCATAGACAACATTTCTGGTGAACTGATCTAGTTCTTCTTGCATTGCCATTATCTATCTTTCATCTCCTTCTGCATCTTGAAACTTATTTGCCTCAATGAGAGAGACAAAAGCGGCACGACTCATCATTCTATTGAGTTATACTCTAGTTTTGACTGGATTTTCGACATTGTCTAAAATGGCTTCAATTGGATGATTCCTGTGAGTCCAGATCTCTCTTTAAAGTTCTTCATATTGTATTGGATTTTGTACCTCATCTGTTTCAAATCCTTCTTCTTGATCATTGTTGAAGTTTATCTCATGATGATTGAGAAAACCTTATGATGCCTCTGAGTTAAAAGTGATTCCTTTATCTTCTTCTTTGTACTTCTTGATTTGAAAGGAATCCGAGATTTTCACTTCTTCCTTTTCTCTAGCATTCTCAGCTTCCGGAGTTAAATCTTTCGGATTGGAACTGACTTTCCCTGCATGGTTAGTCTCATCAAAATCTACATGTATTGACTCTACCAAAGTTTGGGTGTGTTTGTTAGACTCTATAAGCTTTTCCATGTTTTGAGTAGCCAAGGAAAATTGCTTCATCATATTTAGGATCAAATTTTCCTAGTTGCTCTCTATCATTTAGGATGTAGCATTTACATCCAAAGGCTTTGAAATACCCAATTTGGGGTTTCCTTCCCTTCCAGATTTCATATGGGGTCTATTCTATGGTGTTTCTAATGAGAGCTCTATTCAAGATGTAACATGTAGTGTTTATAGCCTCACCCCAAAAATATTTAGGCAATCTATTCTTATTTAGCATTGTTCATGCCATTTCGACTATTGTGCTATTTTTCCTTTCAACAACCCCATTTATTGAGGCGTATGAGGAGCAGAAAAGTTGTGCTCAATGCCCTTGGATTCCCAAAATTCTGCAAACTGCTTATTTTTTATTCTTCTCCATTATCACTCTGGATGCGTGCAATGCTTATGCCCTGTTCTACTTCTATCCAGATGAATGTTTTTGAGAATTAGTCAAAGGCTTCATCTTCTCCAGCTAGCAAAGCAACCCAAGTATAGTAATAATAATCATCCACTATGACCGTAGTGTATTCTCTTCTACCTAAACTCATTGGTTTGATTGGACCAAAGAGATCAATATGTAAGAGTTTAAGAACTCTCTTGGAGGGTATATAGGAGATGGAAGGGAAGCTTTTTCTATGTTATTTACCAAATTTACATGTAGTGCATATATGATCATTATCAAAAGCAACCTTAAGCAAACCTATACCAATTCCTTTTTGGCTAGTTTGGATAGGACGTTCATGCTTACATGTCCCAACCTCCAGTGCCAAACCATGATTCTTCTTCTTTAGAAACCAAGCATATATTCTTTTTCTCATTTTTATTGTTAATAGAATAGAATTATTTACTCTAGATGCGTAAAGAATGAGTTGATTTGACTTACTATTAATGATTGAACAACCTCCGGAGTCAAAGGTGACTTTTCCCCCTTTGTTACAGAGTTGTTCAACACTAAACAAGTTGAACTTCATTCCATCAACTAGTGACACATCTTTTATTTTTAATTCAGATCCAATAGTTTTGTGTCTAATGATCTGTCCTTTTAGTCGTCTCCAAAGCTTACTTTTCCACCTTTCTTTCGAATTAAAGTGAGAAAGGCTTTCTCATCACCCGTCATATGCCTCGAGCATCCACTATCAATATATCATGTATGTTGATCTACTATGGATCTAAACCATGCCTCTAAAATAGATCAAGTGGGTTTGGGTACCCAATTAGATTTGGGTCCTCTCGGGTTATCAACCATTTCAGGCCAATGATAAATATCATAATAACCATTTTTAAATCTACACAGTTTAGTCATATGGTTATTTGTTCCATAAAACCTGCACCCAACAACTGGTTTGTTCTGCTTGAGCTTTTTCTCAATCTTTTAGAGATCCTTCTTCCCATAATCTCTGGAGTATCCAGCTTTGCTAATTGATGATTCTCCTTGCTCTTTTTGAATCCAGTAGTTGGCTGGATGAGCAATTTCTACTCTATGATTTTTCTTGACCATATGGTGATAGTAGATCATCACACCTTTTTCTTGTAGTGGAGGATCAGAGTATTTATCTAGTTGAGGTGGAATCTCACAACTTATTTTCCTTTTTTTAGTAGTTATATATCTTTGTTCTTGAGGCTGTTGATTGGCTTTCTTCTCCTTTTGGTTGCAGGGTTCTGGATTCCTCTTAGCAGTTGGATTTGGATTTCTTTGTGCTGCTTGTCTTAGTTCCTTCCTCTATGTGAGGGATATGATTTCCTTTCGGATGCCTCCTTCATCAGAGCTAGTTCCCTATCTACCCTAGTTAGATTGCCACTTAATATATGCACTTGATTGTTAGGAAGTTTTCTTCAACTACATCAATGTTCTTTGTGGCCCTTATCAGATTGATGTCTTGCGCCGTTGCTTCACTATCTTCAACAAGCTCTATTACTTTTCTTTGAAGGGATTTGATGATTTTTGTATTCTTCCTCACATTTTTTTATCATAATCCCTAAAGTTCTAGCAAGATCAAGGTTAGATATAGAATTTAAGTGAGAGTTTACCTCAGTATTTGATGTCTCAAATTCTGATTCTTTAATCTGCTTAGTGACTTACTTTCATGAGTTTCTTTCGGATTACTATTCTTCTGTGTTCGCTAGTGCTATAAATGCGCAATTTACAGTTTTTTCTTCTTCTATTGAAGATAAACTACTGCTTTCTTCAATATTGCTCCATATGGCCACCAGCCTTCTTCTTATATTTCTTGTCCCTTTTAAGTTTAGGACATTTGGTTCTGAAATGGCCTTTCTCTCTACATTCAAAGCAGGCTAGTTCTTTTTCTGGATCTTTCTTATATTCTGGAGCTTTTCTTGGCTTGTCCCTTCTACATGAGCCTTCCTTTATTCTTCTCGAGTAATATTTTCTAGAGCTCCTCCTTTCTTTCTTTCTCAGAAATCTATTGAATTGTTTGGCTAGCATAGCCATATCTTCTTTGTTGTAATGAGATTCCTTTAAATGTTTTTCTATTCCGAAGGAAGCTAATTTAAAGGAGTTTGCCTTGAGTGTAATGACTTTCTTCTTTTCTTTCGGTTTCTTCTCTTGTTGATTATGTCTCTCTAAAGATAGTTCTTGAGTCAAGAGATTACCAACGAGTTAGTCATACCTATAAAAGTTCAAGTCATAAGCTTCCTCAATGGCTGTCTTTTTGTTGTCCCATTCCTTGTTGAGACTTTGGAGAACTTTCTTTACCATCTCCACTTTAGAGATCTCCTTTCCAAGCCTCTTCATCTCATTTACTAGATTGGTGTATCTAGTGTTCATGCTACTAATGGATTCTTTGGGCTCCATTTTGAAAGATTCCAGTTTTTATTATAGGAGATCGATTTTGGCTTCTTTGACTTTATTTGTTCCTTCATAGGTTACTTTAAGTTTTTTTCGAGTCTCTTGTGCAGTCTCACATCCAGATATCTTGTTAAATTTTGCTACACTAAGAGCACAGTGAGGCATGTTAATAGCATTTACATTTTCATGCAGCTTCTTATAATCATTTTCATCCCACATATTTGAGGGCTTCCGGGTAGTTAAACCCTCTACTTCATAAGTAGGAACATATAGGCCATCCTTAATGGCCATCTATGCCAACATGCTTTGAGCCTGAATGAAATTATTTATCTGGTTTTTCCAGAATGTGTAGTGTTCATCGGTGAAGAGTGGAGGTCAGGTAATGGACATACCCTCCGGAAGGAGTTGTGAGTTGTTAAAACTCATTTTGATTCTTAGATCAAAATATGGACCTTTAGCTCGAGGTTGTTAGATCTCTAGTTTTGAGCACTAGCTCTGATTCCACTTGTTGTTCCCTGTGAGGGTGTATTTCAGGTCGAAGGGGGGTGAATGACCCTTTTTGTGGAATTTATTGACTTTAAAAAGTCTTGTGTAGCGTGTTTGATATGTTCTGGATATTATGGATCCAGATGATGCAAATATAAAATAATGTGCAAATAAGTAAAGGGTTAAAGGAAATCAAACACAGAGATTTATACTAGTTTGGCCCCTCCTATATCCAGTCTCCAGAGTGTCCTTACTCCGAGCTTTGTCCACTAGTGAGATTCCTTTTCAACTAGCAAGAATCAAGCCTTACAATTGTCTCTGTAGATTTATTCTCCTCCGGATGTAGGATATACCACTAGAAGCACCAACTCCTAGCTAAGTCCACTCTCTTTATTAAGATATACCACTTAGATACCACTTAAAGCACCAACTCTAAGCTAGATCCCAATCTCAATACTCACCCAAGTACGAGATCTTAAGGGTTTGGTTTTTGAATTCTTCAAGTTTATAGCACACTTTTTTTTAAAAAAAAATTGCCTTATATGGGCTTACAATAATAACCAAGAAAAACCTTATCCCACCCCACCCGAGTGTGGACTCGAACCTGCGACCTCTAGGATTATAGCTTCATGGCTCAACCACTAGACCAAGCCTTTGCCACCAAGTTTATAGCACACTTGAGAATTCTTACAACCTAATTTGAAATTGTACTAGTTCTTGAAGGGATTTTATTCACTAATTGAATTAGCTTGAATTCTCTTAGTAATAGCTTCTTGTGAAATCAACTAGTACCTTCCCAACTTGTGAAGCTTTCCTTTTATAAGCTTTGATCATTAATGTAGTCGTTGTGTATCATTGAGGTGGATTTAAATCTTCACCATTGATCAGGTATGATGTGGCGCATCCGGAGCTATTGATCAATCCGGTAGGCATATATTTTGACCCGTTTGAAATCTTGGGATTGAGGCAAAAAGTTGTCAGTGATCGTTTTGTTTGGATTTTAATGAATCAACAACTTTTATGCTATTTGTTTTTGGTGTGAGCTCCAGGCGCCATTCCCATTGGTCTATGTTAAAAAGTTGTTACCTTTTTCTCTTTCCTGATGTCAGTTCTTTCATCCTTTCCTGGAATGCGTGCTAGCTGTCTTCTTCAAGGCAAAAGGATCTTTAACTTCATACCAAAGTGGAGGGAAATATGATTTTCAAACAATTTCCCCATCTTGATAATTGAGTCTTCTAGATGTCTTCAGACTCAACTTATTTGGATGCTGCTTTTGAGAGGTTAAAAGTTTGTTTCCTTTCCAAACTTTAATCGGATGCTTTCCTTGTGTACTTAGGTGTTTGGAGTCTACAATATATGTCTGTATGACTTGTCTTGGACACTCTTGTTTTCTTCTTGGACTTAGGAGATTATATGTATTTGTTTTCTTCAAACCTAATCCAGATATGCCTTTGAATTAGTTCTTTCGGATCATTATTTTCTAACAATTAGGGTGCATACTTTTGAAAGAGACCCACTATATTTAAAAGGATCTATAAAATTCATTTATTTATACAGTTTATTAATAACCAAATTTTTAGAAACCTTAATAGACCCAACAAATCTAACCTATTCTTAATGAATGTCTTTACACCCATGTTAATGCCCTCATCACAATGAAGTGCAATATTTTGGTCCAATTTATTTTATTTTGATAACTTGTTTACAAAAATAAAATTTATTTAACGTACTTATACGTATTATTTATGATCAAAACATATTTTTGATCAATCCGAAAATCGAAAAATATACCTATACAACGATTCCAAATGTTTTGAAACATTTATAATTTTTCGAGAATTTTCAAAATTAACAGAACTAATTTTTAATTTATTTTTAATTACTCAAAATAACAAAATTTAATTTTTGTCCATCTAAAAAATAAATAAAATTCACCAAAAAATCCAAAAAAATAAAAAACTTAAAATTGCACAGAAATAGTGCCCGGACATTGCCGGAAAATGACTTCACTCTCCGCCTCGCCAGAGAGTTGGGTCCACTCACCGCTCTCTATCCATTTTTAGGCGGCTGTTTTCCGGCTACCCTCGGGTTTTTGGGTATTGGAAATTAGTTAGTGAGATCCGTTCGTCCGTTTGACAACCGGAGTATTGAGTTTGACCTACAAAGCCCAAAATCTGAGACTGAAATAGAAATAAATAAGTTTTATATATAATTTATATAAAAACTATATATATATATATGATAATAATAATAATAATAATAATAAACTTCTCAGGTTTATTTAGACTTATTTTTGCACAAAATTAGTCCAAATTTTGTCTCTCTAAAATCATTTTTTTTGAAAAAATAATATTATACAAAATTCAAAATATGTGGTTAAAAATCAATTTTCAAGAAATGACGGAATATATAGTATATGGCTCTGATACCAATAATGGAATATAATATCAATATATTATATATGGAATAAAAGATAGTTAAGTATCCTTTTCACACAAAAAATGCATTCCAAATACGCAGCGAAAAGAGTATGACCGAGAACTATTACTAGTCGATAACGAACTACACCCTCTGAGAGAACGTTAAACGAACCACGAACTAAAACGCCTAGAGACTAATTGAAATGAGTAGGGGATATGAATTTGAGAGATCTTAGTTGAGGGGGATAAGAAATGAGATGAACAATAATGGAAAACTCATTTTCTATTGTTCTCATTCTTATGCCTATATGTAATATTATTCATTCACTCTATATCCCCATTCTCTGCATATGCATATATATGCTTATAGGGAAATTGTTATTATTGGTCTTAACTCACCTAAATATTTACATATATATATATAAACTCACCGTTTCCTTTTTTTCCTCATTAACTGTTTATACTCCATTTTTTATGCAATTTTCTCTCTTGATCTCTGCTTCATCTCGATCTGTTTTTCCGATTTTCTTCCCCATTTGTTTTTGCATTCTTCTATTCATCTTGTTTCTCTTTTTTTATTTGTTCTTCTTCTTCATTTTTATTTGTTTTCTCTGTTTTTGAATTGCGAATTTGGAGCTTTTGTTGACTTGTTTGATTTCATGTTAATTATTATCAATTCAATTTGAAGATCTGTTGTTTACATTGTTTTTCTATGATGGAAGACATTGTTGTTTTGGTTCATCACAATGGATTGTGGACTGCTAAATTCGTGTTTGTATCTTTAAGTGTAGCTGCTAGTTTGATTTATAGGTCGGCTACTTTTTCTTTTTTTAAATGTTCTATACTTGAGTGTTTAATGTTAGATTAGCAGGATTTCCATATTAAGATTGAGTATCAAGTTACAGATGGATATCCTCCTTTGGAGATCATGAATGATTTGTCTATTCGTATTTATCTCCAATTGAAAGCTTGAAATAATGTGATAACTAAGTATCCTTTGTGTGTGACAACATCATCTGCTATTTCCAGTCATGCTCTAGGTAATTTCTGCTTTTTTTTGCTTTGTATTAGTGTTTACAGTTTAATGATCAATTTTTGAAATGTCTACTATATTTCTATGTGATATCTAACAGATATCTACTAAGTATCTACTAGATAATTGTTATTTTACTTATTTCTTTTAAGTAGTTGTCTATTAGATTTCTACCATTATTCTACACGATGAATACTAGGTATCTACTAGACTGTATAGTGTGTCTCAATTTTTTCACATTTATCTTTTATTGTTTAGTAGACATCTATTAGTTTTCTATTAGTTATCTATTAGTTGAATGTTAGATATCTGGTAGTTTTTATCTGTGTCAAATTATTATATGCTTATTATTTGTACATATTTGTATTTTTTCAGGTTCTATAGTGGAGGGAACTAATAATAGTATTATCCCTATTTTGGAAGTAGATATTGTTTCTGCTCATCGTGTTATTGACAGTGAAGTAGAAATTGATGATGATCATTCTGTATACCTAAGGAATATATCCGAGCTTGCTTTAAATGAGATGTATACTTTGGTTAAAATAGAATTGGCAGTAACCTGTGATGATGAGTTTGAGATTTCAGTTAGAAATGTTGATTCATTTAAGGTTGGGCAGGTTTTCAAGGATAAGTTTATTCTTAAAGATGTTATAAGTTTTCATGCAATAAGAAATGATTTTTAATTCAAGATTTATAAATCAAGTCCTAAGGAGTTTTGATTAAAGTGTGTTGATCCAAACTGTTCTTAAATCTTAAGAGCTTCAAGGAGACAAAATGGTTTATCTTTTGTTGTGAGAAATTCTCTGAATTGCATGTATGTGACCTTGATGCAAGGAATGGTGATAAGAGGCAGGCTACAACTTGGCTAGTTGCGAAGTATGTCAAAAATACATTTGTAAGTCATAAGAGGTTTTATAGACCATACAATATTATTAATGATATGAAGGATCATTTGGGAGCGGATATTAATTACAAAAATTGTGGCGTGCGAAAGAAGAAGTGTTGAAGATGATTAGAGGATCACCATCTGAATCATACTCTTTGTTGCTGGTTTGTTATTTATAATGAGGGAATCTAATCCCGATTCGGTAATAGATCTTGCTATGGATGGTCTTCGATTTAAATACCTTTTATTGCATTTTCAGCTTCTGTTGAAGGTTGGAAACACTATAGACCCATAATTATCGTCGATGCTACGTTTCTTACAACACGTTACGAGGGTGTGTTGTTAACTATTTCCACTCATGATGCAGAAGGTGCTTATTTTTTATTTTATTAGATAAGTAATAGATATCTAGTAGATATGTAGTGGATACCTTGTAGATACTTATTAGTTATCTTGAAGACACTGTTTCTCTGTGTTTTAAGCCTTTTATCTGTCATTTAATACATATTAGTTACTTGCATTTTTTTTAAATTACAGAGATGATTTTTCCACTTGCTTTCGCTGTTATTGATGGGGGAGAACGATGCGTTGTAGCATTGGTTGTTTAGTAAGCTGAAAGTTGCGTATGGTGAGAGACCTTAGATGGTTTTTGTTTTCGATTGTCATAAGAGCATTGAAAAGACTTGTCTGATAGTTTTCCCAATGTTGCGCATTGCATTTGTTTATATCATCTTCTTCAAAATGTGAAGTTGGAATTCAAAACCTGTTCAGGTGAGATGTCCAAGTATTTTTTGCAAGCTTGTAAATCTTACACATTGTAGTAGTTTGATGATAATATGTTTCAACTTACGGAAATTAAGAAAGGTATTTCGGCGTATTTAAGAAAGACAGGTTATGAAAAATGGAGCAGGTTGTATGCACCTAGCAAGAGGTATTTTTTATGACGTCGAATACAGCGGAATCTGTTAATGCTATGATAAAGGATGCAAAATCTCTCTCAAATGCATCTTTTGTTGATTATCTAAGATGTATGATGCAAAGATTATTTTAGAAGAATAGAAATGTTGGTTTGAACATAATGACAATTCTAACACCGAGATATCAAAAAGAGCTTCAAGGATGAGGGTTAGTTTTATGTAATCTTTGTTCTTTTATTTTATTTTTTGATTCTTATTATTTGTTTCTATGTTACTTTAATAATCATGTTTTTATTTGCTTTTTAATAATCATCTACTAGGTATCTACTAGATTTTCATAGGATTTCTACTAGATTTCTACTAGATTCCAAACAGTTACAGTATGTATAAGTTTGTTCACTTAATATATAAGTTTCTCAACTACATGATTCTTTGTATTGATCATAGATGTCAAGCTGATCTGTTATTCACCTTTTGCTTTATTTCATTAGTGTTAGTTAAATCCATCAACTGGTCGTTTGGTTTCTGTTACTAGTAATGGCTTTGATTTTTCTGTTGATACGAATAAGAGGACTTGTACGTGCAATAAGTTTCAATTCGATGAGCTTCCATGAGCCCATGCTCCTGCTCATATAAAAAATTTCATTTAGTTACTTATGACTACTATCCCGAGTATTATACGAAAGGTAAAATGCTAGCAGCTTATGAAGGAACCATAAATCCCTTGCCTTCAAGTGGTACTTAGGTTGTACCTGATGATGTAAAGCAGCAAGTTGTTCTTCCTACGGATTTGAAGATAAAACGAGGGAGACCGAGAAAAGAAATATATTGTTCGGCATTGGAGAAAGGCAACAAGTCTTCCATTTGATGCAGTCTTTGCTATAGAAATGGGCACAATAAGAGAACTTGTTGGGGCAGAAAATGAAGATTTGTGTTTTTGTTATTGCATTTCTAAGTTGGTTATTCAACTGAATATATTGAATTCTTTTTTTTTGGAATTTATTGTATACTAAAAAGGTTATGTTGGGTCTTTTTTAAGTTTGTGTTGTTTCATTGCTAATATAACTGATGTTGAATTATCTATATAAGCTTTTTATTAGATGTCTACCACATTTTTACTATACCACATTTTTACTAGTCTTCTATTTGATTTCTACTAGTTGTGTTTCACATTTTTTGTCATTCTGTTTATTCCTTTTAATACATCAATGTTATTTCACTTGGCCATTTTTGTAATGTTTAGTGTAACACCCCCTTTACAAGGAGCGCCACAGTAACTATACTCACCCAATGAACAACTATACTCCACTATATAAAGTTCAATACTTATAGATTTAATATGTACAAATACAAATATAATGTTTCCAAATCCAAATTATTCTCCAAATATTTCTCAATGCCACTTTACATTTCTCACACTATCTAGTACATGCCATTATTCTACAAACCATAATATTACATTAAATTAAAAATCCACCTCGAGTCTTTCCTTATATACCCTTCAGGCTGATCCACTTATACCACTTTGGTCTAAGCTATCTACAAGTTCTCCACCTACGTGTAGGAAAAAAACTACACGCTAAGCAATTTGCTTAGTGGTGTCCATAAAAGAAATATAACAACTTTGAACATTTTTAAAATAGAAACAAAGTATATTTATAAGTCCAAAACAAATTAACCAACTTTATGGAACCAAATCACAAAACTTATATTAGAAACCTTTCAAAGTACAATCAAATTTGTATCAATTTTTTTTCCAAACACTTTAACCACATATTGCCCAAAGTAAACAAGTCCTGAATAACGGTAAAATGGATACGGGAGCGGACAAGCCCGAAGCCGAAGCTTCAATATCAATATATATATATATATATATATATATATATATATATATATATATATATATATATATATATATATATATCATAATATCGGCCAAAGCCCGAAGCCAAAGCTTCAATTGTTTGTACAGTACTGTACCCCCCTTTATTGGCGCCAATCTACCCTGACCCCTATTCTACTCGTTTAATAAGGGCAATAAATCAAAGTAACATCTTAAAAATTTCAGTATAAACCATCAATCATAATTCAACATAACTTCAATAATTAAGAAATCCAAATTCCAAATTTTTAAGCATCAAATGTCAATTAAAACTCAATAAAATCAATATTCATATTTTCCAGAATTTTTCCAGGTTTTGTAACCTGATTTCCCCTGCATTTTTCACTATTACAACATCATCCAATCGAAGAACTTTCTTCTAAACATAATTAGCCACATGTCTCAGCTTTCCAAAACCACCAGAATCACGGAAATCCAAATTGTATAAACAAAGTTATGATCAAAATACTAAACAGTGTACCAAGCTGAGATTTTCCAAAAACAGATTTCGTGACTCAACTTCAAACGAAAATTTCACATTGAAAACAAATGAAATTCAATAAGGTTTCTTCAGAACATATATTCCTTACTTTCTGTCAATATCAATAGAATCAAGAATCATTCAAATCGGATTTATATACTGAGAGAAAACATTAAAACAAAACAGGTATACAATCTGGAAAATTTTTCGAAAAACCGAGAAATCAAAATTCGAGACACAAACCTTTTTCTATGCTCTTTCTAGCTCTCCTCTACCCCTCTTGCCTTTGATTTGCTTGCACTGGCTTCCTCTACAACAGTCATATATAATTCTATCAAGATATTGTATAAATAAACTTCTTAATACCATAAATATGCTTAATCTGCCATAAATTCTACTAATTAAGCTTTAATTTCACCAAAAATCACTCACCTCAAAATCGGGTTACTATTCATCCGAACCTTAAAATATGAAATCCTCCTCTTCTAGTCTTAATTGACTGAAATTGATGATGATAGAGGGCTTAAGGATCGATTTCTAACAAGAATTCGAAGTTGAATCGAAGAAATCGGAAGTTTTTGGATTAGGAAAAATTTGATAAAGGATTTAGGAAGAAGGAAGGAATGAGTAAGAGGCAATTGAAGAAGATGAAAGGGAGAGAGAAGAGAGGTTACGTATAGATTTAGGATTTTTCATTTTTTTTTCAATTTCCAATATTGCCCTTGGATAAATAATTAAATGCCCAATTCATCCCTCTTACTTAATTAGCTCTTATTTCCTCATGTCTTATATCCAATAACAATAATAACAATAAAAATAATTTCCATGAGATTTTAATACCATAGTAATTTATTATAAGCAAATTTTTAGAAATTTCGGTTCGTTACATTTAGTCTTTTATATTCCTTTGCTGTTAACTTTTTTGTATTCATGTTATTGTTATTAAGAATGTGCAAGCGTAAGTAATTGTGTTTGCTTTATTTTGTGTATCCAGTAGACTTTTACTAGTTTCCTAATAGAATTCTACTAGATGCTAATAGAAATCTAATAGTTGTCTATTAGTCAGAATAGCTATGGTATTTGCACACATTTTTCTGTAAAAGGGGTATGCTAACAAAGTCTGCCACTATCAAATAGAATATTATCGTAATCTATCAAATTTAGTACTTCTAAACAGATTCCTAATTAAACTACTTAAATCCATATCAATGACACAATCATAAGTTCAAACATATTCCTAATTACACTACTTAAATCCCTATCAACCACACAATTATAAGTTCAAACGGATTGCTAATTAAACTACTAAAATCCCTATCAACCACACAATTATAAGTTCAAACATTATGAAATCAGGTTTCTCCATCGTCTGTTGATCTCACATACTCCTTGTCGCTCTTAATGTTTTCTTCTGCATATTTTATCCTGTGCTTGTATAAACTGAGAGCTAACCGAGTTCTATGGAACTTGATATTAAGTCATTTGGTATTTCTTTCTGCTCAATGATATATTCAAGGAATTTCATCATATATATACCACAGTCACTGCATTTTGCGTTTTAAACATAATATTAGTAACGAAACTAATAATTTATCATTGACTTTTTGGTTTAAGTTAAAAGTTAAATTTAAAAAGAGAAATTGGTACAAACAAAATAGAGAAATTGACTTACCATAGTGCTTGTTGTGGTAATCCTTTCACTATTTCTAAGTCTATCTTTGCTAGAGGGTCCTTGTTTTTGTATGCTTTTGACTATCCCATGTTTCTGTTCGCATCAAATATTCATGCTTCATGGAGGTAGATTGGCAAGATTGTACTGTATTCGTTGGCAGCAAACCTTGTAAATCTATGTGATGTCCTCTTGATTGTTGAATCGTAGATGTAGATCTTGCGCTGGTAGATATCAAATCATCCAAGAATCCAATGGTTATTTCCTGCCAGAATTGGGAAAAACACTTGATCTACCTCACTCCAATGCCGTTCGCTCCAAATTACCCTTTCTCTCATTCCGTATGCATTCGTGTCGACTACTATAGCCTATTCTTGTAATTTATTCTTCCCCCTCATTTTTTCAATGTTTCCCCTACCGCTTTGATCCTTTGATCGAACATTGTATTCGTAGTTGTAAAGCTATAGTTGATTCGTTCACAATATTTTCCTTTCTTCCTTAAGTGGTACAACACAACATCTATTGTCTATTAAGAATAACCAGCATTTAAGTAATTATCACTGAAATGTAATTCAATTAGAATTCTACCAGCCTTCTGCAATTTGTTTGTGTGTTAACCATCAATGACGAATTAGATTTTTATCAACATAATTTGGTTTACATAATCTGTTCCTATATTTGTGTAAAATTTTCAGTTTTTGAGTGTTACATCATTTGTTGTCTCTTCCCCTTCGATGTAAATATCAACAAAGAATGTCTTGCTTGAAACTCCCATGATATTAAATAGCAATGTCGGTATTTTGTTGTTCTCAGTATTGTACCACTTTTTCTTTGTATCACTGTGGTTTGTACAATATTAGCAATATTTAGTAGAGATTTAAAATCGAATTTGTACTTATATTTTAAACCTCTTTGAGACGTAGATATCCTTTTTTATGAATAGATCAAATTCTTCAACAAGTTGTTTATCTTGAATTTGCTCTCCTATCCTTGTGTAGTCGTCGAGTAGGTACTCTGACTTTATCTTTCTCTTCGTTGATGATCTCAAATTTTGTTTGTATTGAGATGATATCTTACCCAATGGGTTGACCTTTCTTCTTTTTCTGCTCATGTATTGCTGTTTGGCAACCTCTATCACGTCATCCTCAATCTTCTAAATACAAAATACTGGGAAACTTGTCTTGTTAGAATATTTGTTTTTTCTTTCTTAAAGCTGTAGAAATAAAACATTTTGATGAAGTAAATACGCACTTGTGTTATTTCTTTAATAATGACATAGTTTCATATACTATCTTCTTCTAATTTATCGAGTTCCGTTGGATCATATTGGAAGCAATGATCTGGAATAACAAATAATCCGAATCAAGTTTGAAGTAAACAAAATACCTAAGTATAAAAAGACCCAAGTCATTGCATCCAGACATATAAATAAGACATCCATAGTCCAAGACAAATGAAGAAAATCACCTAAGCATATATAAAATCATCTGATTAAAGTTTGGAAAGGAAATAAACTTTGAACCGCCCAAAATAAGCATCCGAAAGAACTGATTGCATAAGCATTCGGAAGAAGACAATTCTAGAGATATTGAGTCTGAAGACATCCAGAAGACTTAAATATCCAAACAAAGGGAACAATTCGAAAATAGCATTCCCTCATTCTTTTGGTCTACAAGTCAAAGATCCCTTTCCCTTAAACAAGACAAAAATGACAGCTAGCACTTTTCAGAGAAAGGACAAAAGACTGACATTGAAAAGAGAAAAAGGTAATAACCTTTTCACCTAGACCAATAAGAAGGCGTGTGGAACACACACCAAAAAACTTATGGCATAAAATTTGGTAAGTCACTAAAATACAAGGAAAACGATCACTGACAACTTATCAGCCTCAATCCCAAAGATTCAAATGGTTTAAAATCTCTGTCTAATGGATTGATCAATGGTTCTGGAAGTGCCACATATTACCTGATCAACGGTAAAGATTAAATACAAGTTCAAAAACCCACAATGGCTACATTTAAGATCAAAGCCTATAAAAGGGAAACTTCATAAGTTGAGGAGGTGCTGGTTGATTTTAAGAAAGCAATATATAAGAGAATTCGCTATAAAGCAATCAGTTTTCAAATCCCTTCAAGAAACAATCCATTTAAAATCTGTTGTAAGGATTCCCAGGTAAAGTTATAATCGTGAGGAAGTCCAAAACCAAAACCTTTAAGAAAATAAAGTGTAAAGAATCTCCTACTTAGGTGAGTAGTGAGATTGGGATATAACTTAAAGTAGGTGCTTTGAATGGGATCTCCCTGTAGGACTCAACTTAGGTTTGGGTAGAAATCTAAGTGGTACATCCTACTAAAGATAGAAGGACTCAGCTAGGAATTGGGAGTTCTAGTGGTATATCCTGCATCTGGAAGGGGGTACCATTGAGATAAGTTGTAAGGCTTGATTCCTTCTAGTTGGAAAGGAATCCACTAGTGGAAAAGCTCGAAGGAAGGAAACTCTGGGGACTGGAGTAGGTAGGGGCGAACTAGGATAAAATACTTGTGTTTGAATCTCTAACTCTTTATTTATTTGCATTAATATTGTCATAACTGCATTATTCGGATCCATCCCTCATATCATATTCAAACACACTACACAAAGACTTTTTAAAGTTTGTTTATTTCATAAAAAAGGGTCATTCACCCCCCTCTGACCTTATTTAGACCCTCACAGGGACCAACATGTGGTATCAGAGCGATTGCTCAAACCAGAGATCTAACAATCTTGAGTTAAAGGTCCCTATATTTTGATTCAAGAATCAAAATGAGTTTTTAAAATTCACAGGTCCTTCCGGAGGGTATGTCTATTACCCATCCTCCACTCTTTATCGGTGAACACTACACATTCTAGAAAAAATGGATGAAGAATTTCATTCAGGCTCAAACCATGATGGCATGGTTGGTCATTAAAGATGGTCTATATGAGCCTACTCATGAGGTAGATGGTTTAACAACCGGTAGGCCCTCGAGCTAATGGGATGAGAATGATTATAAAAGATTCTGTGAAAACACAAATGCTATTAACATGCTTCATTGTGCTCTTAGTGCAGCCAAATTCAATAGAATATTAGGATGTGAGACTACATAAGAGATTTGGCAGAAGCTAGAAGTGACCTACGAAGGAACAAACAAGGGCAAGGAAGCCAAGATAGATCTACGTCAGCAAAAGCTTGAATCATTCAAGATAGAGCCCAAAGAATCCATCAGTAGCATGAACACTAGGTAAACCAATCTAGTGAATAAGATGAAGAGGCTGGGAAAGGAGATCTCAGAAGTAGATATGGTCAAGAAGGTGCTCCGGAGTCTCACTAAAGAGTGGGACAACAAAAAAGACAGCTGTCGAGGAGGCTTATAATTTAAACTTCTGCAACTATGATGACCTCATTAGTAATCTCTTTACCCAAGAGCTTTCCCTGGAAAGATATAGCCAATAAGAGAAAAAGCATGAAGAAAAGAAGAAGGCTATTGCACTCAAGGCAGAATCCACCAGATCAGCTTCATCCGGAGAAGAAAAACTACCTAAGGAATCTAAATGTACCAAGGAATAAATGGCCTTGCTATCCAGACAGTTCAACAGATTCCTGAAGAAGGAAGAATGAAGAAATTCTAGAAAGTATGATTCTAGAAGAATTAAGAAAAGCTCCTCTAGAAGGGATAAATCCAGAAGGAATCTGGTAGAAAAGAAGGATCCCGAAAAAGAAGCTGCCTGCTTTGAATGTGGAGATAAAGGTCACTTCAGAACTAAGTGCCCCAAGCTCTAAAGAGATAAGAAATAAAAGAAGAAGGCAATTGTGGCTACCTAGAGCAAAAGTGAGGAAAGCATTAGCTCATCTTCAATAGAAGTAAAAGAGACTGCCAATTGTGCATTCATGGCACTAACTGATCTAGAAGTTGAACAGTCCGGAAGAAATGTCTCTAAGAAAGACACAGTTCAAATCGAGGAATCAGAAATATCCAGTACTGAGGTAAACTCTCATTCTAATTTTATTTCTAACCATGAACTTGCTACAGCTTTAGGAGTTGTGATCAATGCTGTGAGAAAGAACACAAGAGCCATCAAATCCTTAAAAAGACAAGTTATGGAGCTCACTGAAGATGCTGAAGCCTTAGCATGAGATGTCAGCCTAATCAGAACAATAAAGCACATTGATCAAGTTGAGAAGAACTACCTGAAGAATCAAGTGTAAGTGCTAAGTGCAAACCTGATTGGGCTGGATAGAGAAATAGCCCTGATGAAGGAGGCATCCGGATGGAGATCCGATACTCTAAAAAGAAGGAGAAATCTAAGGCAAGCTACATCAAGAAATCAATATCAAGCTGCCAAAAGAGATCCAAAGCCTTCAAATTAAAAGGAGAAGGTTACCAGCAAGCAACTACAAGCCCAAAGATATACTGCTGCACAAAAGGCAAAGGCTAAGGTAGTCTTTAATCAGCAACCTGCCAAACCAAGAAGATATTATGCAGTAGAGGCTGCACCCCCAACCAGCTTTTGGATACACACCGGATTAATAATAAGTGTACAAGAAGCTGGATATAGAGGGAACTATAGGAAGGATGACCTTGAGAAGATTGAGAAGAAGCAAGAGCAGAAGAGACCTATCTCAGGGTGCATCTTTTGTAGGAAAAACAACCATGTTACTAAATTATGTAGATTAAAAAATGGTTACTATAATATTTATCGTTGGCTTGAAATGGTTAATAACCTGAGAGGACCTAAATCTGATTGGGCACCCAAACCCACTTGATCTATTTTGCATGTATGCCTTAGATCCACAAAAGATCAACACGTATGATACATGGATAGTGGATGCTCAAGGCACATGACACGTGATGAGAAGGCCTTCATAACTCTAATCCGGTAGATAGGAGGTAAAGTCAGCTTTGGAGACAATTAAAAGGGATAGATCATTGGGCATGGAACAATTAGATCAGAAATACAAATAGAAGATGTCTCTCTAGTTGATGGATTGAAGTTCAACTTACTCGGTGTAGCACAACTCTGTGACAAAGGAAGAAAAGTCACCTTTAACTCTGGAGGATGCTCAATCTATGATAGTAAGTCTAATCAACTCATTCTTTATGCACATAGAGTAAATAATGTTTGTTGTGTTAACATTAAAAATGATAAAAAAAACATATGCTTGGTTTTAAAAGAAGAAGAATCATGGCTATGGCACCGGAGGTTGGGACATGTTAGCATGAACCTCCTGTCCAAACTAGCCAAAAAGAATTAGTAGTGGGTTTGCCTAAAGTTGCTTTTGATAAGGATCATCTATGCGCTGCATGTCACTTAGGTAAACAGCATAAGAAAAGTTTCCTTTCCATCTCCTACATGCCTTCCAAGAGAGTACTTTAGCTCTTGCATATTGATTTCTTTGGTCCAATCAAACCATTGAGTTTAGGTAGAAGAGAATACACCATGACCATTATTGATTATTATTATCGCTATACCTGGGTTCTCTTGCTAGCAAGAAAAAATGAAGCCTTTGACCAATTCTCAAAAACATTCTTCCGGATAGAAGTAGAATAGGGCATAAGCATTGCACGCATCTACAGTGATAATGGTGGTGAGTTAAAAAATAAGCAATTTGCTAAATTTTGTGACTCCAAGGGCATTGAACATCACTTCTCTGCCCCTCATACTCCTCAACAAAATAGGGTTGTTGAGAGAAAAAATAGGACTAGTTGAGATGGCTAGAATAATGCTTAGTAAAAATTGTTTGCCAAAATATTTTTGGGGAGAGGCCGTAAACACGACATGTTATATTTTTAATAGAGCTCTCATTAGAAAGACTATAGAAAAGACCCCTTATGAAATCTGGAAGGGAAGAAAACCCAAAATTGGGTACTTCAAGGAATTTGGATGTAAAGTGCTACATCCTAAATGATAGAGAGCAACTAGAAAAATTTGATCCTAAGTCTGATGAAGCAATTTGCCTTGGCTACTCAACACATAGCAAGGCTTACATAGTCTTTAAAAAATGAACCCAAACTGTGGTAGAGTCTATACATGTAGATTTCGAAGAGACTAACCATGCAGGCAAAAGAAGTTCCACTCTGAAATATCCAATTTCGGAAGCTGAAAGCTCTGGAGAAGAAAATGAAGCCAAAGTTCCTGATTCCTTCCAAATTAAGAAGTACAAAGAAGAAGATGAAGGAATATCTTTTGATCCTGAAGTACCACAAGTTAATCTTAATCCACATGAGATAAACTTCAATGATGTTCAAGAAGAGGAAGCTGAGCTAGAAGTGGAACAAGGCACAGTCCAACATGAAGATCTACCAAGGGAAGTTTGGACTCGCAAAGATCATCCAATTGAAGCAATTTTCGACAATGTCCAAAATCTAGTAGGGACTAGAGGTCAACTTAACCGGATGATAAGCCATACTGATTTCATCTCCCTTATTGAGCCTAAGAAGTTTCAAGAAGCTAAAGGAGATGAAAGTTGGATGATGGCTATGCAAGAAGAACTAGATCAATTTACCAGGAATGATATATGGGATCTAGTGGCACCTCCAAAAGGAAAGTCAATCATTGGTACCAAATGGGTATTCCCGAACAAGCTGGATAAATCTAGAGTAGTGGTAAGAAATAAAGCAAGATTGGTTTCCCAAGGGTACAATCAATAGGGAGGGATTGACTTTAAAGAAACATTTCCCCCTGTAGCAAGATTGGAAGCAATCTGGATTCTATGTGCTTTTTCATCATTCATAGGATTTACACTATTCCAAATGGATGTGAAAAGTGCATTCCTTAATGGAGTTATCTAGGAAGAAGTTTATGTGAAGCAACCACCTAGATTTGAAGACACAAAGCATCCAGATCATGTATATAAACTGAAGAAGGCTCTCTATGGATTAAAGCAAGCACCAAGAGCTTGGTATGAGAGACTCACTACTTTTCTCATATCCAAGGGATATATCTGTGACAAAGTGGATATATCACTTTTCATCAAAAAGAAGAAGGATATTATTATTCTAGTTCAAATCTATATTAATGACATCATCTTTGGAGCTACAGATGAAAAGATGTGTCAAAAAATTAGCTCTCAAATGCAGAAGGATTTTGAAATTTCCATGATGGGAGAACTCAATTTCTTCCTTGGTTTGCAAATCAAGCAGAGTCCGAATGGAATTTTCATCAACCAATCCAAATATACCAAGGAGATTTTCAAGAAGTTTGAAATGGAAAAAAGAAAGCCAATTTCAACTCCAATGGGTTCAGATATAATCCTGTCCAAGGATTGTGAAGGAGAAGTTATTGACTAGAAGCTATATAGAGGAATGATTAGATCACTTCTATACTTGATACCTAGCAGACCTGACATACACTACGCAGTTTGCTACTATGCAAGATATCAAGCCAATCCTAAGGATTCACATCTAAAGGCAGTGAAAATAATCCTTAGTTACCTCCTAAGAACCACTGAAGTTGGGTTATGGTATCCTAGTAATGGATAATTCACACTCCAAGGCTTCACTGATGTAGATTATGGCAGAGATACTCTTGAGAGGAAGATGTTGGATATGATGTATGCCCCAAGGAAATTAGGGCGATATCTCTTAATTATGTAATAGTATGAATATTTTGTTTAATTAATAAAGGCATCTAATATTTTGTTTATATCGATGTGCTTATAAATATATTGTAGCTGGTTAAAATATATTCATTAATGTATGTATCCAAAAGTCCTTGATGTATCATAATATGAAGTCAGAGAAATTATAGTTAGACTATATTTAGTGAGACCTGCTTCATGTGTAATTATGATTATGTCTAAACTATTCCTAGTCATAGTTTCATCAAGAAAGGATATTGATGAAGCGGAAAGACTAGCTTGTGGTCAACTTTCTTGGAAAGGATCCAAGCAGTCAATCTCCTAAGGACTAAAGGTGGTGCCTTAAGTTTGACACATGGATATATCTGGGAGATATATTGGAGACTGTAGTAAGGTAAACACTTGGTGTATATATCAATGTATTAGTGTTTATCTTCATGTAATAAGCTTTGCGAATATCCTCATACTTAAGATACTAGTTACCTTATGTGGAACTATTGCTATACTTTGGGTCATTCCCACACACTCAATAATTTAGGGTGTCACGGGTGATTACGGGAATAGTGATAACAATACAATGGTAAGCTAAGTAGTTGGAAAGAATCCATCGCTCCGGATATATTAAAGAGTTGTATCTAGCCACTTGTTGAAGTGATGATTGCTATAAACCTCTGATGAGAGATGTGTTTGATAGAAATAGTTTCTAGTCAAAAACCTATGGTAAAAGGCAATATACTTCAGTAACAAGTAATAACTAGGATAGCTTGGAGCAAACTTGCTATTAGTGGGTTAACACTTTAACCGAACCCTATAAACCAGATGGTAATAATATTAAAGAATGGAAGGAGTTCATCGCATTGGACAACTATTGCATTAACCGGGATTAAGTCATAAGCACAAATGACGTTCCGAGTAATGGGGGATGGTAGACCCTTGCTAGATGTCTATTATAGTCGTTTAAGATAATCGATTTCTATTCATTATCTAGAACCTTGAGCCAATGGTTCCTATAGAACAAGGGTTAGTTGAGCCTTAACAGCTCAATACTTCGGGATCCTATAAGGTCACAAAAATTGGACCTTCATCGGACTAAGTAAAGAACTAATAGATTTATTCTATTACGAAAATATAACATATTAATAATTGGATTATTATTTAATTGGTTAAAAATGATTGGATCATTTTGGATAAAATTTATTTTAACCGGTAACTAATTTGTTAGGATCATAAAATAAATATTTATTTAAAAGGGATTAAAAGAAAAATTTTGACTTAGTGAGTTACATTAGATCGAGAGTACAAAATATATTTTGTACAGGCTCAGGTGCTCGAAAATACATCGAAAGGTGCATGAGCAATCCTAGGCATTGCTCGCATGGGCAGCCTAAAGGCGCAGGCCAATGGCAGGCTCGCAAGAGCCTGCCTTGTGAAAGCTTCATGTAGCTTGCATGGCACGCTGCATGCGGGCACAAGTATGCACCTCCCACATCAATTTTGGGGGAGCATTTTTGCTCCCTTAAGCCTATAAATAGGCACTCATGTTCCCCCTTTCAACTCGCACCAAGCTCAAGTATAAATCCTAAGTTGAGATTCGTAAAGATTAATCTCTAAGGTAATCGAGCAAGTTCTTTTTGAGGAGTCTGAATTTATTCGAGCACCTTTAGTTTATATTTTTGGGTGGGGCTTCTAGAGTGGTCTAGCAACTACTCGAGGCTCCTTAGTTCTTCCTCTTAGGGAGGTTTTGGTTGGTGGGGTTCGTGTGGATACTCATAGAGGCTATCCTACGCTTGGAGGCTTTTGCAAGGAGGTTCTGCTAAAGCACACTTCAACTGGTAAGTTTTCTTTCTTTCTCTTTTAATTATTAGGTCTTTTTCTTTAAGTGTTTTTAGACTTAATAATTATGCTTAGGTTGTTTTGCATGCTTAGTTTATTTTATGCTTAGGTTATAGCTTAGAGTTATAACATGCTTAGTATAAAATATATATGCTAGGATATAATTTAGAATCATGGTATGTGTAGCTTATGCATGCTAACCTAGGTAGAGAATTATTTAGTTAAGAATTTATTTAATTTATATGCATTTAATACGAGTTCCTAGGGACATGGACAAAATTTTGAATTTCCGTCGTGCCTGTTATGCATGTTTGAATTAACTATCAGTTCCAACCAGAAGAGTACATCCAGAGGTTGTCATTTCCTTGGAGATCTCTTAGTATCATGGTATAGCAAGAAGCAACTTCAGTTACCTTATCAACCACAGAAGCAAAATACATGGTAGCAGAAAGTTGTGTAGCTCAACTCCTTTGGATTAAGCAACAACTAGAAGATTATGGAGTCAAATCCGGATGTGTGGATGTAATGTGTGACAGCAAAAGTGTCATTGATGTGTCAAAGAATCCAATACTCCATAGCAGGATGAAACATGTCAACATAAGGCATCATTTCATCCGGGATCATGTAATGAAGAAGGATGTTACATTGGTATACATTCCAACCAATGAACAAAGAGCAGATATCTTTACTAAGCCATTAAGTAAAGATCAATTTGGCAAGCTAAGGGAGTTAATTGGAATGTCTAATCCAATTTTAAGAAAATCCGGAAGACATTACAAAGTTAACTTAGATTTTTGGCAAGACAAGGAATCCGTAAGAGAAGAAGAAATGAAGGTAGCTCTGCTCCGGAGGGAATATTGCCACATCAGCTGACCAAAAGGATGCATGGTAGTAAAGGCGCTGAAAAGTAACTGTTCCTTTTTTAATTTCAAAAGTCTATTAGGAGTTATACGTGCGGTAAATTCAACAGCTGTTTTAAAAATAAATCGTTCCCATTCTCCAATTTAACAGAATTTACCTCTCTCCTAAAATCTAACCTACCATGTCATCAATCCAGCCAAAGTTAACGGCGTCCGGATTACCATTATACCCTTGCTTTGAAAATTCTATATAAAGCCCCCAAAATTTCCCTTCCTTCCTCACGCAAGCAACTCAATACCGTTACTCTACAAAAATCCAATCTCAAACCCTAAATCCTTCAAATACACTGAAATGGCAGCCATAATGACAAGTGAAGGAAAATGCTCCCCCAAAAGAACATCAATGAAGAATCTGCTCTTAGAGATGAAGATTTCACTCCTATAAACCTAAAGCCCGTAAACTCAGTAGTTCCCACGGACTATTTGGGAGATAACTTCTTATTCAAAATAGATCCTTACTCGAAGCTCATTGAGGATCAACATTTAGGCGACTCTCTTAAGATCAAATGCCCTACCTATCCAGACCTAGTGCGCGAATTGTATGATAACCTGAAAGCTCACTTCTATCATGATGCTCTCAGAACTCAGGTTCAGGGAAAGGTGATCACCATTATGACAAAATTTTTTGAACAACTTTGGGGATAAATTCTCAACATACTTTTCGGAAGTGCCAAGATTTCTCCAGCACGCACTTGCCAAGCTGGTTCTAATCTAGATAGGCTCTCTCACAACAGTATCCTTTTTCCAACACTGCGTATTACAACACTAGGTATAAAGTAGCATTGTAAACATGCCGGTGCTGATCATCCACTACCTAAGGTATCACAGGAACTCGTATGGTGCACTTATCGCCCGAATTTTTATTGCAAATGAAGTGAATGTATCTGGGTTCCAAGCTGTGAATGGAAAGGAAATTCTAGAAAAGAAATTCAAGAAATTAAACTTCAATGAGACTTAGAATGAAGAAAAAGCCAAGAAGCTCATGGTCGAGAAGAATACAAGGGCCAGGACGGCAGTGGATCCGGTTGGAGAGGCTCCGATCCCTAAAAAGGCTAGAACCACTAAACCTAAAGCAAAACAGCAGCAATCTTTAGTTTCAATGGGATAAATTGATGAGAATGCTCAAACCATCTCTCAACTGCTAAAGAAGAGCCCGGAGAAGCCTCAGGCAAAGGGGAGATTAATAAAAACAGCAGACAAAAAGAGGAAAGCTGCAGATATCGCAAAGGTGATAATGGATGATGAGGAGATAGAGGAAGAGGATCTGATGCCCAAGAGGAGGCAATTCACAAAGAAGGGGTGTACTTTTGATGAGGCTATGAAAGCCTGGAAAGCTAAGAAAAAGAAGCCGGCAAGGATTATAATTAATAAAGAAGCATGGAAGAGGGTAGCAGAAGCAGAATTGGCTAAGGCCAAGATGATAAAAGGGAAAAATGTGCCAGGATCCACTGAGGAAGTTCATCAGGATGACCCTCAATATGAAATCATAAGAGAAGCAATGAAGGATAATGATAGAATTAATAAACTCAGTACATAAGGTCCCGGAGATTCTTCTGGAGCCTAAAAAATTCTCATTGATCTAGTAGATATGGCAATAATAGCCTAAGATCCGGAAGTTGATCATTTCCCATTCCTGCCCAGAACCGGACCACGCTCAAAAAACCTTTTCATCCCGGAAGTAGAAACCACAGATGAAGTAAGACCAAAAAAGGCCAATGGAGAGTCTATTGTGGACATTACCAACATGCCTGGGGATGAAATTAAAAGTCCTAAAAAGGCAAATGAAGATGACTAAGGACATTTCCAGTCATCTGGGGTTGTGGAGGTGGAAGAAGAAGAAGCTGTTAAGGATCAAACACCAATCACTGAGGTAATTCTAGACACAGTCTCATTTGATATTAATATTGATTTCATTGTTGCTACTGAAACATCAGATGTTAAAGAGGACAACTTAGATACACATACTCCAAGTGTATTAAAGGAACAAGAGTCCAACCTGAAAGACACCATCCTAGAGGAGGGACAAAGTCTGGGTTCCCAAGGGCACACTCTTGGAGTGAACTCAAGGGGCGAGGCTAGTCCGGGGGAATGATTGGAAGAAAAGAAAGGAGGAGAAGAAGAATCCTCCAAAGAAGAATCATCCAAATCTGATGAGACCGGAAGAAGCTCCCGATCAGAAACTCCCTACACTAGTTGTGAGCACGGGCTTTTCGGTGACCCTTGGAATGATGATGACTTGTTGCTCTGATCTTGTACAATCTAGTTGTTATATTCTTAAAAGGTCGAATCATGTTTGGCAAGTACATTTTTTATGATTTCGGACCTTTGGCGATGCTTAAATATCATTCGCATGCATTTAGAATTAGCAGTTTCCTTTTGCTAGCATGTAGTAATTTGTTTCACAATTTTCTATAATATTTGAACATTTTCAGCAAGTCTTGTTTATACTGATGGATTCTTGACTCTCTTAGCTTTCTGGAATATCAAGAATTACCTTAATCGGATAACCGTAGTGAAAGATATAGGCATTGGAAGTTGAAACCCTAAATCTGCCCTAATGAAACCCTAATCCACCAAAACCCTAATAAAACCCTACCTAAACCCTAATTAACCTAAATCAAACCCTAACCCTAATTTCCAAAAACCCTAGCAGCCACCCCTAGTCCCCTTTTTACTACCACCACCACCGGCAACGGTGGCGGTGGCAGCCTGCCCTCTAGCGTCGGTGGCCACCACTCTTGTGGTGGTCATCGTCGCTATAGTGGCATTCACCGCCACCCTTCGTGGCGATGAACACTATCGGGGTGGCCACCCCCATTGTGGCCACCCTTGCCTCTTGTAGCAGCATCCACCGCCATCGTAGTGGCGGTGGATCTACTGTCACGGCGGTGATCACCGCCCCTATGGCGGTCACCGCCGTGACGGTGGCGGTGGGCGTGGGACGGTCTGTTTCAGGCCGTGCTACTTTGTTTCTCTCTTCGCTTGTAATTTAGCCACATATTTTTCCTGAAAATTTGCCTAAGTCGGTGGATTTTTGTGTATGAGAGTATTTAAACCAATCCAAGAGGGAGAGAGGGGGACTTTTCTCCAGGTTTAGAATTTCGAAATCATTTTAGAGAGAAACATTAAGAACAAGAGAGAGAAAAGGGAAGAACTAGAGAGAGAAAGCTTAAGAAAAGCATAGAATTGGGGTTTAATCTTCTCTAATCTTGATTCTTAGTTGTTCTTAGGCTTGATCTCGTAGCTTAAACACTACAATCAGTTATAAATCATAGATTAAAGTGGATTAAATAGGGTTTTAGAGACTTTTCCTCAAATACCACCCAAATGAACCGTCACTATTTTTATTGCTACTTTTGTCGCCATTCCGTCGGAAAATCCTCAAAAGCTTGCCAAACGTCTGATTCAAGTCTCCCGAGTTAGATTCGCGGCCTATAGGTAACAAACCTGAGTTCCCTTGATCTTTTATTTCATTTTATTGTCTTTTGTTGCTGTTCTTGCTGTTTTTGGTGTTGTTCCTTGGTTTTTCCTTGGTGTTCTTGGAAAACCGTCGGAAAATAATTCGACCTCTATAGGGATAGCCTTCACCTCTACCTCTATAGCCTTGGCCGCTACTATTATAGCGGTAAAGGCTACAGCTATGGAAGTGAACTCTACCCCTATAGATGTCCCGTTATTTCTTTCAATTTTTAGGTATTTACTTACCCAAATCTATAAAATCAACATTATTGAGTATTTTAAGTCTAGATCTATTGAATTATAGTTGATTACGACTTAAAACTTCAATGATTTCGAGTTTATGGATGTAAAAACATCGGTATCCCCCCTAAAAATGGTTTGGCGCGGCCAAGGCTATAGTGACAGCCTTGACCTTCACCGCTATAGCCTTCACCGCTGCGACTATAGCGGCCAAGCCTATAGCAGTGGCGGTCAGGGTTGTCACCAAAGCCTTTCCCGCTAATAACTGTTTTTATCCCTTTTTCGTCGTTTTCTTTTGTTTTTTGCCCCGATTTCAATCCAAAAAATTTCTAAAAGTTTATGACTAACCTAAAACTGTTTTTATTTATTTTGTTATGTTTATATATGTTATTTTTATTTTTATTTGATTTAATATGCATTTTAATGGGTTAAAAATTGCATTTTTAACTAAATAAACCTAAATAAATTATTTTCTACCAACTAAAAATCCCAAAAATTTTTTGGATATATTAAATTTGATTTTACGATGTTTAGTTAATTTATTTCACCCTTTTTAGGCTGTTAGATAATTAATTAATACCCTAAAATTACGTTTTTTCCCGAAAAATTCAAAAATACGTTTTTTTTCATGCTATGTGCTTATTTTCCCCATTTATTTACTTATGATTTATTTATGTTTATTCCTGTATATCTCTTGCCTCGTTTAGAGCCGGGTCCGAGTCGGTAAGCTCGGTTAAAACCCGGTTTCGCCCGTTTATTTTTTTATTGCTTTATTTATTTTCTCGCATTAGAAAAATGTATAGGTATTCGTGAAGCCTTGTAATAATTTTATTTTCTTGCTTTGCTTATTTATCGCTTTCCGTGTGATGTATGGCATATAAACCGAAAATACCAAACAATAATCAGATTAAGTAATAAGAACTAAGGTCACGTTTATTTAAATATAATCGACTCGATTTAAAAATTGAAAAGTAAGCAACAACATCCGAACTTAGAATCTTTGTTTCAAGGTTCAGTCCAACCACCCGGTGGGAATATCGTATCCAAATTCCCAATGGAGCTTAATCGGGTGGCGACTCTATCTTAAAATATGGGATTCTAAGTCTCGTATCCCGTAACACATAAATCGGACTAAATTTCAACTTCAACATTGCTTTCACTATCCATCTTCATCATGCTAAAATAAGGATCAACCCTTAGCTCACTTCACAGCGCTCATTGTTTCTCCGCCCTACGCCGAAGAGCATTAAAGCTTACCTTGCGGGCGGGGGGATTAGGGGTCGTCGGCTCGCAAAAATTTTTTCCCCTTCAATTAAGCAATAAAAACGGAAGAATGAAACCAAAATAAAGTTGAGATTTTTGGGAGTCCGGAGAGATTGTCAAAGCCGATCACCGAGTTTAGCTGATATGCCCCTGGATATTAGCATCGAGGTGCCCTTGAGTATTTGCGTTGAGGTGTCCCTAGGTATTTGCATTAAGGTGCCCCTAGGTATTTACATTGAGGTGCCCATAGGTATTTACATTAAGGTGCCCCGAGGTATTTGCATTGTGGTGCCCCTAGGAGAAACTTCTAAGTTCTGATTTTAGGATCCATCCGGTTGGTCATCCTTTTGAATTACCCCATGGTGTGCCTGTCAAGAAGGCTTTAAACCATTAGTAAGCCAAATAAATCACATTTTTATTACTTAATTGATTTTGTGGAACAAAAATATTTTTGCCTTTCAATTAAGCACTAAAAATGGAAGAAAAAGAAATAAGAGTTGAGATTTTTAGGAGGCCACAGAACCTGCTAATGTTGAGCATTGAGACTAGCTGATGTGCCCCTGGAAGAAATTCTGTCTTTAAATATAGGACAAAAGACAATTCTAATATGCCCCTTTATACAGGCTCTTGCTTAGAGGTCGAGCGCATAACCCCGAGGATATTTTTCCTTACTTTGTTTCCTGTGGAATTCAGCATAGAATAATAGACATGAACATTATGCATGAATGTATAAATGCATGAGATACTCGGACTAGTCATCTTCAAGTTGACTGATTGACTTGCTTGATCGACTTTGCTCAATTTAGGGAAAGATTGACTTGCTTGAAAAGGGAGGATATATGGAATTGCTTTGTGGTACGGATAAAACGAGAATGCCCCTGGAGGAGGATTAGGGATGTTGTGCAGATTAGGTGATAATGCCCCTGGCGGAGGATTAGGGAAGCAGCGGCGAGTCAACTGTAAATTGATTGCTAGATTAGGCATGACGGAGACAAGGGGGGTGCACGAAGCAGAGCTCAAGATTCTGGATAACGAACGACCAGGCGCTATCACTACCAATGAATTCTACCAAGGATGGCTTTAGAAGATTAGGATATTGTAGAATCAAGATGCTTGGTTGCAGTCAAGAATTGAGCGGACACGGGCGAAGGACAAATTTGAGTCCTTCGAATCTATTAGACCGGCGAACATATCCATGCATTCTAATGCTGACAATGATGATGCAGATATCTTGATGTGATCGATGGCAGTCATTCATCTTTTGTTTGGTTGTCTTAATTTTTGCATAGACCCAAACATTGTGTTGGGCCTATCAGACTTGCTTATTTTTGCTTTCATGTCCTAATTTTTGCCTAGACCGCCCTTTTTGGGTTTTCAATCTAGCGAACTATCCCGGCTTTTACATAGACCTCGATTCTTTTCAGTCTATCAGAATTTTTGCCTTTTATCTTTGTTTTTCTTTTCTTTTGAGGGATTGAGTTAACTGCACGGAATCCCACATTTGACTTACTTACAACATTTCGCCTTTAGGGCCCAATATATTCATTCAAGCACAAACATAAAGGATTCAGTAATAGTGACATTTCCATTAAATGAAGTAAGTTTGAGTACATGATGATGATAACCATTTCTACCGACTCAAACTCTAAAGCTAACTAGCCTATGAAGGTTTTTTATCCAACATCC
The DNA here is from genome assembly GCA_947683365.1 of Euphorbia pulcherrima. Classification (NCBI taxonomy): domain Eukaryota; kingdom Viridiplantae; phylum Streptophyta; class Magnoliopsida; order Malpighiales; family Euphorbiaceae; genus Euphorbia; species Euphorbia pulcherrima. The sequence goes on from CANTUS010000010.1 coordinate 5,750,836, forward strand.
TCTTGTGGCTCACTTTACCCTAATTTTTGCCTAGGCCGCCCTTCTTGGGTTTTTCGGCCTAGCGGGTCATTTTGCACCCTAACTTTTGCCTGACCGATTCGTAGAATACCAATCAGCGGGATACACCCTAATTTTTGCTCGAGCAGTAGAGGACCACTCATTGGGTGATTGATTTATATATGCTTTTTATGTGCCACTTTTGTAGATTTGATTCTTTTTGGTTAGATATGATAATGCTTCGACATGATTTGATTGATAGGGTTTATGAACTCATTACCATTTAAAATCAAACCCCTTTGATCGAGTGCTTTTCTGAATATATAAAGTCTTAACCAATCTACAGGATTTCCCTGTTTGGATCGGTGTTGGCAGGCTTTGCTAGCTTTAGAGTAAGATATTCGATGCTTGACATGGTTGTTGTTTAGCCTTGCTATGCACTTTTGATATTTATTAAGACTGTTCAAGCTACTCAGGTTGCGCCTTAGTCTATGGGGGTCTCTTTGACGCTGCTTATCCCTACACTAGTCCAATCAGAAGACAATCTACTAGTGTCAATCAAGCAAGAGCCAAAAAGATAACGATAGCGCTAAAAATTCTGCAAGAAGCTACCCATGAGGAATATGAGGAAATGTACATTAAGCAAAGTCTCTGGAACATATCTAAACATTTGAAATCTATGGAGCAAGTACTAATTCAACAATTCTCACCACCGAATTTGAAAGATGAAATAAGGGAGTTAAAAGGGTGCATAAAGATGATGGAGCAGAATGTGGAGGACTTCCCCACTGCCGATTTAGTGGCTAAGGTATCTCTTAGCAAGGTCACTTCGGTCCTAAATGAGATACAAATAAGTCTTGCATGAGCTAATCGCACTGCCGATCAAGCCAACATAGGGAATACCAATAACTACACAATAATAATGGACAAGATCACTCCTCCTCCTCTGAGCAATCCACAGAACTGAAGGATTACCTGGATTCCAAGTTTGGAAGCTTGACAAATTCATCACTGAAAAGGAAGAAAGTTCTGCTCTCCCCAACTTAAATAAACAGTAATAGGCAATCTTGAATAAGCTTACAAAGTTCATGGAGGAAGATTTACCCAAACTGTTTGCCACATAAATAGCCAACTTTACACAAGATCTTGTCGGAAAATTCACTAGCCAGGATGCGGTCATTGAAAGAATAAAGGATGATATTCACAAGGAACTGACAATAGTTAACTCAAGCATCCACAACATTCGTAGGGATCTGGAAAAAGACCTTGAGAAATTATAGTCTGGACTGTCAAACTTATCAATCTCCGGATCCTCCTCCTCTCTATCTATCCCAGAGAGCCAATTACTTCCAGTCTTCCAAGACCTTGTCCAGCACATTAAGGACACAAGATTCTTTGGATATAAGGGCATAACCACTCTCCTCTAGGCACTCTTCCCTTATATTGATGAGAAGGATAGGGAATATATACTGAAGATGCATCCCTACATCACAGGTTCTTACACCCAACTCGGGAACCTTTTACGTCCTTTGCATCTATCTCCGACAACTGTGGACCACATCTTAGAGCAGAGAAGGCAAGGAAACTTGGACTACTCAATCTATTCCAAGGCTTGGCAGGAAAGCTGAGATGGGAAAACCTATATGGTGATTAACCCCCAAGTTGGAAACAAAAAGGGGGAGAAAAGTAAAAAGGGGGAGACAGACAAAGCCGCAACTACTGTAAAAAGGGAGAGTAGCATCTAAGGCAAAGAAAAGGAAGAAGGATCATCTGGTGCATCCGGAAGGAATTAGACTAGCTATATACTACAAACAATTATAATAGCTAGATTCACTTACATATTTCCGTATCTTATAATCCAAAAGCTTTGTTGATGTTAACTATTGTTAACAGCAGAAGTACATATAGTGAAAATCTAATTCTCTTAAAAAATTGCTTCGAAAGTACAATTTGCTATTGTACTACAAAAATATTAGAAACTAGAATTGAAAACTATTGGAGGAGTTTGGGGATACTAGAATTATGGTGGAGTAAAAAAAATTGCAAGGAAATTGTTGAAAATGCACCATTATGGCATTTGCATTCTTAAAATACACATTTTGAAACCTATTTATTATATACACTTTTTTTAATAAACTAATTCATTCTTTATACCCACTCCGATTTTCAGTTATTTTGAGAATCCCTATTTTGTAGGAGATCACGATTTGATTATCTTGCAGCCTTCAAATTCTGATTTCTTCCCTTTCTCATTTTTTTATTAATGACTAATTCAAAATCCGATTTCTTTCCTATCTCATCTCTGATTTCTTTCCGTATACTTTCCATTTTATTTCTTCCCTTTCAATTTCATTCCATTCAATATTTAAAATTGGAATTTTTTCTTATCTCATACCTGATTTCTTTCCGTTTACTTTCCGATTTATTTCTTCTCTTTCGATTTCATGCCATTCAATATTCAAAATCTAATTTCTTTCCTATCTCAATTTTGATTCGAATTAATTCATTTTTTGATTCCTTTCTAATTTCTATTTTTCAATATTCAAAATCTGATTTCTTTCCTATTCGATTTAAATTAATTCCTTTTTTATTCCTTTTCGATTTCTATTTTCCCTTTCTTTTCGATTTCTTCCTTTTAAAGCCTACAACAACCATTTTTTTTGATTCTAAAGTGCCAATTTTTTCTGGTGTCAGATTTTCATGAAGTACCCGTTGTGTACATAATCGTATACTATCAACCGAATATTGATATACAGTACTTGATACAAAATTGTTTAATTTTGTATATTATTATATAAATATTCTATATACTGATATATAGTGCTTGCATAAATAAAACTGTATACTGTCAGCCATATGGTGATATACAATTCTTCTAATATTAATGATGTAAGCTCTTTAAAACTGTTGGTGTATGAATTCCAGCTATTACCCTAATTTGTTGCGAAATATAAGTTCGCCGCTACCAAAAGGGTTCAGGTTGTCCAACCTAGGGTTTAGTACCGTCATGCATCAATATTGTTCATGCATGCACAATATCTTTTAGGGGCATGCACCTATACTGTACACCGTTACCAAAAGGGTTCATTTTACCCAACCTAGGGTTTTAGTATTGTCACGCAGCAATATTGTACATACATGCACAATATAAACATGAACCCTTTTTGCTAAAAGTGTAGAGTATAGATGAATATTATAGGAATTGTATATCAATATACAACTTATTTGTATATGAACAGAATACATCACAAATCATAACACAATAATGGTTGTATATTAGTTGGTTTCCATTTGCAAAATATGAGTAAAACTAGCATATAAATTGCAGATAGTAATGACAGCATACAATTTGAGTTATTGACATCATATATAATCTGTTGTGTATTGCTAAAAGGCATTTTCTATCCAAATTATATATCAACAACACATTTGTATATCAGTAATATACAGTACAAATCTTGACACTACAACGATTGTGCATTAGTTGGTTTCCACGGCATAAAAATTGCAGACAATGATGACAGCATACAGATTGAGTTATTTACAACATATAGATTCTGCTGTATATTGCTAATAGGCATTTTCTATCTAGACTGTATATCATAAATGCATCTGTATTTCAGCTGTATACAATAGAAAGGGTAATTGGCGATAGAATCCCCCCCTTTCCCCCTTTATATAATCCCCCATTCCCTTTTCCCATTCTTTAGTTCACCACTTTCTCTCTCTACTACTACTATTTCACTCTCCCTTCTCTCTCTAAAATTCTTCGATTTTAAAATTGGAGCTCTAAATCGATCGATGAAGCAGTTCCAGTGCATGGTGAGGCGATCAGGCAGTAAAAATCTGGTACTGGCGGGGATCTAGGTGACAATACACAGATCTGACACAGCAGTCACCTAAAGTGTGGGGGAGGAAAGCAGCAGCTTGTTGAAGGTCAAGCATCTCGCCGCAGAGCTTATCGGATTGGCAGTCAATGAGAGTGAGTTCGTCGGTCAAGTCTTGGGTGAGGATAGTTTGAGCGACGACCATCGCCAACGCCGATAATAGAGATTTTGGTTTGGCCTTTGGAAGAAGAAGAGTAGCTAGAAAATAGGGATTTTAAATCGGTAAGGGTAGCTAGAAAATAGGAATTTCAAACATATTACTATTATAGTAAAATCGGGTATTTTATAAATATGTTTCAGAGAAAGTGTTTTTTGTTAACTAGCTATTTCGGTTCTTTAAATTATTATCTCATATAGGTGTATTCCCCTAAGTTACCCAAAATTGTAAATGACTAAGTATCAAGAATCATACTTAGCTCATAAAATCCCCTTTCCTTATGCTTAGATGCCTTAGGTTTTTGTTTCCATCAAATAGGGGTGATTGTTGGAAACAATGATCCGGAACAATAAATAATCCAGATCAGGTTTGAAGTAAACAAAACACCTAAGTATGAAAAGACCTAAGTCATTGCGTCCGGAGATATAAACAAGACATCCAAAGTCCAAGATAAATGAAGAAAATCACCTAAGTATATATGGAAGCATCCGGTTAAAGTATGAAAAGGAAACAAACTTTAAACAGCCTAAAATAAGCATCCGAAAGAACTGATTGCATAAGCATCCGAAAGAAGACAAATTCGGAGATATTAATTTTTAAGACATCCAAAAGACTTAAATATCTAAACAAAGGGAATAATTCGAAAATACCATCCCTCCATTCTTTTGGTCTACAAGTCAAAGATCCCTTTCCCTTAAGTAAGACAAAAATCAGAGAAAGGATAAAAGACTTACACCGGAAAGAGAAAAAGGTAACAACATTTCTCACCTCGACCAATAAGAAGGTGCATGGAACACACACTAAAAAGCTTATGGCGTAAAAGTTGGTGAGTCACTAAAATATAAGGAAAATAATCACTGATAACTTTTCAGCCTCAATCCCAAGGATTCAAACGGGTCAAAATCTCTGTCTAACAGATTGATCATCGGTTCTGGAAGCGCCACATATTACTTGATCAATGGTGAAGATGAAATACAAGTTCAACAACCCGCAACGACTACATTTATGATCAAAGCCTATAAAATGGAAGCTTCATAAGTTGAGAAGGTGCTGGTTGATTTCAAGAAAGCAATATATAAGGGAATTTGCTAGAAAGCAATCAGTTTTCAAATCCCTCCAAGAACCAATCCATTTAAAATCTGTTGTAAGGATTCCCAAGTAAAGTTATAAACTTGAGGAAGTCCAAAACCAAATCCTTTGAGAAAACAAAGTGTAAAGAATCTCTTGGGTGAGTAGTGAGATTGGGATATAGGTTGAAGTAGGTTCTTTGAGTGGTATCTCCCTATAGGACTCAGCTTAGGCTTGGGTAGTAATCTAAGTGGTATATCCTACTAAAGATAAAAGGACTCAGTTAGGAATTGGGAATTCTAGTGGTATATCCTACATCCGAAAGGGGGTGCCAATCGGAGATAAGTTGTAAGGCTTGATTCCTGCTAGTTGGAAAGGAATCCACTAGTGGAAAAGCTCAGAGGAAGGAAACTCCGGGGACTGGAGTAGGCGGGGCCGTATTAGGATAAAATACTTATGTTTGAATCTCTAATTCTTAATTTATTTACATCAATATTGTTATAACTGCATTATCCGGATCCATCCCCCAAATCATATTCAAACACGCTACACAAAGACTTTTTAAAGTCTGTTTATTCCACAAAAAAGGGTCATTCACCCCCCTATGGCTTTATTTAGACCCTCACAGGGACCAATAGATCAAGACTATCTAAGAAACAAGGAGATCCATCTTGATAATTTTTTTAAATTCATATGATTAAATCATACTATTTTTTAGTTTTTAAAGTTGTATTGATATAGTTTTTACCTTTTGCCTGAGCCTTGTCATTGGTATTTCAGCTTTTTTAAATTTATGCACTTAACCTTCTCCTGCATTCTCAATAGTATCATCCCCTTTATTTTGGCTCTCTCTAGGCACGTCAAAGTTTATCTCCTTTAAGGGACTTAGATTTGAGACTAATTCAATTCCAATTTTAGATATTGAGTCATGGTTTGGATTGAAATCAGCTGGATCTGTGCAATCGTTCTTCCTTCGGTGTTGCTTCACATCCATCGTTCTAATTAGTTTCTTTTCATCTTGTGTTTTGGACTGTTATTCTCACTTCTTGTTTTCCTTTTTCTATTTCTTCTTCAGTTTCTTCCTATAAATGGATAATTATTAGTTTAACATTTTTTATAACTTTAACCAGATATCTATTAGAAGACTACTAAATAACTTTTTGATTTTTACTAGATGTCTACTGGATTTCCACTATATGCCTACTAGATACTTTTTTGAAATCTACCAGATACGTATAAACACATATGATATATATGTATGTCTTTTTTATTTGGTTTTGTTATTTTTTATATAGTTTTTAATCTTATCTCCACGATTTTGGTTTCCATCGTATCTTGTATCCTTTTCCATTGGTGAAATATCGTTTCCTTCTTCTTTTTCTTGTGTTTCTTCCTACAAACACAATAGAATAAAAGGCATTTAAACCTTTGATTCTCTTATATATGCATGTGTGCATACTAAATTGAAGTTGTTCATTACTTAAAAAGTATTTTTTTTACTTACATTAAGTTCGACAGTTCCTTCTGTGTCATCGATTTCTTGTTCTTTTGATATCACTATTGTTCCTCCTGTACTTGCATCTATTGGCATTGTTCCACCCTTTTCTTGAGTTTCCCTTTCCGGAGTAAGTACATTTCTGTCTAGTGTACTTGTACCTATGGGTACCGTGCCTCCCTCCTCATCTTATTCGTCGTCTTCTAACGTGTCGTCTTCACTTCCTTATTTATGAAAGATATCAATGGACATATTCTTAGATAAATAATATTTGTGTTTTTATTTTATCATGTGATAAAATTTTATTAGTTATGTATTGTTTTTTTTTTACCTCTTTGTTTTCTTCATTGTTAGTTTTTTCTTCTTTCAACTCATCGTCCTTTTCATCAACATCCCTATCTTCATTCTCATTTTTATCATTAATTATCATCCTCTTTAGATCCACTGCCATCATTCTCAGTTCCGTCTTCACTTTTAGCGTACGAACCTTTTTTTTCATTTTCACTTTTATCTTTGTTTTCGTCTTTGTTATTGTCGTTTCCATCATCGGATCCATCATCATCACTACTATCAATTCCTTCTTTTTTCTCAGATTTAGATTTATCATTGTTTTCTTCTTCCTCAGTCTCATCATCTTTTGCATCTTCATTGTCTTGTGGTTCTAGAATATCTTCATCTCTCTATTTCTCTTCATCTGTACTTTCAGATTTGTTCAGTTCTTCTATACTTTCTTCAATCTAATCAACACATCTTATTTAAGCATATAATTTTTTCTCCATTTTATTGAGCCTTTGTGTGAGTTTTTTGAACTCACTTTCCATCTTAATTGAAAGATTTTCCAATTTTTGGATGAAAATCCTCTTGGCTGCTCTCGTTTGCCTGTGGCTAGGTTGTTTGAATGAATAGAGTATCAAACTCTATCTGTTCTTCCATTGAAAGGTAGTCTTCCGGGGACAATCTTGTGATCTCTTCATCTGTTGGCTTTATTTTTCAAATTTTCATTTACAATAATCAAATTAGCAAGTTAGATACATTGTTCTATTTATTGGCTCTCAATGAAACCTAATTACACTAGATGTTTACTAGAGGTCTATTGGATATCTACCATCTTTCTACTAGATGTCTACAAGGTACCCATCTAATGTACATGTATATAATTCTTTATATAATAATCATAGATAAAGTAGTTTTGGTGTTTTGGCTACTTTACATTTTTGGGAGTTTTGTTGAATATGAGTCTTTTCAGCTCTCTATTTTCGAAGTCTTTGTCAAATGCTTCCCACCTAAAAAGGCGCGGCATGAATTCCGTTGTTTCCATTTTTTTGCATATATACCTTTCACAAGCTCCACATACCTCGTAAAACCACGCTTGGAAGACTAGTGGGCATCCATTTAATTTGTATAAACCTAGTTTACCTCTGCTTTTCGTGTTTTTCTTTAGACCTTCCAATGTGAACTCATACGACATATCTCCCCACAGTGCTTTTTGTATTCATCATTGTAAACATAATCGATATACTTGAGCGGGATCCGTATGTATGGATCTATTCCCATGAGGTAATAAGCGATGAAATATTGTATAGATAGCTTCGGTTGGTCTTCTTCATTATCTACCTCGGTCTGTGTTTTCTTGAATCCAGTAATTCTTTAAGTCATTCATTTTGATGTCATTTGGCCTCTTTGGGAAGTACTTCCTTCTAAAGTTCTTTGACTCATCTGCCTCTTGAAGTGCGAAAGCTGTTGGTCCATGTTTTAGTCCTGATATGAGCAAGAAGTATTCTGTGCTAAAATAGAGTGGTTTGTTGCCTACTAGGATGCATATGCAGCTATCTTCTATCTGGTTGATTTCTCGTACTAACAAGTTGTCGAGAAGTTTGTTTTGTGGCTTCAAATTTGGTCCCTGGAAAAATGTTGCCAAAAATTCCTTCCTTCAGCATGTTTAGTACAGTCGGTGGTAGGTTATTTTTCAAGAAAGATAGGGTCTTGTCTTCTGATGTTGCTTTAACAGTAGGCTCCTATTTTGTACTAGGAGGGTATATAAGATTGTATCTACTTGATGGTTGACTTCCCCCTACCTGTAGTAGTTTAAGATTAGTATTAATTTGTAACTATTTTTTGAAGAAACATATGAACAATAAAATTAGCGATGCACTTGGAAAACTTACGTATTCAGTTTACAAACATCTTCATACTTCATCTATTTGATTTCTAGTAGATACCTAGTAAACATCCCATAGTTATATGGTAGATAACTGGTAGATGTGTATCAGACATATAATATTAATATTAACATGACTCTTTACATTAGTAGGTCACAGGCAACAAGATGAACATCAGTTGTTTTCAATGTTATATTTAGCATGTTTTTGTAAATGTACCAAGAAAATTAAATACATATGTACATGAACTCATAGACATTTGTTGATTCTGTTTTCTTAATTTGGTATTTATTTAAGATATATGTTTTTGCTGTTAGAACTTTTCAAGTTATTTGTATTTCAAAATTACTGGATACTGAATGATATCTATTGCTACACAATATGAATATTTGGTAGTCATCTAGTATAAATCTAATAGATTTCTGGTGGAGATTTGGTAGTAATCTTGTTGATATCCGGAAAATATCTAGTAAAAGTTCGATTTACATTCCATTTATAACTGATCTGTTTTAATTTAAGAATGCATACCTCTGGTTCTGTTTCCATTTGCTGTTCTTCTGTCTCTGATTCTTTTCTCACTGTATTTCCTTTTTTTGAGCCATTGGAATATGTTGTATAGTGTTTGATTAGTGATTTAAAAGAGAATGAACAGATGATGATATTAAGATTTTTTCGTTTCTTACTAGTTGATATCTTTCGATTTTCAATTTCTAATCATTTTTAGCAGTTTCTCAAGCAATTTCAATTTCTGAAGATGATTTGTGATGTTTTGCAGCAGTTTTGTAGAGTGAAGCGGTTTTAGGTTTTTTGAATTTGGTTTGCTGTAACCGTTAGAGGGAAAAGAGATGAGACTTTTTGTTGTGATTTTTTTTTGCATAGACCGTAGGTTTGTAATTATTTTAGGCTGTTTTTTTTATCAATACTTTTAATCTTGGCTCAATTAGTTTGGATTTCTTGTGCAATTATGTAAGATTCCCATATATATATATATATATATATATATATATATATAAGGGGACATTTCCTTGAATGAAATGTCAGTTAGCAGCCCAAGTTTGCAACTAATTGCAAACTTGTTGGCTGCTCGTAGGCGGTCAATTAATATGTGTAGCCTATAAAATATTTATTTATCCCTCAATTTTTATTTGGTTTAATATATACTTATAAGTGTAGATTAATTAGACCACATATGTATTGATACGGGCGGATCGATTCCTAACAACTAATAATAATTAATAATATTAGTAGACGTTAATATTAATAATTCAAATTTCATACTTCAAATTAAAAATAAAACACAAAATAATAACCAATATAATATGATATAGTAAAATGAGAGGGTCACTAATTTTGGAATCTGCCCAATATATTTCGGATTAAACAACATTTATCAACTATATAATTTTTTTGTTTATAATATTGTTTATGTTTTCAATTATGTATGATGGCTAGTTTTAATGATATGGTGGCTATGAATTTGGTTTCTCTAAAGTTGCTGAATCGTGAAGTTGTATATTTTGGTGAACCTCAACCTTTCGTTGAGTTTTAATGGTTGAGATTTAATTTTAGTGTTTTATGTGGTCTACAGTGTAATTTAATCTCAACCAATAAAACTCAATGAGTGGGTGATTGAGATTCAAAATGTACAACTTTCATTCTTCAACTTTAGAGAATCCAAATCTGGTGGGTAATAGTAAAAACTAAAATGTAGGGAGGTGACTCGGGTGAGCCGAAACCTAAACGATTATTAGCATACTTTTGTCAAACTTTGGAAGCTTGTTAGCTATTTTACAAGGAGTACTGTGAAACTTTGCACCTTCGAACATATATCTAAATAACACTATGTGGTCTAAGTTTTGAACTTTAAAGTAAAAACCGTAATTCCTAAAATATGGATCTTCCAAACTAATTTATAAATACAAAACCTTAAAAAAAAATTTAAGGCTTCAAATAAAAGATATTAAAAATGAAAGGACTTCTTTGCAATTGTAGAGATAAGATAAGAGATATAATAAGGTATGTGGTTGATAAACGTAGAGACACAGATACTATTTTTCATCCATTATCATGCCCCTCCCTTTTATTTCTCTCTTGGTTGATAAATGTAGAGACACAGATATAAAAAGAAAGGGCTTAGTTTTGAATCCAGGCAAGGCCAAGGCTCAACGCTATGATCGATGGAGTCAAATTCATTGGAGGTTAAAATACTATAGTTGTTCTGTAAATAAAGGTACAAACTGTATCTCTGTGGACTCTATTAAACAGAAAATTCTCATCAATTATTCATTGGATGGTACTTAATCGCTAAGCATTATAATTAGGTTTCAATAGTATGTAGATTGTTGCTGCAATTTTTGCTGATCATACAAATTTACCATCTATATTTACTTATTGCTGGCGTCGCTCTCTAAGTTGTATATAGGTTCTAGTTAGATACCATAACTTAGGGGGGCTTTTTCAAAAAGCATAAAACAGGCTTTTAGAAAAAGTAAGATGAAACAGTTCTAGGCTGCGGAAAACATGCCATTTTGGAAGAGACAACACAAGTTAAGGTCACGATCTTAGTTTAGAAAACAAATTGAGTGTGTTTAAAAGAGAATGAGGAAATCGAAGTTAGCAAGATCTCAGAAGTGAGAACGAAATAATCATGTTATGTTACATCAGACATTAATCTATAGTTGTTTCCACACATCATATTACATTACACAACTTCATAAAAGAAAGCTCGTCCTAACCAAATAATTTAACACAAAACCTATTTGATTCTATTCTATACGAGAGAATAAAAAAATTAAAGTGGTAGTGCGCAAAGTGAGAACGTACCATTGCAATTACAAATGATCACCTCATAGTTCAAAGGAGCTCCTCTAATGGGCCTAGGTTCATAAGTGGGCCGTTCTGTATCAATACTTCCTATTTCAACATATATGGGCTCATTTTCCTCACTAATGGGCCTTTGTGAATCTACACTTCCTATCCTAAGAGGCATTAACCCATTTTCCACACCCGTGGGCCTTTCCAGGCCAATACTTCTATGGTGATTACAAACTGCTTTGATTAAAATAGTGGCTGCACTTGATATCAGTGCTAGTATCATTATCATAACAACAATTGGTTTGAGGGTATACTGTTGTTGCTGTTGTTGTTTGGGAACTAAAATAGGAGATGGTGTTGTGAACCCTCCCTTTTCAATCTCTGCATGGTAGAAGTAAAAATTTGTCAAAATAGGCATAATACATGTTTACCGCCCCTCAACTTGGCAAAGTGTGGCCCTCAACTCCCTAACCTTCTCAACTAGGGAGGGCCAGCCCTAAAGGTGGTGTAATAGGTGCTACTGCCTAGGGCCTATAGCCAGTGTTTTAAAAATCGGGCTAAGCGGCGACTAGGCGAGATTTTTCATAATACCGCCGCAATTTTAGGTAGTCGGGCGATCTTAGGCGATTGACCGATTTAGGCGGGGCTAGGCGGTCTTAGGCAGGATTTTTCAGAACACTATTTTTAAAATATGCTTTAAATTATATATTTTTTATTTTATATTATTATAATTTATTATTCTTCAAAAAAATTTATTTTTTAGCTAAATTTATATTTTTATATATTAAAAAATATTTAAAAAATAAAAAATACAAATCCACTTAGGCCCCGCCCAGGCGTTTTGAAGCCTCGACCGCCCGACTAGCACCTAACATTTTTTAAAACATTGCCCATACCTGAAAAGCGCCGAATTTTATATATATATATATATATATATATATATATATATATATATATATAAAATCAAAATTAATTTTGTTATAGGTTTATAATAGAAAGCTCTATTTTTTCAATGGATTGTAATATAATAACATAAATTAAAATTGTAAGTGGTTTTACTCATTCACTTTTTTAGTTCTATTTCCTTAAAAATAGTTAGATATAATTAATTTTTATTTTAATTTGTTATTCGTTTATTTATTTTATGATTATATTCCAAGAGTGTTGGTCCTTATGGTAAAATGGCTAGTTGAACTCCAAAGGTTGAAAGTTCAATCCTTAGAAAAAAAAAATGTTGCAACTGTAGATGAGTCGGAATTACAAGAACAAATATGCAACAATTTTTTTACAAATTTAAAAAATATATAATTTGACTCTTTCTTTATTAAAAGGGCTCAACTTAGACTTCATCTGTTATTTTCCTTGGAACCCCGAAAATATTAGGACTTAACCTGTAACTAGGTGAAAATGCACTTTCCAGGCCCTAAATGCGACATGCAACTTATTGTTGATTTGACTTTTCATAGATTAGATTTTGGTGACATCTAGGGCTCGCGAGTGTATTTTCCCAAGTTGAACATGCATGAGCTGATGGCGACAGCTGGCAAAACTTACCAAGTTTGGAGTAAAGCGATCAAAATATATATGTAAAAAGTGAATGTACATACACAAATTGGTTAAATACGTTATCAGCTCAATATTACCAAATTAAATAAAAAAAAGCACGCAGTAGTACTTTACCAGCATGAGATGATTTATTATAGGTTTTGGTGTCTTTTTGAGCTGCATGGTGGACGTGATTACTATAAGCCCCTGCCTGCATTCAACCCAAAAAAAACAAAATCATCAACTAATTTTTTGATCAAATGGTATCGTACCATAGGTTATGTTCAGTGGCGGAGGTGGGCGGCCGCCCCTGCCTCCACCGGAAAACTTCATTAATCTATATACTGTCTGCCCCTCGGTTAAGTATTTCACCCCTCCTATTCTTACCATCATTTGGTTTAGATATGAAATTCAACTACAATTTCCACCATATCTTGTTGTTTCTGTTACAAGTTACAAAACATTTTCGAAAAATCCAAACGCAGAAATCAGAATGAAGAAAAATGAGAAGAGAATAGGATATATTAGATAAATTACAGTAGAAATAGAAAGGAAGGAAAAGAAAGGGGAAAGCCCAGGAATTTTTAATTGGTTACACATGTATGGTGATTAAAGATTACACGTGTTTCTAATATTACACGTGTTTGAAAATACTTTTTTTTTAATAAATGAAAAAGTAGAATATATACCTAAAGCCATCATATGTTGTGGGTTTCTACTTCTATAACCATATAACCAGCAACTTCAATTCAAAAAACTTTAACTTATGTATTTACTTTGAAATTTAACTATTTATTCATATCTTGCAAAAGAGTTTTTTCTTATAAAAATATGAGTTATTTGAGTGAAATCGATAATAATTACTTTCATACTTGGCAATTTTCATAAGTCAAATAATCAATACATTCAAAATATTAATAAAAAAACTATCCCACTGGCCTCTATAAGTGAAAGAAATAGTTATCCATGTTAGGACCAGTTTGATATTGTCTTTGAAGCCGCTGTCAGAATAAGTTGTGTTTACAAGCTTTGAATAGAACTAGGCTTTGAATAACACAGTTTGGTCATTCATATTAATTAATTAGGTACTGTCTCACTTATTTTTTCCAAAATCAAATCTACTGCTAATAGAAAAAGCTCGAAAATTGAGCTTTCAAAATAAGCAGCTTGGGAAAGCAATCCTAAACTGACCCTTAGTCTATGGACTAGCTGATTCGCAAGCCGTCTAGCAAATTTAAAAGAAACATCTACTATAGACCTCGAAATTATACATCAAACTGACATATTTGTTTGAAAATCTGCCCCCCCTTCTGAGTTTCTAGCTCTGCCACTGGTTATGTTCTTTATACAACACGAATAGGGATCAATTATAGACCATTCACTTGACTCATTAATTTTGCATGAAGGATTCTCAACTTCGCACTTGCCCGGTCAGATCAAATAAAACTAGGAAGAACGATGAAAATAATGAAATGAACTATATACTGAGTAGCAGCATATACTAACACTACCTGTGTGATCCCATTAGCATTGATAGCAGAGTTTTGGGGGTTGCTAAGCTGAGCTCTGGCATGTGCTGCAATGGCAATTGAGGAGATTAGAACTGATAGAATCAGTAATCTGGCCATTTGGTTCTAAAGAATTAAGGAGATGCAGATTGAGTGGAGAAATAGAATCTGTTTGCGTTGTAGAGAGAGGGAATGAGATAGGCCACAAAACTTCCCTACACTTTCCCCCCCTCCGGCCCCATCACCGCCCTGCTTTTCTCACTGCTTTTGACGACGACAAATAAGAAGAAATGTGTCTCGTTTGGCGACTACGCTGATAATGAGAGGGTATGGAAAATTAGATTTTGAGGTATATGTAGTTTCAAGTAAGTGGATGGGGACCAGATTCATATTTTTTTTATTTTTAAATATGTATTAATAAATAAAAGTATAAATTTAATTAAAAATAAATTATAATATAATAATATGTTAAAAGATATAGTTTAGTAGTATAAGAAAATATAAGTCTTAATCAAATCTTATATAAAAACACATCAATGTTAAAATCAATTCCTTAAAACCATACGCCTCACATTTTTTTGGTTTCTAGCATATTATTTCTCATTTCGAGATTCAACATGAGAATTATATGGTGGAAGCATTTTGATATACATTAATTTTACCAACCGAGCTATGTTTATTGAATTGGAATAATTGACATATAATTATTCTAAATATCGGTATTTAAAAAATTGCGGAAAAAAAAGTACTAGGTGGTGTTTAGGCGGTAATATATCGTCTAGCGCCCGAGAAATGAAAAGTCGGGCGACGAGCCTCAAAATAGGGCCTAGGCAGAGCTAGGCGGGGAGTTTTAAAACACTCAAATAAATTATATATACTAATGAGCTTTTATCACCCATTTGTTTTCCCTTTGACCTTATGTGTACTTTTAGTTCTTATTGATCTATATCTATACATATTCACTATAACAAGGTTCTTTTTCTTTTGGGTTTTGATGCACAATCTATTACTTGACCCTTATTTTATGCCCTCTGAAATATATAAGGAAGAAGAGTTGCAGCGTGAGTTAGGTATAAGAGAAACAAGGGCAAGACTTATATACATAAGTTGCAACCAATTTCAGCTGCAAAAATGAGTTTCCTTCCAATTTCGTGGGCACAAACTGAGTTGGTGTAGGCTGATGTTTTTACTTTTTAGTCAAATGTTGCATTATAGTATAACCTGATATTACGCAAAGTTTCAATATAACGTGTTGTTATGTAAAAATTTAAGTTATGTTAAACGTTGCGTTCTCATTGAATCTTCGTGGTAACTTATGTTACGTTGCGTTGTGATTGAATCTTTGTGGTACGTTGCGTTGTTTTATGTTCGTTCTGACTGAATCTTCGTGGTACGTTCCGTTACGTTATGATTGAATTTTCATGTCACGTTACGTTTTTTTGCGTTCATACGAAAGTAAAACAACGTAACGTGACTCGGAAATTCAATCATAACGTAGCGGAACGTTCCTCGAAGATTCAATCATAATGTAATGTAAAGATTCAATCAGAATGCAACGTAAAACATAACATAAATTGTTACATAACAGTATGTTATATTTGAAACTTTGCGTAATGTTTCGTTGTTATAAAATTCAACGATTGACTAAAAAGTAGAAATACCACTCACACCATGATTTCACACACTTTTATACATATTCATCCCAACCTTTGATTGCATTTTATCTAACGGTGGATAATTAACCTAGAATTTCTCAATTCAAAACTGTACATTTAATTCACATTTAATTAATATATTAATTAATCGCAAAGAAATGAGTTTTGGATTGGAAAATTCCAGGTTAATTATCCAATATTAGATAAGATGCAATCAAGAGTTGAGATGAGTATGTATAAAAGTGTGTAAAATTATTATTTGTAAAAATAGCTTTACCGTTTGATTATTAACGATGGCTTTGTTCTTCAACTTATTTCCCTTCCATTCGTAAAACATTGAAAACGACACTTTCAAACATGTCCAATTTATGGAAGTTTGTCATTATTTCCTTCACACTAGCCATGAATAATGTTGCTTAATGATTGTTGAAAAAAATATTGGTTAATATGGATGTTAGGAAGAAATCGATTACAAATGTAGACAAGACAATCTTGAAATTTCTAAAGCAAGCTAATTATTTTATTTAAAGCCATATGTTATCCCTACGAAGCAGCGGGAATGTACCAGAAATTTATTTATAAGACACAATGCAGATATCAATTCACACAATTGCTTTCGTATATGTTAATCATCTTTAATACATTTGTAGGATAAGAATTTATGTATGTAAGGTAGATTGCAAAAACATCTTAAAGCTTCCTCTTAATTTCAAGAAATTGTTTTTCAAATTTCAGTGTGTATCATAGGTACAACTTTTTTAAAAAATTTTTTTGCCTCATATATGCTTATAATAATAACAAAGGAAAATCTTATTCCATCCCATCCGAGTGTGGATTCAAACCTGCCACCTCTAGGATCACAACTTCAAAGCTCAACCATTAGACGAAGCCTTATAAAGGCCCTGCATCATTTTGTTGGTTAGTGAAAGTCCTTGAAGCCTGCATTCAAATAAACAATAACAAACCCATATTTGAATCCAAAAGATCGTCGACCCCACCTAGAGTAGGATATACTAAAAAGTATTGTTTTGATCCCGTCCAATTTTAACATCATTCCAATTTTGTGAGCACAATTTGTTGGGGATCATCACAAATCAAGATCATCTGAAAGTCTCGAATAATCGGGGATAAGTTCCTGCCATAAATCATATCTATCCATATGATTTGTTGGGGCGTAGAGGCTAAGAACGTGCAAATCTTGCTGCTGAAGGGGAAATTTAACTAACACCCATCGGGAAGTAGAGTGGATAACCGAACCCAAAAGCAACGAGGAGTTCCAAGAAAATAAAATGCCACCCGAAAGACCATTAGAGGGGATATGGTGATAAGCAAAGTCATTATGCCCCCAGAACCGTTTGACCACTTGCTCAGAGATACTTTCTATCTTCGTTTCTAACATGACGAAAAATTAGAGATTGTGTTTACGAATGCAAGAAGAGACAAATTGCTGCTTTGCCCCATTATTGACACCTCCTCTACAATTCCAACATAAAAAATCCATCGACATAATAGAAGAAAATAAATACCTTGATGAATGGGAACTAATCAGTTCACTAAATTATCCATAGCTGTCAGAACAGCTTGCTTATTTTTCTCCAAGAATATTCCTAATTTTTTCCCCATTTCCATGGTCAGCTCTTTTTCGAGGGTCGGAGATGTCCTTGACTGAGATAAAATGATCACCCGATTCATATTAGAAATGTCAGGTCCTGATGAAGCTGAAGTAACAGGCTGGTTGGCTTCCGTCTGTGGGTTGACTAGCCTTACAGGTTGTTCGACCTCCATTAGAGCTTCATGTGTAGCTGGGTTTGATTCCGGGACAGTACTCAAATTATCATTTGATTGATTTGGGAGGGGAATAATTCGGAGATCCGAGCTAATATAATCTGCAATTTCCACTCCCTGACAGCCGGAACTACGCGAATCATTGGAAGTATCAATAGAAGCATCGGATGGGATATCGGAAGGGGCATCGGAGATTTCAGAATCATCATCTTGGTAATGTTCACAGCCAACACCTTGTCTCAAATTAGTGTGAATGAGCACTTCTTTATTATTCACCAACAATTTGAAGGAGCGATTGGTTGTCCCAAAAGGGACCGAAACCAGACAGGAAACCACATCCAGACGATCCGGGTAATCAAAATTGAAGTCCACAGAAATAACACGGCCAAAGGAGCCCGCCGATAGATATGATTTATGGCAGGAACTTATCCCGATTATTCGAGACTTTCAGATGATCTTGATTTGTGGTGATTTTAATGAGGTATTACATATGTCGGAAAGGGCAAACGATCGCCCCTACCCATCCATGTCGGCTTTTCAAGACTTTGTATTGCAATCTGAACTCCATGATCTACCCCTACACGGTCGTGACGATACCTAGTCTAATAGAGTTTCATTCTCTCGTATTGATCGTGTTCTTGCCTCTAATGGGACACTGCAGTTTTGGCCTAACTTATCTATATCAACGGTGGACACCACCCTATCTGATCATTTACCGATTTTATTTCGCTCCTTCATTGCTCACTCAGCCGGCCCAAAACCCTTTAGATCGTTGAACATGTGGTGGGATAAGGCAGATTTTCTGCCTTTTATTCGTAATAAATGGCACCTCATTTGTCAATCCTATGCTCACAAAGACCTATCTTATAAATTGACGAAGTTGGGTCATGCAATCAGCCCTTGGCACTCGGAAAATTTTAGAAACTTACAGAGAAAGATTAGTGATTTAGAGGAAATTATATTGGCCCTTACATCGAGTAATGTTCCTCGACCGCTCACTTCAACTCAAAATTCAGAACTAAATCGTAATCATTCCCTCCTTCAGGAAAAGAGGGCTTCTTTGGAAAAAATTACAGCATCAATAATCAAGAATGAATTGGACGCTATTGGGTGATAATAATACATCTTTTTTCCACCGTACCGCTTCAGCCCGATCTCGCAATAACCGTATATTGCAACTGGACATCGAGGGAGTAATTGTTACGGACTTGAAGGTCATTTCAGATACTATTTATAGCTATTACGCCTAACTATTCAAGGCTGCCCCTATAACGCCATTCTCTCTTAAGAAGCTACGTTTCAATACTGTTACTTTGCAACAAAATGCAGCTCTTATCGCCCCTTTTCGGGATGAGGAAATTTGGAATAGTATATGTGCGTGTGGTGAGAATAAAGCTCCGGGACCAGATGGCTTCAATTTCTTCTTCTACAAAAGGTTTTGGGACGATTTAAAACCCAAATTTATGCAAGTTTTGGATCGTTTTTATGTTACATCTCAGCTACCAGATTTGGTCAAGACATCCTTCACGGTGCTAATACCCAAAATTCCAGGTTCTTGTTCTCTGAATAACTTTAGACCTATCTCGCTCATCCATGGTATCTACAAAATTATTGCGAAATTGTTATCGATTCGTCTTCAGGCTGTTCTACCGACTCTTATCTCAAACAATCAGTTTGCTTTCATCAAGGGTAGAAGCATTCATGAGTGTTCTTTTGTGGCTTCTGAGGTAATTCATGACCTCCATATTAAAAGGAAACCATGTGTGGTGTTGAAACTAGACTTTCACAAAGCTTTTGATAGTATTTCTTGGACTTATATCGACTCGGTTCTCCAAAGGATGGGTTTTGATCAGAAATGGATTTCATGGTTGTGAAATAGCAGGAAAAAATCCACTACTTCTATTCTAATCAATGGCTCACCAAGCCCTCCTATTCACATCCGTAGGGGGGTCAAACAAGGAGACCCTTTATCGCCTTTTATTTTTGTGTTAGCAGTGGAGGGCCTAAAACAGCTTATAGATCGTAGCATTCAAGTAGGCGTGCTACCTGGATTTCATTTGGAGGAATCCCTTCCAGATATTTCTTTGTTACAGTTCGCTGATGATACGATTTGCTTCCTTCCAGCAGAAGAATCCATAATTCCCAGTTTCATTCGGATCCTAAGGTGTTTCGAACTAATCTCAGGATTGCGTATCAACTACCACAAGAGTGCAATTATGGGAATCCACGTCAATGAAGCCTCCTTGGCCTCCTACGCAGCTCAATTAGGATGCCGAGTGGACAACTTCCCGATAAAATACTTAGGTACACCACTATGTATTAAACAGCCACATATCTCCGATTGGGATCCTGTGATCGCCAAGTTCAAGTCTCGTTTGGCAAATTGGAAAGGAAATTGTCTATCATATGCTGGGCGTACCATACTTATCAAAACGGTACTTTCTTCCCTTCCCATTTATTTAATGTCAATCTTCTACATGCCTTGCTCTGTATCTTCTACACTAAATCAATTAATGCGCAATTTTTTGTGGCGAGGCAATTCTTCGATCAATGGCATATGCAAAGTAAGCTGGGTTACGATCAATTTACCATATCACCTTGGGGGATTGGCAATTCGGGATCTAAATCTTGTTAACTCCAGCCTACTCTTTAAATGGATTTGGAAACTGGGAGACCGCAATGATGACTCCTTGTGGTCAATGTACTGTGTTCGACGTTATGGGGTTAGTTCGTGGCATGAAATGACTCTTCTCGACCCCAAGCTTGTCTCTCCATTATGGCGTGGAATTATAAAATGCTGCTTTAAAAATGAGAGAATTTGGTCCTTCTTCTCATCACAGGTGCGTGTTCAAGTGGGAGATGGTCAAAACGGGTTGTTCTGGCACGATAATTGGACCTCAAACACTCCAATCAAATCACTCTTCCCCGACTTATTTGCTATTTGCAATAGGAAATTCTCAACCATTTTTGAAGGGTGTAGCCATATTTTTTCCAATCGTTCCCAAACCCGCCCCTTTTGGAAAAGAAGCCTTCGCATTACGAACCAACAACGATGCAATGAACTGAAAACCTGGATATCAATTTCATGCCCAACGCTCTTCCAAGCCCATGGAATCGTAAACAGCCCCACTTTCTTCCCGAGAGGAGATTGCTTCCTATGGGACATTGGAGTTCAGAAAAAATATTCAGCAGCGTCCTTTTATCATGGATATTATCAACAACGATTATGGCCGAACCCGTTGAGAGACTTTACACTCATTTGGTCCTCCCACATGCTCCCCAAGATAAAAAAATTTCGGCTGGTTGGTCTTTCACAATAGGTTACCGACATGTGAGTTCCTTTTTCATAGGGGATATCGTATGCTAACTAGCGCCTGTTGTCCATTCTGTCCACTACCTGAATCTTTGGAACACAGCCTCTTTTTATGTCACGCGAATTATCAGATTTGGAGAGATGCATTCCGGTGGCTGGATATTCAGGTTGTGATGCCGAATGATGGTTACAACTTCCTTCTGTTATGGTGCACATTCTTCAAACCTGGAATCTCCCGTGAATTTGGTAGGTCTCTCTGGTTCATTATATCATGGAATCTTTGGAAGCGCCGCAACAAGAAGATTTTTCGAGATGAAACTGATGATGGGGATATTTTAATTGCTAGTATCAATTTTTGTTGGTTTCTTTTTCATTCCTATAAGTGCAATGTTAGCCTTTCGGTTTCTGATTTGTTTACGAACCCGAGGATTCTTATTATGTAACTTTGATGTACTTTTGGTTCTTGTTTCGAGAACCATTATTAATAAAAGCGGGGTGGGTGTTTTGTAGGTAAGCAGAGGAACCAACCTAGTTGGGTACTCTGCCCCGAAATTTTCACCCACTCCAATCTTTTAGCCGTTGGAGAGATACACTGCCTCTCCAAAGGTTTTTTTAAAAAAAATGGTAATTTTTTGATTGATTTATCCTATGCTCAAGTTTGCAAGGTATGAATTTTGTTTACTGAGTATGAATTCTATTTTTAAATAACTAAATGTATATTTATGTATTCTTATGTATAGAAAATACAAATAAATATCACACAATTGAGTGCGTTTAGAGGATTTTTTACAGGGGACTGATTTACTACCCATCCCGTTATATTCTTGACAAATAAGTAATTTTTTATTATTATAATATATAAATTACCTATGTGTCAATCATTCAACAGAAAGAGTATTAAATATCTCGTCTCATGTAAAATTTATCGAGTTTAGAACCATAATTTTAAAAGAATTCAATTCAATTTATACATAAAGTTTAAAATTTTTTCCATAAAATAATTAAATTAAATTAAATTAAATTCCTTCAATCAATTCCAAAATTGTTAATTACATGTTATTATTCATGAGTTATTTTTTTTATAAAATTTACATACCAATATTACTTTACAAGAAACTGTAATATAGTAGGTAGTTAATATTATAGTTTGCATAAAGTAGTATTTTTTTTCTTTTCAAATATAACTGTAAAATAAGTGCTAATGGCGTCCTTATGTTTTAGTTGTTATCAGCGATAGATCAGGAAGAAATAGGGGGTGTTTTTCATTACTTATGACTTTTGCCATTTAATTCAGAAGATACTTATAAGGGGATTTTAATTTAAGTTATATAATTAAGTATTTTTCATACTTTTTTTTTAACTTTAAAAGCTCATTGTAAGGAGAAAAGTTAAAAATAGCTATGAGGTACTTTTAGGGGGTGTTTCTCCAAACTTATAACTTATGACTTAAAAGATACTTATAAGAAGATTTTAACTTATAAGTTGAAGTGTTTCTCAATTTTTTTAACTTAAAAGCTCCTTATAAAGAGAACAGTAAAAAATAGCTCATACTTGTTGGGAACTGACAGTCAAATTAAACATGCTTAAAAAGGATGACGGAAATTCAAAATTTTGTCCATATCCTAGGAACTCCTATTAGTTGTATATAAATTAAATAAAGCCTTAACTAAATAATTCTCTACCTAGGTTAGCATGCTAAAGGACTAGGCATACCATAATTCCAAATTATATCCTAGCATATTTATTTTATACTAAGCATGTTATAACTCTAAGTTATAACCTAAGCATAAAATAAACTAAGCATGCAAAGAAAACTAAGCATAATTATTAAGTCTAAAAGCACTTAAAGAAAAAGACTTAATAATTAAAAGAGAAAGAAAAAGAACTTACCAGTTGAAGTGTGCTTTTGCAGGACCTTCTTGCACAAGCCTCCAATCGTAGGATAGCCTCTATCAATATCCACACGAACCCCACAAACCAAAACCTCCTCAGGAGGAAGAACTAAGAAGCCTCGAGTAGTTGCTAGACCACTCTAGAAGCCTCACCCAAAAATATAAACTAGCAGTGCCCGAATAAATTCAGGCTCCACAAAAATAACTTGCTAAGTACCCAAGAGATTAATTATCTCGCTTAGGATTTATGCTTTGAGCTTGATACAATTAGAAATGAAGGGGGAAAGCCTATATATAGGCTTGGGGGAGCATTTTGCTCCCCTTCTAAGCGATGTGGGATGGGAGTAATTACTCCAATCCTTTATGCACAGCGTGTCACATGCTGTGCACATGGCAAGGCAAAGCCCTTGTGAGTTTTGCCTAGATTGTGAGCTGCGCATGTGCAACCCATTTTTATGGGTTGCGGCGAGCAATGCCAGCATTACTTGCACACCTTTCGGTATACTCCCGCGTAATTGAGTCTGTACAAAATACTTTTATACTCTCGGTCCAATTAAACTCGCCAATGCAAAATTCCCATCTTTAATCCTTTTTAAAATATTTATTTTCTGACTCTAATAAATTAGTCATCATTCAAAATGAATTTCTTGGTCCAACTAAAATTGATCTAATCAATTATAATTTATTTATGACTCTAATTAATTAGTTACCGGTCAAAATAAATTCCTTGGTCTATCCAAAATTGATCTAATCAATTTTAACCAATCAAATAATAATCAAATTATTATTTATGTTATATTTTGTAATAGAATAAATCTATTAGTTCTTTACTTAGTCCGATGAAGGTCCAATGTGTGTGACCTTATAGGATCCCGAAGTATTAAGCTGTTAAGGCTTAACCAACCCTTGTTCTAATGGAACCATTGGCTCGATGCTCTAGACCGTGAATAGAACTCGATTACCTTAAACGACTGTAGTACGCCTCTAGCAAGGGTCTACCATCCCCCATTACTCGGAACGTCAATTATGCTTATGACTTAATCCCGGTTAATGCAATAGTTATCCAGTGCGATAAATTCCTTCCATTCTTTAATATTAGTACCATTAGGTTTATTGGGTTCATTTAAAGTGTTAACCCACTAATAGCAAGGTTGCTCCAAGCTATCCTAGTTATTTACTTATTACCGAAGTATATTGTCTTTTACCATAGTGTGTTTGACTAGAAACCATTTCTATCAAACACATACTCTGATCAGAGGTTTATGGCAATCATCACTTCAACAAGTGGCCATGTACAACTCCTTAATATATCCGGAGCGATGGATTCTTTCCGATTACTCAGCCTACCAACGTACTGTCATCACTATACCCGTAATCACCCGTAGCACCCTAAATTAATGAGTGCATAGTAATGACCTAAAGTATAACAATAGTACCACACAAGGCAACTAGCATCTCAAGTATGAGGACATTCACAAAGCTTATTGCATGAAGATAAACACTAACACATTGATATTTATACCAAGTGTTTATCTTGCTGCGGTCTCCAACATATCTCCCAGATATATCCATGTGTCAAGCTTAAGGCACCACCTTCAGTCTTTAGGAGATTAACTGCTTGGACCCTTTCCAAGAAAGTTGACCACATGCTAGTCTTTCCGTTTCATCAATATCCTTTCTTGATGAAACTGTGACTAGGGATAGTTTAGACATAATCATAATTGCACATGAAGCAGGTTCCACCAAATATAGTCCAACTATAATTTCTCTGACTTCATGCTATGATATGTCAAGGACTTTTGTATACATACATCAATGAATATATTTTAACCAGCTATAATATATATGTGTAAAAACACATTGATATAAACAAAAGAACAATTGCCTTTATTGATTAAATAAATTATTTATACTATTACATAATTAAGTTATGTTTCCCTAATTGCCTTAAGGGCATACATCAAATCCAACAAACTCCCACTTGCACTAAGGCCAATTAGCCATATATTTTAATCCATATGCTTTAACATGCTGGTCATGTTTGACTTGAGTCAATGGCTTTGTCAGACCATCCACGAGGTTCTGATCAGTGGGTACATATTCTAATCTTATTATCTTAGCAACAATAATCTCCTTTACTATATGACACTTTCTGGATACAGGTCTATTTTTCTGATGAGACCGTGGTTCCTTTGCTTGAGCTATGGCACCATTGTTATCATAATATAAAGTAATTAGATCAATAGCCTTAGGCACCACACCGAGATCACCAATAAATCCCTTTAACCAGACAGCTTCTTTTATTGTTTCCCATGCAGCAATGTATTCAGATTCCGTGGTTAAATCAGCAGTAGTTTCTTGCTTGGAACTCTTCCAGCATACTACCCCTCCATTTAACACATACACAAAACCTGACTGAGACTCAAGTCATCCTTGTCAGATTGAAAGCTCGCGTCAGTGTAAACTTTAATAGTGAGGTCATCTTCTCCATAAATCAAGAACTTATCCTTAGTCCTTCACCTGGATTTGACTGATATCTGCTCGAAAAGCTCAAAGCTTGAGAGACATCCGGCCTAGTACATATCGTAGCATACATGATAGATCCTATCGTGGATGCATAGGGTATATCCTTCATGCGCATTCTCTCCTGAGCTGTCTTCGGACACTCAGCCTTAGATAGGTTAATCCCCTTTGTCATCGAGAGATAACCTTTATTAGAATGCTCAAGGTTAAACCTATTCAACACCTTATCTATATATGTACTTTAAGAAAGACCTAACAGCCTCTTGGATCTATCCCTGTTGATCTTTATACCTAGTATAAATGCTGCTTCACCAAGGTCTTTCATAGAGAACTTTCTTGATAACCATACTTTAATGTTTTGAAGAAGAGAAATGTCATTTCCTATAAGTAGAATGTGATCAACATACAATACTAGAAAAATGGCTGCACTCCCACTAACCTTCTTGTAAACACAAGGCTCATTTGCATTTGGGCAGAAATCCAGTTCCCAGATTATCTAATCAATCCTTATATTCTAACTCACGGATGCCTGCTTAAGTCTATAAATGGATCTTTGTAGCTTGAATACCTTCGAGCCATTCTGAGATGTAAAACCCTCAGGTTGTGTCATATACACATCCTGGTCTAAATCCCCATTCACGAATGCTGTTTTTACATCCATCTACTAGATCTCATAATCGTAATGAGCAGCATTGGCGAGGAGTATCCTTATGGATTTGAGCATGGTTACCGGTGAGAAGGTTTCATCATAGTCAATACCTTTCTATTGACTATAACCTTTCGCAACCAACCTTGGTTTATAGGTAATTACATTATCGTCCATGTCTGTCTTCTTCTTAAAGACCCATTTGCACCCAATTGGTCTAACCTCTTGCGGTGCATCAACGAAATTCCAAACTTGGTTCTCGTACATGGAATCCATTTCTGATTTCATGGCCTTTTGCCATTTATCAGAATCTGAGCTTTTCATTGCCTCATCATATGTCCTTGGTTCATCATCCTCCACAAGATATAGTTCCTTATCATTAGTGATGATAAACCCATATCTATCGGGACCCTTATGAACATGACTTAATCTTTACAATGATTGTGTTTTGATAGGTTGTTCTTGGATCACACTCTCTTGCGTATCTAGAACGGGGTCAATCAGTTGATCGTCTGTTTCTTCCTCTTGAACTCCCAGTTCAATATTGCTCCCACTGACTTTTTCAAGTAAGTGTTCCTTTTCTAAAAAGTGAGCATTCTGAGACACAAATACCTTTAGTGCTTCGGGTTGGTCAAACAGATATCCAATTATTTCCTTTGGATATCCAACGAATAGACATTTTTCAGCCCTGGCATTTAGCTTATCTGACATTATCCTCTTTACCATAGCAGGACAACCCCATACTCTTAAGTGAATTAGAGATGGCTTTTTGTTACACAATCTTTCATAAGGTGCAAATCAACTGATTTAGAGGGCACTCTATTTAAGACAAACCGCGCTTCCAAGTGCATATCCCCAAAAGGATTTACTAAGAACTGAATGGCTCATCATGGACCAGACCATATCTAATAAAGTCCGATTCCTCCTTTCTGACACTCCATTGTGTAGGGGTGTATAAGGAGGGATCCGCTGGAGAACTATCCCATTTTCCTTTAGAAAGTCCTGAAACTCCTGACTTAAGTATTCTCCACCTCAATCCGATCGAAGAGTTTTAATACTCTTCTCAAGCTATTTCTCTACTTCAGCTCTAAACAGTTTGAATTTTTCAAAACTTTCAGATTTGTGCTTCATGAAGTACAAATAACCGTATCGTGAGTAATCATCAATAAACGTTATGAAGTAGGAGTATCCTCCTAGTGCCTGAACACTCATTGGACCACACACATCAGTGTGTATAAGTTCCAATGTATTCGTGGCTCGTTCACCCTTTCCTTTAAAAGGTAACTTTGTCATTTTTCCTTCTAGACAAGGTTCGCAATCACCATAAGACTCCAAGTCTATCGGGCCCAAGTCTCCACGGTTATGCAACTTAGTTAAGTGATCTTTGTTTATGTGGCCTAAACGGCAATGCCATAAGTAGAAGGAATTCTCATTTTCTAATTTAACTTTCTTCACATTGTTTATATTAAAAACTTCTGTTTTAGTATCAAGAATATAAATGCCACCTTTCAAAATTCCATAACCATAAAGAATATTATTTAAACAAATCTGACAATTATTATTCAAAAATAAAATTTCAAATCCCTCTGCTGCTAAACACGCAACAGATACAATATTCTTAGTAACACTTGGAATGTAATAACAATTATTCAAAACTAAAACAAGTCCACTTAGCAAAACAAGACTGAAGCTCCCTTTGGCTAATGCAACATCATTGGCTCCATTTCCCACGCGTAGGTCCATCTCCCCTTTTGCAAGTTTTCTACAGTTCCTTAGTCCCTGTACAGAAGTACAGATTTCAGAACCACAACCAGTATCTAATACCCAGGTGGATTCTTGCGAAAGTAGCAAAATTTTCAATTAAAAATTTACCTGAAGTAGATGCCTCTATAGGCTTCTTCTTCAAATGCTCAGAAGCAGGAGCTTTGTAATCCCTCTTCCAATGTCCCGGTTTCCCATATTAGAAGCAGATATACTTACGTGCCTTCTTTTCATTCTTCTTCTTACTAATTCTTTTCTTGGCACCCAATGTCTGCTTCTTCTTCTCAGAAGCCTTACCTTTTTCAACCAACAGTAGAGGTTTCTGATCCTTCTTGATCTGAGGTTCTACTTTTTTCAGCATGTTAATTAATTTAGTGAAAGTCGAATTAATCCTGTTCATGTAATAGTTAGTCACGAAGCCTGAGTAACTATCTATCAAGGACATCAACACAAGGTCAATGCTCAAGTCATGATTCATCTCGAATCCCAATCAATTCAGCTTCTCAAGGTATCCCAAGAGTTTCAATACATGTTGAGAGGCAGAGATGCCAGCCTGCTTCTTGGTCCTGAAAAGGAGCTTGGAGGTCTCATACCTCTCTGTCCTTTCCCTCTCCAAAAAGAGTTCTTCAAGATGGAGAACCATATCCTCCAAGGGCATGTTCTTATGTTGTTTCTGAAGCTCAGAATTCGTGGACCCCAGCATAATACACATGGTAGTCTTACGATCTTTCCTATGCTTCAACCAGGCATCATGTTCCACATGATCCTCAACATCAGGTTCTACAGGGAAAATTGCACTTAGGATATAGACAATTCCCTCAGATCTGAGAACTATTCTCACTGCTCGAAACCAATTTGAAAAGTTTGAGCCATTCAATTTGGTGTCAAGTAACATACGGATATTAAAATTGGAAGCCATTTTTAACCTAAGACATAAGAAAAGAAAAGTCTATAGATGTTAGTTTAAGTACATATATTTAATATAAGGACTTTTAATTAAATACATTTTCCTACTATTTTCTTCAAAATTTACAATAGCCCATTCTATTGAATTCGTGAATTTTAGCCCAGCTAAATTTCCTAGTAGGTAGCATCTATAACTAGTCTATTACAACCCCCAATTTTATGAGTCAAGTCATAATAGTAAGTCATAGTTAGAATCCCATTCCATTTACATCGCATGCAATTGCTAATTCATTCAAGTTCCCTAATCCCAAGGGACTTGTGCTCTTATATTAGCATCTCCTTGAATATGTCTCAGATCTGGGCCTAGCCCCCAATTTTATGGTGGACTACCCCAGCTCTGTTAAGGCAGACCCTATCTCAAACTTTACAACCAATCAATGTGGACTAGAAGGAACGCTTCGCTTAGCACTTTGATAGCCCAAAAGACCGTATTATAAATTTGAATAAGGAAGACTATAACTTGCCTTAATATATTTACTTTGGGATTTTATTGGTGTTAAACGTCTCACCCAATCTAGGATTTTATTAGATGGACAAAATTACAATGACTTTTATTAATTCATGAAATTTTAGAATTAATTTATAAGGTCTAACCTTAGGTGGGTTCATCTCTTTATTATAATTATTCCATCAACATAGATTATATGCAAAATAATTAACACTTTTATTTTTTATATTTATATTGCATTTCCTTTAAGCTTTTATTCAATAATTTTAATTTTTTACTTTGTTATAGAAACATATATAAGCACCATCTTATATACTAGAAATAAATTAGTTCATATTAATCCCCCGATTGGTCAATTCAAATTGCACCGATATAGGTTCCCAGGTAGGAGAGGTGCCCCATGAGGAGTAGACACCAAGTCCAATCCTTAGCTAGAACCAATACGGGCACAGACTTGAAGACCAATTGATTCTCTTGAACTAATAAATTTTCGTTCTTCCAATTTATGTAAATTGGGAGCATCTATAACCCATAAAATTTAAATAAATTATTGACACTTGTATAATTTGAGTAAGTTGAGCAGACTTATTCAAAATTATTCGTAACCATTTTCTAACCTTGAAATGAAGGGCACAAGTTTATATATATTGTTCCAAATAATTAAATAAATAAATCATTTTATTTAGAAAATAATATTCAGTTTGCTTTTAATTTAATTATGCACTAAATAGACAGGCTCTGATACCACTGTTGGGAGCTGACAGTTAAATTAAACATGTATAAGAGGCATGATGAAAATTCAAAATTTTGTCCTTGTCCTAATAACTCCTATTAGTTGCATATAAATTAAATAAAGTCTTAACTAAATAACTCCCTCAACCTAGGTTAGCTTGCTAAAGGACTAGGCATACCATAATTCTAAATTATATCCTAACATATTTATTTTATACTAAGCATGTTATAACTCTAAGTTATAACCTAAGCATAAAATAAACTAAGCATGCAAAAAAAATTAAGCACAATTATTAAGTCTAAAAACACTTAAAGAAAAACACTTAATAATTAAAAGAGAAAGAAAAAGAACTTACCAGTTGAAGCGTGCTTTTGCAGGACCTTCTTGCACAAGCCTTCAATCGTAGGATAGCCTCTATTAGTATCAACACGAACCCCACCAACCAAAACCTTCCCAGGGGGAAGAACTAAGAAGCCTCGAGTAGTTGCTAGACCACTCTAGAAGCCTCACCCAAAAATATGAACTAGCGGTGCCCGAATAAATTCAGACTCCACAAAAATAACTTGCTCAAGTACCCGAGAGATTAATTATCTCGCTTAGGATTGATGCTTTGAGCTTGGTACAATTAGAAATGAAAGGGGAAAGCCTATATATAGGCTTGGGGATCATTTTGCTCCCCCTCTAAGCGATGTGGGATCCCATCCCATATGCACAACGTGTCACACGCTGTGCACATGGCAAGGCAAGCCCTTGTGGGCTTTGCCATGCTTGTGAGCTACGCATGTGCAGACATTTTTATGGGCTGCCGCGAGTAATGTCCAGCATTGCTTGCACACCTTTCGGTGTACTCCCGAGCACTCGAGTCTGTACAAAATACTTTTATACTCTCGATCAATTAAACTCGTCAATGCAAAATTCCCCTTTTTAATCCTTTTTCAAATATTTATTTTCTGATCCTAATAAATTAGTCATCATTCAAAATAAATTTCTTGGTCCAACTAAAATTGATCTAATCAATTATAATTTATTTATGGCTCTAATTAATTAGTTATCGGTTAAAATAAATTCCTTGGTCAATCCAAAATTGATCTAATCAATTTTAACCAATCAAATAATAATCTAATTATTATTTATGTTATATTTTGTAATAGAATAAATCTATTAGTTCTTTACTTAGTCCGATGAAGGTCCAATATGTGTGACCTTATAGGATCCTGAAGTATTGAGCTGTTAAGGCTTAACCAACCCTTGTTCTAATGGAACCATTGCTCGATGCTCTAGACCGTGAATAGAACTCGATTACCTTAAACAACTGTAGTACGCCTTTAGCAAGGGTCTACCATCCCCATACTCGGAACGTCATTTATGCTTATGACTTAATCCCGGTTAATGCAATAGTTATCCAGTGCGATAAATTCCTTCCATTCTTTAATATTAGTACCATCTGATTTATTGGGTTTGGTTAAAGTGTTAACCCACTAATAGCAAGGTTGCTCCAACCTATCCCAGCTATTTACTTGTTACCGAAGTATATTGCCTCTTACCATAGTGTGTTTGACTGGAAACCATTTCTATCAAACACATACTCTGATTAGAGGTTTATAGCAATCATCACTTCAACAATTGGCCAGGTACAACTCTCTAATATATCCGGAGCGATGGATTCTTTCCGACTACTCAGCCTACCAACGTGTTTTCATCACTATACCCGTAATAACCCGTAGCACCCTAAATTAATGAGTGCTTAGTAATGACACAAAGTATAACAATAGTACCACACAAGGAAACTAGCATCTCAAGTACGAGAACATTCGCAAAGCTTATTGCATGAAGATAAACACTAACCCATTGATATTTATACCAAGTGTTTATCTTGCTGCGGTCTCCAATATATCTCCCAAATATATCCATGTGTCAAGCTTAAGGCACCACCTACAGTCTTTAGGAGATTAACTGCTTGGACCATTTCCAAGAAAGTTGACCACATGCTAGTCTTTCCATTTCATCAATATCCTTTCTTGATGAAACTGTGACTAGGGATAGTTTAGACATAATCATAATTGCACATGAAGCAGGTTCCACCAAATATAGTCCAACTATAATTTCTCTGACTTCATGCTATGATATGTCAGGGACTTTTGTGTACATATATCAATGAATATATTTTAACCAGTCATAATATATATGTATAAAAATACATTGATATAAACAAAAGAACAAATGCCTTTATTGATTAAATAAATTATTCTTACTATTACATAATTAAAATATATTACCCTAATTGCCTTAAGGGCATACATCATATCCAACAATACTTACTTTTAACTTTTCTCCTTGCAAGGAGCTTTTAAATTAAAGATAAATTTGGAGAAACACTCCCTTAACTTTTCTCCTTATAATCTAATGGTCACAGATAAAGGAGGAGTCACGTCTCGGCCTATATAATACTCTTCCCTCAGCCTTCAAAAAACGCTTTGCGACTCGTTTCTTCGTTATTTTTTGAGTGTAAAAATGGCGAGCAAGTTACTGATTTAGTTCACTCTAATATCTTCATTTGCTATAGCAATACATGCGAGAGTTCAGCTCAAAAACTGCTTCCATTTCCAACCTCAAAACTCTGCTACCAACGCCAAGGGTAACACACTCACTCAGGTATAAGTTAAAGTTTTCATTCAAGTATATAAGTTAAGTTGTTGATCCCTATGATTTGTTTTCATATTAATTGGGAATGCCATTGGAAATCCAAATTTCACATTGTCCCCTGCATCATATTTAATACACCTGCAAACAACATTTCGCCTTAATAGGAAGGAACTTTAGAGAATTAGAGTCAATATATAACAACTGACTGAGGTTCTCTAGTTAATAAAAACTAGTGTAGTCTCCATTTTACAAGTATTTGGGTTTAATTTTTGGGCCCAATTATTTTCTTTCTTTACTCTCCTTTCAAGTAAGTATAAGAAGGTTTTGGTTGTGGGATGTGGTAATTTGATCCACATTCGTTACATAAATTGAATTGAATTGAGCCGAATAATTAATTAATGGTTTTTGTTTTTCAAATGCAATCTGGGGCTTGTTTCAATCACGCCTACCCTAAGACACAAAAAATCTACGGTACATCTCGAGCTGCAGCTAAATGTTGGCTGCAGAAGAAAATAAAGAAAAAGCTTATGAAAGAATTGATAAAATAGTGCAGCCTTTAAATAGGCTTAAAACATCAACAAACTAACATATGAGAAAAATATGGTACTAAATCAAATAGCAATCAGATTGCATAAAATAAGGAACTAATTGACTAAGCACTAACAGCTATCTAAGACTAAGTCAAAGAATTAAACATCTGCAACTTTTGAATTAATTAACATTCAACATGCCCCCTTGATTCAAAGTTGCAGACACCAAGCAAAGATTTGAAGTAAAAATGCTTGGCTCTTAGAAGGGACTTTGTCATGATATCAGCCACCTGCTCATTCGTATTGCAATTGCTCAAAGAAATTGAATTAATTGCATCAAGATCTCTGATGAAATGAACTCGAAGCTCTATGTGCTTTGTTCTTCCGTGGTAGACTGGATTTTTCGTCATTCCAATTGCAGACTTGCTATCCCAATAAATTTCAGTTGCTCCACTTTGGTCTTGATTCATGTCTACAAGAATTCTCCTTAACCAAATTGCTTCACTAGCTGATGATGTTGCAGCCATATATTCCACTTCAGATGTTGATATGGCAGTTGATGCTTGCTTCTTTGAACTCCAACTTATAACAGCTGATCCAAGATTGAAAACATAGCCAGATGTGCTCTTTCGATCCTCTAAACAACCAGCCCAATCACTGTCAGTGTAGCCACTAAATTTGAAGTCTGAAGTATGACCATACCACAAGCCGAAATTAATTTTTCCAGCAATATATCGTAATACTTGCTTGGCAAATCTGAGGTGATGCTTCGATGGGCAATGCAGAAATCTGGAAATTACTCCAACTGAGAAAGCTATATCAGGTCGTGTGTGAGTTAAGTAGATTAAGCCACCAACTAAACTTCGAAAATACTTCTCATTTGCTAGCTAGGTG
This sequence comes from Euphorbia pulcherrima, assembly GCA_947683365.1. Lineage (NCBI taxonomy): Eukaryota > Viridiplantae > Streptophyta > Magnoliopsida > Malpighiales > Euphorbiaceae > Euphorbia > Euphorbia pulcherrima. The sequence goes on from CANTUS010000010.1 coordinate 5,785,255, forward strand.
TCGTCATTGACCTGCAACTTCTCATTCAAGTTCATAGGTGTAACTGCAATTTTACAACTAATCATGTTAAATCTTTTTAACAAATCAGTAGCATATTTTCGTTGTGATATGAATATGCCATCTTCAACCTGCTTCACATCTAATCCAATAAAATTTTACAGCTCACCCAAATCAACCATTTCAAAATTGTTTTTCATGCTAGCTTTGAAAACATTAATTAGAGAAGAAGAAGAAGAACCCATGTAAATCATATCATCAACATATAGGCAAACAACGAGAAGATCAATTTTACCATGTTTCTGTTGAGTGGTGTCCCTTTAAATGTGGGACCTACGGAAATAATAAAAAAAAGAAAACGAAAAAGAAGAAAAATACAAAAAAAGGAGGTGGCCGAATTCGGTGGTGATTGGTGGCATAATTAAAGGAATTGAAAGACAACAATTTCACGTGTCTTCAATTCCTATAAATAAAGAGGCATTCTGCCTCATTTGAGAGACAGATTGAGAAAAAAAAGCACAGATATAAGAATATAATCTGTGCATATAAACTTAGGAAAGGGGTTCCTAAGAGTTGGGTAAGAGAGAAAATAGTGATGTTTTGGGAAACACTGGTGTGCCACTATTTTGTAATCTCTTGGTGTACCTACTATTATTTTATAGTGGAGAATTATTAGGAGTTTGTCCCGTGGTTTTTCCCTAATTCATTTAGGGTTTCCACGTAAAAATCTTTGTCTTTTCATTCTGATGCTATTATCCTTTCTCATAATCTATTATTGGGCCTAACAAGTGGTATCAGAGCCAAAGGTTATTTTATCAGTAAAATCCGTGGATATATTTTCCAAAAATAAATATACCACGACGACGAGAAAATTACGATAAATCCGGTGGCGCAATCCGTTTGAAAAACCGTCGTAGATACGCAATTTGAGTGAATAGTAAAATAGTAACTTGAATAATAGTATTCATATATAATACTATTTATGTTCGATCATCTTATAAATAATATTATTTAAGTATACATGAGCATACTGTTACTGTTTCAATATACAAGTATTATTTAGGTATACGACACTATTCACATATATAGTCACTATTTATATGAATAGTAAAATCTGTGAATAGTAAAATTTTGCCATTTTTAAATTTTCGACATGGCGAATGATGGTGTAATGATCAAATTGACGGATATAAATTATTCAATGTGGAAATCTAGAATGGAGGACTACCTCAGTTGCAAAGATTTGTATGATCCAATTGAGGGTGACGACGCAAAGCCGAAGGATATGAAAGATCAGCAGTGGATAAAGTTGAAGAAGCAGACATTGGGTACAATACGCCAATGGATAGATGCTAGCCTGTACAACCACGTGAGGAACGAAACAGATCCCAAAGTTCTCTGGAAGAAGCTAGAGGATATGTACGAGACTAAAAATGCTCAAGGAAAAGTGTTCATGATTCGCAAAGTCATGAACTTGAAACTGACAGAGGGACGATCAATCACACAACACCTGAACGACTTTGAAGGATTCATAAGTGAGTTAGCAGTCACCGGTATGTCCTTGGATGATGAGATACAAGCATGTCTTTTGATGGAAACTCTACCAGATAGGTGGGATACTCTTGTTGTATCACTGAGCAACTCAGCTCCAAATGGTATGGTAACAATGTCTATGGTAAAGAATAGCCTACTTAATGAAGAACTTCGTAGAAGAGACGTTGCCAGTACCAGTTCATAAGCCCTTGTCACAAAAAATAGGGGTCGAAGCAAGAGTAAAGATCGTGGAAATGGAAAATCAAAAGATAGATCCAAGTCCCGGGAGAAGAGGTCATGCTACCACTGTGGAAAGCAGGGCCATCTCAAAAAGATCTGTCGTTTCTTTAAATAAGAGAATGCAAACCGAAGTCATGATAATGACAAAAATACATCTGCTATAGTCATAAAAGAAGATGGAGAGGTGGCTTTAGTATCTCATGATGCAGACTGTTGTCATGTTGGAGATGCAGATATCGAGTGGGTTGTAGATTCTGGTGCCTCATACCACTGTATTCCAAAAAGGGAATACTTCTCAACATATAAAGCAGGCGATTATGGTACTATTAAAATGGGAAATAATAGTGTCTCACAAATGGTGGGAATCGATGATATCTGCGTGAAGACAAGTATCAGATGCACATTAACACTTAAAAATGTGCAACACATTCCAGATCTTAGGTTGAACCTGTTGTCTGTTAGTGTATTGGACAAGGAAGGTTATCACAATCATACAGGCAATGGAAATTATAAACTCACCAAAGGATCGTTGGTGGTGGCGAAAGGAAGATTGTGTTGCTTGCTATACAAAACGCACGCAATAATATGTGCGGGTCAACTGAATACAGTTGGAGATGATGCTTTACCAAATTTGTAGCATAGGCGACTGGCGCATGTTAGTGAGAAAGGGTTGAATATACTGGCTAAGAAGTCCCTCATCCCATTAGCCAAAGGAAAAATTATCCCGTGTGATCACTGTTTATTTGGGAAGCAACATCGAGTTTCATTTAAGAAAAGCTCTAGAAGGAGAAATAATAAGTTAGAGTTGGTACACTCTGATGTTTGTGGTCCCATAGATATAGAATCCATTGGAGGAAGAAGATACTTTCTTATCTTCATTGATGATTTCTCGAGGAAGACATGGATTTATTTATTGTGCATAAAGGATCAAGTATTCAAGCACTTTTAACAATTCCATACAATGGTGGAAAGGGAGACTGGAGTGCCGTTGAAGTGTTTACGCACAGAGAATGGTGGTGAGTATAACTCCAAGGAGTTCAAGGATTACTGTAGTCAATATGGTATCAGGCATGAAAAGACAGTTCTTGGTACACCTCAACACAATGGCGTTGCTGAATGAATGAATTGTACCATTGTCGAAAGAGTTAGATCCATGCTTAAAATGGCTAACTTACCTAAGTCATTTTGGGGAGAAGCTGTCAATACTGCTGTCTACCTTATCAACTGACTACCTTCAACACCTTTGGATTTTGATATTCCAGAGAGGGTCTGGACAGGTAAAAATATCTCATACTCTCACTTGAGGATATTTGGCTGCAAGGCATTTATGCATGTTCCTAAAGAGCAAAGGCTAAAGCTTGATGATAAATTAGTTCCTTGCACTTTTGTCGGTTATAGAGATGAAGAGTTCGGCTACAGATTATGGGATCTGGTGAATAAGAAAATTGTAAGGAGTCGAGATATTGTATTTCATGAGAATGATATCATCGGTGAAAGATCTACAAGTGACGGTGTTATCGATATTACACCAAAGAGCATTCTATCAGATGATGCCATAGAAAGAAGAATGCATCAATCAGAATAAGATGGAGAAGAAGAGCCAGTTGTGAGGGATCAAGATACGATTGTAGATGAAGATACGAATGAAGAGGGTATTGACCAAGGGGAGCCAGAGAACCCCATTCTACCAAAAGAAGAACCTCAATTTAGGAGGTCAATTAGAGAATGCCAACCATCTACAAAATACTCCAGTTCTAATTATATTTTAATCACTGATGAGGGGGAGCCTGAAAGCTTCTAAGACGTGCAATCTTGTAAAGATAAAGATTGTTGGATGAAGGCAATGCAGGAGGAGATGAACTCTTTAAAGAAGAATGACACGTATGAGCTGGTGAAACTTCCTAAAGGGAAGAGAACACTCAAGAACAAATGGGTGTACAAGCTAAAAAAAGATGATGGAAACCTAGTTAGATTCAAAGCTCGATTGGTTGCCAAAGGCTTTACTCAAAAGAAAGGTATCGACTTTGATGAGATTTTTTCACCAGTTATGAAAATTAGTTCCATTCGAGTTATGCTAAGTCTTATAGCCAGCTTGAACCTTGAGTTAGAACATCTTGATGTAAAGATTGCATTCTTGCATAGGGATTTCGAAGAAGAAATTTATGCGGAACAACCAGAAGGTTTCAAGGTCAAGGGAAAGGAGGACATGGTTTGTCGCTTGAAGAAAAGTTTGTATGGGTTAAAACAAGCCCCGTGGCAATGGTATAAAAAGTTTGATTCCTTCATGGTGAATCAAGGATACAAGAGGAGAGAAGCTAATCCATGTGTATATGTCCAAAAATTCCCTGATGGAAAATTTATCATTCTTCTCTTATATGTTGATGATGTGCTAATCATTGGGCCAAATGCAAAAATGATTAGTAAGTTGAAGTGTGATTTTTCTAAGGCGTTTGACATAAAGGATTTGGGACTGGTAAGGCGAATTCTTGGAATGGAGATTACCCGAGATCAGAGGTCCTATAGGTTGTGGTTTTCATAAGAAAAATATATTGAATGGGTACTAGAAAGGTTCAATATGAAGAATGCTAAACCAGTTAGCACTCCACTTGCCGCTCAATTCAAGTTGAGTAAGAAATCTTACCCTTTAACAGAGAAAAATAGAGAAGATATGTCAAATATTCCATATTCTTCAGCAGTCGGCTGTTTAATGTATGTAATTGTATGTACGAGACCAGACATCGCTGATGTAGTTGGAGTTATGAGTAGATTCCTGTCAAATCCCCAGAAGACACATTGGAAAGAAGTTAAATGGATCTTTAGATACCTGAGAGGAACTTCAAAGTTATGTTTAACCTTTGGAGGTGGAAAGCCAGCACTTGTTGGTTACACAGATGCGGATATGGCTGGTGACCTTGATGAAAGAAAATCTACATCAGGTTACTTATTTACATTCTCAGGGGGAGCTATTTCATGGCAGTCACGGTTACAAAAGTGTGTTTCATTATCAACAACTGAAGTAGAGTACGTTGCAGCAATAGAAGCAGGAAAGGAAGTGCTTTCGTTAAAGCAATTCTTTCAAGAATTGGGTGTGCAAGATGAAGACTACATAGTTTATTGTGATAGTCAAAGTGCACTAGGCTTGAGCAAGAATACTATGTATCATGCGCGGACAAAACATATTGACGTAAGGTATCATTGGCTCAGACTTGCTATTGAAGAAAAAGAGTTCAAGTTGTAGAAGATTCATACAAACAACAATGCTGCTGATATGCTGACAAAGGTCATTCCAAAAGAAAAGTTTGATCAGTATGTCAAAGCAATTGGGATGGAGAGTCCCACAATGTTGTCGGGAGGGGGAGATTTGTTGAGTGGTGTCCCCTTAAATGTGGGACCCACTAAAATAATTAAAAAAAAAAAGAAAAAGAAAAAGAAAAAAAATACAAAAAAGGAGGTGGCCGAATTCGGTGGTGATTGGTGGCATAGTTAAAGGAATTGAAATACAACCATTTTAAGCGTCTTCAATTCCTATAAATAGAGAGGCATTCTGCCTCATTTGAGAGAGATTGAGAAAAAAAAAGCACAGATATAAGAATATAATATGTGCATATAAACTTAGGAAAGAGGTTCCTAAGAGTTGGGTAAGAGAGAAAATAGTGAGGTTTTGGGAAACACTTGTGTGCCACTATTTTGTAATCTCTTGGTGTACCTACTATTATTTTATAGTGGAGAATTATTCGGAGTTTGTCCCGTAGTTTTTCCCTGATTTATTTGGGGTTTCCAAGTAAAAATCTTTGTGTCTTTTTATTCTGCTGCTATTATCCTTTCTCGTAATCTATTATTGGGCCTAACAGTTTCTTCATATAAAGATTGGGTTCGTTCGTACTCCTTTCGAAGCCATTACTAATAAAGTAAGAGTCAATCTTACTGTACCACGCCCTTGGGGCCTGTTTCAGTCCGTAGAGAGCTTTCCATAGCTTGTAAACTTTATCTTCGTTTCCTTCAATTATGAATCCTTCGGGTTGAGCAATATACACCTCTTCTTGCAATTCTCCATTCAAGAATGCCGATTTCACATTGAATTGATATACTTGCCACTTCAATTGAGATGCAACAGACAAAAAATTTCTCACCGTTTCAAATTGTGCAACGAGAGAAAACGTCTCGTCATAATCCATACCTTGTTGCTGCGAATAACCTTTAACCACAAGGTGTGCCTTGTGCTTTTGTATGCTGCCATCTGCTAGAAACTTTGTTCGAAAGACCCATTTTACTCTAATAGCTTTCTTTCCCTCAGGAAGATCTACAAGCTGCCACGTTTCATTCTTTTGAATTGCTGCAGGCTCTTCGTTCATTGCCTTCCGCCATTCTTCCTTTTTAACTGCTTCCTTGATGGAAATTGGGTCTGCAACAAACAAAGCCTGTGTATTTTCACAAATGTCAAGTAAAGAACGAAATTTTCTTGGTGAATTTTCATCTTCAGATGAGCTTTGACTATTGGAAGTTGAGGAATTTGGAGGAGTGGGCTGCTGTATTTTAATTTGTGGAGTTGGATCTTCAAATTGAACACCATCAGCAACTGCATTTTTGTGCCTACACCAACTTGCTTCCTCATCAAAAACAACGTTACTGCTAATGATAACTTTTTCTCCAATCGGGTTATACAATTTATATGCTTTTGATTACGAAGAGTAACCAACAAATATGCATTTTGTTGATTTCTCATCAAGTTTATTGTAATTATGTGAATCAGTCAAAGCATATGCAATATAGCCAAAAACTTTTAAATGACTAACCCAAGGCTTTGAGCCATGCCAAGCTTCATACGGCGTCTTGTTCAAAACAGCTTTTGTCGGAGATAAATTCAACAAGTAAACGGCTGTTGCTATAGCCTCCACCCAAAAACGATCAGGAAGTTCTTTAGCTTTCAACAAGCTTCTCGCCATCTCTACAACCGTACAATTTTTCCGCTCGGCCACTCCATTTTGCTCCGATGTGTAAGGAGCTGTCAATTCTCTATGCAAGCCTTCCTCTTCACAAAATTGGTTAAATTCATTGGATACATTCTCCTCCTCTGTCGGTTTGTAACGTCTTAATGCATGATCCAGTTTGCTTCTCCACCAACGCCTTGAATTTCTTGAAGATTTCAAAGGTTTCTGATTTGTTTTGTAGAAAATACATCCAACTAATCCGACTATAGTCATCTGTAAAGAACAAAAAAATCTACATCCACCAAATGATTGAGTTTTCATTGGACCAACCAAGTCAGCGTGTAGCAATTCAAGACAATCAATGGCTCTTTTCGACTTTCCCACGAGAAAAGATTTTTTTACATTGTTTCCCATATACACACCCTTCACAAACACCTAAAGAATCAATCTTATGCAACCCAAAAACCATTTCCTTTTGACTCAACAATTTCAAACCATTTACATTCAAATGCCCATCACGTAAATGCCATAATCTCGACTCACCGGCTTCTTTGACAAACAGTTTGTTTGGTGCCATTTGAACATTAGCTATGGCTTGATCAGATTTTTTTATCTCTAATCACACAAGAGGCATCATCAAACAAAATAGAATTCCCACTAGCTATGAGTTGCCCGACACTTAATAAATTTTGAGATAAAGTGGGAATGAAATAAACATTGTAAAGGAGCTTTATGTTACTATTACCACTATTGACAACTACAGTTCCTTTCCCATTTACTTGCATTTGCTTATCATCTCCAAGCCTCACTTTTAACTTGTAAGACTCATCAAGCTCCTTGAACAATGATTTTATTCTCGTCATATAATTCAAACAGCCGTTGTCGAGAAACCAAATATTATTTGAGACGTTTGCACCTTCATGATAAGCCATGAACAACTTCAGGTCCTCTTCTTGTTCTTCATAGCTAGCTTACTTTTCCCTTTTGAAACAATTAGCTTTTACATGCCCAAATTGTTTACAGTGGTAACATTGCATACCACTTTATAACTCTCGTGCTGTCTTTCAAGTTGTTGCATATCACCTCGTCCTCGACCTCGACCTCGTCCTCTACCACGGCCTCTTCCACGAAATCCACCTCTCTCACGTCCTCTACTGCTTGTATCTACTTGATTTAAGGCCTCTCTATTTACATGAAAAGTCTTTTCTTTGTTCTTTTCATCCCATCTGTTCAGCCTTGCTTCATGAGATCGCAGAGATCCCATAAGCTCATCGAATGAGTAAGTAGCCAAGTCAAACTTTGGAGGTAAACTCAATATTTTTGCCACAATAGTTTGATCAGTAATGTTTTCTCCATATGATTTCATTTGATTACATATTGCAGAAACTCTAGTCAGAAAATCTTGCATCAATTCTCCATTGTTCATATATAGAGTTTCGAAATCTCGTTGAAGAGATTGGAGTTTCACCTAAATCACTTTTGAGGAGCCTTGGAACGCTGTTTGCAAAGTCTTCCAAGCTTCGTGAGCTGTATTTGCTGCTGCAATTTTCAAAAAAAATTGACTCATGAACAGCTTGCTGGATAAAGAATAATGCTTTTGCGTCTCTCTTCTTATTTTCCCTTAACCTGGCCTCTTCATCAGGTACAGCATATCCATTTTCAACCAAGCCCCTCAAATCTTGAGAATTAAACAAAGTCTTCATTTTGATACTCCAAAATTCATAGTTGTCACCTTGAAAGATTGGAACTGATGGTTGAGAAATGTTCACAGCATTGCTCATATTTGCCATGAATTACACGCCCAGTTAGGAAAGAACTTGCGCTCTGACACCACAATGTTGGCTACAGGAGAAAATAAAGAAAACGCCTATGAAAGAATGGCGAATGAACAAAGATAATTAACCTGAAATGTTCTGGTATATTATTGATAAAACAGTGCAGCCTTTAAATAGGCTTAAAACATCAACAAACTAACTGAACTTATGAGAAAAATATGGAACTACATCAAATAGCAATCAGATTGCATAAAATAAGGAACTAATTGACTAAGAACAGCTATCTGAGACTAAGTCAAAGAATTAAACATCTGCAACTTTTGAATTAATTAACGTTCAACACTAAATTGCTTGCTTTTTTTTGCACAGTTTGAAATTTATTAAGATATTAATATGTATGATTAACAACTTAATATTTACAATTTTGTACCAGTTTTGGCATGCCTGACTGCGAGTAGCAGCATCTCAGTTTGTTATACATAAGCCTGCTCATTTAAGTAGAAAAAAACATCATGAGTTAAAAATTTTCGGTATTGTTTTTTCGGTCTGTGTTGAAATTGAAATTAACGGTTGAAAGTTAAATTTAGCCATTAGTAGAATCTAAAATAAAATAAGCCTCACCATAAATTAGAAGATAGTTAAGATCAATTAAAATTAGATGGCATAAATTTACGGTAGAATCTAAAATGCAGTGTCTCACCATAACTTTTTTTAACATTGCCCCACTGACATTTTTTAGATGGCGTATTAGTTTACAGTTTAGGATTGTCTGATGAAAGCAATCTGGTTGGAAGCAAGTTTTTGGAAAATTTTAAAGGAGGAAATGTAAAGGAAAAGAAAGTAAGGAATATAATTTTAAAGGATTAATTTTAGTATTTAAAAAGAATAAATGGATTCATAAAGGAAAATAAATGGATAAATTACTTAAATATTATTGAAAAAGAAAATCCATGCTCTTAAACCAATTCAATCACTATCTATTTTAAAATAATCCCTAAAATATGAAATGAATATAGGGAATAGTTTCCTTATATGGTATATCCTTAAAATAGAGTTCTCTATATATAGATAATCCTATTTTAGGAGATGAATATTATATATTATTTGTTTTTACTTTTTATTTTTTAATTGTTTTGTTGGTTGATTAGAATGGGAGTGATGTAAAATTATTAATATAATAATAATAATAATAGAATATTGTTATTTTTATGGAAATCTAATATATGGAATGAAATTATGAAAGATGGTTGGAGTAAAAATACTATAAATTCCTTAGGAAAGGAAAAATAGAGAATATGGTTGGAGGTAGCCCACAATCTAACTCATTTTATCTCGTTATGCTTATGCACCTAACCTACTATTTCATAGTTCTTATCTCATGTAGTAATAAAATCTTGCTAATGACTTCATATTCCTCATCATCCTTCAAAATTGTTCAATTTGTTTTGGACTGCTATTTTTTTTAATATTTACAAGTATCTTCGTTGAGATAATTTTGTTCGGGGCTTAGTTACAGTTAAGGCTCCTCACCCCTCCCAATAAGTGTATTAATTTGTTCAACTTATTTAGCCAACTGAACTACACCTTATTGATGTTTTGGATTGCTATTTAGTTTCATTCAATCAGTTCTGATAGTTATATAGTTTTTGAGAATTTTCGTATATATATTTTTGAGCCCAAGGTTTTTTAAGTTATATTATTTATTTATTTATACTGAGCTTATAAGATCTATAATTTGGCACCCAAATAGTGTTAAGTACAAATATACGGCCCATGTAAGATATAAAACAAGCTTCAAAAGTTTCACCAAAACATGCTAATAATAATCAGGTTTTGAGCCACCATATCATTAAAACTGCTCATCATACATAATTGTAAATACCGACAAATTTTTACTTTTACCATGCAGAGATTGAAGAGGAAAGTTTTACGGAGCCACCTCTTATTTTGAGTGCCAAACTACAATATACTCTTGAAGCAATTGTTTTGACAATGACCTAGCGTTAGTATCAAGTGGTGTCACTGCTTTAATCCGTGTAATTTGTAATCGGCATAGAAGTATTGGTCTGGATAGGCCTGCCGGTGAGGAAAATGAATCCATATCTATTGAAGTAGGAAGTGTTGGACCAGAAAGTGAGGAAAATGAATCTATATCTATTGAAGTGGGAAGTGTTGGTCCAGAATGGCTTGTATATGAGCCAAGACCCATTGAAGGTGCAATCCATAACTATGAGTTAACCATCGTCAAATGCAACACATTCTCACTCTTCGGATTGCCATTTAAAGTATTTCATTCTCTCATATAGAATTGAATTTTGTATTGTTGTGTGTAACATTAATTATATCATGTATTCATTGATTGATGAGTTTTTAAACAAAGGTGTGGAACTTAAATATATTGTTTGGTAAAGGACTAGAGATCGATACATGTTTATTTCGTATGTGTTGTTGGTTGTAATGCTATAATATGCTTTAGCTAAAATGTAGTATGCTTTAGATCATGAGATCGATTCATTGAATGTTTAGCCTTCAGATTCTGAATTTATATTCTAAAAAGTGTCAACTGGCGATTTATTATGATACATGTCGTCCTAAGTGCACCGTCTTTAGTCTAGTAGTGATGACATGTATTGCGAAAGTGGCGTGACTAAGGGAGATTGCATTAGTTGTTGCAGTAATAATATGATGTTTGAACAATCATATACTTTTTGTTATTTTCCAGTAATATAGTTTCTTCCATGCCTTAGTTTTTACCAACGTTATTTTTTGTTTTACCTCTTTCCAATAGTTATTCATTAGACATACTTTTTATTCTAATTTCACTTCATTAACATCTTTGTAAGTTAGTTATACCCTTGTCACTGAAATTAAACCTCACTTATACTTTTGTACAATACCTTAGTTATAGCATTTGTTCATACCTTCGTTATATCTTTTTGCATGGTTCATAAAAAAAGCAAAGATGTAAAAATATAAAAGGTATATACATATTGATCTTGCTTTACATACATAATTTTTTTTTAAAAGTTGTATAGTGATATATAAATGGATTGAGAAATAAATTCCGGAAAACATCGTATACCTAAAAATGCATAAGTTCATAAAAATGTATAAATATGAATCATAATATAATATTCAACGTAAATGACATTGCAGGCAGGACCTTATCCTTCGTTTGGAATCCTAACAAATAAAATAAATTCCTTTTTTTTAAGGATCCAAACACACTCTTATGTATTTAAAATAGGAGACTAAAAAATGTGGCATATGACTTTTCTATTACATAACCCATGTTGTTTATCTTTGTATATTTACAAAGTATAAAATGGAAAAGAAGCTATGAATTCAATTTGATTTATTAGCATATCAAAATTAAAGCTTTTAATCTCTCTGTACGTATATATTCACTAAGATTCAAAAATTGTTTTAATCTCACGTATTCAGTAGGTATTTTTAACGGAGTTAAACGCTGTACATAACTTGCTTATGCTATTTTAAATTGACACAATATTGTTAAAAATTGTAAGTAGGGAATTAATGTGGCAAAATGGTGTTCGTTCTTAGTCGACTAAGAGCAAATCCAATCATTCCATATTTTAATCCCTAAAATAGGGAATGGATATAGGGAATAGTTGAATCCAACCATTCCCTATATGATATATCCCTAAAATATGGTTCCCTATATATAGGGAACCCTATTGTAGAAGCTGAATATTAAATTATTATTTCTTTTTACTTTTTATTTTTTAAATTATTTTATTAGTTTATTAGAATAAAAATGATGTAAAAGAATTAATATAATAATAATAGAATATTATTATTTTTGAGAAAATGTGATATAGGGAAGATGATTGGAATAAAAATACTGTAGATCTCCTAAAATAGAGTTTAAAAAATGAAAAATAAAAATATAATTGGGGGAAATAATTAGGAAACAAGGAAGAGGATTACATCATAATTCAACAATGCAACCAGTTCGAACGTCCCGGTCAACGAAGAAAAAATTAAATGTTCAAAACACCTTATTTATCTTCTTATGAATCAATCTTATATGAATTGATGTTGCCACCTCGTTTATCATTGCAGTACACTGCTAGCCGCTCATTGTGAGTCGTAGTCATCAAATTTTTTTTTCCTCCAACTTATTCAGCTTGTATTGCTTATCAAGCTAGTCTATATTGGTTTGTTGGTTAGTATAATAGGATAACTTTTATCTTGTAAATTCATTTTACTAATTAAATTTTGTGTATGACTTTTCTTACTCGTTAGATTGATTTTATTTATCGATCGAAACCTTATTTTTTGTTATATCTTTCATGGTTCATAAAAAGATGTAAATAATGATAGAGTGAGAAGACAGGTGGGACACATGATCCACCAATCATAAAAAAATATACTTTTAGTCTATCGCCAACTATTTCCGTTCATTTGAAATTGTGATCCATGAAAACTTGAATTATGGCTACGCTGCTTAATGTAAAAATATAAAGAAAATGTATTATTGATCTTGCTTTAGAGAGAATATTTCTAGAAGACGTAGGTGAAATATAAATGAACTGACAAACGAATTCCTAAAAAAACAGGAGACATAAAAAAAATGCCAAAATTCATAAAAATGTATAGATATGAATGATGACAAAATATTCAACAAATGACGTGGCGCAGGTCGCACCTTTTAGGAAAGATTTAAGAAAATGTGGGATATGGCTTTTCCATGAAATAACCTTTGCGGTTTCTCTTTTTATATTTACTAAGTGCACAATGGAAAAGAAACTATCGGTTCAATTAATTATAATTTGTTCAATTATTAAATTTAAAGCTTTTCATTCCTCTTCGAAGAGCTTACTGCACGTACTGTAAACTTATCTCATTAATTAAGTTAATTAATTAAAAAATTAAAATTCATATAAAAGGAACAAGTAAGACTGAACTCCTAAATAAATAAAACCTTCACCATGTATAATGTTTTGTACTTAATTTATACTCCCTGTGTTACTAAATAATTATTTCTTTAGTTTTTTTATTTGTTAGTTACATTTTCATTGCATTTTTTATTCATCTTTCTCTAATTTACTCGTGATTAACTAGGAGAAATTTAGTGGTGAAAATCTTAGCTTAGTGGTTAAGCCTTAACTTGACGCCTCTAGAGTTTTCATATTCAAATCACATTCGGGGTAGGTGAGACTTTTTCTATTTAATGTAAACACAATTGCGTAATTTTTTAAAAAAATTGGAGAAATTTATGTTGATGAAATTTTAAATTGGTAATTAAAAAGAAATAGATTTTCAATACAAAATATAAACGATAAAGTAAAAATTTTATATTGATTTTGATAAAAATGCTCGAGAGAGAATTTAAGAGCAACAAAGGAGTTTAGGGCTATAAATGTAATAGGCTTCTGCTTGCACAAGCTTGGTTCATTAAATTTTTATAATGAGTTCGAGTTAAGATTTGTCTATTCATTTCATTTTGATATGTTTATTAACTATTTTCATTTCTATTAGTAACCTTTAGTATCAATCAACCAACTAATTAAGTACATGAAATTAAACCTTACTTGTACTTTTGTACAATACCTTAGTTATAGCCTTTGTTCATACCTTTGTTATATCTTTTATGCATGGTTCATAAAAAAAGCGAAGATGTAAAAATATAAAATGTATAAACATATTGATCTTGCTTTATGTTGAGGGTGATTCTAAGTTTGGGCTCAGATGTTATATAAGTGGACCTTTGAAGCATGGGCTTGAATTGCAACTCTTTTCACACTACAATCCAATGAAGCCATCCATTTCCTAATTCAAATTGAAGTTAATTAAAATAAGATGAGGGGCCACAAATAAGATGCTTTTTTATGATGGAATTGGATGGCCTGATGCAAATGGATGGTTGTGATCTATTGGCCTTTATTCACCGCCTAACTTCATATAAAAGTCTATTTTTGCCTTTCCTCTGTAATTAAGAAAGACATTCAATTGGTTTTACGAGTTAGAGAGCTCTAGGGTTATTTGGGGTTTTATGTTCATCTTCTCTCTCGATTTCGTTGTAACAATCTTTGGGTTTACGGTCTTGTAAGCCTTTGGGGTTTCTTTCTTTGTTTTCTCTAGTTTTGGCTCCTGTGATTGGAGCTGGGTTTAGAAATTAAGACAGATTAATTTCTAGGGTTTGAGAAAAGAAAGAGGGATTGTTGCAAGAGAGTTCAGATCGGAGGATTGTAGACTGATTTCTAAGATCAATAAAGCGATTACCGGCGTCCTTCCCCCGTGGAGTAGTCTGGCCCGAAAAAGCCAGGAAACCACGTTAAAAATCGTGTTCTGTGTTTGCATGCTTTATTTTTATACAATATTCTAATTTCTTGAACTGAAATTGCTGCTACTTGAACCTGAAACTTGCTGTTTTCGTTTTTGCCTATTTTTGTGCTTAACTTGAGATTAATCTTGAGTAATCGATGAGTTAACTACTCACAACATGTGATATCAGAGCGTACAGGTTTGATTAGTTGTGTTCTTTTGTGATTTGCATATTATTTGTGTGTTCTTGAGTTGATTCTTTATCCTGGTATTTGGTGAATCTGATTTCTCTTGGCTGTTCTTTAAATAATTTGCAATCTGCCTTAAAAGAACAATTTTACTCAATAAAATATCTTTGTTTAATCTAAAATGGCAACTACAAAGATTTAGGTTGAAAAATTTGATCGGAAATGTGATTTTAGTATATGGAAAAGAAAAATGATGGCTATATTAGTTCAACACCATTGTGCTAGGGCTTTAGAGGGAATTGGGGCTCTTCCTGCTAGTCCTAGTAATGATGAAAAAAGGGATTTAATGGAATTAGCCTATAGTCCTATTATCTTAAATCTTTCTAATAATGTCTTGCGTAGGGTTAGGAAAGAGGATACTGCTGCTAAAGTTTGGTCAAAACTTGAATCTTTGTATATGACCTCTTCCTTGTCTAAAACTGCTTTCTTGAAAGAACAACTATTTAGCTTTAAAATGCAGTCTACAAAAATAGTTGAGGAAAATTATGACAAATTTCAAAGACTAATAGTTGATCTTGAAAATGCAGGTGATGAAGTTTCTAAAGAAACTCAGGCTGTTCTCCTTCTAAATGCAATCCCAGAGACATTCAAAAATGTGAAGGATGCGCTGAAATATGGAAGGGAAATGGTGGACTGCGAAGACATTGTAAATTCTCTTAAAATGCGAGAATTGGAAATCAAAGCTACTCCTCAAGGTAAGTCTTCTTCCTCTGGTGATGCCTTAGTTATTAAAGGTAAAAAGAAAGGAAAGAAGAAGGTAACAAGTAACTTTGCTTAAACCAGTCAAAAGAAACATGGTAATAGTAGTTGTTCAAATAATGATCAAAATAATAACAATAATCAATTTAAAACTGAGAAAACATGTTATTACTGTCATGAAAAAGGTCATATTAGAAGATATTGTAAAAAGAGACTAGATAAATCCCAAAATATAAATGCTGGTAGTGGTATGGTTAATACATTCACTGATAATGAAAATATTGAGGTTCTTACAATTAGTGATGCTAAAAATGAAACTAATTGGATTCTAGATTCGGGGTGAACATTTCATATGTCACCGAATCTTGAATGGTTTACTGAAATAAATGAATTAAATGGTAGTCAAGTAATTATGGGGAATAATTCTTCTTGCTGTGTTAAGGGTATAGGCTCTATTAAACTTAAAATGTGGGATAATAGAGTTGTTCTATTGAAAAGTGTTAGATATATACCTGATCTAAAATGAAATTTAATTTCCCTTAATTTACTTGATAATTCTGGTTATAGCTATTCAGCTTCAAAGGGTGAGTTACAGGTATAGAAAGGTAACACTTGCATCATTAAGGGTACACTGTATAATGGTTTATATGTACTAACTGGCTCCGTGGTTTGTGATGTAAATTCTATTGTTTCTAAAACTGATCTGGCTGTCTTGTGGCATAAAAGGATGGGCCATATTGGAATTAAAGGCCTGGAAACTTTAAGCAAAGAAGGTAATCTTTCTATCTCAAACTTCATTAAATTTGATGCTGGTAAAACTTTTGTGATTGGTAAATCTCATAATCAGTCCTTTACCTCTTCTATTCATAAGTCTGTTGAATGCTTAGATTATGTGCATAGTGACTTATGGGGCTCACCATATATTCCTGTTTCTTTGTCTGGTTCGCAATATTTTGTTACTTTTATTGACAATTTCTCTAGAAAAATCTGGATTTACTTTTTGAAAAATAAAAGTGAGGTTTTTGAAAAATTTTGTGAATGGAAATTATTAGTTGAAAATCTTAAAGGAAAGAAAATTAAGGTTTTGAGAACTGATAATGGCTTAGAGTTTGTCAATGATGAATTTAATCAATTCTATAACAAAAATGGAATTTTAAAGCATAGAACATGTGTTTATACACCTCAGCAAAATGGGATTGCTGAGAGGTATAACAGAACTATATTGGATAAGGTCAGATGTTTATTGTATGAATCAGGCTTAGGTGTTAAATTCTGGGTAGAGGAAGCCTCTACTACGAGTTACCTTATTAATAGATCCCCTGCCTCTGCAATAAATTTTAAATGTCCTAATGAGATATGGAACAATCACCCCATTTCCTATATACACTTAAAAGTCTTTGGTTATCTAGCATATGTTCATAATAATGCTTCAAAACTAGAACCTAGGGCTAAAAAGTGTGTCTTTATAGGGTATCCTAGTGGAGTTAAAGGATATAAAGTATGGTCATTAAGTGAAAATAAGATTCTTATTAGTAGGAATGTCATATTTGATGAATCTGTGTTTCCTATGCTTAATTCTACCTCTCAAATGGAAGAACAAGGTAATATTTCCATGTTTGAGGTGGAGTTTTCCAAGAAAGGTAAACTTAATCACAAAAATGAAGAACCTCAACCTATTGATCAAACTGACATTAAAAATACCTCTAATAATAAAACTGAAATTACTAATGACATTAATACTGAATCTATTGACAATGATAATGATGAACTTGAAAACGAGGTGCTTCCTAGGAATAGAAGTAGAAGGGAAACCAAAATGCCTGCTAAGTTCTCTGATTATATTGTCTAGATTGCTTGAATTGTGGTACTATTTTATATGCTTGCTTGATTGCTAAAAATTTGAATGATAATACTCCTCTGACTTATTTTGATGCTAAAATGCATGATGAATGGAATAAATGGCATGCTGCCATGAATGAAGAAATGAATTCCTTGATTAAAAATAAAACTTGGAAACTAGTTCCTAGACCAGTAGATAAAAAGGTAATTGGTTGTAAATGGATTTACAAAAGAAAACCTAAAATTCTTGGTGTAGAAAATGAGAGATTTAAAGCTAGGCTAGTTGCTAAGGGCTATTTGCAAAAGGAAGGAGTTGACTATAATGAAATATTTTCTCCAATTGTGAAACATGTTTGTATTAGATTACTTCTTGCTATTGTTGCTTTGTATGATTTAGAACTTGAACAATTAGATGTAAAAACAGCATTTTTACATGGAAACATAGATGAGGAAATTTACATGTCACAACCAGATGGTTTTATTGAGAAAGGTAAAGAAAACTCAATATTTCTTTTACAAAAATCTTTATATGGCCTTAAACAGGCTCCTAGGCAATGGTATAAGAGATTTGATGATTTCATGCTAAGTCATAAATTTAATTGAAGTCAATATGACTCCTGTGTGTATTTTTCTCAATTGGGTGATGGCATGTTTATATATTTTCTATTGTATGTTGATGATATGCTTATAGGATGTAAGTCTAAATCTGAAATTAAGAAGTTAACTAATATGTTGAAACTGGAATTTGAAATGAAAAAATTAAGGGGGTGCAAATCGAATACTGGGTATGAACATTGTTAGAGATAGGAATGCTGGAACTCTGTGTGTTTCTCAATCTAATTATATAGTTAAAGTGCTTGAAATGTACAATTTGAATTGTGGTAAAGATATTTTAACACCTATTGGAGCACAATTTAAATTGTCTGTAACTTCTAAACCTTTAACTAAAGATGAGATGGATTATATGAGTAAGGTTTTTTATTTGAATGTTGTTGGAAGTATGATGTATGCCATAGTCTGTACCAGACCTGATATAGCTTATGCAGTAAGCTTGGTTAGTAGTTACATGTCTAACCCAAATAAAAGCCACTGGGAAGCTATTAAATGGTTAGGTCGATATCTAAAAACCAATAATTCTATGTGCCTTGTGTATAAATCTGTTGTTGATAAGCCTATTAAAGTATGTGGTTATTGTGATTCCAATTTTGCAGCTGACTTAGACAAATGTAGGTCTGTTACTGGATATTATTTCACTTTAGATGGAAATGTTATTAGCTGGAAATCTAATCTACAACACATAGTTGCTTTATCTACAACCGAATCTGAATATATAGCATTAACTGAAGCAATTAAAGAATATGGCTCAAAGGAATTATTTCTGAATTGGGTATTAAACAAGATAGTATCGATGTTTTCTGTGATTCTCAAAGTGCTATACACCTTAGTGAAAAGACTATTTTTCATGAAAGGACCGAGCATATAGATGTAAGGTTGCATTTCATTAGAGATGTTATTGCTGGTGGTGATGTTACTGTTAGGAAAATATCTACTTTGTCTCACCCTGCAGATATATTCACTAAAGTTGTCTCTGTTTTGAAATTTCAGGATGCGTTGAGCAATCTTGGAATTCTGATGAGAACTTGATACTACACAATGTATCCTTGGGGAAGGATTGCCTTAGCAGTTGCTGGAAAGACTCAGAATCAAGCTGGAGAATGTTGAGGGTGATTCTAAGTTTGGGCTCAGGTGCTATACAAGTGGACCTTTGAAGCGTGGGCTTGAATTGCAACTCTCTTCACATTACAACCCAATGAAGCCAACTCTCTGCCATTTCCTAATTCAAATTGAAGTTAATTAAAAAAAGATGAGGGGCCACAAATCAGATTTTTTTTATGATGGAACTGAACGGCATGATGCAAATGGATGGTTGTGATCTATTGGCCTTTATTCACCGCCTAGCTTCATATAAAAGTCTATTTTCATCTTTCCTCTGTAATTAAGAAAGACATTCAATCGCACTGGTGGGAAACAGGGCTTTTGGTTTCGGTTATATAGGGGCCTTTTATTTCGGTTATGAACCGAGGAAAAAGCCGCCGAAACCAAAGGCCCAATCCGTTTCTCTTCGGGCAATTTTACCGAAGAGAAAGAATATCATTTTTATCGGTTGTCCAAATAACCGAGGACAAAAATGCATTGAATGGCGGTAATTTTACCGGTAATGGGCCTCGGTTTACTTAAAAAATCGAGGCCAATAGAAAGTTATTTTCCTCGGTTAACTTAATAACCGAGGAAAATAAGTGTTACTTTGGCTTCGGTTATTTATTAACTGAAGATAAATAAAGTGTTTATTTTCCTCAGTTAACTTAATAACCGAGGTAAAAAAGTGATACTTTAGCTTCAGTTATGAATTAACCGAAGACAAATGAACTGTTTTTATTTGTATATCTGTTTGAATATATGCACCCAACCTCTATATTATAATTACCTAATACAAAAATGACTCAAGGATCTATATATATAACTACAAAGTATGAACAAAATCAAGATATCTTAAAAGGAGGCAGAAGCTAATTAAAATATTTATATAAGGCTTAAGTGTGTACGAATTTAAACTAGCTTAAGGCCAAAAGCTAAAAATATATGAATTTTGAAATCTGCAAATTTTGGTGACATACTTCGGTTGTGATCTGCAAAGAACAAGTGAAAGTAGGAACAAATTTTGAAATCTCATAAGAAAAATCACAACTATTCCAAATTTAAAGAAACCAGTTATTCACCATTGATGAATTGGCGAACCTGACAACTAACAAGTAATGAATTCCAAAAGCAATGGTGTTCACCACAAAAACAGATCATATTATTGGTAATGAAATGAGCAGAATTATAAATCAAGAACATAGCAGTAATTCCACTAATTACATAAGCAATATAGCAATAACAGAAAGAGATGGAAGAGAAGAAAACACTTGAATTCCACAATACGGATCTTGTCTCCAAAATGATGAAGATCAAACAGAATTGGTAAAAAAAACAAAGAGTAAAAACTAACAAGGTAAAGCCCATCCAACATATATCAAATTCAAAATCTTCAAAACAGATTGGGAAGAACAACATAAAATGATTGAACCAAGATGAACGCCAACATAAACAAATCACATCCATATATATATAGTATATCATACCTTGTGATCATACATGGCCGAAGGTAGTTCCTGCGAAGATATCTAAAACTTCTTCTATCTCCGACTAAGAAAATGCTTTGGTTCTACGATAACCCTGTAATAACAGTTATAAAGAATTTGATATTCTTTCTTAGAACAAATAATTATATACTTTCTTCGTAGCTACTCAATCAAACATGATATATTCAGAGATCAATTACCTGCGAGATATCTAAAGAATAACGATAATGCATAATGATACCATACATATATCGCATCACATAGTAGCCGCATAAGACTGAGTTTTCTGGTTGTTTTGCCCCCTAAAAAAATACTAAGACAAAAACATATTCACTTTCGACCACAATATAGACGTTCAGCAGTATCTATAAAAAATGAGCGATATTTTTACCTCCGGATACTTGACATCACATTTTGCCCGTCTATCCGCTAGCCTAGTTACTGTAGCATTCCTTGCTGCTAATATAGCACTAAATGCACAAAAATGTAAAATCAGTTCATAATTAAATAAATACAAATGTAGCAACATAGTTAAATGAATAAAAAAGACATTACTTTTTCAAAAATTCTAAAACGATAAATGGCCTCTCTCCGGGTTTTCTAGGGATAGGATCGTAGATGGAAATCTGGAGGTTTCGCATGTGAACCACCATCAAAACCCAATGATTCCTATAAAAGACACATTACAAAGGTTTGGAGTTATACAGGCCAACATTCGATGAGCAAGTTATCACCCTTCATGGTAGGGAACAAGAATATAGTGCTTCATTAGGTTTTTACTTATGAATTTGCCTAAGTACTGCTGCCCTGCAACCTTATCATTGCTTTTCCAAATGGTTGAGGCAACCCAGCTAGGATTGGCAATAGCGATTTCATCAAAACAATCCGGGTGTTTATTTATCAAGCCACTGCAAAGAGTACATGTATATACAAATAAGAAAAACATAATTTGTTTTGAGAGAGAAATAATATTCTTAACTACAGAAATTTATCAGACCACTGCAAAGAGTACATGTATATACAAATAAGAAAAACATATTCTGTTTTAAGAGAGATGAAGTTATTAGAATAACTTACAAAATGAAAACTTCCATTACTACGGATTCCACCATATCAGCTGAAAGTACATCCATTATAGTTTCGATAGGGAATGAAAAAGAAGTCATCGCCTGGTATTCATTAACCACCAGCTTCTGTCCGTTTGGAATTATGATAATTTTATCCTTATCCTTATTCTGGATTAATTGATGTAGCTGGACGCATTTACCACCCCAAGCAATATTTGGACCGGCGGGTTTTGGATTAGTCGAGCAATGAGAAGACTGGACATCAGTAGTCTACTTATTAGCCTACAAATTCAGTATGAAATAGGCGATATATAATCAGACATTATCGAAAAAGAAATGTCGCAGACCACTGTGTCAAATAGAACACCTTTACTAATAGGTTTTTAGTTAATTACTCACAAGTTTAGGAATGACTAAACGTCTAGGCCACTGTGTGAAACTTCCACACGCATTTCTAAGAATATCCAAATCGTTTGATGGGCATGGCAACTTACATTCACCGTATAACTGCTCAAATCTTTCAATACTGACACAAATGTTTTTAGGAGATACAGGGGTATTATGCACTTTATCTCTGCCTATGTCGACCACCCCATATGCCATAACTACCTTTCTATCCTCGATAAGCACCGCAAGGTCACAAGGGAACACACCCTATATGGATAGCGTTACTTAAATAAGATAACTTTTTAAATAGATTCACATTTTTACGAAATTTACGAATAGAGTTACTTCAATAAGACAAATTATTAAATAGATTCACATTTATATGAATATTCAATAAGGCAACTTATAAAAATATACAAGTTATATATAAAGTGTGATAGGTACCGTCAAGCCGATCAGTGGATCCTCGTAAGCTGAATTACAACTGCTTAGAACGTTGATGCATGGTTGGGAAGCAGAATATGTTTGGCATTCTTCAAGTTTTCTCATAACCACTTTTTCTACAGGTTGAGTAAAAACTGGACTGTCATAATTAGGTGGAGGTGGCATATATCTATGAATAGATCTAAAGACATTTTTTATGCCAGAGAATGCTCCTATGGCCCATAAACGACTGGGATGCTCTATTTTCCTAAGCCCACGGGGAAGGATATCGTCTGTCATATGAGGCTGGAATTCACCATTCTCCGCTTTCTCACTCCATTTATCCTAGAAATATATTTATAAAACATTTAAAATATATAGAAAACTTGAAAAGATAGGCGCAAATTATATATTGATAAAGGTGGTAAGGTATTGCCTCTAAATTACCATTTTATCGACCACATCTTATGTGGCTTTGTCGGGCATTATTCTTTCCCCTTTGTCATTCTGCTTCGTTCGAGGCAAAGCCCAACACATCGGTCGACGCAAAAATCTCTTCAGGCTGGCATCTGAAGTTGTGCACTGGGGTAAATTGTCAAAATGTCCAGCCCTTTCCCATTTAGGTTCATTGCATACATATGAAGTGGTCCCCATACTATGATAGTATATATTGAACTTTTGGCTTTCTTTTCCCCTTCGCTTCTTCTCCTACGTATTTTCAGTAAAAAACTAACATACAAGATGAAGTAGTGTATTAAGTAGGGTTCAAATTAATACTCAAACAATTAATAAATAATAAGTTATATGACAGCATACAAGCCGAAGTGAGCTACTTTTCTTTCACATATTTCAGTTCCTAAATAACATAAATACTATCATCCTGGAGACCACTTCAACAAGCATAATTTGAAATAAAGAAAAACGGTAATTATCATGCATAGCAGACCAGAATATACATCAAAAACAGCAAACAGAAATCCAAATTTGACCAGACTTAGTTTGCCATATATTCCTCAGTGGTGACCATGTTTTATAGATCTCAAAGTGCTCTCTGGTCACTTGTCCATTTTCGTATGGATACTCTATACCAGGAGGTGGGTCATCATAGATGAAATTGTCTCTGATCCACATTCTGAAATTCTTCCAAGTTTCATTAAACTCTTTCAATACAACCTTTTTCTTTCCAACATCATCAGGGATACAAAATTTTCTCTATATCATACATAAATTAAAGGATTAGATTTAGATATCAACTTGTGATAAAGAAAAACATGCAGAATATTAAATCACTAGGTAGTTAGTAGTAATCACCTGTACATCTAACCACATAGTGTCCTTTATACCATTAGGCACATGTTTCCATGTTGGATAAATGATGTAGACCTTACCCCGTACAAGTACGCCACAATAATTTGCCCACAATGCTCTAAGGTCACCAATAAGGGTATCATCTATCCATTCCAGAGCTCTAACTACATCTTTACCCGCTAGTTTTTGTAGCTTAGCAGGGCCTCTCTTCTTCTTCTTCTTAATTGCTGGCGTGGACTGTGTGCCCGTTGTATTAGACATTGTATACCTACGTGATATTAAGAAAATGGTAAGTAAATAATTGCAAATAATACAAATAAAGAGACTATGGCCTGAAGAATTTCACATTCAGAATGTGTAATATATGTAAAATAAAGAGGCTATGGCATAATGTGTATGACTATGATCATACTTTAACTATTAGTATCAGTCAAATTGATTTCAAGCAGTGCAGTTTAATTTTGTTTTGACTTAAGTCAATGCCACATCATAATTTAACGCAGAAATTTCGGCTAGATCTGAACTGGAATGAAATGTAAAAAGTTATTGTATAATAGTACAATGTTTATACATCTATTTTTTGACAAAAAATTTTTACTCAATGATGTGAAAAAAGAATATCCACAAAACTTACAAAGACAGCCGGCAGTTGTTGAGTATTATATTATGTATAAAGTAAAAGCAGAAATAAAAACCTTTTTAAATATCGAGCCTTTCAATTCCATCATTCTCCAATCTTAACTCCCCTCTTGAAATCATATTCATCAATGTCTTTGTGGCTTGACTTAGTTCCTATTAAATGTAGTAGCCTTCATCGTGATCTTGCCGAGTTAAAATTGCATTGCTATCATGTATAATGTCCATTCTAGGTATATCAAACAAAGAAGATGGCATCTCATGAAACTGTTCATCATATTCTTGTTCATCAATCACATCATCAATGCCAAGTATATGTATTTTGCCTTCAATAACAATTGAAAGTCGATTATCCGAAGGATCAGCCATGTAAAAGACTTGTTTTACTTGAGAAGCCAATATGAATGGATCTTCTTTATGTCCCAATTGATTGAGGTTGACAAGTTTAAGGAACTCATGTTCATCACTTTGTACTCCCGTATTGTTATCAACCCATTGACATTCTAATAGAGCAATTTTGAATCGATTAGTGTAATTCAGTTCCAATATGTTTTCAATAATGCCATAGAAGAACTTTCTCTTCTCAACCAATGTTCTCTTCCTTTTACTAGTGTATTCAGGTGATAATGCTAACACTAAAACACCAGAATTTTGCATTATTGATTTATCATCTTGCCGCTTTGTGTAGAAGGAATATCCATTGATGTCATACCCTTCATATAAGCGGACTGTCGTATCACATCCATATGCTAGCCATCTCAATGTAGGGGAGAACTCGGGATTGCACTCAACTTCATGCATCACACATCTATTGAACCATTCTAGGAAACTAGCATCATGCAAATGATTTAACTCAGCTTCAGTTTTCGAACGATTTGCATCTCTGAGAATTGAAATATGTTCTTTTAAATATGGATGAACTTCTGACAGACTTTGAAGAACATATAATTCTGCCTTGTGCAAAAGTTTCAAGCTGATAGATATATTTTTTCGACCAATAGTACCCTTGCCTTGGAGCCGATCAATATGTCGAGATATAGGCAATCCAATCTCTTCAGAGTTAGCAAGAAACTCAGAGCACCATGATACAACTTCTTCACACGCAGTTCGTTGGACAATACTAGCTTCTGGCCTAGACAAATTCATGACCATCCCTTT
Organism: Euphorbia pulcherrima; assembly: GCA_947683365.1. NCBI lineage: Eukaryota > Viridiplantae > Streptophyta > Magnoliopsida > Malpighiales > Euphorbiaceae > Euphorbia > Euphorbia pulcherrima. The sequence goes on from CANTUS010000010.1 coordinate 5,810,966, forward strand.
AAGAATTCCCATCATTCTTTCAAAAGGATACATATATCTTAAAAAAATGGGTCCGCAACATCTAATTTCTTGAGCTAGATGCACTATAAGATGAGGCATAATGTCAAAGAAGGATGGCAGAAAATATATTTCAAGACAACACAGAGTTTGAACTATATCATTATGCACCTCTTCTAACAAAGCAGGATCAATGACCTTGCTACTGATAGTGTGAAAAAATTGACACAATCTAGTGATAGTGTGCCTCACTTCGGCTGGTAATATTCATCGAATTGCTAAAGGTAAGAATTGTTGCAAGAGAACATGACAATCATGTGACTTCATTCCAATTAATTTCAAGTCTGACAACAAAACTATGATCGGAAATTTAAACAATAACCAGCAGGTACTTTCAATCCACGTAAAGAATGACAAAAGCTCGTTTTCTCTGCTTTAGACAATGTGTAGCAAGCTGGTGGTAAATATATGTGTTTCCCTCGTTGTAGTGGGCCTAACTCCTTTAAACCCATTGATTCCATGTCCTTTCTTGCATTTAACCCATCTTTAGTCTTCCCTGGAATGTTCAAGATTGTCCCAACAATTGCATCACAAACAGTTTTTTCAATATGCATTACATCAAGACAATGTCTGACCTTCAAATGAGGCCAATATGGTAGATCCCAAAAAATTGATCTCTTCTTATAACCACCCTTAATGCCAGCTTTATAAGGCTTACTGTACTGGGTAGCAACATCTTTAACACGATTATAGATTTCCATCCCGCTCAAGGGAGGTCATGCCTTATTCAATTCTAACTTCCCAAATGCCTTCTTTTTCCTTCGGAAGGGGTGATTCGAAGGGAGAAATCTACGATGGTTCATATAAACAAGTTTTTTACAGTTAACTAGACGAATTGCTTCAGTATCATCCTCACAAATAGGACATGCTTTTTTCCCCTTAATAGGATACCCTGACAAATTTCCATAAGCTAGAAAGTCGTTTATTGTACAAAAGATCATGGCACGAAGGGTGAAATTTGAATTAGTACTAGCATCAAATGTTGTAACCCCTTCACTCCAAAGAATATTGAAATCTTCAATAAGAGGAGCAAGCTATACATCTATGTCATTCCCAGGTTGTTTCGACCCATATATGAGAATTGATAACATCAGGTACCTTCGCTTCATACATAACCAAGGAGGCAAATTATAAATAGTTAATATAACGGGCCAAGTGTTGTATTGTGAGCTCAAAGTTCTGAATGATTCATCCCATCTGTAGAAAGACCAAGTCTTAAGTTTCAAGCATCATTACCAAATTCTGAAAAAATACCATCAATGTTTCTCCATTGCATGGAATCAGCTGGATGTCTCATTATCCCATCTACCTTTCGAACATCACGATGCCATCTCAACAACTTTGCATTTTTTTCATCCGAGAATAGTCTTTTAAATCTTGGTATGATCGGAAGATACCAAAGCACCTTTGCCAGTACACCTTTCTTCTTTACTCTTGGATCTTGAATCTTGTAATGGGACGATCCACACCTCGGACAATTATCCATATCTGCGTACTCATTTCCATAGAGCACATAGTCTTTCGGACATGCATGAATCTTCTCATACACATAGTCTTTCGGACATGCATGAATCTTCTCATACTCCAAACCCATAGGGCACATGAGTTTCTTTGCCTTATACGTATTGGTTGGGAGTGTGTTATCATCTGGTAACATGTCTACTAGTGTTTCCAAGATCTCGGAAAAAATTCGTCCGTAGCATTGTGTCTTGTTTTCATGTTGAAAAGTTTGAGCACAGCTAACAGTGTAGTGTATTTAACACAACCCTTGAATAGCTCTGTCTGTGATGCTTTGAGAATACTTTCAAACACATTCGGCCTGTCTTTAAAATTATCTTCTACATCAATCAACATATCATCCAGCCTATCATTATCCTCACCATTTCGTCTCCAATATTAGAATCAACATTCGTATATGTCATAGGAGCACTTGAGCTCTCCCCATAATCACGCACCTCCCCATGCCATATCCACCTCGTGTACCCTTTTTCAAACCCTCGACGAATTAAGTGATCCTTCATTTCGTATATGCTTATAGGAAACCTCATTTTAATACAGTTGCAACATGGACAGCGAATGTTAGAACCGCTTTTTAAGCTATATTCAAGGGCAACTTTAGCGAACTCTTCGACCCCTTGTAAGTACTCAGAGGAAGTTCGGCTCAAATTCATCCAATTCCGGTCCATTCTATCAATATGTACAATTAATTAAACTATTGAAAATCTTTACTAAAATACTTTTAGTTATTACGTATCACTAATTCATCCAACTTTAGCGAAGTAATAGATAATTTTGACCTAATAGACCATATTTTAAAAACTATGTGATCTAAACCATGCCAAAAACAAAGAAACTAAGGAATCATGGTTCTGTTTTTTCCCAAAATAAAATGTTTTAGTTATATTATAAAACGAGTATTTCCCATGAGGTAACTTTATGTTTTAGTTAAGTGACTACACAACAAAAAAAAATTCAAAAGAAACTCAACACATACAGTAGAATTGAATCTGCAGGTAGTGATCAAAATCTTTGGTGTACGTTCATGATTCAGCAATGTACTAAATTCATCAGCGTCATTACCTATAAATAGCTACAAAATTAACACAGTACATCAGCCCCTCCATCCTCCACAGTCATAAAAACCGTTCAATTGCGCAGAGAATAACTCGAAGAACAAGAAATTTTGATTCATAATCAATAGAAAAGCTGTTTTTGACCATAATCTTTTCTATACGAGCTGGAATGCAGAGCTTTCAAACCTTATCTATCTAATGTGCTTCTACCACAGACAAACAATAAAATATAGAACTCTTATTTTATGGAATTGAACTGTAGTCTCTCATAGAAGTCCCACTTCATAATTGGACAAGATTTGTTACATAAACACATGATCCCATGCTAAATGGGATTCCAAATACCTTACACAATTGATTAAATCAAGCAATTAAACCATACATATCACGGTAGAAACAACAAATTAAGAGTAGATAGCATAAAAAGAAGGTAGCATATGGGAATGAGATCGAAGGCATAAAAATACCTCATCATCGTCAGGCTTGGTGAGGCGTTTTCACGAGGACGGCAGTGACGCACAACACCCTTTCACCTCAGCCCACAAGAAATTATGCAGAGTTAAGATGAAACCTTTCACATGTTGCCGAACCTGTTGGAGAAGGGAATTGAAGGAATGAAGGTGCACAGGCACATGCAGTGACAGTGAGCGGTTCACAATAAGGACGGCGGCGACGGTGAGGTTCTCATGAAGGACGGCGGCGGTGGGGGGTCTCAGGAAGGGTGGCGGCGGTGGGGGGTCTCAGGAAGGGCGGCGGCGGCGGGGTTCTCATAAGGGTTTTAAGTGAGGGCTTAAAGAGAGTACTAGTATGTTTGCGAATATATTTGAACACTTTCCTCGGTTTTTAAATAACCGAGGAAAATAAATATTTATGTCTTTGGTTTTTTAGATAACCGAAATAAATGCCTCACTCGAATTGATTTTGTCTTCGGTTATCTGAAAAACCGAGTACAATGAGCAATTCCAGCCTGCCATCTAAGATTTGGCTAGCGCGAAGTGAGCATTAGTTTCGGTTATACATAAAACTGAATCCCAACTAGCGGGTTAAAAGCCCATTTTTCCACTAGTGTTGGTTTTACGGGTTAGAGAGCTCTAGGGCTATTTGGGGTTTTCTGTTCATCTTCTCTCTCGATATCGTTGTAACAATCATTGGGTTTACGGTCTTGTAAGCCTTTGGGATTTCTTTCTTTGTTTTCTCTGGTTTTGGCTCCTGTGATTGAAGCTGGGTTTAGAAATTAAGACAGATTAATTTCTAGGGTTTGAGAAAAGAAAGAGGGATTGTTGCAAGAGAGTTCAAATCGGAGGATTGTAGACTGATTTCTGAGATCAATAAAGCGATTACCGGCGTCCTTCCCTTGTGGAGTAGTCTGGCCCTAAAAAGCCAGGAAACCACGTTAAAAATCGTGTTCTATGTTTGCATGCTTTATTTTTCTGCAATATTCTGATTTCTTGAACTGAAATTGCTGCTTCTTCAACCTGAAACTTGTTGTTTTCGTTTTTGCCTATTTTTATGTTTAACCTGAGATTAATCTTGAGTAATCGGTGTGTTTAACCTGAGATTAATCTTGAGTAATCGGTGAGTTAACTACTCACAACACTTTACATACATAAATTTTTTTAAAAGTTGTATAGTGATATATAAATGGATTGAGAAATAAATTCCTGAAAACATCCTATACCTAAAAAATGCATAAGTTCATAAAAATGTATAAATATGAATCATAATATAATATTCAACGTAAATGACATTGCAGGCAGGACCTTATCCTTTGTTTGGAATCCTAAAAAATAAAATAAATTCCTTTATTTTTAAGGATCCAAACACACTCCTATGTATTAAAAATAGGAAACCTAAAAATGTGGCATGTGACTTTTCTATTACATAACCCATGTTGTTTATCTCTGTATATTTACAAAGTGTAAAATGGAAAAGAAGCTATGGATTCAATTTGATTAATTAGCATATCAAAATTAAAGCTTTTAATCTCTCTCTACGTATATATTGGCTGAGATTCAAACATTGTTTTAATCTCACATATTCAGTAAGCATTTTTAACTGAGTTTAGTGTTGTACATAACTTGTTTATGCTATTTTAAATTGACACAATAATGTTAAAAATTGTAAGAAGGGAATTAATGTGGCAAAATGGTATTGGTGCCTAGTGGACTAAGAGCAAATTTAATTATTCCTTATATGGTATATCCTTAAAATAAGGCTCCCTACATATAGGGAACTTATTGTAGGAGATGAATATTAAATTATTATTTCTTTTTATTTTTATTTTTCAAATTATTTTATTAATTAATTAGAATAAAAATGATGTAAAAGAATTAATATAAATAATAGAATATTATTATTTTTTAAAAAATATAATACAAAAAATAAAAATAAGAAAGATGATTGGAAAAAAATATTATAAATCCCCTAAAATAAAATTTATGGAATAGAAAATAGGGAATTCTATTAAACTTGCTTGAGAAATAATTAGGAAACCATGAAAGACGATTACGTCATAATTCAACAATTCAACCAGATCGATGTGAATAAAATCTAACGTCTCGGTCTATCAAAGAAAAAATGAAATGTTCAAAACACCTTATTTATCTTTTTATCGAAAAATTTTTATATGAGTCATGTTATTTTAAAATGAAAAAATATTATTCTATACTTTAATTAATATATATCTTATTATATTAAAAAAAATAAATATAATAAAATATATATCAATTAATATATAGAGCGATACTTTTTCATATCAGAACATGTATAAAAAATTTTTACGAATCTTACATGAATTTATGTTGCCACCTCGTTTATCATTGCAGTACACTGGTAGCCGCTCATTGTGAGCGTAGTCGCCAAACGCCACACAGTTTTCCTTATTTGAAGTAGTTAAATAAGCTGGGCGCGTGAAGCAGCGCAGTGGGGGGCAAAGGAGGCCAGGAAATTTTGGGGGAAATAGCATGCAGTGGGACAGGTTTCATGACGTTCGAAATCTCTTTTTCATAACTCAAAGATTCTCTTTTCTTCATTTAATCTGCAATTAACTTTTTGTTTCCTCAATTTTTTTAGAGCCAAATGGCGAGAAAGTTTCTGATTCTATCAATTCTAACATCTTCAATTGTCATTGCAGCGCATGCCAGAGCTCAGCCTAGCAACGACTGATTAATTTCTTAATAAATAATTTGGAAAATTGATCACTTGGCAAACACAAGATGGAATTCCACAATAACCATGTTGCTATCACGGCAATCCTCATTGTTTTTATTCACCTGCGAAATACGAAACTCACACAGATTAATTTCTAGCTAGGTAAACAATACATGAATTGAAAAATAGTTGGGACCCTATAATAAAAATAATGAATTGTGTAAAAATAAATAAATAAAAGGGTTTTTTTTAATGCATGAATTGAAACCATATTTTTAGGCCAATACAATCATTACAATCATTAATTGTAAATATCCCAAATAAAAATTTGATTTCCACTTTTACCCGAAAAGATGTATAATTTTATTATTTCGTTTTTTGTTTCTGGTATAATTTTATTTTAACATTTTTTTTGGAGGTATAAGATTATTGGGTAAATAATTATAAACTCTCTCAGATTTAATATAATATATTACTCCCTCTCTTTGTTTTAAAAATCTAATTTATACATTCCGATGTTTTACATTTTTTCATTACTACCTTCCTCTATCAATTGAATAATGTTTTACTTCTGAGATTTAAACATTATTTTACTCTCACGTATTCAGTAGACATTTTCAACTGAGTTAAATGTTATAAGTAACTTGTTTATGCTATTTTAGATTGACACAATATTCTAACAATTGTAAGAAGGGAATTAATGTGGCTAGTGGACGAAGAAGGGAAGGAAACAAGCAGTGGACGGGGATTACGTCACAATTCAACAATTCAGGCAGATGTGAATAAAATCAAATGTCCTGTCTACATGTTCAACACCCGAAAGGCCAGTGGGGGGGAGACTTATGGATTTTATATGAATTCATCCACCTCGTTCTGCTAGCCGCTCATTCAGAGCGTAGTGACCAAACGCTACACAGTTTTCCTTATTTGAAGTAGCTGTTAAATAAGTCAGGCGCGTGGGAATCAGCGCAGCGGGGGGCAAAGGAGGCCTGGAAATTTTGGGGGAAATAGCATGCAGTGGGACCGGTTTCATTACGTTCGAAATCTCTTTATAACTCAGAGATTCTCTTTTCTTCATTCAATCTGCAATTAACTCTATGTTTCCTCAATTTTTTTAGAGCCAAATGGCGAGAAAGTTTCTGATTCTATCAATTCTAATATCTTCAATTGCCATTGCAGCGCATGCCAGAGTTCAAAACTCTGCTATCAACGCTAATGGGATCAACCAGGTAGTACTAATATAAGTATATGCTGCTTTTGTATGGTTAATTTCATGATTTTCATCGATCTTCCATTCATTGGTTTCATTTGATCTCGATTCATGTTGTGTAATGAACATAACCAATGGTACCATACAATTTGATTCAAATAATTAGTTAATGGATTTGGCTTGTTTTTGTTTGAATGCAGACATGGGCTAATAGTAATCACGTCCACCACGCAGCTCAAAAAGATACCAAAGCCTACAGATTATCTCATGCTGGTAAATACTGCTTGCTTTTTATTTAATTTGGTTATATTCAGCTGGTAATATATTTAACCAATTAGTGTTTGTACATTCACTTTTCACACATATATTTTTACCAATGTTATCAATACTGGACTGGGCTTTATATTGGCGAAGCCATTGGTACGCGGTTTAACCGGTATTATTGATATGATTGGTGGTTTTACCGAATTTTATTTTTTAAAGAAAATATATTTTTATGGTTTCCAATGGCTATTGCGACACGTTTTGGGTCTGTGGCAACTCTTTAGTGTGTTGTTAGAGGGATTAAGAAAAGAATATATATTATTTGGTGTTTTCAGTTGATATTGTAACGCTTTTTGTAAGTCTTTAGCGACATTTTATAGGTCTTTAGCAACGCTTCTTGACTCTTAAGCAGAGCTTTTTGAGTCTTTGGCAACGCTTTTACCAGTTTTTAGTAAAATCAATTTTTAAGCATACCGTACCGTAGCCATGACCGGTTCGCGGTAATACCGATCGAACCAGCCGGTACGGTACGGTATTAATAACATTTATTTTGGCGGCTTTACTTGAAACTTGGCAAGTTTTGCCAAGTGTCCCCCTCAATTCATGCATGTCCCTACTTGTTGGGGAGAATATGGAGGACTTAAAATATTTAGAAGAGAGAATAAGTGGCTGAAATACTTCTGATGTTATTTGTGTATATCTGGTATATATTTCAACTTCAGCAAGTTACATTCTTATAGCATTACAATGTTACTTTCCAAATACTAAAATAAATACTAATGTAAATACGCAACTTATGACTCATAAACACATACATAACTACTGTGACCGTTTGTAACTCCTAATACATTAAACCTAAATAACTCCTCATAATACTAATTCAATGCATAAGTTTATTTTCAACACCTCCTCTTAAACTTATATCTTCGTAACACCAAGGAGCGACCGCAATCTACTAAAATTGACATACTTCAACGCCTTAGTAAAAATGTCAGCAACTTGGTCTTTGGACGATACATGCTTCAACTCAACTTCTTTGTTACTAACACACTCCCGGATGTAATGATACTTCGTGTCACTGTGCTTGCCCCTCTCATGAAAGATCAGATTCTTTGCTAATGCAATTGTGGATTTGTTGTCAACAAACACTTCTGTAGCTTCCACTGGAGCAAAATTGAGACTTTTTAATAATCTCCGCAGCCATATAGCATGACAAACACAAGATGCTGCTGCAACATACTCAGCTTCACATGTAGACAATGTGATAATTGCTTATTTCTTTGAACTCCAAGCAAAAACATAATTTCCAATAAAGAACACAAAACTAGTTGTGCTTTTTCGATCATCAATGTCTCCTCCCCAATCACTATCACTAAATCCATATAGCTTGCTATTGTGTTGGGATGAATAGAACAAACCATAAGAAATAGTACCTTTAACATAACGGAGGATTCTTTTAGCAGCATTCATGTGACTCAATGTTGGAGCTTCCATGTAACGACTCACTAATCCAACACCATATAAGATATCTGATCTTGTACATGTTAAAAAATGCAGCCTTCCAACTAATCTTCTGAGCATGGATGGATCTACTTGAGCTTCATTGTCATGCCTCAAAAGCTTTATTCCTCATTCAACAGGAGTAGATATTGAATTGCACTTATCCATTTTGAATTCCTTCAAAATGGCTTCCGCATATGTTCTTTGAGAAAGAAATATGCCTTCAACACTTTGTTGCACTTCAATGCCGAACTAATAAGACATCAGCCCCAAATCAGTCATCTCGAAGTTCTTGGCCATCAACGCCTTGAACTCATCAACCATCTTCTCATCAACTCCTGTAAATATCAAATCATCAACATACAAGCACACAAACATCATTTTTCCACTAGTGCTCTTCTTTTCAAACAAAGCATGCTCATAAGGACATCTTGTGAAACCATTCTTCTGCAAATACTCATCAATACATGAGTGTCAAGACCTCGGTGCTTGTTTCAGGCCATACAAAGCTTTCTTCAACTTCAAAACTTTGTCTTATTCACCTTTGACAATATAGCCCAAAGGTTTTTCAACATAAACCTCTTCTTCAAGAGTTCCATTCAAGAAAGATGATTTCACATCCATTTGGTGAATTCTTCATCCTTGTTGTGTCGTTAAGGAAATAATCAATCGGATTGTTTCTATCCGAGCCACTGGTGCAAACACCTCTTTATAATCAATACCGACCTTTTGAGAATAGCCTTTTGCAACAAGGCGAGCTTTGTACTTCTCCACCTCACCTTTTGCATTCTTCTTTGCCTTATAAATCCACTTGACACCTATTGGTTACTTTCCTTTTAGCAATGAGGTTAGCTCCCATGTGTCATTCTTTTAAATGGAATTTATCTCTTTATCCATTGCAAATCGCCACTTTCCATCTTCCACAGCATCTTCAAACTTGATAGGTTCTGTATCAGCAAACAAACAGAATAATGTGGTGCTATCCACTTCTATTGTGTCTGCATAAATATCATCCAAACTCCTCATGTGAGGTTGCCTTTCAGATGAGCTTGACAAAGCCGTATTTGTCGAATTTTGTATGTCTATGTATGTCATAGTATGTCCGCCTATCACATTCTGACTATTTATGTCGCATTCACCTGTAATTACATCATCTTCAAAGAAAGGAAGAAAATTATAATTCTCATTTTCTAAAACATTCCAGTTCTAGCAACTTGCTTCATCAAATTCCACATCTCGGCTAGTGACACTACTTCTGGTCTGAGGAATATAAAACTTATAACCCTTAGAACTTGGTGAATAACCAATGAACACCATCTTTTCACTCTTGTCATGAAGCTTTTTTCTCAATTCATCAGCTACATGCACATAAGCAAGACAACCACATACTTTTAAATGGAAAATATTTGGTTTCTTACCACTCCAAGCTTCTTGAGTGGTCATGTCTTCCAACTTCTTCGCTGGACTCCTATTGTTCAAGTACACCGCACTAGCCACAGCTTTAGCCCAAAACTCCTTTAGCAAGGCTTTGCTCAACATACCACGAGCCATGTTTATAATGGTCTTGTTTTTCCTTTTCACCACACCATTCTGCTGCGGTGATCTAGCCACTATAAGAAACGTCGAATGCTTGAATTATCATAAAATTGATAAAATTTCATGAAGTAAACCCTCCTCCTTGGTCAATTCTGAATGACAGAATCTTCAAGCCAATCTCATTCTCAACTTGAGCCTTAAATTTCTTGAAGACTTCAAACGCCTCACTTTTCTCCTTTAGAAAATAAACCCAAGTTTTGTGGGTATAATCATCAATAAACAACAACATATACCTGCTACCACCATGAGAACTTGAATTTATAGGACCACAAATATTAGGATACACCAACTCGAACGGTTGAGATGTGCTAAAAAAGGAGTTTTTAGGAAAACTCCTTCTAGACTGCTTTCCGTACATACAACCTTCACAAATCTATTTTAGATGATTTATGAAAGGTAATCCTCTCACCATCCTCTTTCTAGACATATGCTCCAAGCCACCAAAATTCAAGTGACCCATTTTGAGATGCCACAACCATGCTGACTCGGAAAAAGAAGCTTTTAGGCACTTTGGTATGTCACTGTTGATTTTCAGCTTAAACATCCTATTTGCTAACATTGGAACTCTAGCAATCATTCTTCTTCCATTACGAACAACCAACCCATTTTTCTTGTTCATCTCAATATGGTAACCTTTCTCAACAAGCCGTCCAATGATTAAGATGTTGGACTTTAAAGCCGGAACGTAATAAACATTAGAAATAAACTCATGATCTCCATTTTTAGCTTGATAAGAATTTTGCCACTACCTATAACTGGAACTTTTGACTTATCACCAAAAGTAATATTCCCTTTCGAGATTTCATCAAGATTGCAAAACAAAGATTTATACACTAGTCATGTGATTGCTAGCTCCCGAATCAAGATACCACGATCAGTGGTTTTCTCTGAATCTCCGCTACAAGATGTTGGAAAAACGGGGATTACTTGGACCATTCTGAGTCACGAATACGATATCAGATTGAAATTTATTTGGTCGGTTCACCAAAATTTCAATCGGATAAAATCAGAAACTGAATCAAGAATAAGAATTAAATTTACTGTGAAAATAATTAACCGAAAATTTTATGTATTTGCCAAATTCGCTTTTGGTCATACATATTGCCAAAACGTTAACAGACATGTCTAAAAAACATGTCATTTTGGGTTTCAGCTTTGTCTAAAAGACATACTGTTTCGAGTTTCAGCCGTGTCCAAAAGAAATACTTTTTTGGGTCTAAAATTTATTTTTCTGATGAATTTTTCAAAGGATGTGTTTTGCTAGCTCGACCGCAGCCCAGGGTGCTACCCCCGGACCCCCCAAATTGTAACAGAACCCAAACAAGCATGCACTCCTCACTCTCCCGACTTGTTCGATGAAATGTCATGATCACATTGGTCAGCTAGTTGATCTAATTACACTAAAATATTAACCCAAGACAACAATAAAGGTGCATTCTCACCTTCTTCAACCTTCACAAAATTCGCCTCATCATTATGGTTTGCATTAAAAGTGCATTCTGCTGCATAATGCCCATATACTTCACAATTGTAACATTGGACATTGGATTTTTCACGACCGCCAAATCTGCCTCCTCTACCTCGTCCTCTAGATTACATTGATGATATCTGCCTCCTCAACCTCTGGTTGAGTTTTATTATACCTAACCAGAACCTCTACCTCTTCCTTGAGACCAACCTCGACCACTACGACCACGGCCTCTTCCTCGACCGCTTGCAAGTTGTGACTTCTTCTCTTCTTTCTCAAGCAATTTCAACTTTGCCTGTAACATCAAAGTGATTGGCTCTTCTCGCTTCTTTAACCTTTCCCCATGGGCTTGTAGAGAACCCAAGAGTTAATCTAAGGTCATATTCTCCAAGTCTTGCGACTCTTCGATTGCAGCTACCACATAATCAAATTTTGCCATTAACGAAAGCAGAATTTTCTCAATCACTCGAACATCTTCTAGCGCCTCTCCATATTTGTTCATTTGATTGACAATCAACTGAACTCTATTAAAGAATTCCTCAATTGATTTAGAATCTTTCATCTTTAGATTCTCATAATCACTCCTCAGAGTTTGCAAACGAACTTTAACCACCTTATCTCTCCCTTTGAACACAATCTCCAGGATCTCCCATGCTTCTTTCACTTTAGAAGCATTTGCAACTTTCACAAACATATTCTCATCCAAACACATATGAATGAGAGAGAGTTCTTGCTGGTCTTTCTTCTTCATGTTCTTCAAAGACTCCAACTGTTGAGCATTCAACAGCCCGTCATTCTTAGGCTTTTCATAGTCTATCTCAACCATATCCCAAACATCTTGGGAATCCAGCAATGTCTTCACTCTAACTCACCAAGCATCATAATTATCTTTGGTAAGTTGGGGAAATTTAATCATGTTGTTCATCCTGATTCTGAATTTTTTGTTTGTCGCTCTTTGTCGCTCACTGGTGTTTTAAGTTGCTCACTGGCACTCATTGGCACTTTGATACCACTTTGTCGGAGAGAATATGGAGGACTTAAAATATTTAGAAGAGAGAATAAGTGGCTGAAATACTTCTGATGTTATTTGTGTATAACTGGTATATATTTCAACTTCAGCAAGTTACATTCTTATAGCACTACAATGTAATTCTCCAAATACTAAAATAAATACAAATGTAAATACATAACTTACGACTCATAAGCACGAACATAACTATTGTGACCGTTTGTAACTCCTAATACATTAAACCTGAATAACTCATCAAAAATACTGATTCAATGCATAAGTTTATTTTCAACACTACTAACTCTCAACTTGGAAAAATGCACTCGCAAGCGCTAGTTAGGGATGGGACTAGATCTTGTACCCAGCCTGGATCCGTGGATCCATATCCATTTTTTAGGGAATGGATCCTTGTCATTTCAAATCTTTAGTGTGTAGTTAATATTTTCATGTGTTGTATTTCATAAATTTAATTTTTTAGAGATATGTTTTGGACCTGTTTTAGACCCGAATCTGTGGGATCCATTGGATATGGATACGAGGTCTAATCATTGGATCTGGACCGGATCTGAATCTTATATGTAAAAAGTAATATGGATCTGGATCTATAAGGACGGTCCAGATCCGGCTCGCGTCCATCCCTAGCGCTAGATGTCAGTAAAATAATATCTTTGGAAAGTCAAAACAACAATAAGCTGACCCGTGGCAACCGTTGGGGGATTGCGAGTGCATTTTTACCAAGTTGACAGGTTTAGGGAGTTGAGGGCGAAACTTTGCCAAGTTGAGATGAGGTAAACATGTATTATGCCTATTTTGATAAATTTTCACTTTTACCATGCAGAGATTGAAAAGGGAGGTTTTACAACACCAGCTCCTGTTTCAGTTCCCAAACAACAACAGTATTCCCTCAAACCAATTGTTGTTATGATATTGGTACTAACACTGATATCAAGTGCAATCACAACTTTAATTCAAACAATTTGTAATCGCCACAGAAGTGTTGGTCGAGAAAGGTCCACTAGTGAGGAAAATGGGTTGATGCCCATTGGGATAGGAAGTGTACACTCACAAAGGCCCATTAATGGAGAAAATGAGCCCAGATTTGTTGAAATAGGAAGTGTTAGTCCCGAAAGGCCCACATATGAACCTAGGCCTATTGGAGGAGATCCTATGAACTATGAGTTGATCATTTGTAATTGCAGTAATACCTTTTCACTTTGCACATTGCCACTTTAATTATTTAATTCTCTCATATGGCATAGAATTAAATAGGTTTTGTGTAAAATAATTTGGCTAGGACGAGTTTTTTTTAAAATAAAGTTTTGTAATGCTTATGTAATATATATGTGTGGAAATACCTATAGATTAATATTTAATGTAATATAGCATGATTGTTTCGTTCTCACTTCTGAGATCTTGCTAACTTCCATTTCCTCATTCTCTTTTAAACATACTCAATTTGTTTTCTAAACTAAGATCATTACCTTAACTTGTATTGTCTCTTCCAAAATGGCATGTTTTCCGCAGCCTAAAACTGTTTCATCTTACTTTTTCTAAAAGCCTCTTTTATGCTTTTTGAAAAAGACCCCCTAAGTTCTGGTATCTAACTAGAACCTATATACAACTTCGAGATCGACACCAGCAATAAGTAAATATAGATGGTAAATTTGGATGATCAGCGAAAATTGCAGCAAGAATTAGCGATGCTAAATAAACAAACAATCTATGAACTATTGAAACCAAATTATAATGCTTAGCGATTAATTACCATCCAATGCATAATTGATGAGAATTTTCTGTTTAATAGAGTCCACAGAAATACAAATACCTTTATTTACAGAACAACTATAGTATTTTAACCTCCAACGAATTTGACTCCATCGATCATAGCGTTGAGCCTTGGCCTTGCCTGAATTCAAAACTGAGAACAAAAAAACTTTAAATGAGAAATTCAAGCAAGAGAGAAACAAAAGGGAGGGACCTAATGATCATGGAAGAAAAATGGCATCCGTGCGTCTCTACATTTATCAACCACATATCTTATTATATCTCTTAGCTCTATGATTGCAAAGCAGTCCTTTCTTTTTTAAATATCTTTTATTTATAGCCTTAATTTTTTTTATCAAGGTTTTGTATTTATAATAATCGTTTAGGTTTCGGCTCACCCGGATCACCTCCCTATGTGTTAGTTTTTTACTACTAACCACCGTATCATCAAAACTGACCATCATACATAATTGGAAACATAAACAAATATAAACAATATATATATATATATATATATATATATATATATATATATATATATATATATATATATATATATATATATATATATATATATATATATATATATATATATGTATATATATACATAGATGTATATATATACATATATATGTATATATATATCTATATATATATATATATATATGTATACATATATATATATATATATGATATATACATAGATGTATATGTATACATATATATATGTATATATACATGTATATATATATACATGTATGTATATATATATATATATATATATATACATGTATGTATGTATATATATATATATACATGTATGTATGTATATATATATATACATGTATGTATGTATATATATATATACATGTATGTATGTATATATATATATATACATGTATGTATGTATATATATATATATATACATGTATGTATATATATATATATATATATATATATATATATATATATATATATATATATATATATATATATATATATATATATATATATATATATATATATATATATATATATATATATATATATATAGCGACCCTCTCATTTTACCATATCATATTGGTTATTATGTTGTGTTTTATTTTATTTGAAGTATGAATTTTGAATTATTAAATATTAACATCTAATATTATTAATTATTAGCAATGGCGGTGCCAGCACTTTAAATAGGATGAGCTGAACTGTCCGACCAAGAACAAAAATTCTGGTCGGCAGTCAAAAACTCCAGCCAATAAAATAAATCAATACGACGAATACAAAATGTCATGTCTAATATTCAATTTAATAAAATGAAAATAAATAATAGAATTAATAACATTATATTATAGTTTATTGAAAAGATAATTAGAATTTCCTATTGAAAAACAACAACATCATTTATTTTATTTTATATACATAAAAATTTAAAAAAAAACTACAAAATTAGGCCCCTCCTAGCTATGGACCCTGGGCGATGGCATCCAGTACACCATCCTCAGGGCCAGCCCTGGCACCGTCTTTAGTCTAGTAGTGATGACATGTATTGCAAAAGTGGGGAGACTAAGGGAATTTGTAGTTGTTGCAGTAATAAAGATGATTTTTTTGTTGCCCATTTGGTTCATCAGAGCCTTGCTTCGACTACAACCAAATCCAATCCGGGTCGCGTACCTACCTGTGGTGGTGAGTCTCCCAATAAGGATTTTTTGCATTCACCAGGATCGAACTCGAGACCTTACTTAAGCGATACCAAGTCGCTTACCACTTGGACCAACAAGGTGTAGCTCAGTTGGCAAAGCAGGCTGAGCGAGTTGGAGGAGAACAAGGTTCAAATTCCACTAAATACACTTATTGGGAGGGGTGAGGAGCCTTAACTGTTACTATGCCCCGAACATGATTATCTCAATGAAGATACTTGTAAATAGTAAAAAGAAGTTTTTTTTCATGCCTTAGTTTTTAACATAGTTATGTATTTGTTTTAACTCTTTCCAGTAGTTATACATTAGATATACTTTTTAAGTTTTTATTCTAATTTCACTTCAGTAACATCTTCATACAATGTTCCACCTCAGCTATAAATTTGTTATACCCTTTGTCACTGCAATTAAACCTCACTTATACTTTTGTACAATACCTTAGTTATAGCATTTGTTTATACCTTTGTTATATATGGTTCATAAAAAAGCGAAGATAGGCCAAACGCATTTGTTGCCTTCCAAACTTGGCACGTTTCATGCCACCCTCAACTTTCAAGTGAATCACTTTACTCCCTAAAGTTGTCAAAATTGATACAGTTTGCTCCTCCAGTGCCACGTGTCAGTTTCTAGTTGGTTTAACTTTTTAAAGATGTCATTTTTTAGATTTTTCTCCTTTCAATAAGAAGTTGACACGTGGCATTGAGGGGGCAAACTACATCAGTTTTGCCAACTTTAGGGGGGTAGAGTGATTCACTTGAAAGTTGAGGGTGGCATGTGACAAAACGTGCCAAGTTTAGAGGGCAATGGATCGTTAAGCCGCGAAGATATAAAGAAAATGTATATACATATGGATCTTTTTTTTTGAAGAATATACATATGAATCTTGCTTTACAGAGAATTTATTTTAGAAGTTGTACTGTCAAATATGAATGGATTGAGAAATAAATTTCTGAAAAGATCGGAGACCTACAAAATGCATAAATTCATGAAAGTGTATAAATATGAACGATGATATAATATTCAACGTAAATGACGTTGCATGTATGCCTTTACCCCTTTTTTGAACTAAAAAAATAATGGAATTCAATTCATTTCATTTTATATTCAAAAATTTTACATACAAGTTCCAAACACATCTTTAGAAAATATTTTTAAAAATAGACCTAAAATGTGGGATATGACTTTTCCATTACATAACCCTTGCTGTTTCTATTTGTATATTTACGAAGTGTAAAATAGAAAAGAAGCTATGGATTCAATTGATTATACTTTGCTCAATTAGCATATCACATTTAAACTTTTCATACCTCTCTAATTTATTTACTAAAATTCGAACATTATTGTTCTCTCATGTATTCAGTATGCATTTTCAATTGAGCTAAACATTGCACGTTACTTTTTTTTATGTTATTTTAAATTGACACAATATTGCTAAAATTTTTAAGAATGGAATCAATGTGGCAAAATCGTATTCGTGCCTAGTGATTTAAGAGCAAATCCAACCATTCCCTATTTTAGGGTATTCTATAAAATAGAGAATGAATATGGGGAATAGTTGAATACAACCATTCTCTAAATGAAATATCACTAAAATAGGGTTCCCTAAAGGATCCTGAAAGATTCGGGAAGATTGTTGGAAGGCTTCTCTATTTGGGGTTCACAAGACCAGATCTTTCATATGGAACTCAATAATTGAGCCAACATATGCAAAAGCCATGTGAACTCCATTTCCAGGCAGTCTCACACATGCTCAAATACTTGAAGGTAACAGTTAATTATGGCTTGTTTTATCAATCGTCATCAGATTACAAATTGACAGGTTATTGGGATGCTGATTGGGGAAGGTGTAAAATCTCCAGGAAATCATTGACAAGCTATTGTGTCTTCATAGGACAATCTCTTATGCCATGTGTCGCAGCCGGTCCGACGAGCGAAATAGATTAACGTACCTAAAAATAGTTTTTCTTGGGTTATACTATTTTTAGAAAAATAGAGAAGAGACAGAGTCGCCACCAATTGAAATTGAGGTGCGATTGGACACCGAAATGTTAGTGGTCTGCGAACAAGATATTCAAATGGTGTGTTTGTCGATTTTTTTAATTAAAGGCTGAGCTAGGCAAATACCGGCTTAATTTATTAAAATGAAAAGAAAAAAAAGAAAAGAAAAATAAAAACATCTCTAAGACGTTAACAAAGTCATTTGCAATCTAGTGTAATAGTAACGAACTAAAGAACCCAATTACGACAGAGTGTGATCATACTGATCTAAAGATCCATAGTAGCAATTGAATTGTAGCCGGCATGATAAGGAACGGTAGGAAGAAATTCCCCATGATGCAACATAGTCAATCCCGGCGAGAAGGCTGAGATGATGAAGCCTAACGGCAGCGATGACGACAATATCATCGTAAGATTTAAAGCAATTTCGAGGTCACATAGGCACAATGTCGAAACATCAAGCTGTCGACTCAGATAAATAACGAAATCCAAGCTGATAAACAAATTCACATTCCAAGGAAGAAACATCATTCGAAATGTGTCCACTCGAGACCCAAGCCGATAATCAAAACCACTTCAAGGGTCTTGAAGTAGACATGTTCGCGGGCCAAGCTACCCATCGGGCCTGGCCCGAGCCCGGTCAAATGGGCCGGGCTTGAACACTCGGTTTATTACAAAGCCCGGCCCAATCCCGAACCCGCAAAAGCCTGAAGTTACATGAGTCAGGCTTGATTTTTATATAAATATCCAAGCCCGACTCGACAAAAAAATATATTTATTTTATATATTTATATTATATAAAATAAATTTTATAAATTTTCATATTTTAATCTACTAAATTTTTAATTATATATAAAAGAATTCTAAGAAAAAGGTAATTGTATACTAGACATTTTTATATTGCAATCTAATTGCCCCTATCTATGCTTCTGTTGCTTTTGAAATGTTGATCACGGGTAACTGGGCTTTGCCTATTTCATTACTGCCTTTGACCTTTAATTATTTAATTCCAATGCCCACCAGTTGATGTTAAAATGCCTGAAGAATAATATGATTGTGGTAAGATAATGTAAAGGTATAATTAGGATGGAAAAATGATTACTATTTATTAAACAGATTTGATATTTTTTTAAAAAAATTATATATGGGTCATGGGCCAGACTTGGAAATGATTTATAAGCTTGGCCCGAGCCTGAAGTTTTAAATCATGGGCTTGAGTTAATATTTTTAGTAAAAAGCCCGACAAGCCCAGCCCGATCCCCGTCCAGCCCAACCTGCCCGACGAACAGGTCTATCTTGAAGTAGTACCGTCCGATGAGGAGCCAAAGCTTCAGCAAGACCGAAACTGCCCAACTCATGCGAGGGGCTGCAACTAAAGAAATCGCGACTGTAAGGTTCGCAATCACTATTGCCCGAGAGACCGCTTTGAGCGATTAGAGAACAAATGAGAGCTCTAGCCGCCTGCTCATAAACGCTCCTAAAGAGGAGTTGCGAGGGCTATCCCCCTTGACGAACTGCCGGCCAAAAAACCGGTAAAAGCAAGCATATAGATGAGGGGTGCCTGTCCCCTTGAAGGACTTCCAGAAACAATGCTGCTAAAAAGAGAAATATCTGAGCGGCTTAACCGTCTGCTCCTTAACGATCCGAAGAAGGAGATGCAAAACGAGCCGTCTGTTGTGTTAACGAATCGTAGATGGAGGAGCAGCAATCCCCATGTCGAACTGCCGGTCAAATCATCGGTGAGAGAAGGCATTTAGGCGGCTAGGGTTCAGAAGAGAACCCTAGCCGCCTCCCTAAAATCCCCAAAGTATTTAGTTACTTACAACTATCAAACCAAAACCTCCAATATAAGTTTCAATTCACGATGGACAAATGTTTGTCGATTACATGTAGGTAAGAAAAGATAACTAATTACCCTACCCCGCCCAAAATTAATACCCGAGATACGTTTTTATTTGTATGGTTCATTTATTTGTGTTTTATTGTGACTACTTATTTTATCGGGAAAATTATAATATAACTTCCATTTTATCATCAAGCTTAGTTATTATATATTTTATATTCCATTGATGGAGAACAACAGTGATGCTTTCACCGGATACAATAATGGTTCACATCAGGAAAGAGAAAGGTACGCAAGAAAGGGAAAGGTAAGGAAAGGAATGCAATTCCCTTTGATTGGCTTATGTGATTAGTATGGTTAAGAAAGGGAATGAAATTACTTCTAATTTCATTTATTAATTTTTGAATTAAAGAAAATCAATTATTTAATTATAGTATAATAACAATAATTATATATAATCCTAATTAATTAATTAATTATAATAAATAAAAATATAAGTTATTAATTATTAATTATTATTAATTAATATTAATATTAATATTAATATTAATATTAATAATTAATATTAATATTAATATTAATATTAATATTAATAATATATTATTAAAATAATAATATTTATTACCATTTAATATATTATTAAATAAATATTACTTGGAAAATTTTTTAATAATAAATAATATTATTATTTATTTAATAATATTTTTATTATTAAATAAATAATAATATTATTAATATTACTCAATAATATTATATATTAATAAACAATTGTTATTTAATAATATTATTTATTAATAAATACTATTATTTAATAATATTATTTATTAATAAATACTATTATTTAATAATATTATTATTCATAATAATATTAATTAAAATAAATAATAAATATTATTTAATAATAGTAATTATTATTAAATATTCTCATTATTATTAAATAATAATACTATATATATTTTATAAAAATATTATTAAAATACAAAAAATAATTAATAATTATTTATATATATTATTATTGTTTATATAGAATAATAATATTATTTATTATTATTATTAATTATAATATATAATAATATTATTTTTTATTATTTTTTATTATTTTTTATATTTATAATAATAATAATAATTTAATTATAAGATAATAGTATTGGAGAAAGATAAAAAAAAAAGGGAATGCTAATACTTAGTGGGGTGGGGGAATGAAAAGACCTTGAAAGAGGTAATCTCATTACCTAAAATGAGTAGTGAATTTAATTTCCTTATCCAAACAAATAATAACAAAGAAAATCATATATTTTAATTCTCTTTCCCTTTTCTGAAACCGTTAACCAAACGCCCCCTTATGACATAAGCCTGTATTTGGGTTTTAAAAGTCCGTTCATTTTATTACCAGTAGAGAAAACAACTAGGCTTAATTCAAAGTAACTCAAATTAAGAACCCGGTGAAACAAAAGACCATCTCTCTCCTTATTTTGGGTAACTGGACACATTTCATAGATTAATAGGAATTTATCATGATTGGGTATAATTTTTAAACTATTTACGCATATGCAATGACAAGGATTTATTTAACATATATATATTCTTTAAAGTTTATTTTACAAATTTACTGTCTATAAATAAACAAGGAAACAACAGGAGCTTTGGTTTGCCCCTACCAAGGAGATTGAGAAGAAGAAGAGAGCGACCTCTATTATCGAAATCCACTCCAAATTTGAAAAAATCTCCGTCGTAGTCTTCACCGCTGCTTGTATGCCCGGTCCCGATATGAATTCTAAAGCCATTAACGCAAATGTTAGGATTAAAACTAATTAAATAATCCAATTTTTTTCTCCTTTTTCTGTTTCAGTTTTCTAGATCTATAATTTTTTTAGTTAATTTTGAAATGGAAGAACTCTGAATTTGTAATTTGGATTCCAGAGCCATTGACTCAAAGGTAAGTACCGAATCATCCAATTTTTCTCTCCTTTTTCCATTTCAATTTTTCAATTCTGTACTTTGTTGAGTTAATTTTAAATGGAAAAACCTGAATTTGTAATTTGAAACTGATGTGCATACCAACTGTTCGATAGAATGTTGCTGAAGAAAGTTATGGTGCGAAATTGAATATCTATTGGATGTCTATAGGGTATATATTGGACATTTATTGGATATTATTGAATGGAAGAACGCTACAATTCTATTTGGGGTCTCAACATATATGATATGACATTCCGTTAGATCACAAATCGTTTTGGTGATTGATTGCAAAGATTTCCTATTTGTTTTAGTGTTTATGCCATGGTGAATTAGTTACTACTTATTCAATTAATCTTAAATCTTTGAAAACCAACAACATGATTTGTAATTCATTTATTTAGCAATAATGTTTGCATCACTAGCAGCAGCATCGATTGTTGGTCTTCTGGGATGTGCTTTTCAGGAAGTGGGCATCTATTGGACATCTATCAGACATCTTTTGGACATCTAGAATTGTATTAAAAAATGTGTTTTGAAATTGATAATCGATATATGTAGAAGTATATTTTAAATTTTAATTGTCACTTATTTTGAAGTTGATATTAGACATTTGTACAAGTATATGTAATTGACTTGTGTATTTTTAATTAGCGTTTCAAAAGATCTGTAATAGATTATCATTTGTTATTTTGTATATTGAACAATGATCATTTTTAGTTACTGTTTCTTTTTTCACTTTGTTTGAATTAAGTGGTATGTTTTTGCCGTCTACTGATAAATGTTTGATGTTTATAGGATTTCTATAGGATGTATAATGCTTTTCTATAGGATTTTTATTGGCATTGTATATCATCCCTACTGATATTAGTGTATTGCTCTCATTCTTGAAAGTTTTTTTAACTTTCTATTTCATATGTTGAACATGTCTGATATCTATTGCAAGTGTCATACTTTTTCAATTGAATTGCGAAACAGATATTGTATTCTAGTAGAAGAAGACAATTGCATATCTTGTAAACTTCAAATATGTTCAAACTGACATCAATTCCAACTACTTAGATCCCTAATTACACAAGATTTCCAGAATTCAAACATAAATGATCATCATAACTATCTCTATTGACTATCTATTATGTCGATATATTGCTCGTGGCTCTCAAGTTTGTTTTTTAGATATTCTCTTCCATGCCTACATAAGCTCAAAGCTAGCCAACGGTGTTCTATGGATTCAGCCATAAACTGATCTAGGATTGGTTTTTGCTCAGTCATGTACTCCAAAAAACTCAGCGTAAAGATGTCGGAATCGCTGCAATTTATTTTAAAACAGAATATCAGTATTATAATAAGATATTTTGATGAAGAAGATGTAATAAATCTATCCAAATACTGCTTTAATTATAATTATAAAAGACTTAAGAACAAGTTACACCATGCTTTCAAACAATTACTCATTAATCAAGCAAATTAAACAAATTGTATCCTTGACAATACAATTTACATGTTCCACATTTCTATTCAACAAAAAGAACGATACAATTCGCACTTCCCTTAACCACGAAACCTGGTAAGGAATTAATAATATATAAGAACCAATAGAAATCGAATATAAATCCCATAGACATCCAATATAAATCAAATACTCATTAATAAAACTTCAATTTTACATAAAGGAGCTTAATAATCAGTGTCATTTAAGATTGAATAGATGAAATATTGAAATTTGATGGCAGGTATAACATAGTTGTTACGGGCATGCGCCTCAGGCGCAAGGCGCTCGAGGCTCGAGGGTCAGCGCTTCGTGGAGGGTCAAGTGATGTGAGGTTCATTAGGCGTGTGCCTTGGCCATGTCTTTCTGCGCCTTTTGTGCCTTGTGCGCCTTAATGCAAAAATGAAGGTTTGTTTGTGGTAGCAACTAATATTTATTGCTCTTTTTTCTATATGCGCCTCAAGCCCCTCAGGAACGCGCCTCGCCTTGTGCCTCGCTCCTAGCCCTCTGGCACCTTGCGCCCGTAAAAACTATTAGGTATAATGATGAATTGAACAAATATAAGCTTCAAGATAATAAGATAGTGGCTTGTAGTGTCATGCTACTCTATAACCTTATTATGATTTATTGTAGTCTATTTTTCCCTCCACTAAAATTTCTCCAATTACTAATTGTATCAACCCCAAGCACTAGACAGAAAATGCATATGCATGAGATAGATAAGATATCGGTTCATTTTAATTTTTGGAGTGGACTTCCAGGTCTCTATTGCATACTAGGGACCAAAGAAGGAGAAAAGACTCTTCCACCTATTCAACAAAAAGAACAATACAATTTACACTTCCCTCAACTACAGGCTTGACAAGGAAGTATTAATATATAATAAACAATAGAAATACAACATACATCCAATATAAATCTTATAGACATCCATTATAAATCAAATACTCATTAATCAAACTTCATTTTTACATAAAGGAACTTAATAGTCAGTGTCATTTGAGATTGAACAGATGAAATATTGACATTTGATGGTAGGTATAATGATGAATTGAACAAATATAAGCTTCAGGATACTAAAATAGTGGCTTGTAGTGTCATGCTACTGTATAACCTTATTATTTTATTATAGTTTATTTTTTCCTCCATTAATATTCCTCCAATTACTAATTGTATCAACCCCATACACTAGACAGAAAATGCATATGCATAAGATAGATAAGATACCGACTCATTTTGATTTTGGAGTGGACTTCTAGGTCTCCATTGCATGCTAGGGATCAAAGAAGGAGAAAAGACTCTTCTACATATTCAATAAAAAGAACAATCCAACAATATAAATCCTATAGACATCCAATATAAATCAAATACTCATTAATCAAACTTTATTCAGGCATTTCTACAAACATTTCATGTGCACAATTGCAAGATATAATCCTGAACAGAATTGGGGGGAAACAATTACTCCTCTCAAAAACAGCTTTATGTAAACAATGGAAGAAGTAGAGATTTGTATTGATTATGATTAATAATGTGAAATTAGGTTTTCGTTTAACATGAATTTAGTAACAGAAGAACAAGAAACGAGATTATATTTCGTTTTCTTACCTATGTAGATGTCGAATTTCTCTGAGAATCGTAGGTTTTGAACTCCAGTGAATGAATTTCGAAACCAATGCCAGTATTTAAAGTAGATGAAACTGATTTTGAGAGATTATTTGAACGGTTTTTGCAGTTATGATGAACGGTTTTGGGATTTTGATTTTTGAATTTGATTTCCAGTGAAACCGCACGAGAGGAGTGACGTGAGGAAGTAGAAGAGACGAGTGTAATTTGATTAGCTTGGAACGTTTTTGTGAGATTTTTTCCCTATTTCTTCTATTTGTTTTATTATTTTTTTTTGTCTAATTTTTTTTTTATATTTTTGTCCATTTATATAAAATGCCCTAGATCAATAGAAGCAAATTAAGAAAATTATCAAAAAAAAAAAAGAAGAAGCAAATTAAGAAAATAAATTACATAACCACATGGACTCAAAGGCCCAAATCTGCAAATGATGAAATCAAATAGGCTAGCACAACAATCTGGCCTTGCATGTATCTGATTAGCTGGGATTTTAGGGTATTTCCATGGAGGATGAGTTGAATCTCTGTTACTGTTGACAACCTATTCACCTTCGTTTGGGTTCGGAAGCTTGATTCTATATTTTTTGGTTTCTGCTCACTTTTGTTTATTTCAATATTAAACTAATCACAATCCCTAATTTTGTTCATCAAAATCAGTGTTTGAGGTTGCATGCTACGGCGCTGAGGATTCAAGGGGCAAGGTCCTACTTTGAGGTAAAATATATTTCGGCGATTTCTACTCCCAAAATCTGTCTTCATTCTATATTTACATGAATTTCATCTCTCTAAATACCCAATTTTTGTGACCTTCCGACATAAGACATCTAGGGAACCTCTACCCATTCTAGGATATTTTTAAAATTTATTCAACACTAATCATGTGTTGAGGCTTTACTTAACTCTTATGATTAATAGACCAAGAATCATAACATGACTGTGGCTTATACTCAAATTTTGTATTGATTTCATTTTCCATTTTAGAGACCAAGAATCATAACATGATTTTGGCTTTTGTTACTGTTAAATAGTCATTTCTCAAGATAGAATTAGAGAATGGAATCCCCTGTTCACTTGTATTATATTTATTCCCTGAACTTTCGTTAGGGGAAGCTAGTATATAGGATCATGTTAAAGAAAATTGGGAAAAAGAAAGGTACATTTCGTTTCAAATTCTATATAGTCTTCAAAGATGTAACTATAACACAAGTTTTAGTCTTTTTATCATTTGGATCCAAGATCATAACATGACTTTAGTTACACTTAGATTTATAATAGAATTTGATTAGTTTTCCTAATTCGTTAGAGTATTTGACTTCTTTTGGACAGCAACAACCATCTAGATTTGGTGAGGTCTATTATCATTTTATGATTTGTAACTTCGCTGTGTTTTGTAAAGCAGAGGGAATTATTAGTCGGTGACTGATATAAGGGATCCGAGTTTAGTTTTCAAGACAGATTGTCCAGTCCTTCGAGTAGGTACTCCTTCAGTTTAAAGTTCACCAGTCAAGCTTTCAAACACTTGATTATATTTTCCTCCCATATGGTGACCCAAATTCATTCTCTTATTTTACACATATGGTTAGATGGTCATTGAGATTTTGATCAATGTAGGAACAAACCCATGAGTCCATTTATATGATCTATTAGTGATTTAAAGAAAACACATCAGAGTACAAGATCTCTGTACTATGCTAATGAAATAAAAGTAACTTTGATTAAGAGATAAGTAAAATGGATATAAGCTGATATAGTATGCTTTAGAGTAAAGATCTTATCTTTGATCATAAGTATCTAGAATAGATTGAGTCAATCTTCCCAAATATGTATGCTCTAGGACACTAGGACACTATTGGAGAGAAGCTTTAGTATTTAAGAACCCAAATACCTCCCTTTCTCTCCAATAATCACTTTGATTGCATTAAGAAATGAGATTTATCATAAACAATAAGGATAACAGTGCTACAACAATGAAACAAATATACAGATATTTAACAGTAGAAGAGTGACTAAAATACATGATTTTCTACCATTATTTGTGTGAAACGTATGAATCCTTTTGTCTTTCTCCAATTTCAGATTCTTGTTTTGTGTTGCTTCTGATCTTGCTCTATTTCAATCTCTATTAAGCTCTAGTTTCTCTTTACTGTCGGTTGATGAACTTAATGAACTTATTGTTTAGGTTTTCTGCTGGATCGGAAAGGGTTTAGAAAGGAGTAGATCGGACATCAAAGTGAAAAAAAGGAGCAGCCGAGGGATGGGAATCACAGTCATCCTTCAACTCCCCTCCCCTTTTCAAAACAGTCAGAACATGACTTTCCTCACTTCAAAAGGAGTGGAGCTCAAAAACAAGGGCTTTTTATATAAATATACCAAAATTAAAGTTTCCTTTCACCTTAACATTTGGCCAATAACTTTCTCTGACCAAACAAGTTTCAAAATAGCCAAATATACGTTCTAAAGCAAACGTTTCACCTTCCTTACTCCCCACTCTCTTTGGCGTTCAAAATTCCCAAACTCCCATCTAATAGCAACGATCTCGACTCAAGAACTCATCTAACGTCAACGATCTCGACTCAAGAACTCATATAACAGCAACGATCTCCTTCATTCATAACAGCAACGATCTCGCGATTTCTCACAGTTCAGGTAAGGTTTTTTGTTGATTTATTTTTGTGTTTCATTAGGTTTTTCTCTGTTTTTGAATTTGATTTGATTTTCATTTTGAATCTCTGATTTGATTCGATTATCTGGATCGAGTTATTTTTATATCAGATTTATTGGATAAAAAGTTGAATCTCTAATTTGATTCGGTTATCTCTGATTTGTTTTCACATTTGAATCTATGTTGGATATAAAGAGTTTGCACATAAGGTGTTTGATGAATTGGGCAGAGTGGTGGTGAGATTGTTAGTATAGAGTTCTTAGAGTTTTATTTACAAGTTCATCAAGCTTTGATTTGATTCGCAACTTATTTGTTTGATTCGAGCTTTTGAATTTCTGTTTTGAATGATAACAATCAAAGATATTGATGTGTTTATATCAGATTTGTATTTGATTTTGCATTTTCGTTTTTTTGCGTATCTGGTAGTTATCTGGTATTTGCCTGGTATGAAACTGATAGTTTTCTAAATTCCCAATATTCATCAAGCTGGTAGGCAAGTGGTAGATATCTGGTACGAACCTAGTAGAAACCTTATATTTCATTGGAAATTTGTTCAATCCATTAAGTTTGTGTTTGTAATATATTTCTACCATATTTCATATATTTACTAGTATTCTACTAGATACTTACCACATACTTACCAGATTCCTACAGATTCATTCAAAAACTTTTTTACAAATGTTTAATATCTGTTAAGTAACTGGTAGAAATCCTGGTATGAACCTTATATTTCATTGGAAGTTTATTCAATCCACCAAGTTTACCTACCAGTTACTTACCAGATACCTACCAGATTCTGTTGAATTATAAATAGAAATTAAAAACATATGAAAATACGATTCTTACCAGATACTGACCAGATTCTGTTAAAAAACAAAAATTAAAAACATATGAAAATGGTATCTGGTAGGTAAGTGGTAGTTACGTGATAGGATGATACTGTGTATATGAATTTATTTTAATCATTCTTAATACGTAGTAATATGTTATATGATCAATTTATGTCTAATGAAGTTTTATTGTTGCATTTGTTATGAAATATATGCTATTTTTACAAAGTGAACTATGATTCTCCAATTTTTTGATTTTTTAATCTTATTGTGAATATGTAGCATGAAAGTGGTTGGGTACTGGTATGTATCAGTATACGTTGTTGCTCATTAAAATTATTGGGAAATACCTCCAGATATTGAAGATCAAGTTATTCTTTCGCCGAACGCTAATGTAAGAGTTCAGAGACCGAGGAAACATAGAATTAGGGCTGCTTATGAGCTAGAGAGGAATGTCAGTGTACGTTGCATTTCTTGTGGGGTTAGTGGCCATAACAAGAGAACTTGTCCGGGAGTCAAGTGGTGTTTTGTCTTCTTGTTTCTAATAATCATGTCTTTTAACCATTTTTTTGCTGTTATTAATTACAAGTTATATAAACTCGACTTTTGTACTTTTGATTGTTGAGAAATCATTTTTAAGATGTTAATTTACTGTTTGTTCATTTTTTAATGATACTTTTGATAATATTTGGTTACTTCAGGTATTGATACCAGATTGTTACTAGTTTCCCACCAGATTTAAAGTAATTTGTCTTTTTAATGGATTTTTGGAAATTACCAGTTTCCTACATGTTTAGCATTTACTTAAATTTATTATAGAGCACTATGATTTCTTTTACTGATTACAAATTAAGTTTCACTAGAATGATTTTTCATAACAGGTATCTACCACTTACCTACCAGTTTCCTACATGTTTTGTATTCCATTACTTGTGTTTTATTTTTTGTTTTTGTTTATTTGTAAATTTATTATAATCAATCTGTATTTCAACTAAGTTATTTACAAACTTTTTCTTAATCAAATAAAAATTGAGTACATAAATTTTTCACGATCTAAAATTTTAAAATAAACTATTGAAAACTTGTTCTAAATTACATGAAACTGAAAAAAATAACTTATTCTATTCTGAATCAAATTATAGCGAACCATACATGTCATTATATGTGTGATACAACATCTCCTTTACATTATCATTCAGCCATTTCCTTGAATGAATTCAATCACATCTTGGTTTGATGCAACATGTACAACAGCTTTGTAAATCTCCTTTGGCGGAATCATAAAGTTTCAACTATAACAGTTACCAGTTTCCTACCAGTTTTTCATCAGATGCATAACACATTTAACACAATTGTTCTTCATACAAGATAATTACTAGTTAGATACCAGTTACATAACTGGTTCAATCACTTTAAGATATATTGTTTAAAGTTTATTTTCATGGGAGGATCTCCAGCAGAAACTTGAAATTCAATTTCAAGTCTTTTAACTTATCGTCTAACCTCAAAATGTTGAACAGAAGTTTTTTGAAATCACCAAAACTTGAAGAGCTAGAGATTGCAACACCACCAACTTTATAGCCGACGAATTTGAAGTCGCCAATCCAAGAACCACAATAGTACATCAAAACAGGAAGACGATCTCATTCTACATAGATTAAAAAATGAAAATCAAATAAGATGTAAAAACAGAGAAAAAGAAAAGTAATCGATGCACCAAGGTTAACATCAACAAAGAATGTAAATGACCAACAACAGATTCAATTACATATCAGCACCCTACCACTTTCCTACTACATACGCACAATAAGATAAAAAAAATAGGAGAATCGAAGTTTATAATGTAAAAGTAGCTTATATTTCATAACAAATTCAACAATAAAACTACATTAGGCATATAATGGTCATATAACAACATATAAATATATATTAAGAATGAATAAAATAAATTCATATACATAGCATCATCCTACTACTTAACTACCACTTACCTACCGGATACTTACCAGATGATAAATGTTCATTATCTACACAACATATAAAGAATGTGAATGAAAAACAACATATTCAATTACCTACCAACACCCTTCCACTTTCCTACTACATACTCACAATAAGGTCGAAAAATAAAAAAATACCATAATCATAATTTACTTTGTAAAAAAAGCATATATTTCATAACAAATGCAACAATAAAACTACCAAATTCATTCAAAAACTATTTCTCAACTATTTAATATTTGATAAGAACCTTATAGGAACCATATATTTCATTGTTATCATTCAAATAGAAAATTCAAAAAGCTATAAACAAACTTGCGAATTTAGAAAATTATTTACTTCCTACCAGATACCTACCAGGTAACTACCAGATATGCAGAAAAATGAAAATGCAAAATCAAATAAAGATTTGATAAAGTCACATCAATATCTATAATTGTTATCATTCAAAACAGAAATTCAAAAAACTCTAATCAAACAAACAAGTTGTAAAACAAATCAAAGCCTGAAGAAATTGAAAGCAAAACTTCAACAACTTTATCCAACAACCTCACCATCATTCAGGTAATTCATCAAACACCTTATATGCATAACTCTTTATATCCAACAATCTAAAATCATCAGGCTAGAGATCAATAGCAGTGTAAGGAAACATGAACACAATCCATTCTATAGAGATTTAAACAAAATTCAAAATCAGATTCAAAAATAGATCAAAACCAAATCAAAATTTCAAAATTTAAAACGAAAATCAAAATCAGATTTAATAACGTAGCAAACCTGATCCAGAGAATCGAAATATGCAGAGAAGATGATCGATTGTTGCAGAGAAGAGCAAAAAAATGACGCAGAGAAGATGAAACCTAAAAGAGATTGCATAGAGAATATGGAGAAGCAAGGAAGAGATCGGAGAGCTAATGAAGAAAAACTGTCAACTCCCACTGTTTATATAGAATGTATAGGAGAAGAATGAAAACTTAAATTTGGTCAGAGAGTGTAAAAAAACATAAAAGGTTAATTTAATAAATATGAAACTTAAATCATATACTTTTAATAATTTTCCCAAAAACAAGGCTTCTTCCCACGATCCCTAGAACAATCGAAAGCAGAAAAAGGTGGAAAGACAGAGTAGAAGAGAAACCCCTGTCCCGGCTCTTTTCTCAAGAAAAGACCCCCATTTTTTATGGCTTGAAAAGGTTTTTTATAGCATATGAAGGGTGGTGATAGGTGACAATGGTTTGGGAATTACTGTTGTTTAGTTACTTGAGAATTTCTCCTCCCAAAGTTTTTTTTATGTGCAACTTGCCAATGAATTACTGCAGTATTTTTTTTTATTAATTTACAATATGGTTGGGCTTCTGGGCTGGTTAAATTTTTTGTTCTTAAACCAAACTTTAGGTCCCTTTGCATTTTAATATGTTTTAATTTCATACTCGGAAATATAGGTTATGTTTACTGATCTCAGTTAATTACAACAAATATATAATCTCATATGACGTATCTCCATACTTGTTATTTGTAAGTTAAAATTACAAGGCTTGATAAAAATTAATTAGTTACATCTAACCTTTTGAAGTTGGTCATTTTCTAGTATTGATTTATACTAGAAAAATGCATCCGACAAAAATGGGTATCTACATCCTGGAAAACAAAAAAAAATCTACAGTGAGCAGGTCATCAGCAGAATCAGAATATAGAAGTATGGGACACACTGTTGGGAACTGACAGTTAGATTGAATATGCATAAGAGGCATGGTGGAAATTCAAAATTTTGTCCACTCCCCAGGAACTCCTTTTAGTTGCATATAAATTAAATAAAGCCTTAACTAAATAATTCTCTACCTAGGTTAGGATGCTAAAGAACTAGGCATACCATAATTCCAAATTATATCATAGCATATTTATTTTATACCAAGCATGTTATAACTCTAAGTTATAACCTAAACATAAAATAAACTAAGCATGCAAAAATAACCTAAGCATAATTATTAAGTCTAAAAACACTTGAAGAAAAAGACTTAATAATTAAAAGAGAAAGAAAAAGAACTTACCAGTTGAAGCGTGCTTTTGCAGAACCTTTTTGCACAAGCCTCCAATCGTAGGATAGCCTCTATCGGTATCCACACGAATCCCACCAACCAAAACCTCCCCAGGAGGAAGGGCTAAGAAGCCTCGAGTAGTTGCAAGACCACTCCAGAAGCCTCACCCAAAATATATAAACTAGCGGTGCCCGAATAAATTCCGGCTCCACAAAAATAACTTGCTCAATTACCCGAGAGATTAATTATCTCGCTTAGGATTTATGCTTTGAGCTTGGTACATTTTGAAAGAAAAGGGGACAACCAATTTATAGGCTTGGGGAACAAAGTTTTGCTCCCCAACAGCGATGTGGGATGGGAGAAAAACTCCCATCCCACATGTATTATTATTCACATGCAGCATGCACGATGCATGTGTGGGCTTGCCTTGTGCAGCCCATGAACATGAGCTGCCGCGAACACTGCCCAACAGTGTTCGCGTAATCGAACTTAGTACAATATATTTCATATTTTTCGATTTTAACACGCGAATGCAA
Source organism: Euphorbia pulcherrima (assembly GCA_947683365.1). Taxonomy (NCBI): domain Eukaryota; kingdom Viridiplantae; phylum Streptophyta; class Magnoliopsida; order Malpighiales; family Euphorbiaceae; genus Euphorbia; species Euphorbia pulcherrima. The sequence goes on from CANTUS010000010.1 coordinate 5,844,230, forward strand.
AATTCCCTTAAATCCTTTCAAATAAATATTTATTTTTGACTCTAATAAATTACTTATCAGTCAAAATAAATTTCTTGGTGCAACCAAAATTGAACTAATCAATTATAATTTATTTATGACTCTAATTAATTAGTTACCGGTCACAATAAATTCCTTGGTCTATCCAAAATTGATCTAATTAATTTTAACCAATCAAATAATAATCCAATTATTATTTATGTTATATTTTTGTTGTAGAATAAATCTATTAGTTCTTTACTTAGTCCGATGAAGGTCTAATGTGTGTGACCTTATAGGATCTCGAAGTATTAAGCTGTTAAGGCTTAACCAACCCTTGTTCTAATGGAACATTGGCTCGATGCTCTAGATCGTGAATAGAAATCGATTACCTTAAACGACTGTAGTACGCCTCTAACAAGGGTCTACCATCCCCCATTACTCGGAACGTCATTTATGCTTATGACTTAATCCCGGTTAATGCAATAGTTATCCAGTGCGATAAATTCCTTCCATTCTTTAATATTATTACCATCTGGTTTATTGGGTTCGGTTAAAGTGTTAACCCACTAATAGCGATGTAGCTCCAAGCTATCCCAGTTATTTATTTATTACCGAAGTATATTGCCATTTACTAGTGTGTTTGACTGGAAACCATTTCTATCAAACACATACTCTGATAAGAGGTTTATGGCAATCATCACTTCAATAAGTGGCCAGGTACAACTCCTTAATATATCCAGAGCGATGGATTTTTTCCGACTGCTCAGCTTACCAATGTGCGGTCATCACTATACCCATAATTACCCGTAGCACCTTAAATAAATTAGTGCATAGTAATGGCCCAAAGTATAGCAATAGTACCATACAAGGCAACTAGCATCTCAAGTATGAGGACATTCGCAAAGCTTATTGCATGAAGATAAACACTAACACATTGATATTTATACCAACTGTTTATCTTGCTGCGGTCTCCAATATATCTCCCAGATATATCCATGTGTCAAGCTTAAGGCACCACCTTCAGTCTTTAGGAGATTAACTTCTTGGACCCTTTCCAAGAAAGTTGACCACATGCTAGTCTTTCCGTTTCATCAATATCCTTTCTTGATGAAACTATGACTAGGGATAGTTTAGACATAATCATAATTGCACATGAAATAGGTTCCACTAAATATAGTCCAACTATAATTTCTCTGACTTCATGCTATGATATGTCAAGGACTTTTGTATACATACATCACTGAATATATTTTAACCAGCTAATAAATATATATATATATATATATATATATATATATATATATATATATATATATATATATAAACACATTGGTATAAACAAAAGAACAGATGCCTTTATTGATTAAATAAATTATTTATACTATTACATAACTAAGATATATCGCCCTAATTGCCTTAAGGGCATACATCATATCCATCAAAATCCCACTTGCACTAAGGCCAATTAGCCATATGTTTTAATCCATATGCTTTAACATGCTGGTCATGTTTGACTTGAGTCAATGGCTTTGTTAGACCATCCGCGAGGTTCGGATCAGTGGGTACATATTCTAAACTTATTATCTTAGCATCAACAATCTCCTTGATTATATGATACTTTCTGGATACATGTCTATTTTTCTGATGAGACCGTGGTTCCTTTGCCTGAGCTATGACACCATTGTTATCATAATATAAAGTAATTAGATCAACAACCTCATGCACCACACCGAGATCACGAATAAATCCCTTTAACCAGACAGCTTCTTTTGCTGCTTTGCATGCAACAATGTATTCAGATTTCGTGGTTGAATCAGTAGTAGTTTCTTGCTTGGAACTCTTCCAGCATACTGCCCCTCCATTTAATATATACACAAAACCCGACTGAGACTTAAAGTCATCCTTCTCAGATTGAAAACTCGTGTCTGTGTAACCTTTGATAGTGAGTCACCTTCTCCATAAATCAAGAACTCATCCTTAGTCCTTCTCAAGTACTTAAGGATTGCCTTGACGGCTATATAGTGCTTTTCACTTGGATCTGACTGATATCTGCTCGTAAAGCTCAAAGCCTGAGAGACATTCGGCCTAGTACATATCATAGCATACGTGATGGAGCCTATCGCAGATGCATAGGGTATATCCTTCATGCACATTCTCACCTAAGCTATCTTCGGACACTCAGCCTTAGATAGGTTAATCCCCTTTGTCATCGGGAGATAGCCTTTCTTACAATGCTCAAGGTTGAACCTATTCAACACCTTGCCTATATATGTACTTTGAGAAATACCTAACAGCCTCTTGGATCTATCCCTGTAGATCTTTATACCTAGTATAAATGCTACTTCACCAAGGTATTTCATGGAGAACTTTCTTGACAACCATACTTTAACATTTTGAAGAAGAGAAATATTGTTTCCTATTAGCAGAATGTCATCAACATACATTACTAGAAAATTGACTGCACTCCCACTAACCTTCTTGTAAACACAAGGCTCATTTGCATTTGGGCAGAAATCTAGTTCCTGGATTGTCTGATCAAACCTTATATTCCAACTCCTGGATGCCTGCTTAAGTCCATAAATGGATCTTTGTAGCTTGCATACCTTCGAGCCATTTTCAGATGTAAAACCCCCAGGTTGTGTTATATTCACATCTCGGTCTAAATCCCCATTCATAAATGCTATTTTTACATCCATCTACTAGATCTCATAATCATAATGAGCAGCAATGGCGAGGAGTATCCTTTTGGGTTTAAGCATGGCTACCGGTGAGAAGGTTTCATCATAGTTAATACCTTCCCATTGACTATAACCTTTTGCAACCAACCTTGCTTTATAGGTAATTACATTATCGTCCATGTCTGTCTTCTTCTTGAAGACCCATTTGCACCCAATTGGTCTAACCTCTTACGGTGCATCAACCAAATTCTAAACTTAGTTCTCGTACATGGAATCCATTTTTGATTTCATGGCCTTTTGCCATTTATCAGAATCTGAGCATTTCATTGCCTCATCATATGCCTTTGGTTCATCATCCTCCATAAGATATAGTTCCTTATCATTAGTGATTATAAACCATATCTATCGGGACCCTTATGAACACGACCTGATCTTTGTAATGATTGTATTTTGATAGGTTGTTCTAGGATCACACTCTCTTGTGTATCTAGAACGAGGTCAATCAATTGATTGACTATTTCTTTCTCTTGAACTTCTAGTTTAATATTGCTCCCACTAACTTTTGCAAGTAAGTGTTCCTTTTCCAAAAAGTGCATTTTGAGACACAAATACCTTTTGTGCTTCAGGTTGATAAAACAGATATCCAATTATTTCCTTTGGATATCGAAGGAACAGACATTTATCAGCCTTGGCATTTAGCTTATCTGATGCTATCCTCTTTACCATAGTAGGACAACCCCATACTCTTAAGTGACTTAGAGATGGCTTTTTCCTACACCATCTTTCATAAGGTGTAAAATCAACCGATTTAGAGGGCACTCGGTTTAAAATATAAACCGCGCTCTCCAGTGCATATCCACAAAAGGATTTCTAAGAACTGTATGGCTTATTATAGACCTGACCATATCTAATAAAGTCCGATTCCACCTTTCTGGCACTCCATTGTATTGGGGTGTATAAGGAGGAGTCCACTGGGGAACTATCCTGTTTTCCTTTAGATAATTTTAAAACTCCTGACTTAAGTATTCTCCACCTCGATCTGATCAAAGTGATTTAATACTTTTCTGAAGCTGTTTCTCTACTTTAGCTATGCATAGTTTGAATTTTTGAAAACTTTCAGACTTGTGCTTCATAAAGTACAAATAACCGTATCGTGAGTAATCATCAATAAAGGTTGTGAAGTAGGAGTATCCTCCTAGTGCCTGAACACTCACTGGATCACATGCATCAGTATGTATAAGTTCCAATATACTTATGGCCCGTTCACCCTTTCCTTGAAAGGGTAACTTTATCATTTTTCCTTTTAAACAAGGTTCGCAATCACCATGAGACTCTAAGTCTATTGGGCCCAAGTCTCCACGCTTATGCAACTTAGTTAAGTGATCTTTGTTTATGTGGCCTAAACGGCAATGCCATAAATAGAAGGAATTCTCATTATCTAATTTAACTTTCTTCATATTGTTTATATTGAATACTTCTGTTTTAGTATCAAGAATATAAATGCCACCTTTCAACATTCCATAACCATAAAGAATATTATTCAAACGAAACTGACAATTATTATTTGAAAATAAAATTTCAAATCCCTCTGTTACTAAACACGCAATGGATACAATATTCTTAGTAACACTTGGAATTTAGTAACAATTATTCAAAACTAAAACAAGTCCACTTGGCAAAATAAGACTAAAGCTCCCTACAACTAATGCAGTAACTCTGGCTCCATTTCCCAAGCGTAGGTCCATCTCCCCTTTTGCAAGTTTTCTACAGTTCCTTAGTCCCTGCACAGAAGTATAGATATGAGAACCACAATTAGTATCTAATACCCAAGTGGATTCTCACGAAAAAGTAGCAAAGTTTTCAATTACAAATATACATGAAGTAGATGCCTCTGTAGGCTTCTTCTTCAAATGCTTGAAAGCAGGAGCTTTGCAATCCCTCTTCTAATGTCCCAGTTTCCTACATTGGAAGTAGACATACTTATATGTCTTTTCATTCTTCTTCTTACCGATTCTTTTCTTAGCACCCAGTGCCTGCTTCTTCTTTTTAGAAGCCTTGCCTTTTGCAATCAACAGCAGAGGTTTCTGATCCTTTTTGATCTGAGGTTCTACTATTTTCAGCATGTTGATTAATTCAGGGATAGTAGAATTAATCCTATTCATATATAGTTAGTCACGAAGCCTGAGTAACTATTTGTCAAGGATATCAACACAAGGTCAATGCTCAAGTCATGATTCATCTCGAATCCCAATCGATTCAGCTTCTCAAGGTATCCCAAGAGTTTCAGTACATGCTGAGAGGCAGAGGTGCCAGTCTGTATCTTGGTTCCGAAAAGAAGCTTGGAGGTCACATACCTCTCTATCCTCTCCCTCTCTGAAAAGATTTCTTCAAGATGGAGAACCATATCCTCTAAGGGCATGTTCTCATATTATTTATGAAGCTTAGGATTCATGGACCCCAATATAATACACATGGCAGTCTCACGATCTTTCCTGTGCTTTAACCAGGCATCATGTTCCATATGATCCTCAACATCAGGTTCTACAGGGAAAATTTCACTTAGGACATAGGCAATTCACTCAGATCTAAGAACTAATCTCACTGCTTGGAACCAATCAAAAAAGTTCGAGCCATTCAATTTGGTGTCAAGTAACATATGGAGATTAAAATTGGTAGCCATTTTCAACCTAAGATATAAGAAAAGAAAAGAATTTAGATATTAGTTTAAGTACATGTATTTAATATGAGGACTTTTAATTAAATACATTTTCCTATTATTTTCTTCGAAATTTACAATAGCCCATTCTATTGAATTCTTGAATTTCAGCCCAGCTAAATTTCCTAGTAGGTAGCATCTATAACTAGTCTATTATAACCCCCAATTTTTTGAGTTAAGTCATAATAGTAAGTCATAGTTGGAATCCCATTCTATTTGCATCGCATGCAATTGCTAATTCATTCAAGCTCCCTAATCCCAAGGGACGTGTGTTCTTATATTAGCATCTCCTTGAATATGTCTTAGATCTGTGCCTAGCCCCCAATTTTATGATGGACTACCCCAGCTCTGTTAAGGCAGACCCTATCTCAAACTTTACAACCAATCAATGTGGACTAGAAGGAATGCTTTGCGTAGCACTTTGATAGCCCAAAGAGACCGTATTATAAATTTGAGTTAGGAAGACTACAAATTGCCTTAATATATTTACTTTGGCATTTTATTGGTGTTAAACGTCTCACCCAATCTAGGATTTTATCAGATGGACAAAATTATAATAACTTGTATTAATTCAGAGAATTTTAGAATTAATTTATAAGGTCTAACCTTAGGTGGGTTCAACTCTTTATTATAATTATTCCATCAACCTAGATTACATGCAAAATAATTAACACTTTTATTTATTATATTAATATTGCATTTCCTTTAAGCTTTTATTTAATAAATTTAATTTTTTACTCTGTTATAGAAACATATATAAGCACTATCTTATATACTAGAAATAAATTAGTTCATATTAATCCCCCGGTTGGTCAATTCAAATTGCATCGATATAGGTTCCCAGGTAGGAGAGGTGCCCTATGAGGAGTAGACACCAAGTCCAATCCTTAGCCAGAACAAACACAGGCACAAACTTGAAGACCAATGGATTCTCTTGAACTAATAAATTTCGTTCTTCCAATTCATGTAAATTGGGAGCATCTATAACCCATGTAATTTAAATAAATTATTGACACTTATATAATTTGAGTAAGTTGAGCAGGCTTATTCAAAATTATTGATAACCATTTTCTAACCTTGAAATGAAAGGCACAAGTTCATAAATATTGTTCCAAACAATTAAATAAACAAATCATTTCATTTAGAAAATAATATTTAGTTTGCTTCTAACTTAATTATCCACTAAATATGCAGGCTCTGATACCACTGTTGGGAACTGACAGTCAGATTGAACATGCATAAGAGGCATGACAGAAATGCAAAATTTTGTCTCTGTCCCCAAGAACACCTATTAGTTGCATATAAATTAAATAAAGCCTTAACTAAATAATTCTCTACCTAGGTTAGCATGCTGAAGGACTAGGCATACCTTCCAAATTATATCCTAGCATATTTATTTTATACTAAGCATGTTATAACTCTAAGTTATAACCTAAACATAAAATAAACTAAGCATGCAAAAATAACCTAAGCATAATTATTAAGTCCAAAAATATTTAAAGAAAAAAGACTTAATAATTAAAAGAGAAAGAAAAAGAACTTACCAGTTGAAGTGTGCTTTTGCAGAACCTTTTTGCATAAGCCTCCAATCATCGGACAGCCTCTATTAGTATCCACACGAACCCCACCAACCAAAACCTCTCCAGGAGGAAGAACTAAGAAGTCTCAAGTAGTTGCTAGACCACTCCAAAAGCCTCACCCAAAAAATATAAACTAGCGGTGCCCGAATAAATTCAGGCTCCACAAAAATAACTTGCTCAATTACCCGAGAGATTAATTATCTCGCTTAGGATTTATGCTTTGAGCTTGGTACATTTTAAAAGGAAAGGGGACAGCTTATTTATAGGTTTGGGGAGCAAAGTTTTGCTCCCCATCAGCGATGTGGGATGGGAGAAAATCTCCCATCGCACTTGTATTATTATTCACATGCAGCATGCACGCTGCATGTGTGGGCTCGCCTTATGCAGCCCATGAACATGGGCTGCCACGGTGTATTCCGCACAATCAAACTTTGTACAAAATATTTCATATTTTTTGATTTTAATACGCCAATGCAAAATTCCCTTTAAATTCTTTCAAATAAATATTTTTTTTGACTCTAATAAATTAGTTACCAGTCGAAATAAATTTCTTGATCCAACCAAAATTGATCAAATTAATTATAATTTATTTATGACTCTAATTAATTAGTTATCGGTCAAAATAAATTTCTTAGTCTATCCAAAATTGATCTAATCAATTTTAACCAATCAAATAATAATCCAATTATTATTTATATTATATTTTCAGAATAGAATAAATCTATTAGTTCTTTACTTAGTCCGATGAAGGTTCAATGTGTGTGACCTTATAGGATCCCGAAGTATTAAGCTGTTAAGGCTTAACCAACCCTTGTTCTAATGGAACCATTGGCTCGATGGTCTAGACCGTGAATAGAACTCGATTTCCTTAAACGACTGTAGTACGCCTCTAGCAAGGGTCTACCATTCCCCATTACTGGGAACATCATTTATGCTTATGACTTAATCCCGGTTAATGCAATAGTTATCCAGTGCGATAAATTCCTTCCATTCTTTAATATTAGTACCATCTGGTTTATTGGGTTCGGTTAAAGTGTTAACCCACTAGCGGGGTTGCTCCAAGCTATCTTAGTTATTTACTTATTACCGAAGTATATTGCCTTTTACCATAGTGTGTTTGACTAGAAACCATTTTTATCAAACACATACTCTGATCAGAGGTTTTTGGCAATCATCACTTCAACAAGTGACCATGTACAACTCCTTAATATATCCGGAGCGATGGATTCTTTCCGACTACTCAGCTTACCAACGTGCTGTCATCACTATACCCGTAATCAGCCGTAGCACCTTAAATAAATTAGTGTATAATAATGACCCAAAGTATAGCAATAGTACCACACAAGGCAACTAGCATCTCACGTATGAGGACATTCGCAAAGCTTATTGCATGAAGATAAACACTAACACATTGATATTTATACCAAGTGTTTATCTTGTTGCGGTCTCTAATATATCTCCTAGATATATCCATGTGTCAAGCTTAAGGCACCACCTTTAGTCTTTAGGAGATTAACTGCTTGGGCCCTTTCCAAGAAAGTTGACCACATGCTAGTCTTTCCGTTTCATCAATATCCTTTCTTGATGAAACTATGACTATGGATAGTTTAGACATAATCATAATTGCACATGAAGCAGGTCCCACCAAATATAGTCCAACTATAATTTCTCTGACTTCATGCTATGATATGTCAAGGACTTTTGTATACATACATCAATGAATATATTTTAACCAGCTATAATATATATATATATATATATATATATATATATATATATATATATATATATATATATATATATATCGCCCTAATTGTCTTAAGGGCATACATCATATCCAACACACACAAGTTGTGAGCTAAAGTGGATAAGCTACTTGCTCAAAGATTTCCTCGTACCTGTGCAATTGTCTATCAAGCCATATTGGGACAATCAAGCTGCAATAGTTATAGCAAGGAATCCTGTGTTTCATGAAAGGACAAAACATGTGGAAATAGGTTTTCTGGAAACCCCTAGATAGCCTCTGAAGATCAACTGGCATATCTCTTCACTAAGCCAAAATCTGCATCACAAATGGGTTGTGCTCTAAGCAAAATTGGATTCATACAGTTACTTCACAAGTTCACTGATGTTTCTTGTGTGTGGGGGGGTACAGAATACAACACACCATACACCTGCAAACAGCAAATCATAAACTCTACAGCTGCTGAGCCGGCAACAAAATATCTCAGGCGTTTATTCACTCTCCAAAAGTTAGGTAGACCACTAGACTAGCTGCGATGGATTCAGCTGTCCATATAAGTCATCTCTATAAAGGATTTCAATCGATGAGAAAATATCAGTATTTCTTTTCTCTATTTTCATATTACTTTCTCTGATTTCATATTATAACTTAGTTATAACATTTAATCAAAGTAACTATAGAATTTGCTCAAACGTAAAGGTAAAAAAATGTATATACATGTTATTTGTTTCAAAGAGGAAAAAAATAAAAACAAGAACATGCAAAACAAGGTCTAAGGGGTGAATTGCCAGAGTCAAAAGAGACTCAAAAGAAAATTTGTACTTGTTCTGCACACGAAATTGCATGGAAACATCATTATGCATTTATGCTCGCAAAAGAATATATTTTCAGGATTTGTGGACCAATTTTTATGGTTGTGAACTTAAAAAAAAACACTTACGTATCTTAAAACATTGTATATCCACTTTTGTGCCTCCTATAGGCTGCAGCTGTAACTACAAAGCCTATAATTTTGATATTCACAAAATTATTTCTAATTTTCATATTAACAAATGTCAAAGATTATAACCAATTTTCTCCATGCCCAAATTTTTTAAACACTTCCGCCGTTGATATATCACCGCATATTTTTTTTCTTTGTAAAGGTTTGCCCTACCAATATTCGTATTTTGGCTCCGTCACTGATTAACGATTCTGATATACTATTTCTAGAACTATATATTAGACTTGTATGTTTAACTGAAAAGCTAAAATGAATTTTGATAGAATTTCAGTGCAATTAAATTACCAAATATTTGTAGTTTTAAGGTAATTCAATGTATGTCTTACTAACGAAGTAGGTTTTTTTTTAATATATACGAGTATCTTTATCATCCGTCCCAATAAATATATCTAGTAGGATTCAAACCTCATTCTCCTTTAACTTACTCGACATCTGCTTTGAATTACTAACAAAGTAGGTTTAATTATATGTTTGCTGGCTAAAACAATTTTGTCATTTTCTATAGCATTTTCATTTTCTGTCCAAGAAGATGCTGTTGATGTGACCAATCAGGAAGTCAATCTTAACAAGTGCTTTCTTTTTGTCGGGGACGAAAGTTGAATCCCATTTCATTGCCAAATTTAGATTTAATCAAGTTGAACTATGGATATGTCATGTTCTATTTTTAGATTGTTTTCCCCGACCAAAGTGCCCCACATTATTTGTGATTGTGGCACTACCAACCCACGTAGCCGGTAGCCTATTACCACTGTTTTAACTCCCCCACCTAACTTCATCTAGGCCCCGCCTAGGCATTATTTTAGAGCTCGCCTTCGGACTTTTTATTTCTCGTGCGCTATCGGGCGTTAGATCGATATATTGCCGTCTAGGCACCGCCTAGTCCGATTTTTTCCCCAATTTTTAAGATACTGATATACCTATAATAATTATAGTTCAATTTTTTCAATTCAAAAAAGGTAGCACGGTTGGTAAAACTAATATACAACAAAATTTTCTCACCATACAATTTTCGTTTTGAATCTCAAACCGAGAAATCATACGCTATAAACCACAAAAAATTAGTTACTATATTTATTTTTAAGGAATTGGTTTTAATGTTGATGCGTTTTTATGTAAAAATTAACTAAGACTTATGTTTTCATATGCTAAACTATGTATTTTGTAAAATATTTGTATTATAATTTATTTTTTAGTTGAATTTATAATTTTATCTATTAATAACTATAAAAAAATAAAAAATTTACAAATCCGCCTAGGCGTTTGATAAGATGATATCTTTACATAAGAAACTGATTATTAAATAAGGAGTAAGTACTATTATGAAATTCAAATATAATTAAATAAAACCAAGAACAATAAATTAAATTTAAATAAACAGATTTAAAAGATATATTAGTTGACCTAATAATTTAAAATATTACAATATTAACAATAATTCAATAAATACTAAAATTTCTTTAAAAAGAGATATATATCAATTATTCTTCTCTTTCTTAATTCCTTATCCGTTTTGCTCGATTGTTCGAAATTTGTGCATTATCTTCATCTATAAATAGGATTATAATTAAATATAGAATTAATGTGACTCTATAAGAATTAATATGACTCTTTTTTCATCATCAATTATTTTATTATTACTATTGTTGTTGTTATTATTATTATTTTAATTTTATTACAATTATGTATTTTGGTATTATTATGATTAATATGAATATTAACCCATTTTAAATATCATTATTATAGTAATATAAGTTCGAATAATATGGTAATTAAATAAAATAAATTTAATAATAAAATTAAAATATTATTTTTGAAAGGTATAGGGGCAAAGAAGTCTTTTAAAGACTTCTTTGCTTTTGAATAAATTGGTTGCCAAAAATAGTGTACTTACTTGTTTACATTCCACCAATTCTGCGATTGTCTTTTCTTGTACTGATCCACTTGCTATCTCTTCAGACACAAAGTATGCATTTTGAGATGATATGTGAGTTATCCTTTCAGAGCCTGATTGACTAACAGAGAGCAATCTAAACTCAAACCATAAGAAACTGATAGTAAGGAAATTATAAAGTACAACATTTTTATTCTGGTTATATTTAAATATTTAAATTAAATTAATAGCAAAAAATAACTGTAATATTTTACTTTGATTTAAATTCCGATACCTTAGGAAGGTTTGGATTAATCCACAATTTGGATACATACCAAGTATTAGCCACCCCATACTTACCTACATTGTTAAAACAATATTAAAATTGAAATTTACAATTTATTTGTGACATTTTTGTAATTAAATTAAAATACTGCAATTTTAGTCAAAAGCGATTTTAAAAATTATAGTTGAACGCCATTACATGAGAACCAAAAAAATTAAAAAAAATCAGTACCTCTGTATTTTCGAACACGTATCAACTGCATAACAACGATAATTCGTTCATCATTAGATGAATTGAAATGAGATAATATTTGTTCTATAAATTCACCCCAGAACGTTGCTGATATTCTATTCTACCTGCATTTTGATTTCATAATAAAGTTGTAATTAATAAGGAACAATATATGCAAATAACATAAAATTTTTTAGATAAATACTCATGGTCTTGAAGTTCTAGATTCAAGAAAGCACTATTAGTTCCATTCATGAAACGGCTTTGCACATCACGAAGGCTGACAATTTCACCAATTACATCTGTTAAAAAATACGGTATTTAATTAATTGCTAATTATAGTTTAAAATATAGAATTAAAATTAAAATTAAAATAATAAAAATAAAATAATATCACAAAACATAAAAAAGAGTAGAATTTTTTGTTAGTTATGCAATTTTATTGAACATTTAGTGTGAAAATTTTTTTAATACTCAACTATAGATAATTTATTAGCACACCTTTTCGTTTTGAAAAACCATTTCAATAGTAAATATTGCATTTGGTTTATTTCATTATGGAATGGTCTAAAGGCGGAGAACACATACTTTGAGGGTCCATTACATTTTAGTTGGATTTATATCGCATATAAAATCCGTCTTCAGCTGCACCCTAAGTGGGTTGATATCATCCACCTAATTATATTTCCATTTCAACATAATGAACAATATACTTTTCTACAATTATCTTGTGCTTTTCTGTCAAAATTTGATGAGGAAAAAGGAGTCACACGGATTCTTAAATAAGAAGGAGTAAGTACTGCTATGAAATTCAAATTTATTCTTAAATAAGATTATAACTAACAGAATTAATTAAAATCAAGAATAATAAATTAAATTTTAATAAATAGATTTAGGAGATATTGCTATAATTCACCATAATTAATTATTTCCTTATAAAGAGTAGTTATTGTTATTAATCATTATCATTTTTCTAAATCAAACCTATTCGAGAAATATATTAAAATCAGATTCATAAAATGCTGATTTAAATTCATGAAAAAAATATTCAATTTAATAATTATTGTAGACAGAAATAAAATCTGCTCATATATAGTGTAAAATAAAATTAATTAAAGTAAAGAAAGCTCTTATATGTTAACAAATAATTGAAATAGTTAGCAATAACATATCAAATATTCACATTGGCAAAAAAAATAAGAATCAACTTGTAAAACAAATTTCATAACAATTGAATAATATGAACAACAAATTAAAATTTAAAAAATATGACTCTATTGATTATAATTTTATTTAAGAATTAATATTACTCTTTTTTTCTCATCAAATATTTTATTATTATTATTATTATTATTTTTCTAATTATGATTATTTTAAACTACAACATTTTTATGCTGATTATATTTAAATATTTAAATTAAATTAATAGCAAAAAATAACTGTAATATTTTACCTTGATTTAAATTTTGATACTTCAGAATGGTTCGGATTAATCTACAATTTGGATGCATGCCAAGTATTAGCCACCCCATACTTACCTACATTATTAAAACAATATTAAAATTGAAATTTACAATTTATTTGTGAAATTTTTTTAATTAAATTGAAATACTGCAATTTTAGTCAAGAACGATTTTAAAAATTATAGTTGAACGTCATTACATGAAGCCCAAAAAAATTAAAAAAAATTCAGTACCTCTGTATTCTCGAGCATGTATCAACTGCATAACAATGATAGTTCGTTCATCATTAGATAAATTAAAATGAGTTAATATTTATTCTACAAATTTACCCCAAAACGTTGCTGATATTCTATTGTACCTGTATTTTGATTTCATAATAAAGTCTTAATTAATAAAGAACAATATATGCAAATAACATGAAAAATTTTAGATAAATACTCATGGTATTGAAGTTCCAAATTCAAGAGAGTTATGCATTACCACGGCTGATAATTTCACCAATTACATCTGTTAAAAAATACGGTATTTAATTAATTACTAAATATAGTTTAAAATATAGAATTGAAATTGAAATTAAAATAATAATAATAAAATAATATTACAAAACATAAAAAAGAGTAGAATTTTTTGTTAGTTATGTAATTTTATTAAACATTTAGTGTGATAAATTTTTTAATATTCAACTACAGATAATTTATTAACATACATTTTAATCTTGCAAAACCATTTCAATAATAAATATTGCATTTGATTTATTTCATTCTGGAATGGTCAAAGGCGGAGAACACGTACTTCGAGGGTCCTTTGCTACTTGGATTTATATCGCATATAAAATCTGTCTTCAGCTGCACCCTAAGTGGGTTGATATCATCCATCGAATTATGTTTCTACTTCAACATAATGTACAATATACTTTTCTATAATTATCTTATGCTTTCCTGTCAAAATTTGATGAGAAAAAAGGAGTTACACGGATTCTTAAATAAGAAGGAGTAAATACTCCTACGAAATTCAAATTTATTCTTAAATAGGACTATAACCAATAGAATTAAATAAAATTAAGAATAATAAATTAAATTTTAAATAAATATATTTAGGAGATATATATTATTTTGATTTGTTTCTGTAATTTACCCTAATTAATTATTTCCTTATAAAAAGTAGTTATTGCTATTAATCATTATCATTTTTCTAAATCAAACCTATTCGAGAAATATATTAAAATCAGATTCATAAAATTTCGATTTAAATTCATGAAAAAATATTCAATTTAATAATTATTGTAGACGATAATAAAATATGCTCATATATAGTGTAAAATAAAATCAATTAAAGTAAAGAAAGCTCTTATATGTCAACAAATAATTGGAAAAGTTAGCAATAACATATCAGATATTCACATTGATAAAAAAAAGAATCAACTTGTAAAAAAAATTTCATAACAATTGAATAATGTGAACAACAAATTAAAATTTTAAAAAATGACTCTATTGATTATAATTCTATTGAAGAATTAATGTGACTCTTTTTTTCTGATAAAATATTTTATTATTATTATTTTTGTAACTATGATTATTTTAATTTTATTTCAATTTTATATTTTGGTATTGTTATGATTATTATTATGAATATAACTGAAATATAATTTTATTGTTCTAATATATAGATTTGTTATTTTGATTTTATTCATTAAAAAATGTCATTAATAATGTAATATTAATGTGACTCTATAAGATGTGTCTATGCTAACCGCACCATCAAAAGGTAATCTAAGTCAGATGCGTCCTAATTACCATTATTATGGTAATATTTTCAAATAATATTAACCATTATTATGAGACCATTATTATAGTAATATTAACGTGACTCTATAACAATTAATGTGACTCTTTAATGTGACTCTATAGAAATTAATTGACTACTTTTTGTTGGAAACAATGATCCGAAACACAAACAATCCGAATCAGGTTTGAAGTAAACAAAACCTAAGTAAATCTTTATCCGGATAATTTATACAAACATAGTTTAAGTACAAAAAGACTTAAGCTATATATCCGGACATTTAAGTGATTATCAAGTCCAAGACAAGCATTCAACTCAAGAAAAAACCTAAGAATAAAAGGAAGCATCTGGTTAAAGTTTGGAAAGGAAACAAACTTTTAACCCTCAAGATCAGCATCCGGTAAAATTGATTAACTTACACCGGAAGAAGACAGATCCAGAAATGTTGAGTCTGAAGACATCCGGAAGACTCATATATTAAGACAATGGGAAAAGTTTCAAATATAACTTTTCCTCCATCCTTTTGGTCTACAAGGTCAAAGATCCTTTCCCCATAAGCAAGACAAAAGTGACAGCTTGCACTTTTCAAAAAAAGGACAAAAGTACTGACATCGGACTATGAAAAAGGTAACAACCTTTTTCACCTGGACCAATAGGATAGCGCGTGGAGCTCACGCTAAAAGGAAAGCGACGAAAAGTTTGTGCATCACTAAAAGCCAAGGAAAACGATCACTGCCAACTTTTCAGCCTCAATCCCTAGGATTCAAATGGGTCAAAATATCATTCTAACAGATTGATCAATGGCTCCGGAAGCACCATATTTAACCTGATCAATGATGAAGATTTGTTCCAAGCTCAATAACCCTCAACGGCTACATTTATGCGAGGAAGCTTATAAAAGGGAAGCTTCACCAAATGAGAAGGTTGGCTGGTTGATTTACATAAGCAATTAACAAAACACGAAACATTCAATTAGTTTACTCAAAATCACTCCAAGAACTAAAACAAATACTAAATCAGTTTGTAAGGATTCCCAAGTAAGTTATAAACTTGAGGAACTCCAAAATCAAAACCTTTGTGAAATCAAAGTATTGTGATCGAGACTAAGCTAGAAGTTGGAGCTTCTAAGTGGTATATCCCTGAAGAACTTAGCCTAATATCGGGGAAGATTCAAGTGGTATATTCTTCTAAAGTGAATGGACTCAACTAGGAGTTGGTGCTTCTAGTTGTATATCCTACTTTCAGGAGAAGAAAAAATCTTTGGAGATAAGTTGTAAGGCTTAATTCCTGCCAGTTGAAAAGGAATTCACTAGTGGAAATTCTCAAAGCAAGGAATCTCTAGAGACTGGAGTAGGCGGGGTCGAACTAAGATAAAACTCTTGTGTTTTAGTTTCTTTGACTCTACACTTAATTTACTGCATTTATTTTAATTGCATCATCCGAATCACAAATATTCGAAACATTCAAACACGCTACACAAAGACATTTTAAAGTCTGTCAATCCCCTAAAAAAAGGTCATTCACCCTCCCCTTTGACCTTATATTTAACACACAGGGACCAACAAGTGGTATCAGAGCAAGTGCTCACAACTAGAGATCCATCAATCGCGAGCTAAAGGTCCAAAATTGTGATTCTAAAATCAAAATGAGTTATAGCAACTCACAGCTCCTTCCTGAGGGTATGTTTATTACCCGTCCTCTACTCTTCACTGGTGAACACTACACGTTCTGGAAAAACTAGATAAAGAACTTTATTCAAGCATAAAGCATGCAAGCATGGATAATTATTGAAGATGGCCCATATGAGCCTACTCATGAAGTAATGGCTTGACTACCCGAAAGCCCTTAAGTATACGGGATAAAAATGACTTTAAAAAGTTGTGCGAAAATGCAAATGCTATTAACATACTTCATTGTGCTCTTAATACAGCAGAATTTAACAGGATATCTAGATGTGAGACTACATAGGAGATTTGGCAGAAGCTGGAAGTAACCTATGAAGGAACAAACAAAGTAAGAGAACCAAGCTTGATCTACTCCAGCAAAAGCTAGAATCCTTCAAGATGGAACCTAAAGAATCCATCAGTAATACGAATACCAGATGCGCCAATTTAGTGAATGAGATGAAAAGACTTGGAAAAGAACTCTTTAAAGTAGATATGGTAAAGAAGGTGCTCCGGAGTCTCACCAAGGAATGGGATAATAAGAAGACTGCCATTGAAGAAGCCCATGACTTAAACTTCTACAGTTATGATGAGCTCGTTGGAAATCTACATAATCAAGAGTTGTCCTTGGAGAGATACAGCTAGCAAGAGAAGAAGCCTAAAGAAAAGAAAAAAGCCATTGCCCTTAAAGCAGAGTCATCCGGATCAGAATCACCCAGATCTGGAAAATGTTCAAAAAGATCCTCTCACTCAAAGGAATCCGAATACAGGAAAGAACAGTTGGCTATATTAGCCAAACAATTCAGTAGATTCATGCAAAAGAAGGAAAGAAAAAGCTCTAGAAGATATGAATCCAGAAGAAGAAATGAAGGCTCTTCAAAGAAAGAAAAGTTCAGAAGAGCTCCGGAAGAGAATAAAGACCTAGAAAAAGAAACAGGTTGCTTTGAATGTGGTGACAAAGGAAACTTCAAAGCTAAATGCCCTAAGCTCAATAAGGATAAGTGGTACAAAAAGAAAGCCATAGTAGCTACTTGGAGTGACAGTGATGGAAGCTGCAGCTCATCCTCAACAGAAGATGAAGAAGTAGCTCACTATACATTCATGGCAGTAATAGATCTAGAAGAATAATCTAGAAGAAAGCCCTCTGTGCAAACCACTAAGAAAGTTAAAGAATCAGAGTCTGAAACTGCTGAAACTAAGGTAAACTCTCACTCTAATTCTTTATCTAACTTTAAACTTGCTAGAGCTATAGGGATTGTGATCAACAATGTGAGAAAGAACACAAAAGCCATCAAATCCCTTAAAAGAGTTATAATGGAGCTAGCTGAAGATGTCGAAGTAATGTCCCAAGATATCAACTTGATAAGGGTCATAAAGCACATTGATGAGGTTGAGGAAAACTTCTTGAAGAATTAAATCCACCTTCTCAGAAAAGACCTTAAGGACCTGTTAATCCAAGAAACAGGAATGTCCAGAGGCAACCTCAAGCACAGAAGGTTCCAATCCCTCAAAAGTAGCAACTTCCAAAAAGAAAGTACACAAGAGAAGACAAAGGCAAGGCAGTAATAAAGGATTCACCCATGGTGGAAAAATCTCTTTTGGATCCAAATGGAATAGGAAACATTACATACTATTGTCCGTTAGGCAAGTCAAGAAAGAACTATAGAGCTGAAGTTGCCCCTCCTACTACATTCTGGACTCAAGGAAAGCAGGATGACTCATCACTAGCCAAAGCTGGATATTCCGGAGGATATGGAAAGAAGGACCTCCAGAAGATTGAAGTAAAGCAGAGACAAAATGTACCACCCTACGGATGCAGGTTTTATGGTAGAAATTATTGGTCCCTGTGAGTTAAATATAAGGTCAGAGGGGGAGGGGGGTGAATGTCCTCTTTTGTGGAATTAGTAGACTTTTAGAAAGTCTTTGTGTAGCATGTTTGAATGCTTCGGATGGATGTGATCTGGATGATGCAAATAATATAAAGGCGGCAAATTTAAATGCAAAGTTTGAATCAAACACGAAAGATTTATCCCAGTTCGGCCCCGCATACTCCAGCCTTTAGAGTTTCCTTGCTCTGAGCTTTTCCACTAGTGAATTCCTTTTCAACGGGCAGGAATCAAGCCTTACAATTTATCTCAGGAGATTTGTTCTTCTCTCGGAAGTAGAGTATACCACTAGAAGCACCAACTCCTAGCTAAGTCTTCTATGCTTGTCTCTGAATGGTGACCCTATTCGGAAGTAGGATATACCACTTGAAGAGTGCACTCTAAGCTTAGTCATTTCACTTTAGAAGAATATACCACTTGAATCTTCCCTGATTCCAAGCAGAGTTCTTCAGGGATATACCACTTAGAGAGCTCTAACTTCTAGCTGAGTCCCGATCATAGTACTTTAATTTCACAAAGATTTTAGTTTTGGAGTTCCTCAAGTCTATAACTTACTTGGGAATCCTTATAAACTAATTTGGTATTAATTTGGGTTCTTGGAGTGATTATAAACTGATTGAATGTTTGTGCTTTGTTACTTGCTTTTTTAAATCAACCAGCCAACCTTCTCATTTGTTGAAGCTTCCCTTTTATAGGCTTCCTCTTATAAATATAGCCGTTGACCCCTTTATCTCCCCTAACTCTTGTTTTAGATCTGGACCAGAAGCTTGTCTCAACATTTCCTTCTCAATGGATCGCAAGTGAATGCAGATGTTCTGAAGTCTCTATTTGATGTACCCTTCTTCATTTTCCTCTATAGTAGCTTCTTTTAATAGTTTGAGAGCAGCTAAAACCTTATCTTCTTGGTGTTCACTCCTGCCAATTTGATTGGACCGATAGCAGGAGGAAACCTTTCTTCAGAAGGGTTGGAGGAGTCATCTCCGAATGAGCCAGATGAGCCACTACTATCTTCTTCTTCTTCCACTTCTTCTTCTTCTTCTCCAGACTTTGCATCCCTCTATTCTTCCAACCTATCCTCTAGAGTAGCCTCATCATTACAGTCCACTCTAGGAGTATGCCCTTTGGATCCCAGACTTAGTCCCTCCTCCGAATTACTTTGATCTGAGTTAGGCACTTTTCCCTTAGCTACATATTAATGATCTGTAGCTAAGATATCCTCTTCGACCATGTCATTTATAATATCTGCATCAAAATAAATTATAGCAAGGTTTACCTCATTTGCTTATTGGTCCAGAATTTAATATTCTATTGCTTCTTTCCCTTCTTCTACCTCTGCCCCTAAATGACTGGAAGTATCCTTAGTCACCCCTAAAAATGTCTTCACATGACTTATTATAGCTTCCACAGGTGCATTGGAACTATCCTCAATGCCCTCTCCTTTTGCCTTTTCAGGACTTATAATCTCTCCCCCTTTAGGCGCATTGGAATTATCCTCAATGCCCTCTTCTGTTGCCTCAACAAGACTTTCAAGATTGATTACAATGGCTTCCAAATTATGTAGGTTCTCCAGAATAGGTTCCATTCTGGGTACAAAGAAGAAGGAATCTGCATCCGAAATCTTGGAGAGAGTCTTCATATCAGTAGGATCCACTAGAATAGGTAGAGTTGCAGATGAGCCTCCAGGTCCTTCTATGGAAAATTGGTTAATCCTGTTATTATCCTTTATATCCTCTTAAATGGTTTCATACTAAAGATCATCTGGATGGACTTCCTCAGTGGCTTCGGTTTCCTTTCGATAGTTTGGCTTTAGCCAATTCAGCTATTACTACTTGTTTAGCTACTTATTTATTAACGATGATAGCTCCGGGTGTTTTTATCTTCTTTTTGAGTGTTGTATTAGCTTTATCAAAAGTTGGTCGCTTTTTAATGAATTGCCTTTTTGGCTCTAGAGCTTCATCTTCTATCTTCACATCATCCTCGAGATCATCTTGCATTTTAGCCAAAGTCCTTTTAGCCTTTTTCCTTCCGGCCTCAATCTCCTTAGTAATGACTGGATGCTGATCCTCCACCTCAATTCCCAGAGATACTATATTTCTCCCCTTCTTGGCAGCAGCTTTGATAGGCTTTCCCCTAGGTTTGTGCTTTAGTGAAGACTTATTTAGCAGTTCTGTGAGGGTCTGCTGATCTTCTTCCTCATCCTCTTATACTAAGGCCAGTTTTTATTGGGCCTTTGCCTTTATAGTCCTGGCCTTCTTAGGTATCAGAGCAATTGCTTCAAGATTGGCCAACTTTCTAACATTATTTCTCTTATCTTCTCTTTGGTTTACAACCTTCTTCTCATTTCATTCCTCCCCAAAGCTTAATCTTTTGAAGTTCTTCTCCATAATAGCTTTCCCAAACACTACTTGGAATCCGATAAGATTTACCTCATTAGCTATGAGGATCTAGGTAATGAGTGGCCATGGGAATTAACATGATTCTTGAGATAACTGATGATTAGAACTATCATGTTGATTTCCCCACATCTAACCCAATATTGTAGCACGCAATGTTGGAATGTAGACACTATTATCAAGGATCCCTTCTAGATTAGGATGAGCTTTGCCATAGCAGGTTGGAGGAATCTTAGGGTTTTTGAGAAGTAAGTTGAGAACTTATCCCCAAAGTAGTTGGGATGTAGCCACAACTTTGGATCATATTACACTTCTGCTTCATCTCCATCAGTTCGTAGTTAAATTCTGAATTCTTTATACTGAGACAGTCTTCAAAGAATTCAGGGGTAATCATGATTTCTTTCCCTTGAACCTTAGTTTGCAAGGCATCAAGCTCTTTGTGGACTCGGAGGTTGTTATAGAAATCCTTGACCAGTTTTGGATATGTTGGGTAGTTAATTTTAAGAAAATCACCCAAGTGCTGTTCATCTATTAGCGTTGAGTAGGGGAGTGTTTTGAACAGAAAGTTGTCACCTAGAAAATCCGTGGGAATAACTGAATTGCTGGATTTTAGCTTTGATGGTTCAAAATCATCATCTTGTAGATCGAACTTTGAGAAGAGATTCTGGGTAGAGAACTTTTGGGTTTCTTCATGGCTTACGATTGCTGCCATTTTAGAGAGTTTTGAAGAGAAATTAGGGTTCTGGGTTTTAATTTTTGCAGTGTAACAGTGCTTAGTTGGTCGAGTAAGGAAGAAAGGTGATTTTAGGGGGTTTATATAGGATTTCCAAGGTGAGGGTAATTTGGTAATTCGGAAATAGTTAAGTTTAACTGGATCGATGATATGGCAGTTAATTTTGGAGAAGAGAGGTAAATGGCATTAAAACTGGAGAATGGCAACGGTTTATTTTTGAATTGGCTAGATTTTCACTGGGTCGTGTGATAGCCAATAAACGTTTGAAATTCAAAATGGGCATAATCACTTTTGCGCGCTTTTGCTGCCATTTAACTTTCTTATCTGCTTAGCTGGCATTTCTTTTGGATCCAGAGTTGTTTTGACTTTCTTTGACTCTTGGGTTTCCTTTCACAGGATTAAGATAATTTCTTCTTCTCTTCCGGATTATCTTTCAAATTGGATTTGACATCCCAATTGCCTCCCTTAGCTTATTGAATTGATCTTTACTCAAAGGTTTAGTAAAGATATCTACCCTTTGTTCATTTGTGAAGATGTAGACAAGAGACACATCCTTCGTCATGGCATGATCTCTAATGAAGTGGTGTCTTTTATCAATATGCTTCATCCTCCCATGTAGAATTGGATTTTTAGACACATCAATGGCTCTCTTATTGTTATACATTACATCCACACATTCGGATTGAACTCCATAATCTTCAAGCTATTGTTTGATCCATAGGACTTGAGCAACACAGCTTCCTGCAGCCATGTATTCAGCTTCAGTGGTTACAATGCAACTAAAGTTTGTTCTTGTTGTACCAAGATATTAGGCAATCTTCTAGAAAGTGACAGTCTCCAAATGCACTCTTTCTTTCAAGAGTATCTCTTCCATAATCAGCATCTGTGAATCCTTGCAAGGTGAAATACCTATTACTAGGATACAATAAGCCAACTTCAATTATCCCCAGCAGATATCTAAGAACTCTCTTGACTGCCTTGAGATGTGAATCTTTTAGATTGGATTGGTATCTTGCACAGTAATAGACTGCATAATGTATGTCAGGCCTGCATGCTGTCAAATAAAGTAAAGATTTAATCATCCCTCTATATAGCTTCTAATCAACCTCTTCTCCTTCACAATCCTTTGATAGGACTGTATCAGTTCCCATGGGAGTGTAAATGGATTTGCTATTGTTTATATTAAACTTCTTTAGGATCTCCTTGGTGTACTCAGATTGGTTACTAAAAATCCCATCTGGACTTTGTTTGATTTGTAGACCAAGGAAGAAGTTGAGTTCTCCCATCATAGACATCTCAAATTCCTTCTGCATTTGAGTGCTAAATTCCTTGCACATGTTATCATCAGTAGCTCCAAAAATGATATCATCCACATAAATTTGGACTATGATGACATCAATCTTCTTTTTTTTATGAAGAGGGTTGAATCTGCTTTACCCCGGATATACCCTTTGGATATGAGGAATGAGCTTAATCTCTCATACCAGGCTCTAGGTGCTTGCTTTAACCCATAGAGAGCCTTTTTCTGCTTGTACACATGATCCAGATGCTTTGAATCTTCAAATCTGGGTGGTTGCTTGACATATACTACATCCTGGATTACTCTATTTAGAAATGCACTTTTGACATCCATTTGGTATAGTGTGAACCCCATGAATGAAGCAAAAGAGCATAATATCTGGATTGCCTCTAACCTTGCTACTGGTGTAAAGGTTTCTTAAAAATCAATTCCTTCTTGGTGATTATATCCATGGGCAACTAGTCTTGCTTTGTTTCTCACCACAACTCCGGATTCATCAAGCTTATTCCAGAATACCCATTTGGTGCCAATGATTGATTTTTGTTTTGGAGATGGAACAAGATCCCAAACATCATTTCTAGTGAATTGATCCAGTTCTTCTTGGGTAGCCATCATCCAACTTTCATCTCCTTCCGCATCCTGAAACTTATTTGGCTTAATGAGAGAGACAAAAGCTGCATGGCTCATCATCAGGTTAAGTTGCCCTCCGGCTCTTACTGGATTCTAGACATTATCCGGAATGACATCAACCGGATAATCTCTATAAGTCTGGATGTCCCTTTGAAGTCCATCATGTTGGGATTATGCTTGTTGTATGACAGCTTCAACTTCTACTTCATGTCCATCATTGAAATTGATCTCAGGATTATTGATACTATCCTGTAATGGTTCAATATTGAAGTTGATTTCATCTTCTTCCTCTTTGCACTTCTTGATTTTAACTGGATCAAGAACTTGTACTTCCTTTTCAGCTTCTGGAGTTAGATCTTCCAGATTAGAGTCTCTTTTTCCTGGATGGTTAGTCTCATCGAAATCTACATGTATTGACTCTACCATAGTTTGAGTTCATTTATTATAGACTCTATAAGCTTTGCTATGTAGTGAGTAGCCAAGGAAAATTACTTCATCAGATTTAGGATCAAATTTTCCTAATTGCTCTCTATCATTCATGATGTAGCATTTGCATAAGAATGCTTTTAAGTACCCAATTTTGGATTTTCTTCCTTTCCAAGTTTCATAGGGGGTCTTTTTTAGGTTTTTGACAATGAGAGCTCCATTCAGAATGTAACATGAGTGTTAACGGCCTCTCCCCAAAAGTACTTAGGCAGATTACTCTCACTTAGCATTGTACGAGCCATTTCAACTATTATTTTGTTTTTCCTTTGAACGACCCCATTTTGTTGAGGTGTATAAGGAGCAGAAAAGTTTTGCTTAATGCCCTTGGATTCACAGAATTCAGCAATATGCTTATTTTTTAATTCTCCTCCATTATCACTCCGGATGCGTGCAACGCTTATGCCTTGTTCTACTTCTATTCTAATGAATATTCTAGTGAAGTGTTCATCAGCCTCATCTTTGCTTGCAAGTAAGGCCACCCAGGTATATCGAGAATAATCATCCATAATTACCATTGTGTATTCTCTACCACCTAAGCTTAGTGGATTAATTGGATCAAAGAGGTCAATATGAAGGAGTTCGAGAACTCTCCTAGAAGGTGTGTATTGAATGAAAGGGAAACTTTTTCTGTGTTATTTACCTAATTGACATGCAGTGCATATGTGATCCTTCTCAAAAGCTACCATAGGCAAACCCACGACCAATTCCTTTTTGGCTAGTTTGGACAGGAGGTTCATGCTTACATGTCCCAACCTCTGGTGCCACAGCCAGGATTCATCTTCTTTAGACACCAAGCATATATTCTTTTCTAATTTTTAATGTTCACACAATAGATAATATTTACTCTAGGTGGATAAAGAATTAGTTTATTTGACTTACTATTAGTGATGGAGCAACCTCCGGAGTCAAAGGTGACTTTTCTTCCTTTCTCGCAGACTTGAGCAACACTTACTAAGTTGAACTTTAGTCCATCAACTAGGGAGAAATCTTTTATCTTTAGGTCAGATCCAACGGTTCCATGTCTAATGATCTTTCCCTTTTGATTGACTCCAAAGCTTACATTCCTACCTTTCTTCCAGGTTGAAGTGATAAAGGCTTTTTCATCCCCAGTCATGTGCCTTGAGAATCCACTATCAATGTACCATTTGTTGATCTTCTATGGATCTAAGGCATACCTGCAAAATAGATTAAGTGGGATTAGGTACCCAATCAGACTTGGGTCCTCTCAGATTATTACCCTATTCTAGCTACGGATGACTGTTATAGTAACCATTTTTAAATCTACACATTTTAGTTGTATGGTTATTTCTACCATAAAACCTGCATCCAAAGGGTTGCCTATTTTGTCTCTTCCTTTGCTTAATCTTTCGGAGATCTTCTTTTGTATACTGTCCATAGTATCCTGCCTTAGCTAGTGAGTGCTCATCATGCTGTTGAGTATGATACTTGGCAGGAAGAGGAACTCTTACACTATTATTTCTTCTTGGTTTACCCATGGGATGGTAGTAGAATCTGTATCCTGTTCCATTTGGACCAGGTAGTGATTTTTCTACCATAGGTGGATCCCTCATGACTGCCTTTCCTTTTTCTTCTCCGGTGAACCTTCTTCTTTGAGGTTGTTTCTTCTGAGGAACTGGAACCTTTTGTGCTTGAGGTTGCCTTTGGACATTCCTGTTACTAGGATTGAAAGTCCTTTGGGGTCCTTTTTGAATAGTAGGATGATGATCCTTTCTTAGAGCTTTTACTTTCGGCCTCTTCCTGGAAGCCTCATTCAATAGAGTGATCTCTCTATCTAGTCCCATTACATTTGCGTTGAGGATCTGGACTTGATTCCTCAGGAAGTTATCTTCCACAACATTAATGTGCTTGGTTGCTCTAATTAGATTGATGTCTTGAGCCATTGCTTCAGCATCTTCTGCCAACTCCATCACTGCTCTCTTGAGGGACTTGATGGCCTTTGTGTTTCTTCTCACATTGTTGATTACAATCCTTAAAGCTCTAGCAAGTTCAAGGTTAGATACAGAATAGAATGAGAATTTACCTCAGTACTGGCTATTTCTAATTCTAATTCTTCCACTTGCTCTGTGACTTGGATAGATGGTTCTCTTTCTGGTTCCGTTATTGCCATAAATGCACAGTGGACAACTTCTTTCTCTTATGTTGAGGATGAACTATCACTTTCTTCACTGTCATTCTAGGTGGCGACCATAGCTTTCTTCTTGTACCTTTTGTCCTTCTTGAGCTTAAGGCATTTGGCTTTGAAGTGCCCCTTATCTCCACACTCAAAACATCCAGCATCTTTTTCTGAATCCTTCTTCTCTTCTGAATTTGTCTTTCTTTGAAGAGCCTTCATTTCTTCTTCTGGACTCATATCTTCCAGAGCTTTTTCTTTCCTTATTTCTTATGAATCTATAGAATTTCTTGGCTAGTATGGCCATCTGTTCTTTGTTGTATTCAGATTCCTTTGAGCGAGAGGATCTTCTTAAGCATTTTTTAGATCTGAGTGATTCTTCTCTGAATGACTCGGCTTTGAGAGTAATGGCCTTTTCTTTTCTTCAGGCTTCTTTTCCTGCTGGGTGTATCTCTCCAAGGACAGCTCTTTAGTAAGCAGATTGCCAATGAGCTCATCATAACTATAGAAGTTTAAGTTATGAGCTTCTTCAATGGTAGTCTTCTTATTGTCCCATTCCTTCGTAAGACTCCGGAGCACCTTCTTTACCATATCTACTTCTGAGATCTCCTTTCCAAGTCTCTTCGTCTCATTCACTAGATTGGTGTATCTAGTGTTCATACTACTGATGGATGCTTTGGGTTCCATCTTGAAGGATTCTAACTTTTGCTGGAGTATATCAAGCTTGGCTTCTCTAACTTTGTTGGTTCCTTCATAGGTTACTTCCAACTTCTGCCAAATCTCATGTGTAGTCTCACATCCAAATATCCTGTTAAAATATATAGAACTAAAAGCACAATGAAGCATGTTAATAGCATTTACATTTTCAGGCATTTTTTTAAGATCAGTTTCATCCCATTGACTTGAGGGCTATCGGGTAGTCAAGCCATCTACTTCATGAGTAGGCTCATATGGGCCATCTTTAATAACTAGCCATGCTTGCATGCTTTGTGCTTAAATGAAGTTCTTCATCCAGTTTTTCCAGAATATATAGTGTTCACCGGTGAAGAGTGGAGGATGAGTAATGGACATACCCTCCGAAAGGAGTTGTGAGTTATTGAAACTCAATTTGATTTTGATCAAAATTTTGGACCTTTAGCTCGAGATTGTTAAATCTCTAGTTGTGAGTACTTGCTCTGATACCACTTATTGGTCCTTGTGAGTTAAATATAAGGTCAGAGGGGGGGTGAATGGCCGCTTTTCGCAGAATTAGTAGACTTTTAGAAAGTATTTGTGTAGCGTATTTAAATGTTCTGGATGGATGTGATCCGAATGATGCAAATAATATCAAAGCAGTAAATTTTTTTGTAAAGTTTAAGAGAATTAAACATGAAAGATTTATCCTGGTTTGGCCCCTCCTACTCCAGTTCCCAGAGGTTCCTTGCTCTGAGCTTTTCCACTAGTGAATTCCTTTTCAATTGGTAGGAATTAAGCCTTACAATTTAACTCTGGAGATTTGTTCTTCTCCTAGATGTAGGATATATCACTAGAAGCACCAACTCCTAGGTAAGTCCTCTATGCTTGTCTCCGAACGGTGATCCCATCTGGAAGTAGGATATACCACTTGAAGAGTCCTCTCCAAGCTGAGTCCTTTCACTTTAGAAGAATATACCACTTGAATCTTCCCCAATTCCAAGCTGAGTTCTTCAGGGATATCCCACTTATCAGCTCTAACTTCTAGCTGAGTCCCAATCACAGTACTTTGATTTCACAAAGGTTTTGGTTTTAGAGTTCCTCAAGTTTATAACTTACTTGGGAATCCTTACAAACTGATTTGGTATTAGTTTGAGTTCTTGGAGTGATTATAAAATGATTGAATATTTATGCTTTGTTACTTGCTTTTTTAAATCAACCAGCCAACCTTCTCATTTGGTGAAGCTTCCTGTTTATAGGCTTCCTCTCATAAATATAGTCATTTCAGGTTGTTGAGCTTGCATTAAATCTTCACCCTTGATCAGGTTGTATATGGCGCATCCGGAGCCGTTGATCAATCCGTTAGACTGATATTTTGACCCATTTGAATTCTCAGGATTAAGGCTGAAAAGTTGTCAGTGATTGTTTTCCTTAGATTATAGCATTTTGCCAACTTTTAATCAGTGCCTTTTTAGGGTGAGCTCCACACGCCTTTCTATTGGTCTAGGTGGAAAAGGTTGTTACCTTTTCTACAATCCGGTGTCAGTACTTTTGTCATTTTTCTAAAAAGTGCTAGGTGTCACTTTTATCTTGCTTATGGGGAAAGGATCTTTAACCTTGTAGACCAAACGGATGAAGGGAAAGTCAAATTTGAAACTTTTCCCATTGTTTGATATATGAGTCTTCCGGATGTCTTCAGACTCAAAATATCTAGATCTGTCTTCTTCCGGTGTAAGCTCAATTAGTTCTTCAGGATGCTGATCTTGAGTGTTATTAGTTTGTTTCCTTTCAAAACTTTAACCAGATGCTTTCTTTTATGCTTAGGTATTTGTCTTGACTTGAATGCTTGTCTTGGATGTGATGATTACTTATATGTCCGGGTAAGGTCACTTTAGTTTCCTTGTCTTGATTATCCGGATTGTTACATACCTAGGTTTTGTTTACTTTAAACCTGATCCAGATTGTCTGTGTTTCAGATAATTGTTTCCAATAGAAATAACCATGTAATTGTAATGTGTAGATTTAAAAATAGTTATTATAATAGTCATCCATGGCCGAAACAGGGTAATAATCCGAGAGGACCAAAATCTGTTTGGTAGCCAGACCTACTTAATCTATTTTGCAGGTATGCCTTAGATCCATAGAAGATCAACACACATGGTACATTGATAGTGGATGCTCAAGGCACATGACTGGTGATGAAAAAGCCTTCATCACTTTAACTAGGAAGAAAGGTGGAAATGTGAGCTTTGGAGGCAATCAAAAAGGAAAGATCATTGGACATGGAAACATTGGATTTGATCTAAAAATAGAATATGTATCCCAAGTTGATGGATTGAAATTCAACTTACTAAGTGTTGCTCAACTCTATGACAAAGGAAGAAAATTCACCTTTGACTCCATCACTGATAGTAAGTCAAATCAACTAATTCTTTATGCACCTAGACTAAATAATGTCTACTGTGTGAACATTAAAAATGAGAAAAAGAATATATGCTTGGTGTCTAAAGAAGATGAATCCTGGCTATGGCACCGGAGGTTGAGACATGTAAGCATGAACCTTATGTCCAAACTAGCCAAAAAGGAATTGGTTGTCGGTTTGCCTAAGGTTGCTTTTGACAAGAATCACATATGCACTGCATGTCAAATAGGTAAACAACATAGAAAAAGTTTCCCTTCCATTCAATACACACCTTCCAGGAGAGTTCTTGAACTCCTTCACATTGACCTTTTTAGTCCAATTAAGCACTAAGCTTAGGTGGTAGAGAATATACAATGATAATTGTGGATGATTATTCATGATATACCTGGATAGCCTAGCTTGCAAGCAAAGATGAGGACTTTGAACACTTCACTAAAATATTCATTAGAATAGAAGTAGAATAAGGCATAAGCATTGCTCGCATCCAGAGTGATAATGGAGAAGAATTAAAAAATAAGCATTTTGTTGAATTCTATGAGTCTAAGGGCATTGAGCACAACTTCTCTGCTCCTCACACACCTCAATAAAATGAGGTTGTTGAAAGGAAAAATAGAACAATAGTTGAATTGGCTCGCACAATGCTAAGTGAGAATAATCTGCCTATATATTTTTGGCGTGAGGCTGTTAACACTGCCTGTTACATTCTCAATAGAGCTCTCACTGTTAAGAACTTAAAAATGACCTCTTATAAAACCTGGAAGGGAAGAAAACCCAAAATTGGGTATTTCAAAGCATTCGGATGCAAATGCTTCATCCTGAATGATAGAGAGCAACTACGAAAATTTGATCCTGGATTTGATGAAGCAATTTTCCTTGGCTACTCACTACATAGCAAAGCTTATAGAGTCTATAATAAACTAACTCAAAATGTGGTAGAGTCAATACATGTAGATTTCGATGAGACTAACCATGTAGGAATAAGAGATTCTAATCCGAAAGATCCAACTCCGGAAGATGAAAAAGAAGTATAAGTTCTTGATCCATCTCAAATCAAGAAATACAAAGAGGAAGAGGATGGAATCAACTTCAACATAGAACCATCTCAAGAGAATCCA
Organism: Euphorbia pulcherrima; assembly: GCA_947683365.1. Lineage (NCBI taxonomy): Eukaryota > Viridiplantae > Streptophyta > Magnoliopsida > Malpighiales > Euphorbiaceae > Euphorbia > Euphorbia pulcherrima. Next base: position 5,875,015 of record CANTUS010000010.1, read on the forward strand.
CTTAATCCTAATATCAACTTCAATGATGATTAAGAAGCTGAAGAAGAAGTTACTCTAAAGCAAGCTCAACCTCAACCTGAAGGACTTCAAAGGGAGATCCGGATCCACAGAGATCATCCAGTTGATGTTATTTTGGATAATGTCCAGAATCCAGTAAGAACCAGAGCAACTCAACTGGATGATGATTCATGCAACATTTGTTTCTCTCATTGAGCCAAACAAGTTCCAGGATGCAGAAGGAGATGAAAGCTGGATGATGGCCACACAAGAAGAACTGGATCAATTCACCAGAAATGATGTCTGGGATCTAGTTCCACTTCCAAAGGGCAAGTCAATCACTAACACCAAATGGGTATTCCAGAATAAGCTTGATGAATTCGGAGTAGTTGTGAGAAATAAATCTAGATTGGTTGCTCAAGGCTACAATCAGCACGAAGGGATTGATTTTGAAGAAACCTTTTCACCAGTGGCAAAGTTAGAGGCCATCTGGATTCTCTGTGCTTTTGCATCATTCATGGGGTTCACATTATACCAAATGGATGTCAAAAGTGCATTTTTTAATGGAGTAATTCAAGAAGAAGTCTATCTCAAGCAACCGCCTGGATTTGAAGATTCGAAGCATCTAGACCATGTGTATAAATTTAAGAAGGCACTCTATAGATTAAAGCAAGCCCCAAGAGCATGGTATGAGAGACTTACCTCTTTTCTCATATCCAAAGGGTACATCCGGGGCAAGGCTGACACAACTCTCTTCATCAAGAAAAAGAAGAGTGATGTCATCCTAGTCCAAATCTATGTTGATGAGATCATTTTTGGAGCTACTGATGATCAGATGTGCAAGGAATTTAGTACTTAAATGCAGAAAGAGTTTGAGATGTCTATAATAGGAGAACTCAATTTCTTCCTTGGTCTACAAATCAAGTAGAGTTCAGATGGGATTTTTATTAACCAATCCAACTACACCAAGGAGATCCTGAAGAATTTTGATATGGACAAGAGCAAGCCAATATCTACTCCCACAGGAACTGATACAGTCCTATCAAAGGATTATGAAGGAGAAGAGGTTGATCATAAGCTTTATAGAGGGATGATTAGATCTTTGCTCTATTTGACAGCAAGCAGGCCTGACACACATTATGCAGTCTGTTACTATACAAGATATCAATCCAGCCTAAAGGAATCACATCTCAATGCAGTCAAGAGAATTCTTAGATATCTGCTTGGCACAATTGAAGTTGGTTTGTGGTAGCCTAGCAATGGGAATTTTACCTTGCAAGGATTCACAGATGCTGATTATGGAAGAGATACTCTTGAAAGAAAGAGTACATCCAGAGGCTTTCATATTCTAGGAGATTGCCTAGTATCTTGGTACAACAAGAAGCAAACTTTAGTAGTATTGTCAACCACTGAAGCAGAATACATGGTTGTAAGAAGCTGTGTTGCTCAACTCCTATGGATCAAACAATAGCTTGAAGATTATAGAGTTCAATCCGGATGTGTAGATGTAATGTGTGACAACAAAAGTGCCATTGATGTGTCTAAGAATCCGGTTCTACATGGCAGGATGAAGCATGTTGATATAAGGCATCATTTCATTATAGATCATGTCATGAAGAAGGATGTGACTCTTGTATACATCTCCACCAATGAGCAAAAAGTAGATATCTTTACTAAGCCATTAAGTAAAGATCAATTCAACAAGCTAAGCGCGTCAATTGGAATATCAAATCCAATTTGAAGAATGATCCGGAAGATAAGGAGCAATTATCCTATTCCTGCACGTGTTAAGAAATCCAGAAAATAAAGAAAAATCATTTAATTCTGGATCCGAAAGAAAAACTGCCAGGTCAGCAGACTGGAAAGTTAAATGGCAGTAAAAGCGCGTAAAAGTAACTGTAAAAGTTTTGACCTGGAGGCTCTAGAGCTAATAGCAAAAGATTCAAAAGTAGACTTATCAGTATTCCAGCCTCTCACAGGACCACTTCAGGAAAACCTACTCAATCCGAAGGTAAATGCTAAAAGTTTTGAAAAGGCACGAGAAGAAGATGTTAAAGAGAATGCCAATAATCCTAGGGGAGAAAACAAAAGTCCTGAGAAGGCTTGTGAAGAGGGCATTGAGGACATTTTCAATATTCCTGGGGGGAGAGATTGTAAGTCCTGTCAAGGCATTAGAAGGGGTGATTGAGGACACTTCCACTCATCCGGGGGTAGAGGTGGAAGAAAGGAAGGAAGAAATAACACATTATAATCCGGACCAATAAATAGATGAGGTAATTCCTACCATAATTTTGTTTGATGTTGATGTCGCTGATGATGATGACACAGTAGAGGAGGATAACTTAGCTGCACTTTCTCCAAATGTGGCTAAGGAACATGAGTCTAACCCAGATCAAATCAATCCAGAGGAGGGATAGGGTCTGGGATCTGAAGGGCACACTTCCAAAAAGGACCCTAAGGGCGAGGTTAATCTGGGGGAACGATAGAAAGAAAAGAAGGATGAAAGGACTGAGAGTGAGGAAGAAGAGTGAGAAGACAACATTGAATCTTCTGGCTCATCCGAAGATGACTCTTCTAGCCCTTGAGAAGATAGATTCCCTTATGTAGCAAGTCCTATTAGACTACCAGGAGTTAACACAAAGTAAGCAAAGGTCACTGCATCGCTTAAATTGTTAAAGGAAGCTACCCTTGAGGAGAATGAGGAAGGGTACATCAAACAAAGCCTCTGGACCATCTGTACACATTTAAGATCCGTTGAGAAGGAAATTCTTAAACAAGCTTCTGGCCCGAATCCAAAGACAGAATTAGGCGAAATAAAAGGGAGTCTCAAGAATATAGAAGAAAAGGTGAGTGCATTTCCTCCACTAGACACAATTGCAGTAGCCTCCCTATCATGAATAAATCCACTTCTTGAGGAAATAAAAATAAATGTTGCTATAGTAGGAAGATCTGTAAAATAAGACAACACATTGGCTTCAGACAACTATGGATAAGTTCTGGATAAAATAACCTCCTCCTCCTCCGAGCTCTCCATTGAAATAAAGGAGTATATTGATACCAAGTTTGAAAACTTGTCAAAATTCTTGGCTGAGAAGGATCTAAAGCCAGTCATCATAGAACTAGGAGAGGAACAGTAGGCTGTTCAGGAGATAATAGTCAATTTTCTAGATGAATCACTCCCCAAGATCATAGAAAAGAAGTTGGATGACATGGAAGATGAAATGGGAAGCTGATTTGTCGGACTTGAAAAGATAATAAATGACTGGAAAACTAACTTAACAAAAGAAGTCAAGATCCAAACAGAATCCATTCATAACATCTGGAAAGGCATCAGTGAAGAGATTACCCTTCTCCAATCCAGAATCAATAAACTCTCCATCTTTGGTTCCTCCTCCGGCTCATCTATTCTAGAGAGCCAGCTCCTTCCAATTTTCCATAATCTAGTACAAATCATTGGAGATTCAAGCTTTTTTGGCCAGAAAGGGATGACAACATTGCTAAAGGAACTCTTCCCTTTATTTGATGAAAAGGATAGGGAGTTTGTCCTATATCTACATCCAGCCATCAAACAGACATATGCTCAACTGAGAAAAGCAATTAAACCCCTATACCTCACTTCGGCCACAGTTGATCACATGATCGCCGAGAGAAGCAAAGGTAATGTTGACTACTCCATCTACTCCAACACTTGGCAAGGGGCATGGGATAATAAAACCTACATGGTAATCGACCTGCAAAATGTAAACAAAAAGGGGCAGAAAAGTCAGAGTCAACAAGGGGAAGGGACTAGCAAAGGAAAGGAAAAGGAAGGAGGACCATCCGGTGGAAATTAGACTAGCTAAAATTTTGTATCAATCCTTGTAATGGCTAGCTTCACTTATATGTATTTCTGTACTTGTAATCTGGCACTTCAATGATGTTAACTATTGTTAATAGCAGAAGTTCATGTATAATGAAAATCTAATTCCTTTAAAATTGCTTCTAAAGTACAATTTGTAATTGTACTACAAAAACATTAGAAGCTAGAATTGAAAAATATTGGGGGGGTTAGGATGCTGGGATTATGGGAGAGTAAACAGTAAATGACTAAGTATAAAAAATCATACTTAGATCGTAAAACCTTTTTTATGCTTAGTTGACTTAGGTTTTTGTTTCCATCAAACGGGGGAGATTGTTGGAAACAATGATCCGGAACACAGACAATCTGGATCAGGTTTGGAGTGAACAAAACCTAAGTAAATCTTTATTCGGATAATTTATACAAACATAGTTTCAGTACAAAAAGACTTAAGCTATATATCCGGACATTTAAGTAATTATCAAGTCCAAGATAAGCATTCAAGTCAAGAAAAACACCTAAGTATAAAAGGAAGTATCCGGTTAAAGTTTGGAAAGCAAACAAACTTTTAACCCTCAAGATCAGCATCCGGTAGAATTGATTGAACTTACATCGAAAGAAGACAGATTCGAAAATACTGCGTCTGAAGACATCCTGAAGACTCATATATTAAGACAATGGGAAAAGTTTCAAATATAACTTTTCCCCCATCCTTTTGGTCTACATGGTCAAAGATCATTTCCCCATAAGCAAGACAAAAGTGACAGCTTGCACTTTTCAGAAAAAAGGACAAAAGTACAGACACCGGACTGTGATAAAGGTAACAACCTTTTTCAACTAGACCAATAGGATAGCCTGTGGAGCTCACACCAAAAGGACACCGACGAAAAGTTTGTGCATCACTAAAAGCCAAGGAAAACGATCACTGACAACATTTCAACCTCAATCCCTAGGATTTAAATAGGTCAAAATATTAGTTTAACGGATTGATCAACGGCTCCGGAACTGCCATATTTGACCTAATCAATGGTGAAGATTTGTTTCAAGCTCAACAACCCTCAACAACTACATTTATGAGAGGAAGCCTATAAAAGGGAAGCTTCACCAAATGAGAAGGTTGGCTGATTGATTTATATAAGCAATTAACAAAAAGCAAAACATTCAATCAGTTTACTCAAAATCCAAGAACCAAAACAAATACCAAATCAGTTTGTAAGGATTCCCAAGTAAGTTATAAACTTGAGGAACTCCAAAACCAAAACCTTTGTGAAATCAAAGTATTGTGATCGGGACTCAGCTAGAAGTTGGAGCTTCTAAGTGGTATATCCCTGAAGAACTCGGCTTAAAATCGGGGAAGATTTAAGTGGTATATTCTTCTAAAGTGAAAGGACTCAACTAGGAGTTGGTGCTTCTAGCGGTATATCCTACTTTCGGGAGAAGAAAAAATCTCCGGAGATAAATTGTAAGGCTTAATTCCTGCCAGTTGAAAAAGGAATTCACTAGTGAAAAAGCTCAGAGCAAGGAAGCTCTGGGAACCGGAGAAGGCGGGGCCGAACTAGGATAAAACTCTTGTGTTTGAATTTCTTTAACTCTGCACTTAATTTACCGCATTTATTTTAATTGCATCATCTGGATCACAAATATCCGGAACATTGAAACACGCTACACAAAGACTTTTTAAAGTCTGTTAATTCTGCAAGAAGAGGTCATTCAACCCCTTATATTTAACACACGGGCCAACACTTTTTACTTATCAAATATTTTATTATTATTATTATTATTATTTTAATTTTGTAATCAATATATGTTATATTTGTAGTAATTTAAGACTTCTCTTCTTTTATATATAGACACACACGCTGCTAAACAAAAATTCTTGAATAAGGATTCAGTTGTAGCATTAACCCATTTTCTCATATCTATTAATATTATTGGCACCACTCGTACAACAACTAAGGGTGAATGCTATAATAATTTTATTTTTTTTAGTAAAAATTACTTTATCATTCATTATCATATTGGATCAGTAAGATAAAATTTATTCCAATGATTATACTAGTAAAATAAGTAAAAATAACAAGCCTTAGATTAACTCATAAATAAAGGAGAAGAAAAACTTAATAAATTCTCCGTAATGCTTCACTGCCTACGTAGTAACCAACATTAAATCGTTGATGCTACCGATATGGGGTATTATTGATTCAACATAGGTTTAACTAGTGGTTCTCCTAGATTGTTAAAATTTATAATTTGAATTACATAAAAAAATATATTAATATTAACGTATTTATCATATAAATTTCTCATATTATATCAATATAATTATGCCATATTGAATTATGAATTTTTAATTTAAACCAATTTTACTCGTTTTCTCTTATATGTTTGTATATGTTGTAGTAAAAAAGTGACAAAGTCTCACATGGACCAAGTCAAAAGTTTACTCATCTAAAATGGAGTCTTAATTAAATGGAAGACTACATTAATTGGGTGGTTAAAATATTGGTGGAGAATGGCTAAATTTGTGTATAAATAGCCCTCTTGGTCATCCATATTTCTCATCCAAAACACAATTAGCCTCTCTACTTTTAAGGCAATTGTTTCTCCTAAATCTGTCTCTTTGTAATATTTCTTTGAGTAAATATTAATTTAGTAGTGTCTTGAGACGTAGGCAAAATTGGCCGAACCTCGTAAATTTCAGCGTTCTCTCTATTTTGGTTTTAACGGTAGTTTTGAATTTGCAAGTCATTTCTGCAGCAATTTGTATCAGACGTTGGTTTTAGGAGAAATTAGTGTGCTTTGTGCGCCGTAGGTGTACTACGGTCGGCACATCAGAAAATTTTTACCACTTCCGATCCTGTTGTCTAATTGGCATTTAGCAAATTTAAAATTATTGTTAAAACAATCTTTTGGTAAAATCTAGAATAATAATAATAGTATATTGTCTCGAGTAAATTGAAAATTTTTTGTCACCAAGCGATAAGACCCCAAGAAAATTAGTGTGTAACTAAGACCGTTTGTGACTCGACCAATCACCTGAGAATTTTTTCTAGCACACTTAAGTAATATTATTATTTGTGATTTTACGATTTGAATTGAAATGGAAGAAGTAAATCCATTGGGAAAAGGCATCCACTTCAAATGCGTCTTCAAGTATTCTTCAGAGAGGTCCTGGAGTAAATTCCATATTGGTGGTGGAAATTTTTTATGGAAGCGGTCATTTCGGCATATGGTCAAGTAAGGTTCTAGACGCATTGTTTCAACAAGGTCTAGATGTTGCCATTGAAGGAGAGAAACCGGTTAAAATGGCAGATGGAGAATGGAGGACCCTCAATTGGTTGGCTTGTGGTACAATCCGGTCATGCTTATCTAGAGAACAAAAGTATGCATTCCAAAGAAAGACTTCTGCTCATAAGTTAATGACGGCACTAGAGGAGAAATTCTCGAAGAAAAGCAATTAGAATAAGCTTTACAAGAAGAAAAAACTGTTCTGATTCTCGCACACTCTGTAATTGCAATAAACAATCACATCACCAGTTTCAATCAACTTGTTGCTAATTTATTGAACCTGTATGTGACATTTGAAGATGGGGATCTTGCCTTGATGTTGTTTAAATCCCTTCCGGAGGAGTTTGAGTTTCTTTAAATGACTCTACTTCATAGGAAGGCTGCTGTAACTCTCAGTGAAGTCTGTGGAGCTCTGTACAGCTATGAATTAAGGAGGAAGGACAAAAAGGACAACTCAAGCAGAGTTACTAAAGCTTTGATTATTCGAGGATGCTAAGGGAGCCAAGCGAAAGGAAAGAAGCAATGATCAAAGTCAAAGTCCAAGTTGGGCAAAGATGAATGTGCCTTTTGTCATGAAAAAGGGCATTGGAGGAAAGATTGTCCTAAGCTGAAGAAGACAGACCAATTCGATAAATAAAAGACTGTTGCAGTAGCTGAGTATAACAATGACTCACATTGTCAACTTGCTATTACGGGTTCTTCTACCTCTTCTAGTGTTTGGCTTCTTGATTCAGGATGCAGTTATCATATGTGTCCTAATCAAGAATGGTTCTATGATTTTAAATAACTAGAAGATGGTGTTGTCTACACATCAAACGATTCCCCTATCACCACATATGGGATTGGTTCCATTCGACTGAAAAACCATGATGGTTCAATCAAAACGGTGTAGGAAGTTCATTACATGCCAGATTTATCAAAGAATCTCATTTTTGCGGAAGCCCTAGAAGAAAAGGTTTTCAAAGTAGAAGAAAAAAATGGAGTAATGAAGATCATTTCTAGTGCATTGGTAGTGTTGAAGGGAGTTCAAAAGAATAACAGGTTGTACCCCTACCAAGGTACTACTGTTATTTGTACTACAGCAGTGGCTTCTAATGATGAGAAAGAGTTGGAAGTAGCCAGACTGTGGCATATGCGCTTGGAACATGCTGGTGAAAAATCCTTGAATCTTCTTATGAAACAAGGATTATTGAAAGATGTTCATGTTAGGAAATGACAGTCAGATTGAACATGCATAACAGGCATGGCGGAAATTCAAAATTTTGTCCTTGTCCCAGGAACTCCTATTAGTTGCATATAAATTAAATAAAACCTTAACTAAATAATTCTCTACCTAGGTTAGCATTCAAAAGGGCTAGGCATACCATAATTCCAAATTATATCCTAGTATGTATATTTTATGCTAAGCATGTTATAACTCTAAGCTATAGCCTAAGCATGTTATAACTCTAAGCTATAACCTAAGCATGTTATAACTCTAGGTTATAACCTAAGCATAAAATAAACTAAGCATGCAAAACAACCTAAGCATAATTATTAAGTCTAAAACGCTTAAAGAAAAAGACCTAATAATTAAAAGAGAAAGAAAAAGAACTTATCAGTTGAAGCGTGATTTTGTAGAACCTTCTTGCACAAGCCTGTAAGCGTAGGATAGCCTTTATCAGTATCCACATGAACCCACGAACCAAAACCTCACCAAGAGGTAGAACTGAGAAGCCCTATGTAGTTGCTAGACCACTCCAGAAGCCTCACCTGAAAATATATACTAGGGGTGCTTAAATAAATTTAAGCTCCTAAAAAATAACTTGCTCGATTACCCGACAGATTAATATATTTGAATCTCAACTTGGGGAGCTTGGTGCACTAAGAAAGGGAGGACTAGGTGCCTATTTATAGGCTTGGGGAAGCAGTAGTGCTTCCCTACTTCCAATGTGGGACTGGGTAAAATTTGCCCAATCCCATATGGGTCAATAAGCGGACCTCCATGGGTCCGCGGGTTGACCCGCATGCAGCGTACTTAGTACGCTGCATGCTTAGCAGCAAATGGCCTACCTTGTCCCACAAGCCGGGCTTGTGGGCTATTTTCCCACAAGCCCATCTTGTGGGCTGGGCTGCGCTGGTCACACCCAGCGCTGGTGTGACCAGCTTGTGGGCTTGGCCAAGTGCCAAGTCCACAGCTCCTTTTGCCACAACTTGGGGCCCCATTCCCGTAGTGTCCTACCCTATTGTACCGATTGGAAAATTCCTTTTAGCCCCTTTTCAAATAAATATTTATTTTCGACCCTAATAAATTAGTTACCAGTCAAAATAAATTTCTTGGTCTAACCAAAAATGATCTAATCAATTATAATTTATTTATGACTCTAATTAATTAGTTACCGAATAAAATAAATTCCTTGTTCTATTCAAAATTGATCTAATCAATTTTAACCAATCAAATAATAATCCAATTATTATTTATGTTTATATTTTCGTAACAGAATAAATCTATTAGTTCTTTACTTAGTCCGATGAAGGTCCAATATGTGTGACCTTATAGGATCTCGAAGTATTGGGTTGTTAAGGCTTAACCAACCCTTGTTCTAATGGAACCATTGGCTCGATGTTCTAGACCATGATTAGAACTCGATTACCTTAAATGACTGTAGTATGCCTCTAGCAAGGGTCTACCATCCCCCATTACTCGGAATGTCATTTATGCTTATGACTTAATCCCGGTTAATGCAATAGCTATCCAATGGGATAAATTCCTTCCATTCTTTAATATTAGTACCATCTAGTTTATAGGGTTCAGTTAAAGTGTAAACCCATTAATAGCGAGGTTGCTCAAAGCTATCCCAGTAGTTTACTTGTTATCAAAGTATATTGCCTTTTACTATAGTGTGTTTGACTAGAAACCATTTCTATCAAACACATACTCTGATCACATTAATAAGTGGCCAGGTACAACTCCTTAATATATCCAGAGCGATGGATTCTTTCTGACTACTCAGCTTACCAATGTGCTGTCATCACTATACCCATAATCAATCGTAACACCCTAAATTAATGAGTGCATAGTGATGACACAAAGTATAGCAATAGTACCACACAAGGTAACTAGCATCTCAAGTATGAGGACATTTACAAAGCTTATTTCATGAAGATAAACACTAACACATTGATATATGTACCAAGTGTTTATCTTAATGCGGTCTCCAATATATCTCCCAGATATATCCATGTGTCAAACTTAAGGCACCACCTTTAGTCTTTAGGAGATTAACTGCTTGGACCCTTTCCAAGAAAGTTTACCACATGCTAGTCTTTCTGCTTCATCAATATCCTTTCTCGATGAAACTATGACTAGGGATAGTTTAGACATAATCATAATTGCACATGAAGCAGGTTCCACCAAATACAGTCCAACTATAATTTCTCCGACTTCATACTATGACACATCAAGGACTTTTGTATACATACATCAATGAATATATTTAACCAGTCATACTATATATACAATCACGTTGATATAAATAAAAGATCAAATGCCTTTATTGATAAAACAAATTATTCATACTATTACATAATTAAGATATACCGCCCTAATTACCTTAAGGGCATAAATCATATCCAACAGTTCAGGCTTGAAAATTGGATTTTTATGAGTATTGTGTCAAATGGAAAAGACAAGGGTGAAATTCGGAACTGTGATCCGTAATACTGAAGGTATTCTGGACTATGTTCACTCTGATGTGTGGGGGCCTTCCAAGATATCATTACTTGGAGGGAACCATTACTATGTCACCTTCATTGATGATTTTTCCCGACGAATTTGGCTATATACTATGAAGACTAAGGATGAAGTGCTTGGAATTTTCCTTAAGTGGAAAATATGATGGAAACTCAGACGGGTCGAAAGATCAAGCATCTCTGAACGGATAATGGTAGAGAATATACGAGTGATTCATTTAAGAAAGCTTATAATGATAGCGGCATTGTCAAATACTTTACAGTCAGGCATACACCACAACAGAATGGAGTGGCAGAATGTATGAACAAAACCTTACTAGAGAAAGTTCAGTGTATGTTGTCCAATGCTAGGTTGGGCAAGTAGTTTTGGGCTGAAGCTATTATATATACGAGCCATCTCATCAATCGCCTACCATCTAGTGCTATTGGTAGTAGAACACCACTCGAGAAATGGTCTGGAAACCCTACTATTGATTATGATTCCTTACACATGTTTGGTTCCACTGCTTGTTATCATGTGAAGGAATCAAAATTGGATCCTTGTGCAAAGAAAGCAATTTTCTTGGGGATCACCTCGGGAGTATAAGGATTTCGTCTTTGGTGCCTAGAGACTAAGAAGACAATCATCAGCAAGGATGTTACCTTTGATGAATCTACCATGTTAAGAAAGTTGATGACTGAACAGGTAGATGGTACTTTAAAATAAGTGGAGTTTGAATGGCAGGTAGTTAGCCTAGTAAATGATGAAGAAGATGCAGAAACTCGTATGGTAGATGAGGAGTCTGATGAGGAAGAGGTTCAAACCCAAGAACCACCACAGCAACATGAGCTAATTGCAAATGATGACATGCTAATTACTTACAAAGAAGCAGTCAAAAGTTCAGAAGATAAGTGGATGAAGCCCATGCTTGAAGAAATGCAGTCCCTTCAGAAGAATCAGATGTGGAAGTTAGCTGATCTTCCGAAGGGAAAGAACGTGATTGGGTGCAAATGGGTCTATGCAAAGAAATATGGATTTCTTGATGAGTCTAATGTTTGCTACAAAGTAAGGTTGATAGCTAAAGTCTACGCTCAGACGAAGGGAGTTGATTATAATGAAGTTTATTCTTTAGTTATCAAACACTCTTCCATCCGTATTTTGTTGGCTTTGATAGCACAATTGGATCTGAAGCTAGTTTAGATGGATGTAAAAACCGCGTTCTTACATGGAAACTTAGAGGAGGAAATCTATATGGTTCAGACTAAAGGATTGAAAGTTACTGGACAAGAGAACATGGTTTGTAAACTTGAAAAATGGTTGTACGGATTAAAGTGATCTTCGAGGCAGTGCTACAAGCGATTCAACAAGTTTTTGCTGAGTCAGAAGTACACAAGAAGCAAATAAGTTCATTGTGTGTATTTGCGCAAGCTGCAAGATGGATCTTTTATATATCTTCTTCTTTATGTTGATAATATGCTGATAGCTTCCAAGAACCAAGTGGAAATTGAGAAGTTAAAGTCTCAATTGAATGAAGAATTTGAAATGAAGGATCTTGGTGAAGCAAAGAAGATTCTTGGTATGGAGATAAGAAGAGATAGAGAACTGGGTAGACTTTGTTTGATTCAGAAGGAATATCTGAGAAGAGTACTAAAGCGTTTTGGCATTAATGAGTAGTTGAAACATGTTAGTACACCACTTACTTCTCATTTCAAGCTCAGTGTAACATTATCTCTGAAGGATGCAGCTAAGAAAGCATATATTATGAAAGTGCTATATGCAAGCATTATTGGCAGCTTAATGTATGCAATGGTGTGTACAAGGCCCGACATTTCACATGTACAACAAAAGCAAGTACAAGTGCATTGTGATAGTCAAAGTCCTATCATGTTAGCAAAGAATCAAGTTTACCATGCAAGGATGAAGCATATAGATGTTCATTACCATACGAGAGATTCTCGAAGAAGGTGGAGTTGCAATCCAGAAGATTCGGACCACTAAAAATCCAGCTGATATATTGACAAAGGCAGTTTTGCAGGTCAAGTTCCAATATTGTTTGGACTTGATCAATACTGTCAAACTTAAAGATTGCACTGAAAGACACTACACAAGATGAGAGATTAAAGATGTGGACTTTACCAAAGTGGAGATTTGTAGTAAAAAAGTGACAAAGTCTTACATGGACCAAGTCAAAAGTTTACTCAACTAAAATGGAGGCTTAATTAAAAGGGAGACTACATTAATTGGGTGGTTAAAATGTTGGTAGAGGTTGACTAAATTTGTATATAAATAGCCCTGTTGGGCAACCATATTTCTCATCAAAAAAACAATTAGCCTCTCTACTTCGAAGGCAATTGTTTCTTCTAAATCTCTCTCTTTATAATATTTTTTTAAGTGAAATATTAATTTGATAGTATTCGAAGACGCAGGTAAAATTGGTCAAACTCGTAAATTTCGGTGTTCTCTCTATTTTGGTTTTAGCAGTAGTTTTGAATTTATATATATATATATATATATGTTATCTTTTATAATATCAAATTTATGTGAATTAATAATTAATTGGCCGAATGTTCTTTAATACCCGAATTTTCGGTATTTTTGGATGAATTAAAATTACAGGGACCTAAAAGAAGTTTTGTGAATGGTTTTTTTGAAATTTGGCAGTGAGTGTAATACACTTTCCAGGCTGCAACTAGGCGAGTGAGAATAGGTAGCACGGAGGTCCACTTTTGACAAATTCAGATACTTCGAAGGTCCACTTCAAAATTTAAATATATCTAAGGTAAAAGTGTACAAATTAAAAGTATGAGAAAGCATTCAACCTAATTAATTAAATAAGATTTTTAAAGGAATTCTATACTAATTAGGATCTTTGAGCACCACCAATATATTTTTTTCTTAATTAGTTGTATATCTCGTCTCTGATATTCTGTAGCCGTACATATTCCTCTTGTGCTAGTGTTATCTTTTATATCTCTCATTCATTTTTTTACACGTATTAAGATTTTGTTCTTTTCAACCTTTAAAAGTTGGACTGAACTGAATTAAAATTGGTTGAATTAAATTAAACTGAAGTGAGCTAAACTGAACTGAACTTATTTCAGCGTAAATTTATAACTATCCATAGCTGAATTAAACTGAACTTCACTGAACTGTACTGAACTGAACTACATTAAATTGTAGTCCAAAAGAACAGGGCCTAATATTATTTATTATTTTTGAAATTTACTTTCCTATTATTCATCTCATCTCTCCTACAAACTTGACACTATCAAAAAAAAATGAATTGGGGGGACATGAAAGAGGACACAGAATTAGGGACATGTGATTATATGTGTGTGTAATTTGAATGTATTTTGGCTAATGATTTAATAGTATTTTTATGACCAAATCCATACGCCCCCCAACACCCCACCCCCCAGTGCCACATGTCAGTTTCTGGTTAGTTTGAATTTTTAAAGATGTCATTTTTTTAATATTTCACACATCATTTTAGTCATTTATGAATATATATTAGAAATTATTAGATGAAGTATAAATATATAATAAATATATTAATTTTGGTATATTTGGTTTAAAATATATTAGATATATACATATATACATCTAAATATATAAAGGGGATATGAAATTTTATGAAGATAAAAGTAGAAATTATAGTTAGTAATTAAATTAGTACTTGAGTTATTTATTATTGATGTAAGTATAGTATAGTATAAGTGTAAGTATTATATAATGAAAAAGAAGGGCAAAATGGTCATTTTAGCCTATAGATAATTGTGGAAGTGATAAGGAATAGATAAGTATCTGAAATCAACCATAAAAGAAAGAAAAACTCAGAGTATGAAAGGGTAGGAGTAAAAGAGAAGAAGAAGAACAAAGAGAGAGAGGAAGAATCACGTATGTATATGATTTTATAATATGATTTTCGAGATGTTAGAGATAAAATTTGTGGTTATAACAAAAAGACGAATTGATTCTATACGTCTCTAGATTGCTTTTGTAAAATTTGGGGATTTTTAGATGAGTGGATCAATAGCTATGATTTTTATAAGATGAAGTGTCCAGAATTGGATGATCAAAGAGATGAGGTGAATTTTGAAATTAATCTGGGATTGTTACACTACTTAGAAAATTCTTAATTTTTGATATGT